>OY978443.1:2210486-4610486 GCA_963854805.1 Plagodis dolabraria | reverse complement strand
CTAAGTGAATATCACATTTACTTTCAAATTTTTAGAGCACGTAATTTTCGTCTCATACAGGAATTGAATCCACATCTCCAGGTTTTTTACACCTGGTGCCTTAACCCTTTAGCCACAGAGACAAGCATAATAAGATGCAAACTTTGGGCTCTAGCGCTTTTTCGAAGCGCTCGTAGCCAAGTTTGCTTAGCCATTCTGAATCGATCAGCAAAGTTAAGCAACGTCCGCCGCGGTCATAACTTGGATGGGTGACCGCTGGTGACATTACTACTGAGCGCTTCCGTGCTTCGGAGGGCACGTTAAGCCGTCGGTCCCGGTTGTTGTCTTAGGATAGCAGTCGTTACAGCATGGTGGTAGGGCACTTTGCAAATGCCCGCCTGGCTAGCTACCACCCTCAAGTTGAAAATCTGTCGCCAAGCACCTAACGGTGTGTTCCGGCAGCTGTCCTTGAGAGCCAGTAACTCAAGGTTAGTCTGAACAACATCCTCGACCACATCATCACTTACCATCAGGTGAGATAGTGGTCAAAGGCTAACCTATCAGGCATAAAAAAAAAAAAAAATATTATTTTACTTCACAGAGGGTAATGCGCTCGAAAAAAGGGCTTTTCAAAAACTTTGCTCTGGCAGTAATGTTGCTATATATACCCTTCTGAATTTCTAAATATGATATAGCATAAGTGCCGTAATTTTAGAAATGAAATCTTTATCATCAATGAGAAGACTTCAAGACGACAGACAAGGACGACTTCTAATACTCTGGTGTTTTCAATCCATCATATAAATCACAAGGTTAGCTGTCTATTATACGAGTAGGTAACATCCGTTCATATTTTTTTAATTGGCTGATATAAAAAAAAAATTCACATCAGGCAGATACAAATTTTCTTTAAGCACTCATTGAAAGATAGCACCTTCTAGCATCTACTACAAAATCTGTCGCTAAGTATAACATACAGATACATGGCCACGGGTTTCAGCAGTTGTATGCTGGAACTGTAATGACCCAGTGGCAAACAATTTAAACTGTCCCCACGGACCCAACGGTTCTACCCCAAACCGCTCAAATATGTAAATAATGTAAAATATATATCTATCACAGACTATAAAACTGCTTTTCCTGTCACGCGGATTGTCACGTGCGCTGCAGGCATCCTATAATTTCATACATGGGCAGCACGCGCGCGACTAGGAGCATTCTGTCACCCGCATGCGGACCGGATCCGCGTGCGGGCGATACTACGCATGACAGGAAAAGAGCCTTAATATCTGTTTCTCAGTGCTTCACAAAAACAATGTAGGTACACGTAAAATTAAAAGTTAATAGGTAATTTCTGTGTTCATCTTTGGTACATAATCTTTGCTTTGTTACAAATAAAAACCTTATTATTTTTATACATATCGACCAACATAATTTTTCACTTTCGGCGAGTCAAATCATTACTTTGCATTTCATAAATCATGCAAGCTCATTCAAAATTTAATGACCTGTCAGTCAGTGGTGTTGCTTGACCGAGTACAAGGTTATTACTTGCAATTGTGATCTCGTTTAAAGGCATAATAATAAAACATCAGTGACATGCAATCTTGTTCTTGTTTTATGTTTTGTTTTTAATCAGTGTCAATCAGCCTCTAAATATCGTAAAAGCCTTCGGGCGTGCTCGGGTAATAATGTGGCACGATAATAATCAGCGTGTTCTTTTTTCGATAATTGCAACACAATTTTTTATCAATTTTTAAGTTTAATATGTGTAAAGCATAACAAGTAAACTGAAATACAATTTTTGAGTAATAATAACAACACTAAATTAAAGAAACCATTAAATTAATATTTTAGAATAACGCCTTAAAATATTAAAATATATCTAGTGTCAATTTTGCCTAATATTCCTGTTAAGCCGACGTGACGTCGCAAACGCCACGTAGCCAAAGCGGGAGAATTTTCGACGCGTTTCGTTTTTACTCGAAGCATCTTCAGGAGATCAGTCTGACTTTAGACAGGAAGTCTGGATTCTTCAAACTACAAGCACTTTATTCCAGAGCTTACCGGATGAGGTACGGTGATATATTAGAATTTCTTTTTGCCTTTAATTATGTCAAAATGTTATTAAAATTACTAGCTACCTACATATGTTATTCTAGCCTTATATGAAGTTTCATCATTGTTCTACTCACACCTGGGTTTTGTTATCTTAATAAATTATTATTATTAGTTACTTAGTGAAATTTGTATAAACAGAGGTTCAACTTGCATATAAAAAAAATTGTGGTATATAATCTCATCAAAGTATGGTACAATTAAGTACCTATTGCTTTTACTGCTTCGCGTTCTTTACGGCACCATCCTTATAAGGGAAAAATTAGTGTTTTATTGGCGACCACGACTCGTTGGTGATATTTACCCTACAAGACGGCGAGAGTAGAAAAAGCTCGGGGTAATTTGATTTTAGCAAGGCAACACTGGCCATGATTTTCCCTAGTTAAATGCTGAAAAAAGTTGTTACGAACGTTTTTCCTTAAGAATTTATGGTCTCGAGACGTAGTAAAGTGGAATACGATGTATTTTGAAGTTTTACAATTTTTTGTTTGCATTTTCGTCGTTGGATTTTAAAGCCAAATATAATGGAGAAAAATGAATAATGATTAACGACCTTGCCGTCGTGAGGCTCAAAAATATTATTTTTTAGCAGTGCACTCAGTTCAAGTTTAATCAGTAACTGAAAACTCTGCATGATGTCTCGAGATATGAGCATATCTTAGTAGGCAGTAATTCTAGAGTTTTTTTAAATGTTATAGTGACGGAACAAGCTCGGGGCCCACCTGACTTTAAGCGAACTAACCTCTGCCTATAACAAATGCATTTCGTCACAAGTCACGACTTGCACTTGGCCTGTCATCTTGAGACATGGCTGTTAAGTCTCATGTGCCTGTAATTGCACTGGCTCTCAAGGACTGCTGCCGGAAAACACCGTTGGGTGCTCAGCGAGAGATTTTCTACTTGAAGGTGTTCGCTAGCCAGGCGGGCATTTGCAAAATGCCCTTCCAGCTTGAGCGGTGAAGCTCAAGCCCGCGGCGGGATTCTAACCATGGACCTGTGGCACGGCAGTCCAAAGCCATCACTGCTTCGAAGTATATATATAGAAATATATATATAGTGATGAAAGTAAAAATAAAATTAAAGAAAACCTTGCCAAGTGCAAGGTGGACTCGCACACCGAAGGTCCGGTAGGGTTTACACTTACACAGAATTTACACAAAAGAGTTTTTTCTATACAGTTCGATACTCCTAGCAGGTGTTTGACTAACATTTGTCAAATTTTTATTATTTTAATACGTTTATTATTTGTTGTACGTCAGACTATTCGTATATGTCATACCAAGTGTCACGTTTATTATATCGTTTATTTATTTATATTATTTTTATTATATTACCGTTTCTGATAGAGTACCACAGCAAAATTATAAAAGAACACGTTCTTTTAAAATATTGGTGCCTTTTCAATTATTTTTCCTCTTTTCAATATTTGCTATTATGTACTATTATTTGTCAGGCAATCCGTTATACTAACTTACACATGTTTTATAAAAATTTCAACTGGATACCTACATATAATTATTATATATATAAATAATTTAAAACAAAGTACATTTGAAAGATGCCGATACCAGCTGTTCCTGAGTAGCGATGCTTCAACAAAATATACACATACTAAAATCACATCTTCACAAACATCTCCCCTGCTGCTTTATAAGAGATCGCATCAGAAATCTTTACTTTGCAAATCACAGACGGGGAAAGAAATCTAGATTTGCAAATGCAGACGGATTCCCTCGGGAAATATCTAATCGAAGCAATCTTCAATGCATAAATGTGAGGACTGGAAAGAAGATAATTTGAGGTTTAGTTGAGTAACCTACTCACAGCCCCTTTACAAGAATTGAGACTCACGTGCGTATTTTAAGTTGACGTACAAATACAAACTGCGACGACCGTTACGTTCTATATTCAATGACTTGCACAGTTCTGTTCGTCTTTTATCAAATTACAAATAAAAGTAAGATAAATTAGGATGACATCACACACACACACACACACACACACACACACACACACACACACACACACACACGCGCACGCACGCGCACAGAGAGAGAGAGAGAGAGAGAGATATTTGCATTTATAATATTAGTGTGAAAATTATCCCTAGATTGTTGACACTAGCGGAAAGCAGATAAAGCGCTGCTAAGTGAGGAACTACTGCTTTCTTCAGAATCTAGTGAGACGCTTCTCGACTTGATGTTCGTAGCTCTTCGATGAACTTATAAGCATGTATATGATTATAACGAAGAGCTTATGCATGTATTACTGCAGTGATTCTCCTACAATGTAATCTCTGAAAGGGGTTATACACAAAAATATTTTAGGTTAAAAATAACTTCTCGTGCAGCTTGTTACCGTACAATATTCTCAGATCCCAAAAGTATTTAAAATAAAATACACAAGAAGTTTCCAGCAGGAAACCTTACTCGCTCGTGTACCACCTTTTCAAGGGATTAGTTATAGGGTGCCTTGATTAAAGGGCTCGAAGGAAGTGCCTTTCATTTTGCGGCTAGGAGTAATCAAAATCGGCGGGGGGTGACTTGGCATGAATGGGGACTGATCAAAAGGTGGTGGGGTCTATTTTGAATATGGCTTAAAGACCCTGTTTGTGTCTAAGTCCGTAATTGAGGTACTTTGTACTGTATTGTATTGTAATTGATGAAAGCATAGGCGTACATTTGAAGCTGGTAACATTTGTACATAGTTACATGTCGTGTAATATACTTATCCGAAAGTGTAAATCATTTTGGGATGCACTTCAACAAGGATTCTGGACTAGAAAACAGGACCATAATTTTAAGCTATATATAGTCATATAACTAAATAGGTAGAATAAAAGCCTGGAACACAATACTAAGAAGATACCGAGGAAGCGCGTAGCAACTAAATTCCGCTGCTTAATTACCTAAATGTTCTTAATTCTTTCGAACTCACAGCTAATCGAATCCATGGTAAGAACAATCAAGTTAAGTATACTTTTACAAGCATATTATGGTATGTTTTCTTTGCAGACTCACTTAACGTCGTCGGTACAAACCTTCAAACTTACGCAGTGATAACCGAGCAGTTATAGCTATTAACTGCGGTGCCGCAGATCCATGGTTCGACCCGCACCGCTGCCTGGCTTAAGCTGCACCGCATGGTGTGAGGGCATTTTTAGAATGCTCGTCTGGCTAGCTGCCATTCTCAAGTATAAAATCTATCATCAAGCACTGAACACTGTGTTCCGGCAGCAGTCCTTGAGAGCCAGTAAAATTACAGACACATGAGACTCAACAACTGTATGTCTCAGAGTGACAGGCGCAGTGTTCATCACGTCTTGTAACAACGTAACTTAAATACACTTCATGCTCATCATTTCTCTAGTCAAAGGCTATATCCATTCACTCCTGCAGTTTTTATTTAACTTCCAAATCCGATGTTTGGATTAAAAACAATTTTACGTAATAGGTACCAATATTTCCTTTATTTAAAAGGCTCAAAACAAAAGACTTCTAACAGTCCGTATCTTTCTTTGTTTTTGTGACCTCAAAAACATATCAATTTACTTAAGTATCTATTGCCTAAGTACCTACAAATATTAGCTTTGAACATGTTAAAGGTTTTATGAAGATGTCAATCGTACTTGTGTAATATAGCTCCTTTTGTGCACATTTGCTTTAAGGACTTGCTTTTGTTGATTGAACTCAAAATATGTGAAGTCCAAGTTCACATAAAACTCTTTACGTGGTCATAAACGTCCAAGTCCAGTCTCAGAGCCATGTTTCAAGTTAATGGTGAATAGTGCCATAAATTAAGAGGTTTATGTCCATTTTATGAACTTATTTGGCGAATGTTGAGTTAATGATACGTTAATGTGCGGTTTGTGTTTTGCGTATGTTTACTGATGTGTGGGTACACCAGGTTTTTTTGTTATGCGTCATAGGGGGTATGAATTGTAGTTATAGACAACAATATGAGTAGACTATTTTAATATTTATAATAATATTTTAGCATTTTAATATTGTTACGTTTGCAAGAACAAGATTAAATTACAAAATTATAAATTTACGAGAGAAAAAAATATACTCATGTGCGGGATACGAACCTAAGGCCGGGGTACGCTCTGACGCCTCTGACCGACTGTATGATTCATAAAGCTAATTATTGCTCTCGTTCATGGGCTCTTGCTCTATTAGGTATTCCATAAGCCTAGGTTTTCTGGAATGAATTATGTTATTAAAATTAACTAAGTAGAAGGGCAAAAACTGACGATACGTATTTAACCATTGACCATAGTTCTTAGCAAAAATTTGGAATGATTTATTTATTCAAAAAAAACTACTGAACCCTTTCGGCACATCAAGTTCAAATAGATATTTGTTGGTTGAATGAAGTATATGGTTAATAATTATACAGAAATTTGATTTGTAACTACTGTAGTTACTAGTGTACTATTAAAATATATCCCGTAACAAAAATTGTCTCGAAATTGTTTATGGCACACACAATGAAAATAATAACAAATAATATTTCCACTCAATTAGCTGTTCCTCGTGGGGTGCCGGGCTAAAATGTCTTCCCTCTCACTGCTACCTTTGGGTGTCTTAGAGGCGACTAAAGTTAAAACACCGGAAGATGGGCAGCAGTGCCTTCTGAGGAACTGATATCTTAAGCTTCGATCCCCTAGACGCCTCACCATCATTATCACCCGGAAGAGGGCTGAACAAATGTTTCTCTCCTAGAACGCCACAAATAAAGCATATAAGCCACGCATGAAAGTAACACTGTGATATTAGCCTAATCATTACGTAATTGTTAATATTATTACAAGCAATATCGCGCAATAAGCAAGATCTCATTTAAAAAATATTGTAGCACAATATTTTTTTGTCCTGGGCGGGAATCGAATCCGGGTCATCCGACTTCGCGCCGGATGCCTTAACACTCGGCCTCCAAAACACACTCTTTCGAACTGAAACTTTGCGTTCCATTTGTTATCATAAATTTTGTGCTCCAATAATTTGTGAATATAAATGTTAATACGAGTAGTTTTAATTTTGTACCTTGTGTTTCACCTCTCGGCACAGCTCTAGGTCCTAATTTATGTGAACACCATACTAACCTATAATTATATATATATATATATATATATATATATATATATATATTATCAACATTAAAATGGGCAAGTATTCCTTTCAATATAGTAAATTGGTATACTTGTATTAGTCAAAGAAGCTACACAAAGCTGAACAGATATATAATCGATGATACATCAGAGATTCGATATCCATCTCAGCAATATCCAGAGTAATCGGTCAATATTCGGTCCCAAGGCGAACGTCTGAGACGGTGGAATTTCTGTTGAATTGTATTCGAACAGTTTCCTGAATTGTTTGAATAGAAGTTGAATATTATCTCATATTTTCTTTGCTCTGTTATTATCTTAACGACTTCTTTTTAATGAACCGTAGTAACATAATTTCACTATTTGGAAACTGATAACTTTGATTTTCGTACATATCGAGAAATCCTTTCTTTTTTATGCCTGATAGGTTAGCCTTTGACCACTATCTCACCTGATGGTAAGTGATGATGTGGTCGAATATGTTGTTCAGGCTAACCTAGAATTACTGGCTCTCAAGGACAGTTGCCAGAACACACCGTTAGGTGCTTGGCGACAGATTTTCTACTTGAGGGTGGTAGCTAGCCAGGCGGGCATTCGCAAAATGCCCTACCACTATGCTATAACGACTGCCATCCTAAGAAACAATCGGGACCGACGGCTTGACGTGCCCTCCGAAGCACGGAAGCGCACAGTAGTAATATCACCAGCCGTTACCCATCCAACTCATGACCGCGGTGGATGTTGCTTAACTTCGCTACGAGCGCTTCTTAATTATTATTAATTAGTCATTAAAGTTGGTTCATTAATATAACATTCATCAAACCCATTAGCATTTTGGGTTTGTAGTGACCGGGAGATCATCTTATTTATCCAAACTTATCAGAGCGCTTGGTCGATGGGACGAGCATAAAGCTTGCACCAATGTGGCTCAACAAATAGGCATTACAATCCAACGGAGCCATGTTGCCAGCTTGCAGGGAACGCTGCCAATTGCTGGACTGCCTTTGGGCCTGAAATAGCTTTTAGATCTAACTAATTACGTTGTAGTGTATTGTATTTACGCACGAAGTTATGCCTCTTCTTGTATCTATAGACTTCCAAGTTGGAATATTGATATCATAAAAAAAACACATCCCTAGATCAGGCCTCGAATTTGCAAAGCAAATTTGAAATTCGAATTTGACTGCAGCTGATATATGCCACCGTGATTTCAAATGTTTCATTTGGGAAATGGTATTTTCATTGCGTTAATCGAGACATGGCAAGAAAGTTGCTTTACTTCGATTAAGCGATCAAGAAGAAGAGTGGGACGCGTCTTCGTGGATGGCACTATCTATAACTGGTAATAATTTAGTATTTAATGTAGCTTTTGTCGGTTGAGTAAATCCTACTTTGATTTGACGACTTTATCCAACACCAGAAGCAGTACAAACGCATCCAGTTCATATTTCACAACCACAACCAGCTGTCGCATATTACGGCCGACTATACCACAAGACCGTTCGAGCTTGGAGTTTCGTACTACCAAACCAATACACTCGAGTATTCTAGGATTCCCGGCAGCTGACGTGTATGCTATGTCTGAGAATCAGAAGTACGTAGGTACTCACTTTACGTAAAGTTAACCTAATGGAAACCTTAATAATTATTTGATAATGTTACCACATTTACTACATTTAACTTTTTGGAAACTGATGTTTATATTTAATAATGGACTGCGCTGCGGTAATTTATAATGTATCCACTTGTTTATAGTATTAAAATATTTTTACTTTTGTATACTTTCGAGAACGTAAGTGGCTGGATAAACTTTACTTAGGTTTTTAGACACTACTTATCATATCACTATTGTAATACATAATGTTGATAAATAAATAAAAAAAAAACATTACGTTACAACGTCATGTATGTTAGCAGATGGTACGTGATGAAGTCAGCATTTTTTACACAATGTTTTATAGAAAGACTGTTTGCCTTACATATTATATGAATAAATTATATAATAGCTGTTTTAAAGTTCTTTTTTTTTAACCGGCGGTATGCCTTTATTAAACAAAATACTATGAACTATATACAACACTACAGCTACTACAATAAAAGCATTTAGACACCTACAAGTCATAGCAGACTCATAGGCAGTCCAAATGCTCCAGCCCACTCCCAGTTGGCAGCGTATATGACAAAAAACATTATGTTTTAAAGTATATGACAAAAACTATGATCAATCTGAAAAAAAGATTCCATATATTACACTTGATAGAAAAAAATCATAAGTCAGTTCTAAAATTTTGCTTAGTCAAGTTCTGTGTATATATAGTAAATTTTATATCGTACACATTTTATATCTAACTAGCTTTCCGGGCACGGCTCCGCCCGCGCGTATGTCGGTTATCGCGCAAAAACATTAACCTCTTTTTGCGCAGTTGGATAAAAACTATTGTTAATATGTTTTATCCCGGGTCTCAAACTATTTCCTTACCAAATTTCATTTAAATCGGTCCAGTAGTTTTGGCATGAAAGCGTAACAGACAGACAGAGTTACTTTCGCATTTATAATATTAGTACTGATTATTATGTTACGATGGTTCATCTTGGTGGGTACGATGGCAGCTTCAGATTTTCTGCCTCAAAACAGTAGTTTGGAATTACTACTGTGCTAAGGTTTGAATGTTATTGTAGCAAGTTACTTGGCTGTATGATTCTTTT
Source organism: Plagodis dolabraria (assembly GCA_963854805.1). Taxonomy (NCBI): domain Eukaryota; kingdom Metazoa; phylum Arthropoda; class Insecta; order Lepidoptera; family Geometridae; genus Plagodis; species Plagodis dolabraria. The sequence goes on along the minus strand of OY978443.1, from coordinate 4,600,570 downwards.
ATACATATCTTGGAGTGACGATCGCAGTACAGTGACGCGCAGAATGATGATATTGCAACTTATGAACAGGTGTGATGCTATCAGGCAGGCATTCTATAAAAACCTTTAGCAAAAACAACAAAGCGCCACTGAAGCACACGTAGTTGAGCTTGCCAAGTCGTTCTTAACCCAACAACCAGGTTCACTGTGGTAGAATTAAAATTCAAAATCATTTATTCTATTTAGGCGTCTACGACGCTCTCATGAAGGTCAATTACAAATTTTAATATTGAAATATTCTACACTGTACCGCCACGTCATTACTTGGGTGGATGATATTTAGATACTACTAAGTGTTTCTGTGCTCCAGAAGACACGTAAAGCTGAAGGTCTCGATTATTGTCTTAGGATGGCAGTCGTTATAGCATAGTGGTTAAGAATTCATCGCATGCCTGCTTGGCTAACTACTACCGTCAAGTCGAAAATTTGTCACCAAACACCTAAAGGCACATGTACTTACGAGTATTAGAGTCAGTCATTTTAGGTTAGCCTGAACAACATCTTCGACCACATCATCACTAACAACCAAGCCAGATAATGGTCAAATGCGAGCCATGGTATATGGTATAAAAACGTTATATCGTGCAGACAGAGAACATAGTAGGTAGCTGCCAATATTGTGCTAAATATCACACATATAAAAAGAAACCAAATCTATTTAAAAATTATAAAAAAGCAACGATTTATTCGTGAATTTATATACAGATTTTACACTAGATGCAAACTAATGCCAACGAATCGATGGTCTTGAAATTGGATGCGGTAACCGCAATATTACCAGAGAGTTCCACAATTCTAGTCATGAAGCAGTAAATAGGTTTTATTACCGAATCTGTACAGCATTTACAAATACCTAGGCGGACAAGCGCCGGGTAGCGTACAGGAAACACGCATTCTGGAGTGGCACGACGCAAACACGCTGCGGATGTCTGAGAATTGGACGTACGCGACATATGCCGATAAAATGACGCTTTTATAATAAAACAAACTTCGGTGGTCGAGTGGAGTAAATACTTTATAAAGAATCTGGATTTTACAAAAAAAATATTCACGTGTAGAACAATAGACACGAGTACAAAAATAGCAGCATATCTCGCAATATACCTCTGGCACGGTAATATTAGGTATATAGATAACATTACCGTGCCTCTGGCTACTGTTTCACGCAATACAGGCGTGATAATAATGTTTTAATACTGGAAATAAATGAATGGAAATAAATTATAAACGTTAACACATCACCCAATTAATATTGCTTCAAAAGAGGCATAATAATTTTTGTCTCAATATTAGAGAAACCAAATATTGGTTATTGTGTTATGCAGTTTACTTACAATAATCGTTCTGTTGTAATATTAATTTTTGGCTATTCTATTTTGTTCCAACTTGCTTAGTTAAAAAAATATCTCTGTCCTTTTTTTATGCATGATAGGTTATCCTTTGACCACTATCTCACCTGATGGTAAGTGATGATGTGGTCGAAGGTGTTATTCAGGCTAACCTGGAGAATTACTGGCTTTCAAGGGCAGCTGCCGGAAGATACCGTTAGGTGCTTGGCGACAGATTTTCTACTTGAGGGTGGTAGCTAGCCAGGCGGGCATTTGCAAAATGCCGTACCACCATGCAAAAATGTATGAATGAAATTGGTATTTCATTCATACAATTTCATACCACTTACAAATTATTGTGATTTTTAATATGTTTATGTTTGCAATAACGCATGCTCTGCGGATTACATAACAAAATTACATATTTACGAGCGGAAAAAAAATAGTTATGTGCGGGATATTCCTCACATAACTATAATTATCCACTCATAAATTTGTAATTTTGTACTGTGATCGATCTTGATTTTTAGTGCAGAATACAGAAATGCTAAAGCTACTGCTTTTAGAGCAATGAAATGGTGTTGGTGCGAGTTAAATTTTTTTTTATTATTTGTGTCGTATAGTGTATGCTAGTTTACATATATATTCAAAATTATCATTTAAAATTTATGGTGGAATAGGGAAACTCACAAACATACATATACATGAACCCTGAAAACATAACTCTCTTTTTTTTGGGCAGTCGTGTAATAATCAATTTAATTGGACAAAATATGATTTTCTACCAAAGTAGTTTATTTATAGGTTACCGTCAATCATACGCAAATATTAACATAAAAGCATAACTCAAATGGGATGAGATGGCGCTGCCGTCACGTAAACAAGTTGCTTGTCAATAAATAATTGTTAAAAATATTTTAAATGTGTTTTGAGTGCTCAATTACCATTAAAAGTGAAGATCAATGTATGAATATTAAGTGAGAGTGTTTGTGGCTACGTCCATGCAGTGAAATAAAAATTATGTGAAAACAAACAAAAAATAACGTGACATTGAAAAAATAAATCAAATCTCAGTTGCAAATACTTACAAAGTAACTTATCAGTGATATTTAGATGGAAATGTTTCTTGTGCTTTTAAATTCAGTGCAATATGATACAATTATTGAAATCAACAAATTATGGTAACAATAATATTGATATTTAAATTCGAACTGTAATTACTACGACACTATTTTATCAGTGTTACCATTCTAAATAATCTTTTCCAATTGACTTTGGTGCCATCTAGCGTATGTTTAATTAAGTGCCTATACATAATCCCTCTGAGCGAACCACAAAGTTTTTTTCGTCAAACGTTGTATCGTACCAGTGGTGTAGTGGTTCTATATATAGGATCACGATCAGAAGGTTCAAGTATCGAAATCTTGCGGGCTGCGGGATTTTTTAATTTTATCACTAAATAAAATGAACTTCCTTGAGAATATCACATTTCGAAGAAAAAGGAATCATTCCGATTCATACAGTCAAACAGGTGTCAATGATTCTTTAGAAACTTTAGACACAACATGTACTAGCTTACCTAATATGTCGGATGAAGATTTGGATAGAAACAGAAAATTGAATGAGCGCATCGAAGCACTTGAATTAGAATTAAAAAGTGCCCATAATGAGATCGAAATATTATGTTTGGAAAACAAAAATTTAAAACTCAAAAACGACGAATTATTAATGAAAAATGAATTACTTGGGAAAATAACTAATAGCCCTGCTAAATTTAAACAAACACCTCGAAAAAAAAATACTAAGAAACATATTGAATTGCCCAATACAATAACAACCTTACCAACCATTTCCAACCGAACATTACATGACTTAGCGACAGAAACATCAGATAGCGACCACTTTGACGCTACACCTAAATCGAAGGTTCATCCACCACAAAAAATATGTATTCTCAGTTGTAATAAACATAATAGGATCCTATCGATAGCAGAAAGTACTTTCAAAAAGACGGACTTATGTCATTATCTGACGCCAAATGCCACCTTAAAAGGAATGATACAAAGATTAGACATGAAATTGGATAAATTTACTATGAATGATTACTGTTTGATATTAGTAGGAGAAGAGGACTTTAACACAACGAATGACTATTTTAGTACGATAGCAGACATAAGAGAGACATTACAAAAAATAAAAAACACAAACATTATCATCTGCCTACCTACCTTAAAATACGGAAACAAGACCAATATGTACAACTGGAGAGTCGAAGCTTTTAACAGTCTATTATATATGGATGGAATAACACATAAATATGCACACATATATGATCCTAATGATAATCTGAAGTATAACCGCCCGAATATGTATTATAAATATTATGACACAGTAAATAATAAAGGAATGTCTATTGTGTTCAAAAATCTCAAAAACTTTATAATGAATCTTCAGAGTTTGAATAACATCAATGATGTCAAAAGTACTGACCCAGATAGTGAAAATCACAGTAAATCAACCTTTTTTCGTGACTCAAAATCTACACATTCTTCACCAAAATATAGCCGGTCTGATTAACAAGGCTGACAATTTTACAGTGTGCCTACAAGACCTGATGGACAGAAACGTCAATGTTGATGTACTTTGCATTACTGAACATTTTATGATGGCGGGCCATGAAATGTACCTGAACGTTCCGAACTACTCATTAGCTGCTACGTTTAGTAGAGTCAATAGCAAAAGGGGAGGAGCGTGCATTATGGTAAAGAATGGACACCAGTGGAGAGAGCTTAAAGAGGTTGCCAAATTAGCATTGCCCAATGTATTCGAGTGTTGTGCCATTGAGCTGACCAAATATAAAATTTTAATTGTAGTTTTATATAGAGTTCCAAAAAATAAAGACAAAAAGAAGTACTTTAATATATTCTTTAATAAATTGGAACAACTATTACAACTTGTCAGCAAAAAGCAGTACGAATACATTGTTATTGCAGGCGATTATAATATAGACATGCTGAAATCTAATAATATTACGTTGGAATTTGAATGTATACTTCTTAACTATGATTTTAAATTAGCATTAAAAGAACCTACAAGACCTGTTAGCCAAACATGTATTGAAAACTTTGCTCATAATTATAAAAATAAAAATAAATGTACTACAGAAGTAATCGAGTACGCTTTGTCTGATCACACTGCACAGTTAATAACATTTCCAATTAAAAAGCATTTAATGATAACATATTGGCGTAAAAGGCGACGAGATTACTGTGTAGAAAATATACAAAAGTTTAAAATGTATATTACTAGTTTATCGTTTGAGGATATGTATAACTCGACTGACCCTGACACGGCCTATGACATCTTTTTGACAAATTTTAAATTAATTTATGACTTGTGCTTTCCAAATAAACTTATCACAATTAGGGTTATAAAAAAACCAAAATGGGTATCACGCGGAATCAAAATTTGTAGTAAGAAGAAAAGGGATTTCTTGTGGAAATTTAGGCTTAATCCGTCAAAATCTAATGAGTACAAATTTAAAAAATATTCCAAATTATTCAAAAAAATCATCAGTCTTACAAAGCGTGCACAAAATAATTATAAAATAAAAACTTGTGAAAACAAGTCAAAAACAGTTTGGAAAATAATTAATGACTCGAGGTTTAACTTACCAAAAGAATATATTACTAATGTTAAGCAGGCAAACATAAATATAACAGATCCTAATATGATTGCAAATGCCTTTAATGATTATTTTGTGGACAAAATAAAATTGAATTCAAATGCTGAATCTAAAAATGTAACGTCGTTTATTGAACGGAATAGTAATTCTATGTTTATGGCTCCAAGTGTACCTCAAGACATCGAAGAAATAATAAAAACATTAAAAAACACCGATAGTGTTGGCCACGATGGTATTTCTACAAAAATAATTAAATCTGTGGGACATAGACTGGGCGCACATTTGAGTTTTTTGATGAATTTATTTATTTCAAGCGGCTCATTTCCTCAAGCCCTAAAAACTACTATCATTAAACCAATTTATAAAAAGGAAGACAGAGAAAAAATAGAGTGTTACAGACCTATTGCCCTAATATCTATATTCTCAAAAATTTTCGAGAAATACATCTATAGACAAATAAATACATATTTTGAAAAAAGGAACATGTTCTGCAAGGAGCAAAAAGGTTTCCGTAAAAATAAAACTATAAACATGGCAATTTATGAATTTGTTAAAGTAAACCTTTTAAGTGTTGATAAAACATCTCCTATTTGTGCCATCTTCTGTGACATGACACAAGCTTTTGATTACGTAGATCACAGAACCTTAATAAGTAAACTAGAAGCTTATGGGATTCGAGGAAATGTCTTAGCACTAATTAAATCATATTTGACTGAAAGAAAACAAATAACAGAAATAACTAGAAAAAACTTCAAAACTAAGCGTGAAGATTTATTCACTTCAACAGCGCGTAATGTTGTCTGTGGAGTTCCGCAAGGAAGTGTCTTAGGACCTCTTTTATTTATCATTTATATTAATGACCTGCCAAATGCTGTTCATCAACCTATGACTCTGTTTGCAGATGACAGTACTATAACAATAGCTTGTGATAAGTATGACACATATGAAAATGACATAAATAATTCTTTGACATCCGTAATTACATGGCTTAATAATAATAATTTAAAAATTAATTTGACTAAAACCAATATTATGCATTTCAGTCAACGTTTTGATAATCCATCTGATATTACCCTGACATATGAAAATAACAAAATCAATGCAGTAGACAGTGCCAAGTTTCTGGGAATAGTTATAGACAAAAAGTTTAATTGGAAACCACAAACAGAAGATCTTAGTAAAAGACTTAGTAGCTTAGCGTATGCTCTATATAAACTCTCCACTACCTTAAATACTGACGCATTACTGTGTGCGTACTATGGCATGGTTGAATCTGTCCTCAGATATGGAATTATTTTCTGGGGAAATTCTACTCATAAAGATGTTGTTTTCAAAATGCAAAAGCGCTGTGTTAGGGCCATGTTTGGGCTTAAAACGATGGATTCTTGTAAGCCATATTTTATCGAGCACAAAATTTTGACACTTCCATCATTATATGTAATAGAAATGGCTATATTTGTAAAAAGTAATCCTAAAATGTTTCCAAAACTGTCTGACCGTATAGAAAGAAACCGCCGCGACAATAACATAGCATGTAGACAAACAGGTAAAACCGCTCTTCTTCAAAAGAGTGCAATTTGCATGGCCCCGCGTATTTACAATAAAATCCCTAAGTCTTTAAGGGACTTAAGTATTGACATATTTAAAATTAAATTTAAGAAAATTCTTGTCGATAAATGTTATTATAATATCAATGACTTTTTAAATGACAAATTTTTATTATAATTTAAGTGCCATGACATTGTTATTTTATTGCATGTACATAACTAGTATCTTATTTAATTTAAAATATAATATAATTTAAATGACATTCTGACAAATATATTATGATAATGTAAATAATGTTTTAATGTTAATGATTTTATGATATTAATTTCGAAAATTGTAATGAATTTCATTATAATAATTTATAATTTTTTATTAATTTGGTTGCCCCATCTCAAAAATTGTACGCCTACATAGGCAAAACATGGTGGGACTAAATATTTATACACCAACATTCCATGTGCTAAAATCTGATTTTATGTATCATGTAAGTACCCATGTTTTGAGCAATAAATATATCTTTATCTTTATCTTTATCTTTATAACATTTAATCCCAACTTATAAATAAACAACCGAAACATGCATGAATATACAAAAACATTATATTACACTGTCTCTTACAAAGCTTCCTTGATTTTATATGCCATATAAGGGCATTAAATATTTAGCTACAAATATAAAGCATAATGTATCTCATAGCTTTACCACATTTTCTAAATAGTTTGTCGTAGGTCAGTGACACAAGTTGCAGTGGCATTTTAGCTCTAACATTCAAAGCTCGCAGTAGAAACGTCGGATCCACTGCAATCGAACATCTCCGCTACATTCTGCAGGTTGTATTCCTGAATAACTAGGAATCTACCCTTAGAAACAACCACTTGTGCTTTTCTACTCTATCCTGAAGGTAATAAGGCTGAAATTTGGTTGACAAATGGAGTGGTTTCATCAGAAAGCTGGAAGGAAAATGTACTGGTGAATACTTGTGAATGAAGCGTCGTCGTTGTAATCTGAGATTGCTTGTTATGGTATCCCATTCGATTTTGATATTATTGGTATCTTCCTTAGATTTTCTCTTTCTGATGTACGATAAAATGTAATTCAGCTGCTACGGTTACCACAGAGAGAAAGTATTATTACTGTGTGGTTTTTTATTTGGCGCAGTATTGGCCCAGTAGTAATACCGCCTACCGGCAGTATAGTAATACCGGCTAGGGACCGCCGTCAGTAACTTTATTGTTCAAAACCCGCCGCGACCTTCAGCTTCGCCGCATGTTGGATGTCACCTGGCTAGCTACCATACCCAAGTAGAAAGTCTGCCGCCAAGCCCTAAAGGTATGTCCTTTAAAAACAGTAATCTTAGTTTCAGCCTATTGACACTTCCGGCCTTATTATTACTTACCATCAGGTAAGATTGAGTTACTTTTGTAAGATAAAGATTGTCTCTGTCTCAGCAGCAGCTTCCCACAGCATACATCATAAGACATAATACTATGGAAGTACGCAAAATAAAGTAGCCTAGCCGTGGCTACATTCCTGCGTTATCTTACTAACTGCATATAGAGCAAAACCAATGTTCGTTTTCACCAACCCCTAAATTTAAGGGATCACCTAACCCAAGTGGGATGACACAGCAGTGATTTGCTTTTAGGAATACCTAAACCCTAAGGATGTCCTATAATTTCCTTAGGTGTCCCTTAATTTTAAATGCCCGAAATTTGGCGCCTTAGTGAATCTTTGTATTCAAGCAAAGGTTTGCGAAATTATAAAAAAAATACTAGTATTTTTTCAGTAAAATTATAAATGACATATTACTGTGCAACATATGTACATATTACTCGTATTCAGCATTTCAAATAGTAGAGTAATTTGCTATATTAATAATATCATTTTCATTTGATTTGTTTACTGAACTAATTTTATTACCTGAACTGATGCACAGTCATTTATAATGTAATAGTTTGGGGATAACACTATAAAGTTGAAAAAATTTCAATTCCCAGGAAGACTATCGCATTTACGATAACGAGTTTATTGAAGCCAAGCTTATAGTGTTGGGCTTAACACAAATAACATTTGATAAAGAAAACTTCAAGCCCTTTGCCCCTTGCCCACAGCTACTATTATTCCTCCACTAGGCTGTGTTTCAAATTATATAGAGTCATTATCTATGTCCAATAATGTCCATACTTTGTATACGAATAAATACATGTTACATACATGTATAGTCACATACCTACGAATACATAGCTATCTATGATAAAGCCATATATCTAACCGCCAAACCCATTTCAAATTCATGAATTAACGCAATAGATTCATGGCTCTCAGACGGAACAATTAACTTAATGAATATGTGGCCAGTCATGTGCTCTACGCAAATACTGTCCCGTCTTAGTATAATTATGTATATTGTCTATAAAATGTACTTAGTTGTATAAGAATATGTGCTAATTAAAACCCTGTGAATGTGATGTAAGGATTAATTTTGTCTGAATGGTTGAGTGTCTTGAGCCTTTTTGTAGCATAATTGTCATGTCTCAGTCCTAGATGCTATGAAATCACAGGAATTTGCGGTTGTCTGGAAAAGTACGGGAAATAATAGAACTGATCAAGTGTAAATCGGGAACGCACCGTGAAGGTTCTGTAGCAACGATATTATAACAAAATCTTAATATACATTATACTAGCTTTTCGGGCGTGGCTTCGCCCGCACGTATGTCGTTATCGCGCAAAAACATTTACCTCTTTTTGCGCAGTTGGATAAAAACTATCCTATGTTTTTTCCCGGGTCTTAAACTATTCCCATACCAAATTTCATTCAAATCGGTCCAGTAGTTTTGGCGTGAAAGCGTAACAGACAGAGTTACTTTCGCATTTATAATATTAGTACTGAAGTACTGATTAGTACTGAAGTACTGATGATATAAGTTAACGAAATAATCATTAATTCTTCAGATTAATTCATTCAGATCGATCGATTAGCATGAGTTGGACTCCCACCATGGCCGGGTTTTATTATCTGTTCTTTTACTTTAGACTTAGTATTATATTCATAGAATGTTTGATGCTTTTAGTAATTACTGTTTTTACTATAGCAAAACTAAGAAACGTAGAATAAAGGATGACTCACGCTAGACCGTGCCGGGTCCGAGCCGAGTGTCGGCCGGGGCACGGTCAACTAATATTACCTATATTACGTATGGACACACTCACGTTATACCGAGCGGCAACCGAGTGACGGCCGACAAACGGACAACGCTCGGAAACAACTCGGTCCCGGCTCGGCTCGGCCACGGCCCGTTGCATGAATACGAGTACAGTGCCGCCCAGCTGCGCCCGAGCAGTCGTAGTGGTGCTATGCAAGTGCACTGTCATTTTTGTTCGACATTGGAAAATGAACAACGAACGTTTGATTGAAGCTGTGAGGAAATATCCAGCATTATATGATATGAGCGATGGGAAATGTATGGACTCCAATTATAAGTCTTCATTATTGGTCAAAATAAGCAAAGTATATGTAATAATAAGCAAAGTATATTTTATACTTCGTATTAAATGTCACGTCAGGGTTCGCGAAAAGAGTGAACTATTTGTTGTGACGTCATCAGAGCGCCGAGCGATTCCTTTACCGCTTGTAAGACTGCTTGATTGACGTGGAGGTATAAAGTTTAGCAGTAAGATCAAGTTATTATTACTATAAGAGGTGAGACTTGGCCCCCTGGTCTGTCGACTGTCCAGCTGTATGTTACAGGTCTTCAGCTCGTTAATGGAATGTAGATGACAAAGCGCTATCATCGCTGACAAAGTCGATCTTAATCGATCAAATAAGTAAAACAACCTCCACTGCGTTCATGACTGGGATGAGTGACAGCTAGTGGCAATATCACTGAGTGATTCTGTGCCTTGGAGGGCACGTTAAGTCGTCGATCCTGATATATATCTTACAATGGCAGTCATTATAATAGGGCATTTTGCAAATACCTGCCTGGCTAGCTAATCTTATGCCAAGCAGCTAACGTGTGTTCGCTTAGCTATTCTTAAGAGCTATTTTTTTTTTTTTTTACCAAAGTGGATGCACACTCCATTTCCTTGGAGTTGAAATTTTTTCAGATTCTTTACCGTCCAGTGCGATCGCAATAGCCGATAATTCCATATCGTCAAAATTCAACATGATTGTAGTCTAGTTACATCACTATTTTTGCTCGGGCGAGTATACTGCATCACGGCGCATCGGTCATAGCTCGGTCGAGGCCCGTCTTTGTAATTACAGGTATGGGACCAGCTCGGTGACCGTGCTACGGCCGACACTCGGCTCGGACCCGACACGGTCTAGCGTGAGTCATCCTTAATGCGTTAATCTTTTCAACATCAATCCGCTATTCTAACACGTATTACGTAAAAATTTCAATTGCATAGCCATTTTGGTTCAAAAGATATGCACTATATTGTTAAGATGAGCAGACGAACTAACGGACAGTCAAGTCTTTGTAACTACCTCGTTTTATGGTACGCCCCCGATTTCATCTGTTTGGAATTCGTTTGAAACATGCCCCTAGCCCTACACGCATTTAATTATTTTACTATGACTACGTAGTGAATCGAAACATGTTTTCTGTCGATATGTCACGGGTGTCTAACTCATAAACGAAATGAGTTACGTATCTGAAATTTTGATATTGTGTACAATGTTGTTTCATAAAAGAATTTTTAAATAACTAACTATAAATTAATATTCATTATTTTTAGGGAGTTCCCATACCTATAGGAGAACGAAGTCTAATACAAAATAAACTTTAAAGCCTAGCATGTGTGGTATACTTTTTAAAGCTATATTAAAAATGCGGGATCGTCAAAGATCTCAATTTCTGTTTGCAATTTTTGTTACGGCGTTTAACGCAAAAACTAAACTAGTCAGAAACCTGAAATTTCAGCATATGAAGTACAAAACTCTCTATTAAGGCATCAAGTACTGACACGGTACGTTCTTTTACGGTCTTACAGACCTGTATGTCTATGTGGGCTCTTGCAATTTGGAACCACACAAGAACGGGGCCCGACTTGCAATTGGCCAGATTTGTAATGCGTTAGTACTTTAAGTATGGTTTTTCACTTAGATATATAAGATGAGGGTAGGAATGTATCTTTTATATTGTAAAATATAAAAAGATATAAATTACTAATTAACTACGTGGATTCAGGGGATGTCGTTTGAGAAAAAAGCGCATTTATGCCGGGGACTGGCTACAAAGGCATATGCTACTAATTAGTATATGCAGGCATATGCTACTAATTAGTAGCATATGCCTTTGCAGCCAGTCCCCACTCTAGAAATAGAATTTTATGTACTTACTTAATAGGTACATATAAGAACACCTTAAAGCATGTGTAAATAATGAAAGAAGTAATAATAACTTGGTTGTCATCTTATATAATTATGTACCAAAAAGTATTCTTATATAATTATGTACCATAATTATATAAGATGACAACCAAGTTATTATTACTTCTTTGATTACTTCTTTCATTATTTACACATGCTTTAAGGTGTTCTTATATGAACCTAGTAAGTAAGTACATACAATTATATTTCTTGAGTGTAATTGTACGCAATGTTGACATATTGATACATATGTAGAACCTACCTTACTTAGATTAGTAAATACGCGGCTAATCAAAATCATTCAAGACTATATTTAAATTTTGTATATGTATGTTTAATATCCACTTTCTTTAACGACAAAAACATTTGTATTTGTATTTAAAGGGCTGTTTTACTTAAAAAGTTATTTATACAGAATATTGCCCTTCGCAAAATATTTTCGTAATACATGTGGGTAGGTAAATATTATTCCGAGTCAGACAAAAAATCTAATAAATTCTTATCACAACCAACAAAATAAAAGAAAAGCTAGACAATCAACTTTTATTCAGAGGCACTTGTCTCTTACCTAACCTAGTTTTCTGAGAATATTCCTGAAACATTTCTGATTCACGAGACCAAATTACCTTGTTTTGTCAGAGTTACTCATGCTTCTTGGAATCTGAAATGAGATGGTTATGAAGGAAACAATGATGTCTAATATAATATGAATAAAATAGAATGTGATTCAAAGTTCTGAGGTTGTAATAAACCTGTCTTTCTTACAATAGGTTAGGTATCAAACTGTCTGGAAAAGGTAATTCTGGACAATAACAGAATTTTACGTTAGTGATATGGTAGTCAGGAATCTACATATTGTTACATCTTCTTTTACTTATGATTATTGACCTCAGAGCTATCTTTGGATATATAATAATAAGTACAGAAAATGGTTGTCATTAGCATATGACAAATCTATTTTAGGTTCTCTAGGTCATCATAATTCTTTGAAAAGCAGAATACAATCAAAAATTTGACCAAATAGTGCTTTAATACTTTGCCATGGAAAGTAGATTTCACTGCTAAACGACGAGCTATTTATACTATTTGTTGCCAATTTATTGTAGCAAGGATATATTGACTGGTTGGGACAAAAACTAGTTTTTTTCAACATTCAATATTGTTGCACAAGCCAAACACATCCTTAACAAGAACTCTCAATCCACAACACGAGGGTAGACCAGATCTATGTGTGTTGTACTATCTCAGGTTGTACTTGATGACGAATCGAAAAATATTTTATAAGAATGTGTGATGACTATAGAATAATAACGTCTAAAAATGTGACGATTCTATTTTATTTTATTAAATAGCATGGACATGGACTATACAAAATTTATTGATTTGTACGGGTATGTCGATACGGGTAGGTATTTTTTACTATAATAATTACCCTATTGCTTATTTTTCCATATTATAGCTAGCTTAGGATTCAGCATTCATATCAAAAAGTCAAACAATATCAAGTTTAAAAATACCAAGTTTGGATATTTAGAACGATAGCAACACGATCACTATCTTAATGTGGAAAATTAAGTCTATGGTGACGAATTCAATATTAAAATATTTATTACGGCTTTTAGCCACGACACTAGGTTTCGTAACCAATCTACAAGAACTTGGTTCTCGCTGCTTGTACTACATATTAGACACCAATGCAATCAAATCGTAAAATTAATAATAAATTTCGTTTACCCGTAATAAAATATTATATATTAGATGATATAAAAGAATCTCGTTTTGTTTAACAAAGGAACATAAGTAGTTAAACGATATAGCAACGAAACTAAAAAATAAAAGTAAAACAACGTAATTATTTTTTTATTATCCGCCAAATGCGTCACCTTTCTTAAGAAGTCCAGTAATCTAAGGAATACCCGTACCGACCCATATGACGGTTGATAAATAATTGAAGCTCAAAACTTACGCCTCATTCAACTGTAATGATTTTCTATGAAACTAGGAACCCAATAGTTAGACTCAGCCTATCACTTTCGTTTTATCAATCTATCTCTAAACTGGTATACCACATTAATATTAAAATAAGCTGCACAGGAACCAGTGAACTGTGAAAGCCGGAAACTGCAATTGCCTACTAATCAATCAATTAACTCATTAACGACCGACAATGCGACCGGCAATCATCGAATTGAATTATTGAATGCGATGCATAATGCATATACCTAGCTATTATGGATGTAGGTACTAATCATAATTAAAGGAGGAGGTGTATCTAAATATCAACTCTAAATTGTAGAATATTGAGGCAATAATGGCCCAATACTGGTGTTACAAGTGTTATGGATTGCCGCTCAAGAAAAGTATGTTTTGTTTTTATAAAAAAAAAAAACCGTAGTCTCTAGGCTCCGTGACTTTTAACCTTTATGACTATATTTTTTTATTTAAACGATATACATACATAGTAAATGAGAATTCATTTATATTGTTATTTTATTATATTATATAGCAAAATGAACACACTGCTGAGTGAACAGACACATTAAAAGTGTTTTATAAGATGCTATTTGTCATTATATCCACTTGTCATAAACATTCTCAGCAGATCAGTGTCCTCTGGAGTATCTGGTTTAAGCCATGCCGAAGGCTTGAGCTTCAGCACATGGTGAAAGCTACTTTTGCAAATGCCTATTCGGTTAGATTGTCTATTGAGGGTAGCGACCCTAAATAAAAAATAGACCAAGAACTATGTGTTCCGTCAGTGGTTTTTGAGAGCTAGTTTCTATTATTTTAAATACGATAAACCTTAAATGACAACTAGCACTTAAGGATAGTTATTTGGTGTAGAGACTTATCAGAGCACTTGGTCTATGCAACCCGTGGTCAAAATGCTGGCACCTATTGGGCTCAACGAATAAGAATTGCAATTCAACGGAACATTGCTGCCAGCGGTATGGGCACGCTACCAACTGGAAGTGGACTGGATCATTAGGACAAACTGTGAGTCTGCAATGAATTGTAGGTTGTCTAAGTGCTTTCATTGTATTAGCTGTAGTGTTGTATAATGTTCGTAGTATTTTGGAAATAAAATCATACCGCCGGTTTAAAAAATAGTTAAGTTTACAGCTAACATCTTCAACCACATCGTCACTTGTTGTTAATAAGCACCATGGTCAAATATGGTTTTTATTTCCAACGGTTTTGTTTTTCAATTTCAGTTTTGAAATCAAGCTGGCCTAAGCCCCATATTTGCAATGCCAATTATAAATTGTAATTATGAAAACTTAATAAGTCTATCAATTCAATTGTAACTATGCCTAATTTATTTTTATTTTTGTGCAGTACTAATGCCGTTTAATGACCATCTAAAGATATGGAACAAGTATGAATAAGACCCTTAATTTTCAGCTCTTACAGAAAAGTGGGTTCATTCGGTCAAAAATACTTTCTAAATGACACAAAAGCTCACTGAACTTAATAAAGTACATTCAAATTACTTAAAAATGTCTAAAAGAAACAAAAAAAATCTAGAACCGATGGTTTACTTGTACCTTCCGAAGCACGGAAGTCCTCATTAGTTAATGCCACTAGTCTATCATGCAAGTAATGACCGCAGCGGCTTGAAATATTACAAAATATTATTCTCCTATAATTATTTTACTCGGAATTCCAGATATATCAAAATATCCTTTATATAATGTACATGAAAAGGACTAATAAATCATTTTTACGATTTAAAATTCAACGTACACAAATGAAGTAAATCAAAATACTCATGAATACTGCGAGTGAACTCAAACAGTCCCAAATAGTCCCAATTAGAGTGAATCTGATAAATGTGTTCGGTCGAAAGGCAACTTTGAACTCGTTTTACTCGACCGATGTACGATTTGACTAATGCCACTAAAATAACATTGATTTGTTACTTGAGACGACTGAGCACTGAGCATTTATAAGATTCGACACGACTTTCATAATAGAATACTGTGATTTTTGATTCAGACATTAATTTGTCTGTTTATTGTTGTTTTTAATCTATAGATACATAGGCTCCTAAAAATAACAAATAAAAAAAAAACAGAAAACATTTTAAAATACACACATCAAAAGTGCCTAGGGATCAAGTACGTTTTCGTGAAAATCAAGTAAGTTTTAAACCGATCTCATTTGGATCAGGGGCAACCACAATGCTCAGATTTATGCGGAGAGTATTGTTTCATAAGTGATCATCCCTTTGCGAAGCCGTTTGGGTAATTCGTTTCATTTAATGCACGATAATGCACGTCCACATACGGCTATAGTCTTAACTCGTACTCTTGCCTCGCATCAACGTTCTGCCTTGGCCTGCTCAATAGCCAGACCTCAACTCCATTGAACATGCATGGGATATGCTACAAAGAAGAGCTCTGCCAAGTATGGATGCCGTGCATACCCCACAACAACTTTTTGACTTGTTACAAAGAACGTGGGCAGCCATTCTTCAAAGTGATTTTGTTGAACTGATTTTAAGCATGCCAAATCTCTGTGCTTGTGTGATTAGTGTTAATGGTAGAAACACAGATTAGTAATTAATATAATTTTACAACAAACATGGCAACAAACCTATTCTTTTTCGTTTTTCTGCCAAACAAGTCAGTTATAGTTCAAAATATATATGATCCCTATGCACTTTTGATGTGTGTATATCGTCCCATAATAAAGTTTTACACCAGACAGCCAAAACCTGTTATTTTTGTAAGAAATTCCATATATTCGTGTTGTCTTTGTTCGTTTCCTATTTGTGTGGTGTTTTTGTGTTTGGTAATTTGCAGCCGCTGGTGGCGGACCGTCCTGCGTTGTTTTTAGGTTCTTAGCATCAATAGTGAAAAAGTTATCAACTTTTTACAGTCATAAATTTCAAAATTTAGTGTATTTTCAAAATTAAAAATCAGATCTCAACCTTTTTAAATAGCTCCATGCATCAAAACACGCGGGCCGCGGTCCTTGATCGTGTCCCGTTGGATTGAGCGCGATCGGAGCTATACTTTTTTAAATATAACAAAATCTCCTTTATATACCTAACTCTAAGTTTTACAGTTAATTTTACATACATTTTAAAATCATTTAAAAGTTCCAATTATATATCTAGTGTAAGAATTGTATACAAATATATTTTCCTAATTTTCCTGCTGAGTTCATAAACGCCACCTAGTCTAACCGAAATAATTTTCTACGAGAGTCGCTTCTACACGAAGCTTCATCAAGATCATTTGACTTCACGCACAATCGAGAGAGTTTAACATAAGTTAGCCTATCAGCCATATACGTACTAAGTTTTGAAAATACCCTTTTGTTTAAAAAACTCAACACCTGTGTGATCGAACAATATTACGTCACTTATCACAATAATAATCAAACTTAGACGAGGCGGTAGGTCTCTTTAGCAAGAGGCTGTATTGGTGGGTACCACAGCAGTTTCAGATATTCTGCTTCGAGGCTGGAGTGCATAAAAAATACTGAAGATGATAGACGTGAAGGTGACTACACCAAGGGTAATTAGACATTAGAACTGCAACTGTAATGGACAGGCGTGAAGCTCATCAAGCGAGCGACTGGGCCGTCACAGATAAAAACTTAGCAAATAAAGAGGCCTAGTGTATTTTTTAATATATATATTTTTGCAATAACGCATGCTCCGGGGATTATATAACAAAATTACAACGTGAGGAAAAATATAGTCATGTGCGGAATTCGAACCCACGCCATCCACCCCTATAACCGGGGTATGCGTTGACATAACATATGACTCATAAGTTATCACGGTCTTAACCATCGTATGGCGATGGTTCGACACCTATAGCTCAACTCACGTTGTACTATAAACTGGACTGTTTTTTGCAATTAGCTTTAAAATTATTGTTAACGATGACGCACTTTTTAATCTTTATATATAAAAATTACGTGTCACGTTGTTTGTCCGCGATGGACTCCTAAACTACTGAAGCAATTTTAAATTTGATTTGCACACCGTGTGCAATTTGATCCAAATTGAAAGATATGATAGCCTACATCTCAATTTATTTATAGTCGTTATTACCCGTGCGAAGCCGGGGCGGGCCGCTAGTTTTTAATATATTTTTTTGCAATAACGCTTGCACCACCGTTTAAATTACAGAATTACAATGAGAGAAAAAAATTAAGGTTCGAATACCGCACATAATTAATTTTTTCCCCTCGTTGTTTGTAAGTTCTATTGTAATTTAGTAGTAGGTGCCTTGAGGTTAAAAAATAATGTCCATATTGTAAAGGAGATCCATTGACCTAAAATACTTATCTATATCTCTAAACGGTCTCAAGTACATCAATGCACTTAGTTCCTGGGTGGTCTGATGATGCACAGCTTTCACAGTTCATTGACATTCATTAAAGGTTAATGATGTCTAATGGACAATGTTTACAAATGTCATTTGTAGGAATTAGGTTAAATGATGCCATCGTCCTTTGATCGAGTAATTAGGTTCTTTTTATAGAAGGGGACCTCATTTGGATGGTAATGGTTTTATTGGAGGGAAATAAATGTTACATCTGTCTATTTTACCAACATTTATTTAACGATTTTCACAATAAAGATTATTTATTTTACGATTTGCAAATGATTGGATATCCGCGGTTATGAATAAAATTATAAATATATATATATATATATATATATATATATATAATACCTATAGCCTAGTCGATATTTCTAACTTTTAGACCTAGAATTTCATTATTTACCATAGAAATAGATTATACTAAAAACATCAAACGAAAATTGGTTTCAGTATTCTGTGCTAATGTTCCTGTCATTTGGAAAGGAAATATTTATGGTTTATAACTGGTTTATATACCAAAAAAATATTTTTGGTTTATAACTGTTAAAGTTTGAGAAATAGTAAATAAAATAAAATACCAACAATACTCGTTAAATGGTTTTCAATTTATCTACGGCATCTGCGACGGGAGCATATCCTATGCTAGTCCTGACATGCTCTTGGTCGATTATTGTCTTCGTAAGTCATCAAAAATAAGTGGGACAATTCTGCATGGTGGTAGGATGTTTTGCGAATGCCCGCCAGGTTAGCTACCACCCTCAAGTTGAAAATCTGTCGCCAAGCACTTAACGGTGTGTTCCGGCAGCTGTCCTTGAGAGCCAGTTATTCTAGGTTAACCAGAACAATTACTTCGACCACATCATGACTTACCATTAGGTGAGATAGTGGTCAAAGGCTAACCTATCAAGCATAAAAAAAATTATATACCTACCCTATGTAATAACTTTTATTAACCTGTAAACTTTAAAAGAAGTATCAAATTACTTGGTTGAACTAACTATTATAGTTGCAGTAATAACAAAGATAATGCACTATAGCTATAATAAATTAAATTTAACTAAAACATGATTAGTTGCAAAACTCTTTACTGGTGATTTCCACCATAAGATAAGATAATCCCAAGATTTTCCTAATAAACATAGGCTTGTTTAGATATAAAGTATATATTGTTACTGCTTCACGAACCGACTATTAGAAACTGCACACTATTGGAAACAACCTAAAATGTATGTCTGGCATCACTTTACGATCGCACTGTTTACATTTTGGTTCGAAGTTATAACCTAAATTGCGTATAGTATAATATTAAAGAAAGTACATTAAATTCAATACTTACGTGTGAAAAGTAATTCCAGATAACTTTTTCTTCACTGAATATGTTCTGTTTTTGCAGTGTTTTAATACGCAAGTGGGCATTTTTAGTTTATTTATTGCGTTGTGTGACGTGTGTAATGTGCGACGGTCTATCGTGAATGAGGTCAAAATTGGCCGAATTTGGATACGTTTGTGTGAGTTGTGTCTTACATAAAATTGGCCCAATTTGATGCTTCATTTTTGATTTTCATTAGACTCCCTCTTTGTTATTCATTTCTCTGAGCTTCAGATAAGCTGAAAATTTAAGGTGTATTTTTAAGTCCACTCCATTCTTTGTTCGGACTGTACTTTTTAACATTGAGTATATAACACTCAAAAAGCTAGGTTAGTACTTAGAAGATAATTATTTAAAATACGCCATGAAAATAATTATTTAAAATGACTGCGTATTCTTGTTGTTACGTTTGCTTGGAGTTTTCAGGTACTAAACCATAGAGAAAAGTAATATAACGGATATACTAAACTTTCCATAACGTTAAGGGCTTCACATCTTATATTGGGCGGTGTACAACATAAATCATTTTCTTCATAACTAAACTTGTAGACATCTTAATTAGTAAATAACTATAATTTAAACAGTTAAAACGAGTTGTGAAAAGTTTGTCGCAATGGCGGCAAAAATTAATCAGTTTTCCTATCCGCGCGCATGGCGATCGGCCATAGACTAAAGAATGAGGTTTATTTTTTTGGGCTTTTCGCGGATAGCGTTTTCGCCACGAACAAAATGGGGAGTTAAATTTTTTCGTTATTACACAAAAAGTATACATTATATGATTAAAGTTTTATAAATAAACACGTATAAATTGAAATTATCTATTTAAACACAAAGTTGTATGAAATGAGCTAACAATATAAACTTTAATTTATTTGTACTATTGTACACGATCTTTTTAGTATCGAAAGAACAAAAGGATCACAACCAATTTTTAAAAAACTCTATAACTCACTTTGGAATACTAGCAATGAAAAAGTCACAGTTTGATTACAAGTGTCATTATTTGCCTAATTGCCTAAATTAGAGCCAGTTTATGAGCAAGTGTGTTAAAATAGTTATTTGTTAAACAAGAGTGCAAAGTTGCTTTTTAACTGCGTGTTCAATTTTGATGACCGAGCAAGCGAAAGATTCCAAAATTGAATCACGAGCGCAGCGAGTGATTCAAAATTAGAATCCTGAGCGTCAGCGAGGGAATCAAAAGAGCACGAGGTGAAAAATCTTTGCACTCGAGTGCAACACGTAACTTTTCATTCCACCTCAGCGAGGAAATGACTAAACTATAAGGTTTAACAATGACGTGAAAAATGCCGCGTAAGGAACCGCGTACAAAGCAAATTGAAAAAAGAATACAAAGAAGGTTCCGAGTCTGAGTTTTTAACATATAAAAAAAAAGTTGTATGATATAATCGGCACCATAGAGGTAGCAGTAAATAGGTTTAATGTTTTTTTTAATTCACAAACTTAGTGCACACGATGTTCTAAATTCAATTTACTTTATCCTCTAGAGAATAAAAACGGCTTTTCCACTCAGATATTGAAGATTAAAAATACTCTTTCCGAGATGGTGGGATGAAAAACATATTTAAAATATATTTGCCCGTGACTTATGTACCTAACCTAATGAGTATTATAATAAATAGATCTTAAATAATCTTCACCGATCCACGCGTATTAAGTACGTGAAACTGTACAATAGTCCGACAAACCAGCAACAGAACCAAAAATATATAAAACTTAATTTCCTACGCATATACTTACGCATCATTACGATTTAAAGCAACGATAGCCCATAGGCAATAGCTGGGGGTTCGAACCATTTGTGGCAGTAGGAAACTACTTATGGCAATCTATACAGAGTAGACAGCCATGCGAGCGTTGTGGCTAGAGATAGTGTCACCTTACTACCTATCTAGGGTAGTTGCATAAATATATTTTAGAAGCGCTCGTAGCAAAGTTTGCTTAGCCATTCTGAACCTATCAGCAATGTTAAGCAACGTCCGCCGCGGTCATGAGTTGGATGGGTGACCGCTGGTGACCTTACTACTGAGCGCATCCGTGCTTCGGAGGGCACGTTTAGCCGTCGCTCCCGGTTGCCGTCTTAGCATGGCAGTCGTTATAGCATGATAGTAGGGCATTTTGCGAATGCCCGCCTGGCTAGCTACCACCCTCAAGTAGACAATCTGTCACCAAGCACCAAATGGTGTGTTCCGGCAGCTATCCTTGAGAGCCAGTAATTCTAGGTTAGCCCGAACAACATCTCCGATTACATCATCACTTACCATTAGGTGAGATAGTGGTCAAAGGCTTACCTATAATATCGGAGGTGGTAAGCAGATGCTGGAGAGGTTCAGTCCTTGTAGTACGCTAGCCGTGGTACGGCACTTTGCTAGGTAGGATACCTTGCAAATCCTTTTCTGGCTACCTGCTAATATCGCCAAGCAGCTAAAAATGTGTTCCAAGCTGTCTTTAAGGCTTCGCCAGGTCTCATACTCGGTCTATACCAATCATCATTAAGTAACAGATGGGACAGTAGTAAATAGATAAAATATTGCTTTAAGCCAATCATGTTTTTACTAAGACAACAATACTTGTTTACTAAATTAACGGACATTTCTTCCAGATAAACATTTAATATCATATTTAACTAGATCTACTGTGGTTAAGGTTGCCAGACGTCCGGGAAATCCGGGATAGTCCCGGAATGGGGTGTCTTATCCCGTGTCCAGTAATTTCGCTCTACTGTCTTGGAATTCACGAGTTTTAAGTTTTTTACAAACATACGGACACTAAATACTAAACGCGCGGTGCACGCCACGCGTGAAGTTTTAGTTAAAATGCCTATTATAATGGGGACAGAGTTTTTTTGATCCAAAGTTCTTAATTAGTTGATAGTTATCCGCAAACTGGCTCAATTTGGTTTAAAGTCCAGGAATATATTACCTTGATCTGGCAACTCTAACTGTGTTGTGTGTAGTTTTAATGTTATATACTAGACTTGACCCTACCTTGATAAACTTACAATCTTAAAGGCAATATTATAACATTCTTCCAAGCTCAGCAACGAATTAGTAGATTTTTTGCTCTGGCACTATTTGATGCGAAATCTCACTGTAAAGTTATCGCGTATCTATAGTTAAGGTGAAAAAATCACCTTACCCAAGGTGATTATTTTATTATTAATATTATTACTACAATTTTACGATATAATAAGTTAATAAGAACCAAAGACCATATCAAACTTTGAATCATTACCACGGTCGGTCATTGGCCTGGGGTTCAAATCTTAGCAGGGTTCTATTTTCTACATTTTTTTAAACATGATTCTTGTCTTATCTTAGTAGTTACTCTATAAAGCTCGAAGAAGAGTCATCTATTTTCTGTAATTTTGTACACACATTTTTTACCTACTAATGTTTAGTACTAAGTCTTGGGCGCCGGGCTACATTATCATACCCTTATCTCTTCCTACGCGACTAACGGTAAATGCCAAGTAGGCCGCAGCGCCTCCTGACGAACTTATATAAAGATATACTAACGATACCCGCCTGACAAGCGAGTGAACAATAATGGGAAGGCTGTGTTCCGCAGTGGACAATCCAGCTGATACAGTAGAGTACATTAGAGTATCAACTGATTATGATATCATTATTCATTAGTTCATTCATACTTTTTCAGCCTTTTTCTTATCCATATTTAATATCCTTTGAATTACACATTATATATCTATCATTTCATCCATTTTCAATTCATAACCACCCATACCACGTAAATATATAATAGTACATTGTGTATTTAGGGCGGTAATTAAAGAATCACGATCGTAAGTCGAAGACTGTTCTGAGTCGAGGTTCGTAATTCCCGTACCACCCGTGAAACATACAATGTTTTATATCACATTTGCGAGTAAATAATAACTTTAATATACAAGTCAGTACAACTATTATTACGAAATACGTAAACTTTTTTAAAGCGGATGGCGGGCTTTTTGCCCTCACCACAGATTATACAAATGTTTCGTTCAGAAACGTTAAGGGCAAACTTACGTAGGTAACGTAACTATGACAGAGTGGAAAAAAACGACGTTTTGATACAAAAAACTATTAAAATCCATTTATTATAGAACATTAGTTGAGTATATAAATAAGATGTAACGAGATTGCAATGAAATTCTTGTTAAATAACACTTTAAGACACATTTTCAATTGCGTGAAAATTCCTTGCTTGAACTTGATTAACCTGTGTGCTGTGCTATACATTTAATAAAAATTACTTACCGACCTTGGGTTTTATGATAAAAAGAAAGCTCGAAGGTTTTACCTGTATGGGGCATTAAGGCTAAGTTCAGATACTGTTTAAGTGTGATTAAATAAAAATTTACAGCACATAAGTTAGGAGATGAACAGGTCACCCACCTGATGGCAAGCTCTACGCCCGTCCATTACAGCGGCAGTGTCACTATCCTCATCCTGCACCACGCTGCGCTGCGCCCACCAGACGTTTTTCTTGTCTCGTTTGGCCCGTAATTCCACTGGCTACGATAACTATATGCTTTCTGTTACAGAAGTGTTTGCACCTTACTGTTTTTTATTTATCTGATAAGCTACATTTGCCCACTATCTCACGTTATGGTAAGTGATGATGTGGTCGAAGATGTTGTTCAGGTTGTACTCAATTTACTCACTCTAAAATATAGCTACTAGAACAAACAGTCAGGTGCTTGGTGATAGACTTGCTACTTGAGTGTGGTAGCTAGCCAGGGAGCCCTACAACTATGCTATAACTACTTTCATCCCAAGATAACTACCGGGACAGTAGTAAGTGCCAATAGCGATCACCCATCCAAGTATCAACCGCATCGGAAGTTGCATCGGTAAAGAACGATTAGGCAACCGCCGCTATGGGCAGTCCAAAAAATGTTTGGATAGCACAAATACCATAAAATTAATAATGTGTGGCAAGTATAAGGACAACGCAGACATTTTTCGGCCCCGGCACCGTATCGAGATCGAGTGCGATCTTGGCCGGCAGTGGCCTTGCCTTATTCTTAATAATTTTATTCACAATGTTGTATTGAGTCGCGGTGACGCCGTACACTCAATAATATGGATAAACAATAGTAAATGATGTAAGCAGAGTTATAATGTTAAGTATTAATTTATTTAAATATCACAGATTATTATATATAAATTATTTACAATAAATTAGTACATATATTTAGAATAAGAGGTTGATAATTATATAGTACACATTAAAGCTAAATGAAAACTGCATCAAATGTTTTAAATGCATACAAAGTTGGCAGTTATCTGTTTTTGACGTCTTCAATCTTTTTATAACTCATATAATATTGTAATGAAAACATATTAAAGTGGTCGAGACATGAGTTCCTTCCTGCAAAAATTTAAAGCAAAGTGCAGTTTGAATTCTTTATAAGTTTCCTAAAACAAGTAATTAAGTATCGCTCCAAAAGAAAAAATTTACAGTTTTAAATTTTAGTGTATAGGTACGATTTGAATGTCCACTCTGTATCAAGCATTGCTTACAAAGTATTTGCTAAGATAGTGTCCAATAGATGAAAACCCAAAGCTCACCCTCCCAAATTTTTGTGTCAGAGCTACTTTTTTTACTCAAAAATACTATAAGTTTATCCTGATGTTGTGAATTTTAATAATGATAAGTATCTACATTGCATTGTTGTGACTGGTAATCATTGATCAAACTCGGTGTTTATACTTACATTTTATTTAAACAGATTCTGTTGTACTTGTACACATAAATCATAACACAGTAATTTCAACATAAAATACAACCTAATAGGTACAGATAATTATAACAAAATCTGGATGTACAAAGTTAAACTTAGAATTTAGGCCATTCATGTCATAAAAAAAAATAGTGAAAAATAGTTCTCTAGCCTGTAGCCATGCAAACACAATAGTAGTCTTGCCGTATGATAAAGAATGAAAGACATGACTCTTTTTTAAATAAATAATAGATACAAGCCCAAAAATTTTGAAACCATACCATCTATGTATATCAAACCTTTAATAGTTGGCTTTTACTAATCCATTCAACACTGTATAGTTATCACTCAATTCAAGCTATTCAGTATTTTTTTGTATAGAACTCCATACAAAGACGCATCAGCATTGGTTGACCGGGATAAGCTCGCTAGTAGCCGTGTCAATAAGGTTACACAAAGTAGTCTTAGGTTTTCACGATTGTTGCACATAGTAATTAAACAACTTTAAACGGTTTAAATCGCGTATATTTTTCATTATTTTATCCCGACGTTTCAAACACTTTGCAGTGATCGTGGTCACGGGGTGACACCAGTCACGTTAAAGTTGTTTAATTACTATATTACACAAAGTAGATTTAGCGCCGCAACGATACGTCTAAGTTGATCTTAAAACTTTGTATACAAATGCAGATTTATTCCAGTTCGATTCCTAAATTGAATTCCCCACTACTGAATATTACAATCTTTACTGTAAAATTACTGTATAACTTTCATACTGTATTATTACTGGTTACCGTAAGTTTTCCTATTTTCACGAATCTCTTTACATAACGTAGGTCCAGTAGAAAATCAGTGAGAGCTATTGAAAATGAATTTAAAAACTAGTGTACATTCATATATTTATGGAATATTGGTCTGAATCATTCCAAGACTAACTATAGATTTGAATTCTTCAAATCCCACAGTACAGGATTATACTGCGTTTTGTATGGAGAGTATAATAGGGAACCTTTGTATAAAAGTAATTCAACAGTCAATTTTAATAAATCTATTTAACAATAGTCAAACATATCTTATCTCTATAACTAGTATCTATATGTCCAGTTGGCAATGTGACTGCTACGTCCACTTTAGATACAGATGTGGGGGATGACGTCACTAATTCTGCTAGCTGCGATGAAGAACACTCGCTCGATCGGGACGTCATTGTTCTTGCTGTGGAAGAAATAGGCTCAATGGAATAAAAATCGATGAGCTAAAAATTACACATTGATTTGGCATCTTTGTTCTTAACAATAATATGACAGAATTTCGTCACCAATACCTTTTACTGTTATAAAAATATTTTTGTTAATTCCTCCAAATTAAGGTGCTAGACCGGCCCCGTAGGGTGTAGAATTGCGCTTCCCCATATCATCCCGTGGGTGTGGTAAGAGGCGACTAAGGGAAAAATACTGGAAGGAGGGCAGCAGCGCCTTCTAAAGAACTGCAAACTTACACTGCGATCCCCAAGACGCCTGCCAAGCGTGGGGATTATGGCAATAACCCCCTAAATAGGGGAGGTTGTGATCAGCAGTGGACGATCCGGCTGTTACAGTGAAGGCGCTAGAACCTATTTTATTTATTTAAGGAATGAAAAATTTGCGTTTCGGGCCGAGATCTAACCCTTGTTCCGATTTAACACGCTAGACTCATTAAGATCATTGCTATAGATAACTGTACAATATAGATAATTGTACAATATAGAAAGTAATGATAATAGGAAACGATATATCTAAGATGGAATTTAGATGGAATCACGTGTCTTAATACACTGAATAGTTTCAGGCGTTAGCGGAAATCCATATTTAATAATAATAAATATATTTTTAAAAGTGTCTTAAGAAAACATGAAATAACATTTTAATGAAAAACATAAAAAAAATATCTCTAGTGACAATTCCGCCTAATTTTTCTATTGTGCCCACGTGACGTCACAAACGCCACGCAGCCTAACCGGAAGAATATTCGACTGTCTTAATATATTTCTTTCTGATATTGAATATGAAATAAGAAGTACCCAAATTCACTAATGTAATTTTTTTCAGGACGCTGTATGCTAAACACCTTTTTCAAATCGATAACGTACAAAGTACTCACAATTTGTGTAACAACTTGATGCCGACTCCCCCGAAGGGCTGTAGGGCTTCATTTCGTAATGATTGCTCCCCAACGAGGATTGCTGCCGGCTTCTGTTGCCAAATGGAGATGAGTAGCTGGGGACGGGTAATATAATTATAGCAGACGACACGTCGATGAAGGAAAATAAACAAGTGCATGTTATTAAAGGCTGAAATGTTCTGAATTCAGAATTAATGTTCTACATGCGGTATTTGTTGTAGCTTTTAAATTGGGCCTAACTGCTAGAAGAAAAGCACAACGTGCTTTGCTAGCTGCACAAAGGTGACTCCAGGCTTAAAACTTACTGTTATAGAGCTCATAAATTCAGTTCTTCTAACCCTTGTTTGAGCCTCTATCAAATTAAATTTTTATCAACTCTTTTTAAGCATTTTTCAACTATTTTCTGTAGTCAAGAAGTGAAATAGTAGTAATATATTTATAATCAATGATGGCCGAGCGTCAATAGCTATGGGCTGCCGTGCCGCAGTTCCTTGGTTCGATCCACACCGCCGGCTTGAGCTTCACCACATGGTGGAAGGGCATTTTGCGATTGCTCGCCTGGCTAGCTACCAGCCCCAAGTAGAAAATCTGTCACCAAGCACCTAACAGTGTGTTCCGGCAGCAGTCCTTGAGAGCCAGTAAATTACAGGCACAAGAGACTTAACAACTGTCTCAACGTGACCGGTGCAGTGCAATTCGTGACTTCTGACGCAATTCATCTGATATAGGCAGAGGTTAATCCACATCACGTGGACCTCGAGCTTGTTCCGACACACTAACATAAAAAAGCCAATTATCTTATAGAAGTTCAAACAACGTTAAACGCTGGTCAAAAGAACTTATGTTACATTGATTTCATATGGCTTATATTTATCTATATAAGCAATACTACATCCAAGTCACCCTGTGTATAATACGAAAACTATATTAATAAATGCTTTCGTTTCTTTAAAATAACCCAGATAATTCCAGCTTGTCAAGATTATGCAATCTGGGCAACAGTATAAGCTTACCTGTCTCTCACATGAGGCATGTCATAATGGTTATCAGGTTGCATCCAATACTCGTTGCAAGTCCTCGTTAAATCTGGTCCGTTTCCTTTGTCACTTCTGTTTGATTTTGGTATACCTAAAGAAATCAAAATTTGAAGCACATTCAGAACAAAATTACATAGATGGAACGTGTTGAAACCTAGCTGCGTACAATTGGATTTATTTCAGTGATCTTGCTAGTAGTAGAATGTTTTGACAACCCAGACAAGGTCTTAAAGTTTAAAAAATAAAAAGATAGTCATCATATGGGTCATGAATGACATTTGTACATTTTTGCAATGACGTATGCTCCACGGATTACATTACAAAATTACAACGAAAGGAAAAATATATGGCACCATGACAAATGACTCTAATTTGTCCTTTCTTTTTATGTCATGTTGGCTCAGCGGTCAGAGAATACCCCGGCTATAGAAGTGGATGGCGCACATGACTATAATTTTTCTTCTCGTTGTAATTTTGCATTGTACAATTTTGACAAATTATTAATAACATCATAGGTAGCAGTCTCGAAATATGAGCTGAGTGTATGCTTCTGAGATTTACCTGAGTTGGACTATCCAGTTGACATTATATGCAACCATATCTTCTTGTGGTAGTCGTAAGTGGCGACGAAGGTAAAAACACATGTCATCTGACAATCCCTCAGACGCCTGCCAAGCGTGGAGATTACGGCATCGCTTCCCAATGGAGGCATTTGTTCAACAATCGACTTATTACGGCTGTTTATATGAAGTATAACGAGGTGGAAGAACAAAGAGATGTAAAAAATATTTTAAATGGATGTTTCTAACAGTACAGTACACTAATTGTGGTGGCAAGTAATATGTGTGTCGAAGCATTTCATTATGATTTGTTTTTTTTTATTACTGTGAGTCGAATATGAAAACATTGGATCAAACTAGTTTTTTTTTTATATTACTCTGCTTTGTCAGATATTATACGAATTGTTCTACATAGGTGAAAGGAGAAAAATACACAGATAAACACACATGCTCACGTTGCACATAATTTAATATATTTTATAATAGATTTTACCTGTTCTGCCAGGAGTATACCCAGGCCTGGTACTCCTGTATTTGCACCAGACGTAGAGGATAGCTGCTCCAGCTGCTAGCATGGCGACGGTTATACCAATCCCAACATACAGTGTCAGGTTATTGCTGTATAGTCCTAAACACAAAAACAACTCATCATTTTCTACTTAAATTGAGCAGCGTCAGCGATAGGACATTCGCTGCTGAGTATGTCTGTTGTTTCATGATGGTATTTCTATTGTACCGTTCTTTTCGGTGATTTCAATACCAAGTGACAATTGATTTTAATTCTCGATGGGGCGATTATGTAAGTTCAAACAGTGTTTCGCGGCAGATTTTCTTCTTGTAGATGGACAGCAGGCCATTAACAAAATACCTTAACACTACATGCTGAAGCTCCAGCTCATAGCAGAATTTGTACTTTGGTCCCCGTATACGGCAATTTATAATCATAGAGCTTATCAATTCTGCAAGCCATTTCGACTAATAGAAACACTGCTGAAAACTAATTTTACATCTAGATTTTTTTGCATTTATCAAATCTTTCAAATGACACTCATATTTTTGCATAGAAGCATTATTATTATTACCCACACATTTACAATTTTAATAGTTAAATTGATGATTGTTGAATACAACGGTTCATTAGCCTATTACTGAGGATGACCTTGTTGACGAATTATGATAGATTTGGCTCTCAAGATCCTTGCGTGAGACAGGATGTGCAAATAATTGAATTAGTAAATAGGAGAAATTAGGCAGTAACTGCTTCAAAAAATAGACTTACTAAGAACTCTGAAGAAGATTATGTTTATAAAAGAATACATAGAATATCATGAAAGAACGAAATAAAATAAAATTCATGTATTTAAGGTAATGTAACTATAGTTCACAATATCAATCAAATTCAAATAAATCACATGACAGTATAAAGTAGGTACCTATAATGAAATTTGCAATTTTAATTAAAATTTTAAATTTATTCCACCACTACATACTTATTATTCAATAAGTTTAACAAATAAAATTAAAAGAAAAATTGTCATAAAGACATAAATCCATTATTGTACCTACATTATTAGTCGACTGTTTCAATTGTGACAATGTCAAACCGTTTGTATAGAGATATGCGGCTACAATATAGTCAGATTTCTCGTTGTATTAGCGCAGTCAATGTTACACAGCGTATTGTTTTAGTTCACATTTATTTAAGAATACGCATGATAATGTTCTCTTGGACCTACACCACTGCTAACAACTGTAAAATGTTATGGCTTGATGTATGCATGTGATTATAATGTTATGATTTAATATTGAAACTTTTTTATGATCTTACTAGATACACATATATAAAACTAGCAATGCCTATATAACCGGTATTTCCACTCTATTCATAGGTTGCCAGGAAGAGATCGCTATTAGTGATAAGGCCACCCATTGTGATACTTTAATCTAAGCGTTTGTGTAAGAAACTAATTTGTATTTTTGTAGTGTAACAATAAGGAATTATCTATCTATCCGTTGTACAAAACTCCCTAAAACAGATAAAACAAGAAGGGAAAAATGGTAGCCGTTACTGTTATTAAAACACACATTAATCAGGCTACAGGAGTGGTAAGAACTTACAGTTTTTGCTGATCTGTCTTGGCACTGCACTGTTGATATTTATAAGTTGTCACACGCGATGGCGGCCGGCACGCTTGAGCAGCGTAGGTTAGAGTTAGTTCTATATTTTGTCGAAGGGTGCGCCACGCGTCCTTGATATGAATGCGCGACAGGATCCATTGATTTCATTGGCCGTGCGATATACGCGGGAATTTTGAAATGAAGGGAGTAGGGAAATGCAAGCCTGAACAAAGCATCCCTAAAAGTTTTACTTACTCGTCCCAGTTGAGCAGAGCCCATCCACACAGCTGGCATGCTGCAGAGTAGACCCTGAGCAGGCTCCAGTGCACTGTCTTCTTCGAACTCGGACGCAGTCTCCAGTGCAAGTAGACCAGGCACTCCAAGGGGACCAAGTGCCGGCTGTTAGAAGAATATTTTTATTTATTTGTAATATTGTTATTTTTGTTTTTGTATGGTATTTGTTACATACTATAACTTACTAAATGAAAAATAAAAAAACGAAGATATATGAGTGGAACTATTATCAGAGATTTGAAAGTAATTTGTGAGACGGTTACAGATTGGCTGTTAAAATGATGGATACTATATTAATAGCTCGAAAAAGAATATCAAACCAACGGAGTTCATCATTTTAGCGTCAAAATTTAGCAGTTAATCGCGCATGGTCTTATATCGTGCCATCTATATATCTATACTTATAATAAAACTGTAACAGGTCCAATTCTGTACATGGCAGATATTTTGAAAAAAAAAATGTACAGTACTCTGTAGCTGATACTGATGCCGAAACTATATTTTTTTTTATTTTTGTCTGTCTGTCTGTCTGTCTGTCTGTATCCCGGCCGCGTATCACTCCAAAACTACTGAATGGATTTTAATGAAACTTAGCATGATTGGAGTTCATACTACAAGGTAGGACAATTTAGCTTTTTATCCCGAAATTCAGCATGGTTCCCTTGGGAGAGGGGATGAAAGTCAAAATATACACTTAGTTGTAATTTATTAACGCGTAGTCCGATTTCAGACGTTCTTTTTAGGGTTCCGTACCCAAAGGGTAAAAACGGTCTGTCCCGCTGTCCGTCCGTCCGTCTGTCCGTCCGTCCATCTGTCACCAGGCTGTATCTCAAGAACGGTGATAGCTAGACAGTTGAAATTTTCACAGATGATGTATTTCTGTTGCCGCTATAACAACAAATACAAAAAGTTGGCCAAGTGCGAGTCTATACTTATAATAGAACTGTAACAGGTCCAATACTGTACATGGCAGATATTTTGAAAAAAAAAAATGTACAGTACTCTGTAGCTGATACTAATGCCGAAACTATATTTTTTTTTATTTTTGTCTGTCTGTCTGTCTGTCTGTCTGTATCCCGGCCGCGTATCACTCCAAAACTACTGAATGGATTTCAATGAAACTTAGCATGATTGGAGTTCATACTACAAGGTAGAATAATTTATGCTTTTTATCCCGAAATTCAGTATGGTGCTCTTGGGAGTGAGGATGAATGTCAAAATATACACTTCGTTGTAATTTATTAACGCGTAGTCCGATTTCATACGTTTTTTTAGGGTTCCGTACCCAAAGCGTAAAAACGCGACCCTATTACTGAGATTTCGCTGTCCGTCCGTCCGTCTATCACCAGGCTGTATCTCTAGAACGGTGATAGCTAGACAGTTGAAATTTTCACAGATGATATATTTATGTTGCCGCTATAACAAAAAATACAAAAATTTGGCCAAGTGCGAGTCGGACTCGCGCACGTTAAAACAAAAAAACAGACCAAATGCGAATGGGACTCGCGCACGAAGGGTTCCGTACCATTATCTGAAATTTTATTGCATGGGTGCCCCCTTAATTATTTATTCTAATTTAATTTATTATATTTAAAGAAAACATAAAACTAAATATTCTGTGAATAGTTAAAGCGTTTACCAGTCACCGTTATTAGTATCGAGCAAGAAACGGTAAAAAAATCGAGGTTGTTGTATGGGGGTACCTACCTCAAATATTTATTTTATTTTTAGTATTTGTTGTTATAACAGCTATAAAAATACATCATCTGTGAAAATTTCAACTGTCTAGCTATCACCGTTCTTGAGATACAGCCTGGTGACAGGTGGATGGACGGACGGACGGACAGCAAAGTCTTAGTAATAGGGTCCCGTTATTACCCTTTGGGTACGGAACCCTAAAAAGGTTAAAATATGAAGTCTAATGTTGTATAGCTAATGGTACGGAACCCTTCTTGCGCGAGTCCAACTCGCACTTGGCCGATTTTTTTAATTAGAATAGTGGTGCTTTAAAAATTATCACGTAAATATTTCAAAGTCATCGGATTTGCAGTTCAGAAATTTACAGACATCACAACCTAAATATTACGTTCCAAATAACTTGACACCCCGAACGTACAGGAACCTTTCAACATACGGCTCATCTTAAGCTGGCGTTTGCACTTTATCGTATAGGTATAATATATAGGTCTGTAGTCGGACCTCTCCAAAAGACTGATTTTTCAAACGATAAAATACAGTTTTTTTTATTACGATAAGCACAACTTCCCTACGTATATTTTTCATAACATGCAATGCTCTAATCAGTCTAATCTATACCTATAACAGGTTGCAGAAGGCGGGTAGGGAAGCGCGAGGGGTAAGACGCTTATATTTATCTATTTATACTTATAATAAAACTGTAACAGGTCCAATTCTGTACATTGCAGATATTTTGAAAATATGTTTTGAGAGCAATCTGTAGCTGATACTGAAGCAAAAACCGTTTTTTTTTTCTTGCTGTCTGTCTGTATCCCAGCCTCGCATCACTCCAAAACTACTGAATGGATATAATGAAACTTAGCACGATTCGAGTTCATACTACGAAGAAGGACATACGATACTTTTATCCCGAAATTCAGTACGGTTCTCTTGGGAAAGGGGATGAAAGTCAAAATGTACATTTAGTTGTAATTTATTGACGCGTAGTCCGATTTCAATCATTCTTTTTTTGTTACAATAGTGGTTATTTAATTATTTTCCCGTAAATATTTCAGTCCTCAGTTTTGCAGTTCAGAAATTACAGATATCACAAACTAAATATTTCGTTTTAAATAACTTGGACCGCGGAATGTTGAGAAACCCTTGAACGTTCGGCTCATCTTAAGCCCACAGGCAGCCCGGAACCCCACGGGAAGCCCGACACCCCACGGACAGACCGGCATCCCACGGGCAGCCCGGCGCCCCACGGGCAGCACGGCACCCTTATTTAGTTTTGCAAGCTTGCTACGATAAAACTCTAAAATGTGGTACATTTGAAGCAGTGATAGCTCAGTGGCTTTGGCTATGGACTGCCGCGCAGCAGGTCCATGGTTCGAATCCCGCCGCTGGCTTGAGCTTCACCGCATGGTGGAAGGGCATTTTTGCGAAGGCCCGCCTGGCTAGCGACCTCCCTCCAGTGGAAAATCTGTCGCCGAGCACCTAACGGTGTGTTCCGGCAGCTGTCTTTGAGAGCCAGTAATTCTAGGTTAAGCCTGTTAACACCTACGACCACATCGTCACTTACCATCAGGTGAGATTGTAGTCAAAGGCTTACCTATCAGCAATAAAAAAAAAAAAAACATTCACCACAATCAGTTTTTTAAACTACATAATTATCTTTCTTTTGACGGATACATTTCGGAGACTGCGCAATGAAAGTGCACAATGTAGTCTTAGGTTTTCGCGATTGTTACACTTTGTAATTAAACAACTTTAAACGGTTTAAATCGCGTATATTTAGCATTATTTTTGTCCCGACGTTTCAAACACTTTGTAGTGATCGTGGTCACGGGATGACTGTCGGGACAAAAATAATGATAAATATACCTACGTGATTTAATCCGTTTAAAGTTGGAAGTGCACAACTTTAGTAGATTGTTATACAAGGGTCGAAAGGAATTGGTAACTTTCACCCGCGGTCAGCTCTCTACTTTTCATATCGAATTTAAAGAAAGTAAATAAAGTAGCTTTTCTAAAAATTATTCATTGATAAAATAACATACTTACTAAAAATGTATTGAGAGGTTTGAACTATTTGTGAAATTTTACGTAAAATTTTGTTTGGAATATTTACGGGCGGCTATAGCCCGAATAGGAATCTCTCTGCTTTTCACTACTAATATAAGGAATAAAGATATAAATATAGTATGTTTTTTTATATTATTTATTTTGATTTTAATAACATGAGCAGTATATTTTTTAAAATTAATGCAGCTATAGTCCAAGTAGGAATCGATGACTTACATCCGTGTCTACTTTTCATTTAAAATATGAGGAGAGTAAAAAAATTGTAGTTTTTCTAAATATTTACTAAAAATAATAAAAATGAGTAGAAGATACAAAGATACACTAGGAGTTAGAACAATGAAATTTAGGGAAAGTTTTAATTTTTTTTTTACCTACACTTTCTACCCTATATTTAATTCCTACCCTGCCAAACATAGTTGTTATTAATTGTTTTACAACAACAGAATATTTTACGACGAAAAATCTTACACATATAACTTTGTTTACACCAATGTTTTTCCCGGCCTTAGGTGGGAAGGAGCGTCTCCCACCCGCTACTCAGATCAAACAAACACTACTTTCCGAGAATGAGAAATAAAAAAAAAACGATCTACCGTAAAAAAAACCGCCGTTTTAAAATCGAAATTCTAAAGAAACGCAGAAGGTACTTTGCTACAACATTTATTGTGCGAACCGGGAAAGAACTCTCTGAGTTACTTAACTATTGTCTTCTGGAAAATACAACCCGGGAGTTTTGGAATCCAAAGTAGAAAGCTCCATTCTGAGCTATGGTTTACTATAAGAGTGCTTCACCGCAGACCACAGTGTTGCTTAATATGAGATAAACAGTGCACAAATGTGAATAATTAGTGTGCAGGTACGGCAATCGCGAACGAAGTCGCGGGTACAGCTAGTAATTAATAAACTAAACAAGGTATCAAAGTCAAGTTATAAAAGGTACAAGAGCCAAAGATAACTTTGACAAATAAAAAGGTACAAAAGTTGAATAATAGTTCAGTCCTTGCAAGAAAGTCATCAGGTTGTTAGTCATCACCTGTTCAGATATCATGTGTTCTGAAGTAAGAAATAGAATTAACCATATAAATCACAAATACTTTACTCATACCTAAACAGATATATAAACAATTCTGCTTTCACGTCATACTTACGGTGGTTACGCAATTTATATACTAAAGTTATTCATTCTTTTCATTGCATTTATTTCAATGTTGACTGTCTTTGCCACAGTTACCTTCATATTTTTTTATGGCTAATTCTTTTTTTTTTCTATTTTTTATGGTTAGCCTTTGACCACTATCTCACCTGAAGGTAAGTGATGATGTGGTCGAAAATGTTGTTCAGGCTAACCTAGAATAACTGGCTCTCAAGGACAGCTGCCGGAACTCACCGTTAGGTGCTTGGCGACAAATTTTCTACTTGAGGGTGATGCCAGGCGGGCATACGTAAAATACCCTACCACCATGCTATAACGACTGCCATCCTAAGACAACAACCGGGACCGACGGCTTAACGTGCCCTCCGAAGCACGGAAGCGCTCAGTAGTAATGTCACCAGCGGTTAAGCAACGTCCGCCTCGGTCAGTAGCGGCGGACGTTGCTTAACTTTGCTAATCGGTTCAGAACGGCTGAGCAAACTTCGCTACGAGCGCTTCAAATAAGGCGCAGGATCCAAGCAGTCTCTCCACCATTACTTACCACTCTGACACCGTATACAGTCGTCATCACTCTGAGCACTGAGACCCCTACAAGGGGCGCCTCCGTTGGCTGGGGCGGGCTCCGAGCAGAGCCTCGTCCTGCGCCGCCCGCTGACAGCGCCGTTGCACCGACACGCCGCCCAAGCTGACCACTCCGACCACCCACCGTTTACTAGAGCAATATCAATTATCACAAACTGGAAGAATTTTCGGCGCGTTGCGATTCTACACGAAGCATCCTCAGGAGATCTTGACTCTACGAGCACACTCTTAGTGGTTAGTAATTTGTTAAAATACATAATTGGACCACATTTATAATTGCGACGATTAGGATGAGGTTGATTTAAAATTTTGACTAATAAATAGATCAATCATCAACTGACGTTAATGTTTATGGTTATACTTGAGTAACCATTTACCAGGAGGACAATTGTGCAATTTGTTATATACAACATCTGATTCAATTCCTGAAAAAATGGCGGTATCGCGATACTAATTGTACTCCCACTGTAGGAACAAACAACTGACGAAATATTTTTTTGCTAGCAACCAATTCAAAAAAATCTGCAGGCATAATGGTCTAGATCTATTTCGTACGAGCGTAAACTCAGCCAGATTACTAATTTCTTCAGTGGTGATATCTAAACTTAATTGTACATTTATTTTAATATTATAATTGAATTATCACTTTTGCCAACGTATTTAGGATATTTTAGTTTTTCACATAAATGTGTTTCATAAGCTTTAAAGTAACTCACACTTTGCTGTTATGTTGTGACTTAGCTTACAATCAGCTCTCTATCACTTAAGATATATATATCTAGATATAAGTTATTTCAGCTGTTGGTTTTCCCTTAAATAAAAGAAAGCTGCTATTAACTGAATTTCACTTATTATTTAAAGCTATTATAGTACCAAATATGCATACGCAATCGAGAAACCGTCATTTTTCTATGATTCCAATAAGATTTTGTTACTAACAAATTACATATTTGACCTACTGGTTTACTATTAATGAAACTGAATTGCGTTTCCACTGAAAGACTATGAAAAATTTAGGAGGAACAAAGCCATTTTTTTCAATTATTTTCTTCTGTCACTAAGAAATTTTACCAAGCAGATATTCTTACCCATAATGCGTATTAGTAATTAATTATGAGTTATTCAACAAAATAATTACAAAAATATCCCGTGGAATTCCGGGTTATAAGATTTTGTTAGTAACATATTACATAATGTGTCTGCGTGTACCTGCAGGCCCATTATGTATTATATTACTAACAAATTCTTATATCCACGGGATATTTTTATAATTATTTTAGTCAGCTTAAGCGGCTGTTATATTTTTGTATTCCGTAGCGTATATAGTTAGATTTTTAATCTATTTAGCACTAAAACAATCTGCTTCTAGGTATTGCTCTTTACCACGCCATTGTTATAACGCGATCATACATTCAACTAACAGCGTTCGTGAGTAGCTATTGTTCAATTCCTACCTTGAGTAAGTTGGTAAACATACCGTAGACAGACAATACGGCGACATCGGATTCCCGCCGCCCGGCGATGTTCTCAGCAATGCAGGTGTAGTTTGCCATATCCTACGAAATAATAGACATAGCATGTAAGATTACAACATTTCAAATTTACGAGAGGAAACATTACAGTCATGTACGGGATTTGAACCCGCGTCATACACCCCTATAGCTAGAGTAAGCTCTGATCGACTGAGCTAACATGATAATGACTCATAACTCTATTTTTTCCTATCCTTTGAATGCAGAGCATGGGTTATTGTAAAAACAAAAATATTAAACAAGTATAAATTAATTAAAAAAGTAAAAATAAAGCTAAATATATAGATTTTCGTTAAACATTGTATTGTTCCATATTTATGGAATCGTTTTTTAAAGTTCTTCATTTTGATACACCATTCGATGGGTTTGGAAGAAAAAAAAAATTTCATCTCACTATTTGAGTCTAAAATCCGCCATTTAGTTTTATATTTTTTTATATACCTAGTGTCACTTGCGCTTTCAAGACAAATCTAACGATATCTCTTATATACAAATTCGGGTAAGCCCTTTAGAAGATATGGTGGAATAAAGAAAGTCACAAACATCCTTTTTTTGGGCAGTCGTGTAATTAGCATGTAAGACTTTAACTTTTTGGTTCACCAGGTGGTAGGTATCTTAAGAAAGAGCCCGTCTTGATGAGTACATCCACAGTGTCAGATATTTTGCCTCGAAGCAGCGGCAAACACTACTAACTGTGCTTAGGCGTGACGGGCACTGTAGCAAGTGTTGTACTGGACAAACGAGACACAAGAACTGACATCTTGGAGCGATGAGCGTAATGCAGTGTTATGCAGAACGAAGACGGTGACATATAATGGACAGGTGCTTACAATCAGGCGGGCTAATTGTTCGTCTCTTCACTACGAAACAATAAGTGCTATCAACTAAAATTACTCAAACCTATTTTGTTTTTAATAATTTATTGGCTGGTTACAAGCTGTTTCCAGCGAAATTCTCGGCTAGGCTATATCTTGACACCAAAAAACATATAATACAGCTCACCTGTAACTCAACTTTAGGTAGCACTAACATCTCATCAGTAGCTTCCAGGGTGACTCCGTTCCTCGTCCACTTCAGGGTAGGTGGAGGAGCAGCAGGAGGCGGTCGACATCGGAAGGTCACTCCTTGTCCGGATTCCACTGTCACTGACTGCGGTTGTTGGACGAACTGCTTCTTTATGTCTAGAAACAGAAACATTTTTAACCGACTTCCAAAAAAGGGAGAGGTTTTCGACAAAGTGTTTTGTATATCTTTACGCGAATACAATGCTAATTTTGATGATTCTTTTTTGTTGGGTGGAGTGTATTTTTTTATTAAACAAATTACTACGAACTATATAATACTACGGCTACTACAAAAAAAGCATTAAGACCTATAAGTCATAGCCGACTCATAGGCAGTCCAAATGCTCCAGCCCAGTACCAGTTGGCAGCGTGCCCAGCATGCTGGCAGCATTGCCCCGTTGAATTGCAATAATGGATTATATCAAGTTGAACCCATTTAAATTTATAGTTGTCGTTTTTTAATTATAGTCAATTAACTGAAACACATATTTGCATACCTGGATGACATAATGCTAATTTGAACTCTTGAATATGGTGAACAGTATACTATGTAAAGGAATGATATTTTAAGCAGTATGCATCACTAAATAGAAAACTCAAACCCGACTGTATTAAAAAGACCGAAGAAAATTGAGCAATCCACATTAAGTTTGATTGCAAACGGGACCCATTAATTTCCTTTCGTTTATAATGTGCGATTGGGCCCCGCCATTAGAACACTTGGTTTTTTAAGACGAATATCGAAATCCGTTTAGAAGATAAGAGGTTAGTTATAAGGAAAATTACAAACAAACATGCAACGCGCCAAAATCATTCCCCCTTACCTTTCTATGCAATCGGGTAAAAAGAGTGGAAAAAATTTAAAAAGACTTCCATCACTGAAAACATGCAATAACTTGTGGAACTCGGATCATGAGGATGTGAGGTCACAGATTTTAATCAGCATGGTGAGCAGACTTCAACATGTTATTTCATACTTCTGAGTATTAAAAGTTGATTCCGTATTTTTTTTAAATTAATTTTTATGCGTAAATTCACTCCATATCATCGTATTTCCAATAAAAATAACACAAATATTCTTGCTCTTGTGCCGTACTTGTGGGTGATGCTTGTGGATGTTCTTAGCTGATAGGCTAGGCTAACCTTTGATCACTAACACACCTAAGTGAAGGATGACGTGGTCGAAGATCAGGCTACCCTAGAATTACTGGCTTTCAAGGACAGCATACCCAACGTCATTGGATTTTCCACTTGAGAGTGGTTAGCTAGCCAGGTGGGCATTTGCTTTGCTTACCACCATCCTATAACGAGTGCCATTCTAAGACAATACCCGGGTTTGAGACGAACGTGTCCTCCAAAGCACGGAAGCGCTCAGTCGTAATGCGATTAGTGATCACCCATCCAAGTCATGACGCAGCGGAGGTGTTTTATGTTATTTTGATTGTTCAAGTTTGAGGCCCACTTGATGTTAAGCGGTAACATCTGCCTATATCAGATGCATTTCATCTCAAATAACGAATTGCACTGCGCCTATCGCCCTGATACATACCTACAGTTGTTAATTAAGTCTCATATACCTGTAATTTTACTGGCTCTCAAGAACTGGTGCAACACATTGTTAGGTGCTTGGTGACTTGATAGCTAGCCAGGCAAGCATTCGCAAAATGTCTTAAAAAAAGAGGGAAATCTTGCAGTGAAAGCTCAAGTGGCGGTATGGTCCGAACCACGGACCTGCGGCACGGCAGTCCACAGCTACTAAAGCTCAACTTACATTGGATTAAGTTAAATTGCTTAACTTACTCGTAGTTGAGAGAAGAACTACGCTGCTAGTGTAAATAACATTATCGATTGCAACAACAGTCTGCGTCAGATATACATACAATTGACTATGCTGATTGTAAGCTAAAAATATGATCAAATGACATCCAAGCCTCGAAATACTGGGGTTATTTCGAGCCACCCCCGCGTCACACCAAACCTGCAAACAATTAA
This sequence comes from Plagodis dolabraria, assembly GCA_963854805.1. Taxonomy (NCBI): domain Eukaryota; kingdom Metazoa; phylum Arthropoda; class Insecta; order Lepidoptera; family Geometridae; genus Plagodis; species Plagodis dolabraria. The sequence continues at coordinate 4,558,873 of OY978443.1, read as the reverse complement.
CGATCGCGGCCGAACACAGATGGCGTAACAGTCACTTCGTCACCATTGTCTAGAAATAGCCCCACGGCTATACCCTGCCATGGCGTGGCGACAGACATAATTGTTATATGACAATTCGGACGTGCTTCAGGTTTAATTTGCATTATGAATGGTAAAGAATGCATTTTAATGAACATTGACTCATTTAGATGGAGGTATGTACAGACATTTCCAATAACGAAGGCGCGCTCCTCCGTATTTTTAGAGTGTAGTTGTAACTACGTATGCCTAGGCAAGCGAATATATTTTAATCGAAAAAAGGAGGAAGACCTCTATTCGGCAATTTTTTGTGTGTTAACTCATACCTTTTTACCGAATGTACCGATTTTTATATTTATTGTTATATTAGAAAGCTCATGCTTGTGATGTTTGATGCATATATAATATTTGAGTGAGATCTAATAAGTAGTCTTTAAATTATCCTTAATTATTCGTATTTCATTGACTTCGACATTGATGAGGTTCTGGTTTTCACTTGTCTATTTAAAATGAACATAAAAGCTGTATACTTTGGTTTAGTTTATTTACTTTCTAGTGCATTTTTTGTTTGAGAATATTTTTATACGAAGTGGGTTTTCCGTTATTTTTTATATTATTGTTTAAATGTATGTACCATTTACACCCACACTAAGACTTTGGGTACAAATGCGGGTAGGCTGCGTCAATCATTTAATGTATTACTGGGGGCACCTTCTCTAACCAAGTTTTACCTTTTGTTATCATATACAAAACAATGGAAATACTTATACTATTACTGTATCAGCCGGATGGTCCACTGCTGAACACAGCCCCCCTATTAAGGGGTGTTTGCCATAATCCAGCACGCTTGGCAGGCGTCTTGGGGATCGCAGTTTAAGATATCAGCACCTTACAAGGCGCTGCTGCCCAACTTCTGGTATTTTACCTATAGTCACCTCTTACAACTCCCACAGGTAACAATGGGGGGGAGTGAAATTCTAAACCGATACCCCACGAATGCTATTCAAAATCTGTAAACTTTTGCTTCATCTCATTTGTCATCCGAGATAACGTGACCATGAATTAAAATTAAGAGCAAATCATTGATAACATCCTGTGTAAGCTACGGCAGTCAGTGTATTCGGATAATAATGACATCGCAAAAATAAAACATTAACATACTCGATACGGATTTATTATGATTTGCGTTCCTCATGGACCGTCTTTAATAAAATAGCAAGTTATCCTTATACTCGATAAGTACTTTTAAAATATTTTTGATGATGTAACGTTATACCCCGTGGGGTGCTGACCCCGTGGGGTGCCGGGTCAGAATTGCACCTCCCCATATCATCCCGTGGGTGTCGTAAGAGGCGACTAAGGGAAAAATACTGAAAGGTGGGCAGCAGTGCCTTCTAAAGAACTGCCAACTTCCACTGTGATCCCCAAGCCGCCTGCCAAGCGTGGAGACTATGGCAAATACCCCCTTAATAGGGGAGGCTGTTTTCAGCATTGGACGATCCAGCTGTTACAGTGCAGTACAGTACAACCTATTTAGTTCTTATATATAAAAAAAAATTCAACGTATTTTTATTTGTATCTGAATATTATGGGGTGATTACCTGATTTTGGTTACTTTGGTAATGAACTCCTCCTCAGAAGATCATTGTTTGTATTCAGAAAACAAAATATTTATTATATACGGATATTTTGGGATCAAATTAAGAACGTTATTTTAAACTTTCATCTTTCAGCCATCCAGCAATTATAGAAGCTAATAATTCGCATGATAGCGTCCCAATTTCAAATACTATATACGTAGCTTTATCGTCCCCATAGAGAATTAAAGCTCAGGATATCTAATAAAATACTGGTCAAAGGTGACCCGTAAATACCACTTGTGAGACAAGTCACCTTCAAATCTAAAGCTTCGGAAGATTTCACAATCACTGCAGCTTGGGAAATAGTGGAGGCAAAATGCTCAGCAGTACAGTAAACATTTGCTTTCTCCAATATTTCCTTCTTTGGAATCATTGACTGAAATTCCATCGAGAACAACGGAAGGAAAATGCTTTTTACGAATTATTTCCTACGGCCCTTACCCCTTACGTCGAGTCACAATCAGACAAAGAAATTATTAAAATAACTCAACTTTACTCAATCACTAGACCTCCTTCCCTTCACCCCCTTAATAAACCCTTAGACAAAATTGAAAAGTTGAAAAATCAGACGTTGCCCCATTAGACATTCTCGCTTGCCAGATCCTATTGATAGCTTTAGTTAAGGAGAAAAGAAAAAATATCATAATTTTTAACGAGTGTTTTTATTTTCATCCCTCGTTTTCGGAGGGGTGAACAGGAACCATTATGTAGAGGAAACATTATTTCCGCTCGTTAAGTCGAGCACTTTGCACTTTGATAAATGCTCACTAGCTTTTTATGTTGAGATGTTTGGGGTGTGAATCATGCCAGGAGTGGGTTAAGTAACGAGTCATCTGGTATGCCTTGTTTGGGATCTTCTAAGTGTGCTTAACAGAGAGAATACTTCCTTTTTCAGTTATTTTATATGAATTTACCGCTGGAGCAGAGCAATATTATCTCTAATACTAGCTTTCCGGGCGCGGCTCCGCCCGCGCGTATGTCGGTTATCGCGCGAAAACATTAACCTCTTTTTGCGCAGTCGGATAAAAACTATCCTATGTTTTTTCCCGGGTCTCAAACTATCTCCATACCAAATTTAATTCAAATCGGTCCAGTACTTTTGGCGTGAAAGCGTAACAGACAGACAGACAGACAGACAGAGTTACTTTCGCATTTATAATATTAGTACTGATAGTACTGATAATATTTATATTATAAACAGTATAGTAACAGTATGTTAATGTTTGTGAAACTAATGAAAACTTATGAAGCCGTAATATATGTCCATATATTCTATGTATATATATGATAGGATTTTTTTTGTTTTTATGTTATTGTAACGGAACAAGCTCGAAGCCCACCTGATGTTAAGCGGTTACCTCTGCCTATAACAGATTCAGTGCAGTGCATTTCGTCACAAGTGACGAATTGCACTGCGCCCGTCACCTTGAGACATAGTTGTTAAGTCTCATGTTCCTGTAATTTTACTGGCTCTCAAGGACTGCTGCCGTTAGGTGCTTGGCGACAGATTTTCAACTTGAGGGTGGTCGCTAGCAAGGCGGGCATTCGCAAAAAGCCCTTCCACCATGCAGTGAAGCTCAAGCCCGCGGCGGGATTCGAACCACGGACCTGCTGCGCGGCAGTCCATAGCCAATGCCACTGAGCCATCACTGCTACAAACAAAATATAAATCACTTAGGGCCAAAGTTGTCAATTCTAGACTATTTTTGTTACAAAGCCTATCTCAATACGAAATTAGTTAGAAAGCTAGAGTATGGATATGTTATGTATCATATCTTCTATTTGAGCAACAAAAGCTGAAAGCGCAGCTTTTTAATATCATATCCTAACTTGTGATATCAAACCAACAAATTCTATGGCTTATTGCTGCAACTTAGTAGAGCGAAGCGCGACTCACACTTGGCTGTTTTTTTATTGACTTACCTAAGCATGTACTCGTAGCTATACTACTAAATGAATAATTCATCTAAATTTTACTGTTTATCACAACTAAGAATGTTCCTCCTCCCACGCGGATGTCGAAAATAATGTGCCAAATGAGGACCATGCCACCACTTATGTTAACGTTTTGGGACGGATATAAGACGTTTCAAACGTTCTACTAATGATGAAAAATAAAGATGTAAATAGCACTAATAATGCATATATATTGCTATTTAGGCGACATTATGTAAACAAATATAGACTTAGGTTGCCATCTTTTGCAGCTGTTAAATCATTGGCTGCGTTTATATACGAGTATAAAATTGAAAATTTTATTAAGTAACTCCAAAGTCAAATCAAAATAATTTATTCAATTTAGTCGTCTACGACAAATTTCAATTACAAATATTAATATTTAAATATTCTAAATTGTACTGCCACGTTCAGCAAACAAAAAATACAGAGCCACTGCGAGAAGAACGGGCAAGAAACTCGGGGCCATTCTTTCAAATGTTTTTTGACAGTGTGTTACATACTATATAGTAAAATTATTACAATATTTGTTTACATTATGTAGGTGACAGGCATACCTTGACAGAGGCGAACCAGTCCAAGCATTTTTGTCGTCCAAGTAATCACAAACTGTGTAGTAAGATTTCTTTATCAAAATGTTCTTCACGTGCAACTTGAATTTTCCTTCTGTGAGCTTTGTAATGTGTTTGGGTACTTTATTATAAAACCGCACACAATTGCCAAAGAAGAACTTTTATTTGTCTTTTCTAATCTTAAACCTGGCACCGCTATTTTATCTATATTCCCAGTGTGCTCACTGTTTAATTACTGAAGAATTGTACTGATGAACTGATGAATCGTGATTGTCACTGTTTAATTACCCCGATACAGATGTTCATGAATTGTAACTGAGAACCATCTCGATCACTTCACTGCTAAGAAACTTACAATCTGCGTTAAAATTCGTCCATTCGTATAGGAACTACGATGCCAGCGACACATACACAAATTTATAATGAATATGCAAGTGTTGTGTGGAACCCTCTTTACGCAGTGCATTCTCAGCGGATCGAAAGCATCCAACGCTCATTCACAAGGGCTCTAGCGTTTCCTTCTTCAGGAATTTCTCACAGAAGTCCTTACCAAAATCGTTTAAATTTTTTTAGCATGACAAACTTAAAAGACAGAAGAAAAATGCGTGATGTAACTTTCCTACACAAATTGATACATGGTCATTCTGAGAGTTCGTGTATTCTATCCAATATCAATTTGAGAATTCCATATAATTATCCGAGATATAAACTAAATAAAATATTTTCGGAGCACCCGTTTTCATCTAACCTTGGTTACAATTCGCCAACACTGAGAATGTGCCGTAGCCACAACGAATTTAACGCATCCATAAGCGATCTAGATATTTTTCATGATTCTCTCAAGGTTTTCAAAGACAAACTGATAAGATCTCTTAACAGAGACGATTAATGTTAAATGCCTATTAATTTTACGTTTTAACTAACTATTTTGCATAATATTAACAATTTTATTTTTTGTATTCAAATCTATTTTGTTTATAATTTTGTTATTACAACTCCAGGCAGGGTCTTACGAACTAACTGGTCGAGCCTACTTAAAATATCATCTGGATTGCTTGCTCACAATGTTTATTTACTAAAAAGTAGTCAAGTCGTCAAAAGTTTATGAAACATTTAGTAAAAGTGACTGTAGGTGTCGTGAGAGCCTGCTTATTAGTTATAATTAATATACCTTTCACTGTATAATTATTACGAATGATGTATGCGCCTGTAAGAGGTGTACGTATCAGGCCTTGTCATGACTTAACTGTCATGAATTTGTAAGACAATATGTATATCATGTATTTTTAATATGTACACTGTTGGTGCATCTTAATAAATAAATAAATAAAATATAACACCCCTTCTTGCGTCAGGTGATAAAAATCCTTCTTCAACGAATTCCAAACATCGGTCAATGCCTCAGATCTTAATAATAAAAATTTTAAACAAAAACAGACCTCAGACATAAAATACGCGTCATTAGGGATAACTCATATACTACTTGTCAGATCTCACTAAATACGACTAAAACGAAATTTAAATGGTACTACATGACAAAACATCCTGTAAAAAGTTATAAGATAACACGTACAAAAAAGAAACGGTCGAATTGAGAAATTGTTCCTTTTTCCCGTATTCTGGTAAAAAACAAATTATCTATATCATAATCTTATGTAAGACATTCAATAATACGTTTATTCGTATGTTAAATATAGGCACATGAGACTTAACAAGTATGTCTCAACAGTGCAATTCGTGACTTGTGACGAAATGCATCTGCTATAGACAGAGGTTAGTCCGCTTAACATCAGGTGGGACTCGAGTTTGTTCCGTTAAAAAAACATTAAAAAAAAATGTTTACCCGCAGTGCCATTAATCGTGTAAACTATGAAATTATTTATTCAAAGAGATTATTATACCATTTTGATCCTTATCTTTTTATGAGGTGTGAACATTGCGATGAATTATGGGAATAAGTTCATTGCGACGGCTTTCTCCCACGGTTGTACTATGCAATAATGATTTTCTCTTGACATGATAAAAAACTTAATGCAATTAAGACTTCATGAGAATTGAAGCAGTGATGGCTTAGTGGCATTGGTTATGGTCTGCCGCACAGCAGGTCCATGGTTCGTATCCCACCGCGGGCTTGAGCTTTACCGCATGGTGAAAGAGCATTTTGCGAATGCCCGCCTAGCTATCTACCACCCTAACATAATTCCTTTGACATTCCAAGTTACTGACCAGTTATAAATTGGCGATAGGTATTTGACATTGAGTTATATAGCCACTTTCTATTGTAATATTGTTTTTTTTATATATATTTCACACTTAGTTTTTATTGTTTAGTAATTTTTATTTTTTTTTATTTTTTGACATTGAATTGTATACTTTCGATAAATTTATTTTAATATTCTTAAAAATAATTTGTTTGTATTTTAAACAATTACCATATGATATTGAACTATATAATTATTATTTTTTTAAACTTATCATTGAATTGTATAACCATTTTTATTCCATATTCACATGCCGAGTAACGGCAAAATAGGAGAACTAATAACATCAGTGTAAGACCCTATTTTAAGTAAATAAATTTCATTTCATCATTTCATTTCATTTCACCCTCAAGTAGAAAATCTGTCACCAAGCTTCTAACGGTGTGTACCGGCAATTACTATCCTTGAGTATTTCTAGGTTTGCCTTACCAACATCCCCAATTTTGAAGCAGTGATGGCTCAGTGGCATTGACTACGGACTTCCGCGCAGCAGGTCTACGGTTTGAATCCCGCCGCGGGATTGAGCTTCACAGCATGGTATGGAAGGGCATTTGCAAATGCCCGCCTGGCTAGCGACAACCCTCACATAGAAAATCTATCGCCAAGCACCTAACGGTGTGTTCCGGCAGCAATCCTTGAGAGCCAGTGAAATTATAGGCACATTAGACTTAATAATTATGTCTCAAGGGGACGGGCGAAGTGCAATTCGTGACTTGTGACGAAATGCATCTGTTCTATAACAGATGCAGCGGACTAACCTCTATGCAGAGGTTAGTCCGCTTAATATCAGTTGGGCCAAAGATCACAATAACATTAAAAAAAAATACCTTATTCGATTCATCGCTTACCATCAGGAGAGATAAGCTGATAAAGCTAGTCTATCTAATATCGGCTATTAAAATAATGCACAGAATAACTATCTACCTTATTTTTGTGTTGATAAGATTATTAAACTTCACAGATATTATTAATTGTTTATACATAATATATGAATGCAATTTGTATGCATGTTATCAGTCATTAATATTATAATAAAGACATAATTCAAAATATTAATACATGCTAATAAATATTAAAACCAGTTGTTAGGAGAGAGACGTGTGTATTTCACAATTAACTAATCATTAAAACCAACGGTTACGATTGAGATGCACAACAATAATTAAACCTTCCAGTAATAATTATAGACCAGATACAGTTTTAATGTTTTAAATTTACGACTTGGTTTAATTAAAAACTTTATATTAATTTAACGTACTATTTAAGAAGATAGCGGCATCTACAAACGATGATTAATATGTTAATTGTTTAATTAAAGTTTATACAACAGCAGAGCGAGAAAGAATATTCTGCTGACATTGATGAAACTAAAGTCAAGGAATGAGAATCATTACGTGTCCTGGTTATCTTTTGATATTGGTTCTGAGGTTTAATAACCACTTTAGTGATAATTAATTGATTCCGGCGTTACTTTGCGGAAATCCATATTTAATAATAGCTATTTTAAGAAAACATTAAATTAATATTTAAGAAAAATATTTATATAGATATCAATATAAAATAATATATCTAGTAACAATTCCGCCTAATTTTCCTGGTTGGCCGACATGACTTCATAAACGCCACGAGGTCTCACTCTCTCTCGCTGTTCTCGTGAAACTCGTTTGCGACTTCACGTCGGCTTAGCAGGAAAATTAGGCGGAAGTGTCACTAGATATATTTTTATAGTATTTTTCTAAAATATTAATTATTGTTTTGTTAAAATAGGTATTTATTTGTATTTTTTATTCTGTGACTTTTTTGTGGTATATTTTTCTTTTTAGGGACCTTGGCGAAAAATTAACTTTCGCCACATTATATTGTCGTGATATTAGAGTGTACGTAGTAGTGTATCTTCCTTTTTTATTCAAGTCGATGGTCAAATCTAATGTCAATTTAAGGTGTAAAACATTGACCTATAGGTCAATGGTGTTAAGACTGAAATTATGCTAAAAGGTTTTATTTTTATTCAGTGCGCTCAAATACTTGAGTGTGTTTTCTGTGCTAAAACGGTGACTTTAGTTTAAAAGCCTATTATTATTACACATTTATTTCATGACATTATAAGTACAGTATCCAATTTGTACAAACATTAAAATGTATTTTTGAAAAATAAAAATAATTCGACGAGAATAAACGGTATATGGTTACACTATTCTTAAATATGGACATAAAATAATTATGTAGGTGTAGGGCACACCTAAAGACTATAAAAACATACAATTATGATTTTATGTTCCTAATATAATAAAAATGTGAAACATTAAACCCTGATATCAAAGTATCCATAAATAATAATAATGATATTGAAATAAATACGTCAGACCTTGTTTTTATTCAACTAGATTGTGTTACAAATTTCACAACGCATCATATTACTTTAAAAACGCTTGCATAACCATTTGCCTTGAGCAAACAAACATTTCTTAAGATTGAGAGAAGTATTTGGACATCATTTTTTTATTCTCATTCCAACGAGATATTCGAACCTTTGTTTAATCAACATTAGCTTCTTAAATAGTTCTCAAATTACAGAAATGTCTACGGTCTTTCTTCGTGATTTATGTGTATATTTACGAGTATATACCTATATAATAAACCACTATCGTATTCGGAAAATATATTTTTTGAAATATGATAAGCAAGCAATTGACCGCAGTCTCACCTGATCCAAGGCACGGTAATGTTATCTATACAGTATTGTAACTCTGCTCTGTCTTCGAAAAAAGTACCTACAGCCGCGCTGTACGAAACATGCAAAGGGGCTGCCCGCCTCCAGCATTTTAATTACATTTGCCTAATTTGTGTTTCCATTAAGTTTTGTGATTGTAAATATACTTTTTATATATAAATAAATAAAATACTTTGTGAATTGAACAGGAAGTGTTCACTAAAATGCGTGTTGTTTTTTGACTAGTAGGTAGATTTAATGAAAAAAAACGTGATTATGTTTGAATAAAAAATCATTTATAAAAATTTGCGACCGAAAAATATTTGTGAGACGTACGAAATGCTTTATTATTAAATTTTAAAGTATTAAAAATCCGCATTAAACGCAAAACTTATCTCTGGATTCGTTTTTGAAGAATTCATGTAACCAAATCAGCACAATATTTCTTACTCGTCATATTTAATATGTAAATATGTAAGGTAGGGTGGGTGATTAACGCCCACTGTTTAATTACGCCCATGAAACCGAAAACACACTATTTATGGCGTGATTCAGTTAACACATCACGTACACATAGAACAAACCAATAGGAAAGCGCAGGGCAAACGGCGGCTCGCTTGCACCGCTATTTTGCCAGTGAGGCCCTTTGATCCGGCCAGACCGGTATCATACCATGTTATTGTTATAAGTGCAACGGCAAATTGTAAGTTTTGCTGTTTTATTTATATTTTTTGGTCTAAATTGGTTCAAGAAGAAGTTATATTATGATTTCTTGAATATTTTGTATCAATTTTGATACATTTGTTTTTTAAAAATGTGTCTTTTTGTTTATAACTCGCAACCGGGTAATAACGCCCGACAAACTTATTGCGCCCAATGAACATTTTATAATTATCTAAATTCAGGCTTAAAATGGCTAATACGCAAAGTACTCATGATAAGTTATGTGAAAATACTCAAAAATATCCTCAAATATGATCAAATATGAATATACCATGTGATATAAGTAGTTTTGTTACATTAGACTAAGTTTGTCTTAAATGTTGATAATTTTTGTTAATACTAAGTTAACGTGAAGTGAAATTTCGGATGTGAAATAATTGTATTTTTTAGCGAGTCTATTTTTGCATGTAAAGAATAGTTTATGGAGCGGGCGTCAATGGACACTTAGTTTTTAATAACGCTCAAAACAGAGTTGAGCAAAAAACTTTATAGACATGAGTATTAGAGGTAAAGCACATTCTAAAGTGTTATTTTTTTATAACCAAATAAAGAAACCATTGTTTGAAACATCGTTTGTTTTCATAATCATATAAATACCAAAACTATTTGAAATTAAAGTTAGGTGAGCGTTAATCACCTACTGTACCTTACTTGAACTTATTTTTGGAAAGTAACGACGCGGTCGACGTTGGAACATGCTTGCGTAACAGATAACTTTTACTCTGTACTTGAAGACTTATATCTTCTCTAATCGACTTTTCACCCCATTTTGCTAAACGTCGCATTAGATAATTTGTATTGTAAATTTTTGTAATAGACCTTCATAAGAGCGTCATGAATAAATAAATGATTTTGACTATGACTTTTATATATACAAAAGTCATATTCAAAATAATTTATTTAATTTCGACGTCCATGGCGCTCTTAAGAAGGTCATTAAGTACATTTTCCTATACAAAATATAATCTACTGCAGCAGAAAGGGGTAAAGAGCCAATCAGAGAAAAACGGGCAAGAATCTAGGGTCTATTAATTGTATATATCTTTAATATTTGTAATTTAAGTTGATTATATAATAATTAGAATATATTTATTACATATGTAACGGATGTTGGCTTAGCAGAGGTATAATGTCCCAAAATTTGTATCTCCTATACCTTAAAAATTACCGGTGTTATATATTTTAAACTTTATATTTTTTGATTGTTCTTCTGCGAATAAGTTAAGGTTATCATTTTCAAATTGCACATTACCTACGGAGAAATTTTTATTTGACTTTGCTAATCTAAAACCCGGCTCAGCTCTTTTATTTTTGCTCCCAGTAATATCGTGATCGTCGGCGTTTTGTTTAAATATAGCTAAGTTATTTCGAGCATACAATATATTTTCAAGAATATTTAGACTTGGTAAAGTAACATGTTGATTAATAGATTTTTCATATAATAAATCTGTTGCCAAGTACTTAGTGTGTTCCGGCAGCAATCCTTGAGAGGCAGTAAAATTACAGGTACATGAGACTTAACAACTCTATGTCACAGAGTAAAGGGCGCAATGCATCTGCTATAGACAGATATAACCACTTAACGTCAGGTGTGCCTCATGCATGTTCCGTCAGATAACAATAAAAAAAACCCTTTAAAGAAATACCTCAAGTATGCGCTAGAATGTATTCCTTATATTGCACGAATTGCTCGCTTTTGCAAAGTAGAACTAAGTGTCCCGGTCAGATCATTACAGAATAAACATTTAATGAAGTAAGTAGGTATAGATATGTAACAGTAGATTTAAGTATTGTATGAATGCGATGTGTGCCTGCGTATTAAAGAATATATTAAACTACTTTATATAATCTCATTCGGTATTATTCTAATTATGAAATTAAATACAGACTTTTATTGGCATACTTTATGTACATACTTCTTTAAGAAAATTAAAAAGTTAAATTAAAGCATTGTTCTCCTAACAAAACAATGCTTTAAAACAATTTTTTAATTATTAAAGTACAATGTGTCCCGCCCAAGGAGGTTTCAATTCAATTTAAGTACACATTATCTATGGTGAGCGAGATGCGCGCGCAACGCGCTGCGCTGGTTCCGAGCCAATAGACCAATAACAGACCTTTTCCATTTTGGCGCTATTTCGTACATACGAATTTGAGTAATATTTTGTTGGATAAAACTTTAGTACCAAAAAAGTCAAGCAACACCCACGATACTGATGATTTAACTCCACCTGACATTCTAGAAACAGCCACGAAACTGACGAATAGTCTTTTGCCAGAAAAATCAAGAAAAGCGTATAGCCACAGAGAGTTGAAATACAGTTAAAAAAAATAATAATATAGCCATGAGATTAAATAAAGTAGTGTATGCAACTGCATATAATTAGGTATTAAAACACTCGTGTAATCTTATTTTGAAACTCGCCTGCGGCTCGTTTCAAAAAACTACACTCGTGTTTTAATACCCTCTTTTATATGACAGTTGCATAAACTACTATTATCGTACACTACGTCGTTTCGTGTATCGTACGCGCATCCAAACCCCTCGAACCACCAACATCACAGTATCATTAGGAGAAAATATATAATGCGCCTATTACTTTTGCATATAAGTGCAATAGCACATTTTTTTTTTTTTTATTGCCTATAGGCTAGCCCTTGACCACTATCTCACCTGATGGTAAGTGATGATGTGGTCGAAGATGTTGTTCAGGCTAGCCTAGAATGACTGGCTCTCAAGGATAGCTGCCGGAACATACCGTTAGGTGCTTGGCGACAGATTTTCAACTTGAGGGTGGTAGCTAGCCAGGCGGGCATTCGCAAAATGCCCTACCACCATGCTATAATGACTGCCATCCTAAGACAACAACCGGGACCGACGGCTTAACGTGCCCTCCGAAGCACGGAAGCGCTCAGTAGTATGTCACCACCGGTCACCCATCCAAGTCATGACCGAGGCGGACGTTGCTTAACTTTGCTGATCGATTCAGAACGGCCAAGCTAACTTCGCTACGAGCGCTTCAAAAATTACTATTACATTACATAACGCAATATGTGCAATAGCACTTACTTGCATTAAATGGAGGAGACACAAATTGACCCTTGAAATAATTCACTTAGGGCCCGTTTCAGAATGTTCTAATAAAGTTTTGGGTTGCTATGCAACACATAAAATAAAAGAATGATAAAAATGACAGTTAACGTGCAGCACGTTTCAAGCTTTAACCGATGTATAGGCTAAATCGATGACTGTGAAACGAAAAAATAGTGTTTTGTTTAATAAATATGTTTTGGGTAGTAAAACGGTAACTTACTCGAACATTCTGAAACAGGCCCTTAAAATAGTAATTAAAAATGTGTCAGTGTCAAAAGTTCATTGCAATTATGCACCACTCACAAAAAGCATTTGAATTAATTGTATGGTCATTATGCAGTAAGTGGTTTTGAGAAACAAAATTTGATATATTGTTATAAATATAATTCTTAACTCAGCATCTGTATGTGCTTATTTGGTCGGTAAGTTGTTGAAATATAAAGTCTTCAAAAATATGTTTAATTTTTTCTTAATAATGAAATTAGATCAAGTAGGCATGTGTATCATGAGACCTCTTTAGTAAAATATTTAGGTTGTCGCTTGACTTTGCATCCGCTCGGTTAAATCAATCCTTTTTATACCTAAAATTTAAAAACTGATTTCAAGTTAGACTAAAATCTTTTGGAAAATAATCATTAAAAAGTAACCTTTGTAAAACAAAAGTATGAGTGATTGTATTTCCTGTAAGGAGGTATAAAGAATAATAATATAAAACTATAAGTGTAATTATGTACTTACATGCAAATTCAATATAAATTCCTTGACTTCTTATCCTTCCTTTGCTGTTCCACGCGTAACACTCACAACTGTATTTTCCTCCAAAATACTCATCCAGCTCGTTTCTGGTCACATTGAGCTCAGCTTCTACGACCCTCACACCATTCTGAGGATCCACATGTTCATATTGAACTGTCTTGTCTGTCCTTACGTCATTACATTTGAAGAATACTTGTAAAGCATTAGCAGCTCGACAGAGCAAAGTTGCTGGTTTCGTCCTTAGCACGTAAGAATCTTTCGGTTCGAGTTGGAAGATGGGTAGACCGTCGATTGTTTCGTCGTTTTCGGGTAGAGGTATGTAGTCATCTTCTTCGATTTCAGGCTTTATGTCTGAGAGGTAAGGGTCGAAGGTCAGTAAGCCGTCTGGGTGAATGTATTCTGGGCGGGTTTCTTTGGCTGTCGTGTGTTCTGTGTCTGTAACAAATAAAATAAGAATTTTATACCTCACAAGGCATTTAAAACTGTTTCTATTTTTAACAATAAATTTCGATCGATAGTTTTTTTTTTTTTTTTTTTTTATGCCTGATGATAGGTTAGCCTTTGACCACTATCTCACCTGATGGTAAGTGATGATGTGGTCGAGGATGTTATTCAGAGACTAACCTAGAGTTACTGGCTCTCAAGGACAGCTGCCGGAACACACGGTTAGGTGCTTGGCGACAGATTTTCAACTTGAGGGTGGTAGCTAGCCAGGCGGGCATTTGCAAAGTGCCCTACCACCATGCTGTAACGACTGCTATCCTAAGACAACAACCGGGACCGACGGCTTAACGTGCCCTCCGAAGCACGGAAGCGCTCAGTAGTAATGCCCAACCAGCGGTCACCCATCCAAGTCATGACCGCGGCGGACGTTGCTTAACTTTGCTGATCGATTCAGAATGGCTAAGCAAACTTGGCTACGAGCGCTTCAAATATTATTATATTATATTATTTCGATAGTTGTGTTATGCGTGAGAATATGTTAAGAAAAAATATCAAATCTTATGTTTACATACATATTTTAGTGTTTTTCTTATTGCCTCAAATGCCTAATTAATAATAACAAATACTTTTATAAGTATCCGCTTCATTTCGCTTCTAAACGAAGCATCTTCAGGTCTTGACTTACCGATTATGTCTCGATCGTGCGCTCGGTAAGTCAAGACCTCCTGAAGATGCTTCGTTTAGAAGCGAAACTAGTCGGATATTCTTCCGGTTAGGCTGCGTGATGTTTGTGACGTCACGTAGATAACAGGAAAATTAGGCGGAATTGTCACTAGATATATAATTTTATGCTTTTTTAAGTGTTTTATTTAAATATTATTTAATGTTTATTTAGGATACTTATAAAAGTATTTGTTATTATTAAATATGGATTTCCGCAAAGTAACGCCTGAATCTATTCATTGCCTAATTAATGTTTTACATAATGATCACATATTAAACAGTTGCTGTTAATTCCTACAATTGTTTATCATTAATAATATACAAACATACGGTATTTTAATACGTATATAATACATGCTATTAGGTTCTTCATCTGCGAGGGAGCGCGATGAGACCCATATCGACTCAATCGGTAAGCATAAAATTATCATATGGCCTAATACTGGAATTTCGGAATATATATGTCGAGTTTCATCGCAATCCATTTAGCCATTTCAGAAGTGAATGATAACAAACACTAACCCACACACTTACTTACGCATTTATAATTTTTTTTTTTTTTTTTTTATTCTTGATAGCTTAGCCTTTGACCACTATCTCACCTGATGGTAAGTGATGATGTGGTCGAGGATGTTAATCAGACTAACCTAGAGTTACTGGCTCTCAAGGACAGCTGCCGGAACACACCGTTAGGTGCTTGGCGACAGATTTTCAACTTGAGGGTGGTAGCTAGCCAGGCGGGCATTTGCAAAGTGCCCTACCACCATGCTGTAACGACTGCTATCCTAAGACAACAACCGGGACCGACGGCTTAACGTGCCCTCCGAAGCACGGAAGCGCTCAGTAGTAATGCCCAACCAGCGGTCACCCATCCAAGTCATGACCGCGGCGGACGTTGCTTAACTTTGCTGATCGATTCAGAATGGCTAAGCAAACTTGTATTGAACAAAAATAAATTAACATATAATTTATTTTATTTTATTTTTATTTATTCGGAAAACAAACAGTGATATGTTACAGAGTTACTTATAAATGTTTATAGCTTAGCACCATTTAAAAGTTTTCACATATAGAAACTCAATTGTCACTTATCTGTTACATTACAAAATTTAGGTACCATAAATCTTTTTACAAGTTTAAATATAGCATAGTTTATAAAAATAAAATTACTCAAAACATTCAATAGTGTCAAAACAGTAAACAATCAACACTGATTTGTTATATTTAGAAGTAAACAAAAAAAAAACATAATAAACAATAAACCATTCAGTTAGGGAACCGCATCAAACCAGTACAAATACAGTGTGATGTTTAACTTTTTTAAATCTTTTTTCGATTTAAGAGTCTGTTTGCCTTGGAAAAATCTTACAAACATTCTTTGATATATAAACAGTAAGGAGCTATTTTTAAGAATATTGTTTATGTTCTTAGTGCAATGTACCATAACAATAGTATCGTCCGTTCCGACAGTTAAAATAACGCCATTATTATGCAGTTGGTGCCTCCGGTAATAAAATAATGTATCGTATTTCAGTAAACACGCGCATAAACTTGTTCTACTGAGAAGTTTAAGACTAAAAGAACTCAGATTAAACTAGACGAGGGATTTGCAATGGGGGTAATGATTTTAATGACCTTTGATTTCTACTTCACCTGTTGGTAAGTAATTATGTGGTATAAGTAGCTAACCCTAGGGCACTAGCTCTTAAGAAAATCTGCTGGAACATACTTACCTATATGTGTATATTATATTTTACTCAATTGAAATTTCTTAATTCTGAATAAGCCAATATTAAGAGCAGATTTAGTGCAATTATGAATACCAACTTTGCCGGAACATACTGTTAGGTGCTAGGTGACAGATTTTACTGATTTTCAATCAGATATTACTTGAAAGTGCTAGCTATTCGTGAATTCGCATAATGCTTTACCACAATGCGGAAGCTTCTTAACTTCCAGTAAGAATTGAATTCTGTTACCCCAGAGTGGCAGCCCGTACACCCTGCTACTGGACCATCAACGTCTCAATTGATTTAGGCGTCACTTTATGTACATCGATATTTAATAGCTGAATCAATGTATAGTAATTAAGACAACATTATATGAATCAATGTATTTAGTACAGTCTTCTGGTATAGGAAATATACCAGAAAACTGTACAAAGACATTGCATCTCAATCGTAAGACGCAAAAAAGGATATAGGAATTTACCAGAAGATGGGCACATGGGAGATGGGAGTCGAGAGGCCCACCTGATGTTAAGTGGACTAACCTCTGTCTATTGCAGATGCATTTCGTCACTAATGACGAATGATACTCTACCCACCAAAAAAAATCATCAACATCAGGTCATACAAATATACAAAAAAACATAGTCAAATTAAGATCCTCTTCTTTTCTGAAAGTCGGCTAAAAACATATAGTCAGTAAAGATCTGCATCTTAAATTAACAATGAATATCAAATAAAAATATATTTCTTCATTAATGTACATACTTAGGATATATTTTGTTTTAAAATAATGCTGCTTACTTTATTGAAGGAATATTATTGTTAGCTTCAAGTTATAAAACTCATATTTTATTTTCTGTATAAAACTAGACTATAAAATAGAATGCTGGTATAACAAGAAATTACGCTTCTCATTTCTTTGTTACCTACCTTTATATAAATACATGCAATGGTATCGTCCCATTGCAAGAAGAAGAGGATCTTAATTTGACTATGTTTTTTTGTATATTTGTATGACCTGATGTTGATGAGTTTTTTGGTGGGTAGAGTATCATTCGTCATTAGTGACGAAATGCATCTGCAATAGACAGAGGTTAGTCCACTTAACATCAGGTGGGCCTCTCGGGCTCATTCCGCCTGTAATAGTTTAGGCATGGTTAGTGAAAGATATTGTATCGAACCCATTGTATTTAAAACGTGCTATATAGTATAAGATATGGGACAAGATAGGATCAAGGATGAAGACAAAACGTATTAAATATTCATATTGTAGGTACAAACACATTCAATGCCCCCGTCGGCATGTGGTTAAACTTTACGACAAGTCTACTGCGTTCAGCTGCGATATCGATAAATATAAACATTTTATCGATTACATTTCAATTAACTGGTTACTCGATTGCTTATAATAATATTTTAGTGTAATATGCACATTGCTTACAAGCTTAATCATTTCTCATCAATAATTATTGATTTGAATTTCGAACCTGGTGTAAGTTGCATTTTAACCGATTTCATTAAAAGGAGGTTCTCAATTCGTCTGTATTTTTTGTTTGTTACCTCAAGCAGAAAATCTGTCGCCAAGCACTCAACGGTGTGTTCCGGCAGCTGTCCTTGAGAGCCAGTAATACTAGGTTAGCCTGAACAACATCTTCGACCACATCATCACTTACCATCAAATACTTACCAAAAAAAAAAACCTCATAGCTTTATACTGAGTGAACCGATTTTGAAGTTTATTTTTCAATTTGTAAGCTATTGCTAGTCGTGTGGTCCCAATTTCATCAAAATCGGTCTAGCCGTTTTTGAGTTACACTCCAATGAATAACAATCAATCCCGTAAGTAGCAAGGGACATTAAAAAGGGTGAAATTTTTTATCACTGACATATGGAACCGACTTCAGTACTCAAAAGTGTGAAATAACTTGTCGAAGTCGGCACCATGCGCTCAATATTGTGATAATAGGTACTTTTCAACTATCATGGTAGCGACTTCAATAAGTTATTTCACACTTTTGAGTGTTGAAGTCGGTTCCATTTTTCGGTATATTTTTTTTATATATTTAGTGAGGATACGAAAAAGTCGCCTTCCTAAAGGTAAGCATCACGCCTGTTCACTAAAGTTGCAGTGCCACCGTCCTCATTCTGCATCACACTGCAGTGCATTTGCCACCTCGAGAAATTAGTTCTTATGCCTCGTTTATCCAGTAATATCTGAAACTGCGGTGGTACTTACCAAGACGAACTCTGGCTGAAGAGACCCCATGTGTCTATAACTTTACTGACTCTCAAGGAAAGATGGTTAGTACTTGGCGAAAGATTTTCTACTTGAAGGTGGTAGCTAGCAAGCGAGTGAGCATTTGCAAAATGCCCTTCCACCATGCGGTGAAGCTCAAGCTGATGGTGAGGATCTTATTATCAAGAAGTATTGACGTCGGTTTTAACCGGTCGCCAGCCTGATATACCAACCGTCCATGTGAATGCTCTTGTGCCTTTTTGGTTACTAAGGATTAGCCAATTAAACAACACACACGTTAGTATAAAACAATATGTTACGATATACCTAGACATATATGGTTATATTAATGTGTACCATTACTACCCCGAGAGGTGCCGGGTTAGGATGTAACCTCCGCATTTCTTCCCGTGGGTGTCGTAAGAGACGACTAAGGGAAAAACACCAGAATGTGGAAAGCAGAGCTTTTGAAGAATTTACAACTTTTACTGCGATCTCCAAGACGTCTGCCAAGCGTGGGGATTATGGCAAATACCCCGGGGAGACCTTGTTCAGCGGTGGACGTTCCGGTTGATGTGATGACGATGATACCATTTCTTACACATATATCTCAAGAGGTAAGTACCTAGACACAGGTATCTAAACATCAACATTTTACCGGATATGTTGGAATCAAGTGATAGGGGGTGAATTCAGGACATATAAGAGTCTAAATATCTTTTTACTATATATGTTAAAGTCAGTGATAGGGGACGAATATATCTACCTACCGAGCCAAACACCGGACAGTGACTGAAAATATTGTCAAAAAACCCAAGCCTCAAACCGAGTATCTCGGTCCCAATGCGACACTACACCACTCAACCACGGATGCAGGATATAGTAATTATCACTTACCCCCATTTCTCACGTATCCAATCAGTGTTGCTATAACAACGACCATTCTAAATCCAGTTTTGGTACACATCACAAAAAATCCATGTCCTTTTTTTATACAATAACAACTGCTTGTAACTAGAACCAAAATCGAAAAACGAACACTCCTAATTTATTTCTATTCAAAGTACAATCAAGTTGTAAAGCTTGAAATTAAAAAAGGCGCGAACAGATTTTTCCGAACACGTGTTGCATTGGGATGGAACGTGACACGTGCGCCCGTCATGGGGTCCCGCGGTACACTGAATGGCTACCCTTTAGTCCCTTTACGGTTTCCGTTAGTTTTATGGTGTATCGTTTTGATGGGATTCATAAGATACGTAAACGTTTTTGAGACTCCAACTACGGTTAATTAGTGGGAAGGTGATAATTTGGACAGAAAGTGTTGTGACGTTTAATAAGTTAGGTATAGAAAAAGAGTAAGGCTTCAGTTAAAAGAAAAACAAGAAGTTAACAATATTATACTTAACAGCTTGCATGGTTTTGGTAACAATTATAAGGAAATATTCAATCGTTCAATCAATAGATATCTTTAAAAAATACTCGCTAACCTTAATTTGTAAATTAAATACATTAAAATATGTTCGAAACATTATAATGTGAAAATATTGGGCAAAAAGTCAAAATTATACAATAAAAAACTTTTTTGGTCAAAATTGGTTTTTGTATAAATATAGATGCTCATATAAGTTTGCAAGCAAACAGAAAAATCCTCCGAATATGTGTTTTGTGTACATGTACCGCCATCTGTGATGGGGGGTATCAAACTGGACAAAAGCTTTTAAGTTGCTGTACCTACCTTAAGCGAAAAAGCTTACAGTTTACGTTCCTAGTTCATAAGAATTTACACAGATGGCGCAGTTTCATTTATTGCTTATGACGTGACATAGATGGCGTACTACTAAATGAAGTTATCTAAACCCCTATATAGATGGCGCTACCGAAATATCAAGCATTATGTTTTTAGAACCATTTTTTGAGTTCGTAATATTTTTGCCTTTACAGGCTAAATAATGCGGGTAAGCAAAGTTGCATTGAAGTTGATGAAGATGGCAGGATGTGAAATGAATTATTATTTGGTTGCTTTACTTTAAGTTCAAAATTTTTGAGTAGTTGAATTTGTATGTTTTAAGGTGAAATACTTAGATATTAAAGTAATAATGATAGCTGAGCAGTATTAGCCATGGACTGTCGTGCCGTAGGTAAGTACATGATTTGATACCTAGTGGTCGCTAGCCATGGAGCCTAGTGGATAGCCATATGGAGAGCAAATAAATTATAGTATTTTATTTACATATATGTTCTAGAACAGTAGTGACACTTCACGCTGATCCTTAACTACATAGGGCTCTCAGACTCATACCATGTGAAAATGATCTTTAATGTCTTATATTTAAGACTTAAAACTGATGGAGGCAAAATAGCGCTCTCAGAGTACTTAATATGGGAGATTCCATAACGGGACAAGATTGCGGCCCGACCATAGACTATATGAAATAATGAACTTCGTATCGCATATTCGATTTTCGTTGTCTAAAGTGCCGCTCGTAACACGAAAAAACAACTTCGTTGAATTGTAGTACGGTCCTGAAAGTTTTAGAAAATAAGTTGATCTCCCGGTCCCCACGGACCCTTAGACTCAACACCAAATTTGCGCCCTTTGAGGCGCTCCACCGAGGTCAACCCTAATTATAGTTTTATCAAACGACTTTCAAAAATGGAGGAGGTTCTCAATTCGTCTGTTTTTTAATGTTTATTACCTCAGAACTCTTGACTGGGTGAACCAATTTTGAAAATTCTTTTTTGTTTGAAAGCTGATGCTTGTTGTTTGGTCCCATTTTAAATTTTATCAAAATCGGTTCAGCCGTTTTTGAGTTACACTCCAATTACTGAAAAATATTCACCTATCTTGATGATATAGTCGTTGACAATGAATGACAATCGATCCCGTAAGTAGCAGGGGTCACTAAAAAGAGTGAAAAAAAAAAGTTTACAAAAAATGCAACCGACTTCAACACCCAAAAGTGTGAAATAACTTGTCGAAGTCGGTACCATGCCCACAATATTGTGATAATAGGTACATCTGAACTATCATGGTACCTACCGACTTCAACAAGTTATTTCACACTTTTGGGTGTTGAAGTCGGTTCCATTTTTTGGTAAACATTTTTTTTGCTTATTATATTAATGCATGGCCGATAGCAACTTACCAGTATTTTTCATCAAAAAGAGTAGGTACTAATTTATGTTTTGATCCATTAGTCAAATTTGGATTTTCCACCTATATTTTCACACGGAATTTCCACCTCGAACGTCTTACAAATTTGAAATTCCAAATGATTGATTCCAAATTCAAACGTGGCTAGCAGTGTTGCCAACATTGAATATTGATTGCACAAAAGGAGCTTGGCGCCAAAGCGTATTCTCAATTCAAAATTATTCTTCAAACATCGACTCCTTTTGATGGCGCAAAAATATGTAAGTAGCTGAATTTGTCAGTCACATTTTTATATTCAGACCAACATTTTCATCCCTTTCTTTCCTAAGAATTTTGTATTCGGTGTCTCTTTCGTAAATTGCGGTACGGAAATTCAAATTTGGCGGGGTGCTCGCCTTTCCGTTGGAGATTTTGAAGTCTAATGAGCCGCTAAAGGTTGAACAATCAATGAATATATCAAAGGTAAGTTTCTCCAAGCTTCGACTATATTTTCGCAAAAATTGTGGGTTGCAATTACAATCAGCGAGGGTTTTCAGAAAGGTGACAAGTACATTACAAATACATTCTATCTAAGGAATACAAAATTGTTAATGTTCATTTTTTTAATACACATATCAAAAGTGCCTAAGGATCAAGTACGTTTTCGAGTAAATCAAGTAAGTTTTAAACAGATCACATCATCAGGGGCAGCCGCATACTCAGATTTATGCGACGAGTATTGTTTCAGAAGTGAGCATCCCTGTGCGAAGCCGTTTGGGAAATTCATTTCGACTATGCACGATAATGCACGTCCACGCACGGCTAGAGTCGTAACTCGCACTGTTGCTGATGCTCGCATCAACGTTCTGCCGTGGCCTGCTCAATCGCCAGACTTCAACCCCATTCAACATGCATGGGATAATTATGTTACAGAGAAGAGCTCTGCCAATTATGGATGCCGTGCATACCCCTTTTAACGACGTTGTTTGTAACGACTTGTTACAAACAACGTGGGCCATTCCTCAAAGTGATTTTGATGAACTGATTTTAAGCATACCAAATCGCTGTGCTTGTGCGAATAGTGTAAATGGTAGAAACACAGATTATTAATTAATATAATTTTACAATAAACATAGCAAAAATACTTTATTTTTGTTTTTCTTCCAATGAAGTCAGTTATAGTTCAAAATATACATGATCCCTAAGCACTTTTGATATGTGTAGTTTGGTATTATGTTACCTACTATTAGAAAATTACAACGAGCGAAAAAAATATAGTACACTAGCTTTCCGGGCGCGGCTCCGCCCGCGCGTATGTCGGTTATCGCGCAAAAACATTAACCTCTTCTTGCGCAGTTGGATAAAAACTATCCTATGTTTTTTCCCGGATCTCAAACTATTTCCATACCAAATTTGACTCAAATCGGTCCAGTACTTTTGGCGTGAAAGCGTAACAGACAGATAGACAGACAGACAGAGTTACTTTCGCGTTTATAATATTAGTACTGATTACTATATTTTTGTGGGTTATACCTATGATTTGGCCTGCTTTTTAGATAGGTAGGCATAGGGACTCGCTGATATCGTAAGATCACTTGCGTCGTCATAATAACCCGAAATAAGTAATTAAGGAGTTTATCGGACGTAGTGCTTTCTATGCAAAAGTAGTTACGTCATATAGCGTAAAATTCTGATAAGTGTTCAAAATTAGATATTTTATTTTGTATGGTAAGTAATTTACATTTAGATATAAATAAATAATAAAACGAAAATAATTAACCAAGAGCAATAAGGAGCAACAAGCATGCATCAGTTCATCGAATTTGTTCACTCGCTATTTTTAAAATATGACAAAAGTACGTACGTTTATTGTATGAAAGACACGGTTCCACGATTTCAAAATTTTCAACACGCATTTGGTCATTTTTATGCATAAGTTACTTGGAGAAAATCATTGTTGTTGATTTGAAGCAGTGATGGCTCAGTGGCATTGGCTATGGACTGCCGTTATGCAGGTCCATGGCCCGAAACCCACCGCGGACTTAAGAATCACCACATGGTGGTAGGGTATTTTCCGAATGCCCTATCTAGCTATTCCCTCGAGTAGAAAATCTGTCGTTAAGCACATAACGGTGTATTGCGGCAGTTGTACTTGAGAGCAAGTAGTTCCAGGTTAGCCTGAACAACATCTTTGACCACATCATCACTTACCATCTGGTGAAATAGTGGTCAAGACTAATAGATATTAAAAAAAACATGTTTCTACTGGAAAAATCATGATATTATAGGGTTATATTCTACAATAATTGGAAATAAATTTTCATGAAAGAAAAAAAATCGAACATTGAGCTATGGAGCTCGGGTTCTTCATACGCAGAACATTATGGATATTGCACTACAAAATTCCTGAGGAACGGTTAGGCAAATTAGGGAAAATTGTTTTGTTTCATTAAGATAATGCACATGTCCGCCGTTGCTTTGGCTACAATTAGAAATCCTGGCTTTGAAACACTTATAAGCATCGTCCATATTCTCCTGTTCTTGCCCAGAGTGATTTCTATTTTCAAGGTTGCTCTAAGAAGGCCGATCAAAATTATAAAGGAGAAGTCGTTACTCGTTACAGGGACTACCTACTTAATACAAGAATTTTGGTTTCTTAGGGTGAAGAGTATTTTAATAGAGGTATTTAAAGCTTAGATAAAATATATTCTAAGTTTAAAAGGCAACTTTATAAAAAAAATACAACTAACAATAGGTAGTTACTTTTTGTAGAGCAAATTTTAACAAAAATAAAACCGACTGCAAACATAATACTCATATGCATTATTAGGGATAAGTCAAATACTACTTACTTCAGATATCATTCAAATTAGATGGGACCACATGAAAAGCGTCACTTTTCGAATACAAAATAAAATAATCAGAATCGGTACACCCTGTTAAGAGTTATATACTTACACACAAAAAAAAATCAAGTCAATCTGATTTTTTATTCAAACAGATATTATTTTTTATTTTTTTTATACGTAGGTTGTATCAAATGCTAATTAATACAATACCTTATCGGCAAATCCTTCGCTAATCACCCGCAAGGGGGCGTATTCTGTAAGCGGTTTAGCTGTAATCGAGTTAAGCTCCCAAGATTCGAACAATTGGGACGGGCCAGGTCTCGCAATCGTGCACACACGTGAGCGGGGTGTCGAGCGTGCATAGGATGGGGACATTTATACAAAACGATTTCTCCAATGAAAATTATGGATATCGTTTGAATTAACATGGATATCCTAAAATTTTTCTTTTGGTTCAACCCTCTTAAAATATTCTATTCATTAAGCCTGCACCGAGGCAGCGTATACATAATTGTGGTTCGTTTGCTCCTTTGCTGTATCTTTATTTCTTAATTTTGAGTAATGTTATTAATATATATTATATTTAAGTATTCATTCTATAAATCACAAACACACTTTGGAAAAACGATTACTTAAAGTTTCCTCGATAGAAAAAAAAATCCAAAGTTATATCTAAGAAACTAAATAAAATGTACGGTGTAAAAGTCATCAATATTTAAATAATGAAAAGAAGACGTGTTTTCTATAACGTATGCACATTACGTTTATCAAATAGGTATTTATTTTTATTATACAAAGGAAATACTGAAATTCACGCATGTTCCGCCCATTTTAGTCAGAGCCGTGATTCTTTGTCCCTATCCGCTTTAGTAATTCTTCAGCCGTCGGACGGGGACGGATGCTGTTGGCGTGCCTCACTCACGCACACATACGCTGCGTACCTAAAAAGCTCGGTGCGCTCTTAAGATTCAAGATGATATACGGCCGGTTTCAATAATCTACTAGCAGTTAAATGTAGATAGCTATCCGAGATAATAAGTAAAGTTTGATCTATCTGTTACTGCCGTTTCAATAACGTTAACGTTCCAACCCTATCTAAGATCAGAGATAGATTAAACTCCTATCTTTGGTTAAGGCGTCCCTCCGAAACGTTTTAATTTTGCATTTCTAACTAGTGCTATCTTAAGTTGTATACACATTTATAGCCTTGTTTTACTACATTAAGTTATTATCTGTATAAAGATAAGTTTTGATTGATAGTTATTTTGAAGTACTATTTATTGCATAATACATATATTCCAATGATAATTAAAATAAAACACATTTATTACGATGCTTTAACAAAAACAAAACGCACATTGTCGTCTATAACAGTCAGGCCTGTCATGCCACTTTCTTTTTTATTGCCATCAGACGAGACTGCCTGGACTACCTGCTTGCTTTGTAAACATAAATTAAACCGTGTTTTTTTTGTTAGAAAAATTTGGTGTTTGGTTTTGCTAATTTATATAAAAAATGTCTCAACAAGACAACGTTAGTGCTGTGCATTTATTAATTACCTTTTTTATGTACTTTCTAATTATTCAAATTTAATTATACACAAAGATGCTATGTTATTTATTCGTTAAACAAATCCATTTCCTGTAAAACATTTTTTTTATTCTTGATAGCCTTTGACCACTATCTCACCTGATGATAAGTGTTGATGTGGTCGAAGATGTTGTTCAGGCTAACCTAGAATTACTGGCTCTCAATGACAGCTGCCGGACCACACCGTTAGGCGCTTGGCGACAGATTTTGAACTTGAGGGTGGTAGCTAGCCAGGCAGGCATTCGCAAAGTGCCCTACCACCATGCCGTAACGACTGCCATCCTAAGACAACAACCGTGACTGACGGCTTAACGTGCCCTCCGAAGCACGGAAGCGCTCAGTAGTAATGTCACCAGCGGTCACCCATCCAAGTCATGACCGCGGCGGACGTTGCTTAACTTTGCTGATCGATTCAGAACGGCTAACGGCCGGTTTCAATAACCTATCTATCCTCTACTATCAGTTAAAAAAGCTACTGCTGGTTAAGGATAGTGCATTTTACCGTTTCTATAAACAAAGATAGATAGGAATATCTATCTTAAACATTGATCTATCTTTCGGAGGGTCTATCGCTTACCATAGATAACTTGTTCCATAGAAAAAAAACGAGGAGCGTTTCAATAACGTTTCGAAAGCTATCTGTCGATAGTTCATATAACCAGTAGTTAGAGATTTACCTATCGCTCGATTTCGACGGATACCTGTAAAGTTTTCTTGAGTTTCGAATTAATTTTACAAGAAATGGATTTGTTTAGCGACGAAAGTGATAACGAATTATTTGAGGCAGGTGTATTTGATTCTGTCGACACTGCAGAGCACGAAGACCGTCGAGCTTACAGGCGAATTAATTACATGAGTGAATTTTCAGAATCTGAATTTACTTTTAGGTTTAGATTGAATAAAACCTCTGTAGAAGAGTTGTTAATTAAAATTACGCCGGCTATAAAAGTAACTTCTTCGAGGTAAGTACCTACATACCTGTCTAGCTACAAATTATGCATTTACTTAGGTAGTACAACAAAATTTTTTAGGTTATGAAGTAGATATGTATTTTTAATTATGTACTTAGGTACTTATGAATTTATTAACTTTAGTTTACCCTACAGGTATACTTTATTATGTGTGTTGATTTCAGAAATTATGGCATATCCCCATTGCACCAATTGTTACTAACATTGAGGTTTTATGCTCTGGGAACAATGCTGTTGTCGGTAGCAGATTTCATTGGTGTGTCAAAAACTTCTGCCAGTAGAATTGTAGCAGATGTATCTCAAGCTATAGCTGGATTATATCCTCAGTATGTGACAATATTAGAAAATACACAGAACAAATTTCATGAAATAGCAGGATTTCCTAGGATTCTCGGTGCAATAGATTGCACACACATCCCCATTCAATCACCTGGTGAGTATACTTATTTATTAAGTACCTATACCTATGTAATTTATGTTTAAGTTTTACAGATCTTAATATCTCGTACTTAAATACCTACCCAACATTGTAAAGCAAAATAATAGACAAGAAAATGTCAAGGAAACAGATGTAAATTTATGTATGATGTTTGCATGTAGGTACCTAATCTGAAAAGTAGGATATCAAAAAGTAATTATATTTAATGATAATTTTATTTTCCAGATTCAAATATAGGAGAAGAGTACAGGAACAGGAAAGGGATCTTTTCCATGAATGTCCAAGGAGTCTGTAATGCAGACTTGTTATTAATGAATGTTGTCGCTCGCTGGCCTGGATCTGCTCATGACTCTACTATATTCAACAACTCTGTCCTAAAAAGTATTTATCTCAAGCATCAATACTATAAATTTAGGTACAGAGATTCGAGAGTGCTAATTTGATTAATATGAATATTTTCAGTGCAATGCGAAGAGGGATTGTTTGGAAACAAATGGCTGATTGGTGACAGCGCTTACCCCTGTTCATCATATCTACTGACACCGCTGCTTAACCCTGCTTCTCCTGCAGAGAACCGTTATAATGAAGCACATATAAAGACAAGAAATACAATTGAAAGGTATTAAAATAAGGTAGAGAGTGATGTTGTTGAAATAAACATGTTAATAATGTTAACACTTTGCTTTTTTAGGTGTTTTGGTGTTTGGAAAAGACGCTTCCCAGTGCTGTCCCTGAAAGTTCGTCTCAGCGTACAAACAACTCAAGCTATTATTATTGCTACATCTGTGTTACACAATATTTGTAGATTAAATAATATTGATGATGTGGAACCTGAAGTTGAGATTCCAATAGAGTTAAATGACATTCACTACAGTGAGGGAAGTCAGCAAAACCATAATGCTAGGAATGAGTTAATTAATAACTATTTTAGCGTTTGATTTTCCTGTAGCACAAGCATAGTGCCTTTTCTAAAATAAGTACTTACCTATCTTTATCAATAATATAATAACAGATATGTAATAATTTACAATTTGTTTTATTTACTTTTTGTTCCACATTTCATGGACTTAAGTTAATTTTTTTTTTTTAATAACTTATTTTTCTATCAATTCGACAAATAAATTAACTTATGGGCCCTCAGTTAGGTATACCTTATGCATTTACCTTTTAAAGTAAGATTTAACATAGGATGGTCTAGAAGTATCCTTCTCTGCTCCTATACATAACTAAAATGTTATACTTGAACGGGCTCTGTTAAGACAGATCTTTCAGAACGGAAAAGTACTTAATACATAAATAAAACAGAATCCATAGAATGTAAAGTCCTTGATTAGTCTTGTAGAAATGAGAAATAATTATACTGTCATTGGCTATGAATAATGATATTAATTTATAGATCGTCAGTACTTTACATTATCTGCCACTCAAGTAGACAGATAATCTACATATTACTTTATTAGTCTAGGATGGATAGGTAATGAAATGCAGATACTAGGCCTATAATTATTTATTAACTTCCTAGAACATTAATCTAAACTTATTGAATAGTCTCTTTTTTTATTATTTACACAGATTCACTATTTACAACACACTTTAATTTATCTATTTCTAATTTTAATTTTATATTTTCCAGTAAAGTTTTTTCAGTTTTGGCTTTAAAATAATCTGCCATTGCCAGCTCCTTATCTAATTGAGCTTTCTGTATTTCCTCCGATAGCTTCCGTCGCTTATTGACTGAAAAAAGATATTAACATTAGACAAAGTTTATTTGAAGAAAACTGACACATTATATAAATTGTTTACTATTAAAGGCCTTTATTTACTATTTCACAGTGGGATATAGTGATCTGACATTATGTCATAATATAAAGATCTTGTAATTTCTATAGGAACTATCTATTTTTAGAGCTCATATGCTAGCCTAACTCTAAAGATATTGATACGTGTAAATGTCAGCAAGCCAAGTAGGTATTTCAACACACTGTTGTAATTGCAGCAGGACTCAAATCTTTTGACCCCAGCCTATCAATCTATGCGGGGCCAGGACTCAAATCTTTTGACCCCAGCCTATCAATCTATGCGGGGCCATCATCACTTCAACTCAAGAGAAAAGAGGCATTCTCATGGCATAATAATTTGTCTTTTTACCAACTGTCTCAGAAGTCATTGTACTAGGTATATCCTATTTTTATTATTATCATATTATCACTTTTATTGATTATAAACAGCTTAAGGTCTTGTTCCTTATATTGCCATTCCGGAATAATACTTACAAAATCATCTTAAAATTTTAAAATACTTGTATAGGTACATGTTTATGATAATTTACTGTGTAAAAAGTAACTTACAAGAGTTTTTAGGTGTGTTAAATGTAAATGTTTTAGGAGTAACTGCTTTGACACTTCCACTTGCGTCATTGTATTTTCCCTCAGCAGTTTCACCACCCACCACCATAACAACATCTGCTTGTGGTGAGAGTTCTGGCAAAGGCTGAAGATTTATAACTTCTAGAAACGCCTCAGGTGTACTCTGTATGGTACTGTCCCTATCACCACCAAACTCCACAGTGAAGCCACCGCAAGTAGCACCTAAAATTGATGCTACACGGTCCAGTGCTTCATCTGGCGGGATGAAAGACTTTCCACCTCCTGTCTGTAGAAAAAAATATAGTCATTACATTACTGTTTAATACATAAAATATGTATGTGTTATAGCACAGTATGTGAATTATGTAGGTACAAACCTTCAGGTTGTTTTGCCTTATAATAGCATTGCGCTTCCTCGCAGCTTTTTTTAAATTTTCCCACTTCAGACGAAGCTGTTCAGGACGCCGCATTTCTCCCGTCATCGCACTGAACTCTTGAGATATGGATTTCCAAGCGTCTTCCTTCAATTTATTATTTGTAGCATTTGTTGCTTTAGAAGTTAACACCTTA
The DNA here is from genome assembly GCA_963854805.1 of Plagodis dolabraria. NCBI lineage: Eukaryota > Metazoa > Arthropoda > Insecta > Lepidoptera > Geometridae > Plagodis > Plagodis dolabraria. Next base: position 4,528,092 of record OY978443.1, on the reverse strand, counting down.
TTTTTAATTATTAAATCTAAAAGAAACATAACTTCATCTTTTCCAAGCGGCTTACATTTCATCTGAAAATAAAAGTAAACAATTTATACGCGAATAGATAACATAGCATCTTTGTGTATCATTAAATTTGGATAATTAGAAAGTAGATAGAAAAGGTAATTAATAAATGCACAGTACTCACGTTGTCTTGTTGAGACATGTTTTATATAAATTAGCTAAACAAAACACCAAAATTAGATGTTGATCATAGAAAAAATACCACGGTTTATTTACGTTTACAAAGCAAGTAGGCAGTCTCGTCTCGTCTGATGTCAATAAAAATGAAAGTGACATGACGTGCCTGATAGACGTCTATGTGCGTTTTGTTTTTGTAAAAGCATCGTAATAAATGTGTTTTATTATAGTTATTATTGGAATATATGTATTATGCAATAAATAGGAATTCAAAATAACTATCAATTAAAACTTATATTTATACAGATAATAACGTAATGTAGTAAAACAAAGCTATAAATGTGTATACAACTTAAGATAGCACTAGTTAGAAATGCAAAATTAAAACGTTTCGGAGGGACGCCTTAACCAAAGATAGGAGTTCAATCTATCTCTGATCTTAGATAGGGTTGGCACGTTAACGTTATTGAAACGGCAGTAACAGATAGATCAAACTTTACTTATTATCTCGGATAGCTATCTACATTTAACTGCTGGTAGATTATTGAAACCGGCCGTAAGCAAACTTGGCTACGAGCGCTTCAAAAATTTATTCGAAACTCAAGAAAACTATATATCTATCCGACGAAATCGAGCGATAGGTAAATCTCTTACTACTGGTAATTTGAACTATCGACAGATAGCTTTCGAAACGTTATTGAAACGCTCCTCGTTTTTTTTCTATGGAACAAGCTATCTATGGTAAGCGATAGACCCTCCGAAAGATAGATCAATGTTTAAGATAGATATTCCTATCTATCTTTGTTTATAGAAACGGTAAAATGCACTATCCTTAACCAGCAGTAGCTTTTTTAACTGATAGTAGAGGATAGATAGGTTATTGAAACCGGCCGATAGTAAGTAAACACTTGTGTAATCTTTCGAGAAATGTTCATTTGTGGCTAATGGCGCAATGAGATTGAAGTACAACCCTCGAAACAAAACTTACTGTACCTTGAGTGAGAGCATGTGCATTTGTTCTTCTCGTTTCTAGTCATTCAGATTACTAATTTTATAGTGCGGTTGAGTAGAAGAGCATCACTAAAACCAAGCGTTACCTACCAACTCAGTGAAATACAAGCTTGATGAGCCCCTCTAGGAATGTATATCGTGTAATCTCTTTCACTCTCCAACCAACGCAATGGTGCATTCTGAAAGTTTATCAACCAGCGGATCTCAACTCGGATCCCACTGTTCTCCGTAACTAGCCGTCATGGTACAAATGTTATGCTATGTTAAAATTTAGCCCACATTCATAGGTTACTCTACTTAATTTTATATAAATTACCAGCATGCAGCATCATACTCTTTAGTTTGTCGCCTCATACGACTCCGCCAAGATATTTATTTCTTTCAACGTTTATGTTTGTTTACGCTTATTTGTTTTCAACTTTAAAACAAATAAGCGTCTAACTTAATGTAATAAATTACAAGCTCTGTAGTGAAACAAAAAATAATAATAAAATCGACAAAAATTACAAAACTTAATTCTATGAATTCACGAAAAATCGTAGACTAAACACCGTTACATGTAAAGGTCCCTCTACACTTGAAGCTAAATCTCACGTTGCAAACTTACCTTACTGAAGTGTCCACAATCCGCAGTGTTCCTAAATACGGATTTACTTAACTCCACTTGTTTCTATCTGTACATTTTCTTTGTTTGTTGTTGAGGCCGCCATTATTTGCTTGGAAAGAAAAGAGTTGTTTAGGTTATTATTTGCCTTGGTAACTAATCCTATTGGCAGATCATTGTGATAATTAGTTTGCCAATAAGTGACTGAGCATGATATGAAGCTGCCAAACTTTTGTAGCGTGGCTTGTTTTTGAAATATTATATCAAATAAATTGTGAAAAAACTAGCCATGTACGAGTTAGACATCGTTTTTCAGGGTTCAGCATCACAGCAGTAAAAGGAGAAATGGTGGTTGGTTTTGATGTCATCTGCAAAATCACATTGTAAATTGGGGTTTTTACGTACAGGTTATGGTTCGTAACATATCGAAAATTCTAATAAATTTGGATAGACCGGAGTCTATCCAAATTTATTAAATTATCAAAATAAATTTGGATAGAATTTATCGAAATTATCAATTTTACATTGATGTTACGGAAACATCAATGTAAAATTGATAATTTTGATTGCCCTTTATATATTTCTTTTGATAAAAATATGTTTGGGCTCTAATAAATAAGCTCTAGACGATGACATCCCACATGCCTGATAACATAATATTTTTTAAAGTTTCTCTTATATTGCATTCTGCGGTCGCATTGAAAAATAGTTTCAATGAAATTCTAGTCCAATATTCCACTCTGGGAAAATGTTTTACATCAAGTATTAAAATGTCATGTTTGTAACTGATTCTATTAACGAACAAGAGATTCGAGACATACTGACGGACAGACAAACATAATCGAAAAAACGGAATATCTTTGGTTTCATTTTGCCTTTTGTGTACACATATTTAAGTAATTACAATCAAAATGTTAGCAAAATGCGGCGGCGGCATGGGTACTAAAAGTATTATCAAACAAACCTTTTTGATAGGGGAACTTAGTTCGAAGACATGGCATCTGCAACAAAATTTCTATGAAACTATAAGCTTTTATACAAAATATTGAATTTCAACAAAATAATCCGACTACTCACACAGAAAATATTCTGAAACCAAAATTCACTAATAAATAAATAAACCATATTATATCATACAGTTTTTTTTGTTTCTTTCTACATCGACAAGTGAAGAAGAGAACATCATCAATGCATGCTAATTTACAATACAATACAAAACTCTTTATTGCACACCAAAATACATTAAATAGTCTTATAAATAGTAATTTTAAATCAAGGTTGTATAATAGGCGGTCTTATCACATATAGCGATTTCTTACAGACAATCTTTGTAGGGATAGTATCACATTTTAAGATACACGGTGTTCACAACAAGAATAACAATATAAAATATGAAATTACAATAAATAATTATAAGAAATGAAGCTACATACAATATTTTGATAATTATCGTACATAAAAGTACATAAGTTCAAATATATAATAATTGATATAAACCAAATATAAATATACATATTAATAAAAAATACACATACATACATACATATAATATCATTGTAAGCAGTTTTTATAAAGTTACATACATGATAAGTAGTGTCCTAAATATCGTGAGAGATTTAGGCCTAGTTTCACCATACTCTGTTATTTATTTGATGTCTTGTTAATCCTTTTGTGTGTCCCACCAACTGTTAATGGATGATTAATTCAGTTAACTTCATAGAACGTAGACTGATTTAACAGCTCTGTTATTTTTAAAGACCCATTAGCTAATGCCTGATTTAGCGTAAACAAACATGGTAAGGTGAAATTAGGACTTAGCACGCCTAATGTTAAGTAGTAATGCATTCCATAGCCGTACAGCCTGTAGTGTAAACGACACACCATAATACTGAGAAGTATGGGGAGTTATTGTACTCGTAAGTGTTAAAGTATTAGAAGAGCTTAGGGACAGGTAAGATGTCGAAACTGGAAACGCTGTTTCAGATACACAGGCGTATTGGGGACAAAAGGATATTATCAGTGATTTGAAATATATAGATTAGTTATATCCGAACACCACTGCTCTAAAAGCTTACTAGAATTTACCTATATGCATACTTACGCACATGTATATGCAGTTTGTAATGACAAGGAAAGAACGTTCAAATATTATGCGTCATATCTGTTGTTAGAAAGAGATAAATAAGCAATTCGTGTTATCACCGAACCGCCACGAGACGTTCCGATCACCATTATGCTGCGATCTCTTACACTCTCTCACACCAAACGATACACATATCTCGCTCATCCATTTCATTGTGATTAGTTCCTAAGATAAAACAAAATGACGATATTTTATATTTCATCAATAAAAGCAATAATTACGCGTGAAATGAAACAGTTTTCTTATATCTCACAGTGCCTGTATAATTGGTGCAGAGTCTAAAGACACAAGAAAGACATATTGTCCACAGATTATTCCTAAAAAACACGATTAGCGGCGATGTATTCACCGGACGCTTGGAAGTGCAAGACTGGTAGTGACTCAGGTGATTACCCTGAATTCGTCTAGTAAATATGGAAGCCATACAACACATCTACAGGTAAAAAAATCTTAGGATATTATAAAGAAAATGAAGAATGTGACCATTCCGGCGGAGACTAATGGACAACCACAGCAGTTTTTTCCGATATTCGGATATATGGTCATATTTACGTAAACCAAATATGAACCGTATAAAGAAATTTTGTATGCATCAAGTTTATCGAGTTGCATTTGGGTTAAATTTTTATAAGATATTATGTAATCTAATTTAATACGAATTATTAGGAATAACTCGAATATTACTCGTCAGGTCTCACTGAAATTTAAATAGGACCAGATTTGTCAGCACCAGATTTCGCATACAAGAAAAACCATCAAATTCGGTATATCCTGCAAAAGTTTTTCTATACAAATAAAAAAAATACTGACGAATTGAGAACTTCTCGTTTTTCAAGTCGATTAATTTTCTTTAGTTGCATTAAAAATGTAAAATTGTTTTATTTTTTAAATCCATATACACCTAAGTATATAAAACGAATTCATGGAAATGCGTGTCACGGAAAATTCATGCTTGTATAAAAATTGAGTTTGAATATCTATTTTACGAAGGTTAACCTGGCTGGTCACTTTTGTTTTTGAAAGAAGTGTGAGTAATCACTTTTTTGAGGTTTTAGCTCCAGAATTAACATCGATTCAGATACATCAAAACTGTTTAGCTTTGTATCGTCACAAATTTGTATAAAAATAATTATCTTGAAAGTTAGAAAAAATTAAAATGTGTCGACGCTCATTAATTTCAATTTAAGTAGTTAATCTTTTTACAAATTTATGACATTATCCTGTTCCTCTCAGCTGATAGGAAATATAAGGATTATCAAAAACGTATCAATAGTATAAGTAAGTAAATACGACTTAGTCAATATTAAGAAAGAATATAAAAGAATAAGAGGAAGTTATAAATACTGCTTTTCAAAAAAGTACTTCTCCCCAAACCACCTGCCAAGCGTGGGGATTATGGCGAACCGCCTGCTGGGTACTGAAACGCCACCCATTCCATCGATCGCTACCAGGAATTTGCTGATATCCTACTTAAAATCTAGATTTTTTACCACAACTATTCATATGTTCTAAAACTGTCCAGAAGCAAGGACCTTATTCCTCATCAAATAGCTATATTATAAACCCTATATAGAATAAGAACATTTCTATTATAAACCCTTTTTTCATTTGAAGCTTACCAAATAAACACCTGTCCACTCCCCGAAAAATAAATCCAGTAACATACTTAAAGCGATCATCGCGCGCGCGTTACCGCAAAATCATAACACGGAGATTTTCTCCTAAGCTACGTTAATTTGCTCCCCGCGGCCCGCACAGACCCCGCGGTCGCCCGAGCCGTCCGAGCCCGCGTCAAACACAATTTTACGGTGTGCTGGAGTCTGAGCCGATTGCGAGAGACAGGAGACAAGCCTGCCGAGACTAGCATTGGGATTTGGTAAAGTTGGATATGACACATGGTACAAATCCAAACACACTTATTTAAGCGCACATCAAAAAGGACATACGAGTATTAAGGCGCTCCTGGCCAGAAAACGCCATACAAGAATTAACTTTTCTCAAAGAAAAAACTCGGTTATTAAACTAAAAAAAATATATGTTATTTTTAAGCATATTCTTGAGTTAATTCATAAATCTGATACACATAATAAATAACTTCACTCGATAGAAAAAAATCCTAAAGTTACCTCTATTTCGAATTTAAAAACAATTTTTGTCTCCCTTTTTACCAATCTTTAATTTTAATTTATTTTTTAATGCATTACTAATCAATAAAAGAAATTAAATCATAAATAAAAATGTTAAAAAGTTATCATGTTAATTTTATATGATTTTTTATCATGAATTCATGGTATCAGAGCTCGCTCACTTGACCGCCAGTGCGCTCGCAGAGCTCGTCGACGTTGGACCTGTGTCAATTTTTGCGACCTACGCAGCGCCACACAGAAAAAGATCAAAATGAATATCAAACACAACAAAATAAAATATGCTCAGGGCTAATTTTTAGAAAATCGACTCGTTACGCTTATCTTGATGACTTCCTGATTGACGGTGAATGACAATAGATTTCGTAAGTAGTGAAAGTTATAGTATGTGTGTTAATATTAGGAAAATGGTGTTTTTTTTACAAATAAATGGAACCGAGTTCAACATTGAAACTTGTCGAACTCGATACCGTGATGGTTCCAAATAACCTATTATCACAATATTGTGCGCATGGTAACAACTTCAACAAGTTATTTTGGACTTTTGGGTGTAGAAGTCGGTTCCATTTTTTGGTATTATTTTAATGTTTAAATTTTTTTTTAATTAATCTAGCTGAATGCCTATTATTTCGTACCCAGTGTCTAAGACAATGAAGTTAATAATCAAAGCCCAGTGTATAGGTACACACTGGGCTTTAATTATTAACTTCATTACTATTATATAATCAAAACTATGCTAGGTATATTATTTTCATTATAGATTTACTCCACCCTTGTCTAGCTTTAATATGATAAAAATAATATAAATTATAAATTAGAAAGTTAGTATGTGTGTTATTAACCGATTAAAAAAAAATACCTAAAAATGAAACCGACTTCAACACCCAAAAGTATAAAATAACTTGTTGAAGTCGGTACCATGATAGTTCCAAAGTACCTATTGTCACAATATTGTGCGTATGGTACCGAGTTCGACGAGTTATTTCGTGCTTTTGGGTGTTGAAGTTGGTTCCATTTTTTGGTAAAAAAAAATTTAATCTTTTTAGTGACCCTTGGTACTCACGGGATCGATTGTGATTCATTATCAACGACTATATTATCATGGTAGGTCAATATGTTTCAGTTATTGTATGTAACTCAAAAACGACTTGACCGATTTTGATAAAATTTAAATGAGACTAGACGACAAGCATCAGCTTTTAAAAAAACATATTTTTTGAAATCGGTTCACCCAGTCAAGAGTTACGGAGGTAACAAACGTAAAAAGAAACAGACGAATCGAGAACCTCCTCCTTTCTTGGAAGTTGGTTAAAAAGGGGGAGGTTCTCAATTTGTCCGTTTTTTATGTTTGTTACCTCAGAACTTTTTACTGGTGAACCGATTTTGATGATTTATTTTATTTGAATGTTGATGCTTGTCGTGTGATCCCATTTAAATTTCATCAAGATCGATCAAGCCGTTTTTTGAGTTACACTCCAATAACTGAAATGTTTTTTCTTATCTTGATGATATAGTCATTGCCAATGAATGACAATCGGTCCCGCAAGTAGCAAGGGACACTAAAACGTGTGAAGATTTTTTTTTACCGAACCTATTTCAACACCCAAAAGTGTGAAATAACTTGTCGAAGTCGGGTACGTACAATATTGTGATAATAGGTACTTTTGAACTATCACAGTACCGACTTCAATAAGTTATTTCGCACTTTTGAGTGTTGAAGTCAAGCCCATTTTTCGGTAAAAAAAAAATTTGTGCGACATTACATGAGTATTGAATTTGTTAGTAAATTTGAGTAGTCTTTTTTATGATTATAGAAATAATAAGTGACATTAAGCGATTTTTTAAACTGGATGGATATAAATTAAATTATAAGTAAAAACATAAATCTGGCTGTATGGAAACTCATGTCACGTCACGACCATGGTACGCGATGTCACACCCGTGATGTGAACAAGTTTTTTGATAACTTTCTAGGTTCAATAAGCTTGCTAAAGTGCAATTAAATTATTGTTTTTATATCTAGTTTTAGCCGAATGTCTAGTATTTCGCACCCAGGGTCTAAGATAATGAAGTTAATAATCAAATCTGTACTATATTATTTTTAGTATAGATTTACTCCACCCTTGTTTATTATATGATAATAATAATATATATTATAAATTTGAAAGTAAGTATGTGTGTTAGCTTCTTAACCGACTTCAAAAAAGGAGAAGGTTTTGAATTCGTCTATTTTTTTAAATGTTTGTTACCTCAGAACTTTTACTGATAAACCGATTTATATGTTTTTTTTTATTTGAATGTTTGTGGTGTGGTCCCATTTAAATTTCATCAAAATCGGTCACGCCGTTTTTGAGTTACACTCCAATAACTGAAAGGTATTTTCCTATCTTGATTTTAAATTTAAATTGTTATCACTATTGTTAGGTCCAATGCCAAAAAATATGAGTTTAATTTATTCTGTTGTATTTCTTTATATTTGTTATCTGGGTAATCCTCAACTCAACTGTAATAAAATATATATTTAGATTTTTTTATGTATATCATTATCACACATAAAAACCCTTTACATTTTTGCAAGCTCATTGAACCTAGGAAAATATTAAAATACTAGTTCAAAGTCTCAGGTGTGATATTGAGCAACATAGTCGTGACGTGACATGAGTTTCCATACAGCCGGATTTACGTTTTTTACCCATAATTCAATTTATATCCATCCAGTATTAAAAATCACTTAATGTTACATATTATTTCTATAATAATAAAAAAATACTACACAAATTTACTAACAAATCCAATACTTATGCAATGTCTCAATATAAAAAAAATTTTTATCGAAAAATGAAACCGACATCAACACTCAAAAGTGTGAAATAACTTGTTGAAGTCGGTACCATAATAGTTCAAAAGTACCTAGTATAACAATATTTTGCGCTTGGAACCGACTTCAACAAGTTATTTCACACTTTTGAGTGTTGAAGTTGGTTCCATTTTTTGGTTTACATTTATTAAAAAAATTTTCAGTGATTCTTGCTACTTACTGGATCGATTATCATTCACTGTCAAAGACAAAATAGGAAAATATTTTTCAGTTATTGGAGTGTACAACTGATTTTAAAGAAATTGATACTTTTCGTTCGAATTCATTTAGAAATCAAACGACAAGTATCAGCTTTTAAATAAAAAAGTATTATAGAAATCGGTTCACCTTGTCAAAAGTGCTGAGGTAACACACATAATAAAAATATAGACGAATTGCGAACCCCCTACTTTTTCAAATCGGTTAATAAGCTTTGCTATTATGAACTGAATTTATTAGAAATTTGTTAAAAACCTTACCTTAAAATTTTCATAAACTATTTTTTATATAGTAACTTAAAATTAATTTATCAATTTTTAATTCCAAATAACATTTTGATTTATTATAGTGCGCGTATAGACTCATTATATCTAAATATAGTATCTGTTGCCCTGTTTTATGACTTTTTTTTATTTTTACGGCATATGGTTCTACTGTATCTTCAATAATAGACACTATCTGGCAAATTTTATTTTTATTTCTGGCCAATTTCGCTAGAAAGCACATATCTGCCTGAAGAAGGTTGCCTTGATGAGCGATGATTATGAAGTAAGAATTTGTACTCATTGACTTTGAATTGAGCACTCTGTAAAGGACAGCTTTATGAAATTTATTACAATGGGGCTCCTGTTACAACCAAGACAATTGATACATATTTTTAGTTTCAAAAATGCTCTCTATAAGCGCTCAACTTAACACGTATCGTTTTGGATAATATCTTTTTTATAAAACTTGCAAAACAGTACATTAGAATGACCTAAAATGATATCCAAAAATATTGTGGAATTTGGTTTATTTTAAACGCACGACATAATTCTTTGAGATTTGTTATTATGTTGAATACATGGTCTGAAAATAATAATTTAAAAAAACTTAACTAAAACTAAACGATTCTGTCTCGACCATGGGCCTTAGGCCATGAAAACCACGGTTGTGACGTCCATGGACGTGAAATGTTCGCATCATGCTATAACCACAAAGATTAAACAAAAATAGCCATCTTAAAACAATCACTAGATTCATTGTTATTAAACATACCATATTAATATTAATCTGCGTAGACCTATTCATAAATACATATTTTAAGAGTCACGGTCTTGACAGCATAAGGGTACTCGTTTTACAAAATAACTAATATATAACTTATTCTTACGAAGCTATATCACTCGACGCCATTAGTTAATAGGACAACTGTGACAGACAGACTTGTTACTGAGTTCTGGGAATCTCACATGACATGGTTGTGACATTTAATGTTTTCTTTTGATGAAGTTTATATATATATATATTTGAAATATAATAATATTACCAAATTACCATTTGTGAATAGGTGCATTAAACGGCTTTCTCTATACTAAAAATATAATAGAACCTTAATATATTAATTTAATGTAGTTCTCACAAATAAAAATGTTTTTCTTAAGAATGATAATTTACCCATCTAAAATAACGGTAGGTACACAATGACCCTAACATCCTGTATAGATATATAAACACTACTGTACTGACCGAACCCCTACAGGACCCGATTATTTTTCCGGCGTATGTACCAATACACGACAAAAGTTAATTCCATTCTAAAATGTCATAGGTACTGACGTGATCTCCGTACGTAGGTAGGACTGTACTGTACCTTACCTGGAAAGCTAAAAGCGTGCGCGCGGCGCATCGCACACAACTTTGTGTCGCGTAAATGAATACGTCGCGCTCGAATAAAATACCTAAAGTCCGTGGAAAGCCTCGCCTTAAATATCTCCGTAATTTATACTAATGTAGCACCAAAAATACTAACTAACTACTTATTATTCTACGATTTATCTACCTAAAAGTTTCAATATCAAAACTTGTTACACAAAGAAATAAAATAAATGAAATGAAATGAAATTTATTAAATTAGAAATGCTAATGCACATTATAATAAATAGCCAATGTCGTCCACTCTACATAAATAGATTCTGGGATAAAACAGACTTCTATAGATTATACTGAAGAAATAGGTATATCTTTCCAATTGCTTTCCCTTTGAATCATTTTTGAAAACCGAAGGCGCTAAAAGGGGGATAATAAATAACATATAATATTAATTTGATTTGCAATTTGTTTTTCTTTAAATTAATTAAATATAATTAATAGGTAATTTCTTTTAATTAATAGGTATTCATTACAATATTTATTACTGTGCTTTTAGATTTATTATATGTCCCATTAGTGTCATAGACAGTATGTTTTTTATCCGTTGCCTAATTCAATTAGACTAACAATCAATTAATGCCAGTGTCTTGTAATTAGTGGTCTTGTTGGTTGTGATATTGCAGCCCAAATTAATGTCAGGTAGCGTGTTTCTTTGCCATGTATCGAGGTAATCAGTTTGGTTATAGTCCTGTTTCTCTGCGCAACTAACAAAATTTGAATAAAGTGTGTTCCTACTAACATTTAGCTCCTGATTTAAGTTAACGGATAGCCAACGCAGGCGGAAAAAATTACCAATGAAATGGAGAGAATATTACTCGCTATTGCAATATTTTCAATATTTGAGCTGATGACGAAGATAAAAAAATGTGAAACATGAAAAAAGTAAAGTCAAGACACAACATGTATCGTCAGTACTATGTAAAGTTATCTTAACATCTAAAAAATATGTCAATTTGTAGACACGTATTTTATATTATATTAATTTTTTGATACTATTTTAAACAGACGGGATAAGGATTCAAGTTACAGTAATTATTAAACAAGTAGGTAAAACTGTGAATTACCTCATCCAATGTTTCTTTTGCGATGTTTTATGTTGCAGTGGTCACGTATTGGTTAAAGGGTAGGCGAATGTTCACAGATTATAAGCGGTGGTTTGCAGCTCGTACACATCCTCGTACGTAGATGCTATCTCCGGATACTGCTATTCGTCGCGTAGCACAAGTGCACCGGATTACGATCTTAGAGGTTAGATTGCAATTCAAATGAGAAGCAGTTTTTTTTCTTTATTTATAGCTATACACTACTAGTATTAGTAGCACTATCTCTCCTGATGGTAAATATGATAATGTGGGTGAAGATTCAGGCTATTCAGGCTAACCTAGGATAACTGGCTCTAAAGGACATCAACGTTACGTGTTGGTGACAGATTTTCTACTTGAGGGTTGTAGCTAGCCAGGCCCGTTCGCAAATTGCCCTAACACTATGACATAACGACTGCTATCCTAAGACAAATACGGGAACTTGCAGCTTTATGTACCTTCGAAGCACGGAAGCGTTCAATAGTAATGTCATTAGCAGTCACCCATCCAAGTTCTGACCGCCGCGGACGTTGCTTAACCTGATCGCGATGAGCGTGATAGCATAGGTAAATATTGTGTCATTAAATTTACTTTTTAGGTAATGTCCTTTGTCTTAATTTTAAGATGTTGAATAAAATAGGACTTGTAAGAAACTATTAATAAGTATTTGTATCATGTTGAACCATTGTACATTTATTTAAGATTTAAAGTAAGGGTACTTGATTTGACGTTAGTCATATTAAATATATTATATTTGTTCAATACATATAATTGTATGAACTCAGTAATAAGATTAATGTAATAAAACCTATGATTAAAATAGTTATTTATAAGCACATTCTAATCAAATAATTTAATAGTAAACCAAAATTGTAATTATTTAAAAGTATTGATATTGACTGCCGAAGTTGTTATTTGAAAGGGGCTCTGCCCAGCAAGTCAGTCGTCTCTAAGCAAGCTCAGAGTGAACAACTCAGATCTCACAGTGGTGTCGAAATATATTTTCAAAGTAGTCTTTAACGACGAAGTGCTGCCCGATCAAAATTGTGTGAGAGTTAAGTTATTTATTATTATCTTTTATGATATTACTGGACTAAACTTGTTTATATGTAATGGTTCTTAAAATTGTTTGTTAAAAAGGTTTTGACAGTTATTATAAATTATTTTGAATTATAATTATAATAATGTTAATTAATATTTGATGAACAAGTAAAAGTGTAAATAAAATGTATTTAGAAAGTAAGTAACACATTGTTAAAAGATGTTTAAAAGAATGGCCCCGAGTTTATTGTCCGTTCTTCTCGCAATGGCTCTATAAAATTTTGTTTACTGAACGTGGCAGTAAAATTAGAATATTTCAATATTAAAATTACATTAGAGCGTCGCAGACGCCTAAATTGAATACATGGTTTTGACTTTAACCCTTTTATTTATTAAACTAACAAGCGCTTCAAAAGTTATGGTAAATTATTTAATAGCAAATCATAGTTTATTGACGGTTTTATAATTTTGGCGATATAATAAAGGTAAAACTATTGTGCATGTACCATATAAAGTGATATTATCGAATGAAATGGTATAACGCATATTACTGATGAATTAATAAAGGGGTTTTGTTATTTGTGTGGTCTATATATACAAACATATCGTCACAACCCGTAGAGACTGTCAGAGGTCTCAAACCGATTGTGACCGCGATTTCTAAAACGCAAAACCTATGTATCAAAACGCCTAAAATGCTTCATGACAGGTGACTTTAACAACTTAAATGAAAAACGTGTTAGAATAAATATATATTAAATACATATCCCATGATATGTGTTGGTCTCAAATAAAGGGAGCAAGACTAATAACATCTAACATCTAACTGACACTATTCCAGACTTCAAACTGCCAATATGAGTTTCTTAGACTGAACTACCCAACATCTTTTGACTCGAAAAAAAATTAAACACAAAATTTCAAAGCCTATTTTCCGCCATTTTACAAACGAGGTAATCGTAGCCAACGCTTTTGTTTACAGCAATCTTACGAAAAAATGTATACGATGTAATTGTTTGTCCTAATAAAATAAGATAACTAGGAGTTTGATCATTGTTTTATATTGTCTATGCGAGGTTCAATCCAAATACATATTTAGAACTCTTCATAGCGTCTATGAAGTCAATATGACGGCAAATGTAGCCTTTTACTTCTGTTCTGAGCAGCTCATAATAATTTTGCCATTTTTATTCGCTGTGCAAAACCAACAATCGTCACAGCAGTTGTGTGTTCCATAAACCAAATTAATATTCCAAAAACATCGCAACAATAAATACATTTCCATAAAAAACATAACACAAACGATTCTTGATACAAAATCACTGCCGCGGAAAAACGCATCAGCTTACGTCGCATTGAAAATAATGCAATTATTTTATTTATTTTATATTGGAACTATAACAGATAATCAGATAAACGTTTTATTTAATAAAAAATGTTAATAAAGCGCTGTGGGAGTTTGGACACTTGTTAATATCGGCGTGAAATAAGTTTGATGGAATTGTGAGGTCATGCGGGATGAGAAACAGCAGGCTGTGGTTTGTTGGACAGGCAATAGATAATAAATAAAGTGAAATTAAAACAAAGTTCCGATTATATTTAGCCTAAAACTTTAATCAGGCCACTGCCTATCTACGATCCTCATGAAAAACCTTAGCAACATAAGTTAGTATCCTACCCTCACTGTACGTATTCGTATTTATTATATATTATATGAATAGGTATATGTACTGTGCTAAAAACAAAATAGCTACATTTAAAAAATACTTAGTTTTATGGCTAATCGTCTTGTTGGTGAAAAATTCCTTTGGAAATTGCACCGTTAATGTATACCTAACCATTGTATTACGTCAGAATATTACAATATACTCCCTAAATAATACTGAGATTACGTTGTATATACTAGACAAAGTATCAAGACAAAGTTTCTGTCCCTCTCTACAGCACATAATGTTGAAAGATTTGACAATAAACACAAATGGGATCTAGCTGAGAAGATCATAACTGTAAGCAGCCCTTACTGCTACAGTTAAATACAAAGGCTCCCCCATACTGTGGGAATCACCATAATCACAATCGCTTGGCAGGCGTCTTGGGAATCAGAGTGTAAGATAGCAATTCATCAGAAGGTGATGGTGCCCACCTTCGGTGCTTTTCCTTCCACTGCCTCTTACGACTTCCACAAGTTAGCCCTGTTATATCTTGATGCGTGCAATTCTAACCTTGCACTCCATGGGGAACTTTACTTAAGCAATATACATTAAATTAAAGCCAAGAAATTATTTTAGGTGATTAGCATTCTTAACAATGACTTAAATATAGCACAAAATAAGCCTCTCAGGTTGCATTTACACTTAATCAGTATTACTTATTGAGTTGTGGAACGAATTCGGACCGAATACAATTGGCATTTTAAAAAATGGGCGTACTGCATTATTCTCCCTATTAGTAGGCTTTACACATATGCAAATTAAAAACTATGGACAATTCTTGATTGTTAAACATTAGTACTTTTAAAATATAGATGCAATTCCATCCCGAACCCTTCCCTCCCATATTTCCCGCTGCGAGTACAGTCTGCATCACAAATCCATGGGGAAATATAAAAAGCGTCGCTAAAACGTCTCTCGTCGAGAAAATCATATTCTGTTAAACTCGTTATGTCCACGCCTTGTCGCGCTGACCTGGCATGGGGTGGAATAGTGTGGATATGGTTAAAAAATTAAAAATCGTAGCGAAATTTGCAGTTTGGTGTTTTATCGCTATTAATACAAATAATAAAGGACTATTCCTTAAGCCAATTTTTATTAATTTTATTGTGGATTCGAATTTGGAATAAGGTTTACTTTTGTATTACGTTATCAAAATATTATTGTCTAACTTTAGATTAGATTTTTCATATTGGTGGAAATGTCTCGTGCTGTCTAATTCTCCTGAATTATTAAAATAAAATAAAAATGAATTATTTTAGTTTAAACTATTTATATTGTTTCAAAATTACAAATTTACGAGAGGAAAAAATTAAGTCATGTGCGGGATTACGTCTTAAATTTTTCACCTCGTAAATTTGTAATGTAATCCGCAGAGCATCCGTTATTGCAAACCTAAAATTATTAAAAACATTTATATTGTTATTGGCTAGATATCCTTAAAATGCATGGTGGTAGGGCATTTTGCGAATGCCCGCCTGGCTAGCTACCACCCTCAAGTTGAAAATCTGTCGCCAAGCACCTAACGGTGTGTTCCGGCAGCTGTACTTGAGAGCCAGTAATTCTAGGTTAGGCTGAACAACATCTTCGACCACATCATCACTTACCATCAGGTGAGATAGTGGTCAAAGGCTAACCTATAAGGCATAAAAAAAAATAAAAAAAAAATGACACACCTGCTAAATGTAAGAAGCAGTGTCTTGAATCATAAAAAGTAGATTTATTTAGACACTGTTAAATTAATTTAAATAGTACAAAACTTACAGAAATAATATTAATCATAAAAAAAAACAGTATTTTCTGGCTTAATTCAGTAATTTCAGAAAATATATTTATACTTATACCCAATGAATTCAAGATGACGACACTCCTGGTGCTAGGCTGCAAGAAAGTTATTTTCTATTTTCATCTTCCTTCTCATATTATATTGGAGCCCCTGAAAAATAATTTAATATAATTTCTAGTCAAATATTTATCTTTGTTCGTGTTAAAATATATAAATTTAATGTTTGTAGCTCATTCAGTTTAAGAGTTGAAGATAAAAGACATACGGACAGACAGACAATGAATTCTTATTAATAGAGTTCCGTTTTTCATTTTGGATACGGAACCCTAAAAATGAAAACTTTTTCTAAGTAAATGATGAAATATATTAAAGTATGTCCTAAAAATCCATAGCGTTCATTCATTTCTGTTTCTAATACAACCCAGGTCGTATCAACACTAAGCCAACCGAAGCACTTCGCTGTGAAAGCAATACTGTATTGGGTTTTTAGCGGCCGCAGGACTCGGAGTGTCGGCGATAACGTAAAATATTGGGTCGGGACCTTTCGCGAATGTGGCGTTGATTGATTTTCGATACGGCTGTACTTTTTTCTATCTGAGAGATGTAATTTAGTTTAGAAAATTTAAGAAGCAAAATGCTGAAACATAGACATAATCCGATCTTTGTTTCTACTGGGACCAATTTAAGATTGGATTTGTTTAAATATTAATAATACTTATGCCTACTTACTGGGTAAACTTGCATGAGAGAGTGTGCTAACCCTACGAATAAATTATTTTTCTCAAATATGCTTGGAAATGTGAGCATTATTTTGACAACCTTCTTTTAGATAAATCGAAATTGCTGTACCGGTCAAACAAATGCGCGCAGCGAAGCAGCAAAGTGTATGAAAATCTATATCTGTCGTGTCTAGCGGCCAAATAAATTGCATAGTAAACTCATATCTGTCGTGTAATTTTAAAATGGAACGATCTTTTACTTCGAATCATGACAACCAAGGAGGTAACTTATCAAAGGTTTTATTTAAATTTCGATCTGGCTTGCAAATAGAACGCTGTTTATTGAAAAAAAAATCAAATGAACACTTGAACGCGGGCAATTTTATTGTTGTTTGTTGATAGTCATTCATTTTGAAAGTAATTGTTTCGACATAATGAGTTCAAGTGAAGACAATGAGAGTGATGAAGTTAATTCAACGCCACCTGAAAATTTTCACGTGTTTAGAATTATCCCAAACCAACATAATCCCCGGAAATTCCACTTAAAAATTCATAAATTGTAGGTACATTTAACAACTGTATTTTCTAATAAAAAATTCTGCCTAGGTACTACTTTGTTTTAATTTCCGCGCATTATTTGAGAAAAGAACTATACAAGCCTTGGCCAAAACTAGGCATTGATGGACTTACGTATGTGTGCCTCTGCTTCGCCTCGGCCCACATTTACACGATCGCCCACATCAATGCCTCCTTTGCTGGCCGCTGCAGTAATGTACTATATTCGTAGGTGCTAGCCTAAGTCACCTTCATGTGGAATCATTCTGATGATAACAAATATTTTAAGAAAACATTAAAGTGATATCTTAGACAAAAAAAATAAAACGTCATGGAATCAAAGTCAAATTGTCAAATATACAAAAAATATAATATGTCTAGTAACAATTTCGCCTAAATTTCCCGTTTAGTCGACGTGACGTCAGAAAAAGCACGTAGCTGGAATAGTTTCCCTTCTACACGAACCGTCTTTAGGTTTTTTTTACTTACAATAGTTCTACGTTGGGTCACCAACTCGCCTGATGGTAAGCGATTGGCCTTGAAGATTTGGTAAGACCTGTGCTTGAGGTATATTATAGTGGAATAAAGAAACTCCCAAACATACATACCTGAACCCTGAGAACATAACTCTCCTTTTTATGGGCAGTCGTGTAATATAATCGCTTGGGTAGGTAGTAGTAGTTGCAACTACACTCAAAAATTGTTACAGGGGTGCTCACATGAATAGAAAAGTCTGTAGACTACCTACTAAGTTTCTACTCTTTGTGCAGTTTGCTGGTTAACCGCGATCAGATTATATGAAATTTCAAAACTCATGATTCCCACAAAACAAAACCATGAAACAATACCCCTGAAAGCTATTAATATCAGAATTGCGTTGTCTTGCACCCGACCACTCTCCACAATATTTGGAGTGCTCTTCATAAGCCGTTTTGTATGAAATCATTTTTCCGATACCCTATTACACCCTTCGACCACCCTAGGAATACATCCACAACCAAAACGCTGACCTTTATTGTCTACAACTAAAAGCTTATGAAGGTTTTTTTTAGGTGAAAAAGTATAATTGTAATTTATAAAGCAGGCAATGCGATCGCCACTTGACGTATGAAGTGGTAAAGCTCAAAAATAAAATATACTTTAATTGTAAGAGATAACGCTTCGTTGAGTCTTGGAGTTTGTATTGTCTTTTACTAATTTCTGGCTGTTTGTTGTCGAGTGCCGTGTGGTCGCCGTTGTCGAAGTTTTCCTGTGAGAATGTTGGGTTGGAGTGATTTCAGGGACATACTAGTGTTCATGTCATTTTATTGCATAGGGTTTTCTTTGTGTAAAATTTGTTCTTTTTCTGTAATGAAGTGCTGAGAAGAAGTCGCCCGCTTGATGGAAAGCAATCTAAGTATAACAGAGGCAGGGTCGTCCTCATCGTTATGCTTGATACTGCATTGCTCTCTGCGCTCATCACACTTAGGCGTTGGTTCTTATAACTCTTATTTTTAATTTCACTTGCATCATTTCACGTTCACAAATTTTTTTATATTGCTGATAGTTAAGCATTTGACCACAATTTCACCTGATGATAAGTGATGATGTGGTCGAAGGTGTTACCAGACTTAACTTAGAATGACTGGATCTCAAGGACAGCTGCCGGGACTCATCGTAAGGTGCTTGGCGACAGATTTTCTACTCGAGGGTGGTCGCTAGCATGTCGGGCATTCGGTCCCAGCTGTTGTCTTACGATGGCAGTCTTTACAGCATGGTGGTAGGGCATTTTGCGAGTGCCCGCCTGGCTAGCTACCACCTTCAAGTAGAAAATCTGTCGCCAACCACCTAATAACGGTGTGTTTCGGCAGCTGTCTTTGAGAGCCAGTAATTCTAGACTAGCCAGAACAACATCTTCGACCACATCATCACTTACCATCAGGTGAGATAGTGGTCATAGTCTAGCCCATCAGCAAAAAAAAACCAGCGTGTCTTCGTAAGGAACCGAGGGTGTAATATCGTAGGCTAAGCTGTACTTGAAGTGTAGGCTCGTATGTTACAGTGTTTCGTTAAAGTTGCAATTTAAATGCGTGCTTTTGTTATTGGATTTGAAATGGATATATTTTATAAAATCTTAAACTTTTCTTCGGTTTATCTATACGAATAGGTTTCTTTATCACAAATAAACGAAAAACTTAAAGTATGGCGCAGAATAAATACAAAAATTGAACCTAGCTTTTCTTATGTCATCATAAGTATATAAACATACCTTCATAATAAGCTATAAACCACAAAATGTTGAACATCGCAACTAAAGGAATCCTTAAACGGACCATCTTCATGCGAACGTCATTTCGAGCTAAGCAGCTTACCGTCCGCCATTTTGTCGAGTCGGTTGACAACAAAATGGCGGCGCGCGGTGCCTTGCGCCGTTCAATTTGAATATAGAACAGCATACGTCGCGGGAGCTGTGGCTCTAACTCATCGGATTGTGGGCGATGGTGTGAGAGATGTAAAAGTATTATTCGTTTATCAACACAGGAAAACTATGGAGCAACTCACGAATTTTTATTACGGAATTTAAATATATAATAATAAACACGCCATGTCACAGGTTATTTTTCAAAATTAAACAAGTGTATCCTACGTTGTATATTGTTAGGATTCCGTACTTAAAGGGCAATTACTGAGACCTCGCTGCCTGTCTGTTCGTACTTCCACTATATATCACGCGTATTAAGCTCATAGCTCGGGATAAGTTTAACCTTATATTTTGACATATTTAGTCAACGTTGGCCCAAAGACGAATTTAAGTCTGTAAATCTAAATTAATTATTTTTCAGAGGTACTCCAATACATGACAAGTAGGCTTGCTTAATGACTGAGTGATTACTTATGAGTAAACAATTTACAAATATAATATTGACTTACTTACTCTATACTTATGAAAAATAATGGGCCGTCAAAGTTGTCAAAATTTTAGGCCTACGTACTTTGTTACCGGGTCTTTTTCCTAAACTTAAACTTAGAATTCTGAAATTTCAGTTTCAGAAATTTCAATATATACCTCTATTTAACCAATAGATACTGAACTACTACATATTTTTTCCTTTGCTGTTGTATTTGGCAAAGCTGTTGCAATGCATAAATAACCCTAAAAGAGCGAGACACTTGCCCGGTTTTTCTTATATATCACTTAAGGCGAGGCTTTCCACGGACTTTAGGTATTTTATGCGAGCGCGACGTATTCATTTACGCGACACAGAGTTGTGTGCGATGCGCCGCGTGCACGCTTTTAGCTCTCCAGGTAAGGTAGAGTACAGTCCTACCTACGTAGCGGAGATCACGTCAGTATGACATTTTAGAATGGAATTAACATTTGTCGTGTATTGGTACATACGCCGGAAAAATAATCGGGTCTTGTAGGGGTTCGATCAGTACAGTAGTGTTTATATATCTATACAGTTTATTGTGTACCTACGGTTATTTTAGATGGGTAAATTATCATTCTTAAGAAAAACATTTTTATTTGTGAGAACTACATTAAATTAATATATTAAGGTTCTATTATATTTTTACTAGCTTTCCAGGCGCGGCTCCGCCCGCGCGTTTGTCGGTTATCGCGCAAAAACATTAACCTCTTTTTGCGCAGTTGGATACAAACTATCCCATGTTTTTCCCGGGTCTCAAACTATTTCCATACCAAATTTCATTCAAATCAGTCCAGTAGTTTTGGCGTGAAAGCCTAACAGACAGACAGAGTTACTTTCGCATTTATAATATTAGTACTGATTATAGAGAAAGCCGTTTAATGCACCTATTCATAAATGGTAATTTGGTAATATTATTATATTTTAAATAAATATATATATACATAAACTTCATTAAAAGAACACATTAAATGTCACAACCATGTCATGTGAGATTCCCAGAATTCAGTAACAAGTCTGTCTGTCACAGTTGTCCTATTAATTAATGGCGTCGAGTGATATAGCTGCGTAAAAATAAGTTTGATATTAGTTATTTTGTAAAACGAGTACCCTTATGCTGTCAAGACCGTGGCTCTTAAAATATGTATTTATGAATATGTCTTCGCAGATTTTTATTAACTTGGTGTGTTTAATAACAATTAATCTAGTGATTGTTTTAAGATGGCTACTTTTGTTTAATCTTTGTAGTTATAGCACGGTGCGAACATTTCACATCCATGGACGTCACAACCGTGGTTTTCATAGAACCACGGTTGTGGCGAGTGGCCCATGGTCGAGACAGAATCGTTAAGTTTTAGTTAAGTTTTTTTAAATTATTATTTTCAGACCATGTATTCAACAT
Source organism: Plagodis dolabraria (assembly GCA_963854805.1). NCBI lineage: Eukaryota > Metazoa > Arthropoda > Insecta > Lepidoptera > Geometridae > Plagodis > Plagodis dolabraria. Next base: position 4,506,045 of record OY978443.1, on the reverse strand, counting down.
AATAACAAATCTCAAAGAATTATATCTCGCGTTTAAAATAAAACCAAATTTCACAATATTTTTGATATAATTTAAGCTCATTCCAATGAACTGTTTTGCAAGTTTAATAAAAAAGATATTATTCAAAACTATACTTGTTAAGTTGAGCGCTTATAGAGAGCATTTTTGAAACTAAAAATATGTATCAATTATCTTGGTTGTGACAGGAGCCCCATTGTAATAAATTTCATAAAGCTGTCCTGTACAGAGTGCTCAATTCAAAGTCAATGAGTACAAATCTTACTTCATAATCATCGCTCATTAAGGCAACCATCTTCAGGCAGATATTTGCCTTCTAGCAAAATTGGCCAGAAATAAAAATAAAATTTGCCAGATAGTGTCCATTATTGAAGATACAGTAGAACCATATCCCGTAAAACTAAAAAAAATTAAGTCATAAAACAGGGCAACAGATACTATATTTAGATATAATGTGTCTATACGCGCACTGTTATAAATCAAAATGTTATTTGGAATTAAAAATTAATAAATGAATTTTAAGTTACTATATAAAAGTAGTTTATGAAGATTGTAAGATAAGGTTTTTAACATATTTCTAATAAACTCAGTTAGTTAGTATGTGTGTTAGCTTCTGAATCGACTTCAAAAAGTAGGAGGTTCGCAATTAGTCTATATTTTTTATTATGTGTGTTACCTCAGAACTTTTGACTGGGTGAACCGATTTTGATAATTCTTTTTTTATTAAAGCTGATACTTGTCGTTTGATTTTTAAATGAAATTGAACGACAAGTATCATGAATGACACTCCAATAACTGAAAAATATTTTCCTATCTTGATGATATTATAGTCTATGACAGTGAATGACAATCGATCCAGTAAGTAGCAAGAATCACTAAAAAGAGTTTAATTTTTTTTTAACAAAAATGGAACCAACTTCAACACTCAAGTGTGAAATAACTTGTCGAAGTCGGTTTCATGCGCCAAATATTGATATACTAGGTACTTTTGAACTATTATGGCACCGACTTCAACAAGTTATTTCACACTTTGGAGTGTTGATGTCGGTTTCATTTTTCGGTAAACATTTTTTTATATTGAGAAATTGCATTAGTATTGGATTTGTTAGTAAATTTAAGTAGTATTTTTTTATAACTATAGAAGTAATATGTAACATTAAGTGATTTTTAATACTAGATGAATATAAATTGAATTATAAGTAAAAACGTAAATCTGGCTGTACGGAAACTCATGTTACGTCACGACTATGGTACTCAATGTCACACCCGAGACTTTGAACTAGTATTTTAATATTTTTCTAGGTTCAATGAGCTTGCGAAAATGTAAAGAGTTTTTATGTGTGATATACATAAAAAAAATCTAAATATATATTTTATTACAGTTGAGTTGAGGATTCCCCAGATAACAAGTATAAAGAGATACAACAGAATAAATTGAACTCATATTTTTTGGCATTGGACCTAACAATAGTGATAACAATTTACTAACCTTAATTTAACCATTGTGTACATATTAATAGTATATGGTTCGCAAATTGCGTTAAAAACTACACGAGTTAGATATAGTTTCAAACAATCAATTACAACATATCTAGATTCCATTCATCAAAATTGGTTTTCCTGATCCTTCAGGAACCGTTCGGAAAATCGAGATAAAAATTAGAATACGTTTTATGATATATCATCTAAATCCATTCAGCGGTGTTAAGCAAATTTTTGGCGAAAAATGGGCTTGAATTCAGCACTCAAAGGTGCAAAAGAACTTGTTGAAGTTGGTACCATGATAGGTCAAAAGTACATATTATTACAATATTGTGCGCATGGTCCCGACTTCAACAAGTTATTTCACACCCTTGAGTGTTAAAGTCGGTTCAATTTTTGGGGTAAAAAAAATTCCCCCATTTTAGTGTCCCTTGCTACTTGCGGATTCGATTGTCATTAATTAGCAATAACTATATCATCAAGATAGGAAAAAACCTTTCAGTTATTGGAGTGTAACTAAAAAACAGATAAGAGTACAACTACACCGCGGTTTCCACAGACGAGTGAAACTAATTCTACACGGTCGTGAACTACAAATATTTGTTAAAGAAGTTGGAGTTGGTTACCCCTTACTATGCTTAAGTTGGTGGGGTGGGCACCTAAAACGTGTTCGCTAAAATAGAGCAAAATTTTTGAGTTCGTCCGATATGTACCTTACTAATAGGCGTGCGCCTAGAGCGCTTGTTATGACTAGTAGTATCCTAATAGATGCAGTGTTCATTATGGCAGACTAAGGGCATCTCGTTTGTAACTTGAGGTTAATTAATTATCAGTAATACATAATTAATGATCGATTAAGTGGCTACTTAATCGATCAGTGGCGGGCTTGCCACAAAGGTGCTAAAATGAATGTTGATGATTTCATTTAATCATAGTCACTGACAACTTTGTGTATCATTCTACTACGAGTATTAATAAATGCATGTTTTTTTATAATTATTGATAGGCTAGCCTTGGACTACTATCTCACTTGATGGTTATTAAAGATGTGGTCTAGGATGTTGTTCAGGTTACCCTAGAATTACTCCTAGAACACTCAAGGACAGCTGCCGGAACACACCGTTAGGTGCTTGGCGACAGATTTTCTTCTTAAGGGTGGTAGCTAGCCAGGCGGGCATTCAAAATGCAAAACGCCCTACTACCATGCTGATACTACTGCCATCGTGAGACAACAACCGGGGCCGACGACGGCTTAAAAAACGGCTTGACCAATTTTGATGAAATTTAAATAGGACCATACGACAAACATTCAAATATAAAAAGAATCATATAATTCGGTTTATCAGTAAAAAGTTCTGAGGTAACAAACATTTAAAATAAATAGACGAATTGAAAACCTCCTCCTTTTTTGAAGTCGGTTAAGAAAGTAAAACACATACTTACTTTTGAATTTATAATATATATAATATTATTATCATATAATAATTAAAAAAGGGTGGAGTAAATCTATACTAAAAATTATAAAGTACAGATTTGATTATATATGGTAATGAAGTTAATACTCAAAGCCCAGTGTATACCCATGCACTGGGCTTTGATTATTAACTTCATTATCTTAGACTCTGGGTACGAAATACTAGGCATTTGGCTAAAACTAGATATAAAAACAATAATTTCATAGCATTTTAGCAAGCTTATTGAACCTAGAAAGTTATCAAAAAACTAGTTCAAGTCACGGGTGTGACATCGCATATCATGGTCGTGACGTGACATGAGTTTCCATACAGCCAGATTTATGTTTTAACTTATAATTTAATTTATATCCATCCAGTTTTAAAAATCGCTTAATGTCACTTATTATTTCTATAATCATAAAAAAGACGACTCAAATTTACTAACAAATTCAATACTAAATTCAATATTTTTTTTTACCGAAATATGGGCTTGACTTCAACACTCAAAAGTGCGAAATAACTTGTTGAAGTCGGTACTGTGATAGTTCAAAAGTACCTATTATCACAATATTGTGCACATGGTCCCGACTTCGAAGAGTTATTTCACACTTTTGGGTGTTGAAGTAGGTTTGATAAATAAAAATACTCACCCGTTTTAGTGTCCGTCGCTACTTGCGGGACCGATTGTCATTCATTGGCAATGACTATATCATCAAGATAGGAAAAAACCTTTCAGTTATTGGAGTGTAACTCAAAAAACGGCTAGATCGATTTTGATGAAATTTAAATAAAATCACACGACAATCATCAACATTCAAATCAAATAAATCATCAAAATCGGTTCGGTAAAAAAAACGGACAAATTGAGGACCTCCTCCTTTTTTAACTGACTTCCAAAAAAGGAGGAGGTTCTCAATTCGTCTGTTTTTTTTTACGTTTGTTACCTCCGCAACTCTTGACTGTGTGAACCGATTTCAAAAATTCTTTTTCGTTTGAAAACTGATGCTTGTCGTCTAGTCTCATTTAAATTTTATCAAAATCGTTCAAGTCGTTTTTGAGTTACACTCCAATAACTGAAACATATTGACCTATCTTGATGATATAGTCGTTGACAATGAATGACAATCGATCCCGTAAGTAGCAAGGGTAACTAAAAAGATTCAAAAATATTTTTTTTTACCAAAAAATGGAACCGACTTCAACACCCAAAAGTACAAAATAACCTTTCGAAGAATATTTTGCGCTACTGTGATAATAGGTACTTTGGAACTATCACAGTACCGAGTTCGACAAGTTATTTCAAAGTTCCATTTATTTGTAAAAAAAACAGCCCTTTTCTTAATATTAACACACATATTAACCTTCACGATACTAACTTTCACTACTTACGAAATCAATTGTCATTCACCGTCAATCAGGAAGTCATCAAGATAAGCGTAACGAGTCGAAAGTTAGCCCAGAGCATGTTTTATTTTGTTGTTTGATATTCATTTTGATCCTGTTCTGTGTGGCGCTGCGTAGATCGAAAAAATTGACACAGGTCCTACGTCGACTAGCTCTGCGAGCGCACTGGCGGTCAAGTGAGCGAGCTCTGATGCCATGAGTTCATGTTAAAAAATCATATAAAATTAACATGATAACTTTTTTACATTTTTATTTATGATTTAATTACTTTTATTGATAAGTAATGTATAAAAAAATAATTTAAAATTAAAGATTGGTAAAAAGGGAGTCAAAAATCGTTTTTAAATTCGAAATAGAGGTAACTTTAGGATTTTTTTCTATCGAGTGAAGTTATTTATTATGTGGATCAGATTTATGAATTAACTCAAGAATATGCTTAAAAATAACATATATTTTTTTCAGTTTAATAACCGAGTTTTTTCTTTGAGAAAAGTTAATTCTTGTATGGCGTTTTTTGGCCAGGATCGCCTTAAGCAAACTAGGCACATAAACTTCAGTAGTATTTACAGTATTTATTATTAACTTACACACATTGTACAAAAAATACCTCTTTGTGGACATACGCTTATTACACTCTGAGCAGATCTGCATAAGGTTAAGTGCAAAAAAATTATACAAAACTGTAATTTTCTGAATATGATAACAAGCACTTTAAATAGTTTGATAAGTGAAAATAATAATTCAGTTCTGAGATAGTACATAACATTATATTTCAGGCAGTGTTGTTGCTTTGCTTTATTTTACGCACGATTATCTGCCTTTGGAATTTACACCATATATTGAAGGAGTTATACCTACGGTATTTATTTGTACGAAATATCGCCTTGGCATAAGTATTTTTTCATTTAGATTTATTACATTACTGTATGCCTTTATTAAACAAAATACTATGAACTATATACAACACTACAGCTACTACAATAAAAGCATTTAGACACCTATAAGTCATAGCAGACTCATAGGCAGTCCAAATGCTCCAGCCCACTCCCAGTTGGCAGCGTGCCTAGCATGCTGGCAGCATTGCCCCGTTGAATTGCAATGCTTATTCGTTGAGCCAAATATGTGCCAGCATTTTGATCACGCGTCGCATCGACCAAGCGCTCAGATAGGTTTTGGAAAATACGATGAGCTCCCGGTCCCAACGGACCCAACGTCTCTACACCAAACGGCTCAAATATGTAACCCATACCGAGGTTAGCATATTTGCGCCGCTTGAGTCGCTCCGCCGAAGTAGCCGCAGCGCCAGCCCCCACGTTGGTTTCAGAAAGATGTGACGGCGCTAAAGTGTCCACGCAAGAAATTACATTACTTATATTAATCTTTACTGCTGGCATATGTAAGTGAAGTAAAAATTATAGTAACTTATAAATAGCCAAGCAACTAGAGCCTGAATAAATATTAATGTTCTGAGATTATTCATTAAAAAAATATTTTGACATTAAATGCAATGATTTAGAAAACATTTTATTCTACAAATTTACTCAAATGACACTACAGTGGCTACCTATAGGTACATATTCGAATCGTATGTAATAGGTATTTTTATATGAAAGAGATCTGTTGACTTATAATAATATTTAAATCCTCACATTGTTTGACGAATATTCTTCTCTACACTATTCTATGTGCTGAGAAGTAACTACCCAAGATCGTAAGGCAGCGCTAAGAATATGTCGGTCAGGCCACGGTGCGGAGAGATAGCGCGAGCCAATGCCAGGGAATTCTCGTAAAAAATGAACCCTATTAATATCTGAGCTTTGAGAGCTATATATGGCGTGATTCACAGAGACAGTTGATGGAAGGGCGTCATAAGCAAACATTATGATGCCAAGAAGTTGAGGTGAGTGTAGTCTAGAAGTGTATATCAGTAGGTACGTAAAAAGATTTTGAGAGGGGTAATAAAGCACATAAAATGAAATAAAGCATTATTTCATTTTATTTTATTATTATTTTGATTATGACATTTATACTGATGACATTGATTACTATTTAATTATTTATTTATTGTACTGCATGTTGAATGAACTTATGGGTTAATTTACCTGAAATAAATGAATTTGAATTTGAATTGGTCTAATAATGCTTCTAGGGAGATAGAAAATGTATGAATCTGGGATGAGAGTTTCCAATCTCTAAGTCCAATTTCATCAATATCATATATGCATAGATTTGTCATATAGACGAATTAGCTTACTTTAATAATGTCTGCACTTGACACAATATTGTTAAGAAAAAAGAATTCTAAGTTGACACAATGATTATTCTTGTAATCCCTGACTACAAAACATATTACAACGCACACAGAAGTAAAATTTAAGTTGCACGCGTAAAAATATTGATTAAGAAATCCTACTACACAGTTTGTGATTCTCGACGATAAATATGCTTGAACAATTCCGCTTCTGTCAATCTATTGCCTGTCACCTATGTAATTAAAACATATATTGTAATAATTTTACAATAAAGTATGTAACGCGTTGTTAAAAGACGTTTAAAGGAATGACCCCGAGTTTCTTGTCCGTTCTGCCAGTGGCTTTATACATACTTTTGCTGAATGTGGCAGTAAATATAGAATACTTCAATATTAAAATTTGTAATTGAAATCCTAAGAGCATCGTAAACGCCTAAATTAAATAAACGATTATGACTTTTTGATTTTTGAAGGGGCTTGCAAAAGTTTCTATGTATGCACGTTTTGTCACCCATATTATGGTCCCAAGAAATAGTGCGAGCCTTCTTCCATCTTCCTGCGCCGATCTAAACTACGAACTTACCACAGATTACCAACGGTTACTACTTACTGGTTTGTAGTGATGCAATCAACTGACAAATTGGCAACGCAGTTAAGGTTTCTTCAAAAATAATAGAAAAATACATCTACTCACAAATAACTAGAAGTATTCAATGCAACGTGGGTACTGGTATACTCTAATAGATGAAAACGTTTGTCTATACAATTCGAGGATAGATATTTGCTAAGCTAGCAAGTTAGTACTTGAAAATGTTCATTCAAGAGGGTAGGATACCCTGGGCACGCTGCCAACTGGTAGTGAGCTGGAACATTATTGGACTACCTGTAGGCCCGCAGTGGCCGTTGCGTTGCCTTAACACTTTTGATGTAGTAGCTATAGTGTAATATATAGGTAGTTTGTTTAGTTAAAAGTTACACCGCAGGTCAAAAAAATATAAAAAACAGAGAGCGAAGGCATTATTACAAAATTTCGTTGGCTTAAAAAACACAGGATAAAAATTCATTCAGTCCTAGTCCAGTATTCTGATGGTTTGCACGTTCACCCAATGATGATATAAAAGCATGCACCATACTTGGTATTGAATCAATATGATTGTCCAGTACTGAACACAGCCTCCCCCATTAAGGGGGTATTTGCCATACTCACTAAACTAGGCAGGCGTCGTGGGGATCGAAATTTAAAGCACTGCTGCCCACCATTCGGTGTCGTCTAAAGGTTTTTACCTATAGTCGCCTGTAACGACACCCATAAATTATAGCCCGGCACCCCACGGGGCTTTTGATATCGATTCTCGATTGTAAATAAGAAAACGCATAGCTGGAAGACACAAATTCGATTAAAACCCAAGTTAAATATTTGCGCTATAAAAGTTTATATATACGGATCAATTTAACAATTGAATCATAAAATAAACCAACTGCATTACCTCACAAACGTCATAACCGTTTCAAAAACCTATTATTTCGAGTCAAAAGTCTGTTCAAGTGGCGAGCAAATGCTATATCGATATGAAATCGAATTAAAATTGATATCGAATTGAATTTGTGGAGTTCAAGTTTGGTGGCCAATGGAGCGAGGTCTAATGTGGATATTATACGGAATGTGTTTCACAACTGTTTTGTTTTTTTGAAGACTAATGCTACATAACATACATAAGTATCTAAGTTATATATTTTGAAAATAATGTTTAAGCACTATCCTTTTTTGAAATGTAAGTAAAGTACAAACTGACTTTTTACTAACTACTTCTTGGAAATAGCGCAGTAAGAGTTTATGAATTGATACTAATGAAATGAGTAAAATGAGTAGGTTTTCATTATTGTTACACATTTTTTTTATCCCTTTGACCACTATCTCACCTGATGTTAAGTGATGATGTGGTCGAAGATGTTGTTCAGGCTAACCTAGAATAACTGGCTCTCAAGGACAGCTGCCGGAACACACCGTTAGGTGCTTGGTGACAGATTTTCTACTTGAGGGTGGTAGCTAGCCAGGCGGGCATTCGCAAAATTTCCTACCACTATGCCGTGGCTGTCGTCCTAAGACAATTAGGATGGCATGTTGAGCTATCAGCTATCCCGGTTCAACAACCGGGACCGATGGCTCAACGTGCCCTCGAAAGCACGGAAGTGCTCAGTAGTAATGTCACCAGCGGTCACCCATCCAAGTCATGACCGCCGCGGACGTTGCGTAGCTTTGCTGATCAGTTCAGAATGGCTAAGCAAACTTCGCTACGACCGCTTCAAAACATATCTAACCAATGGCAATACTAAAAATTGTACCATCGAATCGTACATTCAACTCGTAAGATTTTAATGTAAAAATCTCGGCAGTGACAACGATAACTATTATCCATAAAATAATTTAAGTAACAAATGATAAATTAATTTGCGCTACTTATTTCATAGTTTAATTTCGGCTTATATCAAAAGCCAGTTTAAGGAATGTAATATAAAAAAGTCAATTGCAATCCTCGTGAATCGTGAGTCATTTAATATTATTGTTTAAAGTACTTGCATATTCATCGAAATAAAATATTATCCGATTTATTTACCGTGGGTCCAAACCGTCTTTGACCTTTTATTATTATTTGTTATTACACTACAGATAATTGCATTTAATTTTTAACCGACTTCCAAAAAAAGAGTTTTTTTTTTTGTTTGTTATCTCAGAACTTTTGTAGGGTGAACCGAATTAGAAAATTATTTTATTTTATTAAAAATAAATAATTTAAAATTATTATTTTTTTGTTTGAAAACTGATACTTGTCGTTTGGTTCCATTTAAATTTTATCAAAATCGGTCAAGCCGTTTTTGAGTAAAACTTCAATAACTGAAAAACATTTTATCTTGATGATATAGTCGTTGTATCCCGTAAGTAGCAAGGGTAAAAAGGCGTAAGTAAAATGAGTGAATTTTTTTTTTATACAATAAATGAAATGGACTTCAACACCCAAAACTGTGAAATAACTTGTCGAAGTTGGTACCATGCGCACAATATTGTGATAATAGGTATATTTGAACTATCATGGTTTTTACTTTTAATAATAACAAATGCTTTAAAAATATTTTAAGAAAACAATCATGGAATTCCAGAATGTAACGCCTGAGTCTATTCATTCAATTTACTCTTCGTCACTATAAGTTTTTACACGACTGCCCAAAAAAGGGAGTATTATGTTGTCAGGGTTCATGTATGTAAGAACATGTATATTTGTGAGGTTCTTTATCAACAACTAGCGGCCCGCCTGCGCCTCGGCTACGCACGGGTAACTTAACAAAAATTATAAATCGTAACACATAAAAAGTAGTTATTGTGACAAAATATGGTACCGACTTCCGCATGTTATTTTATATAATACTTTACCTCTGTAAAGCAGGGGCAGCATGGACATCGTCCTCCCTGACCAGCTCCGCGGCCTGCTTCTGCGCCATTACCGCTTTGCAGAAGGAGAACACCGCCTGCCATGATCTCTCTCCGCCGAGTATGGCGTTTACAACGCTTGGTAGAGAATGATCTTCTCCTATGAGGGCTGAAAGCGTGTGCCGCTTCGGGCCTCATGCGGCACTCACCTCCAGCGTATGGAGCGCCGTATCCTCCAGCGACCCATACTCGTGGCAGGCTGGGGTCGCCTCCTGTCTCGCGATCTGGTGCAGGTACTTTCCGAAACATCCGTGTCCAGAAAGCAACTGCACCAATAGGTGCTACAATGCTATCAACCGGGACCGACGGCTTAACGTCCACTCTGAAGAACGTGCACTCTCAGTAGGAATGTCACTATCGGCACAGAACATATAGCGGTCACCTTTCCAATTCACGACCGCGGCGGACATTACTAAACTTAGCTGATCGGTTAAGAACGGCTAAGCAAAGTACGCTAAGAACGCTTCAAAATATTGTTCTATATATTTTCCTTTCAACAAGGATGCGAAATATATAGATTCTTAACCTAAAACCACGCTGCACCAGCTCAATATAGGTTAATCCGTACCCTAGTCGCAAACTATACCATATTATACAGTATGTAGTGAGATTTAATTAGCATTTGGATCCGTGTTCTGTGTTCGAGGATTATACAGCCGGCAGGTGTGAGGCGACATGTGGCTCCCACCGTCTTATAGTTTACATAAGCAGGATTTGGCGGACGCTGTGCTCTTTGTGGTATACATACAGGCTGGTGCCATACGCACTAAAACTTTCAAATCCCTCGCTATGAAGATTTTGAGCTACAAGCTGACATCAACGGCTAATCCATGTCCCAAGCTAGGAAAGACTAGATCACTAAATAGCCTTAAATGTTGGTAATAATTTGTGCCATGAGCACTAAAATTTTCAAGACAATGGGCCTCACAGTTTTTACATAATCAGTAAAAACATTGCTCTCGCCAAATTATGTAAATACTAGCGGCTCGCCCCGGCTAAGCCCGGGTATTTAAATAAAATTTCTACTTTTTTGAAAATACTCTAAAGACTATGTTCATCGGGGATAATGTAGGATTCTAATGGTGAACGAATTTTTCAAATCAGTCCATTAGTTTTTAAGTTTATTCGTTACATACAAAAATACAAATCTTTCCTCTTTATAATATTGTTGTAGATTTGGTCAAAAACATTTCTGCTATTCTATAAATGTCAGTAGCACAAATACAAGTAATGAGCTCAACGGGCATTCCTAGTTGCTACGAAAGTAAATGGCACAGCGGCAAAAATAAATAATCAGTTATAGGCCCTATTCTAGCGGTCACCTAGCAGCAGACGTTACTGTTTTTTATGTGATTACATTAGAACTCCCACGAAGCCCGCCCGATGTCTCTGCCTATAACAGATGCATTTCGTCACAAATGACGAACTGCACTGCGCCCAACACCCTGAGACAAACAGTTTTAAGTCTCATTTGGCGGAAATTTACTGACTCTCAAAGACTGCTGCCGGAATACACTTTTAAGTGCTTAGGGACAGATTTTCAACTTGAAGGTGGTAGCTAGCCAGGCAAGTCCAAATTTGTAAAAATTCCCTTCAGCTCAAACCGGCAGCGCGGCGGCGGTGGGGATCAAACTATGGACCTGCACCTATGCAGTCGCTTGGCATCATAGCTTCAAAAATCATCTATCAAAAGTTGATCAGTTGGGAATGAAAAAGCTCTGCTTCGAGCACTTCAAAAGCCCTTGGGGTTAAACAAAGCGTTATTTTGTTAAAGGGGTGACTCAGATCAAAACGGAGCTTTTACTGCAAAATAAATAATTATGAATTAAACAAAATTCAATCTGAATGCGCGCTTCGCGTGGCGGCTACGACCTTTTGTTTCTCTAAAATACACGAAAATAAAGGGACATATTTTTTTATAGGTTGGAAGAAAATGATTGAAACTATTACTACAAATATCCACATTCTGAATTCAAAACACTTTTAGCCCCTCAGGGATTAAAAAGCGATTTTAGTCCCTATTTACGAAGAATAACTAGCTCTTTTCGAATACATGTGATAAAAATTATATGATGTGTTAATCCAGGACCTAAACTTACTGTATTACACGTTACATTCAAGTTAGTTCAGCCATTTAGAATGAATGACAAACATACATACTCACATCTTTAGAAACAAACTCGCCTTAATAATATTCGTATGAATAAAACTCAACCTGTAGTTACGAGTACATATGCGAGAGATATACATATATATGCTTATAATTCCAGATTAATCCGAAGATACAAGGAAGGTGTTAATTTAATTTCAGATTAACATGTTGAATAACTGAGTGTGTCAGTTGCTGAAATGATGAAGTAAGATTTCATGGGACAAATGCACAATGCACTGTACTACGTATAACGTATTTCACATGAGTTGTTTCATTCAATCTATTGGACGTATCACCCGATCAATTCGAAATTGTAATTAATTTTAGTTTGCCCCGTGAGGGGGCGGGTTAGAATGCACCCACCAATGTCTTACAGGAAGAAATAGGTCTTCTGGTATACTACCAGTAGGTATACCAGAGGGTGTTTAGCAATGCTTTCCGAAGAACTGCCGCCTACTCTTCTCGCAGAGACTATACATTTTTTGCTGGCCTGGGCAGCAGAATAGTTCAATTTATTTGGTGTCCTTCACAAGAGAGTCGTAGATGCCGAAATTGAAGAAACGATCATGGCATGATGACATTTGTCTACACTGATATCCCCAAGGTTTGAAGCGCTCGTAGCCAAGTTTGCTTAGCCATTCTGAATCGATCAGCAAAGTTAAGCAACGTCCGCCGCGGTCATGACTTGGATGGGTGACCGCTGGTTGGGCATTACGACTGAGCGCTTCCGTGCTTCGGAGGGCACGTTAAGCCGTCGGTCCCGGTTGTTGTCTTAGGATAGCAGTCGTACAGCATGGTGGTAGGGCACTTTGCAAATGCCCGCCTGGCTAGCTACCACCCTCAAGTTGAAAATCTGTCGCCAAGCACCTAACGGTGTGTTCCAGCAGCTGTCCTTGAGAGCCAGTAACTCTAGGTTAGTCTGAACAATATCCTCGATCACATCATCACTTACCATCAGGTGAGATAGTGGTCAAAGGCTAACCTATTACGCATAAAAAAAAAAAAAAAAAAAAGGTGCCTACTAAGATTATGGAAAGTCCCCTAATTCGGGTAGCCTTGTGGAACGGTGGACCTTATAGCTGTTGGCATTGATGATGATGATGAACAAATAAAATTTGTGTAAGGTCTGTGATGACCGGACAAATGTAGTTTGGACTCGCCTTCCAAAGGTCCAAGACAAATCATTATTCTTCATATAGATGAGGATCCATAGCGTTAGTCCGCGTGCACGTGGCCGATTGTTCATTACTTGTTATATTTGACTAGGTATAAATTAAGTATTACTTATAATCATTAAGTATTATTATTGTATAACAAAATATATTTCTTATGTACCTTACATCTTCATCAATAGTTGTTCGACACGCAATTAGTCATAACAACAAATATTCTATGAAAATTAAAACAGCTTACTTGTAGATAACGATTCAAAAGATGTAGCCTTTTAAAAGTTGGACGAACGGACGATGTAAGCTCAATTATAATAAGGCGCCGTTGTTTTGTTCTGAACCCCAGAAAATATCGCCTTCAATACTATTCTGGGGCTAAAGAGGTCTGAATAAGTTACACTGCCTTTTGAATTAAATGGGGAATTCCCTTTGACCTCATCGAGTGTATTCCCATCAATAGGAACAGTAAAAATTGAATAAAATATTAAAAAAGTTTTAAATTAACATTCACACACTTGTCGCCTGCTGCTAATACCACAGTGTAATATTTAGGCTGCTACCGTATATTTATTTAAAATTAACAGAACATGGGCTAAGCAGAGACTTTTGAGATATATGAGAATTGAGCATATGGGTTTCTACCACTGATGTGGGAAGATGTTGCAATGCTGTGCAGTGTCGTGTAGAACATCGACGTAATTAAAACGGGTTGTATGTACTAAACATGTGGTGGAAAGGGCAGTGAGTTTTAATACTTTTTAACATATAAAAAGGTAGAGACTTTAAAAAGGCTATAAATTAGCACTTGCACAGTAATCCGCTATCTGCGGACCGCAGCGACACCTTCAACGCTTCGGTGCAAATACGCTGCTCTGCGCTGCTCATCGCTGTTGTGTCAGTAACGATGGCAAAAAAGTATTTAATATTGCGTCAATATTTTTGTCACATATCTTGGACCTCCAGTCAGACACAAATTTACAGACTTTGTATATAAATGAAAATTCTTGAAGCTGGCTGGAACAAAAAATTTACCATGAATTAAACAAAAACATAGAATGTTTTTTTAAGTAATTTAGGTGGGTCAGTTTTTAAGAAACGTTTTTAACACCATTATTAAGAAAAGTCATATGCATTGTCCGCTATTTGTGATGCTAAGATTTACTTTTGCCTATAATAAATTATTTTAAATAATTGCAATGTAACCAATTTTTTTTTCTTGGAAAAACTATGTCATGTTCTTACACCTGAGGAGTAATTTAAACTTCAAAGTTTTTTTCAGTGACAAAACCCTAGACGAGGAAATTGAAACCAAGGTTACTGAAAACATGCTTATAGCTCTCATAAATATATGTTAAAATTACTACGAATTAGTATTCCAAGAACTACATAAGGAGGATCAATGCCATCGGTAGAGAGAGGCAGCTGAATAGAACTGATGGATTAATTTACTTGTATTGCTTTCAATATGTCATTCAAATTTATTTCCATTTTATAATTAACAATTGTGACAATTGTTCTTGTATTGTCGTATTTGATTTATTATTTTATTTTTTGTAGGTTTCACTATTTGTGACGAACTGCATCTGTTGTAGATATAGGTTACCATTTAACACCAGTTAGGCCTCATGCTTTTTTATCACGATATCATAAAATAAAAAATAACATAAAACGGTTGATCTTCTTTTCTGCCAACGCTACCGTCCATCGGACCGGCCATTAATCACGGGTTATCGAGTGCTAATCCAGGTTTAAATAGATAACTATTCGAGTCGGGCCATTGTCACCAACTCACTACCGAGAACGCGGTGATAGGGCTGCCTCAAATTATTTCAAAATAAAAGTGGCAAAAGTGAGTGCACGTAGGCTGCCAAGCTACACCCTGATATCTTCCTGTAGCTTTGAAAAGAGGCGAAGAAAAGAAAAATTCAAAAACACCACCAGCGCTTTTTGAAGAACTGCCATCTTACGTGGCAGCTCGCCAAGATGCCTGCCAAGCGTGAGGATTATGGCAAATCCTTCTCTATTGGGAGGCGTTTTTTAAACTGTATATGTAACGGCTGTTGATGTACTAATGTAGTGTGAGTTAATCTATTAATATATCTATGTAATATTGATTCATAAAAGAACCAAAAAAATTACAACGCCCGCTTAGTGAAGGGTTATGTATAAAAAAACGTATTCAATATAAAAACTAAAAATGCTGCTGAAAATATGAGTATTTCGAAAACTGAATGCATATTTTTTTTGTGTAGTCTTATTTCATCTTCAACGATAACCTACTCAATGGTGTAAGTAATCAGTTTTATTAGCACTTTTTAGTAAAATATTTTTCATGATATCAATATATTTTTCATTATTATCGTTGCTCTATACGTTTACCATAAATTAAAGTTGTAAAACTCATAATAAAGATCAATTACATCACATGCAGACGGTCACGTTATATTAGTAAATGTATGTTCGGTTCCGTTTGCTACGGAATTCTAAAATAAGCTAGTTTTTACACACAACTGACAACCCTACTGTCGGGTGTGATGTGGGTGCCCTAACAAAACGACGATTGCTTTGCTAACAAATACCCTCGCTTCGGACACTGTTCTCAATTCTGTAATCATTATTAATCATAATCATGTTTGGATATCAAATAAATGGATATTAAATAAATATATAAAATTATAAGGAAAGGAAAAATTATGGTCTTGTGTAGGGTTTGAACCCGCGCCATCCAACCCCAACCGGGCTACGCTCTGACCGTTACGCCAAAATGATGTATGACTCTTATGTCTCATAACCATCATTTGTCCTCTTATTCTTTACCATCGTATGGAGATAGAGCAACAAACTTTAGTTCAAATTACGTTGTACTAGAAATAATAAAAATATTTTAAAAAATATGCCTATTCTATCAAAATTTTTTGCCCATGAATCAAATATGTCCTTAGAGAGATAGAAGAAGAAGCAAAGAATTCAACATAAAGTTGTTGTGTAGTTAGTCAAACAATTTTGAAATGAAATTTGCAGGCCATACTTAATCTAAATTTGCATCTAGTGCCTACGGAAATGTGACATAATGTTGAAATAATGATTATTTATATTCGAGTGTTTTAATGTGTGTAATACCTATTACCATATATTTTTATATGTAGGTACTTATGTAAACGTAGACAGGAAAGCAAGTCCATTTAGTTTTTGTATACACCTTAGGTACCACTGTGGAATACCGGACTAGAAGCAGCGCCCTCTGAAGAACTGCGATGCTCAAGTTGCGTCCAAGTGTTGGAATAACATCCCTCCTCCTTTGAGGAACCTGCAAAGTATACACGGGTTTAGACTTAAAATGAAAAAATATATTAAAACGCATCAAAAAAGCGTAAACCTTTTGAGAAATGACACCAGCGCTATTTAATACAATTCATGTATACTTACTTTTATTTTCAAATATGTGATTAATAGTTATTTTAGCTGTAACAAAAAAAATCTTTGTTGCCTATTTAGCAATTTTTGCGTATGGACGTATAATAAGGATTCTCATACTGTGCATTATAGCATAAATGTTTTAAATATGTTGTTCTGTTTGTATGTGCATTTTCGTGCGTGACGTCACCTGCCGTTCCCAACGGAAGACTAGCGCTGGTGGCTCGCAGCCAGCTTTATGTTGAGTTAGGTTAATATAGTTAACTATGATAGGTATTGTACCTACATAATATGTTGCAAAGTTGTATTTTTCATTATAAGTTTTTTGTCACAAATAAAGCTATGCCTATGTCTATATCTATGTCAAGCTACCTGCCAAACTTGGGGTTTATGGCTACCCCCTTAATCAGGCAGGTCTGTTCAGTAGAGGATGATATATATACCAATATAATATTATATATACACCTTATCCAGGACTGTATGTATGAAAAAGAGTGAAAGACTTAATAAGAGTGTCGTAAACGCATACAGATAAATTGAATAAATGATTTTGAAAGCAGATAATTAAAATCATAGATACTAGGAGTCGAACTCTCCATCCTAAACTAGAGTGTACATTTTAGGGTCACCAAATCGCCCTTCTATAACGTTTGTTCTGGTAATAACGCGGGAGCCGTTATTATTGTCCGGACAGCCCTACTGTTTCCCATTGTTTGATGTGACACCTGCCTTTTTGTTGTGATTGTTATATCGGTTCATGCATATTTCATCTTGGTTTAAGGTGATCACCGTAGTGAAACGCGCACTTTTGGAATCTTCTTTTACCGAAACTATTCGTTCAAAAAGTGCGAAAAAAATATATCATATTATTTAATTCTTTATTGAGTGAATTAGTTGACTAGTTTTTACTAAAACTAATTAGTTCTTCTGTAATAAATTGTAATCGGCGACCCTTTTTAGACTGTTTTTTATTAATTTAAGAGGCATAATTGATGTAATTGCAACGTTTCTTTTTTTAAAAAATAGCTAATACTATACTCTAATGAACTACTTACCAACTTGTGTTGAAAACATTTTTATGAATTTTTGGCACAAAATTGCGTGATCGCGAGAAGAAATCTCAACGAAAATCAGTCTGCCCGCAGCGCTCGGGCCGTTTGGACGTGGGATCTGTGCCATTCGTTACTCCATCATTTTTTGTGCATTTATTTTACGAAATATACAATATTTTTTTACCATACGTTAATTTGCAAGTCATAAATTATTGATACTCAAGTAAAAAAAATATTGGGTAATTACTTTTCTTTATATTGATTTATAAAATCTTTATAACAACGAGTTGATTAAAGTTCAGACACGGCATTGTTAATTTCTATTTTAGTAGGTATCTAGATTTTTAACCCTAAGTAAAATATTTCATTTTGTTATTTATAAGCTACTGTACAATTAAACGAGAACTAATTTCTAATGCACTTAACACACTTTCCGAGACGACCAACTACTTTCTAGGAATTTAGATATTCAATCATTCAAATAAAGGGAAGTTATATATTTATTATAACTTTGACTTTAATAGTTACTTAGTAGGTAGTTAGTCGGATTGAAATTTGTGTTACATCTGTATGACTACTCAGTTCTTTCGTCCTACCTATAAAGACATGTGCCCGTAACTTTTGAACCGTAACTTCTGTAGATGGTTTCATAGCAAAAGTGATTATGTGAACTATTATTATAATTTTAATAACCGACTTCCAAAAAAGGACGAGGTTCTCAATTCGTCTGTATGTTTTTTTTTATGTTTGTTACCTCAGAACTCTGGACTGAGTGAACCGATCTTGAAAATTATTTTTTTTCTTTCAAAGGTGATGCTTGTCGTTTGGTCCCATTTTAAATTTCATCAAAATCGGTTAAGCCGTTTTTGAGTTACACTAAAATACCTGAAAAATATTTACCTATCTCGATGATATAGTTGTTAAAAATGAATGATAATCGATCCCGTAAGTGGCAAGGGCCACTAAAAAGAGTGAAAAAAATTTTAAGCAAAAAAATGGAACCGACTTCAACACCCAAAAGTGTGAAATAACTCGTTGAAGTCAGTACCATACGCAAAGTTTTGTGATAATAGGTACTTTTGAACTATAATGGTACCGACTTCAACAAGTTATTTCACACTTTTGGGTGTTGAAGTCGGTTCCATTTTTTTGCTTAAATTTTTTTTTATTATAATTATTATTATAATAAGTGGGGTTCCTCAGGAAAAGTGACTAAGAACCCCGGTATGATTCTTCCCGTATAACTTTTAATGGCAGCAGTCGAATTAGAGGTCCGCGCCGCGGTCATGAAAGTCGGCAGCGGCGCGCTGGTAAACGTACCCGGCGCGGCGCGGCGTAGCCGGCGTGTTATTGATTTTTTTACCTATATGGTGGAATAGAAAAATTAAATCTGCTGTATATGTACTAAAAGGGTAAATGTTTATTTTCTTGCATACAAGTAAGTTCCTACTCAAATTAATTAGTCAAAATATTGAAGAAACAGGATCTTGCCACCAACCGATACACAAACTTCCACAAAAGCCCAAAATCGACTGGCCTAAGTTTATGAAAACCGCATGAGATACCTCAACTTCAAGGCATGTCACAACCCCATCAGAAGTGGACAATCTTGCAGAAGAGATCACTCAATGCACGCAGAAGGCACTTCATGCCTCCACAATTAAAGAAAACCCCTAAGGAGAATCGAGATTGCCCATCCTCCCCCGCTGTATAAGAGCTCATAAAAGAAAAACGCCTGTTCAGAAAAACCTGGCAACATTAATGAGACCCCATCCACAGAACTGGGCCTCACTCCACAAACTCTGCATGCAACTTAGGAAACACTCAGAACCAATTCGTTGTCTTTTCCACGAAAATTGCAACTTGAGATACAGAGCAGAGGACATGGCAGAAATATTTGCCCAATCCCTTGAGAACTTATTCAAGCCCAATCCCACAGTGAACAGAGAACACTCAGACTCTGTGGAACAGTTCCTCGATGAATACTTCAGTGTCCCATAAAACACAGAAGAAGATATTGGACAGTGATCCGTCACCTGTCCTCTAAAACCACGGCAGCTATCACGCGCCTGTTTAACGGGATCCTGCGCACGGAGCACTTACCCTCTCAATGAAAAATGAGCCACGTGGATATGTTCCCGAAACCCGGCAAAGACGTTTGGAGACCCGATAATTACAGGCCTATCACTCTACTTACATGCATTTCGAAAGTCTTTGAACGCCTCTTCTTAAGTCGGATAGCCCCTCACATGAAGTCCCGACCAGAGCAGTTCGGATTCCGGTCGGAGCACTCCCCCACACCTCAGCTATCCAGGGTAATGCACCTCACGGCAGAAAACTCTAAATTAATTTTCGACGTCGGCGCGAATTTGTTCATGACCCGGCGGCGGCGGCGGCGCGCCGAGGTAATTCGGCGGCGACACGCCGGCGTGGCGCGGATCTCTATTCGGTGGTAACACGAATTGCTCATTTATCTCTTTCTAACAACAGATATGACGCATAATATTTGAACGTTCTTTCCTTGTCATTACAAACTGCATATACATGGGCGTAGGTATGTATATAGGTAAATTCTAGTAAGCTTTTAGAGCAGTGGTGTTCGGATATAACTAATCTATGTAAGTATTTCAAATCTCTGCCTAACTATACTTACCTTTGCTTTGCTAAAACCTTTGCTTCTTAAAGCTTTGTTTTAGGACACTTGTTTGGGAATGGGGCCCCTTTTGATCCCCGTAGTCCCAAACTATACCACGATGTCGTGGCATATTCGACTGGGCTCCTGGAATGTAACAGGAAGACACCAGCCGATATATATGCCCTTAGGCACGTGGGAAAAATGGGCGGGAAGGACCTACTTTCAGAGGACCCGCTCGTCGCTCCGTCACAAGAAGCCTATCACTAAACACACCCTACAAATGATTAATTGATCAATTAACAAATGCTATGGATTTTTTGTAAGGGATACGCTCTTTTGTCCTCGATGCTGTCCGCCCGCCAACAGCTTGCTCATCCTTCCACCAAAAGGAACGCACGGCGTCCAAAATAACGGTCACTCACACAAATAAACCACATGTTTATATTCACTAATATCTATAGCAATCCTTGCTAGCACATCCGATCGCCGCGACCGGAAACCTGTCTAACTCCGTTTGTTTGGAATAAACGTACGTCCGCGTACGAGAAAACCTTAGAGCGCACTGACTGCCCTTCAAAATCAGAGGTGAACGCAATTATAGACTTTAAAAAGTTAAAAAAATCAATTTCTTTATATTTTTTTAAAATTTTATTTTAAAAAGAAGATCAATTTATTTAACTGTCGGCGCTGGTATCAGAAAGGGCGTCGGCGTTGGTGTCAGTAAAAAATAAGTGTCAGTGTCGGAATAGGCGTCGAACTCGGTGTCAGTGTCGGAAAAGGTGTCGGTATTAAAATTGGTGACAGCATCGGCGTCGGTGTCCGAATAGGTGTCAGTTTCGGCGTCGCATCGGCGTTGGCGTCGGCGTCGGTTTCATTGTTGGAATAGGTGACGGCGTCGGCGTCGGTGTCATTGTTGGAATAGGCGTCAGTGTCGGAATAGGTGTCAGTATCGGCGTCGCATCGGCGTCGGCGTTGGCGTCGGTGTCATTGTTGTAATAGGTGTCGGCGTCGGCGTCGGTGTCATTGTTGGAATAGGTGTCGGCGTCTGCGTCGGTGTCATTGTTGGAATAGGTGTCGGTGTCGGAATAGGTGTCAGTTTCGGCATCGCATCGGCGTCGGCGTCGGCGTCGGTGTCATTGTTGGAATAGGTGTCGGCGTCGGCGTCGATGTCATTGTTGGAATAGGTGTCGGCGTCTGCGTCGGTGTCATTGTTGGAATAGGCGTCGGTGTCGGAATAGGTGTCAGTTTGGCGTCGCATCGGCGTCGGCGGCGGCGTCGGTGTCATTGTTGGAATAGGTGTCGGCGTCGGCGTCGGTGTCATTGTTGGAATAGGCGTCGGTGTCGGAATTGGTGTCAGTTTCGGCGTCTCATCGGCGTCGGCGTCGGCGTCGGTGTCATTGTTGGAATAGGTGACGGCGTCGGCATCGGTGTCATTGTTGGAATAGGCGTCGGTGTCGGAATAGGTATCAGTTTAGCAGTCGCATCGGCGTCGGCGTCGGCGTCGGTGTCATTGTTGGAATAGGTGTCTGCGTCGGCGTCGGTGTCATTGTTGGAATAGGTGTCGGCGTCTGCGTCGGTGTCATTGTTGGAATAGGCGTCGGTGTCGGAATAGGTGTCAGTTTTGGCGTCGCATCGGCGTCGGCGGCGGCGTCGGTGTCATTGTTGGAATAGGTGTCTGCGTCGGCGTCGGTGTCATTGTTGGAATAGGCGTCGGTGTCGGAATAGGTGTCAGTTTCGGCGTCGCATCGGCGTCGGCGCGTTAAGCGGCAGGGGGCGCCCCTTTTTGATACAATAAATATTATTCAAATTATAACTAACGAACAATCGTCGCTCGTGGCGCGTCTCATCGTACTCCCGCTGCGGATTGGGATAAAAACAAAACACACTTTTTGTGTTCTTTTACAATAATGTAAATGTTTTAACTTTTTACTACATGTTCAAGTCAGGTGTTCGTAAGTAGGTAAGTACGTACGTAATGTGTGTAAGTGTATTTTCCAGAGTACCTATCTAGGTACAGTTTTTTCTCGGATTCGGAAGCTTTTCGAATGGTATTGTACCTTGTACTTGTATGAATTTTATTTAGAATACGAATGAAAACGTTTCCTTGCAAATATGAATTAAGTACCTACTAGGTATGCAGATCATCACATTATGTGCACCTTCAAAGGTCGACACCCTTTGTTTACCGACCTCCAAGAGAGGTGGTAGTTTTCAATAGAACGCGTACCTAACTATCTAAGATTTTTTTACCTGTAGATGATTTGTATGCCTTCCATATTTACTAGACGAATTCAGGGTAATTACCTGAGTACCAGTAGTACTACCAGTCTTGCACTTCCGAGCATCCGGTGAATACCTACATCGCCGCTTATCGTGTTTTTTAGGAATAATCTGTGGACAATATGCCTTCCTTGTGTCTTAGACTCGGCACCAATTATACAGGCACTGTGAGAGATAAGAAAACTGTTTAATTTCACGCGTAATTATAGCTTTTATTGTTAAAACAGAAAATATCGTCATTTTGTTTTATCTTAGAACGAATCTCAATGAAATGGATGAGCGAGATATGTGTATCGTTTGGTGTGAGAGAGTGAAAGAGATCGCAGCATGATCGGAACGTCTCGTGGCGGTTCGGTGGTAGAGGTCCGCGCCGCGGTCATGAAAGTCGGCAGCGGCGCGCTGGTAAACGTACCCGGCGCGGCGCGGCGTAGCCGGCGTGTTATTGATATTTTTACCTATATGGTGGAATAGAAAAATTACATCTGCTGTATATGTACTAAAAGGGTAAATGTTTATTTTCTTGCATACAAGTAAGTTCCTACTCAAATTAATTAGTCAAAATATTGAAGAAACAGGATCTTGCCACCAATCGATACACAAACTTCCACAAAAGCCCAAAATCGACTGGCCTAAGTTTATGAAAACCGCATGAGATACCTCAACTTCAAGGCATGTCACAACCCCATCAGAAATGGACAATCTTGCAGAAGAGATCACTCAATGCACGCAGAAGGCACTTCATACCTCCACAATTAAAGAAAACCCCTAAGGAAAATCGAGATTGCCCATCCTCCCCCGCTGTATAAGAGAGCTCATAAAAGAAAAACGCCTGCTCAGAAAAACCTGGCAACATTAATGAGACCCCATCCACAGAACTGGGCCTCACTCCACAAACTCTGCAGGCAACTTAGGAAACACTCAGAACCAATTCGTTGTCTTTTCCACGAAAATTGCAACTTGAGATACAGAGCAGAGTACATGGCAGAAATATTTGCCCAATCCCTTTAGAACTTATTCAAGCCCAATCCCACAGTGAACAGAGAACACTCAGACTGTGGAACATTCCTCGATGAATACTTCAGTGTCCCATAAAACACAGAAGAAGATATTGGACAGTGATCTGTCACCTGTCCTCTAAAACCACGGCAGCTATCACGCGCCTGTTTAACGGGATCCTGCGCACGGAGCACTTACCCTCTCAATGAAAAATGAGCCACGTGGATATGTTCCCGAAACCGGCAAAGACGTTTGGAGACCCGAGAATTACAGGCCTATCACTCTACTTACATGCATTTCGAAAGTCTTTGAACGCCTCTTCTTAAGTCGGATAGCCCCTCACATGAAGTCTTGACCGGAGCATTTCGGATTCCGGTCGGAGCACTCCCCCACACCTCAGCTATCCAGGGTAATGCACCTCACGGCAGAAAACTCTAAATTGATTTTCGACGTCGGCGTGAATTTGTTCATGACCCGGCGGCGGCGGCGGCGCGCTGAGGTTACTCCGCGGCGGCACGCCGGCGTGGCGCGGATCTCTAAGTCGAATGAGACTTGTCAAAAACCGAAATGACGGATTCAAGATGGCAGGCAAAATTCAAGATGCCCTGATCCGGCTGTAAATAAATGCCCTAAGCAACCCAGATAGGGTTGCTTAGGGCGTCGTTATTCGGAATTAAGAAATTTCTGCTTATGATGTAATTTTTCAAGATGGCCGCCATACATAGATGTTTTGAAACCATTGGCTCAAATTGTTCAATGGGAAGGATTCATGGGGAAAGAAAGTATTCTAAACCGAAGATAACAAAGTGATTTTCATGATATAGAAATAATGGAAAATCATAAAATGACGTCTGCCAAGTGAAGATAGATTACGTATCTCGTAAACAGTAACAGAAAAGAATCGAGAGAGCACTCAAATGACACGCAACAAAAATCCAAAATAGCAGAATTCATACAAAGTGCTGAAGTGCGATCCCGCTGAAGTAAGGTTTATCTTCAGTGTGGTCGGATCTTAAATTACATCATTCTGGATTTGCCATTTTGCTCTTCTTATTTATAATATTGCATTTAGAGCACGGATGGTGCGTGAGTTCGAAGGGCGAGTGCAAGGTGAGGCTGCAGTCTAGGCCGAGTCAGTAACTTGCAAGGCCGAAGGCTGAGAAGTTGGGAGTATTTTCCGTATCTCCAAATGTTAAAATCCAATCTCCAATGTCTCCATGATGAATGGCCGCGATAACCGAAGCACCTACGAGTGGGGTTCTTTAACCAATGTGACTCAGAAACTTGGTACGATTCTGCCTGTACCACTTTTAGTAGCGGTAGGGTGAATCTTATATAGCGGTTTCATTACGGTTATCTTTTGTATTGAGCATTGCATTGGGATAATACTTATATAAAAATGTTGAACTTTTATTATATTATTATTTGTACCTATGTTATTTCATACTGCATAAAAATAAATGAGACACTGCCTGATAAACTTGTTAGCATATAAGTACATAACAAATAATTAAAAAGTTATGGTAACATAAGAAACGTAATTGTAATTTTTTTTAGATTTGTAATACAATGAGAAATAAACGAAAGTATAAAGTGCTCCATTAACGTCTTGTAGCAACACAAACTGTGAACGAGTTCTTGAGTTCAGTGAGTTATAAATATCGTAAATAAACCTTAAAATTTCGTAATGACTTTCTAGAACTGAAATTATACCTATACATTACATTTATTCACCTATAGATTTATAGAAATATTAGAGTAAGCCCAAACACAAATTATTTGACAGTGTTTTGTAAACAAAGTTGTTTAAAATTAAAGACACATTTTCACCATTTTCCCTTCAGTCTACACATTTCTTTCTGCTTACCAAAACACTGACACACTTTCTTCGCTTTTTCTACATGAGCGTTATCATACATAATAATAATAATAATTTTATTTCAAAAAACGTTTAACATGTTGGAGCAGTAAGGAACACATAATGTATACATAGAACTATGAATAACAACAACAAAACACATGTGTAGGTACAATGTAAGTCCTACAGGCACAGATATGCTCCAGGACGTTATCCGCACCAACCCGGTGGTTGGTTGAATGTCTTTACAGTAGTAGTACTGTTTTATGTGTATTTTCTACACATACAAGCTACGTTTCGTACCGCTTCATGAAATCGAACTACTTTTTTGAGCACAATACTGACTTTTGAACTAACACGGTACCAACTTTGACAAGTAATTTCACACTTATCAGGAACATAAGTCGGTTCCATTTATGTTTTTAAAATATTATCTCCAATTTTAAATTATAAGCTCGTTTTATGGATCTTATAATCTCTGCTAACCACCAAACAATTAAGACTTTTACTTGCAAATTATGTTGATATGGAAGATAGGCACTTGTCTAACAAAATTTCAAGAAAATCGGATCAGGCAATCGAGATAATGACTGGGAAATATACACTGCTCAGACCTCCACCGAGACCACACTTCGCTTAGTCTATTAAATATTTCTATACTTACAAGCGATGATATTTTTTACCGTATAGGTTCGCAGTAACTGCAGATAAAATGTTGTTATGTACACTTCTGTTCTGCCGCTTCTAATAGCACACGAAACTCTACAATTTTAGCGATGCTATCCGTGGTACGGCGACTAGTGCCGCCGTGCGACTGAATATTTTTATGAGTTAAAAGTTAACGCCTATTTCTTTTAACTCCGCCCGAATTAGAAATTATTTTGACTACTGTCTTGCCCTTAAGTGACGAATCGAGGCGATCTGACGCAACTATTATCATATCACAGATTAGCAACACTATTACGTTCAGTACTAACAAGTCACCGTCAAGTAGCTACTTAGTACGGAGACGAGGGTATCTAGTAGAGGTTGTGGGTCTATGAATTGCAGATGTGACCAGGAATTTCGTTTTATAATTTTTTGATACGAATTTTTTTACTTAAGTATAGATTAAGGTTTAGATAAATGCCTATGTTATTAAACATATGGTTGGACATAAGGTAAGGCAAATTGTGAACTGTCTTAAAATTATGTAACTCGGCATACCAAGAAATCTATTATTTCATGAATAAGAACTTGATTGATTAATTGATTGATTTTCCGTGACACTGCACTGTGCTGTTCACTTCGATACGTTAGTTCTAATGTTGAGTTGCTCTAGTAATTTCACTTGCTTTAGCGCCTATCATGCATAAACATTTTGTTTAGGAGTGTTTTAATTACACACAGCAGCTACTTCGAGGCAGAATATCTGACACTGCGGCGCCACCGACCTAGACGGACTCTTGCTGAGGAGACTCACCTCCTAGTAATATTTAATTTTATTATTTAAATTTAGTTTCATTCATATTTTGTATCATAGATGCACGATTCCCACAACGAAATGTCTTAATATGCCCTAATTTTGGTCAACTTGAAGGTGACCTCATCCTCAAAAGATCATTGTTAGTATTCAGAAAAAATATATATGTACCTACAGATATTTTAGCAAAAAAAAATCTGTAAGTTATTTTCATAAATGCTTGGTTAATAGGTAAATAATAAGTACATTGTGTATTAAGGGCGGTAAGAAAGGAATTTGGCTCTAATAGAAGCCCGAAGTCGAAGACGATGAGGACTTTCTGAGTGGAGGTTCGTAATTCCCATACCGCCCGTGAAACATACAATGTTATTCATCACATTTGCGAGTAAATAATTAATTATGAATTTATAGCTTTATTACACAAATCAGTACAACTATTATTACGAAATGCGTGAACTATTTTTACGGGAATGGCAGGCTTTTTGCACACACCACAGATTATACCAATGTTTCTTTCAGAAACATTAGGGGCAATTATTTATGTAGGTATACAGCCATGACTAAATGTAAAAAAAAAATTATTTCGACGTTTTGATACAAAAAACTAGGAATTCGTTGAGTATTTAAGTACCATGTAGCAATTAAATTCCTGTTTAGATATCATTTTAAGACATTTTTTCAATTGCGTGTAAATTCCTTGCTTGCTGTAGCTGTGGTGTGCTATAAATTAAAAAATAATTACCTTCTTACCGACCATGGGTTTCATGACAAAAAGAAAGCCCGCGGGTTTTATATGGGCATTACGGTTAATACAAGTTAACCTGTATGTTTAGATACTGTATACGTAAAGTACGCAAGTCTGATGAAATATGTTCTAAATGCAGATTTTTTTCTTATTAATTATAGGAACTCCTCAACGATTGTACATTTTCACATGCAACTCACGCTAAAACGTGTACAATTATTTCCAACAAATTAAGTCCGCGATGAATTTTTTTAATTAATATACGTCCATGGAAGAATTATTAATATCTCGACTTTTGCGCTTTTTGGACAAACAAAAGGTCGTAAGCGCCCCACGCAACGCGTATCAACATTGAACTTTGTTTAATTCATATTTTGTTTTATGTTCCATTACAAGCTGCTAGATTTGGATGGATACGATAAGTGAAGCTGAAATGTATTACTAATTTATAAAGTTCAAATTTAAATTTGTGTTACTAAAAGACAATCAGAGTACGTATTTATAAAAACAAAAATTACCCAAAAAAGTTGTAGATAAGTTCAACGTTCTTCAGTTTTATTCTTGGTTATCCTGTTTCATGCGACATCATTTAATTCCTTACATCTGTAATATCGAGTCGGCTCCCCTAAGCCAGCCTGTGGTTTCTTGGAGAACCCGTCGTCACAAACGTTACAATATAGTTAAAAACAAACTACAAAGACAAATATTTTTTTTTAATTTTCACCTGAGTTTTCACCTAAAGTTCACGTAACATAGGTACACGATAATGCACATTAGGTGTATATAATATGAAATAAATGCAATGTTCAAAAATGGTTTCATTAAATGTTTAACTAACTTATACTCTATTTGCTAAGACCCCCATTCTTAATAATATTCCCGACGTTATTGTCACCTACGCTTTTAGAATTATGTTGCAACAATTTACATTTTATTTAGGTACGCGATTTCCACAAAATCACGAACTAACTATATTGTAGCGAAAAATGTAGCAAATAAACACTGGATCATCGTAATCCACAAAACCACTTTAGCGCTATATCTATTAGTTCCGAATCAAATTGAAACATTAAAAAATACCCTTTGAAATAAATCACATTTAAAAAATTCCTATCGGTCCATTCAGAACGAAGCATGCCGGTAAGCAAGATCACATCTCACGAAACATAAATTAAAATTTTAGAATGGCACCCTTTCGCGTTCACCCTTTGTTTCGCAAATCATTTGTTAGTGATGGGCGCAGTCTTGAATTTTTCGTCGGTCTATGACAGCTGTATCGAGACGCTACTGATTTTCCAACTGGAAGTAAAGTATCACGAGGACATAAGAATTTAGTATTTAAAATATGTTTTCTTTATCACCATAAAAGATGACTCAAACATATTGTAGAAAATAGCCTCAGTTTTATAGCCAGTCGTCTCTGATGCTAACCTTCCTTGGAAATACTCTTCTTGGTTGAGTATCCTACCATATGATCGATATGAGATAGTCGTTATAAGAACTGGTATGCTGCTCAGGCAGCTCTTCTAGATCTTAGTCGTCTTGAAGGACATTTAACAAGAAGATATGGAAAAGTTATTATTAATCCCGAAATAGTGGTTATTGATTACTAAATATACCCATAGTAATGTTCTAGAAAAAAACACTACAATATATATACCTACTACAGCAAAAGCATTTAGGCAACCCAACGTTTTAAAAGGTTCACAATGTACAATATTACATTTTAAGACAAAATATGTGGTACTAAATTCAACAATTTTCAGATTTTCAGTATTTCTTACTTTTTACAGCATTAATTACCAGATCTAACACATAATGAGAGTTTTTTATGACAACATCGAACAATACGTGCACTTTACGCTTAACGTTGTGTTCCGAAAACTGTCCATATAAGCCAGTATAGCTCGTTAACACGTTCGACTACATTATTACAGTCAATCGGGGTAACTTTGACAGATCGCCACTAGATTTTTTTAGCAAATTTTTACCATGTGTAATGTGAGACAAAAGTGTTAACATAATCTGTACTCTCAGATTGGTTTTCATACTCTCAAATTTATTAAAGACTAAGTATCATAAATTATATAAAAATTGGCAATTTTGTTGTGTGTCAAATCTATAACCGGATAACTTTGACACACATCAGATTTGTCGCCGGAATCATGCGTTTTTGAACATGTTATACTTCAGGGTTCACTTGTTGAAATTTTTAATAAAATGTCAAATGAAATGGAACCATATACTTACAAGTAAATAAAACCATTCAATTGTTGTACCTTGTTATCAGCAAAATTCGCTAGTAATTTAAAAAGTTTATCACTGAAAAAATACACCACTTGCGTGCGAAACATTTTAGAAAGGTTTTTGACATTCACTTTGTGTTTTTATCAGTTATTTTGTTTACGAAATTTGTTAAGAAAACAAAATTTATAAATTCTTTGTTATTGCAATAAATTTATCCAACGTGAAAAATAAAAAAGTAATTGCAGATTTGACTGTCAAAGTTACCATTGTTAATCGAAGTCCCCGATTGACTGTACTTGAACGACAGGTGAGATTTTATTTTGACAGGATCAGCAATAACATTATCATTTCTGGTTTGCAAATAAACATTCGTATCCAGCAGTCAATAATGGTTTACATTTCAAGACTATAGTATCCCAACACTATCTTGAGCATATCACTTCCCATGACTACATTTTGAACCTTATTCCGTTAAGATAAGGCTTGTATTATTTACGTTTACAGAAAAGCTGGCTCAACTGTTGTTTCAAAAAGAGTTTAATAGAATTTGGCGTATCTACTAATGGAACAGCGTAATGAAATAAGGTATTCTGTCGTAATGGCGAATGTTCCCGGCGATTTATTAAAAATTGCTCGTTTTTCAATATGGATTAAAGCTGTGCGCTGGCTAGAAATTTCTGAATGCTGAAAATAAGTAATATTGTTTTATTCTAATACAATGAAACTTTTGTAACCCATTGTTGGTTTATTAATGGAATGAATATTTTTTGTATTGGTTGCCGACTACAAATAAATCTTTCCCTTTTTTTATCTGAGGGTATGACGCGCACATACACCAAATGCCCTACTACTATGATAAAACGTCTGCCACGACGCGTATATGGGCTTATTCCGAAGCACGGAAGCGCTCAGTACTAATAAGATATAACTAGCCGTCACCTACGTCATGACCGCAGTGAAATCGGTTAAGAATTAAGAAACTAGGCAAGCTCCACGAGATCACTTTGCATAATAAGTAACCACTATGCTTGATTATGGTGGTTTAAAACACCGACCTCACATTGGCATGGCCAGACTTCTACATGTTATTTCATACATTTCAGTGTTTGAAGTCGGTTCCGTTTATCATTTATTTATTTTTTCTCACTTTATGGATAAAGTCTGCTTATACAAAATCATTCGCTCGCCTAAAATAGTGTTCATCGTCGACAATAACAAATCTCATGAAATCATACAGCTACCTAAGCGAATATTTTTTTCAGTAGCACATTGACTATAACTTATAAACTACTTAACTGAATTTGATGAAATTTATATGGTACCACCACGAAAGACTCTTATGTTAAGTTATCCCCTTTCTTAAAAAAGAATAATTAAGATCGGACGACTCTGTAAAAAGTTATGCGTGGTCATATTTAAACACATACACACATATTTTTTTTTTATATAATGGGTGACAAAAAAGCTGACGGCGGGCTGTCTGCTTTTTTGTCACCCATTATATAAAAAATGATGGTAAAGGTAACCGCCGCCTATGGACATCTGCAACACTAGCTGCGCTGCCGATGCGTTGCTTGCCCAGAGAGGAATTTAATTAACTGTTTGTTTTCTTGTTTGTTAACTTGTTGTCTTTCATCGTAGGACATATCAATACAATAAATTAGGTGTCAGTGTCTATTTTGTAAAAATAAATAGAACAGAAATGATAAATTCCAGTACTTAGCTAAACCTGCTAATGTTTTTTCGAACGTAGACGATACATTTAAGATTACCTAAAGTATTCTTAAGTTAATTTTAAACAGCGAAACCGATTTTATGGCAATGATAGTATAGCTGCTGTGCCGCAGGTCCGCTGTTCGATCCACACTGCCAGCTTGAGCTTCACCGCATGATGGAAAGGCATTTTGCGAATGCTCACCTGACTAGCCACCGCCTTCAAGTAGAAAATCTGTTGCCAAGTAATGTTGTCTTAGGTTTTCGCGATTGTTACACATAGTAATTAAACAACTTTAAACGATCACTGCAAAGTGTTTGAAACGTCGGGATAAAATAATGAAAAATATACGCGATTTAAACCGTTTAAAGTTGTTTACTTACTATCTGTTGCCAAGTACCTAAAGGTGTGTTTTAGCAGCAGTTTTCGGGAGCCAGTAAAATTACAGGCACATAGGACTTAACAACTGTATGTCTAACGGTGACGGGCGCAGTGCAGTTCATTACTTTTGTTGAAATGCATTAGTATTATGCAGAGGCTACCGCTGTATCTCGGGCTTGTTCTGCTGCGCTCCCATAAAAAAGACAGAAGAGAAGTAGGTAATCATTCTACTTTAAATAAATAGTAATATTAATTAAGTAATAGTTGTTACTAATTTTAAATTATTTTTTTCTATCGAACTAACAACTTTATTGGTTGATGGTGAATAATTTATTATGATTATTTTAGTAAATAATACGGGATAACTCACGTGAATCAGTCAGATAGCTCCGACTATAGTTTCAACCACATTCGGTGGTCTTTTTCAAGGAGAGCTCGGGACGCCCGCGTTGACGTCTCGCTTAGCACTGACTTATTATACTTATTATGATTATATTTTATGCAATGGTTTTACTAAATATATTCCTTTACCAAAACAAAGCAACCCTTCCACTGTAGATACAGACACATTCTAGCTATCTAAGCATAACGCAAACAAATTGCCTGCTGGTCTCCACTAATTAAAGGAAATGGTCTAGAAACAAGATTGCGTTATTGTTCTCTCTAAACCGTTACCCGTCCCTTTCTTACAGTCTGAAAATTTAACGTTTCATCCCTCTCTAGCTAAACGTTTCGGCGATGTCACTCATTATGCTAAATATCCCACCCCCTTTTGTTCGCGGGTAGATCTCGATAAGAGAGAGGTTTTTTCTACTTTTTCTTTTCTCTGACAGTTGGTGTATGGAAGTGGATTAAGATAATTCGCTCGAGGTGTTTTTATAAGACGCTTAATTATTTCAGTGGTTTGGGAGATATTTTTATTTTTTTGGCTGAAAATGTGGTCTCATTTTAAGTTACAGCTAGCAAAGGGACTTGTTACCGCCGCACGACTGGTTACGACTTGTGGGTACGACCGCAGTATCAGATATTCTGCTCGAAGCAGTGGTGTGCAAAACATGCAACGCATTGTAGCTAAAAGATCGTAATGAAGAGGTCGTGGAAGAACTGCTAAAAGAAAGAGGACCCCGGAGTCAGTCGCAGGTCCATCCGTGACAAAATACGAGTAAATGTAAAGATTAAAGAGATTAATTTAGTTTTGTAAATGTAATGTCAAAACTGCAAGTGTAAGTCATATAATTAAATAATATTAGCATAAATCTAACAAAACTTAGAAAATATATAAAAAAATACAAATACACATCTTAATTTATACAAAAGGATCATGGAATAAAAATAGACTCACTTTTTAAGATACAACACCTTGATTAATTAACAGTACATATACTAATACAAAAATAAATAAATAATTTAACTATATCTACTTATGACCTAAAAGTATTACACTTAAAAATTCTGAGCTGTTTTCTACCAGGAGGCAATCATAAGTAGAAAACAGAACTCAGGTCACTGTCCACGGGTAGAGTGCCTAAAAGGCTGGCAGCATTACCCCTTTGTATGGCAAGACTAATTCTCTGGCCGAGGTAAGCGCCAGCCCTTTGGTCGTTTGTCTTTTCTATCAGCCGCTTTGATAAATCTTTATATAAAGTCCATGCGCTTGGACCCCACGGACCTAATGTTTCTACACCTTGAACACTAACTTACATCTAAGTGTTAAGAGTCAAATAAATGATGAATGGAGTATAACACTTGTAAAATTGTAATATGTTATTAAATAAAACTTGATCGAGAAAGAGTCTGTAGTGCGTAGTTTAATAAAAAAAAAGGATTGTAGAAATTACTGAGCGAACGAGATATAAGAACGAACATCTTGGAGTAACACTGCAACACTGCAAAAACTTTCGACAGGCGTGACCCCCTTACCCCCAGGCGGGTGACTACTCCGTCTCTTCAGTTCATAACATAAAAAATAGGCCTCGTCTACTTAAACGTTTACCTAATAAGTACTCTTAATTTACTTCCTTAAAAAATAAAGGTGTCTACACCTTTATTTTTACCTGATTCATGGAGATTCTAGAACTATTTGTTTAAGTTTAAATATTTTTTTATACTCTTTTTTGTGACCCTTGCTACTTACTGGATCGATGGCCATTCACTGTCAACGACAGTTCAAGATAGGAAAATATTTTTCAGCTATTAGCGTATAACTCAAAAACGGCTTGACCGATTTTAATGAAATTTGTCGATTTTTTATCAAAATCGGTTCTCGCAGTCAAAATATTCTGAGGTACCAAACATAAAAAACAGGTAAATTGAGAACCTCATCCTTTTTTTTTGACGTCGGTTAATAAATATGATGTACATTTAGCAAAACGTTCTTCTACTTACATGGTCCATATTATAATTTTAAATTATAGAAAATATAAGTAATATATTGCTTGCTATTTTCGAATAATATTAGGTATTAATTCGAACTACAAAATACAGCGCTAAAATTTAACTCAACAACAATGCAAACGATTTGACGCTCAAAACATAAAACCATTAATAGTAGACATTACAAGCGAGCTAATATTGTAGGGTTAAAAGCGCGGACGAATCTTTCCATCGAATTAACCCTTCGACACTTAGTCAGAACATAACGTAAAGGCCCAGTATGGGATCTTATGCCATTTGCCCTACTTGAATGAAAGTTGTATGATCAAAAATCCAAGGATTAATCTAATTATATTGAGTGTCAAAGTCATAAATTTATAACGGTGAGTGCTATTGACATTGTAGAAAAACAAAAACAAGAAAAAAATCTTTTTATTTAGTCTAAGAAGACTATAAAAATTTAAAATCGGTGGAGTGGCGTTGTTTCTTTACTGAGTTCCTATGATCACCTTCAAGCACCATCTTCAGACCAGGCCCTGGTGACCATCTAAAAATAAAGTACACGCCAAGCCCAATCAAACAAGCCGAAACTCGATGAGGTTGTGTCATTTCATTATGATCACCTTCAACTTCCATCATCAAATCAGCACCATGTAATCATAATATTGTATTGTCACGCGATTTACACATGTGTGCAAAATATCAGCTCAATCGGTAACCGGGAAGTGGATCAAATTTAATTTGCAAGATTTGATGACAAATATCGAGACAGGGGAACTAAATAAAAGCTTGTAAAACGTTGTGATACGTTTACGGATTGAACTAATTAAATGCATATCCATTGTTTTCTCACTGCGAATATTATAAAACAAATTATTTATCTTAGCCTTGCGTGAAATTCCGCAGATTTATAAAACAAATCCTCGCATTGGTTCGAAATAAATATCAATAACAACTCAGTACATGTATTGCATATCTGGTATTTACCGTATGTTCTAATATTATTTAAATTATTTTTTACCTCACAAGCTCGAAAAAGATCGAGCAGCTCGGAAAGATATCATTTGAAATCTGCGCGGAAAACGTTTTTGAAATTTGAACCTGTATAAAAGTTCCAGTAAAATAAATTTCCATCAATATCAACAACTTAGTCATTTTACTTATACATTTTAATATATATTAA
Organism: Plagodis dolabraria; assembly: GCA_963854805.1. Lineage (NCBI taxonomy): Eukaryota > Metazoa > Arthropoda > Insecta > Lepidoptera > Geometridae > Plagodis > Plagodis dolabraria. The sequence continues at coordinate 4,470,291 of OY978443.1, read as the reverse complement.
CATTAAATTACTATAAAGCACCTAGCATTTTCCTTCCTTGGGGAGGTGAACAATAGTGTGTTGGGTTCGGCAGCAAAGTTATTTTGCATCTCGTATCTTTGAAACCATTGATATGGTCAGGATTCAATACAAGTACTCGAGCCAAATAACAACTTTGCAATCTCGCATAACAAATAATTATTTTGTATAGGTACATCTATGCATGCTGCCAGAGAATATGAAAATAATATCTAATGGAAAAATAATTGACTGCTAGTGGGATTCAAAGTAATTTTTTTGTAAAAACTTCATAAATTTGCTGTATTCCGATTGCTTGCAAAATCCATACTGTCAATGATTTTACAATATTTGCGGTCGTAAAGACCACAACAGAGGGCGACATGGCCGTAACGTTGAATTGAGACATTTAGCTTTGAATGCTTTGTGTTAATGACTTGCAGTGACACCGTAGTTAATGTGAATTAGACTCGGAAGCAGCGAATTTGGAGTCATGTTTTGTTGTGGACATGATAATGAATGTATTTAGTTAAATATGTTCATGTTGTATTTTCATGTTATATTTATTCTTTGTTCCGTTAGTATACAAGAAAGTGTATACACAAGAAGTCAAACAAAAAATTATAAATCGAGTGATTGATTATGTAAGATTTAGTTTTTTGGCTCGCTTTTTCAATCATCTGTGTAGTTACTTCTCCTCCGGAAATTGTACTTAACCGGAAATACAGACTCAGGCAGGGTATTCCATTCCCTAGCGTTTTTTTTTTATACTGAACTGGGTAGCACTTGACCACTATCTCACCTGATGTTAAGTGATGATGCGGTTGATGATGGAGCGCGCTTACCTAGAAGATACCTGTTCACCCGCGTTTTGAAGACCCCCATATAAAATCTCCTCACAATAAATGCGCAACCATAACCGTTGTTCAAAATAAAAGTGATCGGTTAAGATTTTGTTAGTTTGATACTTTATTCAGATGATAGTAAAACCGTATTTCAATTAACAACGCCAGATATTTTCAATATGAGTTAGGTAATATATTGGCTCCGTAGGGTGCCGGGTTAGAATGCCCCGTGTGGTGCCAGGTTAGAATTGCACCTCCCCATATCATCCCGTGGGTGTCGTAAGGGGCGACTAAGGGAAAAATACTGGAAGGTGGGCAGCAGCGCCTTCTAAAGAACTGCCAACTTACACTGCGATCTCCAAGACGCCTGCCCAGCGTGGAGATTATGCCAAATACCCCCTTAATAGGGGAGGTACAAAACAGTAAAATATGTGTATACAATATGAGTATACACAGGGTAAAATATTAAAAACTTTTAAACACTTTTTTGAAAATATGACGGTTATTATTATTACCTAACATTATTCATATTAATTATTATTACTTACAGGAGAAAATCCACGACGACAGCGTCTTGTGACAACGTCGAAATATCGGGAGATTATATTAAAAAATCATCCCGGATTGTATCCCGTTGGTAATAATATGAATTACACAATAATTATAATTTACAACGGCCGGTATTTTCAATATGGATCATAATAAATGGTCATAACACAGGTATTGAACCGCGAGTAGCGAAGTTTGCTTAGACGTTCTTAACCGATCAGCAAAGTTAAGCAACGTCCGCCTCGGTCATGACTTGGATGGGTGACTGCTGATGGCATTACTACTGAGCGCTTCCGTGCTTCGTTAAGCCGTCGGTCCCGGCTGGTGTCTTTGGATGGCATTCGTTACAGCATAGTGGCAGGGCATTTTGCGAATGTCCGCCTGGCTAGCTACAACCTTTAAGGAGAAAATCTGTCGCCAAGCACCTAATGGTGTATTCCGGTAGCTGTCTTTGAGAGCCAGTAATTCAAAGTTAACCTGATCAACATCTTCGACTACATCATCATTTACCATCGGGTGAGATAGTGGTCAAAGGCTAGCTATAAAAATAATAACACAAGGTAAAACGTCAATTAGTTTTTAACTCAGAAGTACTTTTATGGTTATAAAAACATCAAAATATCGGGAGCTCATAGTAAAAATCATCGTGGATTTTATCCCTGTATTAATATTATGAATTACACAATTATTATATTGTCAAAAGAAGTATCTGTCAAAAATTGTGTAATGTGTCATAAGAACTGAAAAAATCACTGAATATTATTTTTGATTGACGGAAAGATTATAAATTAAACCAATATTTATCTGATCTCTCCAGATTGCACTATGGAATGTTTCCAAATATGTAAAAAAATGTTGATGCAGAATATACCTACATCATATTTTATTACGAAAACAACAGCGTCCCAAAGAGCCAAAAGTCTTATTAAATTAACACATTTTCATCAATATGCTCCAATGTGCAGCATTCTTGGCATGAGCTTAAAAAATCTTGGCTCGAGCTGAATTCTGGAAGAAAATCAACAAAAAATAGTCCATAAATCACATCGGGCCAGACGGACCGACCCAGTGGATCCGGAATATGTAATGAGCCCATTCATTTGAGGGTTACTTCGCTTTTTTATGATTTCGTATGGATTTTCTCTTGCGTAATTTGTAAACGTTGATATTTGGTGAGGTATGATTATTGGGATATATTTTTTAATAGAAGAATGTAATATACACATTTTACAACATATTCTATTTTTGGCTATATTGACTCACGCGGGTTATGTTCAGCTTTACTTCATAAACATATATAACATTTATAATTCTTATAACTGCAGATTTTCCACAGATGAGAACTGACTTTGAGGACATGTGCACCTTCCTAATTCTATTTTTGAAAACTATTTAAATATCAATTAGCCCCGAGGAATCCGCGTCACATCGACAAGAATGTCCACCATTTAAGAAAGGTGTTTGTCTGTGGATAGTTTGCCATAATTCCCACGCTTGGCAGGCGTCTTGGGGATTTTAGTTAATGGTGACAATTCTTCAAGTGGTGCTGCTGACTTCACCTCCCAGTATTTGTCCAAAATATATGGGGGAGTGAAATACTAGCCCGGCAACCCTCGAGAATCGAATCATGAAACAAGAAAGCATATTCTCACCTTAAAGGCCGGCAACGCATCCTCGAGACCTCTGGTGTTGCGGATGTTTGTGGGCGACGGTGATCACTTACCACCAGGAGCCGCCTGCTCGTTTGCCCTCATATTCCATAAAAAAACAACGTAACAGTTATAACGAGATGATCCAGTGAATTATATGCGTGGTTATTTATTCGTGAAAGAGTATACATAGGTATATGAATTCGAACATATCTTTAGATCACACTTTGAATAACCAAGTGGTATAACACCATGGTTTGTGATCAAACCATCGTAATTATATTTTCATCACAACCGTTACAGAAGCTAGCGTGACGCGATACAAAAAAAACTATCGTTTTAATCTATGACGAACGAAAGGAAAAAAAAACACTTGCCCAATAAAAAATAATGAGATATATTAAAAACTTACAACAATGCGAACCACTTCAATAAATATCTACTTAATTGCTAACACGGGGCAAAATTGTATTAAAAAATCTCACCAACAATAATAAAGTAAAGAAAAATACCGTCATTTCCTTTCCACAAAGAATACCTACTTATTCACGCGGCGTTTCCTGCCCTGTGTTCTGCTACAATGTACTTTTGTGAACTTTCTCTGTTCATTTGTTTTCGGCTTTTCCTTTTTTTTGTTCACCTTTGCTCAGGATTTCTTGAACCCATATTTCATGTTCATATTGTGTAGGATTTGCATCTAGCCTCGGGTTTCTAGCTGTTTATTATGAGAGTTTGTTGTATGAATTGTGTTGTAATTTAATTTTATTGAATATTCTTTGCTGTTTTGTTAAGGTGAATTCCAAATATGTAGATTCAAAGAATTTTCACTTTTCAGCTTTGCAATATTTTTGTGATTTCACAAGGGATTGAGTCACGCACTAGAAACTTAAACATATTAGATATTTAAATATAATATGTTTAAGTTTCTATTAGATATTATATACAAAAGGAATGTAAAACAAATTTGAAAAGTTTTAATTTTATTCAAAGTTATTTTGATACCGAAATTCGCTTGACTAATACCAATTAGTTCAAATGGCATAGGACGATATGGTTATTCCTTACATTGAACAATATTATATATACAATGAATAACCCAAATAATTTGAATTTATAAAAATTTTCAGTTGACGATGAATTTTAAAATTAAGGTATAATATACCTACTTACAGTTCTTGGCTTAGGAATAAAACTAAATAATCTATGACCAAAATTAGATTTTATCTATTATCTCACATGTAGATGGAACAGGAAATAATTCTTAAAGATCTATATCTAGACGTTAGGTGCTGAATCTTAAATAATAAGAAATAGGTCTTTTTTTCTGTGTGGTAGACACCAAAGTGAGCTTTTCAGATTTGTGCATTTTCCCAAATGCCACAAAGCCACAGAACTCTGGAGGAGGTACTAAAGTAGGATAAATACATGTGTTCACATGAAATACGAGTGTCATTAACTGAGAGTTTCAAATCTGATTTGACGTCCTGTTTATCTTATAGATCGGTAGATAATTGAAACACTAGAAAATTACCTATTGTTATCGTGTAAATATATACATGAGCCGATGTTTATGATTTCTTTATGATTTCTGAGATACACTTTTGCGAATTACCGTCTTAGCGGAATCGTCACTTTTTGGACTCACTTTGTATATACGACATATTTAGACGATAATTTCATTTACATTTTTAAACTATAAGTTGAAGAATTGTACTGACTTCCCTCCTCAAACAACCTCGAACGAGCCAATACAATACTTTCAACTAGAGTAATACAATATTCATCTGCAGAGCCCCAATCTGCACCACATATGTCTAAGTGGGTCTTCGTAATTAAAAGTAGGGGCACTCGGGGTAGCTTGGGGTAAGTTAATGCAATTACCGCAGAATTTTTCACGACATATGGCAGCGGGTTCAACGTTTTGGTTGTTTAGGGTGTGCGGTTTTTGAAGTAACGTCAGCGCAATGATTTGGTCATAGCTATTGCTGGTAATATACTTGGACATTAAAATTATTTCTCATATAAGAATTTGAAAAGGCATTACACAAGATAGGTAGTTCACAAGACTTGGAGATGGAAAATAGAGTAAATTTCTGATAGTAGCCACACAAATGCATATATGAAAGACCATAGATGAGTCAATAATATTTCAAAGATTTTCTATCAGAAATTATTTTTCTGATAGAAAATCTAATAATAAACAACAGTAGTTTTCGCAGCTATGCATCCAGATCAATTAGATATCTATTCGTTAAATAAACATACAAAACAAAACAGGATTTCTCTAAAAATGTTTCATTTTTGGGAAATTCTGTTTTATTTTTCTACAAAATTATTTTTTGATATAGGTACGGTGCCACTCTAAAAACTCTTAAAAACCTTTCTTAGACACTGACCACAATCGTTTGTAATAGACACAAAAGGCCAATGACGATGATGAGTTGATACAATAAGTTCATGTGAGAACGAAATTATCTCTAAAATAACCTCTCAAATAAACAATACCTATTTACGGGTATACTTCTTATACTGGATATATAGAGGTTAGCTAACTAGTTATTGTATACTTTATCTTTACAAGTGCGAAATGAAATACCATAACAACAATATCGATTTCAACTATTCTATATTAGTCGATTCCCTAAGTATTTCGATTTGAAAGGGCCTTATTCCCTTGAGTAGACCCTAAGCACAAAGGTACATATGGCGTGTAAATGCCCATCGTATTACACCAGCCCTTGTTTTTGATTGTTAAGCCAGGGCTTCTAAATCAAAAAACCTCAAACCGTCAAAAGACACAATAATTGTGATTTTTTCTATTCATGGCAAGAAGAATTTCAAGTTAATATTTGCAACAGCATAATTGGTGTACTTTAATCAAGTAAATATACATAGAAATACTATCTAATTTGAATTTATTTATTGAAGTTGATAATATGAAGAAACAATTTTATTCCGCATAAGTATGTCATTATAAAAGGTTTTCATCGACATAACAGAAGCGTTTTGTTACCTTATTGGCTAAAAAGTAAGGGGAAAAAGAAATACCACCTCAGTTTGAGAAACCCTGGATTAAATATCGATGCGGTCTGCATCAACCAGAAATGGTTCACATGTGGTTTGATCCGCTTTAAAAATGATATTAAATTCAGATACTAGTACTGAACGCCTACTTACTTAGTTGATATGTGCTTCCAATTTTGCTTTACCCGGTAGATTTTTTTTATTTTTTTTATTATATCTTAGGAAGACTATCAACTACATAGCTTAAATAAGGTAAAGAAATATATACAACGAAAAAGTCATTTATAAGTCTCCACACTTATAAATGACTTTTTCGTTAGAGGTAAAATGGTTAAATAACAGTCCTAATAATATGATGTTATGACAGATACGGAATATGCTCAACACGTAGACAGTACATATTGTCTATGTGCATTCACAATATAACTTCAGGGTAGAAAATATTAATTCTAAGGATGTAGCTAAATAATTCAATCACTTGTGTGAATCAAAGAAAGCCTTGCTAAGTTGCCGTTTCAATGAACGTAGACTAACTGTAAAAATGTCAATATCATGGACTTTGTTATATTCATTGAAGGTTTTGCACGCTCGGTACAAATAACTGTTCTTGCGGTCGTTAGTAGATACGAAAGGAACATAAAACAGAGGACTATTGCGAAACGATCTGGCAGGTGTATATAGATGAATTTTGTTAAGTAGCTCATTTTGTTAAGTATATATCTCCTATGACAAATTCCAGTTATTGTTTAAAGATCAAAAGAGCAACTATTAGGTACGTTTCATATATGTCAGTTTGTGCAGGTATTCTAATGAAAACCAAATCATAGTATACCAAGCAGGATAAAACAGGTTTTCAAGAGGACCACGACTACTGTATCTATACCGGTGGTTTTACAAGAAATAGCAAGACTGCTCGAGTAACTCATTAGTCTCTTCCTGCACAACTCTTATGAAGACCCAGTTCAGGAATTGCATACTTGACAAACTGTTACAATATATTTGATTGACGGATCATTCTATTGTGTCCACGATATCGGTCAGAAGGTAATTTTAATGGTTAGATGTTAAAGCCATATACCCGCCAGCCAAAGCGTGAATTTTCATATAAACTCAACTTGTTATAAAAAAAAAACTCGCATGTAAATATAGCGTATTATTTGACCTATCGTTTGTGGCTCAAATCCTTTTTCTTTTGGACTAATAATTATTTTTTTATTATATAGCGTTTAGTATATAGCACTCGTTTTCAGGAGTTTGAGCCAGTTATTCGTAGCTCCAGATTTATTTAAAAAGTATAGTACACATGTATAAATAACTTCCCATTATAGAAAGTTCATTATATTCCCCATGTTTGTGGTGCAATAGAAATATTAAAACATGCTTATTTTTCTTGAAAGAGATGCTTAAAGTTGGGTCTTTCTTTTATCTAAAATTACGAATTTTTGAGCTTGTGTAAGTTCAAAACTGTATTATTTAATGAAAATCTGATGCACCACAAACCTAGATATTAGGGTAGTGATTACGTAGGTAAAAAATCATTGAGTTTTATTCGCTATTATTAAAATGAGATTGGAGCTGCGTTTTGTATGGGGGCGTTCGTGTAAAATATACCCTTAAGTGTCTCTAGCTCATAATTAACTAATAACGTCAAGTCAGGAGAAACACACAGGCAGAAGTCTTGGTTCAAGATCTTTCTCAGCGGATACCAAGTAAAGTTATGGAATGTGAAAAGACTTAAACTTCGGGACTTGTACGATCTGGGAGTGGCATCAGCTATAGACTTATTTTTAATATAGTTACTTATTATATATGCCCATAGTCTTTGTACCTGTTTACCCTTACAAAGGCTACATAAACTATACCAAATAATATTTTTCTGAAACAATTGTCAATTATACATATACAATCACAATTATTTATCTATTAGATTTTGCTCAATAAAGTTAGAAGAAAATGAAACTAACAAATTATCCCTGTAGGAGTACCTACCTCTAAAATAAGAAAAATCGATATCTTGTCAAAATATTATGGATTTGCTTAAATATTCACGAACATTCTGCCAAATTATCACTTCAAAGCAAACCGTTCTGATTAAGCAGATAAAGGGGATGGTCTGCGACCATTATAGTACACGATCAGATGGTAGCACACTGGCCCATATGTTGTGTGATTGCGATGGTTGAATACACCAGGCATTCTTGATACTTGTTCTAGTTGATGACAAAAAATAAAATACATAGTTATAAACGGATGATTCTGAACTGTTTGATTTCAATACTCATTTAGGTACTTTAAATGTGACGTATTTTTTTGTGGACTGGTGTTTATTTTGTCAATCATTACACCCTTTTTGTGGATCAATTTTATTGATTTACGCATGTAATAATAATTGGTAATTTACTAATTAAGTTCATGATTAGATATTTTTTTCTAATCCTGGCATGGACTTGAGTTACATTGAGCATTCTATAATGCTTGATTTAGCATGTTAGCTGTAGTTAAAATGTATAAATAGATTTTGAAATAGTAATATAAACAACATTATCTACCACTAACAATATAATTATAATTATAATATATCATGCTACAAGAGTAGTATCTCAAGTATGTTTATGGCATAAAAGAAGTTCCAGCTTACGTTTAACTCTGACTTCAATCTTTTTTGTTTTTTTGTGGGTATTATTTACCTATAATTCGATTATAAGAACGTAAAATGGAAGTGTCCCGGAGTGAAAAGTGACATGCTGTTCATTTGGCGCATTACCCTTAGGTGCCACTTGGATACTTCCGGCAGAAGAATATCAAAGGGAAATGAGTAGCTATAAAGTATCAAAACGAGTTACAAATACCAAAATACCATTGTCCATTCATACAATGTGCATTATTGAATGGCATTGTGCAAACTGTTTGCCTGCACACGCGCATTACGAAAACATTACAACCTGACAAGTGGAGACCTTATTAACAGCTGGATTAAATTATTATTTATGTTTTGCGACTGTTATAAAATAAAAATTAAAGTTTTTGAACTCAACTCGAAGTTTTTTACTGTCCATGTCTTTATTATTTCAAAAGACACAATAAATACGCATAATCACCAATATTATATCGGGTGGCGAACTTTATGATTGAAGACTAAGCAATAATTGAACATAATTCAATAAAGGTACGGCCACAGTGTACTTGTTAACCCTAAACCTGCCCAGGTTCTATCTAAAGGGCACAACAAAGACTCCTAATCACAAAAATTATATAAATTTATTTTGTATAGATGGACCCAAAAGCAAATTTCATATTAATTATTTTCTGGAGGGTCCATAGCAAGGAAGCTGGAAATAAAATTATTTTTGGTAAGTACAGCATTATTTGGAGTATCATTGTTTATAGCTTATTGAGTAGAGTATAAAAAATACCTACATGTTTTTGTTTTTTATAACAATAAAATAATGTAGAGACGTCAAGGTTTTAATTTTTAGACAATTTTGTTACGCGTTTATGTCAAAGAATCAATATATTAACAAATACAAATAATAATAATTTATTTATAGTTTCCTTTGCTACACGTCAACATGTTAACATAAATCGTTAACAACAATAATAATCAAAATAACATAATAATTATAATAATTAAATTGACATGTCTAATTTTAAATAATCGTTTATGTCATAGAACAGTTTATCCTGTAACCAGGTTCTTAGTCTATTTTTAAACGTCACGGTGGAAGGTGCATCTCAAACGGCTGCAGGTAAGCGGTTGTAAGCAACTGGGCCTAACACGTAAACTGATCTCTTGGATTTAGCGAGGCGGTGCGCCGGCACATAAAATACTAACTTGTTCTCTACACTTGTAAGCTACAATTTGACCGCAATTTCACCTAATGCATTGTCATGATAATGAATCAGCAAATAATCGGAAACATCTCGGTAGTCACACCAACTTGCCACACTTTTAATTGCTACTTCTGCTTAAAGGTAACATGACTTATATATCTTATAACAAGGCAAAGTTATGTTTCATCCCATATAAAACATAATTCGGTGTACTTCAACTTCACTCAATCAAACGTCAAGGTCATCTAACCCAATACGATTCTCTTGAAAACGCATTTAACGCGTCCCATATGGTAATAGGGCTATGGGGGTGCATTGTCCATAGCGGCTTTTATACCATATGGTCGAAAAATTCATAAACAAGTGCTCGCTGAATCCCACTTTAATGCCATGCGATTATTCGTTTGAATTAGCTTTAGAGCGCCATTAACCTAAACTAGGCTCAACTTTAATAATAATAAAGCCCAGAATAGTGTTCGTTGAAACAAAATTTTGATTAGCAGGATTGACTGCTGTAAAATCAACCTTAATTACAATGGAATAACATTCAAAATTGACGATTACGGTAAAACTATAGACGTTAATGTACCAGTGGAAGTTAAAAGCGACAGAACTTCCATAAACGAGCTTGTAAATCAGACTAATGTTACAAATAATTTTAAACTTAGACTTTAAGCAGATAGGGTTCATTTTGAATGAGAGGTCACAATAAAAGAAAATGCTATTAATAGGGTGAATGATCCAAAAGAGAAGAGTATTGAATGCGTAAGGGATGATTGCTGTGCTAGTCAGGGTGTAGAGTTCGCTTTTGTTAGAAATCGGTACACCATATGGCTGTATGTTATTAGCACTGCATTCAGTATGGTAGGATTATGGTAAACATATTTTTATATCGTGTACAGGTGCTGTTGTGAGTTATGAAGTCAGCTGATATTTATTTGAACATAAGTACCAGCTGATTTGTTTGGGGTAGGCAGAGTAATAGAGAATATCTTAACTGCTTGGTTTAAAAAAACTGTGGATGGGGATAATAAAGTATACGTCTGAATTGCAAGACCATGGGTCGGTTTGTTTTTTTTGCTTTCTTACAAAATATTATTTAAGTATTAGTTTTAACTCTTGGGCCACTACGTACACAAAAAATAATACATTCATGCCACACTGTGTCTTGGCCATAACGTAAACAACTCCAAAGTCTAACCCTCATATAACGTAGAACTAACTATATGCGATGCGCGAGCGTAGCGTCTCCGTTTCAACTTGGACACAAATGCTTTCGTAAGTATGTCTATCTAGCGGAAGTCCGGCTGTTCTCCTCTACAGGTCTCATTTCTTAACCGATTTTTATATGGAAGTTGTAAGTATATTGATTCAGTTTTGTAAATTCGGGTTTGCAAACTTAAAACAAAACATAATTCAGTCGCGAGGTCTACAGTTCACAGAACCACTAGTCTGCTAACACAATGGGTCTATATTTGATTCAAAATGATATTCGGACTCATATGTTTCGTTCGAGTTACATCGATCGTGGAACTGATTTATGACTTATTGTGTAAAAGTATATATGAATCTCCCTACCCTCTACCCTTTCAAAGACAGCTACCGGAACACACCGTTAGGTGCTATGCGACTAATTTTTTGCTTGAGGGTGGTAGCTAGACGGGCATTCTAAAAATGCCTTACCACCATAATTATAACGACTGCCATCCTAAAACAACATTGTGACCGACAGCTTAACATGCCCTATGAAGCATGGAAGCGCTCAGTAGTATGTGAATGACACTTGTGGTCATTCATCCTAGTAATGTCCGCAGATGTTGCATAGCCTAGTTGAGGCAAGCTCCACTATACAACCACTTCTGTCTAAAAACATAATTAATGTTTTTTTCTATTATTCAATTTTACTGTCGATGATTATTAAGGTAACGCGTCTGGTACATACGCTCATAAGCTTTTTATCATTAAATATTAAATCATACCCAAAATTATTTTACATTGTCACGTCTTTCCATTTTGGGATAAAAGCTCAATGGTATATGGTGTATTGATCCTTACTCTCTCGAAAATAGTGTAGATAAGTAATACAATGTTTATGTATAGGTATATATTTTTTTTGTAATCAAGAATCGACAACTTTACATAGGAATATGAAGTTTGTTGCACAAAGACTTAGAATATTACCAAAACACTGTCAATGAAATTCCAATATCCGAACTGACGTTAAAGATCACCTAATCTGTTCTCACACGATACATCATTGTCACGCGTACGATCTCAATTAGAACCCATTCCTCTGAGACCGAGACCAGTATCGACAACAGTGGAAACCAATCAGTTTGTTTTTGAGGACAGTCCTCTGGGTCGGACGCAATCTAAGTTGCAGATGTGACTTTTCCTTTGGTCAACTTTGTAAGATTACGTCTAAGATTATCTAAGTTAATATAGGTACTAAGATCACTATTTGGCATCCATAATAAAAAAAGACGGGACACTACATACTACTACTAGTTTATACTGCTACGTCTTGCTCTTAAAAGGGTTTATCTTTTTAAAGCGAATATAAAAAAAAAACTTCACATCAAAATTCTTTGTTCTATCTAGTGGATTTTGTAAAAAAAAGTTTATTTTTACATAAATACCCAAGTAGTTGCTTAAGTACCTTTGTTTTCTCCTTCGGAGATATAAAAGTGAGTCACGTTGGGTAATATTTGGGGACTTTCTATCCAATTACCTCAATGCTGAAACAATATAACATTTTGGTCAATCTAATTGAAATGGATTATTACAGCTCAGATAAAAAAATATATTTCTTGTTAAAAAATATAAATAGATATATAAAACTAACCGAAATGAAAAAATATTAGGTATCCTAGATTAACATGCCCTGCGGGGTGCCGGGCTAGAACCTTCCCGTATTTAATTCCACAGGTAGCAATGGAGGGTGACATTCTAGCCTGGCTTAGCAGCGTCTTCAGAGGAAATCATATCCTCTAAGACTGCCAAGCGTGGGGGTTATGGCAAACCATGAATATAGGATTTTGATGTGAAGAAATGATGGCTCAGTGGCATTGGCTATGTACTGCCGCGCTGCAGGTCCATGGTTCGAATCCCGCCGTGGGCTTGAGCTTCACTGCACGGTGGAAGGGCATTTTGCGAATGCTCGCCTGTCTAGTGACCACCCTCAAGTAGAAATTCGGTTGCCAAGCAGCTAACGGTGTGTTCCGGCAGCGGTCTTTGAGAGCCAGTGAAATTACAGGCACATGAGACTTAACAACTTTCTCAAGGTGACGGGCGCAGTGCAAATCGTGACTTGTGACGTTATGCATCTGTTATAGGCAGAGGTTAGTCAACTTAACATCAGGTGGGCCTCGAGCTTTTTCAGTCACAATAACATAAATAAAAGCCCCTTTCAATGTTTAGCAGTAGACAATCCGGTAGTACAGTACAGTAGATCAAAGTTACCGATAGTATATCGTCCTTACAGACACGTGTCAGACCATCTCATACACGTGTCCTCAATTATCATAATATACTTAGTATTAATGAAAATTGATCTTTAGTATCATCATAACCTATCAATAGATTAACAAATTGGTAAACTATCACGACCAGATGTTTTTTATTATATAGAAACCGCTTTTTCAATTTTTACTACTTTTTTATCCAAATATTAACCAGCCAACTGATTAACCTCTGTAGTTCTGAATTCACTCAACAAGGGCAGAAGTTTAACATGTTAAACTTTTGCCTTTGTTAAGTAAATTCAGTACCACAGTGTACACGTCTTATAAGGGACTGCAAATATCAACAATCACATATTAGGAATGTAAGAAAGCCAATTTAAAAAATGTTGTCTGTCGTTAAAATATGAATTAAGTATAATAATACAATTACGAATAAATCTTCTTAAAATAATGAGGTGTTACAATTTTTTTAAAAAGATTTATTGCAATTATTATGCAATAAAAAAAAACCGGCCAAGTGCGAGTGGGACTCGGGCACGAAAGGTTCCGCACCATTATCTGTAACCTAATCTTGCAAGTTACAGACACTTTTCCCAGTGCCCGATTGAGCTGGGTAGGTACGTTCCTATCCTAGGTAGGTACGAACCCTAAATAGTGATCTCACTAATTATTTATTTATAAAGTCAATAAACAACTAAATATTAGGTGAATATTTCAAGTTTCTACCTGTTTTAATTATTATTATTTTAAGCAAATAAACGGCGATATCCTCTTCTATTGTATGGGAGCCCCCTTAATTAATTATTTTTAATGAAATATATTTAAAGAGAACATAAAACTAAATACTCGTATTCTGTGAATAGTTAAAGCGTCTACCTGTCACCGTTATTAGTATCGAGCAAGAAACGGTAAAAAAATCAAGCTCTTTGTATGGGAGCCCCCCTTAAATATTTATTTTATTTTACTTTTACTATTTGTTTTTATAGTGGCTATAGAAATACATCATCTGTGAAAATTTTAACTGTCTAGCTATCACCGTTCTTGAGATACAGCCTGGTGACAGATGGACGGACGGACGGACAGCGATGTCTCAGTAATAGGGTCCCGTTTTTAGCCTTTGGGTACGGAAACCTAAACACATCAGAAAGTATCTTAAAACTAAGTTGGTTACAAATCTCGTTATAATATATGTATTTGGAGGTTTTGAATTGATATGCCTAGAATATTGGCACATTGGCGGTATAACTATGATAATACTTAGAAGTTTTATGTAAGAAATAAAATTATGCGTTCTATCGACGATTACGAGGCTTTTATTCTTGATCGTCATATTTTATAACCTAACATTTTTCCCGTAATAACTTGTCAATGGCTAATAAAACAGATCAATACTCTCATTAATATAGCAAGTCTTATAGTACATACATACACCAACTTTTTTGTGTTTTTACCCACAGTAGCTTGCTTTAAAACCTACCATTGAATTCTGCAACGCATAAATATTTAAAGCATGCTGCTTATACAAATGAGCGTAATTTAATAATTTGGTAGCTTTTCTGTTAACTTGGTAGTGTTTTTATACGGATTGTGACGGACGGAACAAGTACACCTCTGTCTATAACACTGCATTTTGACACAAGAGTGACAAACTGCATTGCTCCAATTACCCTGCCTCGTGTGCCTGTAATTTTATCGGCACCTACATGCCTTTCAAATTAGAACACAGTAACATTTTTAAAAAACGAATTATGCATTTAAGTTTTCGTGTTTACGCCTACGTATTTTATTTTATGACACATTTAGGATTAGTGAATGTTGTAGGTTACTTTCAAAACCCCCTATAGCAGTATGAACTCTATTATAGTGCTATACAGTAATTTGCAACTAGGTTACACAATTCCTTTGTAATACACAAAACCTTTTGCAAAATATGAATGATTTATCAAAATAAAGTTAATTTTACAAAAAAAAACCTTTGGAATGCTTATCGTATTTATATGTAGTGGTAGGGCATTTTGCGAACGCCCGCCTGGCCAGCTACCACCTTCATGTACAAAATCTGTCACCAAGCATATAAGAGTGTGTTCCGGCAGCTATGCTTGAGAGCCAGTAATTCTAAGTTAGCCTGAACAACATTTTCGACCACTTCACTTATTATCAGGTGAGATAGTGGTGAAAGGTTAACATATCAGGCATATTTTTTTTTAAAACATCTCACAACAATAAACATGTCCATAACATATAACAAGTCAATTTAGAAATTCAACTGTCTTCCTTAAAGTCGATTAAAAAGAAAGTAGCCATCATTAATCAGATGAACATGTCGACTCTATGTCCCAACATTGGAACATTGGATCCCATTATTGGGCGTCAGACGGGACTCTGTTGGCCGATTGATGGATGAGAGCCTCGCGGCTATCCAATTTGTTCCAGTAAACATGTGAAAAACAGACAAAATTAATGTTTATTGTCGAGTCGGTAAAAAGAAAAACGACGGTACCATAGATGCTGATATTAAGTTAAAGCGTGACGAACACATCCTGATAAGTATTCCAACACTGAGCCGAAAAAAATATATGAATCATTTATAAAAGTAGTCAATCTAAAATATTTTCTCAGAAAATATTGCAATCCAATCTTTAAATCTAAAGCTCCCTAAAAATATTACTCTAAAAATCTCATTAACACCTCCCGCAAAATAAATGGAACAGATTTTCATTGAGAGCAAACGAATGGCGAAAAAAATGGCTAAAATCTGACAAATGGCTTTCCTTTAACGTCTGCACCCATCTTATTATCGTTACCCACTACCGAACAGAACTCATTTGGGTCTTCTTTTAGGTTCTCTATAATATGAAATCCGTTGAAATATCTATCTTTTCCTGTAGATATGAAGGTTCACTTTTCTATATTTTCATTCACTATATTAGCTTCATCAACTAGCATAGGGTTACCAACTTTATGAACATTACCTTAAGGTATACTTTCAAACGCAACAAATCTGAGTAGGATATCAATTTGAGGAGAAGCGTCTGTGTTAATAGCATTATACGCAATCTCATCCATACACTCGGGGGTTAGGCCTTCTATGGACGGAGTATCATTTTTTATGCGACATATAAAACATATTTATTGCAATCATAATCGTTTGAGTTCTTCAAGCGCCATGTTTGGACGAGATAAATAGAATATAATGGGTGGAAAACTTTTTTATCGGCAAAATTATTTATATATTATTAGTTTTTGTCATTTTCATCTCTATTTATAGAGTAGAAAGGCTATTAAAATTATCAAATTAATCTTTTCAGTTATTTTGAATTATTTTGTTTATAGAAAGCATATTATTTGTCATACTAAACTTATATTCGGTTTAAGCAATTTATGTTGCCTATAACGAGTAGCAGCCACCATGAAAATTAAACTTAAATATCATCAGTCATTACCTATACTGAAATACCTACAATCTTAATATGCCTTCCAGGTGAAAAAAAATCATACTAGTTTTAGAAATAGTACAAATTGAACACCACAGTGAAGGACAATTTCCAATATCTCGTCGCGATTTTCAAGCTGACCCTACCAAAACTCAATGCGCTCTCAATTCACGGCAGTTATTATTATCTTGACCTGGTGATTGAGCTCTCCTGCTCTCCATCGCGGTAAACCTTTCTTATTGGCTGACGGATTCTTCACACGCCTCTCGCCTGCCACTGATTGGCTCGGCCTGCCACGCCTTCTCAACTCCGAAGCCTCTGCTTCCAGTACTTTATACCCCACTTATATATTTTCACCCTTATGTTTCCCTCGCATTTGTACGACAGGCGGCGGACAGTACGCACGCGTCTATTTCACAACGTGTCGTCGCGATATAAGTGTAAAAAGTTTTGTTCTGTGTGCGGATAACTAAATGTAAAAACAATGACAATGGACGTTCATAATAATTATCAAAGTTATAAAGAGGCTACCCCTGATTCTAAAGAGACTAGTTTGAGTATCGAAAGTGCAAAAACATCGCAAATTAATAAAACCGATATGCAATCGACTGTGTTAAATTCTGGAAAAGCTTCAAAAAGGTCATTCGATGTGGCTTTTTTGATGATGCCTGATGATAAGTCGCGCCAAAAACAACCCGAGCGACAACTGAGAGTTTCAAAGCAATTATTTCATAATGAAGAATGGGAACAAGCCCCCAAAAGGATTCCAGAAATGTACAAACATCACGAATACTCCAATGATACAAGTTCTGAACCAAAGGAGCAAGAAGACGACAGACTTCGTGTCAATAACAACATATCGCCAAGTTTCAGCTCCGATATAAACATTGATGTCGGAACAGACGAGTATCCAGGCAAGTCCATGTATTGTAGTGATTCCGAAAATTCTGATCGCTCACGAAGTCGTCCTAATTCCAATGAAAGTGCAGCTAGGACCCCAAAATTTCTACCAGAATACAAAAACAAAATATTTGACGATCCAACGTTGATTAGTATGCAGTCACGAGCGAGATTTGAAGGAAGATTTTTGGACAAAACAGATGTTTCTCCGAAGAGTGCATTTACTAAAGTAGCAAATTATACCATGAGATCACCGAACCCATCCGTCAGCCCCGATAACCTGCTTTACCAAAATTCTGTCAGCCCTCCCTTGTCTGCAGCAAGCCCGCCAATCAGTTCTTACAACAAAGCACCTGGATTCAATAACTTACTTACACCAGCGCATCTTCTGAATGGCGGAAGCTTTTTCAAAGGGCAGAACGTTCCTGTATCATCACAAAACTACCCTGAGCCAAACATGCAGCGATTTAACAAAGGTGTGGAATACCAAGAAAAATCAGACTCTAAAGCTGCAACAAATAAATTGAACTTTTTGCCATTTAGGCCTGATATTCCGTATTTACAGGCTGGATCTTCGTATCCTTTTGGAGTGCAAAATTTTCAACAGCCCAGTCCTGAATTTATGAAGTTCCCTGGACCACCCAGGGAGCCAGTGAGTCCATTGATTGCTAATCCTGCTGCTGCTATATTGAGCACGCTATTGCCTCCAACGTTAGCCGCATTTTCATTGCCAGCTCAAAATGTTTGTGCTAAATGCAGCATTAGTTTTAGAATGACATCAGACTTGGTCTATCACATGCGAACGCATCACAAGAGTGAAACTGCAACGGACCCCAACAGGAGGAAGCGAGAAGAAAAATTGAAATGTCCCGTATGCAATGAAAGTTTTAGAGAAAGGCACCACTTAACCAGACATATGACAGCTCATCAGGATAAGGAGGGTGATATGGATGACGTGTCACCCTCTCAGAGTTATAAAAAGGGCAAGCAATTTTTCCCTCACAGCAGTAGCTCCCTTGTCCATAAATAAAATGTTTTATGTAAATGTGCTCAGCACTTTGAATGTAAGTGTTTAATTGATCCAAATTTATCGTAATACTTCTCCAATAGATTTCGAAACTACACTGTTTTAAATTATTGGCTAAGGTCGTTGTTGTTATTTAATTATATATTCTAAGTGCAATATTAGATGTATTGATTTTGTAAATATGTAATATTTATAATATAATAATTTTAGTAGTGAATCATTAAAACATGAACGAGTCTCCAATGATGCTGGTTTATTTTATCCTATCTAAATATTGATAGCAACATATTAGAAACTGTTGCAGAAGAAAACATATTAGCACAAATAAATTTAGAATATAATATGTCATTTGGGATGACTCGCATACTTAGATATATATTTCGATTGATGTTTTTTTTTTATTTAGTTTTCATCATCTATCTGCCGTTATCCTACGTCTTCTTATTATGTCGTCAACTAAATGATAAGTCTTTATATATTAACTAAAATATCAGAGACACACGTTGTCAATATATTTTCTATTGTGACAAGCCATCTGGCGTCAGTCTACGATGGAAATTCTCATTGGCAGTATACCCACCCCGTGGCTTGAATGAGAAAAAGATATGTTGTGAGTATAATGCGCAGCAAAACCTTACTGTTATTGGATTTTTAAAAACATTAAACTATATATAACTGGCAGGTATGGTACAGCAAAAAAATATTTTAATACAGTAAATATCGTATGACAATTTAGGCGGTAGATCTACTTATATTTTTCATTATAATAGGTTTATAAGTAATAATTTCAAAATTCACAATTTCTATAATAATATGAAATAACGCCAAAAATATTCCCTTGAACTTATAGAAGTTCCATACATTTTCGCTAATAGCTTTCAGACTATCATATATTCAGAACTTTAACAGCCCTAGCGCATCGAATCCTTTAATAGGGTAGAGTTGGTATGGTTATTGACGTAGTTGTCATAACCCTCTACTCACCATATCGATAGTATATAAATTTTATTAGAACCTTTCGAATCATATACATGGTAATGTATCAAATTAGGATATAATCATTAAAAATAAACTCACCGACTGCTTCATTAGTGTGAGTATAAGAGTGCCGCTTTGTAATCTTGAAGTCCTACCTTCGATTCCTGGGTCGGACATGTTCTTGGATTTTTCAGTCCAGAACTATGTAACAATAGGCTCGCCTCTTAAGTCTTAATTCGTGAAACCGAAACGAGGGTCATTAGATACCTCTGACTCTCTCTTCGGAAATACACGTGTAACGATGATTTACATATGTGAATGTTGGATAATTTTTTTTTAACCAGAAACTTAACAAAATTGCGTCTTGGAGGATTCCACCGCAGTATCAGATATTTTCTCTCATAACAATAATGTGCAAACACTATTGTACATATGCGTGTAGCACACTTACAGAAAATGAAATTGGACGAAAAAAACATAAGGACTAATGTCTCGGTGACACGTAGGGCGAGAAAGGTAACACTGCGATTTAATGGACAGTGACTCTTAACATCAGGCAGGGAATTTGTCTATCTCTTCACTTTTTAACATACAAGAAAATATAACGATAATAATATATTTCGTTGAAATTGGGTCTATTGGAATCGGAACCTCATCCAGTTTTCCAAAATTAATCTGTGCGCTTCTGATCCTTGCGAAGCTAGACTAAGATACTTGTACTTTTTTGCTCAAGTAAAACACAATGAGTATCATTTATTGCTGATACGTAAGCCTTTGACCACATTCTCACCTTATGATAAATGAACATTTGGTTGAATATGGTATATCCTTAAATTTGTACTGGATCTCAAGGAAGCTTTCCTGGTGGAACATTTTTAATTTTTCAGGTTTATTGTGTAAAAGATTATCTATTTAATGGCTACTAAGTGGCAGGCATTTGCGAAAAGTCCTACCACTATGTGGTGCAGCTCTAGATCATAACGGGCTATGGAACCTAGACCTTGTGCGCGGTAGTTCATAGTCATCTGTCCTTGCTTTGAAACTTGTTACAGACTGGAATATTTGATCTGCCCACATGCCTGCAACGCCTGATAGGTCGGCCAACCTTATGATTTCTTTGATATATAGTTCATAGTGTTAACAAAATTACAATGAAAGGAATAATTTGAACCACGAGCGGGATTCAAACCCGCGACCATCCCTGTATAAAGGCGGGACATGCTTTCCAATAAAGCTGTTATAGTGAGTGAGTCATAGCTCAAATATATCCTTTCGTTTCCATTGTAAATAAAAATCGTCATAAGGAGACCCTTTTCCATTCCGTTTGTAGTAATTTTGCAAGCTATTTCGCAGGGCAGGATTTAACGAAAAATTTACAATGTAAAAAAGTTTAAAGTTTATTTCGAGTGAAATAAACTATAAATTACTAGCGCAACATTTATTAGACTTAGGGCCTGTTTCAGAATGTTTGAGTAAGTTCCGGTTTTACTACCCAGAACATATTTATTAAACAAAACACTATATTTGCGTTTCACAGTCATCGATTTAGCCTATCCATCGGTTAAAGCTTGAAACGCGCTGCATGTGTCATTTTTATCATTCAGTTATTTTATGTGTTGCATAGCAACCCGAAACTTTATTAGGACATTCTGAAACGGGCCCTTAAGTCACATCAGATGTCAAATATAATGAGGACGAATCGGGCATCGAAATCTTTCTATTTTTTTGGTTTCTGCATAGTAAGAACAAACGAAAGATATTTTTATATAGCTGATATCTACGAATAAATTCATATTTATTCGTAGGCTGATATGCTAGCCTTTGACTACTATCTTGCTTGATGGTAACTATTGATGTGGTCTAAGATTTTGTTCAGGCAAATCTAGAACTACTGGTTCTTGAAAACAGCTGCCGCGAGTGTTTGTAAACTCGCGTGCTGATCAAAAATCACATTTACAAGTGTTGTGCTCAATAATTTGTAAATGACATTGTTTTTTTAACATATTTTCTACTTGAGGGTGGTAGCTACCCAGGCGGGCATTCGCAAAATGCCCTACCACCACCAATATCACCAGCACGAGTGGTCACCCATCAGATTCATGACAAAGGTAGACGTTGCTTAACTTTACTGATCTGTTAATAACAGCTTACTAAACTTCGCCACAAGCGCTTCATAATTTATGTAGTTTAGCAAAGTGTAAAGAGTGTTTGTGAAAAAAAATATCCTTCTAGACCTACAGTCAGCGCGTCGTCAGTCAGTCAATGTTAAGAATGAATGTTATTTGCTATATTTCAAAATCTTTATTGTACCATACCCTCTATGTACACATCAAATACTAAAATACCGATTCTCAATGTTGTTTTTAAGCACCGAAACAACCAACATTTCGAAGCGAACATATTACACGACTGCCCAAAAAAAGGAGTGTTATTTAGAAATGTGCTGAATGTAACACATCAGATGTACAAGTTTGTAGAAAATTTAAGAAAGTCTTGGAATAGAAGCCGTTCCTAAACTGCTAGTATGAGTAGATCAACATTTTTTTATCCCGTCATAATTATTTTGTAGGAACTTTACCAAACAATTCTTCCTGTTGAATATTGCTTAGTCGTTCAATAACTAAATAAATTGACTGACTTTATAGAATACTAAATCGTAAGCAAAATAGAGACAGCTCGGATAACTGACAATATAATAAAAGTGGCACCCCCTACGACTGAGCATGTCTAAGCGCCATGACTAAACTCCTGCGAACAGCTTCGTTCCCATGTTAGCGGGTGATTTCACTTTAGTAGCGTGAATTTGAACTACATTTACGATATTAATAGTCTGGATCAAGCTGTGGCTTGTTAATATGGAAAATCATTTTTTGTCAAAAGAAAAAAAATAATAATAAAACAAACTTCTCGATCTTGGGTTCGTAGAGTCAAGATCTCCTGAGGATTCTTCGTTTCGATTGAAACGCGTCGAAAATTCTTCCGGTTTGGCTGCGTGGTGTTTGTGCCGTCACGTTGGCTTAGCAGGAAAATTAGGCGGAATTGTCACTAGATATCTTTCAAGTGTGTGTAATCAATACATTCATTTAAAGTTTTCTTAAAATATTTGTTACTATTAAAAATAATAATTTAATTTATTTCCGATGACGGCGGTGATGTTTTAGTTTTAATCAATATTATTAGTTAAAATGTTCACGTAAGCATATGAGTCATCTGTACGTCCTGACTGACTCGGCTCGGTACTTAACATAAGTACGAGTGGATTTCCCATTTGGTATGGTTTTAATTGGTTTTCATTTGTATTTCATTTGCTGTTGTTACATTATTACATTACCAAATTTGTATAGTAAATCCGTGGGGTACATGGCTAGAATGTCACCTCTCCATCTCTGCCTGGTGTCGTAAGAGGCAACTAACGCTAAAATACCGGAAGGTCGCTCCTTTTGAGGAACTGCTATCTTATACTGCGATCCCCAAGGCGCTTGCCAAGGGTGGAGATAATGGCGATCACTTTAAAAGGGGAGGCTGTGTTCAGCAGTGGACTGTCCGGCTGATTCAGTACTATAATTTACTTCATTACATATATCAAGGTAAGTTGAAAGACCATCGTGATATATTTTCTAGGTATTTCACAATAGTAGCTAGCCAGCCATAGCCTATTTATCAGAATTCGAACCACTGACTCCTTGTGCAGCGATCTATAGCCATTGCTACAACACCAGCATTACAAGACTTCGCTGACCCAATACCACCAATCCAGCAAGAGTATAATATAGCCAGACGGTCATTATATCAAAAAAATCAAAACGGAGCTAAACTCGATATACTTAAGACTTCAAGTAACATAATAAACCTTGAGATCACCTTGCACCCACACACATGTCTACAATAAATTAAAGCAGCACACATTGAAGATTGTGAATGTGGAAAGTTCACAGGGTGTCCGCAGCAAGTGCGAGCTGAACAATATTTTTGCTGGCTCGCCGAACCGTGAGTAATTCAATAGAAAATATTCATATTGGGGACAGAGCGCGGCGCCCTTGCCTTGTGCTCTATACAGAGTGTTTATTATGTTAAATAGATTTATTATTTTTGCTGAAAACAATTTTTGTATTTCAAACTTTGTATTGTATCGTAATAATACATTGCCAAAGCAAAACGCTGACATACTTGTTGTAGAATGTCGTGAAATTTCAGGTGATTGCCACCGTCTGGTCCGATGTTTTAGCCGGAAAAAGCCCTGAAAAAATCGGATATTTTTATTTTTACACAAGTTTTTGTTTAAGTTTTTGTAGGCATGCTAAATAATGCAAGTAAATTTGTGGTTGTGACACTTACATTTGAATTAATGTTGTTGGTGGGTTTTATGAGAATGGTTTTTGGCTAAGTGGCTGACAGGCTCCAGATCTTCTTAAAAACTATCTGATAATAAATTGGCTTTTTCATCAAAATTAAGATACAAATTAAAGCCAGCTTTAATACCATCCTGTATAAAGACACTATGCACAGAGTCTTGATGACAAATGTGGACAGTAATACGGAGCCAGCTACATTTGAATACAGCGTGGTGCTTTAAATACGCTGCTTGGTTTCTTGTCTCTATACTTACTTTTCATGACTCGTATCCTACCTAAAGTAAGTTTAGGTAATGGAGCTTCGAGTACACAATGGTTGTGCGAAATATATACACACTAAAGTGAGGTTTTAACCTGAGCTTAGCGCTAGGCGCTGGAGACGCCGTATTTGGTAAACAGATATGCTCAACATTTTGATCGTTGAATATACTTAAAATAATACAAAAACTTTGGTTCTACAATTTTTCCATAGTTTAATCAGTCATCACGGCTTTATATCTAAGAATAGCGGCCAGAAGTAGATTAGAATCTCGCCTTTTGCCAGATATCTTTTCGCCTGTAATAGAGAATCTCTGCAGTTTATTATCTTATTGATTTTTTCAATAGATTTCATTTTGCAGTAGGCAATCAGCATAAAATATATACATGTTTATGGACTACCTTGGCAATTGGCATAAGTAACATATAGGCTATCTTAGTTAGAAAGCATTTTAAAATTTCTTACTGCAAGAAGGTAATTTACTTCAAATTATCATATTTTATAGTATAAGAGCGCGGCTAAAACTAAAAGAAACATTTCTCAGATGCCATATGAACATGCAGAGAAATGGTAAGAAATAATCGAATTATTCTAATGTGATCAGACACTAACAAAATGTGGGCCCAAATTAAATTACAAAACATTCTAACCAAAATCGTTCGACAGTCACGCACAATCAATACGAAAAGTACAATATTTTCCACTCAAATAGCTCCACAGAATACGAAAAATAATAAATATGTATTTTACTGAACGCATTTACAAGATTACAATATTAGCGAACGCACGTCCTCCTTCCGGCGCGTCGTCATTACAAATGATAAATAGTCGGCACACTTCGATAATCAAATTCAAATTTGGAATCTGTTCTACCCTCGTATTTTTTTTCTGAAGCAAGGGCGCTCGCTCAGTCATAGTGCCACGCGGTATTGTGAGAAGCTTGTGACTTTATTAAGCGTGAACGAATGGTCTCTTTAACCGATTCTCTTCGCTGACACGTGATCCGGAACCGATTTGGGTTCCGTACCCGATTTGTATGTATTTGTATGTAAATTGTAGCGTGGGGTGGAGAGATAACCGGGCGTGGTTGATAGGGATCTCTGTTATTGAATTAAGTGACGTTTAGTGACTATTTAGCGACACTGTTGTGCTTCGGAGATAAGTTTTGAATTGGAATTGCGTCTGGGAAAGGAATATGTCTTATTGGTTGTAATAAAAGTTCATGATTTATTTTGAAAACAAATTATTTTTGTCAAACATTTTCTTTAACACCGATGATATCCGCATAATATATTGAATTTATTCAGATTTAACTTGATTCTAGTGACATTACGTGAAGTAAAAGATGGGAGAAGGGGATGTTATACAGCCAGTAAGATTGCATGCTCTGCACCAATATCTCCTGGAAACTACTCTGATTTAATGAAGATATTAGTGATTATATTTTGCTTTTTTAAAATGGTACTTACTTGAAACAGAAATCTCTGGCTAGCTGTACAATAATTTAGAACAGCAACACAGGCTAGGGCAGCGAGTGTGACCAACGGCTTCCGTCTGTTCCACCCATCCTTATGTCTCGAAAGGAAGCTGGGATCCATCCTGATGCTTTGTTTGGAGACGTTGCTCCGTGTCCTCATTAAATATATCTCTGTTATAACTGAAAACAGCTTTTTGGGTTGTGTTTTCAGTAATTATTCTTGTGTTGAAACAAAAAAGGAATTTTAACATCACCCATATGCTTATATATGTCTTTGTATTTATCACACAGAGTAGTGGAACAGTGATTTTATCGTTGGTATAATGTGGATCAGTATAGACAAATGATGCTAAGAAAATAAATACGGATTTCAATATTAATGTTTTAAAGCAAATTGTGATTTTGATTTATTATTAAAACGGATAGTAATCATTAGAATATTTATATTATAACATACAGAGTACATTATGTTTTGGTTACATCAACATATTGTTAAAATATATAGCTGAAGAATGTGCGGAATAACAAAACATCTATTGGTAATAATCATTTGAATATTATTCAATATGTATTATGTATAATTGTATATTATGAATATGTTATCTTTTTGCTGTCATAGATTTGGATATTTTATTAAACTGAGCAGATATACTTAAAATCACCCTCACAACTTTAAGACACCCGTGTGCACATGCAAACAATAAGTAGGTGATTTATTCATGAATTTCTTAACCAAATTTTCAAATACGGTTAAGTATCTTCCATATGAGAAATTTTCGCGAAAACTTGTGAATAAACACTCTCCTGAAATCTTCCGAAGCGGGCAGAGCGGCCATAAGAACCAGTAATGTATTCAGTGAATATTGCGCGGGAGGCCGCTTATTATTTTCGACTTACTTTCGAGAAGGTTCCACTTGGTTCTTAGACTTTTTTAGATTGTTTTCTGTACATTACTGTACTAGTTATAACCATTATCCAACCCTTATCTTACTCATGTAGCGGTCGGTAATACATGTCTTCTCTGACAACGTGTTAGGAGGGAGTCAGGAAGTCAACGAGCTCTGTTGTGTGTCCAATGTAACAATAGGCGTCAATGGTAATATGACGGTAATTGAACGCATTTCCCTTATTTATGTTTTAATGTCAAAGTCAAAATTATTTATCCAATTTAGACGTACACAACTCTTATAGAAATCAATTACAAAGTTTTACAATTAAATCATTCTACTGCCGCGTTCAGCAACAAGGGTATATAGCCACTGTGAGAAGAACGGGAAAGAAACTCCCTCCTCACCACTCACGACCACCCTCAAGTAGAAAATCTGCCGCCAAGCACCTAACGGGATTTTCCGGCAGCAGTCCTTGAGAGCCAGTGAAATTACAAGCACATGAGACTTAACAAATATGTTTCAATGTACGGGCTCATTGCCATTCGTGACTTGTGACGAATTGTATCTGTTATAGGCAGAGGTTAGTCCGCTTAACATCAGGTGGACCTCTAGCTTGTTCCGTGACTATAACATAAAAGAAAACTTTTATCTTAATTAAAATTAGTTCATACTACATATGAGGAACCCTTTGTAAATTTGAATTCACTTTAATTCCAAAAACGACTGTTACTATATATTATGTTGAAAGTTTAACTTAATCAAGTTCAATATGAAAGTAACATTATGCAAAGAAAAGCTTATATATTTATTCTGTATTGAATTTAGAAATATAATGAAGTAAAATAAAGTATATGTGACATTAAATTAACACCAGCGTCGATTATCAATCTGCTTTCCAGGAAACGGAATTGATTAATATGAAAATAATATAATGTTCATTAAAATGCATTATCATTAGTCAAGGAGTGAGTAAAATACAAATATATTTTATCTTTTGATTTTAAAAAGAATGAAATGTACGCCCGTCAAAGTTGGAAATTTAAGACCAAATTAAAAATTAACTACATAGTGATTTGGAATTGTAGTATTTTATGGAAGATACTATTATGGACTCTGTTGAAAAAACAAAATAATACTAACGCGCTGTTTCATAATTAAGTTGGGAAAAACATATTGTTTTTCACGGGTTGCAATAGCGACGTGGAATCCTAATAAAACGAGGCCTAAATCGTGCTTGGATGTTCTTTTTATTTTTTTGCCTTTTTTCTGTTATGAAAATAATGTTGATGCAGTTCCAATCGAAGCGAACTCGTCAGTGCCGTTCCCGGCACCACATATCCATATTAATTTTAACCATATTTCACCGCATTTAATTCATATGCTAAATAGACGCGAAACTTTGTCAAATGCTATTTGTGTGAAACTATATTGTTTAGTTACATTACTGGTTTTAAGTTTATTTTAATGTAATTATTGTTTGAGAGCAATTTCAAAGAACAATTACATATTAAAATGACGATTTTAAAATACAGCAAGGATCGAATTTTGATATACATATTTGTATATTTCTGTGTAGGTACTGTACTGTAACAGCCGAATCGTCCACTGCTGAACACAGCCTCCCCTATATAGGGGGTATTTGCTATAATCCCCACGCTTGGCAGGCGACTTGGGGATCGCAGTGCAAGATGGCATAGTTCTTAAGAAGGCACTGCTGCCCACCTTCTAGTATTTTTCCCTTAGTTGACTTTTACGACACCCATACGGGAAGATATGCGGAGGTGCAATTCTAACCCGGCACCCCACGGGGGGTGTGTAGGTACTATATCTATATCTGCACTAATATTATAAGGAGGAAAGATTTGTAGTTTTGTATGTAACGAATAAACTTAAAAACTACTGGACCCATTTGAAAGATTCTGCCACCATTAGAATCCTACATTGTCCCTGATAAACATACAGGCTGTAGAATATTTTCAATATATGTTAAATTTTTGTTAAATACCAAAGCCGGAGCGGGCCACTAGTATATTATATTTTATTTACTGAAAGTATCATTGGCATCTAGTGAAATCCTCACTTAGGCTTCCCCAGGTCTTTAGTACAACCAGTTATGTTATTAGGTAATCTATCTAACAGTCATTGAGTCTTTGTGTAATTTTTTTTTCAATAGCAGTTCTTAATTTTTTTTATTTTTTATTTTACCCAGTAGGTGGCAAAAACCATCTTGGTCCTGTTGGACACTTGGTCGTGCAGTGTCCCGTCCCCTTGTAAGTTCAATAGCTTCAGTGCCCTTCAAGCCTAAACACGCAGGCATCTCGTACTGAACCAAAGTATTTGAACTTCCTATATGGGTACGCAATGGTTCAATAGGTGCTTCTAATGCTTTCGTTAGAGTATTTCTAGGAATTTTTATAGTTATTTTCAAAAAATAATTATAGTTACGCTGTTTCCAAATGCAGTTACCATTGTTTCGAGTGAGTTACACGCTTTGAAATTTGGAAGCTGTATAGCTACTCCTTACAATCTTAATCGCGTGTTGCCATACTTTTTGTGCTTATGTGATTGGGTTTGAAAATAAGTATTGCTTTTTTACATAATTTAGTATAATTTTGAAGATTTATTCTTTATATAGTACCCATACTTAAACCATATAGAATAAATCATGCACATTTATTTTAAAAGTTAATGATGTCAGAATTACAACACATCTAATCTATTTTCTTCGAATAGGTACATACCTAGTTGTTTAAATAAATTAAAAATTTTGTTTCGTAGCAACCCTGATACATATCGAAATTTAACCTCATTTTCAATTCCTTCAGTTTCCCCTGCGTGCGCCAGCAGTAATATTCCCTTATTTAAATGAAGACATAAATTATATGTCTTAGCGTATCGGCGTACAATTTCAGGCTGCCTTCTGCTAATTCATTGGAAACATAATTCGTTTTAAATGGAATTAGAAAGCTTTACCAACAGACTGTGTATCTGATACCTTATTAAAAATATTCAATGTACTCTTAGAATCATGCCTTCATAAGCCTACAACCATTGGCTAAACAATTTATTTGTATGTGGTTGTATTAAGTACTACTGAACTGTATAAGCCGAATTGTCCATGGCCAAACATAGCTTCCCCTATTGATTGGGACAATTGCCATAATTCCCACGCTTGGCAGACGTCTTGGAGATTGCAAGGTAATAGTTCCTCAGACAGCGCTGCTGCCCAACTCCTGGTATTTTTTCCTTAGTCGCCTCTTACTACACCCACGGAGAGATTTGGGGGGTGACATTCTAGCCCGGCAAGCCATGGATCACATAATTTGTACGACAACGTAAAACAGGCTAAATTTAGTTATAGAACTTGCTATGTGCTGCAGTACCTACATGTTTTGGTGATTTCGGTGGAAAAACTTACTCGAGGGTGGTTACTAGCATTATTCCAAAAGTTGTCGCTCTGGTTCATTAACATTGCTTCAATAAATGAAGCAAATGCCTCAGCGTTATGTTAGGAAGACGAAATTACAGGCTCTGAAAACGATGAAAAATGCATAAATTAATAATAGTTAGTCTGAACAACGGCTTTGACTATATAGTCGGTTACCATCAGGTGAGATATAATAATAATCTTTAATAATAATAATAAGATATTGGTCAAAGGATAGCCTATCTCTTCTTATTAATCCTCTATTTAATATATTTATTTACATAGTTAAATAAAATACTGACTTCCAACAAGAAGATTCACAAGTCAAACTTTAAATGGATCATCCCATAATTTTTTTTTGTTGTATAAAATATACCTCTAATTTGGTCTCGTTTATATTTCATCAACTTCTATCACGGAGTTTTTATGTTTCACTCAATTAACCAAAAATAAATATGCAATATGTCTGTAGATCTATAGATTCTTGGATAAAATAGTTATTGCACCTTATGGTGACCAGTTTTATAGGCAAGAGAAATAATTAATTTGCTCAGTATTTTATTTTGCGGTGTAGGTGAGCAAACTAGAAGATAATTTACCTGGTGGTAAGTTTTCAGCAAACCATGGACATCCAAAGGTCTCGAAGATGCGTTGGCAGCCTTTGAAGAAAGAATACGTTATCTTCTTGAAGGCTCCTAAGTCTGACCGGTTCGAAAATACTTCACATGGCAGCTGGTTTTACAATGTGGCTGAAAATGTAGCAGTATAAGTAATAAAATTAAAATTTATTATAAATATTAAAGTATGCAGCGCTAAAAACTGTGAACAATACACTTTGTACTGGACAACTTAATCTTTGATTCAATAGATTTCCGAAATTATAAAAAATAATACTGAATGTATAAAAAAAACTTGTGATCACAAAATGTGAGTTTAGATCTTACAAATATGTATATTGTACTGACTTCCAAAAGTAATTTCATAATAATGTGTTGATAATCTTTTCTGTAACTTTATCATTGATATACAAGTTCTATTTTCATATAAGTTATTTCAGAGATTACTTTTTTGACCCAGAATACACTTGGTCCTCTTGTAACTCAGGGCCCAAAACACCTATTGTTTCTAAACTAATAAACCCCAACAATGTGAGCCCCGGAAAGCCCCAAATGTTCATATCCATTGTAGAGAAACATTGTTAGTTGTAATATTGTGCGTCGGAACGGAAGTCGGTGGAAGTGCGTTAGTTTATGTGATATTTCGGAAATCTTTTGTTGTACCTTAGAATCTACCGCTTAATAAAACTACAGCTAGCAAAAGTTTATGGCTTATTAAAACGGAAAATGGTAAGGCTTTTTACAGGAAATGTGGATAGAACATTAGAGCAACATTCCCGCAGGTTCAAATAAGTCGGTCCGCAACATTGGTATTGGAGTATAGACTCAAGGATCACTCCACAAATCCATTAAAATAAATAAATAGAATCTAGCCACGAGGCAATAAAGTGCACTTCAGCGCGCGAAGCATGGAGTACCTAATAAATATATTCACCTATAAGGCGTCACTCTTTCTATCGTATAGCCTTATGAGGCGACACGCACAGAAGACAGAATAATCCCGTTCGGTGGGGTACACCGATGTACCTGTAGCTTTGTGCCAAAAGGACAGAATGAGCCATGCCTGGTATAGATAGAAAGATTTTAATGGCCTCGAAATAATCCTTGGGATATAAACTATTCATGGATAAGTCATTCCATCGAATTGTCTATAAACATAGTCTGTGATTGGTCATCAATGAATAAATAATTAAAACACTTTGCTTGGAAATTCATGCAACGTATTTATCGGTGTCAATATAGGAATCGAAGCTATGTACCGAATGGCTACTTGTCATGCACACCCATAGCCACACACCGTCATGTTTACTGGACTCCGAATCAAGTCCGCTGCAAACTTCACGGTGAACCTGAACGTGAATGGCCCGCATTAGTTATAAGGGATAACAGATACTAGAACGACTTTACAAAAGAATTATTTTCCAGTGCTGAAAACTGCAGAACGTACGGGGCCGAAACTCTGAAAGGTAAGACTATAAAATAAATTTACTTACTAGTAGGCAGATTGCCTACATAATTTGTGTCTTTTTAATAGATAAGTGTATTTGATTAATAATAAAATAAGTGAATAGAGTAAAGGAATGACACCAGTGAAATAGGCAGTTATAGGCGGTTCATGCATATATCACGATACGGTAGGTACGCTTGAGTTAAAACCTCGGGGCATGTGTGTTTTGTGTTGTTACTTTGTATAATTCAAAATAAAGACGTGGTATTTTATCAGTACTAATATATAATCAGTACTTATATTATAAATGCGAAAGTATCTCTGTCTGTCTGTCTGTCTGTCTGTTGCGCTTTCACACCATAACTACTGGACTGGACTGAATTTGATGTTGCTCAATTGTTATTCAAAAATAAACATGTTTTTTTTTAAATTAAATCTACCCATCAAAACACAATACGCATTTTCATTGAACACTACCTATTTAATTCACAGTCTTTTATTTGTTTATACAAAAAAAAGTATATTTACAATTACAAAACTAAATGGAAACACAAAGTAGGCAAATGTAATTAAAATGCTGGAGGCGGGCAGCCCTATCGCATGTTTACGTACCGCGCGGTGATAGGTAGTTATTTCGAGGACAGAGCCGAGTTAAGATACTGTATAGATAACGTTACCGTGATATAGTCTTGTCTGCGAGTTGTAGCTTCTGAGGAAACCTATCTTAGTATTTAATAAATATAAATGTAAAAGGGTTTAAGTCGAACGTAATTTGTGAGTATTTCGTTCAATGCACTTTCGTAAAGGCTGAAAAATTTTAATGGATATACTATAATATTAGTAGGTTTTCAAAATTCGAATTCACGTACCGATTCGTTATCATGCGTATAATTGTTAGTCTTTCTAATACTATTTTCTTTCGATAAAATTAAATTTCATGGATGCACTCCTATACAGAAACCTTAACATACACCTCACTAACAGCCTTAACGTAAACTGTTGAACTAAGGCCTCTCCCAATAGGGGGGAGTGATACCATAATCCCCGTTTGGCAGTCGTCTTGGGGTTAGTAGTGTTAGAAATTCCTCAGAAGGCACTGCTGTCTTCTAGTTGTTTCCATTCATCGTCTCTTACAATTCCCTCAGGAAGATATAATAATATTAATAATCCCATTTTATTTCAGACTCATGATCTATTGTACAAAAAAATATTCATAATAAAATAGATTAAAATAAAAATCTGGCACCCCACGGGGCACATACTTTTGCAAATAATCTAACCCAAACGTAAATTTTTGTTGTTAAATGATGTGACTATTTTCAAAATCGTACTGTTTCTTTCTTATTAAACCGATATCTAAAGTGCATTCAAACATTTTCTTTCTGAAGTGGAAATTGAATGATTTTCCATGAATGAATGAAAGCTCGATCGGAGACGTAAATCGAACTTCATATTAGCTTGATGTATGGACTGAAGCGCCAATGGTAGATTAGTCTTCAGTCTTAAGGCGATGTCGTGGCTTCTACTATCATAAATCTGTTAAACAGAGTATTAAAGTGTGTACAGTAATTCTAGGTTCACCTGAAGCACATCTTCAAACATACCTACTAAGTACTATTGCTATAAGGAATGGTAGTAATCATAGACTATTAAATACAATTAACAACAAATAATCCCATAAAGTATTTTAAGAAAACATGGATCTTTTTCGCTGTTTTTATTTGCCATTACGGTTACTCGCAATCAAAAGAGTGTATATTTGGAAATGTGATGCGTATTTTTAGAAAATTAAATCCATGCTACGCCTTTAAAGAGAAAATCATATATAGGCATTTTTAGAGCCCACTATTTTCATCTCGTACTTTTAGCACACACAGTCCCACTGATCAGATGTCAGTTATTTCTTACATGATGGCAAAATATTTTTAACCATACACCTCATATTCTGAAAATAAATTGCAGTTGCCAAGTTTCTTTTTTTAATTTCTGCATATCATAGTTAGAAATTGAGACATAGTCGAGGACATGTTCAGAACATGTAAATAAATATTCAGCTTTACGTATATCTAGTCTACAAAATCATTTTTTTGATTTTTCACGTCAAAGAAAATTAAAACTTGCTCGTATAGTTTTATATCTAAGATTTAATCATACGATCTTAAAAAGTTATCTGAGCCTTAAGTGAAAATATGATTAAGCTATGAGAAGCGATGCCGTCTGATCACTGATTTATAGATAATAGAGAATGTGCTACTCTACTTGATTGCTTGTGTGATGTAGAGCCTCTTTAGAGACGTGCTTTACGAGCTTTAAAAGGTATTGATCTTTAATCTGATTTAAGAATTGTCTGACAAGATAAATCTTGAAGTTTCTGTTGGTGGAACATACCCCTTAACCAGCAAAAACACGTTCTGGTTAAAGTTACTAGACTAATACATACCAAGGCATTTGAAAACTTAAATGTAGTCTTAGGTTTTTACGATTATGACATAGTATTTAAATCGCTATATGCGATAAGACCGCCCATTGCACAACCATTGTCTAAGAGTACTATTTATAAGATTATTTAAATTTATATACGCAGTGCAATAAAGAGTTTTGTATTTGTATATAAACAAAACCGATTAATCACCCCTTGAGCATGATAACTAGTGCACCGAGTTTAAAACGGTCGGGATAAATACACGAGATATCTCCAATGCCTTTTAATATGGAATTAAAATATATAAGTAATTAACAAGTACTCCAAGTATGGTGTCGGGTTAGAATTAAGTCGACTTATTTCCCCAACTTAAATCGTTAGATTTAACCCCCTGATATTAAATGTTCCTTGATTGGATACAAATTATAAGCAAAAATCATATATGTTAAGAGTTACCAATAATTTTAATATATATGTATATATATATATCTATCCTGTACGACCATTAAATCGGCTAGAAAGCCGCAAGTCAGTAAATTTCTTCTTAAAATTAAAACCTCTACTTAAGTTTATTTTACATTATTGTTATTATACTTATACCTACTTCACTTAATACACAATATTTTAGCAAAAATAAACACGAATCTCTATAATTATAGTAGTATTTGTCTCATTTTGGTAGCCAACGGTTACAAGCGGCTAATAGCCGTTCATTGTGGCGTTCTACGGCCAGAACTATTATTGTTGCTTAGTTTTTGTTGTTTAGTGACTATTAGGGCCTATTACAGTTGCCTATTCTACTTCAATACGTTCTTTAGAAAGCCTCCCTTGTTCAACAGTGGACGTCTTCTGGCTGATGATTATGATGATCTTGGTGGGTATCATCCACGGTCACGGTGTCAGATATTCTGCCTCGAGTATAATTATGCAAACACTGTCGTGTAGCGCTAACGTCACTCTGCCAAGTGAAATCACTGGCAGAACGAGAACTAAGAACGAATGCCACAGAGTGACGACCGCAGTGAATTGTCACGCCACTTAGAATGGTAACCTTGCAACTGTAATCAGGCCCAAGGAGGGGCTCGAATCGTTACTAATACTATATTTTTTTTAAATAGGTATTTTCATTTGTGCAATAACGTATCAGCAGATTAGGGGTGGATGACGCGTATTCGAATCTAATTGTGGAAACATGACTAATTTTTCCTGCCGTAAATTTGAAATTTTGAAATGAAACTATTTTTTTTAAACACATAGAACATACATTACTAGGCAAAAATAGCGGGAATAGTAATCATGATAAATAAATATATTATCCCCTAGAATTGTAAGTATGAATAAATCCTCTCGATTTACCCAAACAATCCACAAACGAAGAGATAAAACCTATAAAACAACAAGGCACACTTCCGTCACCCATAACTCTCAGAGTTTCGCATATTCAAAGGCGAAATATTGTCGTTTGTCCCTCGCGATATTTTCGCAAATATCTTCCGTTCGATGCGGAGACCAATAAAATATTGACAATTTGTTTTGCAAATATTGTCGAGATAGCACTTGAAATATGCGGGACGGAATGAGAGATAAGACTTTGTGGTTTATAGGCAGTAACTTTAGTACTGTGTTGTAGAAAATTCTACTCATAATAAAACAAAAATCATAAGTATACTGCGCACAGGAGAATTTTGAGAAGAGCTTAACTACATTAACTGTCTATTCTGTCAGTATATTCTAGCATCACGTCAGGAGTACTGAACTAATATAATTAATAATTGTTATATAAATATTATTTCGCCCGGAAATGAACGACATTTATATATACATATACATATACATGCAATAACAAATTATAAAATTTCGTATTTAACAGATGCATTTCGTCACAAATGACAAACTGCATTGCACCTGATAGCATAAGAACTAAAACGTAACTCCAACGACACAATATTTACTTATGCTATCACACCCGTCACCCTGAGGCATACAGTTGATAAGAAATAAAATGTATTTATTTGTAAAAAACACGATAATTACATATTATTCTGGTCAAATTTAAAAAAGTAGTTCAACGCGCTTCACCATTACTGGTTAAGTCTCATCATGTGCCTGTAGTTTTACTGGCACTCAAGGACTACTCGCGGAACGCACTGTTAGGTGCTTGGTGACAGATTTTCTACTTGAGGGTGGTAGCTAGCTAGGCGGGCTTTCGCAAAATGCCCTTCCACCATGTGGTGAAGCTCAAGCCGGCGGCAGGGATCGTACCATGCACCTTCGGCACCGCAGTCCATAGCTATAACCGCTCGGCTATCTTTGCTTCAAAATACATCTGTTACTTTATCTATATCATTATTAGAAAAACAATACTTCTCCTATTTATGTAAATATATATAATCAGGTAACAAATAAGTATATAAATGAGAAATTTATTTTTTAAAAATTAAAAGTATGTTCGCAAAAAAATTGATATTCAACCTTCCATAAACAACGAAGCGGTCACAAGTCAACAAAACCAATAGGTACAGTACAGTCAGCTCAAAAACCATCTATCATCCAGACAAAGGCATGGCAGTGTTGTGCTGAAATCTTTTTTCGGATTCAACCGGATGCGAACCGCCGGAAACTCGTTCCGTGGCAACGGCTATTTAAAGGAGGGAACTCACGGGGCAAGTTTAATATCGATGTTTAAGAACACTATTTGTCGGGGTCTAGAAATGCTTGAAAATTTCATACTATTAATATATAATAAATAAAATTTGTCTGTCATTTAAAACATATAATTTTCACTAGCATTTATACAAAAGGCAAAATAGAATCAGACTTGACTAAAAAAACTTTTACAGAAGGGTTAAACAAAACAAATATAATTGTCACAAGTCCTTGACTACATTTCCAATATGTAATACATATTATGAACGTAGTTGCAACACTTTCTGAAGAAGCACAGTTTTGTAGAATTGTGAATATTAAAACAAATTTCTACTCTACTGCCGTTCTGTGAAACTCTAATAAAGTGCAGTGGAACAAATCCAGGTGCTGGCACTGCTGAGTAATACCGTTAAGTAAGTAATTATGTAAAAACACTACATATATGCGTTAACAAAACATTGATTTACGTCTGTTATTGAATTTTTGACAAATGGGACTTAATTTTTGACATAAGCATATATCAAGGCTATCAAGATCACTTGATATAAAATTTATTATGCCACGGTTTAATTTAACAATTTTCAATAAGTTATCCCTATAAGTTAAAAGGAAATTGATTATTTGAATACAACAAAAAACTAGCGAAAGGAGAAAATCAAAACCCTTTAATACCATAAACAGATTATTGTAACTGTTATTTATATATCAGCAGTGCAATGTATTATTTTCTTAAAAATTTAGGCGTACTTGTATCGTCTGAGCGCGACATCCAACCATTGATGAATATCGCTCTCCCGCTCTCTCGTATACATTTAGATAGAGACCTCTTCACGAGGGGGTTGGAAGTGAAAATTGAATGTCTGGTTAAATGGCGGCCGTACAGGAAACAATACTCGATTCTGCGGAATTAATGACAGCGCGGATGGGAAACCAGGGGTAAATAATTTTTGGTGCGGAATAAGGTTATGTATTTAACGAGTTTTTAAGATTTCTTTTAAAGTAAGAGTTTTTATAATGCAGAGTTGCTCTATCGATAAATAATTACCCTGACTTTATATCATTGCTTTGAATTTTTGTTTGCATATATATGAATAAATTTGTTACATTTTTTGTCATGTCATTTAATTAAATAAAAGGCAACACATTTTATATTTACCTAACGGATTCATCAGTCTATTTCAGATAATATTGGTATAAAGCAAGCCCAAATTCATATAAGAACAAAAAAGGAATGATTTCAATCAAACTGTCATGTCACTGAAAAATACACAATTACGTATGTGTTTGAAACCTTAACAGTAGAAATAATCTATATCTCTTTTCCTTTAAAATTTCAACACATTATTGGGGACTTTTGTATGTACCAAGAATCGTTATATTAGCACTCAATTCGAGATTCGTAGCGCGATTCTGACACGCTGTTTTCCGGTATTTTTATTTGGTAGTTGTTTAATAGTAGTATTTGTTATTAACGCCACGTTTGACATTTGTCAATTAGTATTTATTACAGTTTAAAACTTCAAGCCCTCTTAAGGTAGGTCGCAAGGCTTCTCTAACGCCCTTTTAAGTTTGAAAGCTGTCATCTGAAACTAAGATCAATATATACTATTCTAGCCTAAGATAAATGTTTATATGTCACTATGACCTGTTTATAAATACAAATCCAATGAATTTAAATAAATGAGGAGATCTTGTTTAGTAAAAGGAATTCTATTGCCACACTCCAGCTGGACAAGCCTGCATAACACGATATTAATATGTCAATTTCTGACAACAGACCACGAACTTTACTTACGTTTTATAGTACTTATTTGTCAAAAAATCCTGCTAGCTCGAACACGACGGGGCTTGTTTCGTTGACAAAGTCCGTAGGCCTATTTTAGCATATTGTATATTCACCAAAGTAGCATGTTAAGTCCCAACTTGATCGGACCAGCGAAAGCTGTCTTAAAATCGTTTTCAAACTGTTCACCTTACAAATAAATGAATACATAATTATTTATAAAGATGTGTTATATGTTTAAATAATTGAAATTGTGAAGTAGAATACAATTATGTAAAAAGGCTGCTCACCCCTGGCTATCGCAATATTTCAGTACAACAATAGACGGCAGTGAAACTGCGCGGTTTGTTCAGATTTCACCTGCAGGCTTCTGGGCGCAGAGGTTGAGAGCGGATAGGTTTAGGTTCAATTCTGTTATTTGGAAATAAAAAAAAACATAAAAGTGTTAAATAAAATAACTTAGAAGGCATAGCCAGCCAGCAACAGACTTCACTTGAAAACCTGTGAATGACCCTGATATCTATAACTTTCTTATTTACTTATATTATGAATAAGATCTAGTTTTTGAAGCAATTATGGCCGACTTGTAATAGCTATGGACTGCCGTGCTTTTCTAGTTTAAGCCTGTTAACACCTTCGAAAACATCATCACCTACCATCAGGTGAGATTGTGGTCAAAGGCTTACCTATCATCAATAAAAAATTAAAAAATAAAATTTGCGCCCCTTGCAGGCTGAATGCTGTATTTGACTAATCGATGTTAATAATTGTATTTTATTCTTGCAAATAAACATTTAATTTGATTTGGACGATAAATATTCGAAGATCATGTGTTTGAAAGGTAAATAAACAAGGTGAAGCTCTCTAAATTGGAAATAGGCCGGGTCCGTTCGGCCCCGGATCATTAGAGGGCTCACCGGACGCGAACCGTTCCGGCCCCGGAACCGGTGACACGCCGGTTTTCAAATTCTAATTATTGTTAGAAATTGATTTAGGTGTTTGTATGATAGGGAATTAGGAGCTTTTCTGTATGTAGGTATACTTCTTAAATATATGATTTTTGTATATATATTTTTTCTATGATGTAGTGAGTTCTTTTTGCTGGGACGTTCCTCATGCCAGCCGGGATTTCACCATCAGTCGACGACACAACCAACTGCATCCCACCCCTCGCACCAACCGATGACGTCACGCGGGCTACGCGCTGCCGCCCGCAGTGCTAAGCGAGATGTCAACGCGGGCGTCCCGAGCTCTCCTTGAAAAAGACCACCGAATGTGGTTGATACTATAGTCGGAGCTATCTGACTGATTCACGTGAGTTATCCCGTATTATTTACTAAAATTATATTTTTTCTTTTTGTATTGTTGGTGCCTACCAACAATATATCCTTTGACCACTATCTCACCTGATGGTAAGTGATGATGTGGTCGAAGATGTTGTTCAGGCTAACCTAGAGTTATTGGCTCTCAAGGACAGTTGCCGGAATACACCGTTAGTTGCTTTGCGACAGATTTTCTACTTGAGGGTGGTAGCTAGCCAGGCGAGCATTGCAAAATACCCTTCCACCATGCAGTGAAGCGCAAGCCGGCGGAGGTTATAAAACCATGGACATGCGGCACGACAAACCATAGCTATTACCACTCGGCTATCATAGCTTCAAAAACGCATTTGTGAAAGGGTCGTTATATTTGCCTTTGAGGGATGATGATTAAAATCTGAATTGGACCAATAAGAAAGAAGATCATTCTGCGGTTTAACAGAGCTTCAATGAGTTGAAATGTAAAGTATGAGTGAGTTTTCACTCCGTAACTCTGGTGTTCAGTGAGTCGGCGAGGGACCGATAAGGTCGAATAAGTGATTTCACAAATTTTCGCTTGACTTTATGTACCTGGACAAAATGCTAATTAGTTGAGATATTGATTGAGCCAACCACGCGAAATCTAATTGACCAACTGTATAATTTTGGTAGTTTTGTTTGACTGAGCAAATGTAAATATTTTGATAATAATTCACAAATTAATACAAAACAAACAAGGCAATTGCACGTCCTACATATCTCTTGGTAAATTTTGATCAAGTGTGTAATTAAAACCGTAAAATACCATGTAATACATGTCGTTTTGACATCTGTCAAATTTAAAATTTATGAGCGTTTTAACTGCACAAAATATACTTTCTGACATCAATATTTCTTAAAACCAAAAGAATAGATTTTTCATACAATTTTACCTGAAATAACGTTCTCATTTTCAATAAAACCCTTCACTAATCATTAAACTCCTTCTTTCCGTGCCATTTGACACGTTTTTCGAGGACATTAGTAAGGTATCAGCTCACCACGCATCAACACACACGAAAATGCGAATATTATTGAATCCATAAGACATTAGCAGGTGAAAATGCTACCGTGAATTTGTTTCTTTCAAAGATTTCATTTCATAAGAAGAACATTAACTTTGACCCTAATAGTAGCGAGTTATACAGTTCGGATGGTGGGCAGGAGCGCCTTTTGAGGAACTGATATTTTACACTGCGATCCCCAAAACGCCTGCCAAGCGTGCGGATTATAGCAAATCCCCCCTCAATAGGGGAGGCTGTGTTCAGCATTGGACAATCCGGCTGATACAGTATATGAAAAGAAATGGTAAACCACAAAATTTGTCATCGCGGTGGCTGAAACCAATGGGCTTCTGATTGTTATAAGCATTATACAAGAAAAACTAGAATGTTATTTAAGTTGTTGTTTCCTTTTGTTTAGATTCAGATTCCGATATGTATTGCAACCATACAGTACAAGGCGTTTTAAAATTAAACTTCATAAGTATAATAGGTAGACTAGTTTGTGCGGACCCCGTCGGGCACAGCAAATTAGGAGAGAAGAGAGTTGGTAGATAAAATTATAATGAGAAGAATTTATAAATAGAGTGGTCATTATTTTGATATAATTGAATGTATTTAAATTAAAAAATAATGGGGAAAAATAATAGTCCAATGCGGGATTTGTACCCGGGATTTCCTCCTCTACAGCTGAGGTATGCTCTGGCCACTACATCGAGAAAATCTCGTTGGGCCACTAAGCCAACATGACTAATGATAATGACTCATAACTCTTAATTTCTCTCGTGATTAACCATAATATGGGGATGAAGGGACACCTATAGTTCAAGGTTAGGTAGTACTACAAACAAGACTATTTTTTCGCAATTATGTTTAAATTTGTTAGCGATGACGCAACCCTATAATTTTAATAATTGTTATTATTGCAATAACGCATGCGGATACATTATAACATTCCTCAATCACAAATTAATTATTTTTTTTTTATTTGCGATTTTATTTTTGTATTGTAATGGTATGTTAAATAGCTTCCAAAATAAGTGAATTTGAATACAAAGCACATACAAAATTATATTCTCACATTAATCGAATGCATTGTTTTAGTAAGTATATAGCCCGCAGTCGGTTTTCCACTCTTTTATATTGAATGATAGGGATCTTTAGATATAGGTATTATCTTGATAGCGATGCAGCATCTATGTGCACCTGTACTTTCTTATTGTGAGCGAATAGCACGGCAACTCATAGTTCATCATCATCATCATCATTGCGGACTTGGAAGATTTATTAGGTTGAGAAAAGCCCTTTTTCCCTAATTTTATTTGATGAAACATAAAATTATTTAGTCTTCAGTATTTTGAAGTGTACAGACATTATACAATGTCTGCAGTTTTAATCTTTATTATTCATTTTGCCAAAAACTTAATTATTGATAATTGTCTGATGTCAGATAAGACAACGATTTTTGCTTCCGAATATTATTTTACAGAAAACTTCTGACGTTTATATATTTTTATTTTGCCGAAACAACATTCGACATTTTTATTCAACACAAAAATTTATGATATTTTTTTAGCTATATAGGTACATATACCTCAAAATTATAAAGTATCAACAGCCAATTTTTTTTTAGTATTTAAGAATGATATTATAGAATTTATTCGGTATTTTTTCATTACGAGCTTTACAAATTCATAGCTTTATTATGTCCTTTTAATTATTGAATTATTTATGTACACACTTTTAAAATACATTTGTACACTATACACACATAAATAACTTTCCGGTTTTTTGTGACTAACGTGTTTGTATGTCAAAACTATATTATGTTATATTATATACTATATTATGATACAAGTGAGCGAAGTTGCTCATTATACACGAAGCTATGGCAGCCCGAGCCGTAGGCGAGGGCGTAAATCAGCCGAGTGTGTAATGAGCAGGTTGCTCACGAGTTTCATACGCACTTTTTCAACACACTTGCGAGGAAAAAAAATATATTGCACAAATGCGATACAAACAATATACGAAAATTATGGAAAATAACGCGCGTTATTTTTTTTTTGTGCGCGGCAAATGTATTGTTATTGATTACATATACTTAGCCCTAAACCTCTTTGATGTTACAAATTGCATATAATTTGCCGGAATGTACTAACTTAACTATGTAGGGATAATTCTATTAGGCACTAGTGTATAATATTATTATGCACGAGGGTGTTATAGTTCGGTTTATGGCCCTAAGAACGATATAATAAAGCTCACTTTACGAGCAAGGGTGTTGAAAATAAACAAAGCGAAGCTAAGAGAAGTCATTTAAGCTTTTTAAATTGGTACACAACTTTGTTTTTGTCTGGCTTCAGTTAGTGCTCTTGAACATTTCTTTTTAATTATAAATTATTTCCGAACTTTCACATGATTTGTTCAGAGTTATAGTTTGTAACGAAAATTGCACAAACAGCTGCTTACTGTGTTGCCGCTTAACTTAAATTTTTCGACCTATAAACAAATAAAAATGATTTGTTATAATTAGCAAAAACTATTGGTACCGACCATGTCAGTGTTAGGCGAAACATTAGGTTCCTGGTCTAAGCCTTAATTAAATACAATGCAATGTAATATGTAGAATTATAATTTATATCAACATCTTTTCCACTTACAATTAATATATTACTTATTTACTTTGACTGCATATAAAATTATTGATTAAGTTAAAGATATGTGAATAAATTGTAGAATTCATATTCCTGTCACGAAAATTTTGAGATTTCTTACAAAACTATACCTAATAGAAACTTATGAATTAATATTAATGTACAGATATTCAAATGACGAAAGGATGCTATTAGGTTATAATACCTAAATATATTCGAATATGCCAAAATACGGCAAAAACATTTATGATCTAACCATACTACAAACTAATAGGTATTGTGACCGTTTTAGGTCAAATGAAATTCGGGCAAGAAAATTCGGATGTATAAATAGTTGCTAGATAATTGCAACTAATTATGTGAGGTCATATAAAACATTTTTTTTATAAT
The DNA here is from genome assembly GCA_963854805.1 of Plagodis dolabraria. Lineage (NCBI taxonomy): Eukaryota > Metazoa > Arthropoda > Insecta > Lepidoptera > Geometridae > Plagodis > Plagodis dolabraria. The sequence goes on along the minus strand of OY978443.1, from coordinate 4,425,891 downwards.
TTTATAACCCATTATTTTTGTTTGATTTTTTATTATGGTGTTGATTATAGTGATTTTGATATTTTAAGTCATCAGTTGTAATATTATATTTCCAATAAGTTACTATAAAATTAATAAAATCAATCCATGGAATAAAAGTGTAATATCAAGAGCCACGATTTATAAAAAATATATTTGACTCACTATAGCAATTTAGATACTGATTGTGGAGATTATTGGATATATTCATTAGTTAACTATGATTTGCAATTATTTAATTATATATTTACTTTTTGCGTGTAGTGTACCTATCAAAGCAGCCAAAATATTGGTTGTTGCTCCTACCGCATCTATCAGTCATCAAGTGGAGTTACGACCTCTAACACAAGAGCTAGCAAGACGTGGACACGAGGTGATGGTAATTACTACAGACCCAGCATTCTCCAAAGGAAAAGCTCCGGAAAATCTAATAGAAATAGACATTCACGACGTCACGTATGCAGCAAAAAATGACGGATTTGCCACTAGCGCTACGGGCAGCCAAAGTGATATATTTGTGCAAGTTGAACTGTTCCTACGTCTTTTTCATGTAATGTTTGACGCATTTATAAAAACAAATGAAGTTCAAGAAATTTTAAATTATGATAAACATCACTTTGATCTGTTGATACTTGAAGCGATTTCAAGACCGTCTCTTATATTCTCTCATAAATTTAAAGCACCGGTCATTTTATTTAGTTCTCTTGCTTCCTTTGAACTGATCAATGAATATACGGGACCAGCGACGCATCCTCTGATCTATCCTACAGTTCTTCATCAAAAAACAAATAACCTCACTTTGTGGGAGAAAGCATTTGAACTTTATAAACATTATTTGTTCGTGAAAACAATATCATCTACGGACGAAGGAGCAGATGAAATGCTGAGAAGAAATTTTGGTGATGATATTCCGTCGATAAAACAACTTCGAAAAAATGTTGACATGGTGTTTTTTACAGAATATCATTTTTGGGATAACAATAGGCCCGTGCCACCTAATGTTCTATACCTAGGTGGAATACATACAACACAATCTATAAAAGAACTGCCAAAGGTAAAAAACATATTTTTATATCTTTACACATTGAATAATCCATATTTGTGTGGTATTAGCCCAACAATTTTTGAGGCGTCTGATCAAATTTTCTGTTCTGATTTCTGTTATAGGACCTGAAGTTATATTTGGATTCTTCTGAGCATGGTGTCATATATGTCAGTTTTGGAACAAATGTTAATGGCTCACTACTACCTCAAGAAGCTGTCCAAACATTTGTCAAAGTTTTTTCCCAACTACCGTTTGATATTTTATTGAAATGGGACAAAGATGTGCTGCCCGGAGCTACAAAGAATGTGAAACTGTTCAAATGGTTACCTCAAATAGATATTCTGCGTACGTTTAGCGTAAATTGTATTGCTTGTAATAAATATGTTGCTTTTGACAAAGTCTGGATTGATCAGTGGTTTGGTTAGAAAGATATAGTGACTTTTAATTAAGCAGAGACCACGGCCTTTCACTTGCTATCATATGAGCTTGATACATATACCTTGATTCCTTGAATCTTATTATATCATTCATTCATGATCGTCTGGTAAAACTAATTCGTGAACTGCCTTTTTTCTAGTACGTCTCCAACCTAATACATTGGCCATTCATATAACTATTTCATTTATTTCACTCAATTTTTATTCTTGTTTTGTTTACATATCTTCATCTATCCCTTCAGTTTATCCAAATTATCTCAGTAAAACATTCTATTCTCGACTGACGTCTCTTGAGGTTCATTCACTCTGCCTGTTTTCTTATTGCATCCTATGCCTAATTTCTCCGTTTGATATTCGGTACACATATTTCCCAAATTTCTTATGTTAACTCCATTTCTTCGACTTTAAATGGTCTACTGACATTCCATCATTTTCGCTACCAAATGTTAAATTTTTGGGCAAATTTCGTAGTTAAAAGAAGTACATAGATATCAGAGATCAAAATCAAATCAGATTACATGTGTACATTATTATTATTTCTACATAATTTCCGCCAAATTGTCATCACCTTATAACAGTTCTGATAAACGAGTAATCCGATCACAATAATCGATTAGTAACGATAGGATTATTATCAACTTACAGGTCATCCTAAAATCAAATTGTTTATAAATCAAGGAGGTCTACAATCTACTAGTGAAGCTATACATGCTGGAGTTCCATTGATAGGGATGCCAATGCTTGGAGACCAGTGGTTTAATGTTGAGCAATACGAACGACTGAGAATTGGTTTGAAACTGGATATTGAAACAATTAATGAGAAAACAACGTTAACTTTAATCAAAACGGTTATCGAAGATAACAGGTAAATATTATCGACATGGTTTTTATTAGGTACTATTTAAAAAAAATTAGGTACTTCTTTTTTAAAGAAACTTTCATAAAATGAGAAGGTTCTCAATTTGTCTATATGTTTATTTGTTACGCAATTACTGCGTCAAATTTTCTGCGTCAAACTTTTTTTTATTAGGTATAATTTGCCTCTGAGGCAATGCCATTTTAATTTTATCAAAATCAGTCGAGCACTTTTCAGTTATAGTAAATTTACTGAAGAATGTATTTGCATAACTTAAATAATAATGCTGTTTCAGATGGCGAAAAGTGTTTAGGGCGTTACTAAAGATTTGATTAGCTATATTTCAATTACATAAAAACCAGTCCTTTCAAGTATATTAACGTTTTGCCTGCTTTAACTGAAAAATCTTAGACCTAAAATATTTGTGGTTAATCAGTTTTTTTTTTACATAATATTACATATTATTTAGTCCGGCAATGACTCGCGTAATATTTACCGGTTATTGCTCCGACCAGTTTTGAAATTATTTGAAGTTTTTCGTCTGGGAGTCACGCTTGTGCACAATGATCGAGTGCGAGCCTCAGCACGTTTTTAGCTCAAAAAATATTACTTGTTTTTACTACCCAAAGCATTATACATTATAATAAGCTTGTAAAATTATATAAGGTTTCAAGAAATTTTATTTCAAGAATAAACTGGTCAGACCAAGTTTAATACCCTTATGCATTCTGATTTAGCTTTCGGCGTAATATTGAGCACTTGCGCAATTGGTCTAACGATCAACCTCACAGCCCATTAGACCGCGCAGTCTGGTGGACCGAACACGTCATCCGGCATAAGGGGGCGCGACACCTGCGAGCTCCAACTGCGCTTATCTCCGACTGGGACTATTTTGAAGTTGACCTGCTGCTTGTTATAGGATCCTGTGTCATCCTAATTTTAACTGTATTAGCTGCTATACTTTATAAGTTACTTTTGTGTTGTTTGCGTTTAAATAAAATCGCTAAAACTAAAAGTGAATAGTCAAATCTGAAATTCTCCTATTTATTGTAATAAATAAACATTTTTCCATCAATGAAAGGTTTTATTTCTAGTTATGGCTATCGCATGGCATCTCCAAGCTCACGTTAATGTGTAATAATTTCAATTATTATTATATTAATTTTATACCTTGTATTGTACTATGACAAATCACAATTATGATGTATAACAGATTTAGTTGTAAATATTTATTATTTTTAAAATTACATTTAAATGACGATTTCTATTTAATGTTAATTTAAAAGTGTAATTAATTAATGTAATTGTTCGTCGTACCGTTTCAGTTAATAATAATAAATAAATAAATCAGTGATTCCCTGGGTGATTCCAGTGCTAGACATTCGTAAGAGGCAACAAAAAAATACCAGAAGGCAGTAGTGTGTTCCAAAGAACTGCAATCTTAAACTGCGATCCCAAAAACGCCTACTGAGCGTGGGGATTATGGCAAATCTCCCACCCAGGTTTAAGGCATTTGTTCAACAGTAGACTGTTGGTGAGAATATAATAATTTTAGATTTTAAATCATAGTTAAAGTCAGTTTGGATAAACATCAAACGGAACTTCACAATTTGATTCCGCCATCCCCATTCTATAACCGGACATCCAGGGATACTCCGAAGCGCCATCGCTATATGGTGGAAATTCCATTTACCCGAACTAAGCGATTTGCTTCTTCGTTCATAATACGAACCGCCAGGGAATGGAATACCCTGCTTGAGTCTGTGTTTCCAGTTAAATACAATATGGGGGTCTTCAAAACGCGAGTGAATAGGTATCTTCTGGGTAAGCGCGCTCCATCGTCGATCGCATCATCACTTAACATCAGGTGAGATAGTGGACAAGAGCTACCCAGTTCGGTATAAAAAAAAAAAATTCTCTTAAACTGATTATTCAATATTGACCTCAATCTCACCTGGTAAAAAATTATGATTAAACCCTCTAAGTAAATGTTACATACAAAGATATAAAAATCTCTTATAAATAAAATTTAGGAGCACAAAATATTCATCTCGTGCTATTTGTATAAGTACTTATTATTAATCAGTAATAAATGTCACCATATTGACTTATACTTGAGGTTTAGTATTTCAATTCAAATCACTAACTATAATATTTTATTTCATAAGGTTCGGTACAAAATACTAAGGATTAATAAAAAATGCTGTTCAAATATCGGTCTACTATAGGTAAAAAAATGCATGTAGTGCTTAAAATGTCAGTCATTTAATGTTGATGTCAGTTAGAAACGCTTTCAAATATTCCTCACGATTATCAATAACTAGATATGTCGTAACTGCCCGAAACGCCAAGTAACCTTTTAATGAGCAACAATATGACTGTTTTATACCCCCTAACCTGCTAACTGTAACTGAAAGAGCACAAGCCAAGCGCGATTGTGCCCCTCACAAACATTTATAAAGGTGTCTGTTTAATATTTATGAGGTCACAAAACGCATCAGCCTGCGGTTTGTTTAATAACGTTGTTTTTAAACGACTCGTCGACGGGGAGCGAAACCCTTTAGGCAACAATCCGCATAGAGTATAGGGTTGCTACATGTGTTATTTTACAATGCTATGATACTAATATTATTGTCATTAATGTGGGCTAGCTAACCTCTTACCATTAGGTGAGATTGTAGTCAAAGGCTACCCTGTCAGCAGTAAAAAAATAAGTAGTTTATCAAACTCAAGTCAAAAACATAACCTATAATTTCTCGCCTATTCTTGCGCACGGAAATGCACCTTAATCAATCAAAAAAAATCAATGCATCTTAATTGCCACTAGCTGTCACACGTCCAAGTGATGACTGAAAAGACCATTGCTTTACTTAAGTAGTTAATCGGTTATGAATGACTAGAAAAGCTCCACTAAGAGCGCTTCATTACCTACTTCCATTCATTCCATGAAAACAAGTAAGAAGAAAAAGTTTTTATATATAATTTAAAATAGTTTTCACTTCAGACTTATAACGAAAATAAATAAGATTCAGAGATTCTGAAGTTTCTTTATCGTTTATAATAAAACAATTTAAATTACTTGGACTTTAATGTGAAACTGTTGTGAAGCTGTAAAAAAATTGTTAAATAAAAATCTTAGAGGGCAATGAGCCAAGACGTGAACCATCGCCTGTCTTTCCCGAGCTCTTCCTTATAATTTAGCTTTCCCTTCCAACTGACAGCCAAACTGAACGACGGCACATTCAATAACAGGGTGGCGACTTCCGACACAAGTCTGTTCAGGCTCTTGTCAATGTATAATGTCCCGATAATTATTTTTTCAGTGTTGGTATATTAGGCTTCTCTGGTCATACCATTCGCAAAGCAATGAATATAGCTGAACTTCCACAATTTATACCAACAAAATTTCGGCCATGAGAAAATATTTGGTACGCAGTCTAACGTGCGCAACACACGACATTAAAAAAACGTGGCTAAATTATTTTGCAAAGTGTGCCAACCCTAGCAGTGCCACAGCGAGCGTTAAACAGTAGCGTACCCGCGCAAATCACGTTACAGAGTCATCTTCGTGAACAATCTTCGCTAACTGATTTACTGACTACACTGGAGCTGTGAGAAATGTGGCCGATGGGATTTTGTGCAGTGAGTATTCCAAGACTTTTTTGTTAACAAAATGTTGGTCATGGGATAATCCGTGCTATAAAATCATCATAACGTTAAGCCTGTATTCTCGTAATAGTCTATTACCATGTACCGAGGAAACTTTCTTAGACTTCTGATAGTGCTTCTGAAAAGTTCTTTGTCTGAAATACCCCCAATACTTTGTCCGGTCCGGGTATTGAACCTAGGATGCCCGGCGGCCCTTGAGATTCCAGAGCAACACAATCATGTCGAAGTATGTGTGAATGAGTTGGCATAAAAATTAACACGCACATTAGGCAGTGACATTGACACCAAATTTTTTAAACAATTATTGCTGAAACAAAATATTTGATCAGCATAATAAGGAAGATAATATAGATCACTGTTGAACAAAGACTACAACAAAAACTCTCCAAATCGCTCCAGAGCTTTAAAAATTTTTGGGAAAGTTTTGTGTAGAATTATAGTCAAACGTAATTTTGGGGTGCCGGGTTAGAATGTCACCTCCCCATTTCTTCCCGTGGGTGTCGTAAAAGGCGACTAAGAGATAAGTGCGTCAAATGAGCAGCATGCCGCTGCTCACGTGGATGTGAGTAGGGTGTTATATGTATACCATATTTGTACCCTGCCAGGGTTTCATACAATATTACAGTTGTATCCCTGTCTTATAGTAAGCGTAAACATATTATTCGTAATATGTTCTTGTGTTTCGTCTATTGTGTTAGAGAAACGGTGAATGGCAATAGGCTCACCCCCTTTAACATGGTATCAAAACCCAATTGGCGAAACGTGGGAATTTACACATCTCTGAACGGGGTACTAGGGGTACTACGGGGGACCTAGGGGTAGCCTATATAGGCGTGATTCAATTTATGTATGTATTCATTTAATTAAATCTGAAAATTTAAATAAATACCAGTAAAGGCTGCTTAACTTAAATGATAACAATTTTGTTTTCAACATTTAGCTTTCTCTGTTATTTATTTCAAAAGAATATTTTCCTGTTAGTTATATCAATCTAAATCGCTTTTACCTACGGGCTAAATGACGTCACAGCAGTTGTCGAAGTTAAAATAGGATCTTGTATTTGCATATTCCATTCTGTGAGCGCCCCGGGCACAGTCGGGCGCTATCTTGTATACTGAGCTACGTGAAAATATTGTATTTCGTAAAAAAATGCTTGAAAAATTGCAAAAAATGTTTCGTGGGAAATCATCTAACAATGGCAAATAATTTTCAATTATATTCACGTTGTTTTTAAAACATTTGAGTAAAATTGTAATTAGAAAAACAATGCATTAATGCACACAAGACTACTTAATCCCACAGAATATTAATTACTTAGATTATGAAATCTACCTATCTAAAAACTCCACAATTCATAACTTATTCATTAATAACATAGTATTCAAAAAAATCTCATGACCTTTTTTACTGTAGGCATCCTTCAATTATACAGGGTTATTGGTAAACAGCTAACAACCCATTAGGGTTGACTTCTGCTAGTCCCAACAAACATATTGAAATGTTTTTTTATGTGTTATTGACGGAATAAGTACGAGGACCGCCTAATGTAAAAAGTCTCTTGTGCCTGTAACGTATTATTTAATTTTTTTTATAACTTTGCTTTGTAAGTTTAGAATATTTACATTAAATATTCAATCAATTTATAATGTATTAAACTATTTTATACATTATAAACATTATGAGATGATTTTTTTTGAAAAAGGACTATCGCGTACTAAGTGCAAGATCACGTAATAAACAGATTGTTGCTGTAAATGTGATTTTTGCATGATCATCTAAGCTGGTTACAATAAAAAAATTAGAGCAAAAGATGAGGCTGAGTTTAGCCAGTCTCGATAGCGTAGTGGTAAGGCACGCATAAACCGGGACGTGGGTTCGAGTTCCGCATGAGAAGAACATTTTGGGCTCTGAAATTTGTAATTTCACTTTTAGCTTTATTAAAAAAAACTGCTTTTTTTTTGGGGACCAATTGTATCACTATCGATGACTATATCATCATGATAGAACGGCTAGATCGATTTTGATGAAATTTAAATAAGACCACGTGGGATGCATCAGCTTTTAAATAAGAATCATTAAAATCGGTTCACCCAGTCGAAAGTTACGAGGTAACAAACAAAAAACAATGAATTGATAACCTCCTCCTCATTTTAAGTCGATTAAAAAGATGTCCCACCATAACACCTTCATAGGAATAAGAGCATTTAAAAAATTTAACCAAAAAATGGAACCAACTTCAACACCTAAAAGTGTGAAATCACTTGTTGAAGTCGGTACCATGATAGTCTAAAGGTAATATTATCTATATAATATTACCGTGCCTCCGCGTTTAACCTCCTCCTCTTCAGCCACGTGGGATGCTTCAGAACACAAGAGCATGAAGACCTATCCTTGATGCGGGGTGTCGGTACAGCCAACGCCCCGCATCAAGAATTCCGGCGGCCCAGACTCTCTGAGAGATCCATCCGACTAGTTCAACCACATTCAATAGACTTTCACGTGGTGTTCTTAGGACAACTTCATTTGCACTTCAGGCAGTAGAAAATACTTTCTCTAATGTCATTAAACACATATATATTTTTTATATATCTGTCATGATATTCAATGGATTTATAGATAGATCATTTTATCTGAACCAATATTTTATTCAATATTTCGGTATTTTAAATAGAGGCAACACACACGATCTCTTGGTCGGTTATTCATAATCGATCACTGTTGAGCTCGATCGACCAATCAGAAAAGATTTACCACTATCGCATTTTGGAGGGAAAAATACGAAGAAACCAGTCAGTCCGTCGAATGATCATTCTGGCAAGAGACTTCAAAGCGAAAAGTACTAGCTTGAAATTGTACAAGTTTGGAATAAACTAATTTGGAAGTATTATCTACAATGGTTTGGAATTTATAAAAATATCGCTATGGAACAAGCACGATGCCCACCTAGGTGTTAAGCATTAACCTCTGCCTATAACAGTGGCAGTTCGTCACAAGTGGCAAATTGCACTGCGCCCATCAAACCTGCGACATAAAGTTGTTAAGTCTCATGGGCCTGTAATATGCACCCATTCTCTTCAAACCAGATTACAGTCATGTGAACATTACTGCTTGGAGGTAGAAATAGGTACGGTAGCAGTACGTCTTTGGACGAACTTGCAGAGAGTTCTACTGTTTACAACTTATAGATGTTGTATAATGCGCCTTATATTATAAATAAAATAAAGATTTCTGCACGCGCGATGTTTACCTTGTTTATGCTTTATTTATATATATATTATTAAATAAATACACAAACCTATTGTAGAAATGAATTTGCTTATTAGTTCCGTAATGTTTGCAGAAATGATCTAACAACAACCGTAGTGGGAGCCATTTTCCCGCCCTACAGCGGCGGCGGCGGCGATTGGAGCGCCCATTCCCATCGCCCGGAAGGGTAGGCAATTAAACAGATTTACATCGCTTATACTTATGGTGGTAAGAATTTGCATGAAAATGCTGAATGGCTGTCGGATTGCTTAAATATTGACGGTTGAACTAATAAATCATATAAAATATGGGAAATTTTGAACTATTAGTTGGTAATATTCAGAATACGAGGACTTTTCCATTACCTTTTCTTATAGATGTTGAGTTATCGTATTGACTAGTAATGCACTTTTTTATTGCTGATAGGTTAGCCGTTGACCACAATCTCACCTGATGGTAAGTGATGATGTGGTCGAAGATGTTAACAGGCTTAACCTAGAATTACTGGCTCTCAAGGACAGCTGCCGGAACACACCGTTAGGTGATTGGCGACAGATTTGCTACTTTTCTAAAAATCTTCTATCATGATTTTTATTAGATTACGCAATAGATAAACATAAAATTATTTAGTTGCGTACCTTAAAAATAACATTACAATAAAACATAGCATATACACGTATACACAGGCCGCTTATATTGCTTTAAGCATTTTTTGCAGATAATATTCTTATAAAAAAATTGTTTAATATATTAAGATTTTTTAATATCTATGGTAACTTCAGTATTATACAAAAATAGCATAATATATTATTCATCGTTTTTTTAACTATGCATGCTCCACCTATAACATTAAAACGCGAGGAAGAATTATGCCCATATACGTATTTGACCCGCAACATCCAGCGCTATAGCCGCGGTATGCTCTAACCACCAGGCCAACATGACATAATATATACGTATGACTCTTATTCATCCATTCTTACCATAGTATGGGAATGGAGTGACATCTATAGTGCAATTTAGATTTTTTTTCCATTGAAAAAAATTTTACTAATCGTGTTTCCAAAGTGTATGATTTATAGAATGAATCCTGAAATATATTATATTAATTATATAACTCAAAATTTAGAAATAAAGGTACAGCAAGGGATCAAACGAACTACAATTACGTATCGTTGCCTCGGTGCAGACTTAACACATACACCTATAACATATACTATTATAAATAAATAATATAAGTAAAAAAATATTCTGAATGATTTTATAAAATTATAGTTTATTATTTACTTTAAATATATTAAATATATATATCAATATTTAAAAAAAAAATATTTTCGGTGGCAACACTCAGGATCACAAAAATACCTATTTCTTACAAGTTTTGGTTTCTGTTTATGGCTAGACGCCTTTCTGAAGCTAACCTTGCTGACCCGCTGAAACAAACGTTGTTTTGCCATATAGGCAAAGAAATATAAAAATAAAGTTTTATATAACTATTTGAAAAATATTTACGTCCTATTCTCAGACCTACATATACACAAAAAGACGTAAATATACACAAAAAAAATCATAGGAAGTCCAGCCGTTTCATAAGAGGAGTTATGTTACAAACACATTTACACGAGAATGTTATATATTAGAAAATATATAAAAAGCCGTGTAGCACATCCGAAGGTCCTACTAATAATTATTCACTTAGGGCCTGTTTCAGAATGTTCGAGCAAGTTCCGGTTTTACTACCCAGAACATATTTATCAAACAAAACACTATCTTTGCGTTTCTCAGTCATCGATTTTGCCTATCCATAGGTTAAAGCTTGAAACGCGCTGCATGTTAACTGTCATTTTTATCTACAGTTATTTTATGTGTTGCATAGCAACCCGAAACTTTATTAGGACATTCTGAAACGGGCCCTTAATGTAATAAAAGCGTGACACTCGATAACAAGAAATGTCGCCCATGAACGGTATTTTAGTCTCTGTACGCATTGTTGTCTGATAGTGGAAAGAGACAGGAGCTGTCCTAGAGAGCCAGTTACTCTAGATTAACCTGAATAATATCTTCGACCACATCATCGCTTACCATCAGGTAATGAACGGCTTTACAACCACAAGATACAGAAAAAGATACTGAGACTATGATGATACTACTTTGTAATATTTTTGACATACGTATTATGTAAAGAAATCATTCGGGAACAAAAAATAAGTACGGCCAAACGGCGAAATTAAATAAATATTGGGATAGTACGTATGCAGGTGTAATGAGGTGAAGTGAGTGAGATAAATCGATAGCTTAGTGTATTGTAACAGCCGGATCGTCCTATGCTGAACGTAGCCTCCCCTATTAAGGGGGTATTTACAATAATCCCCACGCTTGGCAGGCGTCTTGGGGATCGCAGTGTAAGTTGGCAGTTATTTAGAAGGCGCTGCTGTCCACCTTACAGTATTTTTCCCTTAGTCGCCTCTTACGACACCCTCGGGATGATATGGGGAGGTGCAAGTCTAACCCGGCACCCTATGGGGAGTTTAGTGTATATCGACATTATTGTATATGAATAGTCATATAAAAACGATTATTATTTTATGTCATTTGCAACAACTGTTAAGCGATAAGGTCATAAAATTACAACCAAATGATTTTTTTAATCTCCAGCAGTTTTAATGCACAAATTACAAGATTATAAATCAAATGGGATATTAATTTTAACGTTCTCAATACATAATATAGTACATTACCGATCACACAATCTGCGTCGAGTGCTGGTAATGAATTGGCTGGACTATGATCGATGCGGTTCCAGCCGTCATCCACTAATGGCATTGTCAAGATACGCACTAGTCGCAGTCACAGCGTTAAAAACGCTGCACGAGCAGCATCATTTTAGGGTCGAATAATTAGTAATGTTTCACACTTTTTTAAGCTTTCACAGTCTATGACATTACGTATTTGTTATTTCATATACATACGAGGTAAAGCCGGCGATGTTGCAAGCGCCATGATCGCGGGGCAACTGGAGAATGCGGGTAGATGAACAACTAATAATTAAGAGCAGACATATCCATCTACCCTCTTTCTTGGTCTATTGCTACGCGCACTATTAGAACTCGATTGGTAGTCACGACGAAACACACTCACTGTAACACCACGTTGTTCACATTCAGTAGGCCGTATTTCTTTATTAAGCTTGATTATAGAGAAATACGGCCTATTCCGTCTTCATGGTTGAAATTCTAATATTTGGTGATTTCAATAGCTTTTTAGACCAGACTTGAATATAAGATACGCGACCTATAAAACACAATCCAAATTAATGAATACTGGAAGCGTTCAAATAAAAAATCGGCCAAGTGCGAGTCGGACTCGCACACGAAGGGTTCCGTACCATTAGCTATTTAACATTGGACTTCATATTTTAATTGTTTTAACGTGCACGAGTCCAACTCGCACTTGGCCAACTTTTTTGTATTTATTGTTATAGCGGCAACAGAAATACATCATCTGTGAAGATTTCAATTGTTTAGCTATCACCGTTCTTGAGATGCAGCCTGGTGACAGACGGACGGACGGACAGCGAAGTCTCAGTGATAGGGTGCCGTTTTTTCCCTTTGGGTACGGTACCCTAAAAATCACGGTCATAGGCCGTAAATTAAAGAGTTTACCTACTAATAATGGCAATGTTTTATTGTTATAATATACTAATTATTGTATATCGTATAAATAATTTAGAGTAGTAATAATATGTCCCATGCTTCGTGCCTATGAAGAACTTCTTAGGAGCCGCGCGACCCATCCATACTGAGCCAATTTATCGGTATCTAACAAAGATTATTAGATTTGGACCGATAAATATATGGATATGCACTTTGTTTGATATCACAAGGACATAATTATATTTATCAGGTAATGTTTCTTTCTTCTTACCAATGATTTCAAAAGTAAAGATACTATGTATAATCTAAGAAATTGTAAAGCATGTTTGACGAAAAGTCAACGCCATCTCTGGGATTTTGTGCACACTACAATTAGCGTAAGTAAAGTATGGTACAAGAAATCGTTCAACTTATTCCCGGTACCAATCTAAACGGATTGTTTTAATTAAGATCGGTTATTTTTTTCCCAGGCATAAGCCTAAGTCTTTCTTTAAAATACTACTGGTAACTAAGACGACAGATTAACCTGCTATATTACCGCCTGTAACCATGGTATTGCTATGGGAACTACAAACGTTACTATTTATCAGGAGCGGTTGCTATGACGAATATAGGAACGTAATTGAAAGGGGAGTTTTATTTTCAAATTGTGGACCAACTTTATTTTGCTAAAAAATACTACCTATTTAATCAGTACTAATCAGTACTCAGTACTAATATTATAAATGTTAAAGTAACTCTGTCTGTCTGTCTGTCTGTTACGCTTTCACGCCAAAACTACTGGACCGATTTGAATGGAATTTGGTATGGAGATAGTTTGAGACCCGGGAAAAAACATAGGATAGTTTTCATCTGACTGCGCAAAAATAGGCTAATGTTTTTGCGCGATAACCGACATACGCGCGGGCGGAGCCGCGCCCGAAAAGCTAGTTACTGATAAAGAAGATAATTCATTCATGCAACCCATTGTTCATTCACCACAATTTTCGGTATTTTGTACAAATGTATATTATGTGCAAAGATTACATCGGACTTGCGCCGCAAATATGTTACAAAACCTGTATTCCTTTTTAGATAAGTTTTATTCTTTTCTTAATAATAATTATTTTCTTAATAATAACGATGAGAAACGAGTGTATCATTTGAGAGTATAACTTTGCTATTTTAACTATTGTTTCAGATTAATTATCTCTCATCACAATACCGATGCCACTTTTGACTTACAAGAAAACTCTTTACTTCATTTCATACCACATCACGCATAAGACAATTTGGGGCAGTAAACTTCTTTAACCAACCCATTATTGGCTTTGTGGGTACTATGACAATGCCGGCAAGGCAATGTTTCTAAAAACACATTCTATCTAAAAGTATAAGTAGGGTAAAGGCATTGTAGAGTTTATGATGGTAAGTGGTTCTAGGAGTCAGACTAAACTTTTTAACATACAAAATCGAGTGCAAATTTGTTTAGAACTTTATTTTTGGGTAGTATGACTATATACCAGACTTTTTATCAAATCAAGTGCAATTAAAACCACAAAGAAACAAATTCATGGTAAGGTTCATTGAACAATTATAGACGGCGCGTGTGTAATCTCAGTGCGTACAAATACAACGAGATCCCGGCGCATTTCATTACATAACGAAATATGATTCAACGCCGCCCATCGAGGCGGAAAAGACGTTACTTTAAACGTGGTTGCACTACAATGTTTGGAAATAGATTAATGGACACTCTGGACTGTAGTCTACTAGGGTAAGGTAGTTAAATGCTAAGTATTAATTAAGGAGGGTAACAAATGATTTGCTATCTGTTGTCATTCGAAATATAGTAGTTGTGGTTTTCTTTATCAACTTCCTAGTTATAAAAATTATAGTCGCGACAAGGATGGGATTCAAAGAACAAGATTATAATATGATCATGATTGTGATGATATCAATCATCAGTACTATAATATTATACATGCGGAAGTAACTCTGTCTGTCTGCCTGTTACGCTTTCACGCCAAAACTACTGGACCGATTTGAATGAAATTTGGTATGGAAATAGTTTGAGACCCGGGAAAAAATATAGGATCGTTTTTTATCCAACTGCGCAAAAAGAGGTTATTGTTTTTGCGTGATAACCGCATAACGCGCGGGCGGAGCCGCGCCCGGAGAGCTAGTAAGTTATAAAACAAGACTAATATTAGTGTATATATCAGTGATTGTAGACCATTTCCACCGAATATATATATTTGATTAAATAAATGGCCGTACTGTTTCCGGCTTATGTGTAATCCTGAGTTATTGATGAGTATATTTTTATATCTATAGATAAAAAGTTACGTAAATACTAGTAGAAAAAGACTTACTATTAAATTTTTAATTTTTTACTGTAATCCGAAGAAAAAATGTTATTGCAAAAATAAAAATATTAAAATTATAGGGTTGCGTCGCAAGCTTAAAGCGAATGGCAAAATTAGTCTTGTTTGTACAACGTCACAAAGTTGAAATCCGAAATAATATATAGTCTTATGTCAAAATTTCAATCCTAGTAATATTATAAACGCGAAAGTGTGTAAGAATGTATGGATGTTTGTTACTCTTTCACGCAAAAACCACTAAACGGATTTTAATGAAACTTTACAGTAATATAGCTTAGACATCAGAATAACACAGGTTATAATTTATAAAGATATTATGTGAATTGTCAAAAATATAACGATAAGTGTCAAGTAAGTAAGAAAAAAATCAGCCATATGAGACCTATTCTGGCGTACGCTGCTAAAACCTTAATCACACGCACATAATGTATACCTAACGGAAATGTTTATCTTAAAATTACCTACAAAAAAGCTCGCAACAGCATATATCTTTAATATGTAAGCCATTATCGCCAAAATAGTGAACCATATATACTATAAAAAAATTAAATTTACTTTTATTTTTATAATAAATGTTATATTTAATATTATAAACGCGAAAGTTTGTATGAATGTATGGATGTTTGTGACTCTTTCACGCAAAAACCACTAAACGGATTTTAATGAAACTTTACATTAATATTGCCTAGGCGCTGGATTAACACATATCATGCATTTTATTACCATCATCCATCACCACGCGGGTGTAACCGCGGGGCGCAGCCAGTATGAAATAATTGTATATGTACATGACGTCATCATTACTACTATGCCAGGACTTTTCAGTAATAGAACGATAAAATTTGATAATACTTGGGTTTAGTATCTGCTTTCATACTTATCAGCTAAACATGTAAACATAATGCATTGAGTCCAAATCGAGAATGCTTTTTAAAGGATTATCATAGGCAAAATAACATTACTATTAGTATTTCTATATTCTTATTTTTTAGAGAAACAATAATACTTATACTATAAGAATCAACTCTGAATAAAATGAATAGAGCAGAAGATAGATACTACAATCATTTATTTCAGAAAGCACCTTTCTAAACATCTTAATATATTTTATCTAATGCTGATATCAAAATATACATCACCCACAATATTGGCAGCAACATCCGTCATGTTGTCCAATATTTGTGCACTGCGCACATTGCCCGGTGAACTCCGACATTGGCCGGTCTGTTCCCATATGTGACAGCGTGACGTCAGCGCAATCCACTTAATGCTTACAAAGAGGTATAAAACTGTACATTCTGAGAGGAATGCTCCGAAAACCATAACTTATAAGAGCTCGGATAAGAGTGGCGGAGCCTAATCATTGTAAACCTATCAAGTAGGTCGGTACGGATTTTGCTTCTAGATAAGTGAAGACTAGAGTGACATTTAGACACTATTGAGAGCTTTCGGACTTCGGAAAACACGTGAAGCGTGAGCTTATATTTTCATGGCTGTTCCTTATTTTTACTAGGTGGAATGGGAACCTGGTTGCCACCTTACACTTGCCGGCAAATTCTTAATTTTCATTCTATACGTGAGCCAGCCGCAGCCTCGAGAGGTCTCGTGATATGGAGGAGGATTAATTCGTAAAGCACTTTGGTTAAAAGAAAAAGAAATGCTCTTATCATTGCTACATTTACAAATATTTAGTGCACACAAACGTAATGAAATGTTATTATGCTAAATTTCATTTTAATATTAATCGATACATATTAAGTCACAGAGTTGACAAGGCACTGACGCGGGGGCAACCGGATTATGTTGCGACCGGACTGTTTGCGGCGATATAAGTACGAAAAGCTCTTGCTTATCGACTTGGGCATTGGCCACGCCCCCACCGGCTGGTAGCTTGCTGGCAGCAAGAGCAGAATCGGGCGAGTGTGACGCAAAAAAAATATTAAAAGTCATTCCAGAGAGGCTTTGCAGTCGTGATAGAATATCCAAAAAAGGTTAAGATGAGAGTGGCTTTGGATACGTAGCATTCGAAAATAGCGTTCCTAGAACCATACAAAACTATTCCATTTTCTTCCATCTTTCTTAGTTCCTTGATACACATCGTGTTCGATGACAGCTCCACTACGTACCGTGGTCCAATTTAATTATGTGCGCCAAGTTTAAGCAATTTTAATGTTTTCAAAAGTTTTCCTCCGACGACAGATACTTTATGTGATTGCATGTTTCCAAAATTTTAATATTTTAGGGTACTGTGACAAAGAATTGCTTGACGTAATTCTTATAACCAAGTCCCTGCTACTGATGTACATACAACAAGAGTAGTACGGAAATATTCTCCTTTTGTTACTTGTTTTACTGGTTTATTTTTGATGGAGTTTAGCTGAGAGAGCAGGCAGTACTTTCAAGGTCATCACAGTACTCTGTTTAATTTTCTGATAGAAATATTTATTCACCATAGAACTTTGGATGTTATACAAGGCAAGTCAAATTACATTATTAAGCACATTATAAATACACTTAAACAACTACTTATTTACAATAATTATCACCTCTAAGGTATAAAATACAATTATTAAAATAGAGTGAAGGTAAAATATATTCGTATATAGTTCCAATCTTCTTTCGACACCAAATTAAATATTATTCAAAATCTTCAATATAAAAACGTATTCATTTAAGCGCATCGTCATAAATTCGTTCAAACAGTAAAATGGACTATGAATAGTACTCTCCATATGAGTGTAGTTTCATCATATTTAAATGCAAAGTGTTCAGCTTTGTGAAATTTTGCATATATGTCATATATCTGTGAAATTTTGCATATATGACATATACGCAAAATTTCACAGAGTATGTCCTCGAGTATGTTAGTATCTTCTATTATATCTTCATTAAGGCTTTATGTGGCTTCAATGTCTGCCACATTATCCAACATACAAGAACCAATATATATTATAGTTGAGTATCGCGTCCTCTGTTTCGTATTAAAACAGATTCTAATATATCATAATAATATTTCACACGTCGGCAGTAGCACAATGTCGTCCATTTAATCACCAAAGTGCCTTATTGCAGTAACTACGTTACTACAGCCCCCGCTGTACACAATATAGCAGTAAATTTCAATCAAAATGATGGTAGCTGGACGGAGCGGGGGACTATTCTGGTGTTTTAGGGCGATATCGAAACAGTATCGTTTTTCAAAATAAATTTTCAGACAGAACGACTATGCGCCCGGTTGACTTGCTTATTTACAACAAACTTAATATAATACTAGCTGCGCCCCACAGTTTCCCCCACGTAGACAATCAGATTTGATGATGGTCAAGACGAAAAGTATTATTATTATGTATTTTGTTAATCCACGACCTAAGCTATATAATTTCCAAGTTAAATCGAAATCGGTTGAGGTTATTCATCGTGAAGAAGTAATATACTCACCTTCCCACTCTACCAAACTTTCTCACTCATAATACTAGTGTGACAGTCGCTATTCGGTTTACCGCACGTACATACACTCATACATAAAATTAACAATAAGTAATTCTTCTCTACCTTTCACCCTCTGATAATCATGCTTGTGGTTAATTTTATGAGTGTGTAGTGTATATATAAGTCTGCTTCATTGGCTGATTGTGTAAACGGTCAGTTGGGGTTCCCAAGGACCTGGGTTTGATACATGGATTGCACAATTATTGGGTTTTCAAAACAAATAAAGTTTCAGTAGAAGCTCGGAGTCTGGATCTGAATGGAGTCTCTAATGAGACTGCATTGTCTTGGACAATTGGACTACAAATTCAATTAAATAATTTTTCAGGGCGGCTTCAATACATATTAAGTTATCCGAAAAATACCTTATTAGCACCTCAACATGTGTAGTGTAAATCTTCATCATCTATATGTTACATATTTTTCTAAAATTCAATATATGAGGGGCCGTCAAATTTGTACAGTTTAGACTATAATCTACCGCAGGATCTAAACTACTTAGGAGTCTGGAATTTTAGTTTTGAAAGTTCTTGGATTCATATCTTCTATTTAATCAATGATCTGATAACGCTGATTTATAATCCAGTTTTAAGGGGTAAACAATCCCAATTCACACGTTTTCTTTTTCCGGCCGTTGCAAAGCTGTACCCCACAGATTTGCTCAGAACACCACGGATTTGCCCCTCAATTCTATCTTAACCAGCTTTACGATGTTTTTAAGCAGAAGTTATGATATTTATCTTGATAATGTAATTGCAAATACAAAATGGATTTGATATTTTCAGGTCAACTGACATACGTTTCCTCCAGAATACGTCCACACGCAGTCGGCGACGACAAGCGGATGAAATACGCGGCCGGAGTCGACCAGAGACTACGCGACACGACACTTTACAATATTAACCCCCTGTTTATCGTAGTACTTATAGAAATACTATTGGCATAACTAGTAACTGAACTTGGAACCTTATTGAAAAATTGTTGACTACTCAAGTACCTACTCCATCTTGACATTATTCCGGCTAAGCAAAACGTTTACTCGTGAGTGTATCCTTCACTGCTTTTATTGGATGTACTATAATTTTTATAGCTAGTCTTCGACTAGAATCTCAAGGTGATGATGCGCTCGGAGATGTTGTTCAGTGTTGGTGTCAAGTCGTCTTAAGTTGTTTGTTGTGTTAAGTCTAATCTTAAGAAGCATCTATGCTTCTGGTTTAGTATGTTTTTTTTTTACATATATGCATAAAACTAAGAAAACTGACAAACAAGATGTTAATGCCAACACTTGGCCTTTTAAAATATGATGAAACAATCTGTATATGGTTTGCTACTTGCACACTATCATAATACAAAGCTTCAACCAGCAAGAATCTGCCTGTAGAAGGGAATCCATGATATTCGGAGACATGACCCGAAACCGAAAGACCTTCAACAAAAACACAATAAAAACTTTTTCCATATCTCACGCAAACATATAGAAATCGCCATAAAACCAACCACATAACTCAAATAAACAAAGTAACCGCACACTTGAACAAGTTTTGTAACACACATAATGTGAAACAGTTTGCTTCGGAACTGTACCACGTTATGTGTTACCATGAAGAAGTAAGTATACCCTTATGGAAAACCATAAGTGAATTGAGAAGAACTTGGCATTTAGAATATTTCAGTATTAAATTATGTAATTGACCTTCGTAAGAGAATGGGAGTAAAGCGTCTTTTTGGTAGAAACTCTAGGTCCTTCGTCGGAACTGGTGACCTTTTAGGTATTATTTTACCACTAGTGGCAAATTGAGAATATTTTTATATAAGTTGATTTGACTCAAATTCAAATTCAAATTCAAATTCAAAATCATTTATTCAATTTAGGCGTCTACGACGCTCTTATGAAGGTCAATTACAAATTTTAATATTGAAATATTCTACATTGTACTGCCACGTTCAGCAAAAAAAGTTTATAGAGCCACTGCGAGAAGAACGGGCAAGAAACTCGGGGCCATTCTTTTAAACGTCTTTTTACAATGTGTTATAAACAATATAATACAATTATTACAATATTTGTTTAAATTACGTAGGAGACATGTGATGGCTTGGCAGAGGTGGAATTTTCCAAGCATTTTTGTCGTTTAAGTAATCACAAAGTGTGTGGTAGGATTTCTTCATCAAAATATTTTTCACGTGCAATTTGAATTTTCCTTCTGTGAGCATTGTAATATGTTCGGGAATTTTATTATAAAACCGCACACAATTACCTAAATAGGACCTTTTATTTGTCTTTGCTAATCTAAAACATGGTACCGTTAATTTATATTTGTTCCTAGTGTTGTAATGATGGTTGTCACTGTTTAATTTAAATTTACTCAAATTTTTCCGAACATACATAATATTTTCAAATATATACAGACTCGGTAAAGTTAATATATCAATTTCTTTAAAAAGATCCCTTAGAGATTCCCTGGGATCCATTTCATATATGGCTCGAATTGCACGCTTTTGTAAGATAAAGATTGTCTCTATCTCAGCAGCAGCTCCCCACAGCAATACACCATACGACATAATACTGTGGAAGTATGCGACTTCTATAGTGGTGAATAGGAAAGTAATCCGTCCTATTTGACCACTGTTGATTAGTTCCGAATGTGTAATATATTACAATATATATAACACATTCGGATATACAGTGGTGGTCATATAATTAGAAACACCAAACTACACTTCCATTATTATTAAACATTTAACTTGTTAACTATTCTTTTACTAGTAAAAGAAGGATTTTAAGTATTTATGTGGAAGCGTTAATTTTTCTTTAGTATAAGAATATAAATTTAGTAACAATAACCACTGGTAATTTTTATAAAAAGCCAACATTTATATAAAGAGAATCAAAATACAACGCACTACGCTGGACAGCTAACTAGAAACATATGAAATAAATACTTAAAACTTCAACAAAATATAATACTGTGGATAAAAGATAAAAGAAGACTATGAGTAACACATTCATAGCTGGTATTAGTACTTTAGTACTTGGTAGGATAGCCTCTGTTGTCGATTACAGCTTTAGAACGACGCGGCATGGATTCTATCAATTTTTGACACGTTTCTATTGCAATACCCGCCCAAACTTCAACAAACACGTCGTAAAGTTGGTTCATGATAGTGATATATTTATCTGACGGTGTTTTCTTCACTGTGTTCCACAAATTCTCTATCGGATTTAAATCCGGACTGTTAGCAGGCCACTCCAACATTGTCACCGATTGTTCTCTGAGAAACACTTTTACGCCGTTTGCTGTATGTTTGGGGTCATAATCGTGTTGGAAAATCCATGATACTGGTAAATTTCCATCGGCATAAGGAATCATTTTTTCTTGTAAGATGTCTTTGTATTGATATTGATCCATTTGCCCTTGAATCTTCCTCACCGGACCAACCCCGTATCCAGAGAAACATCCCCACACTTTGACATTTCCACCGCCATGCTTTACTGTCTTTATTGTGTAGGTAATTGTTATTCAAAGCCTCGTTAATATGTCGTCGAACATATAGTTTTCCATCAGAATTCACCAAATTTATTTTAGTTTCATCCGAAAATAAAACTTTTTTCCATTGTTGAACAGTCCAACTGCCATTCTTTCTAGCGAAGGCTAGACAATTTTCTCTGTGTTGCCTAGTAAGAAGTGGCACCTTCCTAGCAAGTCTTCCGAACAATTTGCCTTCAACTAACCGCCTCCGGACAAGTCTTGAGGACACGTTGCGAGGGTCGTCCTCGGAAAAGATTCCTTTTCTAATAATATTCGAACCTTTAAAGGGGTCTATCTTAGCTAAACAAACCATATTCCTGTCTCCTCGAACAGTGGTCTTCCTTTGTCGCGCTTTTCTGGGTACATTATCATATGTTCCAAACTGTTTATAATGTACAATGGTGTTAAGTACCATCTTTATGGAACACTCTAGGTGAACGGCTATTTTGTTGTAACATTTTCGTTTGAAATGAAAATTCACTATAATTTTCCTTGTAGCTGCATCACAGATTATGTATTTACCAATTTTTTTCAAACTCTGAGTCTGAACATAACCTAACTATATGAGAAAGAAAAGGCGGAAAACTGCCTTAAGTGATGAGAATAATAAAGATTTAATTCTAATTTCAAAATCAAATTCTTCAGAAATAAACACATTTTGTTTCTAATTAATTGTCCAATTGCCGGTACTAAAGTTATTAAGTAACACTTTTTCCACACTTATGTAAATTTGTTTTTTTAACCGACTTCCAAAAAAGGAGGAGGTTCTCAATTCGTCTGTATTATTTTTTTTTTTTTTATGTTTGTTACCTCAGATCTCTTGACTGGGTGAACCGATTTTGAAAATTCTTTTTTTGTTTGAAAGCTGATGCTTGTCGTTTGGTCCCATTTTAAATTTTATCAAAATCGGTCAAGCCATTTTTGAGTTACACTAAAAAGATAGAAAAAAAAAAATTTACAAAAAATGGAACCGACTTCTACACCCAAAAGTGTGAAATAACTTGTCGAAGTCGGTACCATGCGCACAATATTGTAATAATAGGTACTTTTGTACCATCATGGTACCGACTTCAACAAGTTATTTCACACTTTTGGGTGTAGAAGTCGGTTCCATTTTTTGTTAAATTTTTTTTTATTACTGGACAGAAAGTTATTAATAATTTTTATATGAGAGTTATCATAGTAATATTACAATGTGGTAAATCAATTAACAAACTCAAAATTATTTGCAATAGCAACATATTATGCAATACACCTTTAAGTAACTCTTATGTTTCTAATTATCTGACCACCACTGTATATATTGTAACATATACAATTTGGTTTAGTTCAACTATTTTAGATTAACTAAGTTTAGATTAATAGCTCAAATTTTAAACTACCCGCCAAAATCATAAGTTTTCACCTTATGGCACTAACAAGTGCTAAATAACTATAATTGAAAAGATATATAGTAAAATCTGTTTAGTTTGCAGTGGTAACAAATTTTCACGTTGATGTTGATCACATTTATTAACTATATATACCGGCTAGCACTCACGGTGTTTAGTCGAAATCTCCGACCGGTGTTCGAGCTGTAAAGATGCTCATTCTCAAGGAATGCGGGCAGCCTCGAGGGCTGCTTGACGCGCACTTTACTGTTCGAACACCGGTCGGAGATTTCGACAAAACACCGTGAGTGCTAGCCGGTATATTTGATCATATTGTCTAAGGCTTAGTTTAATTCAAAACTGGGTTTCTGAAGATTTTCTGAATAGAATAAAATTGCAATGTCTCTTAACTACAATTGTTAAGTAAATATTTATATCATTAATATTAAATATGTATAAAAATATAAAGAAAAAAAATTTAAACAAAAGATGGAACCGACTTCAACACTCTAAAAGTGTGAAATAACTTGTCGAAGTCGGTACCATGCCCGCAATAATGTAATAATAGGTACTTTTGAACTATCATGGCACATCACACTTTTAACATATCATCATCACCCTTTTAGGGTGTTGAAGACGGTTCTATTTTTTGTTCAAACATTTTTTCTCATTTTTTGTGACCCTTGCTACATTGTCATTCAGTGTCAACGACTATATCATCAAGATAGGAAAATAGTTTTCGGTTATTGGAAAGTAACTCAAAAACGGCTTGAACGATTTTGATAAATTTTATCAAAATCGTGGGAGGAACCAAACGACACGTATCAGCTTTCACACAAAAAACTATTTTCAAAATCTGTTCACCCAGTCAAAAGTTCTGCGGTAACAAACAAAACAATAATAATAATACAGACAAATTGAGATCCTCCTCCTTTTTTGGAAGTCGGTTAAAAATAGCAAATAACCGAGCGGTTTAGGCATCGCGGCGCGAAATCGGAGGTTCAATTCCCGCCTGGGACAAAACATTTTGTACTCATTGGAGTACAAAATTGGTATTTAATTATTGAATTAGAAAATTATAAAATAGCAATTTTTATCAAGATGGACAAGTTATAGTACTTATCTCTTCTCTCTATATATAAAGCTCGATTACCATACACTGACTCACTGACTGACTGACTGACATAATTGTTCTCCCAGAAGGAGTCGAGTAGGAAGAAAGTGATGTATGGGAAAAGTGTAGAGGGGGTTTAGGTGAGTATGGGAAAAATCCGAAAACTTGAAGATGACGTCTGCCAAGTAAAAGTGGATGGCGTATCTCGGAAACGGTAAGAGATAGGTAGGGGGTGCTCGAACAAATGTCATAGGGGATCGGGAGTGCACTTGTCAAAAATGCTCCTCTCATTCTTCATTCTTCATTTGGAGTATTTTTCTTACATTTTCGACTGTATTTGGAGTTTTTGTGGGATTTTCGACTGAATTTGGAGTTTTTGTCCTATAACAGGGAATTTTTTGAAATCTGTCATTTTTTTTAGGCTCAGATGCTCCTCTCATTCTTCATACTGTATTTGGAGTATTTTACCATACATTTTCGACTATATTTGGAGTTTTTGTGGGATTTTCGACTAAATTTGGAGTAACGGTCCTATATCGGGTTATAGCGAGCCCGAAGGGCGAGCTTCTGGTGAGGCCGAAGGCCGAACTTCTGGTGAGGCCGTAGGCCGAACTTCGGCCCGCGAGGCCGAAGGCCGAGCGTATGGTGCGCGAGCCCGTAGGGCGAGCGCATGGCGAGGCCGTAGGCCGAGCCGTGTTAGTGTCTTGCGAGGCCGAAGGCCGAGCTCTGAATTTACATGCTCCTCTCATTCTTCATACTGTATCTGGAATATTTCACCTTACATTTTCGACTATATTTGAAGTTTTAGTGGGATTCTCGACTGAATTTGGAGTTTTTGTCCTATAACCGTCAAATTCTTGATTTCTGTAATATTTTTATTATGCTTCGATGCTCCTCTCATTCTTCGTACTGCATTTGGAGTAGTTTACCTTACATTTTCGACTGTATTTGGAGTTTTTGTGGGATTTTCGACTGAATTTGGGATTACGGACCTACATCAGTGTATAGCGAGCCCGAAGGGCGAGCTTCTGGTGAGGCCGAAGGCCGAACTTTCGGCACGTGAGGCCGAAGCCCGAGCGTATGGTGCGCGAGCCCGAAGGGCGAGCGCTTGGCGAGGCCGTAGGCCGAGCCCAGTTAGTGTCTTGCGAGGCCGAAGGCCGAGCTACGTATTGACATGCTCCTCTCATTCTTCATACTGTATTTGGAGTATTTACCTTACATTACGGACTGTATTAGGAGTATGAGTACGTTCTTATGCCAATTTCGATGACGTCTGCCAAATAAAAAAAGTTTTTCTGATTTGGCTGAAAATCGATATCTAGGTCGTTCTGGACGTTCTTATTCCAAATTTGAAATTTTTTTTCGATGACGTCTGCCAAGTAAAAAAAGTTTTTCCGATTTGGCTGAAAATCGATATCTAGGTTGTTCTGGACGTTCTTATTCCAAATTTGAAATTTTTTTTTCGATGACGTCTGCCTACTAAAAAAAGTTTTTCCGATTTGGCTGAAAATCGATATCTAGGTTGTTCTGGACGTTCTTATTCCAAATCAGAAATTTTTTTTCGATGACGTCTGCCAAGTAAAAAAAGTTTTTCCGATTTGGCTGAAAATCGATATCTAGGTCGTTCTGGACGTTCTTATTCCAAATTTGAAATTTTTTTTCGATGACGTCTGCCAAGTTGAAAAAGTTTTTCCGATTTGGCTGAAAATCGATATCTAGGTTGTTCTGGACGTTCTTATTCCAAATTTAAATTTTTTTTTCGATGAGGTGCCCCTCTTATTCTTCATGCTGCATTTGGAGTATTTCATTTTATGTTTGGACTGTATTAAGAGTTTTTGTGGGAGTTTTGACTTTATTTGGAGTAACTGTCCAAGGCCGAAGGCTGAGCTCCGACTTGAGGGTATTTTTCCACATCCCCGACTGGTCTCCATGGCAACTGCCCGCGATAACCAAAGCACCCACAAGTGGGGTTCCTTTACCGAAGTGACTCAGAACCCTGGTACGATTCTGACCGTACCACTTTTTTATGGCAGTAGGGTAAATCTGGTTTGGTGGCTACAATTTGGTTCTTTATTGTATTCGGAGTTTATATGGGATTTCATATTTCTATTGGAGTTTTGAACATACTTTTTTTTAAATGTAAAAGTTGCTTTTATGACAGTACGTACTGACTCAAGATTAATGCGGGCCGCTCGCGGCCCGCACACCACTTACCATTTAGTCTCTTTATATAAAGCTCGATTACCACACACTGACTGACTGACTGACTGACTGACTCACTGACTGACATAATTGTTCTCCCAGAAGGAGTCGAGTAGGAAGAAAGTGATGTATGGGAAAAGTGTAGGGGGGGTTTAGGTGAGTATGGGAAAAATCGAAAATCATAAAAATGACGCCTGCCAAGTAAAGACGGATGACATATCTCGAAAACGGTAAGAGATAGGTAGGGGGTGCTCGACCAAATGTCATAGGGGATCGGGAGAGCAGTCGAATGACACCTGTCGAAAATGCTCCTCTCATTCTTCATTTGGAGTATTTTTCTTACATTTTCGACTGTATTTGGAGTTTTTGTGGGATTTTCGACTGTTTTTGGAGTTTTTGTCCTATAACAGGGAATTTTTTGAAATCTGTCATTTTTTTTTAGGCTCAGATGCTCCTCTCATTCTTCATACTGCATTTGGAGTATTATACCGTACATTTTCGACTGTATGTGGGGTTTTTGTGGGATTTTCGACTGAATTTGGAGTTAAGGTCCTACATCAGTGTATAGCGAGCCCGAAGGGCGAGCTTCTGGTGAGGCCGAAGGCCGAACTTCTGGTGAGGCCGCAGGCCGAGCCGTATTAGTGTCTTGCGAGGCCGAAGGCCGAGCTCCGAATTGACATGCTCCTCTCATTCTTCATACTGTATTTGGAGTATTTCACCATACATTACCGACTGTTTTAGGAGTTTTTGTGGGAGTTTTGACTACATTTGGAGTAACTGTCCGAGGCTGAAGGCTGAGCTCCGACTTGAGAGTATTTTCCACATCTCCGACTGGTCTCCATGGTAACTGCCCGTGATACCCAAAGCACCTACAAGTGGGGTTCCTTTACCGAAGTGACTCAGAACCCTGGTACGATTCTGACCGTACCACTTTTTTGTGGCAGTAGGGTAAATCTGGTTTGGTGGCTACAATTTGGTTCTTTATTGTATTGGGAGTTTATATGGGATTTCATATTTTTATTGGAGTTTTGAACATACTTTTTTTTAAATGTATAAGGTGCTTTTATGACAGTTCGTACTGACTCAAGATAGATGCGGGCCGCTTGCGGCCCGCACACTGCCCGAAAAACTAGTATTATTTATATAAGTTACTAGTTCTGAGTTAATAAGCTTTCTCTCTTTTTCGCCCAAACTGATGAAACTGCCAACATCGCTGCCTCTCTTTCACACATATGCAGTCCAATAGCGATTCGAAATTATAATTTCAGTATTCGCCAGCATCGTAGAAAAATGTAAAACGTACGAATCCAATTCAGATCCAAAAAAAAACCCAAACTTTTAGCCAACAGTATTTTGTACATCGTTATAACTGTTTTGACTACAATATGCGTGTCCAATCTCAAATAAGAGCCTCCCGTATGGCTAGTACCTCATATACGCATAACAATACTAGCCAAGAGCGAGTCCCACACCGACGACGGTTCCGTACTTAAACGGAACCGTTGTTGACGTCGATACGGTATCCATATCAATAATACCGCAGACGGTATCCATAATAAACCAATAATACGTGATTTTTTTTAATTGCATTTAGATTTTTAGCAAATGCCCACTTGCAATCAGCCCGTTTTTAGGGTTCCGTACCCAAAGGGTTAAAACGGGACCCTATTACTGAGACTTCACTGTCCGTCCGTCCGTCCGTCTGTCACCAGGCTGTATCTCAAGAACGGTGATATCTAGACAGTTGAAATTTACACAGACGATGTATTTCTGTTGCCGCTATAACAACAAATACAAAAAGTTAGCCAAGTGCGAGTCGGACTCGCGCACGTTAAAACAAAAAAGGCTATAATATGAAGTCTAATGTTGTATAGCTAATGGTACGGAACCCTTCGTGCGCGAGTCTGACTCGCACTTGGCCGATTTTTTATAATTTTTCATAATAGATTAGACTATAGACTTAGGATGTACCGAAAAATCCTAAGTCTATGGTTTAGACTTTGAACTATAATAACACAAAGTTAAGGCTTACATGCATCATCGTTTTTTCAACACACCAAAACAAAAAAAAACTTATAAAGAAACTCATGCCTTGTATCCCCATACAAGTACAAAATACATAGTTAATTGTGTAGCTCCCAACGAACTTAACAAACCAGAATTCGTTTTTCAAAAATCCCCATCCGATCCTAAAATTCGATTAGTCTCTCACCCATCGGTTTCCACTTAAGAACTCATTGTTAAGTCTCAAAACTGAAGTCAAAACACTAATTTGTTCGATCCTTACTTTTAGGATTGAAGATGGTGAATGATTTTTGCCACTGCCCGAGATGTTTTTACGGGTCTACCCTCGACTAGGGATGGAAACTAAAAAGAAGTGACACGACAGAGTCTGTCAGTTTACGTCGAGTAGCCCTGTGGGTCGCATTTTTCGTACTCTCTACACAAGAACGTTTCTTTTCATTAGCTCTGATTTGAACAATGTACTGCCGTGCAGAATTAGCACTTGTGTATGTGCATTTGTGAACTATCCAAAGCCGACATCACCCAGGAGAAATGTCATCCAGGCAGCCTGTCTTGGGGGCGGTTCGTAAAAGCATTGAAGGTATGTGGTGGATTTCTTTGCATTCTCTTGTCTATTAGATATTTGGATCGATACTTTAGCATTGCACGGAACTTCACAATTTGATTCCGCCATCCCCATTCTATAATCCGACATACTCAGAAGCGCCACCGCTGTATAGTGGATATTCCATTTACCCGAACGAAGCGATTTGCTTCTTCGTTCATTTAAACGAACCGCCAGGGAATGGAACACCCTAACTGAGACTGTGTTTCCGGTTAAGTACAATATGGGGGTTTTCAAAACGCGAGTGAATAGATATCTACTGGGTAAGAGCGATCCATCATCGATTGCATCATCACTTAACATTAGGTGAGATAGTGTTCAAATACTATACAGTTCGGTATGATTTTTTTTTAAAATAAATCCTCTAATTCATACAGTCCAAACGGCTCCATGGTTTGAATGTTCGTATATCGAATACAATTTAAGTGTAAGTGTCAATGTGAGTATAAGTGTGAGTGTAAGTGTGCGTGTAATAGTGGGTGTAAGTGTGAGTGTAAGTATGACTGTAAGTGTGAGTGTAAGTGATGGACAATAATTATCAAATTATTATTGTCTATCCAATTGATTATAGATGTCAGTGTATTTCTTTTTGGACTAGTTTGCAAACGGTGCAAGCTACATCATTATTTTTTAAACCACTTCAAACAAGGAGGAAGTTTTATTTTGACTGTATTTTTGTGTGTTATAATAACTTTTTACAGAATGATGTATGTACCAATTTTAATGATTTTATTTTGATTCTAAAGCTGGTGCTTATCATGTAGTCCAATTTGACGTATTTAAGTTATACCTAATAATACGTATTTTATATTTGAAGTCAAATAAGAAAAAAAACATGTGATTGAGAACCTCCTCCTTTTTTAAGTCGGTTAAAAAATAGGTTCCAATGACATTGTTTGGTTGTTTTATTACTTGATTTTATTTGTCGATGGAAATACTAAATCATTTTTTGTGGGTTCCGTCGCAAGAATTATTTAGTGGGCCTAACCATTTAATTTTATATTTTTGTTTAAGGGAATTCGCACATTTTGTGATAACAATTTCACGGACGGGAATCCCCGGGCGGTTTTCTAGTACGGAACCCTAAATCACCCTCTAAATCGCCTCACCACGCTTTAAATGCCATTTAAGTAATTGAAACAAAATACACATACGTGAATATGTGTGAAAGTATTCAACGAGAAGTACCTTTATTCATATTTTTTTTGATTCACTTTATCTGATGATAAAATTGCTGGGTTTTCTTTTTAAGGTTCCACACACAAAAGCATTATGGCCCTAGTTTTAGGGCGTCTTATTGCATGTCCGTATGTCACGAATCTATAGCTCGTGAACGGAACAATTCACAAGAATTTTGAAATTCATTTTTATCATATATCATAAGTTAGTCGAGTTTTGCAGTCATTTTTTGCTGATAGGTAAGCTTTTGACCACAATCTTACCTGATAGTAAGTGATGATGTGGTCGAAGGTGTTAACTTAACCAGAATTACTGGCTCTCGAGGACAGTTGCCGGAACACATAGTAAGGTGCTGGGCGAGAGATTTTCTACTTGAGGGTTGCCAGGGGGCATTCTCAAAACTCAAAAGGCCCTTCTACCATGCGGTGAAGCTCAAGCCCGTGGCGGGATCGAACCATGCACCGCACAGCAGGCAGCATGTATATGTCATAAAACTCTTAGAAAACAAAATTATTGTTATATTCTTTACATAAACATCTTCTGTTTATTTATTGAAAATATTACTCGTATGTACCTTCCATTGTAAGTTTTGTTTAAATTTAATATTGTATGATCTGAGTTGGTCGAAATAAATAATTAATATTATTATTATTATAAAAAAAAATTGGGGTCCGTCATGGTAGATTTTTTTACGGGATCTACTTAAAACCTAAACGGGTCAAGAATCTCTCAGTCAAGAATATGTTATGTAATATATCGCAATAATAATATATGAACTGAAGTAGGTAAAATGTCATAGCTATAACAATACCAAACCCATAACCTTAAGCGCCAATTTACGGGTATGTATCACGTAGTTTTAAAACTTAGATGAAACCAAAAAACATTTTTTTCTTTTACGGGCTGTTGAGATGCGGAACCCAGAAAGAGCGAGGCACGACTCGCACTTGGCCAGTTTCATATCTCTTATATTAGAAACTTTCATAGTTTTGACCGATGTATCTGTAGCTTACTTAAAAATATAAACTAACTAGATTCTTTACGCGGGTTTTCTCCCGTTAAATTAACACATAAGCTCACACGTAAAAGTCTGATCACACAACTCTTGCTTGACATGTTTTGGTCCCATATCATAGTTGGCGAGCATAACGTTATCCACCAGGCATAGTTTAGTAGTTACAAGGAAACATGTTTCTGATCCTAGGCACAGAATAAAAAGGACCGTGTCCGGGGTTCAAATCCAGGACCTTGACATTCCAAAGAAACACTTTCAGGTGACTGATGTCCCCTATCCTGACTAAGTGTCAGAAATACGTGAGAAAGCGTTAATGAAGTGGTGTGCACAGCCGAACCTGTATAACAATGTTCGTATAAGGTCGAAAAGTAGATATAGATTTGAATGTAAAATATTAGTATGTTTTTAATTTATAATTTAAATATTTTTGCAGGTTTCTCAATAATTACTACTGTAAGCTATATATTATTAGATCTGAATCTCTTATATCAAAATAAACAATGTGGAGCCGGAATGTGTAACCAGCAATACGTGTGGGCCGTAGTAATACATGGAGCCAAAACCATATATCCAAGATCCGAGAATACAACAAACACATTTTTGGCACGGTAAAAATTCAACCTGCAAAATAAGCTACATCATACTTTAGTTAGCAAGCAACATTATCGTTACAAACACCTTACATCTAATTGACGTCCAACCGAACTACTTATAAAACCACTCACCGGAACTCAGCTACTTTTACTTGCAACACAAACACGCAAAACTTAAAAGCAATAAAGTAATCCAGTCTCTATTACAACTAAATCACATAAACAAGTTTGATGACGCGATATTTACATACGCGCGGGTAGAAGCCCGCCCGCCCGGAAGCGAGGGCGGCGCCCGGAAGCGAACGGAAGCCACTTCGGCAGGTTGCGTTTTATAGCACCCGCAGGGCACAAATGAGGCAATCGTTTTTGATATGCATGTGTTTTGAAAGACAGGCAACCGATTTATCTCGAACTAACTAGCTTTTGCTCATTCCCGTAACACGCACCCCCATTGCACACACTCACTTTTTCATACATAAAAGAGAGCCACTTATCTGCGAATCGAAGACCATACGGATGAAATGTTTCATTTTAAAAATCCTATATCTCCATCTAAAACTGAATTGACAAAAGAAACCATATCATTTTCAATGCTATTATAAAAACTAACGTGGTTTTCACTCATTTTAGTAAATCATACGGGATAACTCACGTGAATCAGTCAGATAGCTCCGATTATAGTTTCAACTTCAACCACACGTCGCGTTGTTGCGTACGCTACTAAGCTGATGAAACGTCAACGCGGGCGTCCCGAGCTCTCCTTGAAAACGACCACCGAATGTGAATGAAGTGAAACTATAGTCGGAGCTGTCTAACTCACGTGAGTTATCCCGTATTATTTACTAAAATAAAATGATCAATGCTGCTTACAACATTTTACGAGAATCGGTTGAAAAATGCGACCAGTAGAGAACACCGGAAGTCCCGGCAGATAAACGAAAACATTATTGCCGAAGCAGAAACTGATGATGAGAGCCAGCCATCTATATATCTTTTATAAAGATTCTTGACAAAGTGTCACAACTTAGGTTAATGTTTCTTTGCATTTTATCGATTATTACTCATAGATATTAACAACTCTAAACAGTTAAAATCACATATATATTTAACATATTTTTTGTACGAATCAAACATTTGGAGTGGCTGATCGGATTTATATGTCACTTGAAATATTAAAAAAACGTCTTTTATTTTTTAACTTTCGAATTCTTTTTTAACGTTACGTTGCTGCACGAAGTATTTACTTATGGTGTCCAGCTATCTGACAGTATAGCGTTGGCTATAGGATTTAATTAATTTGATGACTAGATCCGGATAGATTTTGAAGCGCTCGTAGCAAAGTATGCTTAGCCATTCTGAACCGATCAGCAAAGCTAAGCAACGTCCGCCGCGGTCATGAGTTGGATGGGTGATTGCTGGTGACATTACCACTGAGCTGTTCCGTGCTTGGGAGGGCACTTTAAGCCGTCGGTCCCGGTTGTTGTCTTAAGATGGCAGTCGTTATAGCATGGTAGTAGGGCATTTTGCATATGCCCGCCTGGCTAGCTACCACCCTCAAGTATAGTGGTGAAAGGCTAACCTATCAGGCATAAAAAAAAACCATCTATTTGCAAAACATTTTCTCTACTGATTTTTGGTTACTTTTCGGTGTCAATAGCTTTTACTTTCTTGGCAGGAATCAGGTTTCTCTGGCAATGATTTGTGGTTTGATAAATCGAATGAAGTTGTTGAATTTGTACTAAGCATGTTCTTTATCTCAGCGATGTGTATTCTTTAGACGAATACCAATGGTCATCTCAGTACGTCCAACGATAACCCCACACATTACACATTAATTTTGCAATGACAACGATGGCTACACAGAGGAAAATGATGAAAACAAACTATACTAAATTGGATTTTTACTGTTAAAATTAAACTGCCTCTGGGTCTGTGATGGCCTGTACGTTGCCGAAATGTTTTTTTTATAATTTTTTTAATTTAATTCGTTATTTAATTTGTATAAATACAACACTGCAGAAAGTTGTAGTATTTTATTAATAAAAGCAAATCCCCGAATCAACAAAAAAAACTAACAAAATTTATCGCTGTATAAAAAATCATTTAAGTGATATAAGTAAATATACGTTCTCAGTGATTAGGTAACTTTACATTACTTGGTTCACTATACATAAGGTTGTGGTACCATTCATCTATTCGTAAGTCAAGTGAGGTAATTTTTTTTTGCTGTTATTATCTGGTTTTCATGTCAGTATTTAACTACTATTGTACTTTATCAAATGTTTTGTAATATTATGGAATACTCAGTGGACGAGCAAACACGGCTTAAGAAGTGTAACCGTGCATTTAATTATAATAAATAAGCGCTTTCGTATGCAATTCAGTAAAGATATTCAACTATTAATTCCTTGCCACAAGCTTCACCCTCATGACAATGGTAAAGTTTTCACCTAAATCTATCGCTACGACATACATATTTTTTATAATTGCTATAAAGTCCGGTTGCTAATTAGTGCCGACAGAATTACGATTTCAATCAGAAATTCTAACAAGTCAAATAGCAGCCATTCAAAGATTGTCTGAATAAGATCGTTTTGAGCTATTAGTTATCCTATTATTCTATTGAATATAATTCTAATTAAGTATAATTCTATTGAAAGGTTAACATTTTTCATAATGTCTGTTTAAGGTATATAATTAAGAGTTTTCTATGTATACTAGAGTATTAATCATCTGTCTTTTCTAAAACCGCCGTGCAATGAATTTTGAATTGGTATGTGTAGTAATACCTAACAAAATAACAATGCCAGTAAAAACTCTGAAATATGTTATATGTATAGTGGAGTAGCAACAAATGAGATGTCCGTAGTATACGTTTACGCCCCAGCCACGCCTAGCTATTACCTTACGGCCCGGGGCTGCAGGAAAATAAACTTTACACGGATATAAATACACTGAAATTGGCAATACAATGAAATAAAATATTTTTTACCTACCGGGCTTGATCCTCTGTCATAAGTTTCAGTTGTTCTGATAGGTCTTTGTTTTCTATCTCACCTGATAGTAAGTGATGATGTGGTCGAAGATGTTGTTCAGGCTAACCTAAAACTACTGGCTTTCCAGTACAGCTATTAGAACACACTCTTAGGTGCTTAGCAGCAGATAAATGGATGGTTCAATATAAGAAATAATCGCACTATAGGTACACGTAATTATAGTTCCTGTTATGAGACGTCTGTGCACTGAATACATGCTGTTTTCCCATTTTTAGATGACTTCTGAACGATAATATCGGGATTGTTCACCGCGAGTAGAAGTGGAAGAAGAGGTTCTCATCAGCTCAGAGCGTTTTTTTATGTTTTTCTTTTTGGTTTATTCTTCTGTTATTATTTTGTCATCGTCAGCATAGGTCACTGGTACTACTGCTACTGCGATGTAATATAAGCTTTTATCACAGTAACGTAAGTAAGTTGTACGCGCGTCACGTACCAACTTCACTGTGGTGAAGTAGGTACGTGACGACAACCGGATCGTCCACCGTTAAACAAGGTCTCCCTCATTAGTGGTATTCGCCATAATACCCACGCTTGGCAGACGTCTTGGGGATCCCAGTAGAAGTTGTCGTTTCTTGGTTCTTTAGAAGACGCTGCTTCCTTCCTTCTAGTGGTTTTCCCTTACGCCCCTCTTAAGACCCCACGGGAAGAAATGGGGGGTGACATTCTGACCCGGCGCCCCACAGGGAACCTGCTGGACAGAATTTGTACTTTAGCAAGCGTTTGCAAAAGTCCCTACCACCACGTTTCTTTATTATGTGCCCCTGCTCCAAAAATTTACAAAACTATAAGACATTTCCAGACAACAAAGCTCCGGGTAAGACCGGTGTTCGATATAAAAAATATGAGGTCCGATATAAAATATGCAATATCCATATTGGCAGGTCGGCCGGTCGCCATATTGGGGGAAGGCTCATTTTCTTTCACGGTAATGGCTTTGGGGCTAAATATTTACCGCGCAGATGACTTTCAGGAAAACCTTTTAAGATTACATTGTCCAAATATTCAAGGTTTTATCTATATAAATATGGTTTAAGCATGTAAATACTAAACATATATCAAAGAACACTTGTTCGAGTGACAAAGTGATGTACAATACTATCAGAATAATATTGCCAGCATGCTGGGCACGCTGCCAACTGGGAGTGGGCTGGAGCATTTGGACTGCCTATGAGTCTGCTATGACTTGTGGGTTGTCTAAGTGCTTTTATTGTAGTAGCTGTAGTGCTGTATATAGTTCATAGTATTTTGTTTAATAAAGGCATACCGCCGGTTTAAAAAGAATACTATCTAGTTATAATAATTTGTTATAAGCAAACCTAACGAGGTGGCTTTAAGGACGTTTTACGTAGGTACCGTATCAACGTCGCGTCGTCTAGCTTCATTCTCACAACTAGTCAAAAGCTTGTTCCGAGTCGAGGCGATACCGATACGACATTGATTGGTGTGCGTACGGAATGGAGTTCCATACAAGGTTTTTTTTTCATAAGCAACCATTTGAAAGTAGTCTTACTTGGTTGGAAAGGTCTCATGCAGGTCCTATGGTGCAACATACTTGCCTGGAAGATACCTATTTACTTTGTACTAAGAACAAGATTTCAATATTATATCTATCGCTGGCAGGGTATTCTTTTCTTCAAGCATATCTCACGCATTATGAAATGATTCGTGCCTTTTTAAGAATGAAGACCCTGTGCGGATGTTGTATTCCTGTGCGTTTTATTGTCTGATGAAACGAAGAAGGTCGAAGAATAAGGTAAATTCTTTAAATACTTGGCTGGCAATTTAGCGTATAGGTTTGAGGCTTTGAAGTCTAGCTTCCACTAACGTATCATGGCTAATGAGCTTTTTTGCTCGATCACCTTTGGAGCCAAGGCTTTGAGCTGGTATTTAGCGTAACCGTCCCAAAAATGGCTGCAGTATTTCATACTGACTGGACTAAAGCTTGATATAGGCTTAGAAACTGTCTTGATGTGAAATACCGCCACACTCTCCAAAAGACTTCCAGATTATTCACAGCTTATTTAGCGTTGGACACAACAATAACTCTAAATTGAGTTAGGGTGTCCTAAACCCAGCAGCTCAAATTCGTCGCTTATTGGAACAGGCACACTTCAGTAAGATTGAAAGGATCTTCTTCTCTACTTAACATTAAATATACACGACTAGGTGTACGAAGCATTTCATTTGACCAGATAGGTATATATCTGGGGCTGCCTATAAGGCTGAATTCATTCACTAGACCATCGCGTTTATGTCTGAATTTCAACATCGCTAGCTAGGTTGTTGGAAAATAGGTAAATATTGGATAAAATATATAACTTCCTCTGATGCCTGGCTGGACAGCACTAATGGCCTCAAGTAGAAATTAGGTCATCCAATACACAATGCCATACCCAACCACATAACCATTTACCAACAGATAGAATTCTAGATAAAATAAAGGCTATTCATGTGGAGCAACAAGGAAGCATCGGCCACGGATTTCCACCTATCACGATTTTGACATGCTCTCCGGTGGCTTGTATTAATTTTCATCGAATTTCTTAGTACCAAGCAAAAGTGACATTTACCGTACAATTCGATATACAGTATCTAGGGTATATCGTTCTACTTATAGGTATCTAACACATTGGAACTTTCAAACTAAATCCACATATAACTTCACCTTATCCCCCGAATTACCTAAGTTTATATATCTTTGGAGAAAACAAATATGCATAATATTAGGTACATGAGTTTCCAGCGGCAAACAAACAGTTGTTCTACCGCGACTAACTCAGGGGGAGCACACACTGTCTTATGTTCAACCGAGCGGATGTACAGCGATGTACGACACAGAAGGAGGAGACATTTTTGTAATAAGACCTCTAATTTTTATATTTTTTTTATTACGCTCACTATTTTCATAAACCTTACATATGCCTTCCATATAAATTAGGGTATATGTCAAATCTCTCTTAATGATGTCACTACGCGTCTATGTTTTCAAATATGATTACCCGCACTATCGCATGTTAAGCGAAAAATTTGTTTCATTTCAAACGGGAATCAACTCGCATTTTTCCGTTTTAAGCACTAAGTGCCTTAACCACTTGGCTATCGGTATTGGCTCGGCTGAGCGAAAGTTTTGAGCTAATTTTATTCTTTTAACCGTTATAAGGGATGGTGCGGCCATCAACCAGACTACTAGAATTCATCGACTCGAGACGAAAAATGTTTGGTACTCTCATAATTTTTAAATAGAAATTTTAATAGAGTAAATGGGCGGGCCACATAGCTCGACGAACTGATAACCGATGGGAAGACGAGTGGTTACCACACTACACCGGTTTTGTTCATTTTTATTGGTCACCTAGTGACCCAGTACCAATAGCAAAAATAAATACTAGTAAGATAAAAAGGATCGTTTGTAAGGTAATCAACAGAGGATTTACGTGTTGGGGCTAATTACGTATCTTATAGCTTCATCCCCCGTGGAGTGAAGGGCTAGAATTATACCTCCCCATTCCTTCCTGTAGAAGTTGTAAGAGACAACGAAGGGAAATATACCAGAAGGTGGGCAGTAGCGCCTTTTGAAGTACTGCTATCTTACACTGCGATCCCCAAAACCCCTGTGACGTGGGGATTCTGGCAAACGTCCCTAATGGGGGGAAATAACCTTTTTTCAACAGTGGACGTTATATCTGTTCGTGATAGCTTCATAACCTGTATTTTAGATGTTTTTTTTTTATTGCTGATAGGTAAGCCTTTGACCACATTTTCACGTGATGGTAAGTGTTGATGTGGTCGAAGGTGTTAACAGGCTTAACCTAGAATGGCTGGCTCTCAAGGACAGCAGCCGGAACACACCATTAGATAGATAGATAGATAGATAATTCTTTATTGTTACACCACTTATTATACAAAAATAACATCAAAAGAAATCTTACAATAAAGTGTCACAATGGGCGGCCTTATCACTAATAGTGATCTCTTCCAGGCAACCTTTGGATGGAGAGGAAATACAGGAATAACAAGACGGGTGTAATATAGAGATAAAGGTACAATCAAATCAAGACAAAAATACATAACTAAAGATAATTAGTAATGAATCACAAACAAGAAAAGAAAAATAACAACTAATACATAAAATACACTAATACACATTGAAATATACATATATTAATATAAATAATACATTGATACACTTATACGATGTAGGTATATATTATACATTAATTCTTTATCATATTATGATCAAACCCAAGTTCACACGGGGTAAACTAATCGGCGAGATAAAAACACTTTACTTGGCTTTTGAAAGTTGACAAGGATTGTGCACGCCTGATAGTAACTGGTAATAAGTTCCATAAGCGAACAGCTTTCACTGAAAATGAGTGATCATAAAATACTGTGCCATGTTGAGGCATACTGAGGGTAAGATTTTCTGATGACCTAAGATTAAGAACATTGGCGTTGTGAAGGAAATTGAAACGTTCCTTGAGATAGCGCGGGGTCAAAGGATTAAACAAAATATTGTAGAGTAGAGAGAGTATGTGAGCATTCCGGCGAAGACGTATAGGGAGCCACTTGAGCTTTGATCGATATTGAGAAATGTGATCATACTTGCGCAAACCAAATATAAATCGTATGCAGAAGTTTTGAAGACGCTCAAGCTTATCTAGCTGTTCCTCAGTGAGATCTGGATAGCAGACATCAGCGTAATCTAGAATTGGGAGTAAAAGTGATTGAACTAGAGCAATTTTAGTGGTGATGGGAAGAAAGTTGCGCAGCATTAGGTGCTTGGCAACAGATTTTCAACTTGAGGGTGGTCGCTAGCCAGGTGGGCATTCGCAAAAATGCCCTTCCACCATGCGGTGAAGCTCAAGCCCGCGGTGGGATACGAACCATGGACCTGCTGCGCGGCAGTCCATACCCAAAGCCACTGAGCTATCACTGCTTCAAAAATATTAATTATTAAGATACACGATTTTATTAGAGATTCTTTTCTTTCAGTATCCAGTCTACTCGTGACCACGGTCAAGGCAACTTGATCGAAACGTCGAGGTTAGGCGAAAATTAAATTATTTTTATTTTGATGTTAATAGACATTTATTAGAGATATTTAAACACTATAAAATACTGAATAAAACTGAAATAAACTGAATAAGAAAAAATAGAATGTGAGTTATGAATAATGATTGGTAGTCCATATCTCTTGTTTCTTACATTCGAGGTGAGTTCCGCGGCATCGCCCCACTAGTCATAACTCGGTTCCCATTCTCGAGTTATGCAGATTCACGCGTATTTATCGTCCAAGTTTGCCAGATACGACGCGACACGACGAATCTGATTCCGCTTTCCATCCACGCGATTTATCGACTCTATACACACATACATACATCTCATCTATATGTATAATATCAAATGATATATCACTGATCTGTATTTCGTATATGACTGTAAGGTACTGTCATGTTTTGTGATTTTTGACTTTTAGTATTTAAAGACTATTTGTGAGAAACAACAAATATTTTATTTATTTATTTATTTATTATTTATTACAAAAAGTAAACTTACAGCTAAGGAGCCAAAACGTTTACAATTTTAAACAAAACATAATATGCTTATAAATAGTTCCAAGGGGATCGACATGGATGTCGGCATTTTGGACATCGTTGACGAAACAGTTTATAAGATTTACTGCCCTTGCCGTGGGCGCATTATTGGCATATCGGGTGCGTAACTTGCTAGAAAACGCCAACAGATGGTGCCGACGACGCTCACCTACGCTAGTGTAGTTTTGTGGAACATAATAGCTTACTCGAGATAGTGCTGAGGGATTATCTACTGAATTGCGCAACAACATACAGTAATGCATA
This sequence comes from Plagodis dolabraria, assembly GCA_963854805.1. Classification (NCBI taxonomy): domain Eukaryota; kingdom Metazoa; phylum Arthropoda; class Insecta; order Lepidoptera; family Geometridae; genus Plagodis; species Plagodis dolabraria. Next base: position 4,384,569 of record OY978443.1, on the reverse strand, counting down.
ATCAGTAGAAGCTTGCGCCTGCGCTCTAAAGTAACAAGCCCTACCATACCGGAGACAAACAAGGATGGGAAAAGGAAGGGGTAGTAACCGTACATCTTCTTGTAGAGGGACCTAGCAAACTTACGCTGAACTCTTTCCAACATGATAGTGTACTTTTTTTCCTTCGGGTCCCATACAACTGCACCAAATTCAAGCACACTACGAACATATGCGTTGTAGAGCAAAATTGGTATATTTATATCTCTAAACTGCGCAGAGGTTCGAGATATAAACCCAAGAGTTTTATTTGCTTTTTTGCAAATGGTCGTAATGTGCTCGTCAAATCGCAATTCGCTGTCCATTACAATACCTAGATCTCGGATTTGGTTAACTCGCTCCAGTCTAATTCCGTCCAGACAATACGAGTGTGTCACGGGAAACTGAGATCTAGTATAAGTGACTACTTTGCATTTTTCGACATTAAATTTAAGATTGTTAGTACTGGCCCAACTGGCCACTGCATTAATGTCGCGTTGAAAGCTTGAGGTATCTGGAAGACCTGCAATTCCGCGATAGAGTTTCATGTCATCCGCAAACATCAGACATTTTGTTGATGTGAGCGCTTTCGGAAGATCGTCTATCATAATCAGAAATAGAGTTGGCCCCAAAGTCGATCCCTGGCTTACTCCAGATCTTGTGTAGTAGTCTTCCGAAAGATACCTACCCAACTGTACGTACTGCCTTCGATCCTTCAGATAATCAGCAAAAAATCTCAGCAGACGAGGAGAAAAGCCAAAACGAGATAACTTAGACAGAAGAATGTCGTTATCCACTACGTCGAATGCCTTGGCCAAGTCAAAATCGCCGTGTCTACTTGTTTACCTGCGTCCATTTGGACCGCCACGTAATCTACAAATTCAACGTGATTCGTAGTCGTAGACCGCGCTCGACGAAATCCGTGTTGCGAATCGTGAAAACGGTGACTTATTTGAAGAGTGATACACCGGTTTAACAAAGATTCAAAAATTTTCCCAAAAATTGAGAGAATCGCTATAGGCCTATGTGCTTCTACATCGTTTGAAGAACCACTTTTTGGCACTGGAGTGACCCTGCTCACTTTCCACGTAGAAGGATAAGTACTGTTTTGTAAAGAAATATTAAATATATGCAACAGGGGTGATTCTAAAGCACTAAGACAATCCTTGATTAGGAAACTAGGGACTCCATCTGGACCTACAGCTGAAAAAGGTTTAATTTTCTTAGCAACTAAATGCAGATCACTTCCAGACACGGGGCTTATAGTCACAGAAGGGACATTTGGGCACTCGTGGGACGTCGATTCTGCTGCCTCAGCATCAAGGCTGGGAACATTTTTTAAGAAAATGGAGCTAAAATAAACTGCGAATGCGTCTACTGCTTTCTGGCTAGTAACAGTACTATTCTTAAACGTATATTCACAAAGCTGCCTAACTTGATTACGTTTGCTTTTAACGTGTTTCCAAAAACTAGCAGGATTGTTACATATGTTGCGTTCTAATGACTGAGTGTATTGATAGTATGCGGTATGTGTTAGTTCTTTTACTTTTGTCCTGTAGTATTTGAACATAGCACTATTAAACTCGAGCCCACCGGATTTGAAACGCTTCAGATGGAAATATTTATTTTGAATGTTCTTAATTATGTCCGGAGCCAATTATACCAAATTGGGTAGCTATATTTGCTCTGGGAGACAGGGTTACTAAATTCTTTCTTAACAGGAACATACTGAGCCATGACCTTATAAAGTATGGTATAAAAAGTATCAACAGCAGAATTGACTTCAGGTTGATTTATTACGTCCGTCCAATCCAAACTAGAGAGCGCCGTATATAGCCCCTGGAAATTAGCTTTTTTAAAATTCCATCTGGGTGATTTTTGGCAGGTAGATGGAGACGGGACAGAAGAAACGAAACGCTCAGGAGACAATTCCCGAGGCATAGATATCTCTATCGCTAGTGGCGGATGATAAGAGTCAATCGGCACCAGTGGCTCAACGCAGCCACTTACACACACTCTTTTACTCTGCACATTTGATAACACTAGATCCAAAATGCCGCCATACTTATTATATACCCCACTATGTTGGGTCAAATTACAGAATTCCAAAAAACATTCAAATTGAAATTTTACATTACTATAAAATGAATTTAAATTAAAATCACCTACAGTAACAATATCCAGTGTATTATATGTACATATAGCGTTCTCTATACAACTTAACACCCCAAAGTATTGATGTTCAGAATATTTGGGTGGTAGGTAAACTACGCCTAAAAGCATCTTAATGTTTTTCCAAGTTACTAAGGCAAACAATAATTCCTTATCGTCACTCATGCCTTCGACATCCGTTATAAGCTTAATAGTATAGCAGTCTTTAACCGCTAGAAGAACACTGCCCCACCCGACGTCCCCCACTCGATCCTTCCTCAACACGACATAACCAGGAGGAAATAATTCTGAGTCACTCAGGGAACTATTTAGAAACGTTTCAGTCAGGGCAATGACGTCAGAAGTATTAGAACTTATTACATTGTTCTGAAACATCATAGCTTTGCTTCGTAGTCCCCTAACGTTTTGGTAGAATATGTCTATAGTTTTATAGTTTAATCGACCGCCGATTCTCCGGACTGCCGGCACGAAAGTTCTGCTTCCAGGGCTTTATACATACGTCCTCAGGCCAATTATCTGGCATCATTACTTTTTCAGCCAGTTTCGATGGAAGCTGGGAAGCTTGAAAGAAGCGTAATGCCCCCGAGCCTTCAGTGCTTCAGCGGTACATTTATCACTGCCACTTACGGATTTCAAATGGCTACTCACAACGCCCTCTGTCGTACCTTCTTTCACAAAGTAGAGATGCAAGTATTTCCATCGCTCGCAAGCTCCTAATTGGGTCACTCCCGGAGCCGCGGTGCCGCGCATAACTCCCACAGGTGAACGACAATTCCTCTTGACCACGGACCATTCTCTTTCGGATGAGGTGTTGGTGGGATTATCGTTTGCAGTCTCTGAGACTCCAGGTATATTAGCGTCTGGTTTACTTTGAGGCTTTTCGGACAGTGCGGCCGAATTCGATGCTTTTGTCTGTTCATGAATTACAGGAGTGCATTTTGGCCGCGACTTACCTTGGTCTGCCGTAGGTTTCACCTTTCTTACAGCTTTCACTTCCTCGATTCTATTCACAGGAGCTGGTTTCTCATCTACCACAGGTAGGGATAGTTGCTGCTTCTTATGCGCGCTATTCACAAGACTTGCGACCATCTTTTCTAGGGCAGATACTCGCTCCGGCAAACCTCCGTAAACTTCTTTTACCGATACAGCGACCTTCTCCATTACGATATTGCTAATTAATTTAGCTAAGCGTTCATCAACTATGTGCTCAAGTTCTTCGCTGACTTTTATAAGCTGACTGACGTCATGGGTACGTGGAGTTTATGGTAAAATTAGGCGGAATTGTCATTTACATTTCTATATTTTTTAGGATTTTTCTAAAATATTAATATGATAACAAAATAACGAGAGGAAAAAACTATAGTGATGTGCGGTATATAATTTTTTTCTCCCGTTACTTTGTAATTTAATCTGCAATAATAACAATATTAAATATAAATTTAATGTTTACTCTATTGTCTTTAATATTTGTTTAATAAATATGCATTTCCGCATAGTTCCGCATAACGAGCGCCAAAAAGCTTTATTTGAACAATTTATGAAAAAATATATAAGGAAATTATAATAATAACAAATATTTTAAAAAGTATCTTTAGAAAACATTAAATAATATTTAAATAAAACACTTGAAAAAGATAACAGGAAAATTAGGCGGAATTGTCACTAGATATATATTTTTATACTTTTTTAAGTGTTTTATTTTAATATTATTTAATGTTTTCTTAAGATACTTTTAAAAATATTTGTTATTATTAAAAATGGATTTCCGCAAAGTAACGCCTGAATCTATTCATTACCTTAAGGAAATTATATGTAAATGTGTAAGGCCAAGTTGATACCAAAACACAAATTTTCTCTATAGAATGAAATTGAAAAGTTGTCAAAAATTTAATTGTGCGTGCAACTAATATATCATAATTATTAATGTCTGTAGTATGTCATATATATCAATAAAACATAATAATCAAATAAAACAGGACAATAATATTTAAATTTTCGATTTAAGTGAATAGTTTTGTGTTATATCCTTACGTTTTTCACGAACTGATTTCACATTCACCCCCCTTTCACTCCTACGCAGTCAAATATCGATGTGATTTCAGGATTTGTCAGCGTTTGCTGTGAATGGTTTAGTGTTAATATAAATAGCCATTGTTTATGTATTTTAATATATCAAGAATGGTTTCCACAGACTTAAAAAATAAATACTATCAAACGAATTAATGAAAAATCCAAAGAGAAAATAAACAATAACTGGGAAAAATACAAATACTACAAAACCTTAACTTGAACGCCACAATATAATATACTTAATATCAAAATAAATTGTAATGATATTTGACTCCCCAAAGAGAATTCGAGACGAAAACATGTTATTAGTGATTTATGACATTAACATGATTATTTTTACTGGTTATAACCAGTTTCTCTGCTCCACATACTTATAAGAACAAATTAACATAACTCTGGCTTTAAATAAAAAGAATGAAGCGCTCGTAGCGAAGTTTGCTTAGCTGTTCTGAACCGATCAGCGAAGTTAAGCAACGTCCGCTGCGGTCATGACTTGGATGGGTGACCGCTGGTAACATTACTGCTGAGCGCTTCCGTGCTTTGGAGGGCACGTTAAGCCGTGCGTCGGTCCCGGTTGTTGTCTTAGGATGGCAGTCGTTATAGCATGGTGGTAGGGCATTTTGCAAATGCCCACCTGGCTAGCTACCACCCTCAAGTAGAAAATCTGTCGCCAAGCACCTAACGGTGTGTTCCCCGTAATTTTAGGTTAGCCTAAACAACATCTTCGACCACATCTTCACTTACCATCAGGTGAGATAGTGGTGAAAGGCTAACCTATAAGACATAAAAAAAAAAGAAAATAAAAATGAAGACTCTTGTCCACCAAGTGAATATCAGTGGTACACATGTAGGTACATACTGTGTATTACACGAAACAACTATTACTATATTCTGTGACAAACACTAATAAGGGTTTAGTGCTTCCGTGTAATTTTACCTACGACGGCTTTTTGGTATCGAAGGGCTTTTGTTGGAGTTTTTCGGTGTGCCTTTGTTTACTCTAGTAGAAGACTCCTTTATAGAAATTGCGGTGTTGTTACCTACGCTGTAACTTTCCCAATGTGTTGTTTTTCTTGGTAAATTGAAGTAGGAAATGGAAATGTCTATGACAAACTTTTCTTTGCTAGATACAAAAGTAAAGCTTAAGCTGTTTTTGTGAGATGGTAAGAACGTGAACCGGGTGAACACCATGACTAAATGATTCACGTCTGTAAATGTACGTTTTTTTTCTACTTAATTATTGTTTTACTATCCGCGGTCCTCCGTAGCATGCCGAGATGTCCCCACATTTCTTCCCGTGCCTGTCGTAAGAGGCGAATAAGGGAAAATACCGGAAGGTGGGCAGTATCGCCTTATGAGGAACTGATATCTTAAGCTGTGATCCCCAAGATGCCAAGCGTGGGAATTATGGCAAACCCTTCCTTGATGGAGGAGGCTTTGTTATGGTGTGTTGGATTTGGCTTGCCAAATCGGTCTTACTTTGCTTAATAAAGAATGACTTTTTAATATAATAAGTTGCTATAATGAAGCTTGTTGCTAAAATAAGCTCAAATAAATTACTGTAGGTACTATATTTTATTTATTAAGTGTTATTGGAAGAGGACTTGAATGCAGAGGGAGCCACACCTGCAAAAGAGCGGAGAATATAAGACTGGTTCAATAATACTAGATGTATTCATTTATTCACTTACTAGCTTTTGCCCTCGATTCAGGCGCGTGGACACAGAGCTTTGAAATCCATGCGTGTCGCCCTGTGACGGCGCGCGCGGGGGCGATGTGGCCCGATCGTTGTTCTGTGGGGTTCAATAATATCGCGTTTCCAAGGCAACATAAAATAACCAAATATAACTTGTCCTAATCCAGGAACTAAGAAATATTACTTACCATGTCTCATCAACATTTGTACAGCCGGTAAGGTGAAGTGAGAGGCAATGAATACACAAATCAGTAATCAAAAACCAGATCCTTATTCGCCATTATAACAATGATCGTTATACTAGGTAAGTCAATTTACATACATTTTGTGGGATTGTTATTTATTGGTATTTATTGTATAAAAATACTTATATTTTACGATACTTAAGATTTTTTCGATAATTTGCAACAATAATAATATATAAAATGCTTATAATATCAAAATTAGAATTATTTAACTATTAGGTTAGACCTCATGACGTAAAATTAATATAACGTTCTCCTCTCTTCTATGTTGCAGTGCCCGACAGGGTCCATAATATGACTGTACTCTTATCTATTGTAACAACTTGTTTGTACTATTTATGGAAGCAATAAATGATCTGAATCTTAAACCTAAAATAGATAGACTAATATAGAATAATCTAAAAAAAGTAAAAATAACTAAAATTGTTAAGATATATTATCGGAATTGCATTTTTTATTTAAAAATTCAAATTCATACACATCGCTTGTTGTCAGTCAAACTTACATTCGTATTCATTGTTTTATTTTTTCAATATTCTTTATATAATTATAGAATTAAAACTAATGTTTTCAAATCTAGTGTACATTAAATCCTAGACGAAACAATACTTATGAAGCGCTCGTAGCGAAGTTGGCTTAACCATTCTGAATCGATCAGCAAAGTTAAGCAACGTCCGCCGCGGTCATGACTTGGATGGGTGACCGCTGGTGACATTACTACTGAGCGCTTCCGTGCTTCGGAGGGCACGTTAAGCCGTCGGTCCCGGTTGTTGTCTTAGGACAGCAGTCGTTATAGCATGGTGGTAGGGCACTTTGCGGATGCCCGCCTGGCTAGCTACCACCCTCAAGTTGAAAATCTGTCGCCAAGCACCTAACGGTGTGTTCCGGCTGCTGTCCTTGAGAGCCAGTAATTCTAGGTTAGCCTGAACAACATCTTCGACCACATCATCACTTACCATCAGGTGAGATAGTGGTCAAAGGCTAACCTATCAGGCATAAAAAAAAAATACATGTTTTTCAAGCTAAGTCGCTTATATAAAACTTATAAAATGACATTGATATAGTATTAACATAGTACTTAGTAATTTAGATATAAATAAAATAATTGTGTACTTATGTAAGCTTAAGAGTGAGCTTTACATTTATAAAGTTATGAATAATAAAATTAAAAGTTTAAACATACTATTTAAACGTGGTAGTTACAGTTGTGGTCATATAATTAAGAACGATTTGAAGTTATAGAAGTTTTTTATTTGAATCGTGTCATACACAATGATGTGTACCTTTTGAGAAGCAACTACTCATGTTGTAAAATAGCCACATTAATAGAGCAACGTGGCTTTGGAATGAACAATAAAATCGCTAACTATTTTTTTCACAATTTATTTATTTTACCAAAGTAACACATTCAAATAGTACTGAAGCTGGACAAATAATTAAGAACGATTTATTAAACTGCGCGGGAATTATTTTGTATGACACTTACATTTAAAAAATCACAATAATATGTAGCGCAGAAAATTTAAAAGCAATTTAATATATTTTTAACTAAAATTAATAGTTAATAGCATATCCACGGCTTTTAATTACTGCTTTACACCGGCGAGGCATTGACTCTATTAATTTTTGACATTTCGCAAGAGAAATAGAGTTCCATTCTTCTAAAAAAACGTCGTATAGCTCTCTTAAATTCCCACACTGTGTATTTGAAACCTTTTTCTTTACTTCGAACCACAGATTCTCTATTGGGTTTAGATCTGGGCTGTTAGCTGGCCAGTCTAAGACAGAAACTGAATGCGCTGTAAGAAATTCCTTTACGGTGCGTGCAGTGTGCTTTGGATCATTGTCATGCTGGAATGTCCAAATAACCGGTAGAACGTCTTCAGCATATGGTAACATTGTTTCTTCCAGTATATTTTTGTATTGGAACTGATCCATGTTACCTTCTATCAACTTTACAGGTCCAACACCATGTCCAGAAAAGCACCCCCAAATTTTCACATTTCCACCACCGTGCTTTAATGTAACTTTCGTGTACTTAGGGTCGAATGCTGTATTCGGGGGACGTCGTACATATCGTTTTCCATCAGAACATACTCTGTTTATTTTCGTCTCGTCAGAAAAACACATTTTTCCACTGTCGCACAGTCCAGTTTTCATACTTTCTCGCAAATGCAAGGCGGGTTTGCCTGTGGCAAAGTTTCAACATGGGTACCTTTCTTGCTATCCTACCGTGCAATTTTTCTTCTACCAAACGTCTTCGAATAGTGCGTGCTGAGATTGCTGAAGGGTTGTTTTCACCAAAATATTCTTTTCTCAGCTCATTAGACCCTTTAAAAGGATTTTGTTTTGCCATACGAACGATGTTTCGGTCATCTCTAGGAGTTGTTTTTCTCTGTTTAGGTACACGTAGAACATTCGAAGTAGTTTGAAACGTAGCGAAATGCTTTACAGCGTGGAAAACCATCGTTTTTGAACATTGCAGATGGTCGGCTATCTTTTTATAAGACCAATTCTTCCGGCGAAGTTTTATTATTACTTCCCTTGTAGATTTATCACAACTTTTATTTTTTCCGATTGTTTTTTTATAAGAAGCAATCACTTTTAATCTTTTACAGCACCAAATGGCGCCAAAATTATACAAACAGTAACAAATCGACCGAGTGTTCTCTATTTAAATTTGAATAAAGGCATAAACTATTTAGCGTTCTTAATTACGTGACCAGCCAGTAAACAGGAATATATTATAATTCGAAGTAGTGTAAAAAGTTTGTCTATTTATTTTTAGCTAATCATGTGTATCAATGAATACAGTGGTATTATGGAAAAGTTTTACGATACCAAGAGAAATAAAAGAAAATTGCATACAATTAGTTTTGCGTCTTAGTTTGAAAAAATCTTCCCTTTATATCAGGGTTCTTAATTATATGACCACCACTGTATAAACACTTTTCGTATTCATAGTGATGATTAATGCAAACACTTTTAATAGTAGTTACCCATAGGTACTATATATATACCTACAATATTATTTTCTATAGGTGATAGGCTCGCCTTTGACCACTATCTCACAGTACACATAATGTGTTCGTTGATCTCATCATCATATTTATAGGCTGACTGCTGCTGCTGATGGAACAGACCGGCAGATGCTTGGCGACAGATTTCGTACTTGAGAGTGGAAGCTAGACTGGCGGGCATTGGCAAAATGCACTACCAACATGCAAAATATACTACTATAATATATAAATATTCTTATGCCTTAACGACACGCATTACAACAACATAGATGATTTCAAAATATTTTAGAAATGAATACTAGCAATCCCCCATGGGTGAGAAATCAGATTTGCGTAGTAATAGTATTTCTAGTTGAGAAAGATCTACTTTCGAAGCATGCGAGTGATGTGAAAGTTCTTTTTTTATATTCATATACATTTACACATATACTAAATACTCGTATATATAATGAAATTTCTACCATAGGTTGTAGAGCCGCAGGCTATTTTTGATACATCTTCATGTTTAAAACGAATCCCTGTACTTCTAAGTTATCAGGATAATAAACATCATATTCAACCACATGATCACTTACCATCAGGTGACATAGTAGAGAAGGACTAGTCTATCAGCTATATATACTACTGCAAAATGCATAGTCGGAATCAATGTCTAGTGATAATATTTTATATACAAGATAAAATATATATTTTGATTTACCCAATCAGTAGCTTTATCTCCCCACTCAACCATATTCCTCCGAAAGCGTTCCATTTTTATTCCCTACACAAGCTGATACGAAGAGTCGTTAGGTGTTATCAGCAGAAAGAGTTACGTCTTAGAGACGTTCTCTAACTGTTATCACCACTCTTGTATTCAGAAGGTGTTCTTAGTCGTTACTCGAGACAATATAGATGTTTAAGTGGCGGTTTATATTTTATTAGTGGAAGGTTTCTCGCGAATGCCTCTTAGGGTTGCCGCCTCAAAGAATGTTATATTGGCAGAGTCATATTTTCATATGCTAAATAGATAAATTTAGGTGGATACCTTAAAATTCCGACAGGGTAAAATACCGAAAAGTGGGCAGCAGCGCTTTTTGAGGAACTGTTATTTAAATACTACGATCCCCCGACGCTTGCAAAGCGTGAAGATCAAGCCAACCTTTCACCTTTATGGAGGAGGCTATATCTAGCTGTGGACAAGCCGGCTGATACTGTGCAATAATAGATGCAAAGAATATAATGTCAAATAAGTATATAATATTATTAATATATATGAAAATAACCAAGTCACAACGTTACGGCACACACTTAACGCTTCTTTCTTAAGAGCCAGTAATTCTAGGCTATCCATAACAACAACTTTGATCACATCATCACTCAAAATAGGTGAGAGGGGGTTCAAAGGTTATAATATCAGCTATAAAAAAAGTTTTATATATACGTATATTCGCTTTTCGTAGTTTGATTTGCCGTCAAATATTCTCGCCTCGTGCATAAACCGCTGGATATAGTTGTATTGCCTCTTTTTCTTAATTCAAACCAAATAGCAATATGTTGTGGGTTTTCAAACAGAAGAGGTAAGGTATATTCGCTTAGCTTTTCAGAGATCGCATGAGATCGATAAGTATAGCATTGTGTCCTAATTATTATACGAACTTAGAGGCAACCTGAACAATCAATCAATATGCTTTGAACCAGTTTATTGCTAGTTAACCCTTATCGCCTTAGAATACACTCGTTTAGGATGGGATTGATTGGCTTGCATTATATGAATCACATTCACGTATTCCGTCGTAGAAAAATAACCATTAAGAAAAAATTACGATCAAGGATTAAATTGATGCGTTGGACAATACAGTAACCATATACTCTCAGTAGAAACAGTACTTGTTACACTGTTGGACACTAGTCCAACGCAACGATTTGAAACTCGATGTGGCGCTTTGCATTCCGTTTGCTCAGTCAGCACACTGCGTTACACAAAGCAACTGACAACCCTATTACACAAGAAGCTCGCTCGCTCCACGCTATCTTGATCACGTCCCAAACGAAGCTCGCGACTTGCATATTCCGAGTTCTAAAACCTTATCGTTTTATATAAATTAATTGCGCGGAACAGAGATTTCACCGAATCCGCGGTTATCATTGCGACAGAGTTCGCTGGATTGCTAATTGAAAGGGGTTGCGGTGAACATTGATTTGGAAGAGTTTGTTGGGAAGAGAAACGACGAAATGGAACCGCGTTTCGAAATGTTTTTGTAAGTATAATGAGAAATGTCATTCGTTCATGATTAGGTAAATAAAAAATGTACTTACCCAAGGTATCTGTGTTTTCCAAAGAAACTAAGAGCGTGTGAAAATGGTAAGGATATGATACAAGCACCTGCTAGTGCTGGTCACTATAGGATACAGTACCGTAGTTGGCACTTTTTGTTATAATATTTGATCCTTATAAGATATCAAGATCTTATTGGTTTTTCCTAGAAGAAATTCGGAAATAGTTCAAAATTGATTTTGCTTTAAAATCTGGCAAAATTAAGTTGTCTATACATGCATAAAATTCAAATCATACATGTGCGTGACGATATGAAAAATAATTGTTTTCCCGTTGATTATAACTATGCAATAGTATTAGAAGCATGATATTTATACGCACTACTACTGTCACCAACCTGTGTTCCAGCAGCTGCCCCCCACTTTTCATTCTAACTTTAGACTTCATCTTCATCTTCTACTACTTCAATACTACATCTTCAAACACACTATTACTAACCACCAGATGCTAGAGGACACCGGTATGCTCAGGATGCTAATGCTAATATAATATAATATAAAATTACAATATTAACTAACCAGAGTCCGTGGAGGAACCGGATTTATGGAAAAAAAATATGCACCAGATGAGATAGTGTAACCGTAAACCAATTTCTTGTTTCTAGCCCTATCGTCCGTTAAATAAACCCTAAAAACTATGAATTAATTCAACCCTTATTGGCATAATATTTTCCTCATTGACAAGTTCACATAAAATTTGTTGTCGTGAAATAAAAACTCCATAACTTACTCTCCCACGTAATTTCACTTCGCAATCTTAAATCAAACTACGAAAACAGCGAGCGAAATAAAATAATAAGCAAAAAACGAGCCAAGTTCTCTATTGGGGTAGTATCGAGCAATATCTCGTTTATAGTTAGGAAACAATCCCCTCGGGGACATTATGAGTGGCCAATGATTATTTTGTTCCAGTGTAGGGGATTATTCTGAGAGGGATAAAACTTGCGCCGATGTTGAGCCGAAGTCGAGTGGACCGAATTTAAAAGTACTAATCAAAGAATTTAAACAGTTCTATTTGTGAAACTTACTTTCACACTTTTTGAAAATACTTATGGGTGTTACGTATATAAAATCCGTTCGCTCAAACTATATACTTTTAGCAATATCTTATCAAGGAGTGTTCGGGACGTTTGCATTTGTGTTCACTGCTGAGTGAGAGGCGAGATGTGTTGAAAGTTATAGCTGAGACGATCCAATATTATATGCATGAGTTCTTACTCTTGCATATACCCGTTAAGAATTTTAAAATATTAGCCAGTAATTCTAACTTAGCCTGAATAACATCTTTGACTATAATCATCCCCTAGCATCAGGTGATATAGTGGTCACAGGAAAGCCTATCAGGTATGTAAAACGAAAAAAAACATAATTTCAATAGCAACTAAATAGACATTTTTTCTTTCGGAAAAGGTCTAAATTATGTACAAAATTATTAAGCTAAATTAAAATTTGAAACCTCACTGCATACTTTTTCAGAATCAGTACTCAGTACTAATATTATAAATGCGAAAGTAACTCTGTCTGTCTGTCTGTCTGTTACGCTTTCACGCCAAAACTACTGGACCGATTTGAATGAAATTTGGTATGGAGATAGTTTGAGACCCGGGAAAAAAAATAGGATAGTTTTTATCCGACTGCACAAAAAGAGGTTCATGTTTTCGCGCGATAACCGACATACGCGCGGGCGGAGCCGCGCCCGGAAAGCTAGTATGTAATATTTTGTTCAGCTAAATTTAATATTGTCAAAATGCTCAAAAGATTTCTTGAGAGGGTATTCAGTTATGTCGACGCACCCTAATGTCACCAGATACGGTTCTAGACTCCTTAACAAAGGGCAAACTTATTGCCAATTACCGAGCATGTTTTCAGACTTCTAAATGCAACTGAAACTTTGTTCGATAAAAAAACTCAAAAAATAATCATGCTATTTTTTTCGTTATTTTTGCGGACCAATTTTCTCGTCACATACACTATTCTGTTTCGATTTAACTTCGATACTGTTTCCATTTTCTTCCAACTATTCCAGAATAACTCAATGCGTTCCGTATTCACCCCTCTTAAGATTCTCATAAACATGTTTTTCTCGCAATAAAAATGATAAATCATCCGTTTTTTATATGGTCAATCAGTAGATACAGCGCCTTCCCCATTGACGGATAAAATATATAAAGATGAAGTTAGGAAGCTTGTACATGAAACTTACGTGAAATCTCTATGAAAATGTCGTGCGACTAATCGCACAATGACTCAACTAATGCTCGGCCAATTTGAACTGTCGCATGTCGTGGTGAAGTCGAGTCATAGTTCAAGTTCAAATTATTATTTCATTCATAAATTTGAAATTACTCACTTTCGTCACGGTATATCTAAATGGAGCCTAAGAGCCTGTCCAGACCTGAAAGAGGTTATATTCTATTCGTGGCTTAAAATTTTCCTCTCAATTGTAATTTTTAAACTCATTCACTTTGCAGGCGTTAATAAAAAAAATACAATGACACTTAAGATACTTCTCAGAATTAATGAGATATTTAATTAATTACACAAATAGTATCAGCTTATAGATAAGATAGAAGTAGATTGTGTAATAAATAAAATAGCTTAAAAATACATCTATGGCATTATACAAAAAGAAAACATTTATAATGGGGAAGCCCACTGTCAAGTTAGTATCATCCAGATGGCGCTAATTGTTTGCTTTATAAAAAGTCAAATTGTACGGAAATACCTATATGATATTTCTTTAATTTTACTTCATTTTTCATAGAAGGGTTGCTGTTTCGGGGATTGGTACTTAACTTCAACAATCCCAACGTCAGATGATAGAAACGAAACGCATCGAAAACTGTTCTGGCTCACGGAGTAACTAACTATACGTAACATTTCGCCATTTCACGTCGATCTACGTATGCTGGAAATTCTGGCGGGATTATTTCTAATGTTATGTTAATTGATTATGTAATTCTGCAAAGAAGTGCCTGATTCTATTGAATAACTGTGGCATTCATCAAGAAACCATACTTTCCATCAGGCGATACTCGGCCTATTCTGTAAAAGGAAGAAGGCAAATAATTGACCTGAATTAAAAAACCTACTAAGGTTTATCTAATATAAATTTAAATTATATATAAAGTTGCGTTGAAAGCAACAATATCTCTCCAAAAATCTCTTTATTCTCTATCATCTTCAAAACCGTAATTGAAAATTTTTACTGAGATTAACCCATGTAACTATATTGTAGAACATAATTATAAACATAATCACAAAGTATCTAAATCCTTCAACTGCCTAAATTTTATAACACACACATATGCTCTACGCTCCTTTCTCCGCTCCGCCTATTTTCTGCAACAATTGCAGAGTTAATCTTCGGTAATAATTTACTTACCAAAATCAACAGTTATGATAAAATTGCGGATTTTAGCAGGTTCAACTACTTCCATAAAATTACTACTGATTTTCTAAGCTTTACTAAATTTTTCAGTTCAATTATTCTTTTTAATCAGCTTTGTCTACGTTACACCTAGATCGCCCACTGCTGAACGTGGGGATTCGCCAAAATCCCCACACTTGGCAGGCGGCTTGGGGGTCGCAATGTAAGATGACAGTTCGTAGATTATTATTTCACGGTTTATGTATGTATATATATATATATACATACATAAAACATTATGTATATAGATGTTTGAGATTCTTTAGTCCACCATAACTTCTAAACGACTTAACCGATCTTTATGTATGAGATATCGTTAGATTAGTCTTGATGCCTCAAGTAATACTAGGTATATAAAAAATAACCCATCAACTTGGGTATCAAAATGAAAGGCTTTAGACAATTATCCAATAATATTGCAGTTTTAATTAATAATAATAATAATAATAAGCATTTATTTTTTTCCACAAATGTTATCTCACAGTTTTTACAAAAGGTATTTTTGTTACTGTACTATAACTATTATATAGTTAGATAAGCAGAGATGATAAAACGTCTTCGATCTTGCTTTGCCTGAGATAGGTTTAAAAAAACTTGTATTACAAGTCACCAGCGATCCACTGAAATAAAAATCACAATTCCAATGGAAGAATAAAAAGTTAAACGAAAATAAATATTTTTAGTCGGGTTTTTTACTCTTTTAACTACATAGTTTATACTCGTTTTCCATTATTCGCTTAGCGAGATATAATATCTTTGCTCATCGCCGCTGGGTCACCACAATATCGCGCTTCATATTGTGAACACTTCTTTACAGGAAAAGACTAGATAACAAGAGAGATTTCATTTTGATTGATGGTGTTGTGCTTGTGACGTAGGAACTAGCGGGAATGGCGGAGCTGCCGCTTTTTATGGGAATCCTTTGCTCGTTATTGATTGCTGATTGTTTTTGTAGCTGTTGGGTATTTAATGTTGAACGGTACGTAAAAAACTTTTAAAAATTTGCAAGGAATTATAAACTTGATGGAGTTGTTCTTTGCCTTTTATGGTTCCCATTCGGCTTAAAGTGGAAAATTTTTCCTTCAAAAAAATTATGAAGTACTTCCTATTTTTCGTTTCTTACAATTAACAAAACCAATAAGTAATATACATATATATACACTGCAAAGAGTTTTTTATAGGTTTATTTTTTTAGAATCATAGGAAGCAATATTCACTTTAAAAGGAAGATAACAAGTACCTAGTTGAATAAAATAATTCATGTCCTATATTTATAGAAATAATTGGACATGAATTTATGTCAGATAAGACTATGGAGTCTAGGTCTAACGTTCTAGGTACCAGCAGATTTTTATAAAGAGGTTTTTTAGCTAAATCCCGTACTGGAGGATACGCGATGCGAAGCGCCATGTTTAAACTTGGAAATCTTGATGTTCATCTGATCTGGGTACTCATCAAACAGGAGTAAAAAAACATTTAGTCAAAGCCTGCTTTTAAATTAGATTGAAATTACCTATGTCTATACTAATATCATAATTCTGAGGAAAGATTTGTATTTTTGTATGCAACGAATACACTTAAAAAGTACTGGATGGATGATGGGTGTATTTGGATAAAATTTGGTATGGAAATATTTTAAGACCCGGGAAAGGCCATAGGATAGTTTTTACCCAACTGCGCAAAAAGAGGTTAAAGGTTTAGCAAGATAACCGACGAACGCGTGGGCGGAACCGCGGCCGGAAAGCTAGTATTATATAAAACGGGTATATTTATTAATCTATTTCATGAAAACTGCATAGCCGTGGGTAAAACGTTGAGATGAATTATAGATTCTCATTTGATTTTTGCAGGTAAGGGTGGTCATTTCAAATGCCATAAAACGTGCAGATTTTGTGCTACTTACTTATGTGCGAGCCAGGCTGGACTCGCACATGGCCAGTTTTTTAATTTTCCTGTAATGAACGGTGTGAACTGGATCGATATGGTTATTCGCACAAAATAATAATGGATATCGACACTATGTTATGAGTATAAGGAGTAATCTCAGACTATATATATATATAGAACAATCTGTGTTCTGTGCGAGGTATAGGCATATAAGAAATACATAGTTTTCGTATCTACAAATTGTAGTTTTCATATTTAATATATTTACAACACTGTTTGTTCCGGACGGGAATCGAACCCACATCCTCCAATATCGAGCTGGATACCTATACCACTCGGCTATTTTAATATGAGCTCCAATGGTGCTTGTAGTTATATTTAGAAACATAATTTTACAGATATTTTAGTAACATATCCAATATTTTTGTATCTGATTAACCACTTAACCTATACGAGAAATCAGCAAAGGAATTTTGTTTTTGCAAGACAATGCGCCAGGCTTTGATGAAGTGAATCATCCACCCTACAGTCCAGACCTGGCCTCCAGCGACTTCTTCCTCTTTAAAACTTTGAAAAAAGACCTTCGAGGGCGAAGATTTGGGGATGATGAAGAAATGAAAGCTGCCGTGAACGAGCATTTTGACTCCAAAGATTTATCTTATTTATTTAGTGGGCTACAAGCTCTTTTGTGGTGTGAGAAATGCGTTGATGTACAGGGAGATTATAAAGAAAAATAAATTAAATTTAGTTTTTTATCTGCTCTTTTAATACCTTAGGCTCAGAACTTTTCAGCCGTCCCTCATATGTTTGTTAAAATTGAAATGATACCAAATTGGAGGTAGACTATACCAATCGAAAGAAAATGATCCAGTATGGTAAAACGTGGTAAACGTACCTATACAATACAGATTTCTTTGAGAAGTAACTCTGTTTTTTCTTCGAAGTAGATAAAGAAGAGATTCCTTTTAAGAAAAAACATTCTGAAAAACAAAGTGTAAATCCTACGAACAAATATGTAGATGACATTTTATGAAGCATAGTTTAGATCAAAATATTTTCACATGCTTATTAGAAACCAGCATTACTGCAGACATACCATGATATAAGGCCTATTTGCTGGGGTATTCAGCAATATTTCATACAATGTTTTCGTCGCATACTCAATAAGGCATAACGTAAGCTATGTTGGCGAAACCGGGTTATTTATGCACTGGCGATGATATGTGGCGAATCTTGATGTTTTTCGTAATATTTTGCTAAAATAATATCTATCTAATAATAATATTAATATGGTTTATGGAGCTGTTTTTCTATGTAGGTACTTACTTAATACGCCACGATGATTAAACGGTGTCAGGCAATGCTTCAAAACCTCGATGTACTTAGTTTGATTCCCGCGTCAGACAGTTACTGAGTTTTTCTAAGATTTTGTTTATTAGCAGTCCAGTTTTTGGGACTATGCCCAGAACATGGCCATTGTCTCGCCCTTTATTACCTGGGACTTGCCAACTCCATATCTGGCAACTTTTTAAGATTTCATACCCAAAGAGAGAAACGAAACCATATAGCTGTCTCTCTGCCCGTATTTAGCAGCAAATCAGCAGCTATCGCAGTAGAATGAGTTACAAATTCGAAATTTTTATACTTTGTCCAGAAAATTTAATAAGAAAAATATGAAATTATTTTTCAAGGGGCCTATATGTATGTGTTTAGATCACAGCTTCAAAACAACAATAAAAATCAGCATTTTTGTAACTGTTGGTTAAATAGAGGATATGTTCCGTAATATATCGAAATATCAAATACGAAACTAATTTAATCGTAGAGATGGACCCCGTAAATAAAATGGTCGTACAACTTTGATAGCCCCTCAAAATTGAACAAACAAAATAACCGACAAAGACAACATAAATAATAACCTAACAGTTTGTTATTCAAAGCGAAACTTATTTCTAAACAAATAACTGAATATTGTAATTTTGACACCAGAAGATAATTTCATTTCCCAAACTTTGGCACTAGCAAAAAATAATTATGATCTCACCCCAGGGGGCGAACCAAACAAAACTAGTTAACAAAACGATACAATAAGTGTGGCCAATAAACTGGGTCCAATTCTAATGATTAGATGGTGTTGGAACGATAAACGAGCGTTTTCAGAATGCCCTACCAAGATGCGTTGAAATTACAAGTCGCCTGGGGCATCAATGCTTCTATATTTGTGCTTCATGATGATGAAGCACAAATATAATCAATTAAGATGATACTACAGTATTTTAGAAATTGTATGATCTCTCTACAAAAGTCATGAATCTACTATGCAAGTATAGGTAACTATTAAGGAGTGCAAAATGTTCCTTTCAACTATTTAGTTGAAAAGCTATTAAAAATATAAGAAGGAAAGAGCATTTTGAACATTTCAAACTGACTGATATTGCAGAATCGTCACCCGAACAGAATTAACTGAACAACAAACAAGAGATTCGTTTTTATTTTTCATAGTTCATTGTTTTGTTTTATTTATTTGAAGGTTTTCCGAGACACCGTGGTTATTGTCTTCGGTTCAAAGGTTAGAACACACTGGAATGAGAAATGCATAATGTAACCCGGTTTAAACATTGCAAATATTTGTACCTTGTGGTACAAATTTTAGCTTTCGTTTTGTAATTTGAATTAACCCGTTAAAGTAACGAATTCGCTAATCATTACCTCTCACTTGCACTTATAGATAGCGTTCAAATGAGATAAAAACTACAGCAATATAAAAACTGCCGGCCAAGCAAAGGTATCGAAGCATAAATGACCCAGTGGCAATAGCTAAGGACTTCCGCGTAGGGGGCTCGTGGTTTGTATCTCGCCACGGGCTTGAGCTTTACTATCACCAAGCACCTATTGGTGTGTTTGGGGAGCTGTACAGGAGAGCCAGGTTCAGTTCTAGGTTAAGCTTGTTTATCATCCTCGACCATACTTACCGACCTAGGCAAGATGGTGGTCTTAGGCTACCTTGTAAGAATATCATGACAAACTTGCCACTTGTATGTCAATAATACCAGTAAATAAACGAAAAAAAAAACTAAATTGTCCTTCACTCCTTATTCATTATCATGACAGCCATGTCTTCCACTGTTGTACAAAGTCTCCCCCATTAGGGGGGGTTTGCCGTAACCTCCACGCTTAGCAGGCGGTTTGTGGATCGCAGTGTAAGATGGCAGTTATTTAAAAGGCCCTGCTAGCCACCTGTGTTTTCCCTCAAGATGATGTCCAGACTAATGTATAAGGACTGGCTCCCAAGAAACGCTTCCGGAACACATCGTCAGGTGCTTGGCGACAAATTTTCTACTTGAGGGTGGTAGCTAGCGAGGCGGGCATTCGCAAAATTGCCCTACCACCAGATGCTGTAACGAATGCCATCGTAAGACAAGAACTGGAAGCGAAAGCTTAACGGGCCTGCTGAAGCACATACACGCCATTACTATGTCACTAGGGTCACCCTTCCAAGTCTTGACCGCGGGGGACGTTGCGTCACTTAACTGATCGGGTAAGAACGGCTAAGCAAACTGCACACATGGGAGGATGAGAATGTAATTCTGGCTCAGCACTCCCGGTGAGATACTGGAATATATCTGAAATATGTAAAATGTTTTGGCTTTGCTTTCATAGCCAACCTTTCCTGACGCCGACTCATCTTGGGGATGCTTCCGTTGGTAGAAAAACCCATCACCTTACGGGGATGAATGTATTAAAATAGTAAAGTGTCCTGTTGTGCGCCCACTGTGCAGTAAGTAAGAGAGAGTGGAGACTCACGTTGATTTATTATAGGCACATTTTTCCTTCCGAAAGAGTTCTAGGAGAAGAAAATGAGAAGCATGAGAATATGATCCATTAAGCATAAAACCTGAATTTAAACGCACTTATCGATTTTGCCAAGGCTTGTTCACATTTTCCTTGACGATGATGTTGTCATTCATATCATTCAGTCATTTCATCTCATTATTTGAAACTCTGCTTTAACCAGTCCGAAAGTGTATGTTGCCATAAACGCAGACAGTTGCCAGTAAACTCGCAGTGCATTGTAAAACCATGGTGCGGAAAATGGTGACATTATGGTGTTGGTTTCGGCGCCAAGTTTTGATGATTATTGTTTTATTAACCAATATTGAGTGCGGGAATTTTCAAGCGTCCAGCTTCACATAAAGTTAACCTTAGTTTACAACAACATGTACAGTACAAATTCACAAGTCTTTCATGTCACCTTTCTAGATTAATTTTATGCATTTTAATATTATTTACAAGTATCCCGGCTTTGTATTTTTTTTCTTACTATCTTAATATTTTGTTATATCATATAGTCTATTGACAAACAAATATAAAAGAATTTAATCAAGACGGTATTACGATAATTCAAACAACTTATAAAAGTCACTAATAAAAAAAAACTCATATAATATCGTTTTGGAACCACGTGCATACCACGAAGGTAAAACCGCTGCAGTTGCACTTTTAGTCGAGGCATTATTATTGCTATTTCAACCTTTTAGGTAAAGGCAGAACAGGAAATAAAATTCCAATCCTGAACCACTCCGAACCATAATGAACACGAAATAATATAAATGAAATGGCGCGAAATCGAAAGAACATTTTAAATTAATAAACGCGTTCCAAATTCATAATAATTAAAAAGTTTAAAATAAGAAAAGCTTTTATGTTACAGTATTTATGGCCAGACTAGTATAGTATAATAGCCCATTTATAAGCTTAGTTGCATTTATCGGTGTATACTTTTTATATTATTTAATATATAAATATCAACTATTTTATAATAGAATAATTATTTATTCCTACCGAAAATAAATTAAATGACATACAACTTCTTACAATGTACCAACGGATTCTGAATCGCGCTATCGTTACGTTTTCATTGTGAGTACCTAAAGAATTCACCAACGAATTTTGTTTATTTTTCGAATTATAATTGAAATAATAACTTGGCGGCTATCGTACACTTATTTTGTAGCTTTAGCAGGAAGAAAGTGGAGTAGAATAAAGAACTACAGAATCGTTCTATATTATGATAACGGGCTACTACGGAACCCTACATTGTGCGTGGCTAAACACGCATTGGACCGTTTATTTATTAGTAATCATTTCAAAGCGACTGTTTGTATTAGTACGATAAACAGCTGCCATTTATTGAACATAGACTTTTCTTTGAGTGCCTTTTGTTTTGATAATTGAATTCTTAACGGTTGTACTGCAATGATATTTATATCATTTTCTAACAATTTACCACTTGCCAATAGGTGATCTACAGTTAAAACACTCGAGTTGAGCTTGAGATTTAGTTACGCGAAATAACTCTAGTTAAAATGAGTATGTTACAAAAAAAATCTGTGCCTAGTGCTGCGATCAAGTGCACTGAATGAAAAATTCCGTTCGGAGCTTGTCGTTCTTTCTACGGTTCATCTTTAGGGGCTGTTGAATTTCAGAGTGTGCAGATACCTATAAAGTGTTTAAACTTCATTTTAATTTTAGTAAGTACTTATATTTTGTAATACCTAGTTTTTTTTTGCGTTTCACACTTTATTTTGCCACGTTATATTCATTAATAATTTTTCATGTACATTATATCAATATTACTAAGTGGATATTATAACCGTTGTTGGTTAAACATGCCCGAGATATCCCAAGAGAGCGGCCGTTAGCCGCCGCGTCGCCGTTTGATTGGCCCCTCGTAAACCAATCCATGCCAACACCAGATACTTTAGCGTTAGTGATGGGACAGTGCTACACACGATTAACAAGCAAATTATTTTAATAATGATCTGGTGCTTTTGAAGTCAAAGTAAAGGATTTTTTTCTCATTCACTATCCGCCGTTGGCCGTCGTCGCTTCTATATTCCCTGTTTTCCCTCATACAATCCATGCATCTAATGTTTGGTTATCCTCTGCCCTTGCTCTACTATATTTTATGTTTTCAGTTTATTGCAAAAGCAGAACGAGTAATTCATCAAGCGTCAAACTAAATTAAATTCTAAACTAATACAAAGAAAACAAAAACAGGCCGACCTATCTCTAAAAAAACTTACTCCCCTTTAATGAGAGAGGTTGAGTTCAGTAGTGGACGAACCGCATGATCCGGTTAGAATGAAAAAAAATATTTTTAGCAAGTACCATCAAGGATGATTTTATTGGTCCATGACACCACGAATAAAGAAACAGAGCAGTAATAAATACATAATCGTATCATATAAAAAAATCACTCATTTTAGTGACCCATGCTACTTACGGGATCGATTGCCATTCACTGTCAACGACTATATCATCAAGATGGGAAAGTATTTTTCAGCTATTGGAGTATAACTCAATAAAAGCTTGACCGATTTTGATGAAATTTAAATGGGACCGTGTTCGGTCCTGCAGCATCAGCTTTCAGTCAAAAATTCAGAGGTAACAAACATAAAAAAATACAGACGAGTTGAGAACTTCCTCCTTTTTTGAAGTCGGATAACAAATAGACAACATTGCGTGTTGATAAGGAAAGTGTGCGAGTCTGATTCACGCACGGACCAGGTTATTCCTATTACTAACAACGATTCCCAAAGAGAGTTGAAGATATAAAAATAAAAAGATAGAAGCTTTCACAAGGCAAGTCCAAGGTACGTTTAATACATATTTATAGTACTTAAATATATTAAATTCTAATTATGTCTATGCAAATAATTTATTCAAATTTAATAATAATAATATTTTTACACTTAATATAGTTAAATACAATTTGCAGTTATCGCGTTTGTGCTTGTCCTAAGAACAAAGATTCTAAAAGCTGCATTGACATTTTATTCTTTTAAAGTGTAGAAGGGATTGTTTTCAAAAAATCTTAAGTTTTAGTTTGTTCATACTAAGTAAGTGGGGCACGTGGATGGCCACAAACCGAAGCGAAAGCTTTCAGAATTTACTTAGGTTAATATGTACTCCTACTTTTAGCACCAACTTTAACCTCTCACTCATGCAAATATGGAAAAAGAGGTCAAATTATTATTATTAGTATGTAATTTATTTCCATTGAGTATGTTTGCGATCTTAAAAATGTGATGTTTACAGAAAAAAGATCTCCTGTTAAGATATCGATATTTGACACCAGGGGTGTCAAATATCGATATCTTAACTAAACCCTACTTCCAGCTTGGAACCAAATAGCTAAATAAACTGAAATTTTTAGTAGTTTACGACAAGTGACTTATTTCAGGATTTAAATGGCTTATCTAAAATAGACAGTGATTTTTTACATTACACAAAAATTTGGTGTTGCTTACAAACTTAATTTTTACTCTATTTACATAATCAGTACTAATATTATAAATGCGAAAGTAACTCTGTCTGTCTGTCTGTTACGCTTTCACGCCAAAACTACTGGACCGATTTGAATGAAATTTGGTATGGAGATAGTTTGAGACCCGGGAAAAAACAACGCGCCCGTAAGGCTAGTAATATATATATTATGATATGTTTGGGTAATAATTGTATAACGGTCGCACTATGATTTATTTCTCATTTAACTTTTTAATGGAATCGAAACAAGAGTATTTTTTTAAATTTATATTATTATAAATAAATCTTTTGGCATTATAAAAAAAATACATTATAATAAAATCGGCGCATATATTTTAGGTAAATTATTTGTTGATTGCTTCAAAATTCTACACTTATCGCCATCTACATGTTTAGATTAGAACCAGCAAGAGATGATTCCAGCGTGAGACATGCTAGTTTTCTACTTTGAGCTTTGTCACTGCCATCTTGAAAGCTTTGTAGTTAGTTCTACTACTCGCTCATAGGTGGCCTATTTATAAATTGTAAGATATTTTTATAGTTTTCTGTTGATTTTCATACTATTCAGCTATTTAGGGTGTTCCATCATAAATATGAATACTATAATTTATAGTTTACTATTATTTATAGTTGGTATGTAAAAACAAATTAGAATAATAACTTTGGTAAAATTATTATAGCCAATCTCGATAAGTTACGGTAATCACTGGTGATAAAACATATACTTACCTACAGATGAGTATCAATAGCATTACCATGCATGGTACTGGACAACTTATGGACAGTAGATGGCACTATGTTCGCCCCTAGTACATGGGACTAAAAACTTTTTAGAGGAACGTGGTGGTTTAGAAGCGTCTACCTTCGGGGATAAAGAAGTGATTATATTTTTTTCTTTTAGAAGTGCTCGTAGCCTAGTTTGTCTAGGCTTTCTTAACCGATAAGCTAAGTAAAGCAACGTCCACTGCGGTTATGACATGGATGGGTGACCGCTAGTGACATTACTACCGAGCGTGATTCGGAGGGCACATTACGCTTTCGGTCGTGGTTGTTGTCGTAGGATGGCAGTCGTTCGTTATAGCATGCTGATAGAGCATTTTGCGAATGCCCGCCTGGCTTGTTACCACCCTTAAGTAGAAAATACAGTGTGTTCCGACAGCTGTCCTTATTAAGAACCAGTAAGGGTAGGTTAGCCTGAATAATATCTTCGACCACATCATCAGTTACCATCAGGTGAGATATTGGTCAAAGGCTAGCCTAAAAAATACATAATACTGAAAGTAGGTCAAGTACTTATATGATCAGAGGTAAAATTAATACTCAATCAACCGATTAATTCACTTCCGAGATTATTCAGATTTGTTTTTTACCGAGTTGTGAGATATATATCGATTTTACTTAATATACTTCACTTTCTAACTGCACTATGAATTGGGTCATTGCAGTAAATCAAGATCAAGCCGATCCATGAACAAATCCTGTAATGGGCCACTGTTGGGCAACATATCAAACATTTACAAACAAGGAATAAAAATAGGGCAAGTCGCACTCTCAGTGCATCGTTGGGTCCCGTAGGTAAAGTTTAGTAAAGCGCATTATGACCATACGTATTTTCCATATGAACATACAATCATAAATTATTTTACACTTCATTAAAATGTAATTTAAATTAAACAGTTTTTGTAACGAATGTCGTAATTCTCCGCCCTTTTTCAAACAATTATATTAAACTAGAAAATGTAAAATATGTTGTGTTGCTGTATGTTTTTTTTTATAGAAAGAACTGTGCTGAAATAAGAACAGTTATGAAAATGAAACACAAAAACAAAGTACCCGCTGTTTTTTTTAGCCCTATAACCCCAACTGGATAAAACAGTTGTTTAAAATGATTCTCAAAATATTTTTTTTAGTACAAGATTTGTAAAGAAATGTTAAATGATTTTATATCATAATAACTAGCTGCGCCCCGCGGTTTCACCCACGAAATAAAAACTGAATAGTACCTTATATAAATAAATAACTAAGACGTAAACCATCTGCATTCCAAGTTTCATTAGAATCGGTGCCGTTTCAACCTGAAGGAATAACAAATTCACACACCAACTTACGCATAATTAATATCAGTGTCAAGTGTGATAAAATTCGCTAGTACGAAGAAAGAAGTGCTTATTGCTTACCGATACCTGCCTATTATATATATGAAACTTGAACATTTATAATGCAGCATAAATATTTATTTTTAAATGCATTTGATGTAAATAATAAAGTACAACGCAACCCTTACAGACTAGTTTATAATGTAATACCAAAATCAGCTAAATATTCTAAATACTGCTTAGCTATATGTATGTTAAAAGATTCAATAAATTACCAAATGAATTTAAAAATCTTAAGATAACACAAATTAAAAAGAAAACTTATACATGGTTGCACGATAAAAAAAAAATATACTGTAATTATATTATTACAGTATATTTAAGTAACTTCCTGAAATAATTTAATGATATACTTAGTTTAAATAGTAGGTACTAATTTGCATGCTACGCCAATACTAGCAAAACATGAACACTTTAATTTTTGTGATAACAACTTTGTACCTAGTTTCACGCAAATAAAGAATCTTTATCTTTATCGTTTTGTGTTAAATATAAATGGAACCCCAAAAAGATCGTTGCGGTGTCGAATCAATAAAGCTTCCAGAATTCGATCGCTTCTCATCGCTTCCGCCATCGTCTACGGTAGCCTTTGATCGCAGCTAATTCGAGAACGTGCTACATTCTAGACACGCTCATGTCAGATATAAGGCACAGACCCAAATTCGACATAGATCAATCTTCAGTGCTGCGACTTGCTCGTGAGAAATACATATAGGTATGAGTACAATATCTATATTACAGAACAGGGAAAGCTACTGCGCCATTTGGGAGCCCAGTGTTTTTTTTTTATTTATTTATATAGTTACGAGACGGAGAAGAAGTCCCCCACACGCCTTACAGTAAGAATATTTTAAAGCAATGTTAGTCGAGTAGAAAATCTGTCGCTAAGCACATAACAGGACGTTCCGGCAGCTGTCAAGTAATTACGAAAATTACAATCACATGATACTTAACAACTTACTGTCTCAGATGGGCGCAGTGCAGTTTGTCATTTGTGACGAATTGCATCTGTTATAGGCAGAAGTTACCGCTTAACATCAGGTTGGCCTTATGTTTGTTCCTAGAGTTCCCACCTGTAAAAAGAGATCCGTCATCTTCATAGTTGCAGACTCCGCAGACGCTATGGTTTCAACCATAGAGTATTTTTGAGTTGAACTGATGAAAATTTCTTAACCGTTTAAATTCAATTACAGTGCGGTATTTAAACATTGTGGGTACTCATACATCTCTGCCCTCCTTTACGGTCTTAAAAGGAATATTATGAACCCGTAAATTAACTAGCCATTTTGACCTATTAATTCAAAATATAACGATAACAGCACCTAGCTGCTAAATTAATTTACTCTAGGTGGAGGTACCAGACGTTTTTCTTAATATATCATTACCACCTACCGACTACTTACCGACCTGTCTAATTAAAGAAAGTGTACTATATATATAGTTTAATTATTATTTAAATAAAAATACATATTATATGATATAATAGCATAAGATCTCAAAGTCCGCCCTCACCTTTACACAAGGAATGTGCCCCAGTTATTACCAGTATTGGCCGACAATTTCTCCACATGTTTTAATCAAAATAATTAACCACACAAATGATTTATGGCCCCAAAGGGTGGGAGGTCCAAGATATTCGGAGAAAAAAAGGTAAAAAGAATGAAGTGCCACCAACATCGGTCCCCGTGATAAGTTCGCGTAAATTTTTATCTTGCACAGTAATTTAGCTGGGCCGTTATTGAACATCTGTCAAATACTGGTGCTTTCACCCAGCAGTGGAATGTTACGGTAATTGGAGTTGAAACTCTTAATTTTAATTTTTATTGGAATACAAAATTTGATTGTATCATGATACGACGACGCTTTACGTCTCACAAGGCGGTATTTCCTAAAGACGTTTTACGTTTACGTTAAAAACTTTTGGATGAATACTACTGTTATCTTAGCAGTAATATTCATCCAGGTTTTCCTCATGGTCGTGAGCTATGGATCTAACTATAAGGCTGGAAAGATTGTATCTAGCATAGATGCGAATGTGAATATCTGTTTCTATTATTAAATAACTTTGACGCCTATCAAACCGATGGCAAACGATTATGTCATCAAAATTGTTATTTAGATCTAATATCTCAAAGAGAACACACCGATAGGCGCTTGGTGACAGATTTTCAACTTGAGGATGGTAGTTTGTCCGGCGGTCATCTGTAAAATACCCTACTACCATGCTATACGCTCGGGACCGCGACGGCTTAACCTCCGAAGAACGGAAGCGTTCAGTAGTAACGCATAGCGATCACCCATTCAGGTCATGACTTCAACGAATGTTGGTTAACTTAGTTGATCGGCAAACGACTAAGCAAGTGGTGTAACTAAGATGGAAGAGATAGAAAACGATGGTACTATCACATGCGGCTTGATAGTAGCACCTGTGGCAGAAGAAACTTCATACTATAAATAATATCAAATTAAAAGTTAATGTAGAAGTAGGTCGAAACCACCCATTATCAAAATGCTGGCACATTTTTCCATACCGAACAAGCATTGCCATTCAACGTGGCAATACGGCTTTTGTAAAAGTGACAGTACATTTTACGAGAAAATTTCAATGTATAATTATCTATAGATTGATAACAGATGGATTGGCATTGAATACTTCGTTAGCCAGCCAGTTTAATAGCCAGTTTGAACAGAAACAGCAGGTCAAGCAAGTGTCTGGCTCGCCAAGGAGTTCATGTAGGTAGTAATATTTTAACCTCACCGATCTCCTGTTGGTTTTAGGAGGAGCAGGCAAGGTGCCTCAAAAAAGAATAGAAGAGAAAGAGGTTCAATAGTGGAAGTTGAATACATATTGTACCAACCCCACACAGCTTGGGAAAGTGACACGAAGGAGACTTCAATGAGACTTTAACATTTGAGATAACAAATATACTGCCTACTTAGAGGAGACGCAAGATGGACGACCGGATATTGAAGCGGGCTGAGCATACTTACTAAAAAGTTATTCATTAGTACCCACAACAAATGGACGCGCATGAAGAAAGTGGTGAGAGTAAAAGAAGCAGCTTACGCTGAGATATTCTAAATCCCTACCCCTCGGGGAAACAGGCATGACATGTGACCTGGAATATTATCAGATATATAATTCATAAAAAAGTATTAGAGTAAATATGGATTCCAAACAAACCCCATCGTATTCTCTTTTAATTACCGATCGAAGTTAATAAATAAGTAAATAAACATACACGTGATTACCGGACCGCCTGTGAGTCGCAAAACGAATAAAAACAAAAAGTCCGCGAAAGATGAAAAAATAAAAACAAAAAAGTCCGCGAAAGCCGAACAACTCAATTTTGGAGGCACAACCGATGGAAATAAACTTGGAGAAAAAATTGCAATGGGATTTTATTCGTGTGCTATAGAAC
Organism: Plagodis dolabraria; assembly: GCA_963854805.1. Classification (NCBI taxonomy): domain Eukaryota; kingdom Metazoa; phylum Arthropoda; class Insecta; order Lepidoptera; family Geometridae; genus Plagodis; species Plagodis dolabraria. The sequence goes on along the minus strand of OY978443.1, from coordinate 4,354,811 downwards.
GGTACGAAGGAGTAATTAGTTGTACTATATGTTTCATATTTAATAAAAGTTTTTAGAATAAACATAAATTTACAAATCCATTATTTTCAAACATTCATGAATGTGAAGTCAGTACCGCAAGAACCGAAATTTTTATACAGAAAATCCTAGTTAAGCTTTATGAAAATAGCGGTAAAACTAGCTCTTTTTAGTATTTTTCTCGAGGTTGTCGTTATAATAAACATAAATATATATTTATTTTAGGCTTCCTGGCAAATAGCAGATTGGATTATTTGAAGTAATATACAGATACATATTTTCATTATATTTATATTATTTTATGTTTATCTCTTTGTATTGTTTTATCTGATACATTTTTGTTTAATTTGGAATTTCTTAGTTATGGAGCTACGTGGCGTTTGTGAAGTACGTCGGCTTAACAGGAAAATTAGGCGGACTTGTCACCAGATATGTATATATTTTATATGTATAAGTCTTTTATTAGAAAATTCATTAAATGTTTTCTTGAAATACATTTGTTTTACATATATTATGTTATTATTATTTGTAGATTTCCGCAAAGCGACGTCGTAATCTATTCATTATGCAAAGAAAATATTTAACTTGCTTTGCTTCCTTCACCACTGAACGAAGGGAACCCAAAATAAATGTACAGTAAATAATGCGCCTGCGCGCGCTCAGATTACAGAGCTGCGGCGGCGCGCGCCGGTGGTCTGCAGCGGTCCCTGCATGCCGCACTGAGTCCTACTTCTGCAATGATATGCTATGCTAAACTTTTAGATAGGTTACCTACTATTCTATAGGATAGGCTGTTAATATCACCACCTTACAAAGAAACCGTCTTAATATACTTAGTAGCATTCAGTATTAATAATTTTAAAAACATACATCTTAAAATTTTAAACGTACCTACTTCTGTTCCTAAAACGAGGCACCAGTATCTTAAACCCATTCCTGACCGCGGCCACAAATAGTTGGTCAAATTTTGTAAAAAAAATTAACTTGACGATAAAAACAATCCTTGAAATAAGTCAGTAGACCTACTCGTAGTTATTTCAATTAGGTGTTGAGTATCGTCATATCACATATAAAGTTAAAGCGGAAAAAATATTTCGATTTTAGTAGCTTGGCGTCGCATGGCTCACGTAGAGCACAGTCTCGGGTCTACACCTAACGAGCCAGATTACGTGGACTCCGATTAATTTGCAAAGTCCCGCGTCTCTGCAACGGTGAGAATGACATTGTTTTCAAATACTTTAAAGACTGTTTCTTTGGGTATTATTATATTGATACTTCATTATATTGCGAGGTATCGATACGATTTAATTCTCGGGTCAGGTCAAGTCTTTAACCATTTGACTCTGGAGTGTCGATTTATGAACGGTGAGCCCTAAAGCTTACGAAATATTGGTTGTTATAATATTTAAAACCAGATTTACAACATTTACTTTTATAAGGCACTGTCAAAGATTGCCAAGACGTGGTACTCGAATTTGTAACATCGGCTTTGCATTTTTCTGTGGAATAGGAGGACCAGGTGAGCCGCTTGGTCGTTAGTTAGTATGTACTTACTAAGTTACTATACACGAGACGTAACGTTCCAGCCCAGTTTTGCTTCGACTTGCCTGCCTCGGCCCCTCTCATCTCAATCCCTTGAATCTGTGCATGACAACATTAGTTTTGGCAAGCAAAATTGGAACTGGAAGGAACCTGCGGCATCGGTTCCATTTGGACAGATGATGCTAAAAGGATTAATGTTACAAATAGAATAAATGCGAGGGGTTTCTTATGTCATACTGATAAGGTCATCTAGTTTTTGACAGTAAAAACCCGACTGCAAATTAGGTATTTATTTCATTTGAACGTTTAATCGTTCTATTGAAATAAAAACTGCACGTTGTATATATTTATGAAATAATTTTTGTAGCTCTTCGTTTTGATAACCTACTCGATGAGTTTGGAAAAAATATCTTTAACTAACAATTTGTTGTCCTAAAAGTTTTATTTTTAATTATTTTGTATATACCCAGTGTCACTTGCGCTATCAAGGCGAATCTAACGATAACTCGTATATTATAACCAGTTAAGCCATTTAAAAGTTATTGGTGGAATAAAGAAACTCACAAACATACAACTCTTTTTTAAGAGTTGTATGTTTGTGAGTTTCTTATCATAACACTCTTTTTTGGCAGTCGTGTAAAAATCATTTCGTCCCTAATACTCATTCTTTGATATCCTTATTATAAAATTTAGTCATAAATAGTAGAACTAATTTTTCCATCTCTTACAAAGAATCATCCGAGAATTTCACCAGAATACAATATAATTTACTAACACAATATTATGATTGTCTCCTCACCGGCGCGGCGCGCGGCGACAAACAAAAAAAGCACCCAAATACTTTCGCTACCAACAATATAATTCCCATACAATGGCTCGGTGGACAGCAATGCGTGACTGCCGACAAACGGCCCAATCGTCTAATAACGCCGTAAAACCGTAACGCCGCGCCGTCAATGAAACGTCAGACGTGTCTTTTTCACTATTCGTACCCTATTGCGCTCCCACACTAGAGCCACTACTACAGTTGATGTTTATTGACAGTAACTACACTTCACACAAGAACCAAATTAAATAGTGATGAAAAATATTTATTGATAATCATACGAACAATAAAATAATTATGACATTTTAAGTTCAAATGATTTGAAAAACTAGTACATCAAACCACTTAGAAAAAAATATGATGCTTTGTATAAGAATTGTTTTGTCCGATACTAAAGGCGGAATCGTCGTTTAGTAACGCAAAATTGTATCACAAAGGATAATTAATAATTTTAAATACTAAATATGTAAATACTATTATGAGTCATACTTAATCAAATATAAATTATATAATATTGTAAGACCTCCCTTTTGTTATGGGTAAATGTTATTGGTTTGAAAAAAAAATGGAACATACTTCTAACCCCGAAAAGTATCAAATAACTTGTAGAAGTCGGTCTCTTGGTAATTCAAACTCCTGACATCACATCATGGACAGACTTCAAACAAGTTATTTCACACTCTTTATGTTTGTGTTAAAAGTCGGCGCAAGATCATTGTCACTGGCTTTAATATTTATTGTTCATCATAGACGAGAGTTGCAATTATTAATAAATCATCCAGTTACGTTTTTCAGTTTATGGCCTTAAACTCAAAAACTACTCGACTGATGTTAATGAAATTTTAATTTAAATCAGAAAATATATCAAAATTAATTCTCAAATGGTGAAGTAATCGTATAACAAACATACAATAAAATACAATAAGACCTTCTTCTTCTTTGAGAATTCAAACCCTCCAATTTGGAAGTCAAAAATAGCCTCTATCAAGAGTTGTAATTTAGGTACGTATGTTTACTAAAACGTAATAGTTATTGAAGCTATTACTTTAGTGTTAGAAGCCAAAAGCATTATTGTTTTTTTTATAATACAAATAAATAGATATGTGTATGTAGGTACTTTCTGAATAAATATTCATTTCGTATATACGAGTACAAATTATGTATTTTATAAAAAAGCAACTATCCATACTGCCTCTTTCTTGTAGAGAGTACCTGTGTAGGGAAGTGCGTTCCCTTCCCGGTATCGCATACAATTTTTTCAAGTTATTATTGCTTAATCCAGGGCAGTAGTGCGGGAACACGTCCGGGATCACGGTGATATATTGGGGTAGGTACACGATACCTGTGTAATTAGTGACGAAGTGACGGGATATTTTGGCAGAGAGATATTGATGGTCTCTTTTGTGAATGGATGTAGTTGTTATTTTTTCATTCATTCAAATATACTATTTACTTACATCAAACTATGACATATCATAACTTGCTATGAGTTATAACGACTCATTAATATTTTACATAACATGTCTCTATTGGCTAGTTGGTTGCGGGTATTATGTACCTGAGAATTCCCAATGAAAGTTGGTAAAAGGCTTTTCCTTCAAGACTTATCATTTTTTTAAGGACGATTAATGAAATGAAGCCATGTATAAATCCGCCCGCCTAATGGGATGCTTACCATCAGGCAGGCGGACGCCTCTCCATCTCAGTTGCAGTGTCAACGTTCTCGTTCTACTTAAATTCACTCAGTCATCATTCTGAGACTGAGTGCATTCTTAAGCAGTAAGTTAAGTCTTAAGTAATGACAGTTCTTGTGTCTCGTACACCCAGCAATCTTACTAAAGTGCCTTTCAAGCAAGTTTTTGCACATTACTGCTTCAAAGCAGTATATTTGGCACTGCAGTGGTAGCTACTAAACGGACTCTTGCTAAAGAGTCACCAGTCAGGTAAATTATTGTATTGGCTTATGAATCTTTTCGTTTGTAACGCTCAAAATTCTAGTCATTGAACCGTAGTTTTTTTTTAAGCTTATGATGATAATCGTATATATCTTATATAATCAATAATTAACTGAATACGAATACATAATAACACGGAAACAGCAATTAAAAAAACTGCCAAAGTGATAGATGGGCCACGCTCTATTACCGTTCCACGTTGAAACAGCCCGTGAAAAAAATGTTTGTTACTTTTGTTCACATATGCGAAATCACAAAATAATATGTAGTGCATTACTGCAGAATCCAGTAAGTAAGCCTTCCTGGCCAACTATGAATTAACGGGACGAACCACAGGTGAGGTCCGGTTATATACGAGGCCAGGATGGCTTTCTTACTGGTTGAGGCTTGTATACTGCTTTTCTCAAAAATGAAACATGATTTATAAACTGAGTTACTTATTACAAAAATAAAATCCTACACTATACTTCTACAACATTACTAAGTACAAAACCCAACGTGCTTACTTTTTCTGCGTCGAGTGATAAGTGTCACAGACTATAAAATAGTTTAAGGCTCCAAAAATATACCTATCTCATGAAATGTCATACCAAAAAGAGATATATTTGAAGCCTCCCTCCTATAACCATGTTATAATGGCTAAACTCTTATCTGTGTCTGGTACTATGTTTTGTTTTTGTAAGCAGACCTAAAGAGGGGGACGTCTGTCCAGTAAGTAAATTACATACTTATTTGGAGATTCCAAATTTAAAGTCTCGTTTCTTACTGGACAGTTGTGAATAATTCTCCGGTAGAGTTCACTTTCTACATACTTTTTAGAGATGTTATGGCAACATTACACACCATTTTTGAGAAAATCAGTATTTTATTATTTGTCGGTCGAATTAAAAATATGGTAAATAATATAACGAGATTTCAAATTCCTAACTAGTTTAATTTTTGAGATAGACACGTAAGATAAATACTCCGAAATTGACCTCTTTGACTTCTGCCCCCATTAATTTATTGATGCAAATAATATATATGTATTTGTATTTAACTCAATGAACTCTAGGCGTGACACTACATGCTAGGTTGGCGAAACGTTTTTTTTGTTGCACTTTTTTGTATTGGATGCGACTGTTTCTTTTTTATTGAATTTTTAATTCAATGTCCAATTGAGACTACATTTTACACTAAATATCAAAATTTCGGGTTCTCATTAATAGGGTCCTGTTTTGGTCTTTGAGTACGGTACCCCAAAAATACCTTAAAATATACCTCCCCTTTTATGTAATATCTTTTAAGTAAGTATTTTCCCTTGGTCTTATTTGACGAGAATTAAACTGCGTCATCGATCTCTTCAAAAAAAGATAAAAGCTCACAAATATGTTAAAGAACCAAATTGATTTGAGATTATCTGAGCGATAATGAAACGCAGACGGACAGTTTTGTCCTGGAGAGGCTGCGTCGTCGTCCCGCGTCCATTCGATGCAAATTCTCACATCGCCCAGCTTGTGGTGTGGTGCAAGCTTACAAGAGATTGACTTACATATTTTCTTGTTATAGTTTCTAGTACAAAATTACAAATTGTTTCTACATGTTTTACCTACCTCTAGCTAGGCCTGGCTACATCGGCGTGTCCGTCCGGACGGGATTAACCTACGATGCGTGCCGCGTCATGCGAAGAGATCAGAGCTATGCGTGGCTATGCGATAGAAAGAGAGACGCCTTATAGGTGAATATAAATATTAGTTACTCCGTGCTCTGCGAGCTGAAGTGCACTTTATTGCTTCGTAGCTAGAGTCGCTTATTTATTGGCTTTGCGGAGTAATCCTTCTAGTTCTTTTTATTCTGTGCTTTAGCAAAGGCACAGTGATAAAAACAACAGACATTTTGCGAATGCTAACATGGCTAACTACCACCCTCATGAAGAAAATTTGTCATAATGCATCGGTGGTGGTACGATCCAGAAACTGTTCTTGATACACGATTCTCACAGAAGTGAAGAGCGCAATGCAGCGTCAGTGAGAACGAGGAAAGTGACACTTCAACTACGTGAACTAGCATGAACCAAGTACAACAAGCTGACTTGTTCGTCTGTTCGTCCCGTGGGGTGCTGGGCTAGAATGCCCCCCCCCCCCGTCCCCTCCATCAGGGTGTCGTAAGATACGACTAAGGTTAAACTACCAGCACCTGAGTAACTGCTATATTACACTACAATCCTAAAGACGCCTGCCAAACGTGGGGATTATGGCAAACCCTTTATTGGCGGAGGCTGTGTTCAGCAGTGGACAGTCCAGCTGATACAGTAATATTTTTGTAACTAATTTGAATGTTTTATTAATGTTATCCATACTTTGTTACTCTATCCGCTCACATCTTGCACCACCACTCACCGGTATGTGTGGAATGCAATATTCGCTTCTACGGTGTAAGGGCCGACTTTAAATAGCTATGAGGACGCATGAGGGATTATAGGATCGAACGATTGTTTAGCGCAAAGCTATGCGAGGACATACGAGTTACTGTGTGAATTAAAGCAATCTGTAGCGTAGCTTGTATATATGTGGTGCAAGTGTTAATTAATATCCAAGAGTCGAATTTGAAGCGCTCGTAGCGAAGTTTGCTTAACCATTCTAAACCGATCCGCAGATCCGCAAAGTTAAGCAACGTCCACCACAGTCATGAGTTGGATAAGTGATCGCTGGAGACATTACTACTGAGCGCTTCCATGCTTCGGAGGGCACGTTAAGCTGTCGGTCCCGGTTGTTATCTTAGAATGGCAGTCGTTATAGCTTGGTGGTAGGGCATTTTGCGATCACCCGCCTTGCTAGTTACCCTCAAGTAGGAAATCTGTCGCCAAGCACCTAACGGTGTGTCCTTGAGAGCCAGTAAGGTTAGCCTAAACAACATCTTCGATCACATCATCACTTACCATCAGGTGAGATAGTGGCCAAAGGCTAACTTATCAGGCAAAAACAAAAGTAGAAGACTTATGGTTTTTTCGCTCAAATAGTAGCTCAATTTGAGCAGCTGTGTATCGACAAGTATTTTGCTTTCCAGAAGCCCTTAAGTTCTTTATAAGACCCGAATAAGCTCGTTGCCAGGCAGTACGAAAATGAAACCAAAGCTCATATCAACGCACGGTAATTGCTCCGTTCGAAATGGAACAATATTTCTGATCACACATTAGGCTTAGATTAGGTGTTGGGAACACATTCTCTACTTGAGGGTAGCTATCCAGGTGAGCATTCGCAAAGTGACCTATCATTACAAATCACTTTTATGATTAACTCTTCTTTGCTTTCATTGGGATTACTTTGGTTGATGATTACGTTAAGATAATATAGATCTCTGTTGTGCACTTCAACATATTGACTACCTACTTTCGTCGAGAGTAGATCCTAGTATGCTTCTTTTTCAGGTTCTCGCTTCTCAACGCGTACCTGGACGCGCCGCATAGTTTTTCTTTTGTTGCTTATAGGTTAGCCTTTGACCACTATCTCACTTGATGGTTAGTGATGATGTGGTCGAAGATGTTGTTCAGGCTAACCTAGAATTACTTGCTCTCAAGCACAAGCTGCCGGAAGACGCCTTAGGTGTTTGGCGACAGGTTTTCTACTTGAGGGACCAAGCTAGCCAGGCGGGCATTCGCAAAATTCCCCACCACCATGCTATAACGACTCCCCGGTTGTTGTCTTAGGATGGCCTAAGACAACAACACGGACCTCCGAAGCACGGAAGCGCTCAGTAGTATGTCACCAGCAGTCACCCATCCAAGTCATGACAGCGGAGGACGTTGTTTAGCTTTACTGATCGGTTCAAAACTAAGCTAAGCAAACTTCGCTACGAGCGCTTCAAAATGAACTCATGCAGTGATCGAATTCATTCTGATAAGCAACATCACGCACCTGTCCGCGCCGAACGTTCCGCATTTCGACAACTGCATCTACGTATTTACGCATTTATACTCCTACTATAAACCAACGAGAAGATAAAAATGGTCCTGAGATCCTTGTGTGAGAAACTATATATTTAACCAACTCCAAAATAGGAGGTTCTCAATTCATCTGTATTTTTTTGAATGTTTGTTACCTCATAACTTTTAACTGGGTAAGTAAACCGATTTTAATCATACTTTTCTTATTTTGCTTGGCGTTTGGTGCCATTTAAATTTCATCAAAATCAGTCAAGCCGTTTTAGAGTTACTCCAATATCTTAAAATATTTTCCTATCTTGATGATATAGTCGTTGACAGTTACTAAATATTGATCCCGTAAGTAGCGAGAGTCACTAAAAAGAGTGAAAAATGTTTTTCCCTAAAAATGGAACTGACTTCAACACTCTATAATATTGTATTTTTCAACAAATGAACCTCTGCCCACTCGTTGAATATTTTAGCTACTATACATTTATCGTCATCCAATGACAACATGTCAATGCGATTCGTTCGAAAAAGGCTCGTGGAAAATGATTGTCACTAACGCAAATGGAATGATTACTTTGTCCAACAAAGGTCGCACTTTGTTTACAAGAAAAAATAATTCATAAACGCGTATATCCTTATCAGGAGGGACCTTTAATGGCATATCTGTGATATTGGTTAGTATAACGACCGATGACGGTTTATAAGTACTAGAGTCTAGAAAAACTGTTTTTCCAACACTCTAAAAGCTAAACAACTATCCATACTCAATCACGAGCAGAGTTATTCATTAGCGACACACATATAATCGCATTTGCATAATTATGTCGCACACCGGTCGGGCCGAGGCACCTTAACCCCTGTCACAGAATATCTAACAGTTATTACGTGGCTACTGACCGTGAGAACTAGAGGCTTGACATGCGTATATACTTCCAGCTATATTTTAAGGTATCGTACTCATTATGTTCCGTACGTATCATCTCCACTGCATGGGCCTTCCTCTCAGAGAAAGTGTCATCTTCAACAGCCATCATTTCTATCGTTAAACGTCAACCATTAAGACGGTTTACTTGTTAAATAGCTTACCTTGAACAGAATCAAAGCAAAATAACTCGATTTACGATACTAGGTTTGTGTTATTAACCTTACTTTCGGATTTTATCTAAAATGATTGCGATTTCACCATTACTGCCTCTCTTTTATTTTTTCTAGTCCGATAGTAACAAAATTTCAGCTTTTAACAGGGAGGTTCGCCATAGTCCTTACTCTTGGAAGGCTATTAGGGATCGCATAGTATTTGACAGCAGTTCTTTAAAAGGCATTGCTGCTCACCTTTTGGTATATTTCCCTTCGTATCTTCCTCGTGCAATGTAGCCCGACACCCCACGGGTAAATGGAAGTATAGTGGCTAATAATTCACCATGTTGACCAGCTTGTGCAGATTGGCGAATGGACCTATACTTCTATTGTTGGCTACTTAATTAACAATTTAATTCTTATGAGTGCATAATTGTAAAAGAAGCATGTTTAATGTATAAGTATACACTCCATATGTGTGGAGTTTTGAAGAAACTATATTATTATGCTATTTATCTCTGCAATTATATATCCGAAACTTATGCAAATAAATATATTTTCATTCATTCAAGTGTTCATTCATTCATTCTATGAATGCGAACAATATTCACAAATTTCTACAGCTTAAAATAGTTTAAAAACTGTGATAGTACATTTACAAATATTTAGACCACAAATTCTCCATGGCCAAGCGATTAAGGCACCTGGTACATAAAGCCGGGGGACGTGGGTTCGAATATAACACAGCGCGAGACGAAAATTTTGTGCTCTAAGTATTTGTAAATGTGATGTTGGCTTAGCATGCAATAGTGCTTATAATCGAATAGGAACCATGATACTACTAACATAAATGATAAAAATCTATGCTTGTCTATACACGTTGGTTAAACTTGGTTACCGCTACTGATCGTGGGAACTATCGGCTCCTCCAGTACGTTCCTCGCTTTGCATTGCTATGTATGCATTAGGTACTTATGTCCTTTGATTAATGGAATCCCTCGCAAAATTTGAAACTAACTTTTGAGACTTCTTTTAGGTAATAATCAAACCTGTAACCAAAGAGCAAAACGCTTATGATAAGTTATATAACCCTATTCTATTGATGAGACTCCGTAGTCTGTCCGTCTGTCTGTCCGTAGTAAGTATTTTAATAGATTGGATATATAAAAATACTAACCAATCAATTACAGATCTGAAATTTTGATATATACTAATCTACACTTTTTATACTTGGATCAAAACAAATATTGCATAAGACACTCCATTAAATCATTCATGAGAGCGATACAACACTATAACTCCAGACAGATTAAACTAATAATAAATTATCGCTATAATATATAAATTTTAGCCTAGCTTCAAGTTAGAAAACCTTGGTTGACTGTTTTTTTAATTGGGAACTCACCATGAGAAACATATTGCTTCACTCAGAGGTGTCAAACACTGATTAGCATTCAATTGTGATATGGCATTTTCCTGGCTAACCACCACCATCAGGTAGAAAATCTGCCGCCAAGCATTGAAAAGTATGCTCCGGCTGCTGTTTTTGAGAGGCAGTAATTCTAGGTTAAGCCTGTTGACACCTTCGACCAAATTGAATTTGGAAGATTATTGGTATTGAGGGAATTTGATGAATAAAGTAATAATCTAAGTTGCACGAGTTTAGGTTTGACCACGTTGCCCGACCACTATCTCATCTGATGGTAAGTGATGTATGGTCGAAGATGTTGTTCAAGCTAACCTACAATTACTAGCTCTCAAAGATAGCCGCCGTAACACACCGTTAGGTGCTTGACGAAAAATTTTCTACTTGAGGGTACTAGCTAGCCATGCGAGCATTCCCTAAATGCCCTCCACCATGCAGTACCAAAATAATTTCTCAGAAATTTAATTACTATTAGACCCAGGGATCAAACCTAGGACTTATAGATTCTAAACTTCGATAAACTATTTTATCGAAGATTCTAAACCATTACTTTCGTCACTCTATCATCGAGATTGTCTAATTAATATAAAACTTATAGTGTGATACAATGTGAGGAACACTTGCCGCAGTCATAAAGTATATGTAAAATTGCGCAATATCCCCATATTGCGACAATATCACTAAACGAAACGATCCATAACATTAAGGGGAGTGCTACACTGATCGTTTCCTAGTTATAGTGTATTAAACTCGCTAGTTAAATCTGCGCTTGTGGTGACATGTTGTTGGGTTCAATAGAAGTGACATTTTGGTGACTTTGAAGATGAACTCTTCTTGAAAGGGGCTTTATTTGGATTCAGAAAAAAATATAGGTTATGTACGGACATTTTGGCAACTAATTCGCACTGAAGGTTTTGCAGCAAGCATAATTGCTAAAGTAATGGTAAAAAAACAAATAAAAGTTCTGCTTGTTTTAATTTTTTTTTTATGTGCCTAATAGGTTAGCCTTTGCCCACTATCTCACCTGATGGTAAGTGATGATGTGTTCGAAAATGTTGTTCAGGCTAACCTAGAATTACTGGCTATCAAGGACAACTGGCGGAACACACCTTTAGGTGCTTGCCGACAGGTTTTTTACTTGAGGGTGGTAGCTAGCCAGGCGGGCATTCGCAAAATGCCCTACCACCATTCAAAACTAAATCTATTTCAACTAAAAATTATTTACATAATTCATTTATGCTTATCTGAAACAATTTTATCTATAAGAAATCAGTGCTGAAAAGTTAAAATCAGTCAATGCACCCATGTCAAAAGTATTATTTTTTCTTATTTAGGTGCTTTTTAAAAAAATCAAACAAAAAGTTGTCACCGCCAGGCGCAGAGCGTATTGAGATTAAATTTTATTTACTTTATGTTTTGTTTCATTTTCCTTCACAAACTCTTGTTTGGTGTGATGTGAATCGTAGTGATTGTAATCGCTTTAAATTTAGATACCAACTTAAAATGTAATTGATATAAGTAAAGTTCTTTATTTAGTTGTTTAATTTAGCAAATAAATAATATGTTAATTAGAAAGGGTCTTAATCCTACGACACAGGATCACTTGGGACTGTGGTATTCAGGGATACTTGTAACACATGTAATTTGCTCATTATCAGTTACATTTCCATTAGTTATACAAATAGATTACATGTAAGTATAGCCTAAGTTTGAATGAATAAAGTTATTCTTCATATTGCACGTTTATCGAACCAGCGCGATGCCCCCCGGCAATGGCTAATGGACTTGCCGCATTTTGTGAATACTCGTCTGGCTTGCTTACGAACCTGACGAGTGGATATTTATTTCTGAAATCTTATAGCCCAGCACTTTCTTGAGGATGGCACATCTAAATATGCCTCCCATTGTACCGGGATATGTTCAGGAAAATACTTTTCGGATTGTGCATTATAATATACAGGGTTATTGATAAATTGTTAACAACCTCTTAGGATTGACTTCTGCTAGTCTGACAAACATTTTGAGACATTTTTTTATATTTTGTATTGATTTTTTAATGTGTTTTTGAAGGAATAAGTACGAAGACCACCTGATGTTACAAGTCTCTTGTACCTGTAATTATTTCATATACGAGTATTTTATTACTTTGTTCGATGTAAATATTCAAAACTCTATTCAAAGGGTGCACGGCGCGGTCCAGTGTTGCCGTGGTAGGCGTTCTTGGCTTGGAGTACCCAGGCATAAAAACAAGAAAAAATACGAGGAAAAAATTATCTCAAAATGTTTGTTAGGACTAGCAGAAGTCAACCCTAAGAGGTTGTTAGCATTTTACCAATAACCCTGTATACGGCGTGGTGTGTATCTATAGGAAATACCCTTACGTTCGGAAATTATTATCTGCCCTTTACCTTCTCAGTATACAAAAATAATAATGTAAAATCTGATGAGTCATCTCGCTCTTCCAGCGATGCCTACCTCTTTCGTTAAGTTTACGAGAGCGCTGCGCCGCGCCGGCGCCGTGTTGCCTGGCAACCAATCTGGCGCCGCGGAGGCTGCCAGCTTGTCTCTGCTGAAGCTGTACCTACCATCTGCACGCATTATGCACCCTTAAGATTGTACAGCTATGTATGAATATTGTATAGTGGGCCACGCGCCACTGAATTTAAAGGTACAACATAGTTTTCTAATAATTTTGAATAGTTTTTCGAACATTTACAAATAATACGAGACCTCATACCCCAGAATGACATTGACAACTGAATTTTAAGTATGAACAATAGTTGTTGATGTTTAATTACATGAAATAATGAAAATGCTTACTATATTCTCGTTAAAAATATACAGATATATACATTTGAAAAAGAAACTTCATATCATTATTAAAACTTGCGTAAGTATTTGACATAATCATATTGTTAATTACTTAGAATGCACTTACGAATTTTATAGTCGAGAACGCGACTCCCAAAAAAGTTGGGCATCTAAGATTTTTTTTCCTCTCTGTTGGGCATCGTCTCGTTTTTGACTATATAATTCGTAAGTGCAAAACATAAATAACAATATAATAAAATTAATAAACTTCATCTTTGTATACTCACCATTTCGATATTTTGTCGCAGAGTTGTTAATAAAGGGATTGAAATTGTTTTGTGACATTAATTTACTGTTCCGCCAATTTTCCATAACTTTTGATGACGATTCAAGTTGTCTTTACCAGTTCCCAACTCCGTATGGGCTTCACCGTTTTCAACAACCACTAACGAGGCGCGGCGATGTTTTTTTAGCGTTTGACACAGACAGAGAATCTTCAGCATTCGCTCAACACCCGTTGACTTTGAATATGTATTTATTAAATGACGGTAGTGTAGAGCCTGTCTATATATAGTCTTAGAGACATTTCCAAGCGTTAAAAGCGCTCTCTTTTAAAGTTGTAGGTATGTATTTTATTCCAGAATCTTGAACAATGACTACGTTTTATCCTTCTATGTTCATTCTGGAACTTTTCCGTGGCTACAAAAGCAGTGCTATTTACGCCCATGGTACAGATTAAGTAACAGCTACTACGTCCCATGGTCTGCTACGGATGGCAGCCCACAGACGAGCTAATTGCACACGCTGCTGATGCGACTCCAACACGGATTACCGACCGTGACTACAATCAGATAGAAAGTGATTGAACTTCATACGACTTAATTCAACGTCATATTTCAACTTAGTATGTTTACTACGTCTGATCTTGGATTTTTGAACATGGTAGTTCAGAAAACACAACAATTAGGCCACTAGCTTCTGTGGGGTGCGGTAAGGTAATCATTTTTAATGAGCCTTCTTAAAATATTGACAGATATCGTCATAAAGCTTTTGTTCTATAACGTGCGTATGGCATGTACGTAGTACATTTCTTGGAAATAGGAACAGCACTAGAAAACTGTCCATCATTTCTTGTGCACTTCTATAAACCTGGCTAAGGGGAAAACTAGAAACCCAGTATCAAAAACTTCTGTACAACTTTAAGACATACACTGCGAACTCCGAGACGAATCTCAAACTCCTATTAGAAATGCCTATTTCTAGGAGAGGCTTAGAAGCTTGGAAAACATATTCCCCAAAGTGAAACATTCGCAACAAAGCCAAACTGCAAATAGCTGATACAATCAGATCTGCCGCAAATTTACCACATCCTAACCTTGGGGGAAAGCGACCACCCCTCTATATTGTTCGATTTATCTCGCGATCTACCCCTCCTGCGAACCGTGGCGTCTGCGATAAACGTAGATTATATCTTCAGATGTATTGTCGGATGTCTCGGACGTCTGGAAGCGTTATCATGGCGTTGAAACGTCATAATTCTTGGATATGTAAGTGTTGTTATTTGTAGGATTAATGGGACATTATCTGGTGTTATAAATCATCGGGTTTGTGCAAAGAACAAAAAGTAGGGCTATAACCATAAACTACTTATCTATTGTATGGACCATGACGATGAGCTTTTGTGAGAAAATGGGAATCTATTTTATATTCTAAAATCTGTGTTTTTCCAGTGTTGATGTAAACCATATTTGATTTTATTACACATAAACACTTTAACTGTGAACATACAAGATGTGGCTTAAATAGAACAATAGCAAGAATGTTCTACTCGAGTTCTCTCACCCAATCGCCATATGAAGTTTCAGTAATGTAACCACCACCTTACTAAAACATGACTCGGATATGATTATGATGACGATATTTATATGACCGGGACTTGGAACTTAACTCTGAACATTTCAATGCAAATCAATTATAAGGTAAATTTTTACTATTGTCTTTCATATGAGCGTCGCGTCGTAATTGAAGAAATTATTTTGACTTACTGGATGGAGCCGTACGAGTACCTGCAATATAAAATGATAAAAACATTATGACTGCCCTATAAAGTACAGGCACTCTGTCAAAGTTCTTATTTAGTATTGTATCAGTCGGATCGTCCGCTGCTGAACACAGCCGCTACTATGTAGGAGTATGTGCAAGATGACATAGTTCTTAAGAAGGCGCTGCTGCCCACTTTCCAGTATTATTCCCTTAGTCGACTTTTACGATACCCACACGGGAAGAAATGGGGAGGTGCAATTCTAACCCGGCACCCCACAGGTGGTAATTACTAGCTACGAATAAATATGTAAGTCAATGTTGTCTTAGGTTTTCGCGATTGTTACACATAGTAATTAAACAACTTTAAGAGCAAGCAGTCAAAAATAATTCCCACGCTAGCTCCGCCCATGCGGCGCAACGATGCCCGCTGCACCGAACGAGGCGATGTGCAGCAGCGGCGCACGCGTCTCGCTTATAAACATATTTGTATACTTGATATTAGATTCGCGAACACAGATACCATTGAGACGATTTCAACTTTTTTTATAATCTTATTCATGTGACGAATATCGATATATAAAGTAACTTTGTATATACTGCAATTGTTGTTGTGTCGCAGTCTCCGTGTTTATAGAAAAAAACATACTGCACCAAACCAACATAAGTGAGACAAGGGTCGGAATATGATGGTGGTACATAACAGCCCAAACGGCACGATATATATTGATAAATGGGGTGTTTTTAAATTCTCCGTAGTAACGAAAGTAATGTTACTTGGCATCCGCGTGGACGATAATTTATGAATGAATCAACATTGTTCTCAGTATCTTGGAATGTGATTAATCAGATTACATGTTACACATCATTAGAATGAAGTAAAATACCATCAAATTGAATGAGCAAAATATTATATTATATTCGGTGAATATGGGTACAATTGACCTGAAATAAATGGATTTGATTTGATTTGATTAAATGTTAGTTGTGGGCAATATATTTTACCACGACTCGTCATACAAATATGAAATATAGTTTTTCATAACTGTGCACTGTATGTGTACTGTACACGTTCCCATAATAATATAATGCAGGTTGTTTTTTTATTGCTATCATATAATTTTTGACTATTAATTACTTATGTTGAAAATATGTTCGTAATTCCTATACATCTTATTTCGTTTAATTTTTCAGTTACAGTGGTAAACAGAAAGGTGTTATTTTACTACCACTCTGCTTTCATGTACCAACTATGGTAAAAATTAGACCAACCAGATATATATCTAGCCACTTCTAAACAGCAGGATAAGTTTTTTTTTTACCAAACTTGCAGAAGAGTCTACATACGCAATTGTAAGGGCCTTAAACTTTGGGATATTTTATGAAAAAAACACACAGCTGCAGAAACATTGTAGGGAACATGTTATACAGGCTTTTTTAATGAAACATGGCAGACAAGTGAAAGGTACTGGAACAGGTGACTAAATTAGATTTTAAAAAAAAAATAGTGGATTCTTAGATTGTTAGTAAGTGGTATAGTCTACAGAGGTTATCGACAAATTAAGTTAAGATGTATATAAATTAACAAAAATCATTTATAAAATAAAAAATATATTGTTTTCAATTTATACAGTGTTAATGATATGCAAAAGTGTGCGTGAGAAATAACGAGTATCGGAAACGGAAAGTCAAGTTTTTTTTCAAGTTTGCAGTCCCCGTGACCACGATCACTGCAAAGTGTTTGAAACGTCAGGACAAAAATAATGATAAATATACGAGATTTAAACCGTTTAATGTTGTTTAATTACTATGTGTAACAATCGCGAAAACCTAAGACAACATTAAGTTAAGAGCCCTTATTCCAGCAAAGCCATTTTACAGCCCTTTTCTCAAGGCTGGTGCGGCTAAAGTATAAAAGTTTTTGTTTTTTAAATGATGCAGGAAGAAAGTTTATTGTTTTTGTAATTGAGTGCATTAGCCAAAACAATCTCTCGGTATGATGTCGCTACCCTTCTATATTTCTAAATATGATTACAAGCACTATCGCGTGCTAAGCGAAATCATATCAAACAAATTATTGGAGTACAAAATTTTATGCCCAAGGTGGGAATCGAACCCGCGTCCTCCGATATCGCGTTCGATTCCCGCCTTGGGCATAAAATTATAATCATATTTAGAAATATAGAAGGGTAGCAACATCATACCGAGAGTTAAGTGTTTGAAAAAACACTTCTTTCGATCAGATGAAGTCTAGTAGTCTGGTTGATGGCCGCGCACCGTCCCCTATGATGGTTAAAGTAATACAATTGGAGCACAAAGTTTCGGCAGAAATGCCAATGTCCAGGTGGCTGAGATGGTGTTAAGCATCCGACGCGATATCGGAGGACGCGGGTTCGATTCCCGCCTTGGGCATAAAATTTTGTACTCCAATAATTTGTTTGATATGTATCTATCTATCTAAAGCCGTTCCGCCAACAGGGCAGTTATACAAATATAATGAACCAAGGTATGCATGCACAAAGCAGGTATACAAACTACAAAACTAAGTTATTTGCCTATATGTATACAATTATGGTTAGAAGGACATAATCAAATATAGATACCTACATAGTAGTCCATTTAAATGTTACAATTTAAGGACCGAATATTGCAATTCCTAGAGGGCGCAATTTTACTTTTGAGACAAATCTAAGTTTGTGGGGTCGCCACCCTTGTGCCCCGGCCACCATCTTGATAAAAGGGGTGAAAACACTTATTTCGCGATATCTCGGAAACGATGTGTCCTACAAAAAATTCCACTGCACATAATTTGTAGCAAATTATTTTTCTACAAATATGTTATTATAACTTTTTGCCCTAAATTAAAAATTTAAGAAGTTATAAGCAAAAAAGTGAGAAAATTTTCATATTTTTTTCTTGCTCTATAACTTTTTTTTCTTATTTTACAATATAATACCTCAGACCAACATTTTTGATTATCTTTTGAGGATTTTTTTATTTTATTTCAATTCATTTAACACACTGTTACAGCGCTCCAAAGTTGACCAGGTTCGTCAATGCTCATGAGAATCCGGTCAAAAAGAAATGTTTAACTTATTATATTTTTACTGTAAATATATTCTTAAAAAAATTGTTGAATTCGTACAAATTTACTTCTTCATTCCTGTTTTCCTTACCATAGAACTTACTAAATTTAACTTACGGAAGGATAAGCAGGTAGATAAGGTCTGAGTAACCGTTTGGGTTCAAAGGAACATCTGCCTGCTACGACTATTATTATTATACGTAGGCTTAGCTGTTTCTTCTATCTCATTTTATTCTGTTAGTTGTGCTACATTTTTTGCAACGTGTAAACGTATTGAAAATTGTGGATATTATTTTCAGTTTTATCAATAAACCTGCGAGTTTCGTAAAAAATCCTGAGCAGATCATCTACGAGATTGTTCTAGGGTATTTTTTTTGTAAAATGTATAAAAAAGTTATGGAACAAAAAAATTTATTATTGCTTATAACTTCTTTGATATTTAATTTAGGGCAAAAAATTATATTAATATGTTTGTGGGCAACACAATTTGCTACAAATTATGTTCTTACAATTTTTTTATAAAACGCATAGTTTCTGAGATATTGCAAAATACGTGTTTTCACCCCTTTTTCCAAGATGGCGGCCGGGGGACAAGGGTGGCGACCCCACAAACTTGAGGTTAAGCTTCTTCAGACCCCCACATATAAAAAGATGTCCCAAAAATAAATTGCGTGCTCTAAACATGCAAAGCTCATGTAACTTTTTAATGGACTATAGTTATAGTTAGTCAATGAGTAGATACCTCAAGGTTTATTATTAGGTTCATTTAAGTCTACTTTGTTTGTAAACAGTAAAGATGAGAAATGAATTTACAAAGTTACATAACATTCCACATTATTTATCAAAAATAAATAACACTGCAAAAATGATCAAAATGTTTTATTCCATGCGACATCGTCGTTGACCGCTCGATCCTTGCTAACGGTGTGCCCGTTTGCGCCGTGCTTCAATAAATGCCTAAACTTGACCGATCGCGCAAAGCGTAGAGGCTCTTAAGTCTTCTTTTTATGGCGGGAGGAAGTACTGAAGGATTTGCACTTTGATGTTGCAAGTCACCCTCGACAGCCTCCTCTTGATTTTTTTTTTCTAGAAGTATCCGCAAATTCTTGATCCCGATCATTCTTTTCTTTGGGTGGCGGGGATCGACCAGCTCAGGAAGAAGGCAGTCCATATAGAATATGACTAGTTTTGTCTCCATTTTTTTCCCTCCAAAATTCTTCATCTTTTTGTAGAATTTCTATTTTTAATTTTTTGTCTCCATACTACACGGCAAATAAGCATTTAGTTTTGCTCGATTTTATTTATAATATGTGGTAACAGATATTTATGACTAAAATTAACATATTTAAATAAAAAAAAAAAAAAAAAAAACTACAAACTAATCCAATATTCCGCTACCATTAGGCAGTGTTCCCAAAATGCTGGCCGCATTGCCACGTTGTATGGCAATGCTTATCCTTTGTCCAAAGTATATGCCAGCATTTTGGTCACAAGTAGCGTCGACTAGACGTTTTGAGACGTCTTTGAATAATAGTTTGGCGCTCGGTCCCCACGGTCCCAGCGTTTCGACCCCAAAAGGCACAAACATGTAACAACTACTGAGATTACTATATTTGCGCCTTTTGAGGCCTTCTGCTAGTTCAGCCGCCGCACCGGCCACTTTTTGGGTAGCAGGAATATGAGAAGGTGCTAAGGTATCGACACAGGTAGCGTCCCATACCAGAGGCCTTCCCATCCTCCACGGAACCAAAGTCATGCCGTCCGGCCTTTTACCATCGCCACGTACAAGGCCTAAGCATTTAGTTATATTACAAATGTGCATTTAGCCTTCAGTTTGATAATATCAATCAAATTTTTGATTGATATATATACCTGCAAAATACATTTTACAGACAATCCGTTACCTGAAGCCTTCAGAAAAGCAACTGTACATTTCTGTTTGTCCGACAATCAATTTCGCACAATTTGTTAGAATGTGTAGATAGAATTTGTTAAAAGGTAGAAGTAAGGATAAATGTCGGGAGAGCAGTCGAATGACACCTGTCAAAAATCCAAAATGGCGATTTCAAGACGGCCACCATACAAACTGCTCCGCCCCTGCTGAAGCTCGGCCTTCAGAAAGGGGGTGTTGTGAATATGAATAAATGAATTTAAATACATAAATTCAGATAATTTTCACGTCAGATTTTTTGCACGTCAAGAGTAAAACATCGCTCTTTACCATCTATCTAATACCCTAACTAATAACCGAAAAGGGGGCAAAGGCGAGTATAATACATATCAACGATGGCATACGCAAAGGCATATTGCTTCAGATAGGAGGCCGGCCATAAAATTTAAGTCTTACTCCGCACAATTATGTCAATGCGTTGTCTTTTGTGAAGGTACTCAGAAAAAATATATTGTTTATACCGACCCTACAGAGGTGTGACAAGTGCAGGGCGATAATAATGTAAAGTTTTTTTTTTTCAGTGTAAAAAGCATGATAGCTCGGTGGCATTGGCTATGGACTGCCGCGCAGCAGGTCCATGGTTCGAATCCCGCCGCTGGCTTGAGCTTCACCGCATGGTGGAAGGGCATTTTAGCAAATGCCCGCCTGGCTAGCGACCACCCTCAAGTGGAAAATCTGTCGCCAAGCACCTAACGGTGTGTTCCGGCAGCTGTCCTTGAGAGCCAGTAATTCTAGGTTAAGCCTGTTAACACCTTCGACCACATCATCACATACCATCAGGTGAGATTGTGGTTAAAGGCTTACCTATCAGCAATAAAAAAAAAATGTATATATACATTTATACGTTTTTGTTATTTAAGTTTACCTGCTGCTCTGCTATGGATAGGTCAAAATATTTTTTTGCCTAATATAGGTATTATAATATTTAAATAATATATTTCGTTTACGAAATTTCCTGTGAATAAAATGTGCAAATTTAGTAATACTTTATTCAAAGATTACTCACTTATTTTCATATAGTGGAAGAACACAGTCTAAATTTATTATATGAGATGGCGACTCCGACAGTTCTCCC
Organism: Plagodis dolabraria; assembly: GCA_963854805.1. Classification (NCBI taxonomy): domain Eukaryota; kingdom Metazoa; phylum Arthropoda; class Insecta; order Lepidoptera; family Geometridae; genus Plagodis; species Plagodis dolabraria. The sequence goes on along the minus strand of OY978443.1, from coordinate 4,333,095 downwards.
TGTTCCGAGTGATCTCGGACTTTGACTGATTTATTATTTTTTTTTCCTGAGAAAGAAGGTGCATTTTATGAGCACAGTCTATTTTATTATATATATGTACAGAATCTATATATTCCACTCTATTATATTTGTATAAATCGTTACTTATATGTACATGTCTAAGTGATAAAATGTATATTTAAAAGTACCTATGCAGGTGACTTTGTAGATAATCTCTTGAATATATACCTACTTGCCTGATTCTGAATATTATTTCATTGATATAAATCTACATTTAGTCTTGAGGGACATGAACAATGTTCGATGTTTTATTGCGATATACCCACCAAACCAAATGCTTTGATTTGCTACGCTTGTGTTATTATTATTTAGCAACACTCAACTCCATTTACGGTTGAACGGCAGCTGTACTTTAGAGCCAGATAATTTTAGTTATCACCTGTTTGGTACCTTCTACCACATCACTTACCATCAGGTGAGACCATAACTATACATTACCAGATATTATTATAGTATCCAACTAATCGTACTTAGATTAGTACGACATTTAGTTATTTTATAGCTCCATTACAGTACTATAGGAACCTAGTAGGTATAGAATCTCTTAGTTCGATAGAGATAATATGTTTCATGAATAGAATAAACACCGAAACACAAACGAATATTAAATTTGCATAGGTAAAAATAAACTGAAATATTATACGCTCTCTCATAATTCTTGCAAAGTCTTTGTATCGACTCTTCTGCTTCGTTTTTTATTTTTTAGTTATCTTTATTTCCCATATTGATTGATATACCTACCAAGATACGTATTTATACTGCACAGCACAGGTGATAGCGCGCGAGCGATAGGTCCACGTCCAACGGCGCACAGCGCGGCACTGAAGGACAGCTCTTACGCATTGATTTTATTTCGTAATCCTAAGCTAATAAGGTTGAATATCGAATCTTCCGATTGACCGTAATCCTGCACAGAACTAAAGGTCGTAAGTCTAAAACACTAATTAATTTATTATGACAATACTAATTACTCTAGGTAAATTTTACTTATACAGCGGATAATAAACTACATTTCCTTTCTATGTGTGTTTATTATTAATATGTAACTGATGTAGTTTCCAAGAAAACTCCAATAATTTAAAGAAAAGGCTTCATTTTGAAAAATTAAAACTATCGAGTAAATTTCTTTCAAATGTGTTTCTGACTGTACAACTGATAGAAAAAGGTTTGAAATATCAAATATTTAAGTTTTCGTGTTGATTGCATATTTCAGTTGCTTAAAAAAACTAGTCGAATGTGAGTATTTTTTCCGCAGCCTCGTCTTAAACGGTTTAAATCGCGTATATTTGTCATTATTTTTGTCCCGACGTTTCAAACACTTTGCAGTGATCGTGGTCACGGGGTGACTAATTGACTTTATTTGTCACATGAGTTATTAAGAAATTATTTGGTCTACCGTTAGAAATTTTTATATTAATCATAACGTTCCCTATTCACGCAGTATTCGCTCACAGTATCCAGAGGTCTTGCAGATTTGTGTCGGCCATGAGATTTAATTAATTTAATAACAGGATCCCAAGCAGGTGGTACTTACCAACCATCATCTCTAAAAATGTTTGACGGTAGACCAAATAATTTCTTAATAACTCATGTGACAAATAAAATCAATTAGTCACCCCGTGACCACGATCACTGCAAAGTGTTTGAAACGTCGGGACAAAAATAATGACAAATATACGCGATTTCAACCGTTTAAAGTTGTTTAATTACTATGTAAGTCAAGTTCAAAAAAGCAGAACGCAAATCTTCCCTCCGCGTGCGCTATTTAAAAAGTGTACCGTGGGACTCAATAACATCGCCTCGACGTGACAAAATGGATGCGATTATTTCTAAGCGTCAAATCAATTAACCAACCAATTGAAGCAGTGATGGCTCAATGGCATTGGCTATGGACCGCCGTGCAACAGGTCCATAGTTCAAATCCCACCACGGGCTTGAGCCCGCCTGGCAAGCGACCACCCTCAAGTAGAAAATCACCTAAAGGTGGGTTCCGGCAGCTATCCTTGAGAGTCAGTAATTCTAGGTTAAGCCTGTTGACACCTTCGACCACATCATCACTTACCATCAAGTGAGATAGTGGCCAAAGGCTAACCTATCAGACATAAAAAAAAAAACAAGTGACGAATTGCACCGTGCCCTTTCACTCTGAGACGTACACTTATTAAGTCTCATATGTGCCTGTAATTTCACTGGCTCTCAAGGACTGCTGCTGGAATACACCGTTAGGTGCTTGGCGACGGATTTTCTACTTGAGGGCGGTCGCTAGCCAGGCGGGAATTTGCAAAATGTCCTTCCTCCATGCGGTGAAGCTCATGCCTGCGGATTCGAACCATGGACCTACTGCGCGGCAGTCCATAGCCAATGCCACTGAGCCATCACTGCTTCAAAACTTGAAGATGGTAGCTGAACAGACGGCCATTCATAACATGTCCTATCACGTTCCAATACAATGCATAGTTGCTACTTACCTTTGCCATAATTTCCTTACAATAATAAGTCATATACTGCTTGCCAGTTGAATTAAAAGATACTAAAGTCACTCCAGGGATGTCCTCATCAGGAATCCTACCACATTGTAAAATCAAAGGTTAATTACCATTAGTGTGGACCTGAGATTTGCATCTCAGTCTGTAAAATAACTACAAAGCATTTTTAGCGCTCGTCGACAATACTTTGTATCGTTTTCGGAGGCGTAAACTTTTAGTTTATTTTGAATCCCTTTGTTTAACACCGAACCATTCATTTGCAAATTATTAAAAATTTTGTTAAGGTCCAGAAAACATGGACTTATATTTCTTATAAATATACCTTTTTTGAAGCGCTCGTAGCGAAGTTTGCTTGGGCGTTCTTAATCGATCAGCTAAGTTAAGCAACGTCCGCCACGGTCAGGAGCTGGATGGGTGACCGCTAGTGACATTACTACTGACCGCTTCCTTGCTTCAGAGGGCACATTAAGCCGTCGGTCCCGGTTGTTGTCTTACGATGGCAATCGTTACAGCATGGTGGTAGGACATTTTGCGATTGCCCGCCTGGCTAGCTACCACCCTCAAGCAGAAAATCTATCGCCACGCACCTAACGGTGTTTCAGGCAGTTTTCCTTGAGCCAGTATTTCTAGGTTAGTCTGAACATCGTCACTTACCATCAGGTGAGATAGTGGTCAAAGGCTAAGCTATTAGCAATAAAATAATACATTTTTTCTCTATAGATCGAGCATTTTATGCAGATATTAAGCAATTATGAAATTATCATTAAAGAAACAATGTGTATGCTAATATTTGTTTATTGTGGGATAATGATGAATAATTTTATGCTTGTTTTACAACCGTAAGGTTTGAGCGCTTTGATCGCTCGCATAACAGACATAATTACATTTTCAGAATAGTTCTATAGAGTAGCAGTTTTATGTTCAGCAGTGGAAATATACAGATGCCATATATACTCAGTTACTCGCCTTGCTTCACGAATCCCAAAAAGATATGGAGAAGAAGGTTCCTATAGCGTAGCAATGAATAATCATTAGTATCCGCAAAGGCTACAATACCTTCAAAGTATTTGCAATCCAAATCGATCATGTGTAGACTGTTCTGATAAGTCACCAAGAGCTGGTAGACGCTTGAAGTCTTACCGCAGTAATTAGTGCATCTGTTTCAACCCTTGCGGGGGCTGAAAGACATCATAAAGACTTTAAAAGGATACTTAATTCTTGTTGTACCCGCCTTGAGCCGTTTTTATACCCTGCACACTTCGATCGTGTTGATAGGAGTTTGTTAAATAAATTCTTTGATCCTTCAACATATAATTAGAGTCACTGACGCTGAGATTTTAATAATTATCAGGGCTTTTGACTTTAACCTACTTCATCTTAAATCTATTCAAATGCATCCAAAAAGTAAACTTAAAAGACAGATTTATCACCAAATAAGGAGACCTAGATTTGAGCTTTAATAAATTAGGCTTTCTTAGAAAATGTCCGGAATTCCAATCGAGTATATAACAAAAGTAAAAATATAATTTATTTCAGTCCATTATTTTTTAATTAACGAAGTGGCCACCGGCGTTTCGATCTGATTGAAAATAAACATCACACCCGAGTATTTAAACCATTTGGAGTTAGATTTAGGTCAGATGGACCTACCGCAATGCGAAGTGATTTATTCTGCAAACCAACGAACTTTAAATAGGACATGCAAATTGTTTTGTTTAAACTACTGGAATATAATTATTTGGTAAACCAACTATCCGCTCAGTTGTACGCACGCAGCTCTAACTGATACTAAGATATTTTCATCTCAGCAGCTCAACTATGCAGGTTTGCTGCTGGAGAACAGTAAGCTAAGCAAAATGCGATTCTGCTACGAGAATGTGACAAGGCACTTTGAATTTAGAATACAACGTTACTTTGCGGAAATCCATATTTAATAATAACAAATATTATTAAAATATTTTAAGAAAACATCAAATTAATATTTTAATAAAACACTTAAAAAATATATCTAGTGGCAATTCCGAAAATTAGGCGAAATTGTCACTAGATATATTTTTGTTTGATGAATTTGAAGTTTTCTTAAAATATTTTAATAATATTTGTTATTATCAAATAAAGCTTATTGAAGCAGTGATGAGTGACTGACTGAGCAACTACTAGCTATCTCAGTGGCAGTGGCTATGGACTGCCGTGCAGCAGGTCCATGATTTGAATCCCGCCGTGGGCTTGAGCTTCACCGCATGGTGGTAGGATATTTTGTGAATGCCCGCCTGGCTAGCAAGCCAAGCACGTTACGGTGTGTTCCGGCAGCTGTCCTTGAGAGCTAGTAATTCTAGGTTAAGCCTGTTAACACCATCGACCACATCATCACTTACCATCAGGTGAGATTGTGGTCAAAGGCTTAAAAAGCTATCAGCTATAAAAAAAGCTCCATAATATGAAAATCATTTGCGTATTAATTATATTTTATTATTTCTTTTAATTAATTGAAATAATTCTATGATGAAATAAGGATTACAAAAATAAACGTAACGATGTAGAATATCACGGTTGCAGTTTTAGACCTTTAGAAAAGTTGCGGGAGTCAAAGATTACAGAACAGAAGTCAACGCGTCTAGTGACGATGACAGCAATATAACATCAGAGAACTGGGTACAAATAATTACGAATTGTGAATTAAAAAAGTTACGGCAATCCTAGGCTTTTACCTGTATACTAATACAGGGAAAAAAACCTATGATTGCCTTCTATAAGTTCTCAAGCGGATGTCAAAAGTTGAATGAGCAACACCAGACCAATGTTTTTTATACCATTTATTTTATACCTCATTTATTTCGAATCTCTTTATATGTAAATTTGATATTTATTAAGTTTTACTGAGAATTTCACTTACTAATTCAAATTCAGCTCAGAGAATTCATTTCTGAATCCTTCGCTTATTAATCCAAATTCAACACTCCTTAATATAGCAAAACCTTAATATAGTTCTCTTGTTGAACAAATAACTATTTTAAGCAAGGATAGCCCAGCAGCAAAGGCTATGAGCTGCAGCGTCGACATTTATCTAAATATGTATGACTCAAGTTGTAAATCTGTCTCCAAGCACCTAACAATGTGTACTGGCTGCTTTCCTTTAGAGCAACTTTCCATTTTTTGTTTAAGGTGGCAATTCCATGATTCTGGTCAACTTGAAAGTGAACTCCTACTGAGAGGAGCATTGTTTGGATTCAAAAAAATGTATATAAGTATGAACATGTTGGCAACATAGCCGTGCTGAAGGTTTTATCATAACTGCTTGATTACAAGGAAAAAAATGTTGATGATTATGATGATGAAAAAAATATTGTCTTGTGAATATATTAATAGCCGATCGGCTGTTTTTGACGAGTTATTTTTTTAATGTAATTGTGACGGAACAAGCACAAGGCCCCTGATGTTAAGTGGACTAACCTCTTCCTATAACATATGCATTTCGTCACATGTGATGAATTGCATCACCTCTTAAACGTGTCCATCCTTGAACACAGCGTCACTTGCCAATCGGTGTCATAGCTTATCAGTTATAAAAAGCTCCACAGTTATGTTTCCACTCTCAGCTCAATTGGATTACTTGTATTTGATCTGGCCCTGATAAATGTCATTGAAAAACCCGGCATAGACTTGCATATCCATCTGTTGGATGTCGTAAAAGGCGACGAAGGGAAAAAATGCGCTGAATTACACAATCTTTCTTAGCTAGCTACCACTATCAAGTAAATATTCTGTCTCTAAGCACCATATAGGTTTCCGGCAGCTGTTCACTATGTGTGACTAAGAAACGGAATGTACCAAACAGCATACAAGCATTCACGTCATCGAGTCAGTTTAGTGCACAACAAGGTACCTTATTAGGGTTCCGTAGTCCTGACAAGGAACCCTTATAGTTTCGTCATGTCCGTCTGTCTGTCCGTCTATCCAAGGTTTTGCTAAGAGACCGTTAGTACTAGGAAGCTGTAATTTCGTATGGATATGTAAATCAATTACGCCGACAAAGTGGTAAAATAAAATTTTGAAAAAAAAATTTTTTAGGTTACCTGCCATACATGTCATGTGGGCAGGAAATTTTTTTTCGTCGTCTTTCTCATCGTGTGTGTCAATCTCAACTTTATTAGTTTAGCAGTAGTAGTCGTTGAAATTGGGTGTTGGATAATTTTGTACCAAATATAAAATCTATAGAATAAATCCCTTAAAGTGACTAAGATGAAGTAGTTGGTTGTTTATGAGGGGTAAAGACTGGTATTGAAAACTTAATCTAAAAAAAAAATCTTTAAACCATAACTATGCCCTATGTCATACCACTAGGTGGACTGAAGATATCGTGAAAGTCGCGGGTAGCCTTTTTGGATCTGATCTTCGCTGTACACTAGAAGTGTTTGCTGTCTGTACCTGTCGTACCAAGGTCACCGATCACTTCATTTCACACATCATCAATTTGTTGATTGTAGTGCTCTTCAATAGTGTAAATTTTTTCATCGGTAAAGAGAATATATCTGTGACCTACACTTGCGTATCGCAACGGAAGGCACTCTATTTAATTTTAAAGATTGATTTAGGGCATATACTGTATATCGACGAGTACCGAGATTCAGGTCTTGTTTTATAATACGCGACATTTTCCTAGCGGTAATCTTCATTTCTCGCAATAAGATTATTGTTGAGTTATCGTAATATTTTTACTACCTAATAGGATTTCGACCAATTCTGGCTTTAATAGCATTAATTTCTAGTTCTGAGACACGCGGCTGCCCTGATCTTTTATGGTCTTCGACAGAAGGAGTGCTGTTGTAACTGTTGATATTACGATATACGAACATACCTACGGCTGATACCAAGCTTTTGAAGTGTCTGGAATATGACCGACGCGACGGCTCAATACGTACTTCGCACAAGGCGAATACTACTATCCTATTTTCTTTAACACCTCATTTCATATTGTTATTTGATAATGAACACGAAATAATATATGAATTGGCGCGAAATCGAAAGAAAATTTTAAAGTAATAAACGTGTTCCAAATTCTAAATAATTCTAAAGCTGAAAAGTTTTTATGTTACAGTATTTATGGCCAGACTAGTTATATTGTATAATAGCCCATTTATAAGCTTACTTGAATATATTGGTGTATACTTTTTATTTTTCTTTCATATATACCAACTTTTTTATAATAGAATAATTATTTGGCAAATTAAATGACATTCAAATTCTTACAATGTGCCAACGGATTCTGAATCGCGCTATAGTTACGTTTTCATTATAGTATCTCCATAAAGAATTCACAAAAGAATTTTGTTTAATTTTCGAATTACAATTGAAATAATATCTTGGCGGCAATCGTACTCTTATTATTTAGATTTAGCAGGAAGAAAGTGGAGGAGAATAAAGAACTCTGTAGTTCTTATATAGAACGATTCTGGAATCGTTCTATATTATGATAACTGGCTTCTACGGAACCCTACATTATGCGTGGCTCGACACGCATTTGACCGTTTATTATTTAATTAGCCCTGACTGTCCGAAAGCGGTTCTTCTATCAATAACAGCATGCCCAAGGATCGTAGCGTAGACCATAGGTACAGGTTTAAATATGGTTATACGGCCGGCCATAACGTCGAAGCCCCCTCGAATATCTTCCCGTAGGCGTCATAAGAGGCAACCAAGAGAAACCAAGCAAAACTTGAAGTACTGCCATCTCACATTGTTATCCCCAACACTCTTGCCAAGCGTGAGGGAGGCCACTGTACAGCGGTAGCTATCTACCAACCGGCTGTTGATGCGATGTTTTGGCCCATTGCATGTTTTCTATCCTTATTCTAGGACACATCCTAGGTTAAGGATATAAAGCGACAATTCAACTCAAACTGTAAGATAGTAGTGTCCTCTGTGACACAGACAATCTCTACGATATCAAACGGTTTCAAGCTTAGCGGTTTCGCTTCACATCTTATCGCAAAGCCTATTTAGGATACAGCTGGGTAGGATGATGTATCTTTGATTTTTTTAATATTTGACCTTAGTTGTTGGTGCGAGATTTTCGTTGAAGATGTTAATAGGCCTAGGATAGGAATCACTACTCACCGTTAAGTATTGGTTTCTATCCTAGGCCTGTGGCACATGAAAATACAGGCACATAAGACTTAACAACTATATGTGTCAGGGTGATGGTTGCAGTGCAGTTCGCCACTTGTAACGAACTGGTTCTGTTATGGGTCCAGGTTACTGCTTAACACCAGGTAGACCTTGCTTGATCCCATCAAGATAGCATAAAAAAAGCTTTTAGAATACACAGGTATGTGATTGGATGCATGTTTTTTATTTGCAGGTAGTTGCTACCAAAATGGTACTAAAGCTACAAATAAATATGAAAAGAAATGTACCCCGAGTTCAAAAATAGCAGAAGGCAAAACCTTAAGCTTGGTTTATAAAGTGTACCATGCGGCGCATCAACATTGCTTTGACGCGAGCAATTGCATGGTGGTAGGGCATTTTGCGAATGCCCTCCTAACTAGTTACCACAATCAAGTAGAAAATCTGCCGCCAAGCACCTAACGGTGTGTTCCGGTAGCTGTCCTTGAGAGCCAGTAATTCTAGGTTAGCCTGAACAACATCTTCGACCAGATCATCACTCACCGTCAGGTAAGATAGTGGTCAAAGGCTAACCTATCAAGCATAAAAAAAACTGATGTGATCATTTCTAAGCACAAAATCAATTAACCAATTTGGAAGATTGTGCGAGTTTTGTTAATTGTGAGTGAATGAGAAATCAAAGCCGTCACTATATTCGAGAGTTACATTATTCGTAGTTCCTAAGTTATTTGGTGATAAAGTATATCAAAAAATGAGACGTTTATCCTCGTAGCCTTATCATACCATGTGGGTTCGGTACAAATACGTTTTCCACAGAAGAACAACACAGGAAAATATTAAAAATACTTTTTCCCTAACAACACAGAAGACCACACAAGGATATAATTCTAGAAATAGCACTTGCAACACTCCGTTGGGTGTTTGGCCACAGTTTTTTTTAACACTGTATACAATCTGTCAGATACAAGTTGTCCAATCTGGATGGTGCGCATTATGAAAGGGCCGCGGTCGCCGCGGGTGCGCCGGCCACCCGAATTTTATGAAAACATCCTAAAGTGTAGTGACATTAATGACTCATGCAGACTGGCTTTATGCACCATATAAGCCAGTGAATAAGCCTTCAACAAAAATTATCCGGTCTAAAGTCATCACTCAAAAACATGTTTTTATGACTATGAGAATACTTGATGTCAGGTAGACGACGGCCTTCTGCATTCACTAAGATGTCCACTAAAGCCTGTGAACTATAGTCCGTTAAGTCATTTTTTTTTTGGTATAGTTTGAAATATATCTGCCCAAACTAAGTCTTAAGACATATTTTTTTAAATATGCCTACTAGTATTTATTTTGTAGTTTAGGAATTCACGTACTGCCTAATCAATAATGCTGTACGGTGCTGTGGCGTGTACAGGTGTGCGATGACCGTTTGGGAATACAGAATCACGTAGAGTCGAAACATTATATATTTTATCAAAACTCGATTCGCCAAGTAAAGCAGAAACAAATATTTAGTGATTTTATATATATTACTAAGAAATTATTGTTTCATTACCTTACATTGTTTAGTAGAATATTAATGATCTGCCTTGCATGGTCAAAGATTTCTGTGATATTGTTTTATTTGCAGATGAAACCTCTCTGATTTTTAAAGTAGATAGGAAAGATAGTGAACTCATTCATGTAAATAATGGTTCGCCGCTAATAATCTTCTCTTAAATTCAAAAAAAAACAAATGTTTAAAGTTTTCTTTGCCAAATGTTCCTTATGTTGAACCAAACATTAAGCTTGGCCTAGATAAACTCTCTATTGACAAAGCGACAGTCTTTCTGGGAATCAAAATGGATTCAACTTTACAGTGGGATCCACATATACATGATCTAGCCGGAAGACTTAGTTCTGCTGCATATGCAGTTTGTAAGATAAGACAGTTAACGGACGTAGCTACTGCACGGCTAGTTTATTTCGCGTACTTCCACAGTATTATGTCGTATGGTGTATTGCTTTGGGGAGCTGCTGCTGAGATAGAGACAATCTTTATCTTACAAAAGCGTGCAATTCGAGGCATATATGAAATGGATCCTATGGAATCTCTAAGGGATCTTTTTAAAGAAATTGATACCTATATTAACTTTACGGAGTCTGTATATATTTGAAAATATTAGGTATGTTCGGAAAAAATTGAGTAAATTTAAATTAAATAGTGACAACCACGATTACAACACTAGGAATAAATATAAAATAGCAGTACCAGGTTTTAGACTAGCAAAGAGAAATAAAAGGTCCTTTTCAGGTAATTGTGTGCGGTTTTATAATAAAATTCCCGAACATATTACAATGCTCACAGAAGGAAAATTCAAGTTGCATGTGAAACATATTTTGATTAAGGAATCATACTACAAAATTTGTGATTACTTCAACGACAAAGATGCTTGGAAAGTTCCGCCTCTGCCAAGCTATCACCTGTCACCTACGTAATATAAACAAATATTGTAATAATCGTATTATATTGTATATAACACATTGTTAAAAGATGTTTAAAAGAATGGCCCCGAGTTTCTTGCCCGTTCTTCTCGCAGTGGCTCTATAATTTTTTTTTGCTCAACGTGGCAGTACAATGGAGAATATTTCAATATTAAAATTTGTAATTGACCTTCATAAGAGCGTCGTAGACGCCTAAATTGAATAATTGTTTTTTAATTTGAATTTGAAGTTATTACTGGACGGTTCAACTTGCACTTGCAGTGTCACATGCACATTTATTCAATCCTATTTAGAGTACATAAGCGTTTCTAGTCAGATCGTATCTACATAATACTTTAGTAGTCGTTAAAAATAATAATTACAGACATATATTGGTTAAATCTCATATGCCTGTACCTTTGCCGGCACCAATACCCTTCAAACCAGAACAGAGTATTGTGAACATTACTGCCTAGTGATAGAAATAGGTACAGTGGCAGTACTTCTCCAGACTAACTTGTTCACAAAGAGTCCTACTGCTTCTAAAACACTGTTAGGTGCTCGGCGACAGATTTTCTACGCGAGTGGTGCTGCCAAATACCTATTCGGAAACTGCCGTACGGTTAAGCTGAAGCCCGCAGTGGGATTCGAACCATGGACTATTTGCGATGCAGACTGCTTATTTAAAAGTGAAATAGCAGCTCCACAGCACCCTTGTGCATTTAATTAAGTCAGTCGGTAGGTGGACACGCGACGGCCGCCTGCAGATGCGCTCGCGCCGTTGTCCGGTCTCTCTGCACACGCCCTTATCGTGCTTGTACTTATTGTTCCGAATTTTCATAAACCTAAAAATAAATATATTTCACTCATTATTTGTTTTTAAACTACCTGTACGTGTATGTCATCCAATAAACTGATGTTTACCCATTTTTCACACACTGGCTATCAATTTCTTTTATCTTAAATAATTATTTTAACCCTTACTTTTACGGATAATCACTACTGATAACGTAGTCTGTGAGTCTTTTAGTAACGAGTGAATATATATATTGCAGTCAAACATTTTCAAGATGACCGCATCGTCACTTTTCAACAAGTGAAAATACGGTCAAAGCTTTCATATCAAATGTAAAAAAAAAATACAGACGAATTGAGAACCTCCTCCTTTTTTGGAAGTCGGTTAAAAATACCACAATAATATAAAAAAGTTGAGCAAACCAGTTTAAGCAGCTTATATAATTGTAGTAGATTTGCTCTTCAGCTCAATACTACTAGAACCTTGATAATTTCATACATTAATATGGTATGGTATTCTGCAACTTAATATATTCCTGTGCACGCGCGATTCTGTTGCAGTAGATGGTAATTGAAATAAAATGGCTAATTAATAATTTATGGACTCTTTTATTATACCTATGTGACATCAATATTATGCAATATTTAAAACTAGCTTTCCGGGCGTGGCTCCGCCCGCGCATATGTCGGTTATCGCGCAAAAACATTAACTTCTTTTTGCGCAGTTAGATAAAAACTATCCTATGTTTTTTCCCGGGTCTCACACTATTTTCATACCAAATTTCATTCAAATCGGTCCAGTAGTTTTGGCGTGAAAGCGTAACAGACAGACAGAGTTACTTTCGCATTTATAATATTATATAGTACTGATTTAGCGTCAATAACGTGTGTATACTCACTCTCAGAGTACGAGTATAGAGTAAAAGGGCCCAATTGCACGTCCATGACTCGAATACCAAAAATACCCGTATTCTGGATGACAGGTTCTCTAGTGTTTAGTAGGTTAATTTCAATTATTGGCATCATTATAAGATAATTATTGAGCTCAATAGATGACTTCATTGGAGAAAAGTAGAATAAGAGATTATTTGTTGCTATATACCACGTGATCCGGGAGAAATTTATGGGGGTTACCATTTCATTAACCTCAAAATAAAATAATTTTATTGTTAAATTAATCGAATAAACGAATCCACTGCCGTCGACCGTACGTAGGTAAGAATTGTACCAGAACTCTCTTATACCGGAGCAAGTAGTTCCGATGTCCCAAAATAATCTCGGCAACGGCTCAAGTCGAGGTCCATACCATACTAGTACCCTTGAACCCGTTGTTGACTACTCTATTTGAAGCGGTGTTGCCCATCCCGAGTGACGTGCCCTCAGCACTCATTCCCCAGGGCTATTGAGGGTATGTCCTCTCTCAAAACCCGGTGAAATTGTATTGTTGCAATGACATCTAATTCCATTCTAAACTAAATTATACTGCCATACATATATACCCGTGCCTTCCAATCATACAATTGCAATATGGTTTCACGATAGCGTTGATGTAGTATAGACTCATTAATTCATGGCCCTCGCTTTTGGTCGAAATCGCGTTTCACAGCGCTCAAACCACTGCATATGGGTATTGGAAAACCTATTCGGACTGTTCATCTTACCAACATTATAGAATATTCTGTGTTTCCACCTCTGTTGCAAACCTACTCCTGGTATTGGCTCGACGTTCCTGAATATTATGGGATTACAGACGTTTTTAGAATGACTTAAATTTTAAACCAAAGTAAATAGTAGTTTAGGTGTATAAGTTTGAATTTCCATAAACAAATTATCTAACCATATTGGACAAATATCCTTTGAAAAAAACATCCAAGTCATTTCACGACGTAGATACGAAGACTCGTAACACAAAATGTCGGCGTTGAAATGTAAACTTACTTTTTTCAGTATCAGGAGCTGTAGACTCGGAAATCTCTTTCTATTAAGGACTCGAAGTCAAACACTCCTGACTGATTCATTAAAAAAACTAATTGCATCATAAAGTGTTCTAGTTGTGTTACTCAAATTATTCTAGGCCTACGATATATCGTAACAACAACTATCCTTAACACCACCAGCATCGATGTCTTAACGTGCCTGCAATAGCATTGATACTCTCAATTATTTATACCTCTTTCTGTTACACATCCTTCTGGTAACTGTTTTCTGTCACATATCCAGCTGTTAAATGCTGAGAAGTTGATCACTTATCAGTTGAACTACTAGAGAAGTTCCGCTACGAACACTAATAGAACAATCACACACCTACTATACTGAAACATGTTAATTATACTTTCGTTTATTGAATCGAGTAACTTCCGAGTGAGACCGTGATTAGGTCCCTTCCGACGGCGCATCTTACGAGTTATATTTACTCCGAGGCGCGAACGAAATAAACCAAACGCGGGCTGATGCCTTGGCGATATGTAGGCGCGCTTCATCATCAGTACTTGTGTTGCCATAGATACGGGAGTGTGGAACAATACATCAATTTTAGCCAATTTTAATAATTTATGGTACGCCGAAACCATAGCTGCATCCGTGATGGCGTAATAATTTTTCAGTTTTCTAGAGGAGAACTCAATAAACTGAAAACAAGAACTGATCTATGGTGACCGCCTCCATGCTTGCACCGTGAATGCAGCAAAACTTGGTGGTTTGGGAGTACCTTCATAAGATGGTTCCGTATATCCAGATGTATTTCTAACCATGAACTTATCATTACCATTTTCCTACCACTATTCCACTAAAGCGTGTTCGCTATTCTCTGACACTCACCTAGCTATCAACTAATGTGAACATTCTGTTGTCTCAAGAATACTTTTTAATGATACATAGAGGTCGCGATTTAAACTTCTTTGTAAGGTACGTGGGGCAATATTATATTACGTTATTTTTGGTAAGCATCATGTCCATAGCTGTTCCAGGGTCACCAGCTCTCGTTCTGCCTGACACTGTACTAGTGCATACTGTGCACACTACCGCTTAGACGGAGAATATCTGACGCTGCAGTGGTAGCCACAATCACGAAATCTAGCTGAAGAGACCTAGTAAAAGTAAGTCCATTTATTTCTGTTATTCTAGTCTTTGACTGTAGTTAAAACAACCAAGCTGTTTTTAAATTTCTGCAACAGATGTGAGTTTCCACTTTTATTCCATAAAAGCTTTAGTACTTCGACGATTGAAAAATATCAATAAAATCACAAATTAAATTGGCATTATGAATACCTTTATCACCAAGCAGTAAAGTTGAAATTAGTGGCAAAAATTTGTTGGAAACGAAAAATATCACATCGGTCCCATCTTAAAATCCCTATAAATCTTGAAAAACGCCCGTCAGCGTGCAATTATCGTTATCAGGAGGCAGCCGATAAATAAATATTTATGTGATAATATTATGCGGGTGAAATTATGACAATTTAAACAATTATACTGCTAACGAGAAATGACGAGAGCGCCGAGGGTGGCCGAACGGGTGCCGCTGTCGGGTAACATGCTCTACTTGATTTTCGACCACTGACGACAAAAGAAGTGTTTGTGTTTTAGTTATGCCTTATAATCCTTTTTTGTGTGTTTGTCATCCTATTTCGTGGTAGTGTACCATCCGGACGGCGCAGCCGATTTCTATACATTTAATGAAAATGATAGTAAGAATTAATATCATTCTCATTAAAAACCTCATGCTTTTCTTTTGAAACTGAGTAACAAGGTCATGCTAAACATAATGTGAAAAGGTGGGACACTAATTTGCTCGCTGGTAGAGGTGACAAATTTTATGTTTCACACGAGAGAATCTGTTAACAGTTCATACCTTTAAACCCCTTTCCGTGCTTAGTAATATATATTCTATAGTTCGGTTCAGTTATTTAAAGTCGTAAATTACCAAAAAATCGGCCAAGTGCGAGTCGGAATCGCGCATGAAGGGTTCCGTACCATTAGCTATACAACATTAGACTTCATATTTTAACCTTTTTTTGTTTTATCGTGCGCGTGTCCGATTTGCATTTGGCCAATTTTTGTGTTTGTTGTTATAGCGGCAACAGAAATACATCATCTGTGAAAATTTCAACTGTCTAGCTTTCACCGCTTTTGATATACAGCCTGGTGACAAACAGACGGACGGACGGACAGTGAAGTCTCAGTAATAGGGTCCCGTTTTTACCTTTTGGGTACGGAACCCTAAAAACAACTTTGCTCTTTCATTGGACGAAGAACAATATTTAAATAATGTAGAGCAACAATCCAATTGCACCAGCGCAGTCAAAATGTTGCCGGTTTGCTACATTGTAATTTATTTGGTCATTCTGTATTACAATGAGTTACCGCGAGAACTGTTTTCCTCAAAATTAAGACATTATGAGATTAAGAAGGTAAAATTATTTTATTATAAAACGATTATACAGCTTTCTTAATCTGAAGAACCTGTCAAAAGAAGATTGTAACGGATTGCTTTACGAGTCTTTTCTAATTTTTAACCTTGCAATGCTTTGGCTTAATGAGAAAAATCATGATGTTTAAATTAGTTACTAGTGAACTTATGTCGATTAATTATACCTTGGACATACTGCCTGACGAATCTCATTCTCCCAAAAAATCTCCACTGACTTCACATAAACAATCGACTAACCCAGACAAATAACTTATCTCAACAAACTGCACCGACTCATCAGTTTATTACACTTAATTCCCACCCCCACCCCACTTTATCCTATCTGACTACCCCATTCCTATTAAAAATACCACCACTCACTTATCAGTTAGCATTGTCCCACCCCAAATTTGTGGTCAAAGGGAAGGCTGCTAGGCACTAGAAAATCTGTCAGATGGAAATCAATAATATATGAGTAAAATGTAAACATGAGTTTAATTCACAAATTTAAAAGAACATTATACCTTTTGCCAAGCAACAAACAGTGTGTTTTACATTTTTTTAAAATAGGATGGTCTAGGCAATTCTTACCCATTTTATGTAGAAATACGAACAATTAATATTATAATATTAAAGCTACAAGCATTATGTGCAAACAGGATTTATCAATAAGATTTATTTGTATATAAGGATATTAAGAAGTTTTATTAGCTCTTTTTTTTTTTTTTTAAGTCCATGGTACATTTAATACATCTTTATACTACTTATATATATTAAATTTCAAATATTTTTATACAATTAATTGATTAAAGTTTAATAATCATAATATTTTTACACTTAATACAGCTACATACAATTTGCAGTTATCGCGATTGCACTTGTCCAAGAACAAAGATCCTAAAAGTTGAATTGATATGTCGAGTATATTGTTTTAATGTATAGAAGGGATTGTTTTCAAACAAGTTCTTAAGTAATATTTTGAACAAACTATATCTACAAGAATACATCAGTATTTTCGAATAACGTCCTTGTTTCTAGACTTTAGCTAATCTGGTTTTTGCTATACAACTCGAATTTCATTATTTGTTTGTAATTCTTTTTTCATTATTACGCAGATTGTAAGGTAAAACTTTTTCCTGCTTTTCTTTTATATCCCTATCCTTATGAATTTCTAATACACAATTATAGATGTAAAGAGAAACAACTGTCATAAGTATAATTTTGTCTTTTTTAAAGTGCTCCCTTCCTACGCTTTTTCCGGATCACACTGTTAGGGGCTTGGCAACAGATTTTATGTTCTTAAAAATTTGTGCACTCGAGTTTATAAATTACTATTGTGTCTATTCACGCGCAAATTATCATCAAAATATTATTAATTTCGACCTGACATATTTCCTACTTGAGGGCAATGGCCAGCCAGGCGGGTATTTGCAATATACCCTACCACCATTCCGTAACCTAAACAGGTCTCGCAATACAACCTAGCGAGCGTCCTTATTATTTTTTCATAAACATTACAATTCTTGCAAGCATAATAGTAAGACCTAAGTATCCGTTTAGCCAAATATTTGCAATGAAACCGTTCCCACACCTTGCTAATTGTCAACACGTGTTTCCTAAACAATGTTCGTAGCACCTTTCATTATCTCCAAAACATTTATTGCACCTTTGTGATGTGTAACTGCTATTATACTGTGTCTTTTGTAAAGACAGTAAAAGTTTTGTTCTGTCGGCTTAATTATGATGATATGAATATAAATGATTTTTAAGACATTGTTTAGGGTAATCCAGAACAGATGTTTTGGTTTTGGGTAGATTAAGGATTAAGGTATCGGAAGGGCGTCTTACGAGTAATGGATCGTAAAAATATTTACTAAAATCCTACCGGAAAAAAAAGTTGATTCGACCACGTGTAACGCTTTTTAAAGAAAGTACTACTACTGTGTATTATAACTGTTATTAAAGATTATACTACTTAATAAAGATTATTTATTTTATTTATTACAAGCCAAATATTACGTGATTTTATCCTCAGTACTGTCTTTTTGAACCGCTACTGGATCACACCTTTAGGTGCATGACGATCAATTATGTACATTGAGGTGGATGCTAGTAAGGGCAAAGCTTTAAGCCTACGGTAGAAATTGAACGAAGGAGTTTCTTCCCGGCCGTTCATGTCACCAGGCTTTAAAATAGGTATATCTCGTTAGGTAAGAGTGACTACTAAATAAATAATGTTATTGTAGCAATATCCCATTCTAAGTTGCGGGGTGATCTGCTAAATATGGTAAATTTACTACCAACAGTAAAAAAGGTACTACTTAACCCTTTTAAACTTCTTTGAGTTACTATAACTCTGTGATCTGATTTTATGACAATTGTTTTTAATTTAAATGTATTTTTGTACAAACAAAAGCACACCTATGGATAAATACGACGTGACTGGGTCCCACGCACGACAAAAGGTAGGTTCCGGCCTATCTGGGATCTTTTTTTAATGCAATAATGGTAATAAGCAGGTTCTTATAGAAATGGGTTCAGTATATAATTTGGTTAATTATATGTTCAAGATTTGCCTATGAAGTACAGAATTTTTGAGAGCCTTTAGTAGGTATTTTTTGGAAATGTGTTTATAAGAAAAATACTTTGCAATTTGAACAATAAAAGGGTCCAACAATAAACGTGTTTTTAACGTATTTTGTCCATGTTCTATGGTATTGGTAGATTGATACTGTAGTCGAATGTCAAATGTACAAAAACACATTATAAAAACTAGCCACGCGTAGGTCGGACTACCGCTAAGGATCGAACTGCATGATTTTTGACATAGCTCCACTTTGATATTTTGAAAACATAACTATTTTTAAGATTGTAAACACGGGTGTAAGAGGTAGTAAACAATTTACTATTAATAATTATTATATTACAATATACTATTAATGCAATTTTCTATCCTAATATCAACTAATAGTAAGTTATATACGGTCTTTCACGCGTGTTTGTCCATCTAAAATATAAACATGAGAGTTACCTCCATCGACTCAGTCAAACTTGACACGGTAATATAGAATTGATATGAATTCTATTTTTCTATTGATCCCCAAAACCCACCGGTCATTCATTCAAAGCTATGAATGAATCTCCTACCTGAGCCAATCGGCCAAGGGTTTCAAAACGAGATTGTTTTCGTACTGTTTATAATTTTTTTTATTCATTTGACCGGATGTGAAGCAAATTGGTGTCGGACACCGTTAGGATCTTCCTTCATTCATGACTGTGAGAAGACGTCGGAGGGTTTTATCCCTAAATTCTTGGTTTCCGTTTTTGAAACAATTACTTAAAAAGATTTACGTATGCTGCATATCATCGTGCTCCTGATCTTATCCCGCACATGGAGCATCGGTACAATGGGTATATTTTCACTAGCAACAGAAAGAATTTAATTTGCCTTTTTTTGCTTACAACACACAGGACAACACACGGACATAATTTTAAATAGTTTTGATTTCAGTTTTATGGTTAGTGCCCGCCTGACGTCCTCCGTGAGAATGTTCTCATTGGTAGTAAACTTGCTACATTATGAAAATCCAAGCGTTAAAGTTTTAAGAAGGAAAGTGCAGCAACACTCTTTCAGATCGACGTGAGTGGCGCTATGCTGCTTACTGAGTGCATTCTTCCCCTTAATATGTACGATATAAAACAGAGCATATAGAACAAAGATATGTCAGATATAGAAAAAACTTTACCTTTAAAAAAAGGATTTAAATAATACTCAACTAGACGATCAAATGAAATTGTCATAAACAGGCACATGTTTTTTTCGTGATGTCATAAAAACATACGTACCTAAGTACCTATTGAGTGCTGAATAAAATCTCATAGAGATCTTCACGAAATCTACATAAGTAAGTCAAACATATAAAATATTTTTTATTCATATAACCATTATAATATTCGGAGAACTTTAACGCAAATCATTTAATTTATTTGGCAGAACACATAACATTTATAAACTAAAGGATTAATTATATATTCAATTCATACTATATTTTATTAATTGAACAGATAGTCATCGTGGTCAGCAGATTTTTTAGTCTACTCTCTACATTTTGTACCTCTACTTTGTCAACAGGTGTCATAAAAATGTAATAACAATTTGCATATGTTAATTTCTTGGTCCCATTTATATTTGATCAAAATCAGTTGAGTAGTTTTTAAGTTATAGTTAATTAAATAAAAAAAATGTATTTGCATATCTGTATGATTTAATGGTAATTGCAATTCTTGTTGATGGCGAACACTGGTAACGAGTGAATATGATTTTAATTAGAATGCACCACAAAAAAATCTACTGTTATAACCGAAAGGACAAATACAAAAAAAACGTAACCGATTTCCAACACTAAAAAGTAAGAAATAACTTCTGGAAGTCGGGCCATGACAATGTGTGATTGAAATCAGTGATGGAATAAGCATGGTACTGACTTCAACAAGTTCTTTAATAGGTACTTTTTATAGTTCAAAGTCGTTTTAGTTTTTTTTCGTATAAACTCTTTCGGGGACGAGGAGATTATATAAAATAATAGGTTGATATAAAATAATAAAAGGTGTAAAAAATATGGGTAAAGATTTGGACAAGCGTCTTAAAGAAACCAGGTTGATCTTTGATTAAAAAAAAATATTTTATATACATAGAATATAGAGCAAATGTGTATCTAAACCAGTTGCCATATCACAATAGTAATAATAGTTGTACACACCTAAATGGCATAGTGTTATTTTTTTACATATTGAGACTTTGAGACGCAAGGTCGGTCTACGCGTTCGTGAGGTCACGCTACGGGTCTACGCGCTACACCTCGTAGGCGTCTACGAAACGAAAGTCGTTGAAAATCTCTGCTACGAAAAATCATAGCTAGATGTGCATAGTCATATTAAACTATGATATTCAGATTTTCATGAGCTTCCTGTCAATGGGCTTTATGTTAAGTAAAGTTTTTCATAGTATTTCCCGATAACTGAAAACTATATTAAAAAAACTGTTATGTTTTGTAACCATTGATATGCATTACCATTATAAACTGAACTGCACTGTCAAGGTATTTTTATTTCTTTTCTTCTTCATATAATTTTATTAAGAACTATATTAAATAACCACACAACTATTTTATCAACATACTGTAATGTGTATATACACATTTAGTATGTTGAAACTCGTATTCAAAATTAAAATACAATAAGCATGTAATATATTCATAAATTTGCAATACATTCACACCTACCCCTTTCCCTCAATTAAAACTGGCCACCATCCACCGCTAATTACGGCATAACAAGCGTAGATTAATCATCTCCTAGAGATAAATCATGGACGCGTGCCACTCGCTCCCTACTCCTTAAGCCGTGCCTGTACCGATCTACCACGACTGCACTCCGCAGTACTGAAGATCCACTGCATCGTAGAGATCAGAAATATCTGTCATTTGAAGCCCTTACTAAAGCAAATTTGCTAAAGGTGTGTTGGCAGATAAAGTTTTGAAAGCAAGGGTCGTAACTAAGTGTTAAAATGGAAGTAAGGGGCTTAAAGTGCATGGCCAGCATAGTAAGAAAACGTATGATGGAGTTGGAGCGGGTAGTGTAGAACTGTGTTGTGGCGCTCGGTGGTGTTGAGTAGGGACGACGAGCGGTCGGCTACGGCGCTGCACAGCGGCGCGTGTGCGTGTGGGCGTGCGGTGATTCAGTGACGGGGCGGCAGCGGCCGGCAGTCGCGCGCGGTCGCTAGCGGCAGCACAACGCACCAGCGAGCGCTGTTGCGATGGAGCGATGAGGACTCGCGGCCGCGCGGCGTTCTGGTGGGCTCTGGTCTGCCTCCTCAGCGCCAGCGCTGCGCTCGCTGCGCCGCGCCGCCCGTACTGCGAGCGAGCCGACGTCGCCTGGCGCGCGTACCGTGCCCCGGCCGCCTTCGAGGCCCGCGTGCAGTCCCTGGCCAGAGACGCTGCCACGGTGCAAGTGAAGCGCGTCTTCAGGAAGCAGGGCCACTGGCCACGCGAGGACTCCGTACTCCGCCTCAAGCTGCCTCTCGAAACACTCGAGTGCTCCGGACGGTTCGAAGTGCCCCTCAAGAACAGGAGGAACTATATCGTGTTCGCGGAGCGCCGCGGACACTCCGCCGTCGCGCTGGGGCCTCCCCTCAAGAGGACCGCCAACCTCGCGAAGAGAGTCCGCGCGGTCTACAAGCCCGGATACAGTGAGTGTTTGTGAATCTTCTGTGTCTCATCTGTGACGCTGGCCACATGGATATTGACCGCTCGCGAAGGTATTCTCTTCCATATTATTTCAATTTCAACCCATTCAAGTTCCTTGTAATTATTGAAGTGCTTTTCAATTTCCATGTGGCTAGAATGCATGCCGCACAAAAAGTAGATTTAAACGATATTAACGGTAATGAGTTTATCGTTGCGATCGTACGTGCCCGTACAGAAATAGAAGTTATAAGATACAACAAATTGTACTGGTAACAAATATGCGATGGCAGCAGGTGTATCTTGAAACAAGTAGCCATTATGAGTCCATTTTAGGGCGAGGAGTGAATAGTGGTCGCGACTAACGTGGCCGACGCAAAACATACTAAACGTACCACTCGCGACGCGAGCTCATTTATGCACCCTTCATAAACGGTGACTGGATAAGGAAATAGATACAAAGGCTTTGCATCAAGACTATGCAGTCAGCACTGCAAGCTTCTTGAATGTTTATTAAAAAGTTAAAGAATAGACAAAATTGCATGCACCCATCTTCAAAATAAACAATTAGTTATCATACACATGCGTATGTGAATGATGCCTAAATTGTTCAACTTAACAAGCATGTAGTGCTCGCTATGCTAAGGCAAGGAACTTTTAGTTCCAATGCAGTGATTCCTGTGATTATTACAAACATGACTGCATCTTTCTGATAATCAAAGAATTTTGTAAACATAACAATTAACTCTATCAAAAGTAAATCAATCTAATCAAGCGAATTCCACCTATCCTATTTCGTACATCAAAGCTGATCTATAACATTCACAATTAATTGTGATTTATATCATGTCCTATTTAAATGTTTGTTAGATTCTGGAGCACGTGCAAACACTCAGAAAATGTCTATTTCACAAGCAGACATCTTATTTCCAGAGTTTTACAATCACACAAATAAATCAAACACCGGAAGCGGTGGGGCAAGTCAAGTGCCAAAAAAACTATAAAACAGTAGTTGTCTCGCAAAAAAGAGATACAAGCCTAAGGCCCGGTGTTCCGGCGATACCAGACATGTCTGAACTAGAGCGTTAAGTGACGTCATCCATTGACTTGATGATACCTATCGGGTATCGATGACCGACATTTTAATCTGGAGTAATTGCCACCGAATTAGTTGGTGTTTGGGAAACCGGCCGCGGCTTTAAAGCATCATCTTGGAATTTGTATTAAACTATTAGTTGCACGTAATTGTGTACTCTGAATCCTACATATAATATATGAAAATTCATAACATACAAATTCAAGTATTGACTCCAAAGTTTCTTGTTTGCTACTTGAGTAAAATCAAATAATCAAAGAAAATGAATTTTGTAAAATTTATTCTTTTATATCAGGTTAAAGTTAATTCAATTCTACTTATGATATGAAACCGGATGAGTATATATCCATAAGTGTTTGAACTTCTGACATTACTCTACTGCATCTTGTGCGTTGCTGTTAGATGATTTTGATTTATGAGGTTTTGAATTTATTCGTATCCCAACAATCTAAAAAATTAACTTACTTAGTACCAGTGCAGTCATGCAATAATAACAGACTAATAGTATATTTTATCAATTTCTTTACAATTGAACATAAAGTCCCACATAATACCATTTCAATTCTTATCACTCTAGATAATTTATAAACTTTGCTTGGATTATTATGTCCATCGAAGCAGATCCATCGATTCCTAATCAACGAAATAGAAAGGTATAAGTAGTGAACTTTTTAAAAGTGTGGCGCTACGTTGCCGGCGTGTTTACTCTCGCCAGACTGGTAGCAAAATGTTTATCTTCTGGCTATCATCCATCGTGTGGAGTTGCCATCACATGTTTCGAGGAACTGGGACATGAAGTGATCTAGCTACTAGGTCTAGTTTTGGATTTAAATTCCAAGTTTAAATTAAATCATTCAACATTTCCATTTAGATTTCTTTTATTGTGTAACGGCTATCGTTGACTAACGATAGGACTCATCGCATAAGTCTAGTAGCAAAGTTACAAGTTAACTACTAGACTTAAGGAAATTTCACGGTGTTATGACAGGTATCTATGCAGCCACTCTTGTGCACAACCAGTGGCCCCTTATTGTTTTTCTGGTTGATGGAAACCACAACTGAACAAGTTTTAAGCTTATTTTCTTTCAAATTAATCTTAAATTTTACTATGATCTCAAGTTTAGAAATCAAATCATACAAAATTGGGGGGAAATCTAATACTTTCAATGTTTCTATACAATGAGATTTCGGTGGAAAATAAAAGCAAGCATGGAAACCCTTGCTGTATTCATCTTGTTAGTTTTCGTTTTTAAAAATAATTAATTGTAAACCTACATCTCGACCGTTTTGATGGTTACATCCATACAATACATTATAACTGTTTATCTCATTTTTCGCCAATCGTAAAACATTCATCGACGCTTTTGAATAGCTCTGTTAGTATCTTTGTTTCCTCGGTTATTTCGTTCATGTTACTGTACGTGCAAATTATTAGTATATGTACTTTAAATCATAACCAGTTGCTAGTCTGTTATTAAATGCGGAGCAAAAAACATTTTCCCACGTGCTCTGTTCATCATCTTGAATTATCTACTTTTTGAGTGTTAGTTTAAGCTAAATTACATTGAGATGCTTTGCATCGTAATGATGAATGAACTCTTCAAGAAATAATATTTTGGTTACCTTTTGATAGTATATAGTATATTTATGATATCATAGTTAGAAAAACGGTGATAATGCAAAAAACGTGTATACCTGTTTTACATTTCATTCTCATGCATTATTGAAAAATTAAATTTTAATATATGTTTAAACAAGCTGGTGTCATTGTTGTGAAATTAGTAACATTGTTTGCCGCATTAAAATTTCCCACGAAGTGAAGATTTTAAACAGTCAGATGTGGCAGTGTTAAGAATTTCTTCTTTCCCTTATTTACTTTTACGATGATTAATTAATTTCTGTGCGGCTTGTTACGTGCATGTTTATCAGCACCAAAGTGATCTTTTAATTTTTTTAACCGCGCTCTTAGCTTTGTTCCGCCCCAGGTCCCCTCAATTACGGCGGTGCCGGTCTGATGGCTTTACTGTCCTATTAAATATTAACATATGTACGTGAAATTATTATATTTTACGAGCGACGTTATCTTTAGATTTTTACGTTCTAGATCAGTGTCGAGCTAGACTTGTGTGCGTGACGCATCGTGTATTTTCGTGCTATTGTTGCTTTGCTGATGATCCCGAATCATCGGACTTTTTATGTGTGGAAATGAATCTGTCATTGAAGTGGAGACGATGTGAGTAAGCTTGCAGTTAGTCATAGATCTTAGAAGAAAATGTAATCTGAACGTTGTAGAGTCACATCGACTAGTCTAGTATCAGTTTCGTGATTCTGAAAATCATTTTCATGGTCAGTTAATGGGCTTTCTGACAAAGAATTTTATGCAGCAATCTGAAGTCTTCAATGGAGCTGGATATTTATGTGAATAGGATATTATGTGCAACTAAAACTTATATGTCAGATTTGGGTATTATGTTGTCATCTCCGCCTATCCTTTCTTGTTATAAAGCCACTACGGTCTAGAAGTCTGTTTTGTGACTCTGCTTGTGTATTTTATAAGAATTTGTATACAATACGTCTAATTTTCTATTAATGTTAATCATTAGTCATACTTTAATAATCATACTCAAGCCTTAATCATACTCAACAATTTCTTATTTTACATAGACAAGGTTTTTTTTGAAGCACGAGGGCGTACTTCAAATAAAACCTGTAGTAATTTTGTAACCTTATGCAAAAATATACAAAGTTAGAATTTCTTTGTTATTATTCTCACCTATCTTTGTTATCACATCTTTCTACATTATTTCTTTTGATCGTAATATTCGTTAATGTTTATTTTTTTTGAACTCCTCTCTGAATCGGAAACTTCGTGATTTTATTATATATATTTTAGTTCCACTAGTCCTTGTTAAATGAGCCATTTTAAAGACAAATCATATCATTTTAGTAAATGACTCGCCCGTTGCTTGAGGCGTTTGGAGTTTATTTATAAAAAGTCTGGAGAATGACATAGGATACTTTTTATACCAATTTACTAATTTCTTTCTAACGTTAGCTCGATATAACGCGTATGTACATTACTTTAAATAAAAAACTAAAACTAAATGCTATAATTACCACTGTTATTAATTTTTTTAAGTATAAATTTTTCCTAAAGCCAGGCCTGTTAGATAATTTACTACCTTTACAATATTTAAAGTCTTCAAATAAATCTAATACGACATGTTATTCTTCTAGCTTTAAAATCATATGGCTTTCACTACAGTATCTACACTTTCAGCCTGGGGACTGAACATTTTAACATACCTGTCCGAGGCAAAACTGAAGTGAATTCACTTATTAGGTGGTCTAGATTAATTTTGGGTGTTTATTATTTTTGAGATATCTTGTTTATTGTTTTTTGTAAATTGTTATGTTTTTATCGACCGAGCAAATCAACACCTCTTTAGCAAAATGTTGTCTTAGGTTTTGCGATTGCCACACATAGTAATTAAACAAATAATTATTTCTTAATAACTCATGTGACAAATACAACCAATTAGTCACCCCGTGACCACAATCACTGCAAAGTGTTTGAAACATCGGGACAAAAATAATGACAAATATACGCGGTTTAAACCATTTGAAGTTGTTTAATTACTACCTCTTTAGCTAGTTAGAAGCCTGAGTATTTGTATAAATAAAGACTAGCCCCAGAACAATATTTAAGTAACCATTCTCATATCGTGAGAAGAGATGCAAAACATATATCTTTTTTTAACCGCTAGTATACCTGTATAATAAAATACTACAAACAGTATATTAAACTACAGCTACCATGGTTCAATCCCCACTGCCGTGCCAGCTTTGAGCTTGTTTGAGTTGTAGCTACCATACTCAAGTAGAAAATCTGTCGCCAAACACCTAACAGTGTCTTCCGAAAGCAGTCTTTGAGAGCCAGTAAATTAACAGGCACATGAGACTTAAAAACTGTATGTCTCAGTGTTAAGGGAGCAGTGCAATTCGTCACTTGTGACGAAATGCATCAGTTATAGACAGAGGTTGGTCTACTTAACAACAAGTGGGTAGACAAGCCCGAGGGGGCTTGTCACAATCACATTAAAAAAAAACTACAACGAAAGCACTTAGGCACCCTTAAGGGCATTATAGGGCCACGAACAGTCCAAAGGCTCCATTAAATATAGCTGGCAGCTTTGACCCGTTGGATTGCAATGCTTATTCGTTGAAACTATAAGTACCAGGATTTTTAACACCATCGACCAAGCACTAAAATATTTTTTAGAAAATAAAATGAGCTGGCAGCCCCCACTTATCCAATAATTATTATTATATTGTTTGATGTGTGATCATGTAGTAGGAAATAAGAGCCCAGGAAGATTTATTATTTGAGTGATCTTCTTTAATTATTATAGGCTGTTAAAACCTCTGACCGTTGAAGTTTAAGTTGGGTTAAAGTTCCTAGCATATTCATAGAGCAAACATTATTTGTAAATTAAGTGACCATGATTTTTACTCTTAACATAAAATGTGATATAGTTTCATGGTACAACTAGTGTCGTAAATTAGGATTGAACTCGTCTGTAGTGATGCATGAAAGCGTCAATGATGAACACAATCGTACCCACCGGGTCGAGACTGGGAGGGGCGGAAGCACGCGTTACTGCAAGGACACCGGACATAACCTGGGTACTAATTATTCACCAAATGCACGAGAATCAGATGATATTTCTTTTATTATCTCCACATCAATCCGAGTGTAGGGATACCCCTGTGCTATGTTCCGGAGCCATCCGAATACTTTTACCAGTCATATTTAAGTCCCAAGTAAGAGAGAATAAGTCTGACACAGCTTCATTTTTGGACTGTTACTGCTTATTCTTTTATCAAAATTACTCAATCGTACCATCTGTCCCTGGAAAAAAAATACCTTTGTTGTAGAAGATTCCACAGTGAAATTTTTCAAAGACTAACGAGGCAGCTATTTTCCTGCTTCTTCCATCTCTTCTCTTTTGCAAGTGAGGTAGATTCATTCATTGGCAGCACCTTTAACCACTACTTCCTTCTGTACCCGGAATAGGATTCACGATATAGACGATTTCAAAGTAACAGTCGTATAAAGTCGACGTATAAGTTAGTCTATTTTTCCACATCACGAAAAATGTTGTCAGCATCTTTTGCAAAGCTAAACAAGGTTACACAACTAACATGACTACAGCCGCAACACACCCTTTAATGTTCCTAGATCCAAGAAAGATTCTAATCTTTGCTCAAAGCGTTAGTGTATGCAATAACGTATCGCACTGCATGGTCCATGGCGGATGTACCTACTTAAATTTAGTTGGTTTAGTTAAGATATCAGTTGAAACTTTCAGGCGCAGTCTGTTACTGTGCCAGGGTCCAAACTTCACGGGACCAATACATGCCTAACGAGACGCAGATGCTAAAACACCTCTTTATTTGGATCTTTAAAGAATTTGACATTATGCAATTTTTTTGTTTTAATTCGGCTGTATGTCTTTCTTAACAAAATACTACTACCTATATACAATACTATAGCTACAATGTAAGCATTTACAATTCATTGCAGACTCACAAGGCAGTCCAAATGCTCCTAAAATTGCTATACGTACGAGTATATTCTTTCAAATATAAAGTCTCTGGAAATCCGCTTCTTTCAGAAAATAATACTTTTCTCAGAGAAGCGGTTGTCCGATATAAAAATTACAATAGGATTTAATTGATTACATCACCGTTGAGGAGGAATACCAAAAAATAATTTGTTAACAGATTTGTTTTACCTATTAATTAAACAGTTTTTAGCATGGATGTGTTACCAAAATGTCCGTACATAACATATATATTTTTAATCCAAACAGTGATCCTCTAAACATGAGTTCACCTTCGAAGTGACCAAAATCAGGGAATCGTCCCGTTAAGTAGATTAGAAATGGAGTCCGTTACAAACAGTGCCATAAATCACTTAAAATTAGGTATGTTATCTAAAACGATACATGGAATATTTTGTCCACCTAATTACCTAACACATCTTTCTCCCAAACTTCACTACATAATTGCATGAAAGGTATTTGCCAGTCTGACGTAGGTAGACGAGCTGGATATTCAAAAATAGCTTATTTTATCCAAAACAATAATAATCCACAACAAACCACTCTTTTCAGTTGATAGTACGGGATAACTCACGTTAGGAATTCACATAGATTCGACAATAGTTTCGACCAAATCCGATGGTCGATGAATCTTTCGAGGAGAACTCGCGACGCCTGGGCTGCCGTCTTTTCACTTTAGTATTAACTTTAGTACTAACTCCTTCTACAGAACCATCTGTTTGTCATTATATTATTCAGTTATCAGAGTCCGTTTTCCTCTGTTTTAAGAGCCGAGAGGCTAAGACATTCATGTCTCCTTTTGAAGCAGTGATGACAGTAGCGGTGCTATGGACTATCGCACTGGGAGTCCATGCCATGATTTATATCAATCAACATAAATTTAACACCTTTACCATAGGGGAGTATGGTAAAGGGAGGATTTTAATGTGAGCCAAAATATTTGTAATCTGTTAATTTTATGTAAATATTGAACTATTTTTACAGTACTTTATGGTACGCCCAAATGTTCTGAGTTCTGACTGCATATAATAGTTAAATTGAGTAAATACGTTAATGTGCATGTACCAGGGGATAAAGCAGTGTCATACGATTGAGGGCACATTCTAAATATTGAGCATAAAAAAAGGATTCTAAAATCCCTTCTCTTACCTTCTACCCTATCTCCTTCTATTAGCTCCTAAACGTAGAGAAGGAAGTACGAGTTAACTAGAATCATGAGCGCAATGAGAGAAACAAACTCATCTAAAACTAAAGCAGCTTCATCCCCCAGGATAATATTCAACTTTGTGTAACACTTTCGAAGAAAACATAATGCACTACCAGGACCTACATATCATTTTATTTGTGTTTATAAAATTTAAGTTATACCTTAGCAGAACTGAATGCAAAGTTTATAGTATATTGTTTATACATTAGCAATTGTGGAGAGATACAATTTTACTCGATAACTGATATGGGTGGTGTATTGAGTAGATACGGTTACAAATTTCGATTTTCCAAATTCAAAGCCGCGTTTTCAACCTGTACACTTCCTATACACGACGGTGCTTCATATTTTCGTAATAATTGCAGCATATTTTAAAAACTTTCCAGATATGTTCTGTTTCAAACATATCTATGCAAACTGACACTAAAATGTTACTGCATTATATATTTTTATTAACACACACATAACCCGACTATTTTCGTCTACATTTTAACGAAACACAGATTAGCAGACAGTTACTAGGCAGATAATCAACAAACTAGTAGACAGAGTGTCAGCCTGCTCCAATATATTCGAATTGTGGATTTTTATCTGTCACATAATGTCGTCTACGCATTCCAGCTATTCCCAACGGGACGACTGACAGTCTGCGTTGTCTCCTCTACCGCGTCTAGACGGTTACCTAACTACTCTACATGATACTAAATTCTTTCTCGCTTTATATCTAGGCTTAACTACATGATCAAAACCGCTTCAAACAATATATTAAGCTTGACGGTCAATTTGATGCGCTCAAAACAGTTAATAATAACCATACTTACGAGTACATAAAAATATCTACGGTAACTGAGTATGCTATTTTGTTTGATATCTAGGTATAGATCACTGAGCTCGATAGATAACAGTAGGCTCGATTACTACTACATGAGATAATTTTCGTGAAATTAACGTTAAAATATTTGAAATTGTGTCTGATTTGTAGATCAAAAATATCTAGATAAACGTGGATTCTTGCTCACCTATGGGATACATACGAGCAATGTAATGATGTTGATTTTGTATAGGTATATGTTACCTTTAAAAAAACGTAACAATAATTATCACTGCTATATCACTATCACCTTTCAACGGCTTTAATTATAATAAAATATTCAGCTCCTGAGTGATACTTTTCTGTCCTGTTCCTATATTTATATCTAACTCCTAAAAATGGCAATTGTAAAAACATAAAAGTTTATTTTTTGTGTATTATAATATGTTATGCTAACAATATACTGGTAAAATGCTAACAACCTCTTAGGGTTGACTTCGGCTAGTCCTCACAAACATTTTGAGAAGTTTTTTTTGTTTTGAAAAAATAAATGTGTTTTAATGCGTACTCCGAGCCAAGAGCGACCGCCACGACAACACTGGATCGCACGGTGCTCCCTTTGAATAGAGTTTTGAATATTTACATCGAGCAAAGTAATAAAAAAATAAGAAATAATACATTACAGGCACAAGAAACTTTTAACATCAGGTGGTCCTCGTACTTATTCCGTCAAAAACTTACACAAAAAAACCATATCAAAATGTTTCTTAGGAACAGCACAAGTCAACCCTAAGAGGTTGTTAGCATTTAACCAATAACCCTGTATTGTACCATATGTGCATCGTGCATTTACGAGTGCAATGTGAAATTAGCAAAACTCCAAAGCTAATAAACTAAACAATATAAGACAGTGCAGTTGTAATAACTTGACGATTGCCGTGGGAGAGCTTTTAGATCCAATTTACCCATTTACTTCAATTGACAG
Source organism: Plagodis dolabraria (assembly GCA_963854805.1). Taxonomy (NCBI): domain Eukaryota; kingdom Metazoa; phylum Arthropoda; class Insecta; order Lepidoptera; family Geometridae; genus Plagodis; species Plagodis dolabraria. Next base: position 4,300,795 of record OY978443.1, on the reverse strand, counting down.
GTTCAACAATGCAATTTATTAGTAACGTTGACAAAAATGATCATTGTATCACAGATTAGAACTAATTCTAGGGTATACTCAGACTGCCCACACTCTTGTTTCATTTAATAAAGGTACATCAAGTATTTAAAACTGTTCTTTAAACGTTTTTGTGTGAACAAAAGTAAATAATTTTTTCTCAAACATGCTTGGAAATGTGAGCATTATTTTGACAACCTTCTTCGAGATAAATCGAAATTGCTGTACTGGCCAAATAAATGCGCGCAGCGGCCGGCAAAAAAATGTATGAAAATCTATATCTGTCGTGTCTAGCGGCCAAATAAATTGCATAGTAAACTCATATATGTCGTGTAGTTTAAAAATGGAACGATCTTTTACTTCAAAGCATGGCAACCAAGGAGGTAACTTATCAAAGGTTTTATTTAAATTTCGATCTGGCTTGCAAATAGAACGCTATTTATTGAAAATAAAAAAACAAATGAACAATAAATACTTTTAAAAGTATCCTAAAAAAACATTAAATAATATTTAAATAAAACACTTAAAAAAGCATAAAATTATACATCTAGTGACAATTCCGCCTAATTATCCTGTCATCTACGTGACGTCACAAACATCACGCAGCCTAACCGGAAGAATACCTGACTAGTTTCGCTTCTAAACGAAGCATCTTCAGGAGGTCTTGACCCACCGAGCGCACGATCGAGAATTCTCGATCGTGCGCTCGGTGAGTCGAGAAAGCATGGCAACCACAAATTATTTAAACATTATTTAATGTTTTTTTAGGATACTTTTAAAAGTATTTATTATAAAATATGGATTTCCGCAAAGTAACGCCTGAATCTATTCATTAACAAATGAACACTTTAACACGGGCAATGTCATTGTTGTTTGTTGATAGTCATTGATTTTTAAAAGTAATTGTTTCGACAAAATGAGTTCAAGTGAAGACAATGAGTGTGATGAACTAAATTCAACGCCACCTGAAATTCTTCACCTCTTTAGAATTATCCCAAAACAACATAATTGGGAAACGGAACAAGCACGAGGCCTACCTCCTCACCAATTATGTGATATGTTAGTAATAGAATACGATTGAAAAAATACGGGTTTACACCCACATATTTACTTTTTATACTAAATTGTTATTAGCTGATGGACTTCAGTAAATAACAGATTTAGTTCGTAACAGATATGAATCGCAAAACCGAAATTTTCCATGATTGCAATCAAATTTTTTACTAACAATTTATATATTGTCCTTATAAGAGATGATTGTTGTCACAAGTGACGCACTGCTTTGCAACCTGCACCTTACATAAAGCAATTTCACTAGAACCTTCAACCCTTCGAAACCAGAACACATTAACACATAACTGCTTTGCGGTATAAATAGGTATGGTGCACAACTTACCTGGATGAACTCATTCAAAAAAAGTTCTACTGCTACTAAAATATATGAAGATGTCGCCCTAAGGAAACAATTTTCTTATTGTACTTTTGCTTGACCTCTTGTTTTCTTCTTCCACTGTGTCCTATCACATCAGCAGTCAACAAAGTACGTAAAGACACATATTATTCTTGACACAGTCCATACATACCAAAGTTTCTTCAGCTCTGGTTCCAATAACATACCCATAATATTTCTCGCTAGTTATTAATCTCCAATCTAAAGTTAGACGTCCACCATTGAACAAGGCCTCCCTCATAACGGGGGGTTTGCCATACTACTCGCGTTTGGCAGGCGTCTTGGGGATTGCAGTGTAAGATGACAGTTTGACACTTTTTTTTTGATTGCAGTGTAAGATGACAGTTTGACCTGATTGTTTAGCCATTGACCACTATCTCACCTGATGGTACCTAAGTGATGATGTGGTCGAAGATGTTATTCAGGCTAGCCTAGAGTTACAGGCTCTCTAGGACAGCTGTCATTTACTGGGCATAGTTCGTACTACGCAGATTTTGCCAGAATACCAGAAAAAACAACAGAACATATTGGAACAAATCCTCGGGTACCGATACCTCACGAACTCGCTTCAGTCTTGACACTTTAACGCTCCTGGCCCAGCAATATCCCAGATTTCTATAGGAAAAATCTCACTCGATCATATTAATAAAATTAAAATCGTAGTCCAATAACGGAACGTTCGCGTTGGTCGGTATGTAAGGCAGAAGCACATGCAACAAAAAGCCGCCACTGCCTTTTGCGACGTAACGATTATTGCCGGGAAGGGGCACGCTCGCCATTAACAAATCATTTACTTTATTGCATGTCCATTGTAATTAAGATGACAAATTGATATTGCTTGTACGCTTACATATAAGTTTGGTTTGGCTTTATTAGGAAGACCATACTGCAAAGCGGATTCATCAAGATACATAGTTCCTGCGACAAAACTCCTTCGTAGATACGTGTAGATTTGTTAGGTGCTGCCATCTTACGTTACATTTTGTCCTTAATCTTCTTGCAGTAGGGTGAACGCAATTCACATCTGATCTATTGTAAAAAATTTGGAATTATTATACATTTATTATACAACTAAATCATTCACGCTTTGGCGCTGAACAAATACGCAGAGGTATCTAAATATATGACCTACGTTATGCCAGATATGTTTCGATAGCTTCTATTACCGTAACATATCTGGCTCTTCTACAAGGTAGTATCGATGTATGGACTGCTACTGAAAATGTATTTGTTATAAAATCCTAACAAGTGCTAGCTGGGACGGAAAACACATAATCGAGATTCCAAACTGATGCTCTGCACCACATAACCGACGAAACAGTCCCTATAGATCTCAATAGAAGTTATATATGTACAACATGTCACAAATAGATATTATATCATGCAATCAATATTTTATTCGGAAGGCCAACTCTTTGAGGTGCCGGGCACATTTTACGTTCATCGCCTATTACGAATCCTACAGGAACAAATGGTGCCCACAGGGTTTTAGGATTAAAACTGGCCATTAAAAAATATCTAAAATATAGAGATGTTTAGTTAAATCGAAATATCTTTAACTTAGGTGATACAAACTGACGTCAGAAACACCATGTAACTTAATCGAAACAATATTCCACGAGACCCTCTTCTGAAAGAAGCCCCATGAGGAAATATTGACTTTCAAAGTGTTCAATCAAAAAGGCCAATGACGAACTAAGTTTCTTCATTTTTAATTTCATGTCATGAACCACCTCCTGGCATTATAAATACTGTTTAAAAAGGGTAGTTCATGCTTATGTCAACCTGCCATTCCAAAAACTCAATACCATTCCAAATCAAAGAAAATCGTAACATAAAGAATGTCTCACCTTTTAATTTCAGCATTAAACCGCCTCAATCCGAACCGAACCAACTTTTTCTTTATTATTGTCCAAAAGGAAGCGACTTGCTGAGTGATAAGCGACACATGACGCCGCGCGCACCACAAAAAGACACAAAAGTCGCATCTACCGTCATCGTAGAATAAACTCTACCAGGTGAGCGGCAAGGTCGAGATTTGTTTAGACGGGCGGGCGCGGGCGAACGGCCTGTGAACTCCTAAAATAATATTTCAGTCGAACCACTTCACGTGTTACGTAACCGGTGGTTAATTATAAAGCTAGGACGAAGTTTTAAGGCACACGTTAACGCGAATCGAGCGGTTTTAAACGTAAAGATGTTCTACATCCGCATTGGGAATAGGGACGCCGCCGCCGTGCCAACGTGTTATGGCTGGAACTATTGGAAATGTTATGGCGTTTTGCGTTTTTATCCAAGACAGGCATTTGATCACGATCTTACCTGATGGAAACTGATATGTGCCGGTGTATAGGCTTTTTTGAAGAGAAAAAATGACCGCCCAGAACTTTGGAAAGGTGTTCCATCGCTACAATTCACAAGGGTATTTTTTATAATGGTGACTTGTTACTCACTATTTAAGCATTTTACTCATAGATTGTACTTCTCTTCGAACAAAAATATACATAGTGATGTTGTTGCTTAAAAAAAAACCTCCTACTCATTTGAAAAAAAAAGTTGGGCTAATTTGAAAAAAATGTTTTTTTATTGCTAATTACTCATGCTCTATTACGTGGATTAGGGCTTAGAATGAGGCCCCGATTACATTATCATATAATATAATATCGATAATATGATCATAGCTAAAGATATGTCACCACCAACAAAAAGTTACAACAAAGTTTCGTGAAGGCGGAAACTTAAACACAAAAAATCAATTTTTCCGTTTTACACAATAGTAGTCTGAAACTCTCATTGCCTTTAGATTAATAGTTATGTAATTATTTCTAAGTTTATACAAGATAGAATTAAGATTAATGCTGTGATTTCCGTGAATAATTTACTAGTGAGCTCTTTTTCTCTCTTCATCTGAGTGTATATCGTTGTTCTCGTCGACTTGGCTTGTTGAAATATAGTAGAAGAACTTTTTAAATAGCAACAATTTGGAGCCAAAGTTGTCTGTGTTTCCCTTCATCATCAGGAGACTACCAGGAGCAATACTTTCCAAATATCGGCAAAACTAATCAATTTATACGCTTTTATAAAAACATGACACAATTTCAATGGATATGGTTGTAATTGAGTATCTAATACTAAATCAGCACCCTGTTATGCGCATACGCAGACAATCCAAGATTCGGGGTCAAATCGCGTGCTCCTTTGGCTCTAATCTTAATCCAACAACTTTTTGCCAACATTCTGAAATCAAAGATGACATATTCCGATGCTAACGCTAACCAGAAAGATTTGCCCAACCTCTGGTTAAGGAAAAGAGGTGATTAATTTTCGAATCGTTAGAAAAACTGCAGCGTCTTGTTATGGGCCGGCGCCGAGGCAGTCTGATCTGTTGATCTGTACGTGAACTGTGTTTATACTTATGCAGGTACTTTATATAGGTAGGGTTATGTGGAATGAATATGGATATCCGCTGATTCGGAGATAAAGGTTATATTGACGTATGAGACTATCTTGGAAGTTGAAAAGGTGCAGGGCCGCTACTACAATTCTCCGAAGTTTCGTTTTTCGTGTTTCGAGCGACACTTTAGACAACGAAAATTTAATTTGCGCTGCAAAGTTCGTTGTTTGGTATAGTCTAGTCATAAAGTGTGTAAATGTATCTGGCAAAAACATAATATACATTGAACTAATTTTTCTACATATCGATCCGTACACAGTGTAGTGTATAGGCAATTATAGTATGATTAATGCTATAAGTACTTTTCTTCATGATTTTAAGAAAGCATATATACTCGTATGTACAATCATCTTCGTATGTGCCTTAACTCCCTATCAAAATTTTGTAATGTAGCTAATATATCTTAAATAATGACTTTGACACGACTATATGTATGCTAAATATTTTACTTCTGCATATTTAGAACTTGACTTTCAAACCGATAAATTATTTTTTCATATTTGGAAAATGTACAAACTATACGAATCCGATAAAATGTTATTCATAATCTACAGCTTGCTAGTCTATGCTAGGAACGAAGTTAAACAAAAGTTAGCCAAAACGTGTTTTATTGATATCTTTCTTTCGGACCCGAAGTTCATTATATTAAGACTAAACATCGACGAATTAGAGTACGAGTTCAGAACTGCGTGATCGTTGCGCGGGAGATTTCGTTAACTACAGCTAGCAGCTCAATAAGCAGCTACCGATTGGCAAGTACAATAATCAAATCAGCTACCGTTGACACGTGGTTTATACCGCTGGGCTTTTAAGGTTCATATCAAAGGGCACTGCAACGTGGCAGTTAGGTCAAACACTTTATCTGTGGTGCGGAAAAATACACAAAGTTTTTCTAAACAGACGTACTAAGGCTTTAAATATAAGTTATTCAATAATGATAAAACATGGTATATTTTAATATATGATAATAATATAGGGCTTAGGTTAGGTTATGTTTACTGGTAAAAAGGTAATTTTTTACGCATTTCATGGTATCGTAGTTTTTCGGGCTGTAGAGACATAGGTATAAAGCGTTAGGAAAATATTATTTTCAATTCTCATGCTAGTTATAATTTTGTCTATGACTAATACGGCTATTGTAGCTCTAGTGCATAAAAGTCTGATTTTCACTACCTACATAAAAAATAGAGTATAAAAATATCATGAATGCAATCGATGTTTGTACATATACCAGTACCTAAGTTAGTGTTATCAAAAATAAAATATTTAGTGCTTATTATCACAGCTTGTATAATCTGTTTCTTCTTTCTACTTCTTTTCTTCTTCGTGTTATTTTTCTTCTTCTGCCTGCCGTTGTGCCTTTCTTTGGCACAATAAATCATATTGTACTATTTACTGGTCTCGAAGTTCAAGGCACTGAAACAAAAATATTTCAATGACTGTTGAACAATTATTTTATGGAAATCGGGAAATCGGGGGAACAAATAAATGGAATTTTTATTTTTGTGAATAGAGCAAGAAGCTTAAGAAGTCTGGAAGTAACCAATTTATAACACTAGCTGTCATGTGACTTAGTCGTTTAATTCAGTAAATGTATTGAAGCGCCATCGTTCAGCCTGAGACAGTGCTTGTAAAGTGTACTGTACTGTGACAGCTGGATTGTCCACTGCTGAACACAGCTTCCCCCTTTACAGTGTAGTGGGCTTCGAAAAATGACAGACTGAGGGCGCAGGACGGAGAGACCTACTTTCGTATGGGAGTGAGCGGAACAGAATTACGCAGTATTTTAACATCATGAGCGAGAGTAAAAGAGAGCTTATTAAAAATAGAAAATATCTTCCAGGTTATTAAAAAAAACCAATAACATGGTTGTTACATAATAATAAGAATTTTACGATTACGATTTACTACATAGAACGAAATTTTAGATCTGTACTAATGTCTTTTTTTTCTATCGAGAGAAATAAAGGGAATTGTGTTTTCGGATCTGAAGAGAAGCCTCTAGAATATTATATATATATTTACAAATAGTGAACACTGTTCCTAAGAATATGTTCAAAATTTTCCTTTTAAGGACGCGTAATAACACACTTTGCACCTAAAATATTAGTGTGATTTCTATAACATTTAATTTTATGCAAGGTAAAACATTTGACGAATGCCTACGAAGCTAGTTACTACTATCAAGTAGAAGTCTGTCACCAAGCACCTAACGGTATGTTTCGACAGACGCCATTGAGAGGCAATAATTTTTGAGTTTAGCATAACAAAATCTTTGACCGCAACAACACTTATCATCAGTTGATGAAACGAAAGTCTATCAACAATCAAAAAGTATCACTTGTAGTTAGTCCTTTTTGCACTCAATAGAGGGAAAAACTCCGACATAAACTTTACTTGACCGACTAACCCTACAAATTGCAGACAAAGATTATGTCGCAGATATGACAATTATAGCATTAATTTAATTTATGTCGTGCGGTGAACTTTACCGGCCCAGAATGCATGCTTCACTTTCTTCCACGTTTCGTTACTCGAAATTTCCACTGCACTGCGTACGAGCCCTGCAATTAATTCTAAATGTCATATGAATTTTGGGTATTCTTGTGTAGTCCAAGTGATAAGCTTAGGGCTTAAAGCTTGCTTGTACCTTGGTCACAATTCTTGTGAATGTTTCGTCACAATATTAAATAAAATTTTGTTTTGATATGATATTTATGTATTATATCTTAGGAAGACTATCAACTACATAGCTTAAATTAGGTGGGATTTCTATTATTTTTATTTCATTTTACCTGCCACTGCTTCATCATTGCGAAAACAGTTGATATCTCCTTTACTTTATATCTGTTCAGGATGAAAAGTATACGCTCCATGTTATTGTAGCTCCTAAACGGAAGAGTAACAAAGGTATAAATAAAAATTAATTAGTAATCCAGAATCTAAACAATATAAATTGCATGCGTTTCTATGGTGAGTACACACATCTGACATTTCCTGACACTTACTTTCGCATTTGTAATGTTAGTGTGATACCTAATGATTAAATGTTTTTCTTTCAATCGTATATTGCGAAATTCTTAACGGGCTTAGTATCAGTAAACTGTGTCAGCATGAGATGGAACTGCATTACATCCTACAGTGTCCATCACTACACCTACACTAAATACATTATTACACAAATTTTCCCAAAAATTAACTACTGAAACTTGAAATCGATGCTGCAGGAGTTGATCCCCGAAACATAATGGCCCCGAGTTTCTTGCCCGTTCTTGTCGCAGTGGCTCTATATTTTTTGTTTGCTGAACGTGGCAGTACAATGTAGTATATTTCAATATTAAAATTTGTAATTGACCTTCATAAGAGCGTCGTAGACGCCTAAATTGAATAAATGATTTTGACTTTGACTTTGATCGTGCAACAATCTCATGCCAATGATATTTAATTAGCGGCTAAAATTAGGAACTATAAAACAATATGATATTCGTATGGTAATATGTAAAAAAGATACAGTAACTGCTTTGATTTCAGACTTATTAAGTTCAAACACGTACGAAATAGGTACAATCTTCTAAAATCAATTGGATTGCTTTAATTGGTTTAGTTTTTACAAATGCTCCATTCGATTGGTCGCGTCAAGGTAAAGTTGTTGCGCCGCACGGTACACTTTTGAAAACGTAAGGTATTTATATACTTTTGTAAGGTTTGCATTCTGCTGTTTTTGAGCTTGACTGTCATTTCCTGACATATTTATCCATAGCCTCCCTCTGCCAATGTTAATTGACATAGGAAAAGGTTATCGTGACTAAAAGCTTGCCGTAAAATAAATTTCTGAAGTTCTCCCGCTTCTGGCTATCACTTCGCCCGTACATGAGTCCTCGACATTTCCATTACACATGTAGTACTGCCGAAACTCGCTTAGTTATGCAACTACAGGTGATCTTTGCATTCAACGCGTTCGCGACAGGATAGTGAAATTGTAGTCATTATCGAGATTAATCACCACCACAGGTTAAATAGCAATAACTGAATAACAGATGCACCTGGTGCGAAGGTTCATGCGCCTTAATTACACAGTTGAATTATTTTTGGCGATTGAATTGTGCTGATTGTTTTTCAATTATTCCAGTTTTTGTTGATATTTAAGTAAAGATACGTCATCTTTATTTACTGATAATTATAATAAATATCTAAATATTGTAACAAAATTATTCAATCATCTGCAACAATGACGTAAGAACGCAAAATTTTGTCTTTTATATTGCTGATAGGCAAGCTGTTGATCACTATCTCACTGGATGGTGTGAAGTGATGATGTGGTCGAAGATGTTGTTCAGGTTAACATAGAATTACCGGCTCTTAAGGATAGCTGCCGGAACACACCGTTAGGTGCTTGGTGACAGTTTTTCTACTTGAGGGTTGTAGGTAGCGGAGCGTTTGCAAAATTTCCTGCAACATCCGGGAAGGAAGTTATATATAAAATTATAAAAAAGTAATAATTTGGAACTGTGTTTTATTTAAAACGTTGATAAAATTCACATGATATAGTTTTACAATCAAATTTACTTAATATTACATTTTTTTATTTTTTTTTTCGTAAATACTACACACTACAGACTCGTGGTCCGTACTCTTGTTTGTCATTTTTTTTACATATAACTTTGAGATCATTCTCCAACTTATCAATATTTTTCCTGAAGGGAAGGTAACCTAGTGTTAGTTAAAAAAATATATCTTTAATAACAAAATTATAAGTTAACTAGTTAGTACCTTATAACTTAAATTATATTAGACTTATTAAATGTTTGCCTGTAGTCTAACACAGTCTATTGTGGTCAAAACTAAAATCTCATTTTATAATAGGTGATGTAGTTGAAGACCTCAGTGCTAAAATTTTATAGATTTTCCTTAAAAATCTATAAATACTCATTCATAATCCCAGCTGAACAAATTGTGTATACTATCATTAGATTCGCAATACACAATTTCCACGCAGGGTGTCCGCATCAGAGCACGGGTGGTCACTAATGTCGTGTAGATTGCGGCAGCCCTACCGCATTCACTTATGAGGGGTGTCACGCAGGTCGGAAAATGTATAGTGATAATTTGCTCAGATAGTTCACCGGACCACTACGTTCTATGCTGGAGCAGTATTGCTGCTGATGCTATGCAGGAATTTAGCACACGATAACGTTGATATTATTTTTTAAATTTTATCTCTGAGTGTTGATGTAAGGATTCTAACGATATCCCATACTTCCAAATCTGTTGAGGCACATAAAAGTAATGTTGGAATAAATAAACTACATACACGAATACTAAAAACACTACATCCCTTCTGGGTATTCATTTAAAATAGTAAATTACCGTAATTACAATCTTTACAAAGTGTTGCTGATATTTCATTCGTAATTAACTTTTAGTATAACAAAATTATTTACTGTAAGTTCTAAGTGGTAGCCCTGGAAGTTGGCAGCTAATAGGGTAGTAACGGTGCCTATTTATGTGGGAATTTCTAACAGTCGGACTGGAAAAGTTGTAAATGATATAAGACACGATCGTAAAATTTTACATAAGAATGTAAAATTATAACACCTTAGTATATTGAACTGTACATAAAGACGAGGTTATATTTGATGTAATAGGACTACTAATTTTGGTTACTTAGTTGTTTATTTCGTAGTCAAATATCGCGTCTCTTCTACCTACTCTTTGAATATAGAATATGCAGCCTTATTACTAAGACTGGAGTATCCGTCCGTCCGTCTGTCCGACTTTTAAATAATTATCTTTGTAACCATAATAGATAGATGGATAGTTAATTCTTTATTGTACACACAAATAAATTACAATATAATAAAATACGAAACCTTACAATGGGCGGCCTTATCACTAACAACGATCTCTTCCAGGCAACCTTGGAATGGAGAGGAAGAACAGGATTAATAAGTCAGAGGTGTAACAAACTAATATAAACAGTCAGGTTGAACAAACAATATTAACTAAAATACATGTATAACAATAAAAAGTAGTAGGTGGTCAACTGAACTTTCGTAGAATATGTGTTCGCGGATTGTTTAATAATATAGCAAAGAGTTACAAATATAAGGTCATAAGAAGGGGAATATGGTCATACGGAGAAACTGGTCCCCGTACAATAAAGGAGTATTTTTTAACGTTTTTTTTTGCTCCATCCCAAATCGGTAGTATAATACAAAAGTTAAACAAAGCGTAATTAAAATAAAGTGTATACCGTACAAAAATAATAAAAACCGGCCATATGCAGGTCGGACTTCGAATAAGGATTTCGAAAGGTATGAAAAAATATCTTTTTGGTACGGAACCCTTGATCTGCCATAATCCCCACGCTTGGCAGGCTGTTGTTTGATTGCAGTGTAAGATGATAGTTCTTCAGAAGGCACTGCTGCCCACCTTGTCTTTTCCCTTCGTTGCCTCTTACGAATCCCACGGAAGACATGGGGGAGGGGGCACTAATAATTATACCCCAGCACCCCACGGGGCATGTAATTAGCATTTGTTTTAGTTCACGTAAATGTTGTTTATTTGAGTAAACTTGGTATCGCGTCTTTATCATTAAATTTCTATTGCTTCATTCATTTTTAAACTGACTTCCATAAAAGAAGAAGGCTCTCAATCCGTCTGTATTTTTTTAAATATTTGTTACCTCAGAACTTTTGACTTAGTGAACTGATTTGAAAAAATATATTTTTGTTTGAAAGCTGATTCTTGTCGTTTGGTCCCATTTAAATTTCATCAAAATCGGTTGAGCCCTTTTTGAATTACATTCCAATAACTGAAAAATATTTACCTATCTTGATGATATAGTCGTTGACAATTAATGACAATCCATCCCGTGTGTAGTGTCACTAAAAAAGTGAAAAAAATATTTAAACAAAACATGGAACTGACTTTACACTCAGAAGTGTGAAATAAATTGTCGAAGTCGGTACCATTCGCACAATATTGTGATAATAGGTACTTTTGAACTATCATGGTACCGACTTCAACAAGTAATTTCACACTTTTGGGTGTAGAAGTCGGTTCCATTTTTTGTTAAATAAAAATGTATTGAATAAATACATCTAGAAGCCGCTGATTGACCTTACCTAACACAAATTTAATTTGTGCTTTTCTATTTCACGGATCACTAAAACTGGCATCCACAGTTAATTAACCACTAACTTACTAACTATTAGAGTAGAAGGTACTACGCCCTACTAGTGGTCATTCCTTACGCTAGTCACATAGTGTACTCAACGCCTAATATGTACGTATCGACCTCGGCCGTGCTTTTGTTGGATGGTCTAAGTTATGAGACTACGCGAAGATTTATTAGGCTAAGTTTAGTTGTTCGATTGAGTTAACTTGTTGAGGCAAATAAATATAGGCCTAGTGTGTTAGCAGCATTCACAACTGAATATAGTGCAAATAAGGCTGTTAAAAGCCCTATGTTGTCTTCAAACTATAGTTGCTATTGGCGGATGCCAGAGTGAATCGCCGCGGAATTAACCCATAGAAAAAGTTACTAAAAATCACGAAGGCAGTAAATTTAGGTTACAAATGTGTCATAGTAAATCAAATTCAAATTCAATTCAAATTCAAAATCATTTATTCAATTTAGGCGTCTACGACGCTCTTATGAAGGTCAATTACAAATTTTAACATTGAAATATTCTACATTGTACTGCCACGTTCAGCAAAAAAAATTATAGAGCCACTGCGAGAAGAATCAGACATAGATGTTACCTTTAAAAAATATATCACGATCTTGCTTTATTACTTTCACGCCAACAACAGCCAGTGTAAACAAAAATAATAGTATATGACTTAATACCAGTGGGTGCCGGGCTGAAATGTGACCTCCCCAACCCTTCCCGTGGATGTCCTAAGAGGCAATACCAAGGGTAAAATACCGGAAGGTGGGTAGCAGGGCATCTGAAGAGTTCCTCAGATACCGTGCTAAGTTGTTACTTTCTTGCAGTGCAGTCAATCTCCAAGACGCTTGCTTGGGGATTTTAACAAAGTGGGGGCACTTAGTGGGGGAGACTTTGTTCAGCAGTGGACAATATACTAACAGTATATTGTCAAATACTGTTAGTATATTACAGTATACTAGAAACAATGAGGAAAAGCAGCCCGCTAGAGCTCATGTCTCGCACCACAAATACGCGTTCTAATCAATCTCTCACTTATAGAGCTACAAGCTGACATTAACACATTAGTCCTGGACAGGTCCAGCGCTTACCGTTTGTTTGTCCTGATCACCGATCTTTACTTTTACACATACGTTTTGATATTAGCCTGGTTAGATTAGTTGATTGCTTGTATTAGCCCGGTCTTGAAATATTCAAATGACTTTTTGTGTTGATATTGCGATGAACGTAGTGCAATTTCAAAAAAATCACTTATTTTCCCGCTTTCCGGCAAGTTTTAGGTTCCAGAAAATTCTTAGTTTTCTATAAGTTTTTTTTTTTTTCTATTCTCCGTAAGTCCAGCAGGTTGCTAATACTTACTAGCATTATGAGTTCTCACTATTAATTCATTAGAAACCTTTGGAATAAATAGACTATGTTTTTCCTCCAAAGCATTCAATTTGAGGCACCAAACCTAATACGCTAGCCTTTGCTAGCTAGGTGCTTCGCGACAGATTTTGTACTTGAAGTTGGCTAGGCGGGCATTCGCCTTACCACCATGCTATAACAACTGCTATCCTAAGACTAGCGGTTACCCATCCAAGTCATAACCACGGCGGACGTTGCGGTTGAACAGCTTAGCAACTTTACTACAAGCGCTTCGCAACTTTTTTTTTTAATGCCTGATAGGTTAGCCTTTGACCACTATCTCACCTGATGGTAAGTGATGATGTGGTCGAAGATGTTGTTCAGGCTAACCTAGAATTACTGGCTCTCAAGGACAGCTGCTGGAACACACCGTTAGGAGCTTGGCGACAGATTTTCAACTTGAGGGTGGTAGCTAGCCAGGCGGGCATTTGCAAAGTACCCTACCACCATGCTGTAACGACTGCCATCCTAAGACAACAACCGGGACCGACGGCTTAACGTGTCCTCCGAAGCACGGAAGCGCTCAGTAGTAGTGTCACCAGCGGTCACCCATCCAAGTCAAGACTACGGCGGACGTTGCTTAACTTTGCTGATCAATTCAGAATGGCTAAACAAACTTCGCTACGAGCGCTTCAACATGATAGTGACGAAACTAATGAACGATAGGGTCATCGCTCATCACAAATGGAGATGCAATAAACATAACATAAGCAATAGACTAAAATAAACATGATCTTGCAACAAAGACCTCGTTAGATCAATGATAATGACATTATATTCTAACACTCAATCATTATTCCGGATTCGATCATCTGGCACCATTGGATGAGTCAAACTATATATGTCACTTACGTATAGATAGTAGTGTTAGAAACACTCTTGGCTACTAGCAATACTTGCTAAAATAGTTCCAATAGAATTCTGAATATTGTTTTATTTAATAATTTATTTAATGGTGGTAGGGCAGTTTGCGAATGCCCGCCTGGCTAGCTAAACAATCCCTCGTCCGTACGTGTCAAAATGTCTTCTTTTAGAAATTTCCAAGGTTCCCATACTAATATCCTAGGTTAGAGTGATATTGTGATAATATCACTAATATTGATGAAAAGTGATTATGAAAATCCAGGACTTAAACTATCTTTATTCCAAGTTTAATCCAAATCTGTTCAGCCGTGAAACGTAAAGAGGTTACAAACATACACTCTCACATCCTTTAATCGTCACATCCCCACTAACTTATTTTAACAATGTTTGGTGTGGTCCATACGATGGTTAAGAAGTGATAAGAAAGGACAAATAAGTCATTAGTAATATGCTATGTTGGCTTAGTGCATACCCCGGCTATAGGGGTGGATGGCGCCAACAACAGCCAGTGTAAACAAAAATAATAGTATATGACTTAATACCAGTGGGTGCCGGGCTGAAATGTGACCTCCCCAACCCTTCCCGTGGATGTCCTAAGAGGCAATACCAAGGGTAAAATACCGGAAGGTGGGTAGCAGGGCATCTGAAGAGTTCCTCAGATACCGTGCTAAGTTGTTACTTTCTTGCAGTGCAGTCAATCTCCAAGACGCTTGCTTGGGGATTTTAACAAAGTGGGGGCACTTAGTGGGGGAGACTTTGTTCAGCAGTGGACAATATACTAACAGTATATTGTCAAATACTGTTAGTATATTACAGTATACTAGAAACAATGAGGAAAAGCAGCCCGCTAGAGCTCATGTCTCGCACCACAAATACGCGTTCTAATCAATCTCTCACTTATAGAGCTACAAGCTGACATTAACACATTAGTCCTGGACAGGTCCAGCGCTTACCGTTTGTTTGTCCTGATCACCGATCTTTACTTTTACACATACGTTTTGATATTAGCCTGGTTAGATTAGTTGATTGCTTGTATTAGCCCGGTCTTGAAATATTCAAATGACTTTTTGTGTTGATATTGCGATGAACGTAGTGCAATTTCAAAAAGATCACTTATTTTTCCGATTTCCGGCAAGTTCTAGGTTCCAGAAAATTCTTAGTTTTCTTTAAGTTTTATTTATGTTTTTTCTTTCTATTCTCCGTAAGTCCAGCAGGTTGCTAATAATTACTAGTATTATGAGTTCTGGCTATTAATTCATTAGAGAAAAAACTTTGGAATAAATAGACTAAGTTTTTCATTGTGATATTATCATTGAAATAATAAAAATATTTTATGTACCCCAGCATGTTCGGTGATATCGCTCATTAAATAGAGTAGCTAGAAATATATTAGTAACATTTATTTTCAAAAAAAATAAAATGAACTGGTTGCCTCCAAAGCATTCAATTTGAGGCACCAAACCTAATACGCCTGCCTTTGGTGCTAGGTGCTTCGCGACAGATTTTGTACTTGAAGTTGCCTAGGCGGGCATTCACCCTACCACCATGCTATAACAACTGCTATCCTAAGACTAGCGGTTACCCATCCAAGTCATAACCACGGCGGACGTTGCGGTTGAACAGCTTAGCAACTTTACTACAAGCGCTTCGCAACTTTTTTTTTTTATGCCTGATAGGTTAGCCTTTGACCACTATCTCACCTGATGGTATGTGATGATGTGGTCGAAGATGTTGTTCAGGCTAACCTAGAAATACTGGCTCTCAAGGACTGCTGCCGGAACACACCGTTAGGTGCTTGGCGACAGATTTTCAACTTGAAGGTGGTAGCTAGCCAGGCGGGCATTTGCAAAGTACCCTACCACCATGCTGTAACGACTGCCATCCTAAGACAACAACCGGGACCGACGGCTTAACGTGCCCTCCGAAGCACGGAAGCGCTCAGTAGTAGTGTCACCAGCAGTCACCCATCCAAGTCAAGACCGCGGCGGACGTTGCTTAACTTTGCTGATTAATTCAGAATGGCTAAACAAACTTCGCTACGAGCGCTTCAACATGATAGTGACGAAACTAATGAACGATAGGGTCATCGCTCATCACAAATGGAGATGCTATAAACATAACATAAGCAATAGACTAAAATAAACATGATCTTGCAACAAAGACCTCGTTAGATCAATGATAATGACATTAAATTCTAACACTCAATCATTATTCCGGATTCGATCATCTGGCACCATTGGATGAGTCAAACTATATATGTCACTTATGTATAGATAGTAGTGTTAGAAACACTCTTGGCTACTAGCAATACTTGCTAAAATAGTTCCAATAGAATTCTGAATATTGTTTTATTTAATAATTTATTTCATGGTGGTAGGGCAGTTTGCGAATGCCCGCATGGCTAGCTAAACAATCCCTCGTCCGTACGTGTCAAAATGTCTTCTTTTAGAAATTTCCAAGGTTCCCATACTAATATCCTAGGTTAGAGTGATATTGTGATAATATCACTACTATTGATGAAAAGTGATTATGAAAATCCAGGACTTAAACTATCTTTATTCCAAGTTTAATCCAAATCTGTTCAGCCGTGAAACGTAAAGAGGTTACAAACATACACTCTCACATCCTTTAATCGTCACATCCCCACTAACTTATTTTAACAATGTTTGGTGTGGTCCATACGATGGTTAAGAAGTGATAAGAAAGGACAAATAAGTCATTTGTAATATGCTATGTTGGCTTAGTGCATACCCCGGCTATAGGGGTGGATGGCGCGGGTTTGAATCCCGCACATGACTATAATATTTCCACTCGTTGTAATTTTGTAATTAACAAGTACCTTATTTTCTCTTATAATGCCAAAGCAGTATGATATGTACTAGCCTGCCTCGGATCGACAATAGATGGCGATAAAGTCAGCCAAAAACAGATATGTTAAAATTGAAAAAAAACGCTACATAGCTCTGCGACTTGGATCACCTTGCCCTATTCAGATGAGTCAAAGTATCCGATATAGTGCTAAAATGGTGCCAACACTCACTCCTCAGAATCGAATGTAAACTTGAGCAATAAATTGAAATTGCCTTGCTTATAGTGACAGTGACCATTTTGTGGAAGATTCATGTTGCTATTTATACTAAAAACAACAAACATAAAGTGACATTAAACAAATGATTTGGTGAATAGTGAGTACTGTAAGATTTTAAATATTATAAACATTATCTAGACTTTTTTAATTACACATCGACATCGATTGTTCATATTTAAAATTAAATTTTAAATATCTTGCTGTGGTATGAGGTCCCATGTTCTTTGCAAGTGTTCATAAAGTTGTTGTTCCGTCGTCACCTTTTGCGAAAAATCTCTCAAAGCTTTTCGGCCGCGCCATATGGGAAGGAGCATTATCATGCATGAGTAGAAATTCCTGGTCCATTTGTATTCATATGTGGGACAACAACAGGCTCTACTACCTTTGTGCAGCCATGCTGCCTTGGATCCAAACGAACTGGGTTCGTCCGCCAAGACGAATTTCTGTCCACACCATGGTTGTCCCGCCTCGGTATGAGTGGACCTCCTGATGGTGCTACAGACGGCTAATTCTCCCTGGTATGTAAACCCAAACCGGGACTCGTCGGTAAACAGAACTAAAGACCATCGTTCGTCACTCCTTGCTAAATGCTCCCGAGCTCACGAAAGCCAAATGACCATTTATGCCTACCAACCATCACAGGTGGGAATAAGTTGGGACTACGAATAATGATACATTTTTATTCGTAGAGTTGATACTAGTAAATCATTCGAGTTACTAGAAAATGTATGTAAAATGCGTTTCATATTTTGTCTAGATTACAGAGAATATCATATATGCCCCGTGAGGTGCCAGGCTAGAATGTCACTGCCCATTACCACCTGTGGGTGTCGTAAGAGGCCACTAAAGGTAAAATACGGGAAGGTGGGCGGCAGCGCCCTCTGAGGAACTGCTATTGGTGCTATAACTGAATTATGACAAATACCCCTTTCTTTAATTTCAGTAGCGGATAATCCAGCTGATATAGTAGAGAGACTTGATTGCAATACTGTAAAAGTCAGTAAAAGACTAATTGAATTTCATGAATGTTTTATGATATATGATAAAATAAATAAAATCTTTGCAGGGAGTAGAAAAATTACTAAAATAGGTAAATTATGAATAAAAAATTAATCATTGAACTCCATTGAATTGTCCATAGTAATGCATAAGCTGTAACCCATTACAGCTTATGCATTACTATGCATATTATTATTATTATGGACTGCATATTAGTTCATAAAATTGGCGTCAGTGGCTATATATAATATACTAGTGCCCTATCTAAACTAACATAATACAGAGGAAAGATTTGATTGTTTGTGTTGTGATGCAAACACATTAAGAGGCTCTGAAACTATATACTGGACCGATTTGAAAAATTCTTTCATCATGTTCAAAATTATGCCTAATGAACATACGATATAGAAGATTTCCAAAAAATATAAGGATTCGTATGAAAACTTCGATAATGTAATTCAAAGTGCGAAAAAATTAGTTATAC
Source organism: Plagodis dolabraria (assembly GCA_963854805.1). Classification (NCBI taxonomy): domain Eukaryota; kingdom Metazoa; phylum Arthropoda; class Insecta; order Lepidoptera; family Geometridae; genus Plagodis; species Plagodis dolabraria. The sequence continues at coordinate 4,281,856 of OY978443.1, read as the reverse complement.
CGCGTACGTTGAGGAAATTTTTGAAATTAGACCTCTAATACTATATGTCTACCTATTAGAGTTATGTCTCAATGACTACTTTTTCATGTGTTTAAATTTATAATTTTTGAAATTTTTGTTAAATACCGGTGCGAAGCCGAGCGAACCACTAGTATAATATGATTTAAACACTGTCATTTTAAAAATATTGAAGCATTTAGTAACCTGATATACCACGGTAATCTTACAAACATCCGATGTGTAGTAACCCAATCTTTGTTTAGTGCCTAAGGTTCCGGTCGCTCCTGACATCTAGACTTGGGCACTAGACTAAACAACGGCGGCGCATACGCACAAACAAAACAGAAAGGAATCCCGGAGCATCACACACTCTGTTTAGGCTTACTGAGAATCCATTACTTTGGCGAATATAGTGAAATAACACCCAGTAACTGTTTATTAATCTGTGTTTGATACGAGTACCCTCATTTAGGTTAGCACTAGCTGCAGTCTTGCGCTTTTAGAATGAATTAGTGCATATACAAGTTTCCGAACGAACGCATTTAGTTTTTCCGTTATATTTTATAATATAAGCATATTTTTCGCTAGTCGAGTGACATAAAGAGCACTTTAGAATCTCGGTGTCCTTTGTTCGATTCCTGGTCGAAACATTTCTGCATTTAAATGGTTCCTATAAACATTTTCCGGAACTGTTCGGAAATTGTAACTTTGGCCGGTAGAGATGGCAATGGCGCAGATTTTTTGTCCGGTGAAACGTGGTTGTTTAGGCACTGCCTGCTGCCTGTATACTCCAAATAAAAGGTCTTTTGTTAAATTGTGTGCGTTTTTGTAAAAAAAATGCCCAAACACATTACAACGCTCACAGAAGGAAAATTCAAGTTGCACATGAAGAACATTTTGATAAAGAAATCTTACTACACAGTTTGTGATTTCTTAAACGACAAAATGTTTGGACCGGTTCGCCTCTGCCAAGCTATTTTGTCTACCTGTCACCTTCGTAATGTAAACAAATATTGTAAAAATTTTACTATATAGTATGTAACACATTGTTAAAAAACGTTTAAAAGGATGGCCCCAAGTTTCTTGCCCATTCTTCTCGCAGTGACTTTATAAATTTTTTTTTGCTGAACGTGGCAGTACAATGTAGAATATTCCAATATTAAAATTTGTAATTGAGCTTCATAAGAGCATCTTAGAAGCCTAAATTGAATAAATGATTTTGACTTTGACTATCCCTTCAGGGACAAAGAGATGTAATCATATATTTTTGTTTAGTGTGAAACAAAAATATAATTCCGCAATAAATGACGATGCTTCCACGCAAGCTGAAAGTGCAAGAGGAAAACATTTAATATAGAACTAATCGAAAGATTGTGCTATATTTGAACTAAGAGCATGTTAAAGATATTATCATTAATTCCCTAAGAAGGGTTATAATTTTATTTACATCGTATTAAACTGAAAAAACTGAAATCTATCGTGTGTAGTACCAAAAAATGTAACCGACTTCAATACCCAAAAGTGTGAAATAACTTGTTGAAGTCGGTAACATGATAGTTCAAAAGTAGATACAATTATCATAATATTGTGCGCGTGGTACCGACTTCGACAAGTTATGGACACTTTTGGGTGAAAGAAAAAAATTCACTCTTTTTAGTGCTACTTACGGGATTGATTGTCATTCATTGTCAACGACTATATCATCAAGATAGGTAAATATTTTTCAGTTATTTGAGTGTAACTCAAAAACGGCTTGACCGATTTTTATGAAATTTAAATGGGATCAAACGACAGTAGGCTTTCAAACAATAAAATTATTTTAGTTATTTAGCTGTGCTAGCACAAAACAAGTAGGTATGCTCCACTGCTCGCTGACGCATCTTTTTGTAAGCCCTGATGCATTCCACCGAGCGCACTGAAAGCAATGATTAAATCTAGGGATCAAAGCTTCGCAATTAATATATTGCAAAGATATTATTAATATATGTATTACAAATATAGTAGAACTTAAATTAAAATAAAGAATTTACTACGGATTACCCACGTGAATAAGACAGATAACCACGTGAATAAGCTCTAATTATACAGTTTCGAATACATCCGGTGGTATTTTTTAAGGAAAGCACGGGCTGCGGGTTTTGGCGTCTCCGCGGTCAAGTTTTGTGCGAAGAAAAATTTCAAGGCGCATGTCTCGAAGTCTCCTTAAAATATACCACTTGACGTAGTCGAAACTATAGTCAGAGCTTATTCCCGTAAGTATGTAATAGTTACTAATAAAGTACTAAAATGAGTTAAAACGACGTAACTTAATAATAAAAAACATTTACTCTGGATTCTGATAAATTGTCTATGTTAATAATTCAGTGTAAACATACACACTATCTGAATATAATATATTATATAGATAAATCAAAAATTATACTCCCTAAGTTGATACACAACTTCTTTCTAGGAACACTTATAGATAATATATCACATCCACCGGAACGTTCTCCGCTGAACAAGGTCTACCCATTGAGGGATTTGCCAAATTCCCCACTGTTGGTACGCGATCACGGCCCGAAAGTCCTCAATGAAACGTCACTACCATTCTAGACTAGCACGAGAAACTATTGAAATAAGATAATAGATACAATAATTTCAATCGAGAGGATCGTTTTAAATTATCTGCATTCTGGAATCCAGTGCATAGGAAATGCATCAAACGCTTTTTCACCTTCGTTAAAACCTATGAAAGTTTACAGTGATGTGTGTCGAGACGATACATTTCTAAATTCAATGCGGGTAGTTGGAGAAAATACCCGCCCTTCAAGACGTCGCCACGCGCCTCTTCAGTCCGCTCGTGACCACTACCAATGCAACTTGGTCGAAACGTTGAGATAAATAATAAACATGTTTTATCGTGATTAAGCCCCGTCAAAAATTATAAACATGTGTAAAAGTCGCGAAAATCTTAAATCTACTATTATCTATAGAACAGTGCTAATGTGTTGGTCCATTCCATTCCCCTATTAATAGGTAAGTACTTTTTAAAATATTTTCAAATAAAAATTTGCTGTAATACTTTTTTGTATACGTCTCAAACCATATGAAATTCTATATTTTATATTATTACTAGCGGCCCGCCCCGACTTCGCGTGGGTTACTGTGCCTATAAATTGAGATGTAAACTATTCTATCTTTCAGATTGGATCAAATTGCACACGTTGTGCAAATCAAATTTAAAATTGGTTCAGTAGTTTAGGAGTCCATCCAGTACAACGTGACACTTAATTTCTATATATATAAAAGGATAAGTATATGATATACATTTCTGACATAATAAAGTCTTGTTACGACAAATGCATAACCTAATTCTATCACAAAACTTATGACCAACAGCAATATACTATCAGTTCCACGACAATGTAACACAACTAGTTCATCCGCCGCTGAAACTAGTCTAAACATTATTAGCGTAAAGATTGAAATAACTACATGATTCTGTAAAACCGTGCCGAAAACGCGTATATAACATAAACAGACAGGTCAACGTATTGTGGGGTTCCGCGAATTCTAAATCATTTACGATCGTGATCAAGGTAAGAGAAATTGTTATTGCATACGTCAGTGGCGTGATACTTCCAGGTGGGTTTAAATTTGGTTTCGCTTATCTCCCATGGGAGTAGGAGATCTTACAGTCTAATAATGCCCGCCTCTGAATTGTAAATGTGTGTTCTTTATGTTATTGTAACGGAACAAGCTCGAGGCCCACCTGATGAATTATGCTGTGCCTATAACAGATACATCCTTCACAATGTCACGAATTGCACTGCGCCCGTCACCTTTAGACATAGGTGTTAATTCTCATATGCCTGTAGTTTCACTGGCTTTCAAGGACTGCTGCCGGAACACCCCGTTAGGTGCTTGGCGATGGATTTTCTACTTGAGGGTGGACGCTAGCCAGGCCAGCATTCGTTATGTACCCTTCCACCACGCGGTGAAGCTCAAGCAGTCGTAGGGATCGAACTAGGGACATGTAGCACAGCAGTCCGCAACTATTACCGCTCGGCCATCATTGCTTCAAAAACGTGGTTATTTAAATGTGTTTCGGTGAACTTGGACATGTCCACGCACTCCGCACGATGACTAAAGAACCAATAGTATTGTCAAGGTGGCGTGCATTGCGTGCAGTACATTCATTTGCATGTAAGCGTACATACATTAGAAGAGTGGATTTTTGGACTGAAAGACTTCTAAGGGTGATGAGAATACCGATATACTTATCCTTCACTATATGTGTATCAGTTTAGGTCCTATTAATCATTATTATTACCATTGGTGACGGGCGCAGTGCAATTCGTGACTTGTGACGAAATGCATCTGTTATAGGCAGAGGTTAGTCCTCTAAACATCAAGTGGGCCTCGAGCTTGTTACGTCACAATAATATAAAAAAAGACCATGGTTTGTCGGATCCCATGCATGAGATCTAGGTAGTCATTCATTACTTTCAATTACCTATGTAGGCTGTATAAGCTGGCCTACCGTGGGGTACCGGTATAGAATTGCACCCCTTCCATACCTTTCCATGGGAATCGTATGAGGCGTAGGTATAAATACGAGAAGGTTTTAGATTAGCTGTGTTTTCTGAACAACGGCCATGATACATTACGATGCCCAAGACGCCTGCCAAACGTGGGAATCATGGCAAATGCCCTAAAGCTTTTTTTAACTAACGTAAATGGGGCTGTAATAGTAGTAGTATGTAGGTTGTTGATGATGATATCTGATGATGATGATGGACGTATTCGTAACATTGTACAATAATATACAACAACAACAAACTGTCTCGCCTGTATTCCCGAATTAACCTTTTATTAGACTTAGAAACGTCTGCCTACCTAGGCAGAGAGAGGACGTTAGAGGTTTCTAAGCCCCGCGTTTGCAAGACATGTTTAGGTTACATGTAATAGGGTGCTACATCTGGTGAGCCCAAATCCAGACTCCGGACTACTGAAAACTTCATCTCAAGCTATGAGTTCCAAAGGGCGCTTTGACGAACACGTCGGCGAAGCAGTTTGCGGAGAATGAGTTCTCTACTTCACCAAATTATCTATGGCTGCTAATTTCTATAAATTATATACATCCCAATATTCAATTTATATATATAATACATTAGTAGGAATTGTAATAAAGATACAAATGTATTAGATGTGATAATTAACGATATCTGAGCGGTTATTCCGGGAGGCGGGCGGCGGCGGTGCGGCGCCAAAATTCTATGTAGTCAGCTAGATAAACAAACCGCTTCACAAGGCGCTTCGGTTGAAGTAAACACTGCTGCGAGCCCCTTACTACAACTTTGAGGAAGATACTTTATAGATAAGTATTTGTCATGAAAGGAGATTTGCCAAAAAAAATCTATACTTTTATATATACTAATATTATAAAATGGAAAGATTTGTTTTTTTGTATGCATCGATTAAACTTAAAAGCTACTGTAGCGATTTGGATGAAATTTGGTAAAGAAATAGTTTGAGACCCGGTGAAGGACATGGGATACTTTTAGGGTTCCGTACCCAAAGGGTAAAAACGGGACCCTATTTCTGAGACTTCGTCACCGTCCGTCCGTCCGTCTGTCACCAGGCTGTATCTCAAGAACGGTGATAGCTAGACAGTTGAAATTTTCACAGATGATTTATTTCTGTTGCCACTTTAACAATAAATACAAAAAGTTGGCCAAGTGCGAGTCGGACTCGCGCACGATAAAACAAAAAAAAACTCGGCCAAGTGCGAGTCGGACTCGCGCACGAAGGGTTCCGTGCCATAAGCTATACATTAGACTAATCTCAATAATAAATAGGCTAATCTCCTTGGAACTTTTAAAAATGGAAGGTTATTGAGTAAGTAATAATTATTGATTAATAATTATTATTTCAGTCGTATTCCGACCTAATACAAGAGGAGAAAAGACAACCTAAGTAAATCTCAAAATGGCAAATTTTGAACATGTTTTTTTTTAAATAATTAGCGTTACGGACTTGTTATTCTAGAGGATATGAAGAACATTATGCCTGATTCGTATACTCGATTCCATATATACTTCTTACGATAGAAAAAAATCATGAATACAGCTTTAAACTTTCGCTTAAAGTTTAATGTCTATATAGTAAAAAGTACTAATTTAAATTTTGTTTCTAATTATTATGTAACAATCAGTACCTGAAAGATTTTAACATTATTAAAAAGCTCAATGTTATACATATTTATTTCCAAAATTCCTCAATAAAAACATTATTTTCTATAAATTAAATTCTTCTTCTGAAAATGTTCCTCAGAACAATAAAACGCTTCAAAACCACATTGAAAAGTGTCGTGTATCTGGCATGATATGCAAACACAGTGTATTTTTTAATTTTTCTTTTAAATTCTGTCTTCGAAGAACCGACAATGTTATACCATGATGTTCAGGATCAAGTCTGCTGTTAGCGCCCCGATATCGATTTCTTTTGAAAACTGGTTGGTATATGGTTGTTGGTAAATTTATTTTACGATGCCCAATATGAAGATGCTCAGCTTCTGTACGTTCGGAGACTAAGTTAGACAGCACTCAGATTCCTATTCTTCGCAGAAATTTTTGTTCATTTTTTTTTATTGCTGATAGGTAAGCCTTTGACCAAAATCTCACGTGATGGTAAGTGATGATGTGGTGGAAGGTGTTAACAGGCTTAACCTTGAATTACTCTGGCTCTCAAGGACAGCTGCCGGAAAACACCGTTAGGTGCTTGGCGACAGATTTTCTACTTGAGGGTGGTCACTAGCCAGGTGGGCATTCACAAAATGTCCTTCCACCATGCGGTGAAGCTCAAGTCCGCGACGGGATTTGAACCATGGACCTGCTGCGCGGCAGTCCATAGCCAAAGCCACTGAGCTATCACTGCTTCAAAATCTACTTAATCTTAGGTTCGCTCTATTGTTATATTATAACTCCTATCCTGATTATCAAAAGGTATGAAATATAATTAAACATACAACATAAACAAATACGCTTTTTTTAATCCGGCCGATCGTACCATATGATTTTCGATACCACGATTGAATTAAAGACTGACAAAATTAGTAAGCACCTCCTTCAATTAAGGGTTTGATAAACCTTGTCCATATAAATGCACTGAAACACCTTGTGCAGTACTGCGTAACGTTTATAATCAAAAGTTTCCAATATCATTGTGCTAACAATATCACATAATTTGTCAATAACATTTTTTATGAACTCGTAAGTTAATATTTTATAAAAACTAGAGGTCCTCCCGGCTTCGCACGGGTTATTGCGACTATAAATTGAGATGTAAGCTATCCTATCTTTCAATTTGGATCAAATTGCACACGGTGTGCAAATCAAATTTAAGTTTAGGAGTTCATCGCGGACAAATAACGTGTCACGTAATTTTTATATTTATAATGATTATGTGATGTCATGACTATGGGATACGAAATATTAAAGAAATTTTTCAATAGGCTTACGCTTAAAATTGTAGAATTGTGCCCTGATCCAGCATTGAATCGATGACAACCTCCTGACCTTTTACAATAACTACCTTCACCCACTTTCAACAAGCGATGAAATTGCCCCCCATTACCGCTTTGCTACTTAGCAGCTACTCGTCTGGGCTATTTACTGAACGATCTGATAATATATTGGCAAGATGCTTTTGATTTTCTGTTTCGCAAATGCATGATCTGCTTACATATACCTTCTCCAAATCCATTTAAAGAAAATCGCGACCTAAATACCTTTCTACGTGTAGTTTCAGAGATTTTTATGTAAAATAAGCAAAGATGCACAATATTTTTTTAATACATACAATTAGTAGCAGTACTGTTATCTGGAAGCGTGCCCAGTTAATGACAATAAACTTGTCCCATATTACATGGAGCTGAAAAGTATTGTTGAGTATTAATGTATTTATCTCTGTATGCCCCCCATGAATTGAAAGGCGTACAATTAATGTATATATAAAAAAGTCTCAAAAGAAAATAAATTTCATATAATTGCTTAGACTTTTTTTCAAAGTAATCTATGATACCGGTACAGATTTTAGGTTCCTTACCCATTAGCGAGACTCTACTGTCTGTCTTTCCTTCCGTCCGTATTACACAGGGTATGTAACTCGTAAACGGAATGAGTTGATAGTGATTTATGATATTTGATGTAAATTTGAATACAAAAAAATCTGAATCAAGCTGAAGTCGGAAAAATATTTTTGCACCCTTACAAGTAGTGTCATCGTCTAAAGCGACTACAACGAAAGTATTTTTATTTTATATAAAAGGATCAGTCTACGTTTCTGTTGAACGGACTTACGTTACTCTTCTCTTTAATTCTTATTTATATTATCATTTGCTACTGTGTACTTTGTAATTGAGTACTGTATTTTTTTATAACAAGGCATTTTACAATAGAAACCCTAAATCAGCGACCAACAAGAATCCTAAAAATCTTTAAAAACTATGCTTTCCTTAACAGTCTAGAAAGTCTCTGAAATTATAAATTAACAAATTATTGGAATACAAAACGTTTTGGCGGGAATTGAACCCGCGTCCTTCCGATTTCGCACCGGATGCTTTAACCGCTCAGCTACCGGGGGGGCTGGCTATGTCGCCGAAATTTCGTGCTCCAATTGTATTTCTTAAACCGTCATAAGGGACGGTGCGTGGCCACCAACCAGACTACTAGACTTCATCTGAGTCTTTAAAATTTTTCAAAAGTTCTGTGTCGGTGTGCGTTTAAAAGCACTATTTAACAAGAACTGTTTTAATTTTCGTACAGAAACAACAGCATAGATATTTTTTTTATATACGGCATACCAGCTCCCAATATATCACCGTCACCGCTAGACGCATTTGTTTCCTTTCGATTTGACAGTTGCAACAATAGGCGCGTTACTCACTCGGCCGATGAGTTGCGCGTATTATTAGACGCACTCGGCCGAAAGTGGCGCGTGTAGCTATGTGCGTCTGTATTTATAGTTGAACTCGGATTTTGTTGGGTTAACACTAAAAAAACTTTGTGTCTTGTGTGATTATTATTGTGTTTGTTTTTAGATAATAATAATATACAATTTTTGAAATCGTTAATCAATTTGAAAGTTGTTAGTCTGAACTTTGTTTTTTGCTCGACGTTAGTTAATAGGAAATATTGCACTTATAAATAACGTAATAAACGGCACCCTTCCCTCGAACATGGCAATGTCAAATCAGGCGACGTCTCCTGATTGAGTCTCTGAGTGTCTACTGTATGCTTGTCTTCCTGTATTTGTGTACGTGTTCATTAAAACGTACCTATTTCATTTATCATATCATCATCATCATCATCATATATTATAAATGCGAAAGTAACTCTGTCTGTCTGTCTGTCTGTCTGTTACGCTTTCACGCCAAAACTACTGGACCGATTTGAATGAAATTTGGTATGGAAATAGTTTGAGACCCGGGAAAAAACAAAGGATAGTTTTTATCCGACTGCGCAAAAAGAGGTTAATGTTTTCGCGCGATATCCGACATACGCGCGGGCGGAGCCGCGCCCGGAAACCTAGAATACAATAAAATTATAGCTTTACTTTTTTAGTATATAAATACTAATGTTAAATTTACGAATGTCTATTGAATAGTTTGTCTAACCATGTTCTCGTGTAAGTGGCTTTATGTCTTACTAGCTTTCCGGGCGCGGCTCCGCCCGCGCGTATGTCGGTTATCGCGCGAAAACATTAACCTCTTTTTGCGCAGTCGGATAAAAACTATCCTATGTTTTTTCCCGGGTCTCAAACTATTACCATACCAAAATTCATTCAAATCGGTCCAGTAGTTTTGGCGGGAAAGCGTAACAGACAGACAGACAGACAGACAGAGTTACTTTCGCACTTATAATATTAGTAGGTGATGATTTGCTAAATTGAATCCACTTTTATATTGTAGTGATATTAGACCGCAGCATCTTCCTTTTCTAATTTAAATCGATGGTGGCAAAGGTCACTTGAATATTATGGATAGCATTATACTCAATTAAATATACGAAACCATTTTATATGTATAAATGATTTATGAAATTACATGTACACGAGACTTAAGAACAATGTCTCAAGGTGATGGGCGCAGTGCAATTCGTGACTAGTGAGGTTAGTCTTAACATCAGGTGGTCCTTGAGCTTGTTCCGTCACAATAAAATAAAAGAAAATAAAAAAACTATGCACTTTACTAGTAAATGGTATATAAAGACGGACGCTCATTTTTTCGAGTATCGCCGCCCTACGCCCGCCCAGCTACTGACGACGGAAGCGTGTAGAATAAGCATAATTTCGTAGTAATATATTATTATTACATATGGACATGCATAACCTTGGCCAACACTGCATTACACCTGCAGTTACGAATCCTGCTCACTTATACATCTCATTATACAACGGCAACAGCGGAATCTTGTTGAGGACATTATGACGTCGTTGGAACGTTAAAGTCCTCAGTACAATAAACCGTGTTACACATGTAATGTTATGCCGTACACGTTTATGAGTGAGAATTAGTAGATTTTAAAAGGTTTTAATTATGTTTAAGGACGAACAAATGGATTCTGGGTCAATTCAACATCAAACCCAGGTTGTTGACCATTTGTTACCAAAGAGTACTTAGTTATTTTGGCCTAATAATGATGATGAAAAGTATCGTGTTTTAATTCAGAACGTAAACCTACAATACAATCCAAGGTTAATTCTAAACTTTTCTGCCGTTTCTGTGTAAAGGATCAACACTCACTAACAAAATCTTTATATTTGTTACCTCAGAACTTTAGACTGGGTGAACCGATTTTGACAATTCTTTTTTTTATTTGAAAGCTGATGCTTGTAGTTTGGTCCCATTTAAATCGTTCAAACCGTTTTTGAGTTACAATCCAATAACTGAAAAATATTTTCCTGTTTTGATGATATAGTCGTTGACATGAATGACAATCGATTCAGTAAGTAGCAAGGGTCCTTAAAAAGAGTGAAAAAAAATGTTAAACTAAAATATGGAACCGACTTCAACACTCAAAACTGTGAAATAACTTGTCGGAATCGGGATCATGGGCACAATATTGTGATATTGAGTACTTTTGAACTATATAGTCATCTTCAACAAGTTATATCACACTTAATTTATTTAATCTATTACAGGGTTGTCGTATTGTGGGAGCCTTATGACAATCCTCTTATATAAATAATGTCTTCTAACATTGAACTTAATAAAGTTCTTATCTCATAAGCATTTATGAAACAATGGTCATTTCAAATTATTTCCGCCTACATCCATTATAAATCTTAAGTATCCAATCATCACTTATATTTATGTATACATACACTTCGCTAGGTAATCAAAGAATATTGTTAAAAACACCGTGAAATAATGTAAGTTGCTTTAATAATAGCATTTTTCTAGGCTTTAGCAGTGTAGTGCAGCTATCTACGAGTGATAATATGTAGGCAGCTATGAAGAGTATTTTAGGTGGAAATGTCGACTTCAGAACACAGCTTTTTAGCTATTAAAGAATGCCTTCAATATAAGATAATCATTAGTTAGGTAAAGATCGTTTCTTCGTCCGTTCTCGCGTCTGTAAGAGCTTTTTAATTTGTATTACTTAGAATGTACATTTAATCCGATCAGAAGGATGAAAACAGTAATTTTCGTCAATAGGAAACGATTTTCCTTGCAGTCAAAATATTTATATAGCAATCCATGTCCCAATAAAAACCTACGATTACGTAACGCAATTGTTGATAATTAAAATAATTATCAACAATTGCGTTACGTAATCGTAGGTTTTTATTTACTTTCCTCATATTCTAAATCAAGAGCAGACTGTTAACCTCCGGTGAAAGGCCAGGTTAGGCACTCGTACTATTGCCGCACTCGCTACGGCCAAGCGCCCAACCCATTTTGAGTCTCATTATTTATGCTAAAATAGAACTAACACGCTTTTATATAAACTTATAGTAAACTTGTAGGTAATCTTTTAAATTCTATATTTTACGTGCGATATTCTGCAAAATCTAATTCTATAATTATCTGGGTTACCAAGATACAGGTTTGGCCTAGTATGGAGCCCATTGGCCAATTGTAATAAATTTATCAAAAATATAATTAAGTCACCTCATGTAAATATGTAACTAATCTGGTAAATAAATATATTATTATTATATCGTGCTTAAATATGTTCCTTTCACCACTTCTATAACAATCTAGTATTGCATTCTTTAAATGTAGATTTTATAGATGCCCCATCGCGCTACCTACATTCACCCCTCTACTTTAAAAAGATTTGGACTAGGCTGTCACTTATATTAATGACTTAATTAATAAGTGATGACCTGTTGGTAATAAGTGATCTGAATTATAATTTCATGCAAAAGATTTTTTCGCCATATTATGACATACAGAATATTGTAGGTACTAAAATAAACTTATAATTAAAACTAAAAAAAATACAGCATGCTTTCTTATTGAAGGTTCCTAAGTCGTAACTGTTCGGAAATACTTCACCTAGCAGCTGGTTCCATAAAGTGATTTTCACAATATCCGCTAAATAAAAGTGCCCCCGAAGTTAGACTTAGCGAAATACCAAAAAAAGAAATCAATACAAAAGGAACAAACGAGTTTCGTAGTTTTAGACTGCTTCGTACGTCACTAACTCAGTCAGTAACCTTTTACAGGTTATAGGATTTTTCCAACAGTGGCACATTGGAGTGCTTATTTAGAATTAACGCGGTAGACTCCGGTAGAGTAGCAAACAAAAAGTGCTGCGCCACGGTCCGCTGGATAAACTATCGATTTCATCCGCAGCGCTCCGGTAATCATTACGAGAATTGATTGAAAAACCATGACCTTATGATGATATGTGCCTTAAAATAGATATCAATTTTTATATTTTTTATATTAAATATATTTAAGAGCCACTAACGATATGAAACCTTGACGGACACAGCAAAAAAATGAAAAAGAATACACTCGACAGTGGAAATAACAAGGAAATTAACCAAACGTTAATATCCGATTGCCCTGCCAAAAAATTATAAATGTTTTGCTCGTGTCACTTGGGGTGTTGAAAGAATTCTAACGTTACCCCATATATGCAATCATAAACCTTGTGCTGAAATAAGTAAACTCACAATAACTGAATTCACCCTAAACAGTTACAGATTTTTTGGACAGTTGTGTAAAAATGAGAATGATATTATTAATATATTAATGTTTTATTTATTGCTACAATGATTTGATTATATAATTGTAGAGAAGGGAAAATAACTATTAAATTTGATCACACTATCATCTATACATAATTACTTTAAGTCACGTAAAAATAATTCTGTATTAGAAATCATGTGATCTAACTCATCAAATACATACCATGAATACGCAATTATAGCGCGATAATCATAGCTTGTGGCATTTTCATCTACTAAGTAATCGTCGGCAAGTCACTTTAGAACCTAATCATGATTTTGGAAAAACTTTAATCACTACTGATTGAAAGTGGCATTAGGCAGTTATTATTGAAGATCAATCGTTTTGGGTAAATTATATTTTTGTATGAAAAAAGTAAATTCTCATATAAAATAGGGGTATGGGGTACTACCTCTGCGTGACTATATAGCCGACAAGAAGACGATCAAAGGGCACTTTTTCATCGCTTGCCCTGGAGTTGCCGGTAATCGTTAACTGCTAGCGCCACTACGGCAATTAGTGACGGGCGAGTGCTCGATGTTTCCGGTCGACAAAAAACGGTCGGAACAGACGATACGGCGAGACAACGTTGGCGGCGCGCGGCGCGGTGCGGCGGCGTAACTTAACACCTGGCGTAGTGATTGGATTATTTATCGATAGCGTGCAGAATTACGGTGATTACTAAATATATTGTTCTATCCGTTTTAAGTAGGTATTTTATATGTTGTTTTGCATATCATATGATCACATGATTTCAGTTTTTGTTTAATGCTTGAAGGAGGAGATTGTTTTGTGGAATCAATTCCTTTGTGCAATTGTAGGTTCAATTTTTAATTTTCAATTTAATTTTTTAATGTGTATTTTATTAATTTTGCTCTTAGTGAAATGTTCAAGAATATACATTTTTCCAAACATCACAAGTTGATCAAATTATTACTATTCAGTGTGTTTGTAACCTATAGTTGCGATTATATATTTACTTTAAAATAATATGATGAATTAAATTAAACTTCATGAAAAACAAGTCGCTAGTAGCAGCAAATTATAATCTCTGTATATACAAAAATAGTGTCTAATCATAGCCAGATCCATCACCGGTTAGTCATTCTTTTCGGCTCCATTTTTTATCAAAGGATCTCGAGTGTTGTCAAAAAGCTGTCCGTCTGTTTGAAAACTTAAACTAATGCTCACTGACGTTTGTTTACATACAAAAAGTGCTAATGGTATCTATAATTAATAGTTTCCTAGTAAATTGAACTATTTTTGTAGCTTCGGTCTGACTAGTAACTTGCATTTATTCTGTGATTTAGTGCCCACGAATTGTCGAAATATTTGTAAAACAAATAATCGAGTCTATAGTGAAGTTATTTCAAATTTTATAGTGATTAATTTAAAATTGATAGTATTTGTAAACAATTCGTACAAATCAAGAGCAAGGCCAGTAATTGACATTCCACACATTATTCGACGATGAGTTATTACAAAAAGCATTAATGTTGGAAATAGATCTTAATTTCAAGAGAAGATAATAATATAAGATTTATGAAGAACAACAGTTTGTTAAAAATAGTTAACAGCTAAAGAATTTCTGAACATGTTTCCATCCAAACTATATGTTCGTTTGGTAGTTTTAAGTTTCGTAAACATTTGTAAAAATAACATTAAGATAGATGGATAAACAAATAACTGGTTATAGTTGTTATTTGTTAATTGTGGTCTCACACTTAGATATATTAAGTATAAACTCAGAAGTTTGTAATAACAAATACTTTTAAAAGTATCCTAAAAAATATTAAATAATATTTAAATAAAACACTGTTCACTTTCCAATAAATTTTATCAATATATAAAATGGATACAACAGGATCCGATACTGTTATGTCAACACATCTCCAATATCTCAATCAAATTAGGTTCAAGTACATCACTACGCATCGGTAATATCGGCAGCAATCGAATCTGTCAGTGACCACTCGAGTGGAGCCACTTGAACGTGTAATCGAAACAATCGTGAATCGATATGCATTCAACACTACTGCACTTAGAAGCAAGTTAAAAGTTAGCCACAAAATTTAAACGAAGAATATAAAACTTTTCATGTTTAGAGTTTCGCCCTTAAAATCGGATATATGACATGTTTGGTAGTGTGTATTTACCAAAATTTGTGCTTTTTTAAGGTTTAATGTAAGGTAATAGGAGATTATTAACCGTTAGAGCGAGCCTATGGCAATCTACCGGGTACAGTTCAAGAAAGACTTCTACAGAAATAAGAACTAGATAATTTTTCAACATATGAGCAAATTTCGTGACTTTACATCCCGAGCTTAGTATTGTAGAATTCTAATAAGACAACTGAGCACAGCGAGAATAAAACGCATGAGCTATACTCGTATAAAAGTTTGCTCCCTTGTCAACACATAACTTTTCACCACAAGCAATAAGAAAATTATAAAGTAAGATACACACGCTGACATTTGGCCGGGAAATTTTACATTTTCTTTAGGTTTTATGCTATTAACTATTGCCAGTATTGTATTAGAAGAAAACTTTTTACGACATCTAATACTTTGTTATAATAGTGAATTGGTTTAATTTGTTACCGGGATAAAATATAAACTCGCGAATATCATTATCATGTAGAATAATTACCAAACCTAGCTGCTAGTGCGCTAAAACTGATTAATAATCGCCATATTAACAAAAAGTTTACTATAATTTAGGAACATTACAAATATATAAATATAAACAATAGGTTCTTATAAAAAGTATTCCTCCTCCAGTTCCTCAGGTTAAGAGTAACAGTTTTATTCAGGGGTCGCTTTTTCTCACGCTCGCAGTTTTTGATCACCATTTTTCCGTTCACCATTGTTTTTGACCATTTGATATAATAACAATCTATGTGAATAAACGCAGTGCGTCTCTGGCGTCGGGGTTCTTATTAAGGGGGCGATTTCCTGATTTTGGTTACTTTGAAGGTGAACTTCAGGGGGTCATTGTTTGGATTCAGTAAAATATATACCTATACTATGTATGGACGTTTTCCAACACACTGATGCTGAAAGTTTTATCTTAACTGCTTGATTAATAAATAATTTCATTTATTAAATGCAGCTGTATTTAAATTTAAATTTTTGGTAACTCCTCCTCAACATACTACAATCATTTAATTTTCACATCTAACTTTCGCCAAAATGTGATCAATTATTCTTGATGAAAACATTATGAAACGTGTTTTCTCTAATCTTCTCGCTTTTTGGACAATTAAATGCTGGCGCAGTGCATATTGGTTTTGAACTTTGTTCATTTATTTTCCATTGAAGGCTTTTTCTTGATCTGCATCGCCCCCTTAGGCGTGGGCCAGATAGAAGAGACGTAAGACGGAGACGCGTCGAGGACGGGGCGGAGAAGAGGCAGAGACGCGACTTTTTGAATTATACAGAAGAGACGCGTCGCGGACGCGACGCAGACGACCTCGCCCCCGCTGTGTCTCCGCCGCGTCTCTCCTGTGTGTTTCGAATAAAAGGCGGAGATGTAAAAGCGTCGCGCCCGGGCCCTGCCTCTTCTGTATGTTTTGCGTCGCCACGCTTCTATACATTTTGTATGAAAGAGACGCGGAAGAGACAAAAGTCCGCGCCCCGTCTCCGTCTTACGTCTCTTCTGTCTGGCCCACGCCTTAGATAAGCTTGCAGGTACACTATAAAGAAGCAAGCACTTAACAATACATTACATGTTGATTTAAAGCTATTACTCGTCAATAAAATGTTCTGTATTGAAACTATAGTGGCCAACAATTTACACCTAGCAAAATACCATAGATTACCCATAAATCAGAATGGTTATTACCTATAAATACCTAAATACTAATATACTACCTATAATACTAATATTTATTACCTATAAACACCTTATGATATATCTTATTTAGAATGATTGATCGCTAGTTTGAATAAAAATGTTATGACCTATAAATATTAGAGCGTATTAAAGGTGTATTTTTAATTTATAATATTATAGTACGTGTGAAAGTTGTAAAAACCCTACATTAATAATCTTACAATATTCTCTTGTATTATTATTAGATTAGACATATAATACCTACCCCAATAGAGTGGTATAAGGGTAAGAAGGTGATGCGTCGATTAAATCGCTTACAATTGTCGAGATAATATCAGACCGATCGCACACAATCAAAGTGATTGATCTTCATATGTCAACACATTCTCAGCCAAAAGAAAGCCGTCCCATCGTTAACCGCACAAACGAAACGCATCAAAAGGGGGCTACCATTATCCAAAGTCGTTATTCGACGTGTAAAGATTTACACAATTGGTGTAAAACAAACAAAAATATATATCGGTCGTCTCCCTCGAGCCGTTAAAAGCGAATTATGTCTTTAATCAGCCTCGCGGAGGCTGTTTTATGATAGGCATTAAAAGACGCGCGTGTGGGGTCGGTGAACTTTGATGAAAAACTTTGGCTAATTATGTCTAGTAGTTTAATTGCTGTTCCTGAATTTTAGTTTGATATTACAATGTTTGCAATACGAGTTTATAATGTAAAGTACTTTTTTTTTTAGATTCTTATGTATCTAACAATATTTAATTAGCGTCTACATGAAATAGATAACGTAAGTACCTTGTAATTGTATCAATGACTGTTTGTGAATAAATTGTTGTTGGGTACGAGTTAGAGCATAATTGTTATTTCATCAACAGCTGGAAGATGTCTACTGTTGAACGAATGCCTCCCCGTACAGGGGGGAGGGGGATATTTACCATAATCCCCACGCTTGGCAGGCGTCTTGGGGATCCCAGTGTAAGATGTCAGTTCTTTAGAAGGCGCTGCTGCCCACCTTCCAGTATTTTGCCCTTAGTCTCCTCTTACGACACCCACGGGAATAATGGAGAGGTGCAATTCTAATTCGGCACCCCACGGGGGACTATAGTTTATACTAGCGACCAATTTTTATGCGTAAGACGGTTTGAAAACTCGATCATTATACATAAATATAATATTATTAAAGCGACCGGTTAAGACTCGAGGATAAGGGGATTTGAACTGAAAAATATCTGATTAGTTCCGAACTTGTACGAACGTGTAACGAAAACTGTTTGAATAATTTCCCGGTAAATATTACGCGAGTGCTACCCTGTTGCTAAATCATAATTTTAATGAGCCTTGAAGACTTTTTGTAAAAGGTCCAGTGTCTTATATAATTATAGTGAAACGAGCGCCGTTTATTTGTAGATAATAAATTCAACCTTTTAATATCGACAATGCAGTCACAACAGTGTTTGCAGTGCCTTGCGTGTATAATTCTCGTATTTTCTGGTACGTGAAAGGTTAGACTTCAATTGCAAACCGCTTAAAAAAGTTAATGATAATATACTTATGATTATGGCCAAACAAGAGACATATTTTTTTAGAAAGCATAGGATACCTTCTCCCTTTCGGGTTTAGTTTTGTTTGGCTACAAAAGTTTACATTGTGGTGAAAAACGATGTTATAAGTGTATTACAAAAATACAATTACAAAATACAAAAATATTTATTTCAGTAAACTTAATCTAATTTACAGTTTATATGTTTGAGACTCTCTTTTAAGTATTAACATACCTGTGTTAGAGGGTCTCGCTCTTCCGTATTAAGATAATTGTGATTAAGTGGTGAATTACAGAGAATTAAAATTTGTATATGAAAAAATGCTTGTTACAATCAAGAATACTTATTAAAAATTAAAGTTAGTATATTATATATTATATATATATATATATATATATATGTTTTAAATATTAGGTTATGTTTTGTATATGTATGTAGAGTGTGAATGAGAGTGTATGTATGTTTATATTACTGTTAATGTGAAAGTATGCGTGTGTGTATTTATAAGTGTAGGCTTGTGTAAGTGTGTGTCAGGAGGATGGTGAGTATGTGAGTAAAAGTATAATGATGTGAATAAATTCAAATTTATTCATTATAAAGAACCATACAATATATATATATATATATATATTGTATGGTTCTTTATTATATATATAGTATTAAAAAATAAATATAAAATAGGTTGCTTAGGAATAACAGAAACAGGAGTAAGAACACTTTTTTTGTTGCCTTTGAACACAATCTCACCTGATGGTAAGTTATGATGTGGTCGAAGGTGTTAACAGGCTTAACCTAGAATTACTGCAAGGACAGCTGCCGGAACACAACGTTTGGTTCTCGGCGACAGGTTTTCTACTTGAGGGTTGTGGCTAGACTGGCGGGCATTCGCAAAATGCCCTTCCACCTTGCTGTGAAGCTCAGGCCCGTGGCGAGATTCGAACCATGGACCTGCTGCGCGGCAGTCCATACCCAATGCCACTGAGACATCACTGCTTCAAAACAGATCCTACACTCCTATATCTCCTTTCAGGATAGGACCATATATGTCTCAAAATCGAAATAAGTACCTGTAGTAGTTTGTAGACAGAAAGACAAACTCACTTATCCTAAAAATCTAGACCGGCTATATACGTAAATCCATCATCGACTTATACTTTGACATTTGCACCAAAGCTTTCGCGTGAGTAAATATTTATTAATAAAATATTTTTTCCTATGTAATGGAACAAAATTAGACTTTTCTTTTAAATGACATTAAAGATATTAGCCGGATTGTCAACTGCTGAACACAGCTTCCTCCATTATGGAGGGGCTCACCATAATCCCCACGCTTGGAAGACGTCTTGGAGATCATATTTTGAGGTATAAGTTCATCAGAAAACGCTGGTGTGTTGCCCTTATAGTCGCCTCTTACCTCACCCACGGGTAGAGATGGGGGGTGAATTTCTAGCCCAGCACCCCGCGGCCGATGTCAAAACCGTACTTTATTTAAAGTAAACTTATGATATTTAACTACTTAATAAGTAAATTTTTCTCATATTTTTTTTTAATTTCTGATAGAAACGAGAGTTATTGTGTAAGCGCCATATTATAGCGCACACTGATATGAACCTTGTGACAAGGGATACTAGTTTGATTTTTGTATCTAATTCCTGGCAATAGGCACCTAATTTAGCCTATCATATAACCTCATATTATGTATTTAATTCATTTGATCTGCACTTAGAAAACTATCGCGAGTTTTGTCCATTATGACTAAATAGGCACCCGGCTGGGACTCGCGTTATATTTAATCTATCCGGTAAATATAACGCGAGTCCCAGCCGGGTGCCTATTTAGTCATTTGATCTGGTCACCTAACTAATTAAATTAATTTCAATCCACTATACTAACTATGCTAATAATCTGTACCGCGTGTCTATCGGACACCTAAACAATGCACTTGAAATACTGCATTAGCAAAATGTCCGGAAGTTCTAGAGATAAGGTATTAATTTTATTGAAACAATAGAATGCACGGCCAAGGTCCATCTCGTCGCATATACACAGTATAACAAAGGCAGAAACTCTACTTTCAACAGCCGAAAGGTGTGGTTTGTCTCTGTAGTTAGACATATAACATTAAGAATTGCAATAATAGGAAAAATACGTATTACTTCGAAAAGTTTGAAACCTTAAATTCTTCTTAATAAAACTAACTGCTTAGAAGCAATTAGTCACGAGTCAGGAGCCTTTTCATAACCAACTTTCCTTTTTATTAAAAAAAATCTATTGAAGCGATCACATTCAAAAACATTTGCCATCTCCATTGGCAATAAGGTATGATGATATAATTATAATCTATTTCAAAATTTATTTCATCAGTTAATCTCACTGATATTATAAAAGTGCAAACATGCTAGTGAGTTGAAACGGCACATATTCTCACTCACAAGCATTTCGTATTCATAATATTGGTGTGATAATTAGGGAATTAGCTATGTTAATGCTTGAAACGTAGCGATTAAAGTAGAAGGTTGCGAATGGAATGCGTAGAGATAATGTCCTGTTCTAAATACTTCTGCACTTTTTAAATGACATTAATTTTAGAATAATAAAACCATCTGGTCCTAACATCGCCACTATTTTATATCGAATTTAAATGACAATAAATTAAAGCTCGCGAAATTTAAATAAGTAACAATCAGAAGCATGAGTTATTCTACTGCATCAATATTAACTGTGGTCGTTTGTAGGTGACCTATTACATCAAAATAATTAAAGTGATGGTTTCATATAACATCATCAGATTTCCTGTCTAGAGTCTAGACGATAATATTTATATAGGGTGACTCAGACCAGTATTTAAAATTCAAAACATTATAGAAAATCTTGGAATGTACTTATAATACTTTCAATTGCAGAAAATCACAATCATATCAATTCTATTTATACAAGTATAAATTAATTAAAAAAGTAAAAAACCCGACTTCAAATTATTTATCTTCGTTATACGTTTTATTGTTCCATTGAAATGAAAACTGCAAGTATTTTATATTTATGGAATCGTGTTTTAAAGCCCTTCTTATTGATACACCGTCCCAAAGGTTTTAAGTTTTAACGAAAGAAAAAAAACAATTCTCGTACAATATTACGTCTAAAATGCGACTGTTTTTTTATGTACCTAGTGTCACTTGCACTGTCAAGGCGAATCTTACATTGAAATCGGTTTGACTGTTCAGAAGTTATGGCGGAATAAAGAAACTCACAAACATACATACGAACCCTGAAAACATAACTCTCCTTTTTGGTCTCGTATAAAAATATTATGTCGCCGAGATGCCTGACATACCGTCACCGATACACAGACACTCTACGTACACACTCTTCAAATCGGACACGTGAATTTGCCATCACTCGCTGCAAAAGGATGATATTGCTCTTACTTCTTCCGAAATATTAGTCTTCAGCTCTTCCAATAAGGCTATTCCCGTTAAAAACTACTGGTATTATGCTCGGTGATCTGGGTGGCCAGAGAGGCTTAGACAGTATGTTTCCTTATGCCCTTCATGGATGCTTCGCCACCGCAGCAGCGGCGGCGACGCGGGCTATGTTTTCAACTGATCCACTGGCCTTGTTCGAGGACCAATTGGTCCTCAATTGTGGTTTTAGTAATTCCAATTTTCTATTCTTCGCTACCCACAACTTAATTAACTGAACACTGGTCCATTACTTAAACACTTGGATATCGAAAAGATTCAAAACTTATCAAAAATGTGCGTCCATTGGCTATCAAATGCCATCACCTGGGTTCTAGCCCCACCAACAACAAGTATTACAGTTTAAATTCTAGCCCTTACCATCCCTTATATAAAAAAAATATACATTGCGTTCTATCAAGTGCTACATATATTTGCATGAGAGTAAAACATTTTGCTACCATCCTGTAGGAGAAGGAAGAGACAATATGTTCCGGCAGTTGTTCGTGAAGGCCAGTACTTATCCTAGCTAAGCCAGTTACCTATTCTCAACCACATCATTACATACCAACACGTGATTCGAAATATATCAAAATATATCCTGCCAGCTGTTAAAAAAATGAAATAGAAGATTTTGTTGCAAACATATCGTTATAAACGACAAACATATTTTTTTAGAGAAGTAATAAATACAATATCGCCAATATTGCTAAGAGATACTTATTATGGGATAGAGAAACTTACTATTTTTATGAGCTCCAATTATTTCATGGATTATTTCTTCAGCTTCGATTTTATGCTTTATGGCCATAGAATACATAGAAGTACATTACATTTCTATTATATATCTCGATACGTGCGCATCAACAGTCAAGACCTCCTACAGATGCTTCGATGCAAAACACGTCGTCAACTATTCCCGCTAGACTAAGTAACGTTTTTGACGTCATATTGTTATGTTAGTCATTTTTGCGGAATTTACACTTTTTTTGTATTTAATGATTATTTTCTCTGTACTGTATCTGCCGGATTGTCCACTGCTGAGCACATCACCCCCATTAAAACGTCATCACCACTTACTATCATAATATTATATAGATATAGTGGTCAAAGGCGAACCTAGAGGCTAGAAAAAAACTTTAAAAAGAGGAAGATGTATTATTTATGACCACGTACAACTTTCTGAAGCTAATTCAAACCTTATGATTATTTTTGTTAAGTTGAGTATGTATAGATCCAAGTTAGTCCCATTTCAATTTCATCAACATCTTTGTCGATGACCTAGGTAAGGTACACTCAACTGCATTAATTATTAGTTATGCGCGGCTGCGGCTGTTGTTTTTTGAAGCGAGTACTTTTATTGTATTACCTGAGGAAGTAAACGATTCTAGAATTAAATCACGGACAAAGCATCTGGTTCAATATATAGAATCCTGAGCGTAACGAAGGTTTCAAAGGTACGCGAGGCGCAAAATAACTTTACTGCCACTACAGCGAGGAAAATGCTAGGCACAAGAAAAACAGCATAAATAAAAAAAAAAAAATTTCTATATTCGTCTATTGCGGTTCGAATTTCAAAAATCTTTTCCACTCTAGCGGATTTAAATCACGTTTCCACACACATTTCGAATTATAAATACCACCGAGCTTCTGAGGTAAAAAGTATTTGCCAAAATGTCTTTACATGGATGATTTAATGGTAATTGCAACTCTTTCGATGGTAACCAGTATTGTAGGCGATTGACCATCAACTTTGTAAGCAGTAAGCATCACCGAATGATTGAATCATATAGGGCTCCATTAGATCCAGAACCCTAAAAATTAAAGCCGTCTTCGAACAGTGAAAAGTATGAAAGTAGGACCATTAAAATGAAAGAAAGAAAGAAAAATATTTATTCCAGACAGAACTGCATACAACAGCAATATAAACAGAGATAAATTAAAATATGTTTACATAACATTATGCATTAACAGCACCGGTGCTGTAATATGCAGTGCTGCCAGAAAAGGCCAGGGCTCAGCATAATGCTGTGGACTAATCCCCAGCGCTGATTTTCAGCTCTGAACCTTTGGTGACGCACAGACATACAAAATAAAATATGTATACAAAAACTTATATGAAAATACATATATGTAGCTCAACAATGGGATGCTTAAATATACTTAAATTGTGATAATATTTTTTATTAAAAAAAACTTAATATTAAAAGCATTATATAATAAAACAGGAAATGTAAGCTCAGTGTTGAATAAGCGTGACTGACTTCAATAAGTAATTATTTCATACTGTCATGGTTAGAAGTCAGTTCAGTTTTTTTAGATACAATTCAATTATCTTTAACCGAAAAAGGAGGAGGTTCTCCATTCGTCTGGTTTTTTTTCGTCCGTATGTTTGTTTCTCAGAACTTTTTACTGGGTGAACCGATTTTGATGTTTCTTTTTTTATTTAAAAGCTGATGCTTATCGTGTGAGCCATTTAAATTTCATGAAAATCAGTCAAGCCGTTTTTGGGTTACACTCCAATAACCGAAAAGTTTTTTCCCATCTTAGTGATATAGTCGTTGACAGTGAATGACAATACATCGCGTAAGTAGCCGTAAGTAAAAAGATGAAAAAAAAAATTTTCTCCTAAAAAAGGATCCGAATTAAACACTTAAAAGTGTGAAATTACTTGTCGAATTCGGTACCATGCGCACAATATTGTGATAATAGGTACTTTTGAACTATTATGGTACCGACTTCAACAAGTTATTTCACACCTTTGAGCGTTGAAGTCAGTTCCATTCTTCGGTAAAAAAAATGTGGTAAATAAACTACCTAATTACTCTTTGTATATAAACATAGTCACTGCAGGTATTCCTTTAGAACTATGATATTGAGAACATAATTTTCTTCTCCATCGAATCGTCACAAAGTTGAAAGAAGCACGTCCCAATTTCGCAAATGTCTCGATTCAAAAGAAATACTACAAAAATACCCGCACCCGCAGAAGAGTTCCGTTGGCAGTCACAGCCGCGCGCAGCCTTGACCTAACTACGGTAATTACCTACCATCCATTGGCATTGACGATACATAGGTACAAAAGAATGGTAAACAACTTCATTAATAGTTTGTGCAGCTTTCAAAGTTTTTGCTACGGGAAGTTACGTTATACATGACACGATCTGAAAAAATCCACTATAAGTTATCATACATAGGCAGTTGGTGCATGACTTTCTCGAGCTTTTGGCGAACTTCAAAATGTTCTAATTCCACCTATATAAATAGTGGCTTGTGTACGTTTCCAGGGTTCCATACAAGAAAGCGGACGGGACACTACTAAGCCCTACTTTATGAAGCAATGATCTACTAAGCCTTACTTAATGAATTCTTGGCTTTAGGATCTTCGATTAAATTGTCGATTTGTGGATAGTTAAAAGACCTACCTATCGATATTAAATTTCGTTAAATGAATTAAATGTCGATACTTTTTATCATCATCACGCGGGTGTTACTGGTTGTCATTGCTATCACACGTTTTACACCCTAGTTAGGTGTTGCCTTTTCGGCGGCTTGCACAAAACTGACGAGTCTACTGAAGTGTTTTGTGAAAGCTTTGAAGTTACAGTCACAGTCTCTCAAATGACTATGGACTAGCAGATATCACAGACTAGAATAACGTCGATAAATTAGTGTTGCCAATCTTGTAGCAAACGTAAGTTGCTTTATGGTGTGAGGGCTGAACCCTGAGAAGAACCCGACCTGCAGTCCGTGCTGACGCTCCATGACATAAGTATATTTACTAGGTAATAAACACGTAGTATAAATTTGAATGGTAGATATTCCGTTGGGTCGCAGTAACCGATGTATAGCTTATACAAAGTTAAGTAAAGCGTACTAAGTTACTAAGTAACGTAATTAGCGGTACTATTAGCCGTCGTCGTTGCGGTGCAGCCACAGAGCACATGACAGTTGCTACAGCTCTTTGTTTCATTTCATACCCACGTTCCCACGACCTGTATTGCTTAGATATGTACATAATAGATATAGGCTTTTATCTATATGAATATCTAGACTCTGTAAAGAAAAACAGTAATATTTTTAGATAATCACTTGTTGAACGTATGAAATGTAAAGCATATAGGTACTTTGTAGGTTCTTTTTAACCGACTTAAAAAAGAAGCGTGTTCTTAATTCGAGTGTATTTAAATTAATGTTTGTTTTGCAATTTCTCCGGCAATCATTAACAGATTTTGGTTTTTTTTTTTTTGGTGGAGTGTACTACAGAAGTGGTCCCATTGAAATTTCAGTGGTTTAGTAGTTTAAAAATCACATTCAAATACCTAACTAAAAAAGTATTTGCCTATATGAGTATACCTCGATGACATGGTTATTGCAATTCTTATCGATGCATATATATATGATGCTATACTCGTCAGTAAGGTGTATTGTGAGAATTGAAGGTGCGTGAAAAATAATAATATGTAAGCAGTATGTATCGCTGAAAGACAAGGCTGATGTTTTTTTTTAAATGAATGTGAAATATTTCATCACTGAAAAGTATGAAATAATGACAGTTTAGAGTGATTTCAATCAGCGCGGTACCGAATTCGACAAACCTTGTGGTATACTATATTGGCTCCCAAAATATTTTATACGTCGAAGTTTGCTCCATTTAAATTTCATCATCTTTCGTTAAGAAGATAAATTTTTTTTTTTTTTTTTTTAATAGGTGTTAGGTAAGCCTTTGACCACAATCTCACGTGATGGTAAGTGATGATGTGGTCTAAGGTGTTAACAGGCTTAACCTAGAATGACTGGCTCTCAAGGACAGCTGCCGGAACACACCGTTAGGTGCTTGGCGACAGATTTTCAACTTGAGGGTGGTCGCTAGCCAGGCGGGCATTCGCAAAAATGCCCTTCCACCATGCGGTGAAGCTCAAGCCCGCGGCGGGATTCGAACCATGGACCTGCTGCGCGGCAGTCCATAGCCAAAGCCACTGAGCTATCACTGCTTCAAAACTTAACCTCAATTAACCGCAAAAATGAATTGCAATATTATTGAATTACACTTATTTATTATCTACTAGCTTTCCGGGCGCGGCTCCGCCCGCGCGTATGTCGGTTATCGCGCGAAAACATTAACCTCTTTTTGCGCAGTCGGATAAAAACTATCCTATGTTTTTTCCCGGGTCTCAAACTATCTCCATACCAAATTTCATTCAAATCGGTCCAGTAGTTTTGGCGTGAAAGCGTAACAGACAGACAGACAGAGTTACTTTCGCATTTATAATATTAGTACTGATTGCCCATGGTGACACTTATTTTATGCGTCACAATCTGTTCTTTACGCACACAATGCATAAAGAGTGAAAATTCTACGAATATTGTTCTTACTTCCGGTACTGAATATTGTGGTATAGCTTGTGAAATTCGGACCATACAATTGTAAACTGGTTTTATGAATCAGCGTGGTAAATATTGTAAATAAATTTATTTGAAAAAAAAGTCCAGCAGCCGAAAAGCCGATTAAGCCTGGGAAGTCTACTTTCTTTAAGTTATGACAGGTTATGTGTGAAAATCAAAATGGTGATGCAAAATGTGTCCTATATGACTGTTTAAAAAATAAAACAACATATTCGAGGAGTGAGCAAACAATACGTAACTAAGTATTCCAGAATCATTTTTTTACCTACAAGCCTTAAATGCCATAAAAACTAACCTTATAAGCTTATGAAATCAAGGCATTTTCTACATAGGTAATATCAATATAATATAAATCTATTACATAATCACATGATTTTTTAGCTACGTTATTTTTTTTTTAATTTTTGTTCTCGACTGTACCGCCGCGTCAATCACAATCCCACAAAAAAATAAATTACTTTTCTATTTTCGAATCTTAGCAACATTGAATGAAACTGTCAATGTCAGCAGCACTATCTCACCATTCTGCGTTTGGAAAGTATTTTTCTGAAATTATATTACAAGATAAATAAACTTTATTTAATACAATACAATATAAATATAGAAATGTATTTCATGGATGCTATTTCCGTAGTAATGAGTACGGCTGCCATTCTCTTATGTCCCCGAAAGGGTAGGCAGAGGTGCCTAAATACCACATTTTGCAAGATATATTATGATGGGGCGATTTTATTGCCATCTACCGGTTACAATTTTTGCATTTTGGCTGAAAATTTTACTGTCAGACGCTTTACATCACGAGATTGAATCACTATAAGCTCATAAAATCAGATTAACCTTTTGAAAGATATCTTCGACAAACAAGAAAACACCGAAGTGCGATAAAGAAACTTTAAAACATTTCACCTTAAATTGGAATTTAATATACATTGCAAAGATACATTTTACACTATTAATTAGTTTTCTGTATTAATTACATGTAGGTATAATCAAACGACATACATACGAGTGTGCCCTTTGGAAACAGTCAATAGCTAGTCATGTATACATTAGTAGGTGAGCTTTACAATAAACATGGCAGTCGGAGCAGGTGTGACCACGCCTCTTGGCGCATGCGCACTCATCAGCTTGAGCAGTAAGGGATGCCCCAAAAATAATAACTTTGTACTATTACAATCTGTGTGACGAATTACGCAACGTTCCATAGATTCAGCGTGCGGGTACCGAGTCCATCGCGTTGCACAGGAAGAGGACCAAGATCATGCCTGGGGCTTGGCTATCCAGAGAATTGATTTAAGGAGCTTCTATTAGATATCATTAACGCTCCTCTCTACTTTTCGTTTAAATCAATATCTCATTGAAGTTGTATAATATAAGCTATTATCTTTTCTAATCTGATTGAGAAAAATACTGTTAAAAACACAAATGAATACATTTTTAACTTAACTCACTTTTTCTGAGATCAAATCAGCATAAATATATGCATCGCGTTCCTCCCAATTAACACCAAATGCTGTCTCCGGATTCTAAAATACACTTTAAGCTATCATCTCAATACGTTCTCATATCTTTCGTGCCATAATAATCAGCTAACTTTTCAGTTCATTTGTCTACTTTTGCTTAATGCTATTTCGGTCCGAATTAATATTTAAATCAAAACTGCAAGTCGCAAAATTACCTTATACTTATGTGTTGTATGGCGTTTCCCTAAATTTTAAATTCGAATTTTAAATTTGAAGACTGTTTTTAAGTATCTATTTTGTTTCTATTTCTGCAAATGATCACCAGCATTTAATGACTATTGTATCTCTTTGCAACTTAAATATTATGTATTTATTTTAAATAATGCTACAAAGGCTACAAAAATCAAAAGTATTGTATTTTATATCGTATAGAGTTACTTTCTTTTTATTCACTATCAAAAAGTAAGTATATAAAATTATAATGTATATTTCATAAATCAAAATATCAATTACATATTACAGTCGCAATCAAGAGTTAAATGAACAAAAAATAAATTGGTGTAGATAGAAACCTTTATATAGGTACTACTACTATACTACACTTATATAATCTACCCGCACCAAAAATCCATTCCTATAATGAACATTAAACTATTTTATTAGAACCTTTATTGAACTCTACATTGAAGGCTAAGCTGCCGCCAACCGTTTAGTTTTTTCTTCTGTTGCGGCGCGTGTCGCGGCAGATGTTCGGCCAGCTGGCGAAACTAACCGTTGCATTCGCGAATTGTAATCATCATCCATAGTAAAACTGTTTGTATTATGATCGGTTTGTTAGCGAATGAAAGCATTATTTTATATTAACGCCAATTACTATAATTATTAATGACATTAATAGAAGTTGTTTCAGCTACTAATTCTTGTTTGGCTACGGCGAAGAGTCAGATACTTACTACCTTCATTATGTAATATGGTAAAGATCTTATTATAAAATTAATAATTTATAGTTTCAGGCATTACTCATCACAATATTGATAAATATTTCAAGAAAAGGTTAAATTAAAAATTTAGAAAACCTTAAAAAACTGTGTCTAGTGACAATTTCCTGTAATTTTTTTGCCAAGCTGACGTGACGGTCATAACCTATATATTTTTAAAATCCTTTACTAATTAATATCCTAGTATAATTTTTCTGAAAATATTTTTATGACCATGCTGTTATTTATAATTTTCGGTATTGTTGCATAAATTATTTATTATTATTTTACTCATGGACAAAAAAACTTTCATAGCTAATCAGATAATTTGCTTTGGGTTTTTATTTTTTTATAAATGTTTAATTTTGAATATCATAAACTAAGACAATAAATAACTTCAAAAATTAAAAACCCGTCCGAACTAAAAAGACTGCAACAAGATGGAGAATCCCGCATTGAGTTAAGTTGCGTTTTAAGCGTATTTTTAATTTGATATTCCAGACGCTGCTTTTAAAAGTAAGCTTTCTAGTAAATACTAACGAGTGAGGCAAGGAAGTCATCGCCTGCCACTTAAAATCAGATAAAAATTACGCTACTGATATATAATACTTCTCTTAATAGTTTAGACACCTTGAAGAAAAATATTAAGCAAGCTGAAGCTGGAGTATTCCCGCCAAGTCGATCTGTCAACCAACAGTCATATTGACAGATGGTAACGTCTCAACTGTAGAATTGCATAAATCGAATAAAGCGCCTGATAATTTAATTCATTAGATTTTTAAACTTTGTGATTTTTAAATAATACCAAGTCTGTCCAAATATGCATACCTTATATAAACACTGATACATCACACCATAAAACTAAAATTTCACACATAAAATATTGTCATTAAACCAGGTGAACGAATTAGTCGTATGAATTGCTAATGCCATTGATACTTTTGTGTCCTTGTCCATAATAAAATGGTCTCTATCAATACGATAATGCATCTCTTTCAGCACTGGAGCCCTTTCAATTGAGAAATAGAGTGATGAAAAACATGCTTTGCCTTTCTGTCTGGATAAATTTTATCTTTGGCACCACGTGCTCTTCGAGGATAATCTTCATCTTTTACAACAGTCGCAAGCCCTCCACTGTTGATCATATCGATCGCAAAGCATGCTTTAGACGCCATAATTAGCGGTTATCAGCCTCTTGCATCAGTGAGCTCCCTACGACATTCACGGTGCCGTCAGTCCAACTACTGGAAGGTCTTCCTTGTCTACGTCTTCTGGTTCGTGGTCATTACTCGAAAATCATTCTTCCCCTTCGGTTACGGTTTCGTCGAACGATGTGGTTACATTTTTAACTTGCATATTCTAACAGCGTATGGTTTTTCGAATGCCCACCTCGCTAGCTTTCATATAGAAACATTCAAAGAGAAAACCAGTCACCAAGCACCTTACAATGTGTTCTGGCACCCTGGAGAACTTGTAGAGTATTATAGGTTACCTTGAATAACATCTTTGACCGCATCATGGCTTGCAATTAGGTTAGATCGAAGTCAAATACTAGGCTATCAGCAATAAAAAGGGAACTTCGGTAACTGTAGTTCTTCGATGAATTTTTATCAGTCGGATTGTATTGCGCTGAGAAACTGCAATAATAACTTTCTGAAAAATAAGCTCGTTGTGCAACTCATAGTTTGTTCCAAAGGGACTCACTTGGAGAACCAAATCCAATAGCCAAGAATTATCCTACAATCCAGTGACTAGTTAAAAGCTCCTGTTAGATTTCGCAAGTCCTCAGCGGCGTAGTGTGGAGAGTAGTGTAGTAGTGTCCGGGTGGAGCGGCGGTGGGCAGTGTCAGTAAACTTGGCTGGGCGGGCGCGATGGAAATAGCACGAGACGGCTGGTACCGATCGCAAATCAATCACAATTTTCTTAGGTTTTCGCGATATCTGCACATAGTAAATAAGCACTTTTTACTGATTGAATTGCGTAGATTTTATATGGCTTTATTGCACGTATTCTGAGCATGATCATTCTGGTTTTGAACAATGTCTCAAATTTAATTTAGTATAAGTTTACTAAATTAAAGCGATCAGCTTTGAAATCAGCGGGAAATTCATAATTTTATTATTATTTTGGTTTTGTAGCTAGTCTAGTTATTGTACTTGATAACGTAATACGTGAGATTCGCAAATGAGTTTTTACAAAATCTAATACATTTTTTAATCCTTATTGCATTATTATTTACATTTGTTACGGGTAAACGTAATTGTTGCTGACCGACCGATTTCTATAATTTAACATAAGAAAAGAACGAATTTGAGTAGTATGTAATAGTGCGAGTATTTTGTTTGGAGTCATAGTGTAGCAAAGTATTTTTCATAAAATATAATTTATATTGTGCTTTTTTCTATAGTTATCATTTATAGTTCTGTTTTCCGCATCGGTTTCAGTAATGAATAATATTTTTGTCAATTTTAAGGGTAAATTATGGAATCATGCACGTGCAATTTCATTTTAAACTCGCGAATACCATGATCTAGCAGTATGGTTATGAAACCTTGCTACAAGAGTGGAAAAAATGATAAAATTTTGCATTTTCCGCCATAGTCTTTAGTTTCCGCCTTAACTAAGTTGATTATGTCGATTTCATTACGAAAGGCTCAACATTTTAAGTATTGCTGAATGACTTTCCTTTGTTCACAGCCTCACTTAAGTGATGGTGAGATCGAAGATGGTGATCGATCTAGAATAGGAACAGCTACCAAAATGTACCGCTAGGCGCTAGACGACAGATTGTCTACTTGAGGGTGGTAACTAGACCGGCGGGCATTTGCACGGCACCCAAAATGCTCTACCACTATTATAATACTTTCTACCATTTTATATGTGTGTGATTTTACACCTGTTTCTGTAATAATTCTAGGTACCTACTTACTTACTTGTAATTATTTATGTCTCAAACAATTATTAAGGTTTGTAAATCCAACTCTCTAAATAGTATTTCTTCGTTTTCTGCCAACTGTACCTAACTTTTATTCTTTTTCGTCCCTAACGCATTTCAGATTGAGACATTACATGGTTCCATACAACGAGAGTGGATATCGCGTTACAGCACGAAGAATGTATGGATTTTCATAAACATTGGTTATTACGTGTCGTGACCAGTCTGACGATTCCAGTTTGACGATTGTATGGAGTGTAAGATAATGAAGAGAAGAGCGAATCATCTTGTAACTTCCAGTATTGGTTTTTGTGTTCACTAATCATTATTCTTATGAAATGTATTGTATTTATCTAACAGCGTTATGGAATCTTATTGTATCACAATTAAACATGGTTGGAACTTTCCTGCCATTTCCATGCCGAACATTATGCTGGCTTGTATTGTGGGATAGATATGAAGAGTGAAAGGTCTTGGCACTTCCAGTATTCTTTGGTTTTTGTGATCACTAGTCATCACATCGTCGTCGATCGTCTTATGTTATTATGTATTGTATTAAATGGAATTACTCGTATCTAACAGGGTAATGACCTCGTTGGATTACAATCGTGGTTCTTTGGGATTTTGAAACTTTCCTGCCATTTTCATGCTGAATATTATGCTGGCTTGCATTCCCATATTATTCTATAGTTTTGATGATTATGTACCATCTTGAATTAGATAACACGAAAAGAGCGAATTTTCTTGTTCTGAAGTGTTGCATTCTTCTTCTTAGTCGCTACACTCTTGACAGTCTTGGTCGTCACATCAGGAGTGGTGACTGGCTTCACAGTCCGTCACCATTCCTCTAGCACCGCTGCCTTCCTGGTACACTCGTGGACGTGGACGATCTTAAGCAGCCTTCACTTGGTCCGTCCAACGCATGGCTGATCTGCCGCGAGCTCTTTTGCTGTCCACTTTTCCCTGCATTACAAGGCGTTCCACAGACATGCCTCCGTGCCGTTGGCTGTTGCTTTCTACGTAGGCGCTATAGGTATCTTTAATCTACCATGCCTGAATCACTAACGATGACTTGACTACTCTGATATGAACAGAAATTTTGGAGTGGATGGGCTTGTAGTACCTACTATATCCTTGGTTGATATGATGGTGTGTACTAGGTGAGATGTAAATATTAGGGGTTTAATGTTCTTGTAGTATCGCACGATCTACTCTGAATTTTAGTTACAATGTTCACCTACTGTGTCGTCGGTAACTGCTTATGTTATGATAGCTTGTGTAGTACGACTATATATGAGTAATGGATAATACATTTTCTTGCATTGGGTGATATATGCAATGTAGTATAAATATATTCGTTTTGTCCCTTGATCTTTAGTGTCAGGACTGTAAGGTATTGTTGTGTACATAATATTAAGATATTGAGGTGTAGAATTTAGAGTATTTAGTTATTTATAGAGTGAAAGTTTTGGTTATTAGGTATATACGTGTTCATTGGTGCCGTACATTAAATAAATAATTATTGTAAGACATTATGAAGTTCATAAAGTACACAATTTCAGGGACTCTTCAAAATGCAGCACTGTATAATGAACATGTTGATGTTATACATTTTAATGAATAGTGTTTTAATATATTACATCATTTGCATTTTTTAGAGTTATGTATTTAAGTTTTTTTTATGTTATTGTGACGGAACAAGCTTGAGGCCCACTTGACTAACCTCTGCCTTTAACAGATGCATTTCGTCAGAAGTCACGAATTGCACTGCGCCCGAACTTTGAGACATAGTTCTCAAGTATCATGTGCTGTAATTTCACTGGCTCTCAAGGACAGCTGCCGGAACACACCGTTAGGTGCTTGGCGACAGATTTTCTACTTGATTGTGAATGCCAGCCTGGCTTGCGACCACCCGCAAGCCAGGCCGGCATTCACAAAATGCCCTTCCACTATGCAAGTTATTGTCACCATCATATCCCATGCTTTTGCCAAATACCTATTACGGATTTTATTAATATATGTGTAAATGTAGAGTGAGGTCTCTTACATCGCTATATTATTCTTTGTTATTTATCGTTTACCAGAAAAACCTTTTTAATTGAGGATTATGTTTGTATCTTCAAGCAAAAGAAACAAAGTACTAAGTTGCACATATTCCTGAAACAGTTTTAAATCAGTTTATCTATATTTACAATATCACTCCATTATCATTACAATCCTACTTCAATTTCGTTTTTATAGATGAATGAATTGATATACCTCGGCGATCAGACATGAGATTATGGCTAGAGTGCACGTAGGTCTTTCCATACAAATTTAGTAATGTCATTACAAAATTACAATCAGTCTCGTTCGTGCGCTCGGTGAGTCAAGACCTCCTGAAGATGCTTCGTTTAGAAGCGAAACTAGTCAAATATTCTTCCGGTTAGGCTGCGTTGCGTTTGTGACGTCACGTGGCCATAACAGGAAAATTAGGCGGAATTGTCACTAAATATTTCTATATATTTTAAAAGTGTTTCATTAAAATGTTATTTAATGTTTTCTTAAGATACTTTAAAAATATATTTGTTATTACAAATTTACGAGAAGAATAATTTAAGTCATTATGCGGGCTTCGAACCCGCGTCCATCCACCCCTTTAGCCGAGGTATGCTCTGACCAATTGAGCTAACATGACAATGAGTCATAACTCAATTTTTTCCTGTCGTTCTTTAACCATCGTACTGGGATGGAGCGACATCTATAGTTCAACTTACGGTATACTACAAACAAGACTATGTACTATTAATATCATATTTTAAATACCAAGTTTTCAAAGTTAGTGAAATTTTGCGTATATATTCTTGAGCATAGATATAAGTTCAAGAACATGCATTCAAAATTTCACTGAGTTTGTATCTTTGGTATATAAAATATGACTAAACTACATTTGCATGGAAAGCCGTTCGAATACACTAGCCTTAAGATGGTCAACTATATTCTGTTGGATCCACTCTTCTTCTATGACGTTATGTCAAGGGATAATTCTTTCAAGAAAGTAGTACATATCTTTTTTCTGGAATAAAAATATAAAAGTTGATATATTACTACTAACAGGTGCCAAAAAATCCGCCGCTACATTTGCACCATGTTTATCATTACTTTGGCATGTTTGTAACTGAAATTATAATTTTAATCTGACACCGAAATCCGTGTCGTCTTTTTAAATGTGCACCATTAAACAAATTAATAACATTGCTACGTCACCAAATTCTGAAAATAATAAATTCCGCTTATTCACTGTGAATCTAAAATTCGGGTCACAGGTACACTCGGCGTAATAAATTATTATGCCACGATGAAAATCCGCCGGAGGAAACTCATACGTCGACGCAAGCCTTTAAGCACCTGTCAACGCCATTTTCGAAAGTTAAAAAAATAAACTGACTAAAACATTTGCGGCGATTAAAATTTATAGTCATAATAAAATAAATTTACCTGTAATTAGTGTTTATGCGTGCGCAGGTTTCGTGTTCACCTTCGTGTATATTTCATCGAGACTGTTGATTTAAAAATCAAGATAACCATCTGAAAGCGATACTTAACGAGTTTCGACAGATTGATGAGTGAAATATCAAGTATAAACATGAAAAAGCGTAATCGCGCTTTGCAATAGTTATCTGTATTAAATCGTCAAAGTTCAAACGTACAATAATATATCCTCAAGAGACTGCTTATAAAGAACCTAATTCGGTCTGTAAGCTTCGAAATTGATTGTGCGGAAAGCTGCATTAGTTAAAATCGCATTCAAATCCATTCACTAATTCCTGGGATATTTTGGTACGTCCAGACAGACAGGGCTACCTGCGGAATACTTGCGCCTCTGATGCACCCTTAACGAGAGAGGTATTCGACAGTTTTAGCTTTCGTTTTAGCGTTTCCAGCGACTATTGCGCTGAAACGGTATTTTGCAACCAAAATACTTTGACGCGACGTAAAAAAACCGAGCGTTCTAAATTTATAACGTCTGGAGTTGTGACCGAGCTGGCATTTCGTATATGAATATGCAACTGGGAATAGACGCTTATGAATGAATTATTGTTTTTGTTGCATAAGATTTTTGCGGTGATTGTACCATAAAGAGTGTGCCAAAAATTCTAATTTATTTGTTGTACTGCATTGAATCTGCCACATCACATTTAAATATTTTTTTTTTATTTGAGGATCGTTTCTGTTATATTAAAGCATGGGATTGTATCATTCACAAAGTTATTTAACATAGATTCGAAAAAAAGTATTTTTAAATCTAAAATGTGTCGGAATAGAATGTATATCCATTAATTATCAACAAACGGCTTATAAACTCTAAAAATAAATGTATATACATAAATAAATTTGAACAATTTGTACGTTTAAAGGGAAGTGTCTTCATCGTGCTTTTCATACAAATGTAGTTTCGACATTTTTAGGGTTCCGTACCCAAAGTGTAAAAACGGGACCCTATTACTGAGACTTCGCTGTCCGTCCGTCCGTCCGTCCGTCCGTCTGTTTGTCACCAGGCTTATTCTCAAGAACTAGACAATTGAAATTTTCACAGATGATGTATTTCTGTTACCGGAATGGCACGGAACCCTTCGTGCGCGAGTCCAACTCGCACTTGGCTGGTTTTTTATTATTATATACCAAGTGTCAAAGTCTGCTTATAGTTTGCCAGTTTTTCGTTTTATTATTAATTTAATCTCTTAATGTGAATAATTGAATTATATACCTATACCACGTAATTTAAAAAATGATACGGGAACCATAACTTTCCCTATGATACCTGCCATCACATTAAAACAGTCATAGATTGAAAATGAGTATAGATGAGTCAGTCTTCTTCTGAAGTATCCATTCACTAGTGATTAACCATTACTCATCAGAATGATCAACAGCTTCAAATGAAATTGTTAGATCCTTTGTTTATTTTAGTTTCAACAGTTCTTAGATGTGGAAGTGGCTATAGCTAAACACGAGGAAAAGTTTAATTATTTTATCAGTATTAAAACCCTGTGTTTAATAGGTGAGATGTTTATTTGTGCGTTGTCGTGTTAGTAGGCAATTGGGTCAGCTATCAGATTGAGTGGTTCTTCTGTTCTTGTATCATCTATGATTCTGTACATTAGCAGGCGGTATTTGACGGTCTCGACTCTTGATGCACTTACTTATGCGTTTTAATAACTTTTTTGCTGATACAATTGCTTTTGACAACTCTCTCACCTAATGGTAAAAAAATTCTTACAAACATCAAAAACGTTTGTATCAAAATTATTAATATTTTAAAATTATCAACATATTTTTCTCAATGTGATTGTGAATATTATTATGTTAAAATCATATTGAAATATTTTTAAGTATAATGATAATTTTGACACATAAAGTTTAGAAAAATGATTGTTTATTAGTTCAATCTGCCAATCGTAGATATACTTGAAGAATCTGTTAACGCTGCAGTTATAGAATAGAATAGAATAACATTTAAAAATGGAGTTGGTTATTTATTTAAATTATGTGATGATGAAAATAGTGTTGATGTGGCCGATGTTGTTAAGTTCAACCTTCAATTACTTATTCTGAAAAATTATAAAATCATCACGAAATATCTTATAATTTTAAAGCAATGATAGCCTAGCCGTAATAGCTATGGTCTGCTAAGCCACTGGTTCATAGCCTGATCCCCACAGCCGGCTCGGGATTTACCGCATGGTTTAAGGGCATTTACGAATGCTCGTCTGGCTAGCTGCCACCCTCAAGTATAAAATCTGTCGCCAAGCACTTGTGTCAGCTGCTATTGAGAGCCAAAAAGTAATTATGAAATTATAAGCACACGAAACTTAACAACTCTGTGTATCAGGTTGATGGGCGCAGTGCAGTTTGTGACTTATGACACTTTCGAAGCGATCGTAGCGAAGTTTGCTAGGCTGTTCTTAACCGATCAGCAAAGTTAAGCAACGTCCGCCGCGGTATGAGTTGGATGGATGACCGCTAGTGACTTTACTACTGAGCGCTTCCGTGCTTCGGAGGGCACGTTAAGCCGTCGGTCCCGGTTGTTGTCTTAGGATGGCAGTCGTTATAGCATGGTGGTAGGGCATTTTGCGAATGCCCGCCTGACTAGCTACCACCCTCAAGTAGAAATTCTGTCGCCAAGCATCTAACGGTGTGTTCCGGCAGCTGCCCTTGAGAGCCAATATTTCTAGGTTAGCCTGAACAACATCTTCGACCACATCATCACTTACCATCAGGTGAGATAGTGGTCAAAGGCTAATTTACCAGGCATAAAAAAAAACTGCATCGTTATAGGTAGAGGTTACCACTTACAATAGTCATTTAATTACTTTCACCTACTATCTTTACTAATGTAAACTTTTATTATATAAACACACACATCGCTATAAAGTTCACCGTTGAACTAATGCCTTCATCATTAGAAGGGTTTGCCATAATCCACACGCTTGGCAGGCGTTTTAGGGATCACAGTTTAAGATGGCTGTTTATCAGTAAAAGCTACTGCGCATCTTCTAGTAGAGTATTTATCACTTCTTACAACTCTGACACGAATATGTGGGGTGCAAATCTAGCATGGCACCCCACAGGGTGGGTAATACTTACCTAAATGAATTGTGATACAGAGTAGTAAATACTGAATATTGTTTCAAAACGTAATGACGTACCATTAGTATAAATTTTTTTTTTTTATTTTGGCTTAAATCAAATACACATTTATTTGGCGGTAGGAATCCTTTATGATTTAGCGCAGTACGAAATGCACGTCGTTATATTTTTACGCAATAATATAATACGGAAGCTCCGTAAAGTGGGTAATTTGTATCCGAAGCGTTGCCAAAGGTGATGTTATAAATTGTCGTTCCACGATGCCAATGAGTTTTATGCGACTTTTTAATACCTATACCTACGAGGAGTGACTCATCTAAATCTTACTCTGTGACCAATACAAAAATACGCC
Source organism: Plagodis dolabraria (assembly GCA_963854805.1). Lineage (NCBI taxonomy): Eukaryota > Metazoa > Arthropoda > Insecta > Lepidoptera > Geometridae > Plagodis > Plagodis dolabraria. The sequence goes on along the minus strand of OY978443.1, from coordinate 4,242,023 downwards.
GTCTCCACGCGTCTTCAGAACTATTGACAAAATTTTAAATCTTTAATCTTCAACTAAATCGCACAATCCGCGCTCCAGTAACAAAACGTAGTAAACGTAAAAATCGTAAATTTGAACATCGCGATGCTTTATTTACGGCGCGTTGATTCTGGCGCCGGCTTTTTGACAGTCGGTCTCTTTGCCGATTTCAAACTGTCAGAATCTAATTACTAAACTGTTATACCTAATTCTCTAACAATAGCACCCTCACGGTTCACAATTTAGGTTCAAAATTGGTTGAAATTTCTGGGGATTTTTGTGAAGAATATTAAAGTTTTTGTTGGCCATTCTTTATAGTAGCGTCGGTTAAGTTTTTACTTTTTTACGAAGATGGGGTGTTGGGGTCAGCGAAAAGACGGCGCCACGGCTGTTAAGATTGATGACCCGCGGTTCGACTCCCGATTTCAACCTTAAATTATATTGAAAACTCATTAGCGACTTGGTTATTATATCTCAATGATCGAATTTTTCATGTATCGATTTTATGATGTGATACTAATCATGTACAGATTTGTTGATTTTATGTAGTGTAATATTTTATGTAAGCCTTTGCTAACATAAAAAAAAATGTTTGTTCATTTTGTTGTTTCTAATGTTGCCTCTTCACGTTGATGAGCTATTGCTATTGCAGTGATTTTTTGGAAGCCAGTTTCAACGATTAAACCATAAAATCACAATAAAAACTTACAAAATAGTAATTTATTAACATACAAATGTCGCAACTTTTGAAACTTTGAGTGGCAAAAACAGAAAACAAATACAACATACAGGGCTTTACCATTTACGTTTCGCGTCGAGTGCGCAACCCGTTCCCACTGCGGCGCCTTTACGGCTCAACAAAGACTGCCAGGCATTTATGTAAATGGCTGAATTCCGAAAATGCCAGCAACCATCGGGCAAAAACAATGAGACGTTGTAAAAAACGTGGGAGGCGAAAGTTCGCTTTTTGGGGTTGTGTCGTTTTGCGCGCACCGCGACGTATAATGTATGACTTTATTGGACATCGAGGGAAATTCTGCATCTTACAATCTTACAGCTTGCCCTCTTAACTGTGTCGAATGGCCGCGGTTTTATCTCGGAATGTTGCCACCGTGAGAATATTTTGTGTAAAGTTATTCCTACTACCACACTCTATAAGTCTGTTTCGACAACCTCATCACGTCAATACTTTCTAACAAGTGAGATAAATGCCAAAAGACAAGCTCTTATATTATAAATGCGAACAGAATGGTAACGCCCACCACCACCATGTATCCTTTTCCACCAGAGTGAAAAGTGGCTCACGAGTTCCGTTTCGCTAAATTAAAAGTAAGAGGAGATAAAAGAGGTTTGTCAGCTTACCGATGAAACATGAATTCATTTTCTTTGTATAAATGAAGCAAAGAGAAGCAGCTTGGCACATGGGTGTCGTGTATCATATCGTGCTAGAATTGTATCCCCCCCTCCAGTCTCCCATATCTTCCTCTTCTTCTGGGAATCATTAGAGGCGATAAAGGGAAAAATACCAGATGGTGGGCAGCAGTGCATTATGAATTTCTGCCATATCACACTGCGATCCTCAAGACGCCTGTCAAGCATGGGCATTGTGGCAAGCCGTTATTGTTATTGATGTGTAGTGGCAGTTCCAGAGAATTCACTTTTCTTCTAATCTCTTTTTCACCCGAGATACAAAGAATGTAAGTAAAATACGGTTGATTTTGTAATAGCGCAAGAAAGATTGAGCAAAGGTGTTCAGAATGCTAGGGTTTACCGCGAGATCGACATTGGTGCAGACCTCGTCTAGGAAGCTGAATAATAGTAAAAAGAAAATAGTAAAGCTCGCGACCAAATTTGTAAAAAGGGACGCGTGTGGAGTAGGTATTTAAGATAATAATTGACAAAAGCGCTAGCCGGTATTAATATCGTCGCTAAAATGTATGCAAAAAAGTTGTGAAAGAAACCAGCAGGTTATAGGGGATGCACAAGCAGAACATTCAAAGGATCAGATGTACGGACTATGATGATGATAGATAGATGTATTAGCAGACTGTTTTAACAAGTGTATGAGGGAAGGATCGTACCCCGTCTCGATGAAGACCAGTAAGGTGGTCCCGCTGTACAAAGGGAAAGGTAAGCGTCAAAATATAGACAACTATAGGCCCGTATCTATAATACCATCCATAGCAAAGGTATTCGAGAATGGACTGAGTACTAGAATAATTGATTTTTTAACTTCAACTGATGCTCTCTCCGAAAGACTACTACTACAACGTCCTTGACCCGTGAGGTCATTCGTAAAATAGTGTGGGCTCGAGAGTGTAAGCAACAAGTGGCAGTTTTATGTTGCGATCTATCGAAGGCTTTCGATGTAGCTGACCATGACGTGATCGCTGTGAAACTGCAGCACTACATGCAACACTATCGCATACACTTCTGACTGATCTCTTATGCAATAGATCCCAAACTGTTGTCAGTTGCGGCGGAAATGAAAGGTCTGACCCATTGAACTCGGTGATGGGAGTAGCTCAAGGGTCTTCAGTATCGAACATACTCTTCTCTCTGCTCTTGAATGATCGGCCGAGTGCGGTGACCGCGGCTGACATATTTATGTATGCTGACGACGTCGCCGCTATAGTCACTGCGTCATCGCTGGATCTACTAAGACAGAGATTAAATGATGCTGCGTCGCAATTGTCGGAGTGGTTTCAAAGAAATGGTCTCGCTCTTAATTTTTCCAAAACTCACTTCATCCATTTTAGCTTATCGGGACTTCCGATGCAGCAGATTCTGGTAACGATTGAAGGAAACGTTATTGCACAAGCAGATACTACTTCTTTTCTTGGCTTTGAGTTAGATCGAGGGTTAAAATGGAACACCCATATAGATAAGCTATGCGGTAGGTTAGGTAGCGCGTGCTTTGCTCTCAGTCGAGTCGCTAGAGTTGTACCTGCAGAAATGGTAAGGTCGTGCTATTTCGCTACAGTGCACTCACTGATTCAGTATGGTGCAGAGCTCTGGGCACGCGCTGCAGACTGGGAGCGCGTTTTTAAATTACAGAAGCGCGCAGTACGCGCTATAGCTAAAATCCCACAGGATACCTCCGTGCGCCCTCATTTTAAGAGGTTTGGTATTTTGACACTACCAGCGCTGGTTATCTTTCAGGTAGCAGTTTACGTTAGGATAAATCAGGCCTCTTACATTAAACACAGTGATAAGCATTCATACAACACCAGGAATAAGGATAAACTTTGTAGTATATCTCGAAGTCTAGGGAAGACCTCCAAAACTTGTCATGTTATGGGCCCTACAATATACAACAAGCTCCCAGGAGAAGTAACCACTGCGCCAAGTATGGCTTGCTTTAAGTCTCGCCTAAAACGCTGGCTTATTGAACAGACGTTATATAGTTTTGACGAATTTTTAGGATTATAAATGTTTATTTCAATAAATAATTTAATATTTGCATTTGGTACAAACTGTACTCTGACATTAAAATTTTATTTTTATTATATAATAAGTTTATGATGTAATTAGTATGTAATGTGCTATATTTATGTAAATTATGAAAGCACTTCTTGACCTGTAATTTGTATTACCAATAAAATGATTATGATTATGATTACGGATCAGATCTCTTCCTATTTGTTTGCCTAAAGGTCAAATTAAGCTTATATGGATGTGGAAAAGGTTAATGAAAAGTGACGAGGAATGAACTGTGATGGGTTCTGATGATGTCCGCAGCAACATCTTTAATGGTTCCCTAACATTTATTTGTCAGTATGTGAAGATACACATGGCCTGCACAGAATAGTTAAGCAAGGCAAAATATGTTAGACAAGTATGTGGTTTCATCTATTTAGAAGCAGACGTTAACAAGATTTGTTAAGGTAGTGAATATGGAATAGTAATAAAGTAGTTATTTGTTAAGTATCTTCCCCACACCGATGATCAGGTTCAGGTTCGTTGGAGAATTGCAAATCATTCTGAGAAGAGATAATAAGAATTTAGCATGAAGTATTTGAGAGAAAGCGAAAGAAATTGAGTAATTATTTTTGTTCTTCAGATTGTGGTTCTGTACTTACGAGCACACAACAAATCAATATTATTAGACTAAATAATATTTCAAAATCATTTATAAAAAGGATTAATCTATGCATTGGCATACTGTAATATCTACTACAAACTGTTGTAGCAACGACTAAAATTATGCCAGCTGACCTGACCAAATTCAAACTCTTTCACTGGTTTAATGTTTAACAATGTAAACACGAGCTTACTCAAAACGACAGACTAAATAACTGTGCTCAAAAAAAAACAACCTAACAGCTCACACATGTAAGTTTGTAACTACTTCTGAACTATACTTGAACTTGTTAATCCTTTATCGATACTTCTGCATGCTCTAGCCAGTCCCATCCCTGGGTGTATGATTCTAATACCCAGCGAATAAAAAATCCAAACTCTTATTTTCGATGCGCAGGCGCCGCCGGCGGGAAGGTCTAACGGATTGCTTTTTGCACCATAACAGTATCTCAATCCGATCATTGACTTTTTGCATTTTTGGACAGACTCATCCATTGTGATTTTTCTATATTTTGAAGATAATATTATATGAATCTTTATGCTTTCTGCGTTGCACCATCTCAGCTTAATGTCAAATCGTTCGTTAATTTAATTATTCCGTCGGAATTTTTTTTTTTTCGTTGGAGATTGTTTTTTACGGCATTGTGACGGAGCATGCACGAGGCCTATACTTGATGTGAAGCGGTACTTCTGCATGTAAAAGTTGCATTTCGCCACAAGTGAAGAAGAACTTCACTGCACCCATCACCCTGAGGCATACAGTTGTTAAGTCTCGTGTGCCTGTATTCTCATATTGGTTCTCAAGAAGAAACACATTGTTAGATGCTTGGTAACAAATATTTCTACTTGAGGGTGGTAGCTAGCCAGGCGTACATTCGCAAAATGTCCTTCCAACATGCGCTGTAGCTCAAGCCGCCTGCGTAGAGAAGACAATCTACCTACGGCATGGCAGTCCATAGCTATTACCGCTCCGAACATATATCGCGGATTCAACCATAGACCATATATAATATTTGTTAAATTACGCTCTTATTAAATATCTCATTAACCTAAGGAGGGTTGGAATCGTACATTTGGATTTTTTTATTTTTTTTTGCTGATAGGTAAGCCTTTGATCACAATCTCACCTGATGGTAAGAAATTGGTCTAAAACTGCAAAAACAATCTAAATAGGAATATAAGGAGAATGATAATATATACATAGGAACTTAATTATCAATAACGGAAGATGAGTGTAGAAGAAGAGAGATTTAAGAGGTCTGTGGTGAGACACGGAACTTTAAAGGCCGTGGTACTGTATTGGTAGTTACCATCGAATGAAAGACCTGCTTATCATATTTAAACAGGCACAGGAATTTTTAAGGGTTCCGTACCAAGAAAAGGGACCCTATCAATGTGTTTCGCTGTCAGTCTATCCGTCCGTTCGACTTTTAAAGGTATCTCTGAAAATGTAATACTTAGGAAGCCAGCTCATTTTTTTAAAGAATGTGTTATTATAGTGGATTTAAACATAAATACATCAACAGTCATAAAGTCCACAGTTGAATAAATACCTCCCGCTAGATATTAGAGAGGGCTGGCCATAATCCCAACGCTTGGCAGGCGTCTTGGGGATCGTAGTGTAAGATGGCAGTTCTTCAGCAGGTTGCTTGCGGCTGCCGCCTACAGTCTTAGGACACCCACAGCCCGGTGTAAAAAATGTAAGCCTAGTTCAAAAGCAGAAAAACGCAAACTATGCCGCGGCGGGCGTGGTCTAAACAGAATACCGTGCTATGCAACAACATTATCTTGACGCGACCAATCGGATGCAATCATTTCTAAGCGCCAAATCAGTTAACTAATCGAATTGAATTTGAAAGATTGTGCTTTGGTCATTGTTAACTTCATAAATCCGAAATCAAAGCGGTAACTGTGTGTGAGCTACACATCTTTAAATATTTATTTGAAGACTACGGGGATAGCAGATTGCCTACTAAATAATAATAATAATATTAAAAAGTTGAAAATATAAAAGGCGGTCCAAGCACAAAAAAGCATCTTTTAAACGTTATTTTAGGATTTTTGGTCTATAGTCGTCGAGTGAGTGTCGGACCCCGCAAGGGATCTTGGCAGGTTTTACAGTCTTCTAATAGGTTCGAAGGGCGAGTTGAGATGTCAAGGCTAACTAACGCCCACTCCTAGCTCTCTTGCTCATGTATGTGGGGCACTATTTTCAATAATCGTGTCAGTCCATCAGACCACTTTCCGCGGTTGCACAATCTTTATGTCTATGATCTACATTGTTTTTTACAGCTTTGGTTTCATAAAAACTCGGGTGCAATAGACGAATATAACCTTTATTTTCAAATTATGTAAGATTGATTCTTGGTTCTTTAAAGTGATATGTATTATTTTCCCGAAAAGATGCTTCGCAATCATGCATAATGCTAATGAATATCCCAACACATAGTTCATGAGCAAATTATCGTAAGTTAATTTTAAATCGTTCTGAATTCTTCTCCAGTAATGTGAAAATAAAGTTGCAACAAGAAAAATAGTGTTCGTTTAATTTGAATGTTACACTATTTTTTTTGCTGCCTTATTTTTTTTACAAACGTTATTCTATTCTTTTTCACTCTTCAAAAGTAGCTATTTTTACCTTACGCAATTCCCAAGAAAATTATTATTCAAAAAATAACAGATTCCTTAACAGTACTTACATCCGGGTCGAACAGTGTTGGTGACTTTTTCCAACAATAACTTTTTCGTATACAGGTATGGAAATTACGGAAGCAGTATGATACTGGGATCCCAGGGGTTGTAATTCCATACTGTTACGGTAACAATGATACATTTTGCATGGTGGTAGGGCATTTGGCGAATGTTTGCCTGGCTACCTACCTCCCTGAACTAGAAAATCTATCGCCAAGCACACAACAGTGTGTTCCTGCAGCAGTCCTTGAGAGCTAATAAAAATTACAGACACATGGGACTTAACAACTATACTTCTCAAGGTGAATGGCGCGCTGCAGTTCGTCTCTTGTGATGAAATGCATCTGTTATAGGCAGATGTTACCGCTTAACATCAGGTGGGCCTAGGGCTTGTTCCGTCACAACATCATAATAAAAACATCTTTTTCCAATCAAAAAATGTGCTCTGATTCCAATTAGAATTAATCATTGCTGTTTTAATTAATAATATGTTTATAATTAGTACTTACCATTTTCACTTTGCAAACAATACAATGTAACCGAGGTCCTCAAGTCCGTTAAAAATATTCAAAGCTCCGAGTTCTTGCGGCGCGGGGCAGCCCAAAGGGTTCTAATTAGACGTTTTCGTAAATGGCTAAACAGACATCTGTTTTTACCAAAAGCAACGCCATAATCGGTGCAAAACGCTTTGTAATGAACCGATTGTTATCGATTTAAACCATCGAGATGCCAACACGGACCGCTAAGCTATCTGTGAGGCTGGATTTCTTATTCGAATCACCTTAAAAGATCGGTTAAAAAGGTAATGCTAATTAGGACGGAAAAACAGTGTTACAACTTACGACGGATGACAGAGTTATACGAGATTCGTTCGAAGGTGGTCTATGTTGTTATACTTACGATTTTTAGTGAGTCAGTTGCGTCATAATTGAAAATTTGCAAAACACGAGTTCCTGAAATCCCGCAATTCAATTATTTTCTTATAACCAGGTTTTAATTGACCGAGCGAGCCGATTCAATTAATGGAAAATTTAGACTGTGGAGATAACGACAAATTTCAGAAGACAGAATGAATAATTTAATATGAAGCGCCAAAGCAATGAATGAATGAATCTCATGCTTGGTTTCGTCAACAATACGACAAATTGTACAGATTATTAATAACTTCATCTTCCATCGCGCCTACCCCACGAGGAAATTTTATGGCGCCCTGCCTCGAGGACTGCTAAATAAATTGGGATAAGTCAGAGTATAATCATAACCTATCCTATATCCTCTATTCAGGACGTAATGATAGTGTGTACCATTTTATTAAATTCGTTCAGCAATTTCACAGGCAACAAACATACTCATCTACTCTCTCTATCTCTTACACACTCATACACATATGTGCATCGACCGCAAAGGTTTTGAGAGAGACTCTCTCCTACAAACTTTGGCATTTAAGTATATAATTGTGAATTGGTAAGACGTTCTTGTGTTATCATATGTGTTGATAGAGAAAGCATAATGTACCAAACCCACTTTATGGTTATAAGAGTGAGAAGAAGATATATGATGCCAGGTACTCTATATACTACTGATAAATTACCCTAGAGTTTTCTTAAAATATTTGTACATATCATTTCTTCTTTAGAGAAAAGAGAGCAAATACCTACGTTGAAACTATTTGTAAGTGCCAAATGTATTTAAAACATGAGTAGTAGTAACATTTAATAATGCCGTGTACAGTGTTTGTATCTAATTAGGCTTGTGCCTTAGAAATCAAATGCTCGTATCAACAGAGACAGAATCGCCACAATTTGCATCGCTATGCGCCAACACCTCTAATTACGGCAATTCTAGCTTCACCTTTTAACCCACTTGTACGCCTTCTTTGGATTCCATCGCATTGTCATGTCTGATTACTATTCCACTCATACTTTCATCATGTACACATTCGTATGCTTTAATTTTTTGTCCCTTTTCTACTTGAACTTTATTTATGTTCCATCTTTATCATTTTTATTAACAGTAGCTGAAGTATCAATACGTATTTGTTCAGTTTTGGAATTGTCAAATGTTTGTATAACAAATGTTTCGGTGCTTTTTGATTTATGAGCCGACTTTGGTCGGTATTTGAAAAAGAATTTGGTTATTGGTTCAATTGGTATATGTATAGTACATTCTTTTTGTTTCCTATGATGACTTTGTTATGGTGTATTTTGATTGGGGCATTTGCAGTATGTCGTTTAGGTACACTTCACTAGCAATGACAATGGTATTTATAATTGACCAAGCAAATCATGGGGTCCCAAGAATAATTCGAGAATCTCAGGCACTGTAAGTTCGATTGTTTGTCAAATTTGCTTTAGTATTAAGTATGAATGTGCTAAAATACACTGTTTGTTCTGGGTATGCGCGCTCCATCATCTATCGCATTATCACTTAACATCAGGTGAGATAGTGGTCAAGTGTTACCCAGTACGGTACAACGGTTTTTGCTTTCAATTGGTACCGCACGTAGTGTAAAACCATATTGCTAGTATAACATATCTTGAACCCGTGTAACTGGCGTTAGCAAACCTATTTGAATAAACCTTATAAGAAAATATATCAGTTGTTATATGATAACCAAGGATTGAAAAAAAATATTGAAGAAAATTATTTGAAAAGTAGCTTATGATAAATTGGTTACAAGATTAGAGAAAATAAACATTGTATGTTGATACTTGATGTGAGCTTTTTGACATCTTAAATTAGCAGATTAGCTGATATGGTAGAGCACGATACATCGTTTACAATAAAATTCCAAAAAATATATTTCATCTGTCCAAAATGAACGGCATACAAACTTTCATTTCTATGAAAAATATTAGCATAATTTTGAAGAAACTTTGTTGCTATGGCACCCGAATAATCAGGTGCCTTATGTTTTTAATGAGGAAATCAGATTCGTCCTTTGCGTGACAACCCTAGATGACCTCTATGCAGAGTCATCGAACCTTCTAATATTTCCTAAAACGGTTAATGTCCCGATAGGGTCTCCAAGCAAAAAAATATCCAAGACTGTCCTAAAATATAATCATCAGTATCATTAAAACTTTATAATCATTAACTTTAAATTATTAAATTTGAAGGAGATACTTTATTCCTAAGAAATATGCAAATATTTTGAAAATTGAGTTAAGTACCGCACACAACAAAGTATCGTTTAGCTTCAAATTCCGAAACTGTAGTCTCAGAAAATCAACATAAACCACAGACACCCTCCAGACACTCACGCGATGATCACCTATTCAATAAAATTACTGGATTTCCACAAAATTATACTAAAATTTGCTACCACGCATGCACTATAAATATTTAATAACATTCTAACTATATTAGCCCTCGAGGGTACATTATGTTAAATATTTAGGGGGATTGAACGGAATGACGTGTATGAGACTTTAATTGAAGCCTAAATAATACAACAAGAACTGGCCAAGTGCTAGTAAACCTTCAACGCAACAGCAAGCAAAAGAAGAATGTTACCTCACATCTTTCAAGTCGTAAGTTCTCAGTGCTTGTTAAAAAGACATAAGTAACAATAGTCCCAAATTAATAACTTTATCTAAGGTAACATTTTCTACTATTTCCTCAACTATTTTCTATAAGGTAAGACAAAATCATATACATATATGTATATGTATCCTTCTCAATGAGTATTAGGCGATGATTTTTATTTTCTGCTACTTTCTCATATACCCTGAAAATAATTAAATTGAATTTCATCCCCAATATTCGATTTCGGATATCCGTTTTGCCTTTGAGTACAGAATACTAAACGGACAAACATTTCATCAACATTTTGAGCACGTCTGTACAAATAAAACTGCGGAAAAATTAAAATTACTACACATCATTAAATTACATCATTCAATAATCATTACGCTACAAAATAATACAATTAAAATAAATATATTTGTTAATAATTGAAAGAACAAACTAGGAGTAAATAATAAATCTTCAAATATCTTATATTATTCCTATTATTAGAGAACTAAAACATTATTTTTGAAATATGTAAGTAATAAATCTATTTAACAAATTATTGTAATAATATTTTTGCAGACTTGTTAGTCTAAACGAAATCTGCTTGAACGAAATTGTTGTATTGTTCTTGAAAAAAAATGTTCATTAAAGTTATATTTAAAAAGTTAGAACGTTTAACATTTCTGAAATATTTTAGTCTTCTTCTTAAGCAGTTTTTGAAAATATGGCAATTATGAATTTGAGTCAGGTAGCTGCGATCATCGCATAAATAACTACATTAAGAAGATTAGATCCAAATTTTATGAATACTTTAAATTTTATGATTATGTTAGTGAAATGGTGAAACATTACGATAGGCCAATCATCATCAACACAAAATGGAAGGATTTTTGTCATACTTTCACATTGTATTACTAACGTCAGAAAATTCTACTTTTTACGATATAAACACAAATATTTTTAGGTATAAAATTAGTCAATCTTTTGTCACTCTACTCACAGAAAAAAGATCTTCCAGTCTTTCATAGCATAATATAAATCAACCTCATTTCCACTTCTCTGAAAATAATAAGAATTTATCTGAAAATAAAATAAATCCTGCGCATTTTCTCGTCTGCGCGTGCGTATGATTTAAAATTGTAGAATAATGATTGCTGTGCGGGATTGCCTCGAACGCGTAGCAAGTATTATAATTCTATGGTCAAAGTCACAGAGTAGGCAGTAGTCCTAATTCCCGAGTACAAGCCTCAGTTACGTATTATAGTAAATATTTAATCTGTGGTCCCGGTCTAACTGTATAAGGACAGCGCCAAAACGGGCGCAGAGTAAAAACCCGATGCCTGAGACGAAAGGAAACCCGAATGCTGCAAAAAACGTAGAGATGGGAAAGTTTTGAAGGATATTTGTATCGATTAAACTTAATCCAATATATTTTTATCGGTACTTGGCCCATATTGATAAATATAGCTACCACTGTAAAAGTTTTTAAACAAACTGTTTAACATAAAACGTTTAACTTAACAGACATAATACCAAATGACTAATTTTAATTGGATTTGAGATCTTAATTCATATAAAAGGTTTATTTTGGGCTAATTCACAAATGCATTAAATATTATTAAATTATATACTGTCACTATTTTAATATATATTACAGTAATTATATTTGTTTCGAAAAGGAAGTAACACTCTTATAAATCCCTTGTTCAACTATAGACTGCCAAACCGCAGATCTTTGGTTTGAATTCTGTCAAAGGTCAACTGAGGGTTCATTGACATAGTAGAAGGCATTATTGAAATGCTCACCTGGATCTCAAGCTACCACTAGTTCTAGGGCTTTTGCTTTTATTATCAAAATTAGTTATAGTGTTAGCAAGTAAATCAAATAAAAATATAAACATGAGTGTATATGTAAAAATACGCATTCTACCATTATGTACTATCGAACATAGACGACTGAATACGTACTATAATCGAAACGCGCCGCGCCGTAGCGTAGTAACGCCCGCCCCGCGCACCCTGCATCGCCCGGCGCATGCGTACTACGTAGTTTTTTTCGCTTGCATGGCGACGTAAACAAACCATGGCCAGTGTTGTCTACCTTGTATTTGCCATAAGTGTTTGGAAATTTCGCTTCTATACATCACCTCATTTTTATCAGTTGGTAAATGTACTAGTATAATATATTTGTAAGCGGAATTTGATATCCAACACCTAACACAATAATTATAAGAAAGAGTATAGAACGGGATCTCCATACAAGAAATTAACTTATTCAACGTTATTAGTTATTAGCTTATCATAAAAACGGTAGCATATACAAGCCTTAAACTTGTTGCGATTTTATTCCAAATCTATCTAAAACGGACGGACGTATAGCGTAGGCTTAGTACTAACTACGGGCTCGTTTTTTGTACATTCTGGTTTGGTACGGAACCCTCGGTGTGCTTCTCCAACCGTCCAACTGGCGCTTAATCAATTTACCTACAGTTCCTGAAACGTTTTTCAAAGCTTTAATTAATTAACAGACTTAGTAGTAGTTAGTCATGTAAACTTAGTTAACTTAGTCACTGATTGGTCAATGCCATTCTATGACGCCGTATGTGACCATTGAGCGTTCAGTATTTAGTGTGTTTTGTGAACTGGTCAAGACTTTTCGGAGTCACCCTTGATCGTCATCTCACCTTTAACGATCACATAACAACCGTCCGTAACAGAGCGGCCTTCATAATGGGTCGCCTTGGTCCCCTACTTCGCAAAGAGAGTAAAATGTCTCTTAGTAATAAGAAGACACTTTACACTGCCTGCATCCGCCCCATCATGACTTACGCATCAGTAGTGTTTAGTCATGCTAGTGAGGCCCACCTTCATAAACTTCAAGTCATCCAAAACCGTTTTCTTCGTAATGCAACCGGCGCCCCGTGGTATATCCGGAACACCGAGTTGCATTGCGACTTAAACCTTCCCTCTCTGGCGCAGTTCAATAAGGACTGCGCCCGCCGATACTTTGATCGAGCACCCCACCACCCGAACCCATTGGTTGTCCAGGCATCGAACTACTCGACTGCCTCTTCTATCCCATTTTTCAAACCCCCCCGTCGCCGACCACGGCAGGTATTAGACGACCCGGATGACCCCATCGCAGCCATTACATTGGCAGCTTTAGCGTTATCCGCAAGTCGTCGAGGTAAAATCCCCAGGTGTGAGGTAATCAGAGGTCACACAATCAAACACCGAGCTCGCCGGCGAGCTCGAGGCAAAAACAAGGTCACGATAAATTGCTCTCCAAATAGTCAAAGAGTATTATTCAGTAGGGCCCAATTGTGCAACACTGCAGTTGCACAGAGGCATTTTGCTCCGATCCCCCCCATGTCTCTCGACAGCGAGACAAGCCGAGGTCCGAACCACAGTGGTGCCCTTGAGCTCGCTGTCAACCCCTCCTATAGTAGCGGTACGTTTTCGGCGTCCGCAGGAGACGGAGGTAGAAAGCGCTTTTCGCCTTCTACGCCCGTCTCGGGAGAAGTGCCTTCGGCACTTCTCCCTCCCGGGCTATTGTAGGGCCAGGCCCTCGCCCAAAACCCGGTGGAGCTGGACGACCGCACAGGCGGTAGCCAGCATCTATGTCCTCCCTAAACAATGGTCAAGACTTTGGCAAACGTTCCAGAAACTAGGTAACTGTATTTGTTTAGTGCTGGTAGGCTAACCTTTGATTACAATTTTACTTGATGGTAAGTGATGATGTGGCCGAAGATGATAAACAGGCTTAACGTAGAATGGAAATTGGGTCAAGGAAAACTGCTGGAACATAATAGGACCGTTGCTTGGAGACATGTTTTCTACTTGAGAAACACTTTCACACATTCGTCAAATATCCTACCACTATGCAAAGTTTTGAGAGCTTTCAGGTCGCCCGGACGTCTCTGGCATAGCCTTACGACTGCCATCCGTGAGTTACCTACCCTCAAAACTTTGAAGCACGGAAACGCTCAATAGTAGGCAGATAAAACTCGCTACGTGCAGTTGACTTTATTAGAATTAGTTATAACTTTAAACTTCTCTTACAAATACAAATACACATCAATTTCTTACAAAAATATATTATGTACTCACAGTTATTTTATTACATATTCTATAGCATTTTTTCTAAGTACCTACGGGAACACATTGGCACCACAGGCACTAGACTGTATTCATCTTATGATTTTTGTAAAGAAAACTTAGAAAAGTTGTAATAAAAATATAGCCTTGACTGCGTCAACAAAAGTAGGTATAATTTTCCACACCTTTTTTTGGTGGTTTTACAACATGACAGCAAATTTCGACATTTATTTTGTTTTAACGAGATGGGATTGGCCTGAAATCGTTTTGATAGTCGAAAACAAATGTAAGCCTTATAACGACACTGATAAATACCAACGTTGTTTTCGTGCCAAGCTGACACGTAGACCAAGAGCTGTTAGTCTTTTGAAAATAGCTACTACGTTATAACAAAAATAAAGTTTCATCGTGAAGAAAAACACTAAATTTGATTTTGTGATCGTATCGGTTTCTTGAGATCTTAATCTTCATTTAACGATGCAAAAACTTTAAATTAATCCAGACACATCAATGTTACCCTAATTATAATCGAGATCTGACTGAATCCTTGTACCATGAAGACGACGGAAAAAATTTTAACAAAAAGAGCCGCATTTTTCCTAAGACGTCAAATTTCGAGGAATATTCTTAAGAGCATGATAGATAATGACAACCTTTTTATTTTATACTTCGCTATCACAAATTTACTAACCGTTTTTGTAATATCTGTACTCTTTATCGCTGTTAACGACCTGCAAGCTTCAAACGTATAAATGTTTTATGGAAATATTATAATTGGTACAATTACTAGGTTTACTCTTAATTACACGTACAATTTATTAGACCACAAAATTCTTCTCACAAGGGGGTAATGAATTTGTGTCATCCGTATTCTCGTTAAATGCGCTGACCTCTAGACTATTGGAATATGCAAATTTTGCACTTTAATTTTATATTTTTATTTTATATAGGACGGTGCGGCCATCAACAAGATTACAGCATCAGATACATTTATCTGATAGAAAAAAATGCTTTTTCAAACACTTAACTCCCTCAATGATGTCGCTACCCTCAATATTTCTAAATAAAGTTTTCAATGCAAAAATGCATTCTTAGAAGGCAGCAATGAATTTATTTCCGCGTTTACGCTTTCAGCGTGTAATCAATTATATTGATATGTATATCTTAGATAGACTTTAAAATGTATGAGACTTTTATTTTCAAATATGATTACAAGTAATTTTTCATGCTAAGTGAAGATTCCTTTGAAAGCAATAGTACTTGTGTAGTTACATAATCAATAAAATTAATTATATGCTGATTGCAAAAAAAATAATTTTAAGCTAGTGATTTAAAAAAGTGCTTCGTTGTCTCTCAGACTACAGATCGGAGAAAACTCGAAGGAAAATCTGGCACTTCCAATCACCACAAAAATAATTACACAAGCTTGCATCAGTTTCGGGGAAAGTGACTCATTGCAACACATGCTTTATTGTTACGGTCGTTACGTTAAATTTACGTTTACGTGGCTTTGCGACACATCACATAAAAATCGTAAAAGTGTGACTGGGTTGCAAACAGGGTTCCGCACAACAAAAACATCTCGGAGTATTACGTAACCTATCGTATATTATAGTATCCGATATTATCCATGAGGAACACAGGCTAAATCCAAAAAAAAATGATTTTCGTAGTGTCAGGAAGCATGTGCGGCAACTATATAAAATATAAATAGTGACAATCCTTTCTAATAAATAAAATATAAAAAGTGAAAATATCACTTTCCTTACTTTCTTATCAGCCAACGTAGTTCAAGTAGCAGAATTTTTATCTCGCATTTTCTTAAAACGTCCTGATGACATTTTCAAAATGCAGGTAGAACAAAACGCATCGAAAACTTTTATGGTTAGGCTAAGTGGCTTTAATAACTTCACATTAGCAGGAAAATTAGATGGAATACGGTTAATTATTTAGATAATTTACTTATTTATTGTTTTCTTAAAATATTTCGAGATATTTGGTACTATTATGTTGCCTTTAGACTCTCACCGAGAAGTCTTGAGACACTGTGAGTGAGTTTGAACATTTTATCGCCTTATATGTCTCGCGCTCGACTAACTAGCTTGCAATATGCCTTCTTTATAAACACTAATTACCAATTATTATGTTTGATTCATTTGTTTTATTTTTGTTCGGTATATTTGTTCATGTTTGTTGGCTGGAATTTCAATTGATAGGTTATGGCATCGCACAAGTAAAATGGTTTATTTGTCACCCACCCTAAATTTTTTCTTTGGTGTATTCCAGTCTGCTGTCACGGACTGATCCCACACTATATTTATATTAAATAGAATTCACATCCGATTCCAATATTGTTTTCCATTCTGATACGTAATTATATGGCCTTAATCAAATAATAGTTACTGCTTTGGACATTAGCAAAAAAGGGTTGTATGACAAAGTTCAACGCTACAGCCTACAACTTGCTTCCAAAATATAAAACCACCATAGTACTAGAAAAGCACAAGTTCTTTGGAGTCCCCTGGCAATAATTATATTCTGGGATAACGGCTTCTGCAAAATTTATAACAACTTAGATGTTCTTTACAACTAGGTAAGCACATTAAAATATTTAGGGTAGAGAGGTACCTACTTAGCTTAATAGCAGATTTTTTATAACTGATAGGTTAGCCTTTGAACACTATCTCACCTGATGGTAATCGATGATGTCGTCGAAGATATTATTCAGGCAACTTTATAATTACTGATTATAAAGGACATCTGCTGGAATACACCGTGAGGTGCTCTGTGACTAAGGAAGACAGTCATTCGCAAAATGCCCTACCACCATGAAAAAAGCTAATAAATATTAAGACTGAATTTAAAATATTTCATAGCTGCTATAATATCACCAACTTGGAGGCCTTGCGATTTTTATTGTTAAAAGTTACGTTAAATTTATGTTTTGTTTCTACACATGTAAAAAGTATCTGTCATGAATTTGTGAGCTATGCATAATGGTGCATTGAAAGATTTACCTATCCAGTATTTTCTACATTATAAGATGCTAATATTTCTTCCCGGAATATAAATATATAAAAGCAAAAAACTTCCCCACAGTACACATTGAGCTATCCATAATTATATTTGCTGTGGCTTTGCTGTTTATTTTTGTGAAATGTTCTGTTTTAATTTAGGCCTTCCGGTGATAAACGAATATGCGTATTGTACTTTGGTTTTGCTCTACTTTCAAATGCGTCAAATGGCATAGTTAACTATATTGTGTGATATTAAGATTAGTTCTTCTAGAAAAGAGGGTAGATACGAAACTGATATTCGTGGGGTTTTTCTTACTGTTTCAGCCGGATTGTCCACTGCTGAACACAGCCTCCCCCATTAACAACATAAGTTGAACTTTATGTGTCGCTCCTTCCCTATACGATGGTTGAAGAACGAGAGCAAAAATTAGAGTTAGGAGTCATAATGTTATGTTAGCTCAGTCGGTCAGAGCATACCCGGCTATAGGGGTGGATGGACGTGGGTTCGAATCCCGCACATACCACACCCGCACCGAATATATTTTTCTTTCTCGTACATTTGTAATTTTGTAATGTAATCCGCAGAGAAGGCGATATTGCAAACATAACAATATTGAAATATTATTATTGCAATTTAGATTTTTTTATACAATTGCGTTACAATTGCAAAGGGCAAAAAAAACATGTTATTTTCCCTGACTCTCTAGCTCATAAACGGAAAGAATTTTTAAACTATTTATTTTCTAATTTTTTACAAACTTGGATAAAATATGGCCCAAGAACAAATATTTCATTTTATATTCATTTCAATAATTTTTAGAGAGGATATCATACATTAAAAAATAGCCAATAAAATAAATTCCATTTGTATGTTATTCTTTAGCATGTGAGTTATTATTTTCTAGAACTTCTGTAGAATAGTATTTTTTAGATAATTGAATTAAATATATGCCATTTTTGTTACGGAGTATATGGCAGTAATTCGACTAGTTAGGTTTCCTGAATTTTATTTTATTATATTCATCGTATAATATATTGTGTATATATGTATAAAGAAACAACAAAATACTGAAAATACCGATTCAGAATATATTTTATGCTAGCATAGTATGTTACCGAATCACACATGACAAACTGCACTGCGCCCCGAGACATACAGTTGTTAAGCCTCATGTGCCAGTAAATTCACAGTTATCTGATAGCTCTCAAAGACAGCTGCCAGAATATACTTTTAGGTGTTTGGCGACAGATTTCCTACTTAAGAAGCTAGCCAGGCAAGCATTCGCAAAATGCCCTTCCATGCAGTGAAGTTCAAGCCCGTGATTGGGATCGATCCGGGAACCTGCAGCAGGGCAGCCCATAGCTATAACAGCTCGGCCATCACTGCAACAAAAAAAAGATAAGGGTAAAAAGATTACGCAGTTGAATTACCAGCTACGTATATAAAATGTAGGTAGGTAGAACATGTTACCAATACGAAGCAGCTTAAAGGAATTAACACGAAGCCGCTTCACTTTATCGCCTGACTTTAACTTCCATTTATAACAAAATAATAAAACCATGCCACATACACCATCATGATTGAATGATGTTTTTATATTACTGAATTATTACATATAGGCTGTTAAATTTTTACGAGGAACTCTGGCTGGACCACCGGCGAATGCGAATGAAGACATCTCAGCTTGTTTATAACTTTTATACAGCTTATCGACAGTTCTGAGCCCCTGAGGACTCTATTGGGACGGTAATGGAGTTTATGAAGAATATTAACTTTGTGCGTATTAACCAGGATAGAGTAAATCGCTGTTTTATGGGGAGGTATGTGGCAGCTTTGAATGGATCGTGTCGTGGCCACCATTCAGTATACATATTATTAATGCATTGGAATAGATTAGATATCTTCTTTGATGTGTTGCCAGAGATGCTATCTAATACATACCTGATATTCTCTTATGCTTAGAAGGTTCGAAGATGTTGATACTGAGTACTTCTTTTACCGGCAGTATCTTTACAATAGTTATTTGTTATACAAGAGTGCAAAGTTGCTTTTTAACCGCGTGTTCAATTTTGATGACCGAGCAAGCGAAGGATTCTAAAATTGAATCACGAGCGCAGCGAGTGATTCAAAATTAGAATCCTGAGCGTTAGCGAGGGAATCAAAAGAGCACAAGGTGAAAAATCTTTGCACTCGAGTGCAACACGTAACTTTTCATTCCACCTCAGCGAGGAAATGACTAAATGCCTTCTCGCATGATTGTTGAGGGAGAAAGCTCATTTGCGCATTATTAACAGTTTCAGTCAATTCTGTTGGCGTCAAACAAACTTCCTCGTCGCTAGAATCACTCATTTTAGTTTTTTCACTTGTTTTCAAGTTTCTTGTTTTTAATATAAGGTTTAACAATGACGTGAAAAAATGCCGCGTAAAGAACCGCGTACAAAGCAAATTGAAAAAAGAACACCAAGAAGGTTCCGAGTCTGAGTTTTTAACAAATTAAAAAAAAGTTGTATGATATATTCGGCACCATAGAGGTAGCAGTAAATAGGTTTAATGTTTTTTTTAATTCACAAACTTAGTGCACACGATGTTCTTAATTCATTTTACTTTATCCTCTAGAGAATAAAAACGGTTTTTCCACTCAGATATTGAAGATTAAAAATACTCTTTCCGAGATGGTGGGATGAAAATAACATTACAATGCAGCTACTGCAACGCAAGCATTTAGGCAACTTAAAGGCAATTGATTGAGGAACCGATAATCGATGGGAAGAAAGGTTCTTGAGTGGTGGTTGACATTACACCTAGCTTAATCAACTAAGTTTGAACTGCTTTCATTGAAAATAAAATTTAGCATAGAGAAGATAGCGCCACCTTGCGAAAGTTCTTAGCGGCTAAGAACTTTCGTAAGTTGGCTCAATTAGATAATAAAGACCATGCTAAAAAAATGTTAACCGCCCATATTTACAACTAATGGTGATTGTCGAGTAGTATTATAGTACCCCGGAAGACGTAGAGTACGTAGGCCTCCCACTGGACTGACGATATCGTGAGCGTTGCAGTAGAAAATGATTACAAGAAGTAAATAACCATTAATTGTGACGTTCTATAGGGGAGGCTTTATTAAACATCTTTCAGATGATGAGATGATGATGATGATGGAAGGCCATTGCAGGATACAGATAGTCCAAATGCTCTAGCTAACTGCAAGTTTGTAGCGTGCCTAAAGTTTTCTTCCGATTGACTCTAAATTATATTTTGTTGTGTGTTTTTGATATTTGACATTGTAACGATTTTGTTATTACGAAAATAAATTAAATATTGAATATAATAATATTCAAACAGTTAATATTCCTTTATATATTATGGTAATGGTTCAAACAAAAACCGACGGAAGAACGCATCAGATCCAGACTTGCTCAGCTTGTAGGTACCTAGGTATATGTCTGAAGAGTACTTGAGTACGAGAAAATAGGTGCTCGCAGGAAACTAAATACATATAAAGAAATGAGAACTGTCTCATTTGTGAAAAAAACAGCCTTTGACCACTGGCTGTTTTTTTTCCGTGAGCTAGCCTAAAACAAAATAAGTAATATTGTTGTGGTCACTAAACTTAAGAACTTTAGTAAGTTGGCTGTAACTACCGGTTTTGGCCCCATCAGGTAATAAATATGAAATACCATACTGATAAACTGTTAACCAACCAAATTAAAAACAACTGTAATCACTTTTGTATTGGCTGTTAATTCATTAAACATTAATGCTTATGAATATTAACTATCTGATGATTGAAAAATCCGTGCCAGTCTGAATTGATTGTGTACAGAAGCCCATGGCAGCTTTATTAAATAGTTATTGTTAATATTGTCGAAAAAGATTATTTACCTACATTTATAATTGCAACACAGAATAAAACGGACCAGAAAAACTCACCCCGCAAATACTTTCCAATAAATAAGCGACTCTAGCTACGAAGCAATAAAGTGCACTTCAGCTCGCAGAGCACGGAGTAACTATATATTTATATTCACCTACAAAGCGTCTTTTTTTTTTAATTGCTAATAGGCTAGCGTTTCACCACTATCTCACCTGATGGTAAGTGAGGATGTGGTCTAAGATGTTGTCCAGACTAGCCTAGAATTACTGGCTCCCAAGGACAACTGCCGGAACACACTGTTAGGTGCTTGGCAACAGATTTTCTAACGATTGCCATCGTAAGACAATAATCGGGACCGACGGCTTCACGTGCCGTCCGAAGCACGGAAGCGCTCAGTAGTAATGTCACTAGCTGTCACCCATCCAACTCCTGACTGCGAAGGACGTTGCTTAACTTAGCAGCTGATCGATTAAGAACGGTCAAGCAAACTTCGCTACGAGCGCTTCTTTCTATCGCATAGCCACGCATAGCTCTGACCTCTTCTGACGCAGCACCGACCATAGAATAATCCCGTTCGGACGGATACGCTGATGTGCCTGTAGCTTATACCTAAAGTGCGAAGAGAACCAGGGCTGGCTGCAGATACTAGTCACATAGTTTGCCGAAGGGGTATGCAATGCATAGATACAGAGGGTTTCGGCTTGCTACGAATTAAGATCTTAGTATCTTTTGCTACGTTACATCTCAATTCTCACATTAAACTCGTACTCAGGTGGTAGAGCTCTCATTACCAAGAGTTCCTTTTAGTGGGTACTACCGCAGTTTCTGATAAACTGCATCGAAGCAGTATTGTGTACTCGTAAATACTACTGTGTTTAGGCGTGAAAAGCACTGCAGCGAGTGTAAATAACTGTGCAATAAAGGCACAATATTAACGCCTCGCATCCTGCAGAACAGGGATGATGACACTGAAACTGTAATGGATAGATGTGAGGCTTATGATCACACGGATGCCTTGTTCGTCTCCTAAATTGATAACATATACGCTCGCCTAATAAAGGTAAGTACATCTGACTTCCAGAACTTTCTTTCTCCTTTCTTCCAGAACATGTTTAGTCTGGTCAGAATACGTTTTGAGGTTTTCCTGTTCCGAATCCTGTTCCACGCTCACCTTGTATACTACATCGTCTCTAAGTCACTAAACTATCTCAGCATACCGAACGAGTGGAGATGAGTTAGTTATTATTTACGAACGTTTTTATTGACTTATACTTTACAAGTAAAATATGTAGGTTGATAATTTAAATACGTATTTACCTAGTGAAATAATCAAAATGTCAAATAAACTCTTGAAGCAATGAACGGCAATAGCTCTGGAACGCTGTACCCCATGTCCAAGGGCCGATCCCCACCGCTAGCTTGAACTTCACCGCATAGTGGAAGAGAAAATCTGTCAACAAGCACCTAACCGTGTGTTCCGGTAGCAATCCTTGAGAGCCAGTAAATCACAGGCACATGAAACTTTACAACGGTATGCCTCAGGGTAACGGGCGCAGTGCAGTTTGACACTGCACTGCGCCTGTTACCCTGAGGCATACCGTTTACCTCTTTTATTTTTAATGATGAACACACCTGAGTTTGACTCTTTTGATTTTTAGGACGAATTGCAACTGTAATAGCTTAACATCAAGTGGGCCTTGCGCATGTTCCGTCACATCACCATTAAAATATATAGTCTCAAACGTTTTCCAGTGGTCATAGACATAATATATCACAACATATCATGAGATGACACATCACACTAATATAAATACGAAAGTTTGTGAATGTGTGTGTTTGTTACTCCTTCACGCTGAAAAGGCCGAACCGATTTGGATGTATTTTGATGGAATAAGCCCGAGGCCCACCTGATGTTAAGTGGTAACCACTGCCTATAACAGATGCATTTCTTCACAAGTGACGAACTGCACTGCTCCCTTCACCCTGAGACATAGAAATGTTGAGTCTCATATGCCCGTAATTTTACTGGCTCTCAAGGACTGCTGCCGGAACACACTGTTAGGTGCTAGGCAAGAGATTTTCTACTTGAGGGTGGTAGCTATCCAGGCGAGCATTAGCAAAATGCCCTTCCAATATAAGGACAAGCTCGAGTCAGTGCGGTGGGAATCAAACCATGGACCGGCGGCACCGCAGTCCATAGCTAAAACCTGCGCTATAATATAACCGTTCGGCTATCATTGCCTCAAAATAACTATTAATAGTCAAAACCGTACAAATCCATGGATTTACGAAACTCCGGTCTATTGTGGTGCGTCATTAAAAATAAAAGAGGCGTTATTTTAAATACGTCGGTCTGTCTGTCCCGAGTTAACCGCGCCTATGGGCTATGTTTAGTATATTTATATTGGTAGTTAGGCGCGCCTTCTGCGTTTGTTGCCGAACAAACAAATCAGTTTATAGCCACTTTTGATTCTTTGGATGTCTTGATTTACATTGTTGTATCAAATTGAAAAAGAAAACTGAATGTGTTTTAAATTCAAAGTCCATAGGAGTATAAGTTCATCTAACTTGATTAAGAAACACATCGACTGATGTAATTTAGTTCAAACAGCAAATAAGTATTTTGTTATATTATGTTAGACATGCTGGTCCGCTGGTAAATATTATAAATGAATCTTTGTTTAAAATAATAGCTTTCATTTGTACATGCCACTGTGTTATTGATTTTAAAAGTTTAGTTTTTAGTATATCTTTATATTATTGTTGTAATTAATTATTATTATTCTTATTATAATAAACGCCATTAAACTCGCCGCTGTAAACTTTTTAAATATTTTGCCAGTTCAAAATATAGATAATACAATTGTACCTAATGATAACAAATCATACCTTTTAGCGCCATCTTTTGTTGAGTAGCAAAGGTTCACGCGATTGAACCTTTTAGTTTCGATGGTAAGGTTTTTTAAGCGAAGCTTCACATTTTCACCACATTTTTACAGACCCAGCCAGCGAATCTCATTCTGTCTCCAAAAGCTTCAACTTAACATTGGTCTATAAGCATGTGTTTGACGACTTTCAAACTGATACTTATTTAAACCATGCAGGTATACTGAACCCGCTCCCAGTTGTCAAGGATTCAGGTAGAATAGGTTATCCATTCTTCACGGTTATTAAGTATTTTTTATTAGTCTAGACAGGTCAGCGTTTTAGCAGGAAAGTCTCCGAGAATATCCACCTTTAATCCGTAAACACCAGCGTATCGGTGGCGTTGAGTCATTGGCGCATCGCCAAGGCGGCTCACCTGTGCACTCAGGATGTCTCAACTATTTATATGACGATACCTGATTAGCTTCGCGCTGATAACTCTGCTAGTTGGACGGTGAAATGGATACTGTCCGCGAGAGAATATAATACTAAGAGCCAAGTTCACCAAACTAAGATAAAACTATACGGGGATAGGTAACTTTAATCTCTGTAACCATCATATATGACCCTAGACGTCCAATGATGTTGCTTTATTTTAAATTTTCCATGGTATTGCCTTTTATGAATATGTACACGACTGCAGCAAAGGAAATTCAAGATAAAAAAAAACTACACCCCACCGTAGAATTTAGCTTTATAAACTACATACAAATATGGCCACATTGGCACAGCTAATAGTACGTACAATTTCTATGTCCACGCTGCTGTCAATCTCTTAAAAGTCTATACCAAGAAGATTTTTTTCCGCGACTGAAAGCTAAAACATTCCAAAACTGCCATAAGGCTCTGTTCAGACATTCAGACATACGCGGTTTGAGGGCGGCGCTCGGCGTCCTCAAGCCGCGCTCAAACCGCGTACGTCTGACATCGTCTACATTTTATCAAAAATAATGTAATTAAAAATTATTTAGTAAGTTCAAAGTAGTTCTGTTCCGATAATAGTTTAGCCTAATAAAGTTAGATTGCACTGTCTATCAAACATGACCTCCTAACGTACGCAAACGTTTGTTACTCCATATTTGTCGTAGCATGAGCGAATATTCTTTATTTAGTGTCTAAGTCTTGAAAAATTAAGGTATAGAGGTAGACTAGATTACACTAATTATTTATCTACTGAATTGTATATGTAATTGTACAACCAAGTACTTTATAAGTAGGCACGCGTCTACTGATTTACCATTGAGTTAGACGAGTACAAAGTTTAACAAAGTTTTCACAATAGGGTTTAATAAGTGTATTTTTAAACAATAATGTCGTATGTGAATACTTTGTAATAATTAGCATATTGAGTAATAGTGGTCGTCTACCACTACATAGATTCGTGGCATATTATGCATATACTGTAATTTAGCGCCTAGAAAACACAAATAGTGGAACAAGTACTTCCTATTATTCTGCCACTTTCCTCTTTGTATGCGTTTTTGGTCTTTACTACTACTCTACGTACTTTTCTTGACATGTTTATACTCAACTCTTCTATTTATACCAATATAATGGCATAAGGTAGCTGGCAGTATATTCATCATGTCATATACAGCTATTTTTCTTGTAAGTTACCTAGTCAACTAGTCTTCCTCTAATCGTGTAAAGTCCTCTCCTTCTCTAGGTTCAACTTCATACCTTCACCAAGACCACACCAGAGAAGTGTTTCTATACGTCTCAGTGGCGAAAGTGGATCTCCCTTGGTGGCTTCTTAATCGTTGGAGAGGAAATTGTTTCACCAGAATCTGTTTCCTGTCCTGAGGATAGTGTTTCTATTTCATGTCTGGTCCCATATATAATATATATCGCCACTTGATGTCTTTTTTCTAGATGGAGCCAATTAGATGACTCCAAGACTTCCTTAGGAACTTAACTTGATATATATCTTTCTGCATATTCGAACATGAATGAATATTTTTATTTTGTTCTTCATTTGAAATTTATTTTGAGCAACCAGGGCTCATCATCAAAACTTTAACATATAAAAATTATAAATAAAAGAAATGGCATGCTTAAATTATTCATGATAGGACAATAGAAAATGTCAGCTTATAATAACCGCCTAATTGGCAACATAAATTATAATAACAAAGAATTCAAAGAATAGCATAGGAGCAGACTAGGAGTGCTAGTGATAGATCCTTGACCTCTTCTATTCTTCGAGTGAGTGATCTTTTGTATTTTTTCTTGGAATTCCTCCAAAATTCTATCTGGACTACCGTACAGGTCCTCCACGTCAAAAATCTGGTTTAATAAAGCCCCCATTGCATGAATAAATGAATTATAGTTATTATCCGGGTTCACTCACTGGGTGGTCTCCTCTGTTTGTCATGGTGGCTTTAACACTTCACTCATGATAAATAAGAACGTGAATGAAGTAAAGAAATCGAAATTAATTTCTAATTGAACTTCTTAATCTCATTCACATCCAGCCCAAATGCTTGGAAAAAATTGCATGGTATTTTATAAAATTATTAGAACGTTGTTACGTACGTTGTTTTTTGTACTTCAATACCAAAATGTGAAAGTATTTTATCTATATAATAGAAAGACAAAAATTTCATAGTATATTTGTATCTATTTTATAAATTATTGGAGCACATTTTTTTTTATGCCCAAGGTGGGAATCAAACCCGCGTCCTCCGATATCGCGTTGGATGCCTAAACCACCTCGGCTATCTGGACACTGTATTTCTAGCCGAAATTTCGTGCTCCAATTCTATTACTTTAACCGGCATAGGGGACGGTGCAGATCATATTTAGAAATATTCGTATCTATTTTGTATTTAATTACTCTTTCAAAGGTATTTGTCACATGTCTACCTACGACCTAGATAGATTGGTTAATACGTACTTCCTGCCATAACTGATGAACAGGAACGTCATCAATGGACCGCGATCAAAACACTCAATTCCCATGGTTCATGGCCTGGGAGCAATTCTGCTAATCGAATAGCTATTACGTCATATATAAGTACTCTCAGCTCAATACTATTGCTATGTAATTATGTTTGTTAAATTTTATATTAAGTAATGAGTTGTAGTATAGAAATGATTGAAGTGTTTGGAATTTTATATCTAAATAAATAAAGACCTACGAGTATATTATTATGTATACTATAACATATTATATCGAGCTCTCCGACCGACTTGAGCCACTGAGCCTCCGTAGAGACATCGGTTCACTCTGTATATTCTACAGGCTCTATAACGGGGAATGCTCTCAGGAGCTTTTTGATATCATACCGGCATCACGATTTTATCATCGTTCCTCGCGACACCGGTTAAATGTTCATCCACATATAATCGAGTCCTGGAAATCTCACACAGCTCGATTTATGCGTTCCTTCTTACCGCATACCTGCAAAATGTGGAATAATCTTCCATCTAGTGTTTTTCCACAGAGCTACAGCATGGATTCCTTCAAAAAGGGTGTCAAAAGAGTCTTACAGGGTCGGCAACGCATTGGTAACGCCCCAAGTGTTGCAAATGTCCATAGGCGACGGTAACCGCTTACCACCAGGTGGGCCGTCTGCTTGTTTGCCACTCCATTACATAAAAAAAATATAAAAAAAATTATAGGTATTAGGTATACTAAGAATCTGATCTATGTAGTAAATACCACATTTTATTAGGTGGCAGGTCTCTAGATGATAAAACTATGATAGAAATCTACTCATCATTTTGTATGGAACAAAGGTTAGGTGTACATATTCACAAATAGAGTACCTAGTAGTCGAGAATGGAGCATTCTCGTCTACCTATTCACAACACAAGATAGTCCCCACCCGATAATTTATTATATGTGAATGTCCTGCGCCTCTGTAATTCTAAAGAATTAGATAAAATTTTCATCTTCATCATCATCGAAGACGTCCACTGTTGAATAAATGCCTCCCCACGTACGCCTATTAGCTGCTTGTAACCGTTGGCTACCCGCAGATTTTACGATGTCGCCAGTCGAACTAGTGGGGGCCTACCAATAGATAAAATTTTAACACATAAAAACCGACTTCTAACAAAAATATTCCAAAAGAAAAAACTCACTGAAAACTAAACAAACCTAACTTTCACACGGTAGTTATTTTTGTTCATTCAGTTCAGACAAGAGAAAATGAGAACATCATCAATGTAGTCGAAAACAATTAAATACGCATTATTGGGGATAACTCAAATACTACTCGTCTCACACAATCTCACACAAAAACCAGAGGAATTGAGAACCTCTTCCTTTTTTAAAGTCGGTGAAAAATATTGCACCATGTTGTTATTTATTTCGTGGCTAAAAATATGAAATCCTGTATTAGAAGTTTGTAGTTTACAGAAAGATAATGTTTCAAGGTAAATAAACTACTTTTTACATTGAAAAGTATGAAATAACGTGTTGAAGTCGATACCATGTCAATTCAAATGATTCTGAGAACCCATTTTCATATTTTGGATTCCACAACTTACATATATTTCATGTATTTTAGTGCTAAAATTCAGTTCTGATTTTTGTTAAATCCATTTTTTCAGCCGTTTCTTTTAGCGAGTCTTACTGCTAACAAAATAGATTTTCACTCACCTAAAATACACAGTACTTGTCAACATCGACAAGACTTGCAATTACCGTGTCATCGAGGTATACTTATGGGCAAATACTTAATACGAGTTATTTCAGTAATTTTTGAAGCGCTCGTAGCGAAAGTTGCTTAACCATTCTGAATCGATCAGCAAAGTTAAGCAACGTCCGCCGCGGTCATGAGTTGGATGGGTGACCGCTGGTGACATTACTACTGAGCGCTTCCGTGCTTCGGAGGGCACGTTAAGCCGTCGGTCCCGGTTGTTGTCTTAGGATGGCAGTCGTTACAGCATGGTGGTAGGGCACTTTGCGAATGCCCGCCTGGCTAGCTACCACCCTCAAGTTGAAAATCTGTCGCCAAGCACCTAACGGTGTGTTCCGGCAGCTGGCCTTGAGAGCCAGTAATTCTAGGTTAGCCTGAACAACATCTTCAACCACATCATCACTTACCATCAGGTGAGATAGTGGTCAAAGGCTAACCTATCAAGCATAAAAAAAAAAAAATTTGAGTGTAACTTAAAAACTAAGTTGATGAAATTGATTTGGGACCACCTTGAAATTAAAATCAATTCATACAAAAAACATACATGTAAGAGAATTAAGAGCCTCTTCAACTTGATACTGTCTTGGTGGGTACCACCGCTGTGTCAGATATTCTACCTCGAAGCAGTGTGCAAACACTAACTATGTTTAGATGTGAAAGAAAACTATAACAAGTGCAATTACTGGGCGAGTAAGACATAAAAACCAACGTCTCGGAATGGTAAACACAGTGCAGTGTCAAGCAGAACGATGCTAGTGACACTGTTACTCTTAAAGATATCCTACTTAAGGTGCCTACCATTAGGCAGGTGACTTGTCTTCTTACCACTTTATAACACTAAAAATACGACTCCGGACCATCCCTGACATGTTCTTGGACAAAAAACTATCAATTCGGGAATCGAACTTAGATGAACTCGCGGATTCGACGTCATTAAAAAAGAGGTCATTAAAAAGTAATCATGCAGCATACAGCAGAATGTAAGCCCTGACGTCAAACCTCCCATTCATAACAGCCTATATTTCGATTCCATTCTCACACAGAGCTGCCCACTCCTGAATTCCATTCATAGATTCCGGCAGTCTATCGTGACGCTTTGGCACTTGGCAAGGGCAAGTCCTTCATCGCCAAGAACCTCGTTAAACCCATTTTGCTTCAGAATTTCATTCATAAAAACTCTTATTATCACTTATTAAAGGCTGAGGATCGACTGTGAATATATTCATATGATAACAATACATTTGTACTGTTCTGAATTGGATACCGGTATAGACTTTCAGTACGACCACTTTTCTGTTTTACTGCATTAGCGCATTGAAGAGTGAACGGGTGCTGAAAGCAATAATTTAATTAGCACACTCACATCTCTCTAAAACTTAATGTGTTACTCATAATTTAATGAGATAGGTGTAGAGAAATTTGTATATAGTCCTGAATGTCTGTACGCGTAGCAAAAGGGCATCAGGCTCATTATATTTTCTGAAAATTTTTCAGAGTTAGACCGATGTGAAATAAGCCAAAAATGCTGGCATTATATGGCTTAACTATTTTAGCATTAAAACATAGAGTTAAAGATGTGCTGAAGTATTTCATAAGTGTAAAAAAGATAAATTTCATTTGTCATACATATTCAGGCCAATCAAGTTAATAAGAGTTCAGAAATTATTCTAGTGTATACCAATCTGAAGATACATTATAATATAATGTAGTTACCTGCTGTGACACCACACCACATACCTATGATAAAAAAAACATTTGTATTCTCTGTACTTTCGTCATCAAAACATTCAATCTTTTCATTGTAACTGTATAACGTTCGACAGGCTGGCCTGGCCTCCAAAAAAAATAATCTCTTTTTAATATTTCTCTGCCATAGACATCGTCTATGTACTTATTTAGTGCATGGTTTATCGACACACACATACGAGTGGGTAGAATTGGCAAGGACGTGACAATCCTTCAACAAGTCCATTCATGTGACGGTTTATTTGCTTAGTTTTGTGTCTATACAGCTGATCATGGTCAATGAACTTCCTGAAGACCCGTGGTTAATTTCAGACACCTACCCACATATTTTCAATGCAATACTGTGATTTGTTTAAAAAGATTCCATGGGTACAATAAAATAACATTCAGGTGGATAAGAACAGCTTTTATTAGCTAATCTACGTATAGACTACGACCACAATTCTTTGATGTTTGCAGCGCTGACGTAATAGATACGCCCTAAGGGACGCCCACGCATAAATTCCAACCATTGAAAAATTAATTAAGTAAGGAATTCTTTCTCCAATTCATTCTCCTATTTTCATGAATGGGATAGTATACGTAGGCGTGAAAGCCTTACAAATGACGTCAACGATACCAGGAGCTAATAAAACTGAGGATATCGGGTTCAACACACTGCTAAGTGGTCTGCAGTAGATATATTGCGGTCGTGGGCGATCCGTGGCCTGGACTTCAGCGGATTGCGTAAGATGGATTAGCCATTGAGGTGAGAGTGTGCAAACAGTCCAGATATTTTGTATATATAACATCTGTAATAGAGTGTTGACTATACTATGCGGTTGAATGTGTACTGTAAACTAAATGTAAGGAAAGCTTTTACGAAGTTTTTAGTGTTAATAATAACTAAATATGACTACACTCACCATTTGATGACATTTTGAAAATAGATCAATGGATGTTATTTAGAGACTATTTTAGACGAAGGACATCAACCCCAAAGTTCATTCAGCGCGCTCCATGACGTCGGAAGTGCCTAGTTAAGAAAAATTGGCACTTTCATTATTTATCATAAGGCTCATTGCCAAGTTTTTTGAGTGTCCCCACACACCGATGTCTGTGTCTACCTTAACGATAAATTGAGTCACTTCCCAAACCTATCGCCATAAAGTTTTCATCACTGAAATGGAAGTCAAATTAAAATAAAAAACGCCAGGCAAGAAAATATACTGAATGTTACGCAACGCACTCGATATATCCGACCAGACATTAGGAATGACACATCCTAAAGACATAGTAAATGATTTACTACTAACGTTTCTCTTTTTTCTCTTACACACTGAATCGTAGCCAATTTTTTTGTTCGTCGCCCGTGGATGGGATGTTGTCCAAACGAATGACTCCCGTTTAGATAATACACGTTATTTCTGTTCTTACATATGTTACTCGTCACACAAAATAATAAGGCCATTGGCCTAATGACAGTAGCTTATTTTTAGTTCGGGACTTTTGAAGGCGACGCGTTTTTAAGTGTTACCGTTGTGGAATTCGAAACGCACAGACTTTCCCTGGTTTCCACTAAAGACGACTGTCGTTTGAAAAAATCGCATGTAGGATTTTTACCACTCTATTTCTAGAAGACTGATGCGTCTCTGGCAACAGTTAATTGGCACAATTATTGTTTGTTTGTATAGGTTTTAAAACAACAGGCGCGAGGATTATACATTTTTAAGATTCATTTCATTTTTCTGATTTGAAGAAGCTCTCTAAGCTTTCAAGCTCTAGCTTTCAGATCTGAATCAATAAGTCCATATTAGTAGGGTTGTGATGGAGATGCAGGGAAGAGTTTTAGATCCTACATTATTTTTAATCCTCACTTTTAGTAACAATAGATCGAAAAAAGATATAATGGTGGAAGTCAGTGACCAAAACCTGTCAACAAGGGCAGGACCGGGAGTCACAATAAATTATTTCCTTCCTCTTTACAGAATATTACTTTATGTGAAATGATATCTGTATAAAATTATTTATATCATCGTTGTGAATAATTGATATTCGCGACGCAATAACCAAGATTAACAAAATATTAGCAACCTTATTTGTGGCAATACTTTTAGTCGCATGTTTACGGAACGATACATAACTTATTGATCCTGTCGAAAATATATCAGTACCTTACGATTCGTTTGATTATTGGGTATATATAAAGAAATATCAATTGTTCTCAGGTAGTCCAGCACGAGTGGAACAGATGCAGTCCGTGCGCACGACGCGCGGGAGCCGAGTGCGGCTGGAGTGCAAGGCGAGCGCCCGCCCTCCACCCAGGATATCCTGGTACAAGAACGGCCGGCCCGTCGCAGACATTGCCTTGCGGAGGTTTCGGGTGCAGAGCTTTAGGTGAGCATATTTCTTTGGATAAACTAGTCTTGAAGTAGTTGAAAAGAGGGCAAAACAGACTGTCAGAAAGAGAAAATTTACCAAACTTTTTGGTACTATCATCCAACTGGCGCAACTTTATCGTAGAATTGAGCCCAAACGTTATTTCCAACTATTAAATCCCTGATAGCTCAGGTTTTTTACATCTGATCGGTTATATAGGCAGCCTTTGAACACCATCGCCTGATGTTGACGATGTGGTTGGGGACTGAAAACAGGATTATCGTAGAATAGCGACTAGCTTTCAAGAACATGTTCAGGAACACACACTGCAAGATGGCAAAAGATTAGCTACTTGAAGATACCAGGCAAGCATTAATGGAATGGCCAGCCTTTGACTAGATCAAAGCTTGACCACTATCTTGCTCGATGGTAAGTGATGACGCGGTAAGTGGTGATAGGGCTAACCTAGAATTACTGGCTCTCAAGGAAAGCTGCCGAAACACTCCGTTAGGTGCTTTGCAGTAAATTGTCTACTTGCACCCTCGGAAGCACTCAGTAGCAAATGCTACTAGCGTCAAGTCATGATCGCAGCGGACGTTGTTTTACCTAATTGGTCGGTTAAGAACAACTAGGCAAGGTCCAACGAGCGCTTCGAGAACTGACTCAAATATTATGTTGATAGGTAACTTCAAGAAACCCTGACCTGACATCACTACAAAGAGTCATTAGGATCACAATTTGAAGGATACAAACATCATAATCGAGCGAAGTCCAATCATTCATCATAGTTTTAATTGATTGATCTTGATATTCATCTAGTACGGGTCGTTTAGATTCCATAAAGCAAACCGAGCGTGCGCTCATATGTTCCTTACATCAGCGTCCATTGGTTTAATTAGTGCAAACAGATTATTGTGCTAATCGCGACACCAGACTACGTCAATGACCGACCTGGGAAGGGTCGACACTAACTCGGATTTCACTCTGAACTTAGTTTGAACTAGTACTATTCAAATAGCATTGACGCATGCTAAGCGAAAACAGATTTTTTTTGGACGGTAAAACGATGAAAATATATAAATATTTCATCTATCAAATTAGTCATCAAATTGGTGTGCTGGTCTAATATCAACCTACCTGCCTAAGTAGTTCTCATTAATTGGATGAATATCGCCACCTTGTGCATTCAAAACGGATTGAAAGATTCGGCTGTCCAGCACTCGATTCCATAGAATAATAAGAATTGCACTAGGACTTTCTTCTGGGGTTGAGGGTTTAAGTCCCTGTGGAAGTTATATTTTTCCATACATTTGGTGAAATTTTATTTAGGTGAATAAGAAACATTGACCTAGAAACTCTGGTAATGTTAATAATGTGAATTTTTGCTTGCTGAAACTTGAAAATATCAGTGCATAGATAGTTCTGGGTCATCGGCAGACGTAAAAAACTACTTGTGAAATTAGGATAAAGTCTTTATCTCGAATAAGGTTTTTATAAGGACTATAACATCGTAAATACTTAATACACTTTTATTTACTGATTCAGCAAATAAAAACTGTACTAAATGGTGCATGCACTACATGAGTCTAGATTTACCGGGCTTTAAAAAACATGTATTTTTATTTCGTGAAATGGCTTCAATTCTAAATTTGGAAGCATTGTTGTGGATCGCCATTAGTCAGGATGCAATTGGCAAGACGATTCGGTCGATTAAAGATTCAACAGATCAAGCGTGCAATTACTTCGACTGACACCTTGATGTCTTTTTTATTTTGGTTGAGCTCTATAGTATCTACGTTATCACCAGTAAAATAACGTGGAGGAAAAGTCTTTCATTTGTATTAATTGCGCTTTCGAAAACTCGCGTCACAATAAGTATCGTAGCCTCTTTAAACTTGTTAGGTACAACAACCGTTTTCATATATTTTTGAGATATAAAAAAGTTAAATATTATCTTTAAACTAATATTCCTCGTTGTAACAAAAAAATTTTAAGATTAAGCAAGAATTTACACAAATCAAGTACATTAATTTCTGCATGCACCAAAATGCGCCTATTCGTTTCAGGTAGATAGTATTCCCCGAATCGTGCGCCAATAAATTAAAAGCGTGTTTCAAACAAAGTATTTTTGGATGTTTACATCGTCGAATGAATTAATAAGTTTTAAATGAGATTATCGAACATCCGACGACTCAATGGATGTAAAGGAATAATCGGGGAAAATTTGACATCGCGGCGTGGGTTGAAAGAAAATGTTTTCATTCAAATAGCACGTGATGTGATGCCAGAGAGTTCCTAGGGCAAAATGTATTTTTTATAGTTGGAATAAGTTCCAACTATATATATACTTCATAGCACCATAAATGTGCGACTTATGTCCGTATCGACAGTAAACCTAAGTGCTCATTTGCTTCTTTATCATGGGATTGTGATGAAATACGCAAGAGGCCCCCGTATGTGAAGCGGTAACCTCTACATATAAAAGATGCATATCGTCACAACAAGTAATAAACTGCACTGCGCCCATCACTCTGAGACATACAGTTTTTAAGTCTCTTGTGGTGTTGTGCCTGTAGTTTCATTTACTGGCTCTCAAAAACTGCTGCCGGAACACACTGTTGGATACGTGGCGACAAATTTTCTACTTGAGGGTGGTAGCTAGCTAAGTGAGTTGTGAAGTTTTTGTGTTAGATGCGTAAAATTTCTGGTTTCATATTTTGCCAAGCTGGAAAGTACTTAATATACTTATATCAATTTCTATCTTAGCTACGGAGTACGGACCTATTTGTAGGTACCCTGACATAGGGGATATCCGTTAACATGGGAAAAATCTGTATGCTTACTTTAACTATAGTATTAAGTAGATAACCGCATCAAAAAAAATGCAGATTTTTAATCCATTCCAAGAGGTGCTGTTGTTATTACTTCTATGCTTATTTTCATTTCTTCTCATGTGCATCCAGCGGTCCGTATGTAATTCATAGTCGTACTGTTTTCAGAAGGCGCTCGGTGTTAGTGATAAGGCATGCTAGGAATGAAGACTCTGCGACATACGAGTGCAGAGCACTTGGCGCGGTCGGGCCCCCAGCCATCGCCTCCGCCAACGTTAGCGTGGTGCCGCCCACTGAGACGACTACGACGACCGAACCTGACCGTAAGTTTAATCATTATTTAGAGATAACAAACGCTAGGATTGAACACTTCGACGTGCACGACAGAGAGATGACGCTACTAGTGGTTGTTCGTGCCAACATTTGCGACGGCTCCTGAACTTAGCCATAAATTCAATAATTCTTTCTAGATATAAGAATTGAGATTACTTGATTCCAATAAGAACACGAGTTTTTGCAGTTGCTTAATTTTCATTTAGTATGTCATCATCTCTCCCTAGTTTAGTCGTGACAGTATTGTGTTGTCATTCATGTGACTTTCCTTAATTTTCATTAAGATCGAGTCTTAAATCAGCCCAGTTAACACCGATCACAGCCATTAACCCGTTTCCACGTCCAATCATTGCAAATGTATGTTTACACCTAACAGCTCATTTACCTCTATCTGGAGCGAGTGTATGCATAAACAGCGTATCAATTGATGTCATATCATTGTTTGTAGTACCGTTTAGTACTGCGAACCCTCTGGGAACGCATAATGCTTCGTAGAACCGAATACAGTGTATGTAAACAATACTGCAACAGGGGCAATGGAGTGATCAGTTAGGCACCTAATGTATCGAGTCGAGGCTGGGTGGTTTCCATATGCGTTCAATATTCAATTGTGAATACAAACCATTGATTTTAGCTTTTGACCTGTGTTTCGTAAATTTTCATACCAAAGTATACGTATTTATCTAGCTGCAACAAAATAATAGAATGTCTTCCACGTACTTTAAATTTTTTACAGTATCATTGGAGTACAAAATTGACGGTTTTAACAGACAAAAAGAAAGGGGTTCTCGAATACCGTGTAGAGTACCCGCCTACGTATGACCATGCATACTCGTACATGCTTCTTAGTATGACACTGCATCATTACAAGCTTTTATTTACTTTATCATGCGAATTAAATTTAAATCACTTCCCGGTCAACGGTTGAGCTGATATTTTGCATACATGTGTAAATCGCGTGACAATGCAATATTATGATAACATGGTCCTGATCTGATCATGGAGCTGGAAGGTGGCTAAAGGAACTTCGCAATGAAACGACACAACCTCACCGAGTGCTCATTTAAGTCGTCTTGACGAATAGTTTTTTTAAATTTGTAGTTCTTTTACAAAAACATAATAAAAGCTTGTTTTTTTATCCGATTACCTCGACGCCTGTTGCTGTCAATTCACAAAAATGGTATCTAAACTTCTTAGTAGGCTTGCAAGAATATCCATTCTTGCTTTTTAGCAGCAGTAGAACTCTTTGTGCGAGTTCGTCCGGGGAAGTACCTACTGCCACCATATCTATTTCTACCGACAACAGTAATGTTCACATTAGTGTATCCCGATTAGAAGGGTATATGGGTGCCGGTGAAATTACAGACACATAAGATTGGCAAATTTGTGTCTCAAAGTGACGGCGTAGTGCAGTTCGACACATGTGGCGCATGGATCTGTTATATGCGGAGGTTGCCACCTAACACCAGGAGGACCTCGTGGTTCATGTTGATGGATCAACCATCACAATATCAAAACAAAATATCTCATATTTAACCAATGTTCAATGTTTACTAAAATCACGATGACAGAATACCATGTGGTGGGTCTTTAGCATTTATTTACATTTATTTATTATGTAACGAGTTCTGCACGTGAGTGACGTCATTTAAGTGTTCCCAAATATATTTATAAATGTTAACATCTTAAGTAATTTTATCTTGCCGTCAAACTTAACAATTTCACAACATTTTTGTTACAAGTCTAACTTAAAAACAGAACTAGTTAGTATCAATAAAATATATCCTCTATTTAACCAGCAAATACTGAAACGGTTGCTTTTTATTGAAGTTATGAAGCTGGATCAAAGTAAAAATTAAACAATTTTCGATATGCTTACAAATAAACCATTAGTTGATTTAACGGGCTGTTGGGATTGGAAACCCTAAATGAGCGAGGCTCGAACCGCACTTGGCCAGTTTCATGAAGGTTTAATAATATTATGTATCTCTTTTCAGCTATTAGTGGGTCGCCATGTCCGATGTCGTCCTTTTGCCTCAACGGAGGCACTTGCCTATACTTCGAGCTCGTGCAGGAACAAGCTTGCAAGTGAGTTCACTCCTTTTCTATTATCGTCCTATCGACCTGTTATTTAATCTATAGTCCTAAGTACTTCTATAGAATAGCAAACCTTAATGAAAAATCCTTCATAAAGAACAGTGTGAAATATTATAAAAAAACATGGCAGTTTTTAGGGCATTTTGCGAATGCCCGCCTGGCTAGCTACCACTCTCAAGTAGAAAATCTGTCGCCAAGCACCTAACGGTGTGCTCCGGCATCTGTCCTTGAGAGCCAGTAATTCTAGGTTAGTCGGAACAACATCTTCGAGCACATCTTCACTTACCATCAGGTGAGATAGCGGTCAAAGGCTAACCTATCGGGCATAAAAAAAAAAGTTGTCAGATGGAAAATACCTACAAATTTCATGATTAAAACATTTTATCAAAGAAGCCTTATTTACACTCTGTGATCATTTAGACGACAAATATGGTTGGGTGATTCTACCTATGCCAATGGTAATAGCATAGGCATCACTCGCCAATGAAATATAAACAAATATTGCAATAATTATAATAGACAAACCTTACAAACTGTTAAAATAGTAAAGACATATAAAAATAATCGCATTTCTTGTCTGTTGCTTTTAGCAGTGGCTCCATCTGTACCCTGTTTCCTGAACGTGGCATTAGAATTTTCAAAATAAAAACTTGTAATTGAGCTTCTAAGTATCGTGGAAGCTAAAGTTGATTAAATTATGTTCACGGTGACTTTATTTACATTGTATACTGAATTGCAAGAATAAGTAGGTACGTAAATAAAAAATATTTTATTGACACTGCCGCATAATTGGCTGCCAGCCTGGGTGATGTTGACATATTGTACGTTGTTCAGGTATATATAAGTTAAGGAGTATTAAAGACAAAATACAGCATTAAAGACCTAGCGTCCTTGGTGTGTAGAAGCGCCGCTTTGGTGTCTCGAAGTCTTGGGTTCGATTCCCAGGTCAGATAAGTCTGCCTCTATTACATGGAACCAAAGCATGATTAGCGCAACGTTGGTGCGTAGCCATCTTCGCCTACCCGGAGGAATACAGACGGGTTATTATGTATTTTAGGGTTCCGTAGGTACAAGAAAACGGTACCCTTTACTAAGCCCCAGCTGTCCATCCGTCCGTCCGGCCTTTAAAGGGCTATATCTATAGCATGGAAGTATAGGTAGCCTCTTGAACCTCTTGAACTTCACAGGATAGGTATAATTATTTACGACGTGTTGCATAAGAAATAATAATAATGACAAAGAGTTAAAAATAAAAGGGGGTCCTTAAGCAGGGTTCGAGACATGCGGATCTCGATCTGTATAAAAAATAACGATTATTTGGTACATTCTGTGTTGGTACGGAAACCTCGATGTAGAAGGGCAACTCGCACTTGGCCGGTATTTTATTTTAATGAGTATTTTATATTTGGAAATACCTTCTGTGTGGTTATTAGGATCAAGGCTAGGACATTCCTTTATACGTAGTTTTCAATAATTTTCTTTTCTGTTGAAATGTATCGTGTATGCAAGCTTCTACTTTTTCCGTATATTTATTACAACATGCTAAGGGTCACGTATGCATTCTACCTAGTTTTTAAAAGATTTATTTTTATTTTCCAGATGTCCCGAAGGCTTCAACGGGATGCGCTGCGAGAACAAGGAAGCCACCAACAGAAGCAGTATGTCTCATTCCTACACATGTAAACTGGGCCTCTCGATCAATTACTACTGTTAGCAGGCGATGCGCCGGCGCATAACCCGCCTCGTTCCAATTTTAAACTTTAGCTCGTGATGCTCCGACGCTGGCTGGCCGACTGTGAAAAACTTTTCGTTACACGATAAGTCGTTTCACTTTATTCTTTATTTTGATATTATTAATTGCCTATTTCGTTGGGTAAAAATGAAGTCTTTTAAATTTAGATCAACTAATGATGGCGAAGCGGTGCTGATGCACGTGAACGTTTAATTTTAGAACAGTTTTCACATTACGCCAGCCAGTGGTACGACCGCGGCTGTTCTGTTATAGTAGACAAAGCTGTTTCTATCGTTAAACAGTGCATTTTGTGAACTGTACGTAGTCACGTATGTTTCACGTTAGTTAAGATTGTTGCCGATCCACTCGGTATTTGTAAATAATTATATAAAACATATTTTTTTACGATTAATTTCGAGTCTCGTTTCTCTATCGATCCGAGTAGAAAATTAGAAGACTCTTATTTATTATTTAATTTACTTACTCGTTAATTTTCATTATTACCTAGTAGTTTTTTATTACATTGTAAGTTTAAAAGATGCCCCGTGATAAATATTTATATTTGCAAGTCTGTTTGGAAGGTAATTAATAAGTTTTGAAATACCCACGTAACTTCTTTTTAAACGATGCCGATGTTTTGAATTTTAAATCAATTTCGAATATTTACGAATATCAATATTTTTATTGTTTAAAAAAGACGCAATTCATGCTTGAACGTAACGAAAATTCGAAAATAATTAATGGACTTCTAAATCCCATATAAATATCTATGAATATTCATTATTTTATTATTAAAGTTGTAAATATTTTAAAATATTTGTTTTAAGTATTTCGATTATAATGATGTTAACTATAAGGTTTGATGACTAGTAGTATTTAATATTCTGATTTGAAAGAGACTTACATTTATGTACATATCTATTAGGATAAGAGATTTCATACAAATAATAAAATATTTTTAAAACACACATAAGTAGAGACAAATCAACTTGCTAGGCTTTCTAAAGATATTTGTTAATATTGTTAATTCATACTAAAATTATAACCACTTCTTTTTATAATCTACCTTCTTATTTGTGAAAGCAAAGCAAGTTTAGCAAACTCACTGAAAGAAAATAATTCTTCACGTTTTTTCCGATCCGATTATATCACCTAGTCATTATAGCAGTTTTTAATACGTAGCTAGGTAGAATTAATTTATATATAATATTATAATATGAGTGTAGCTAATTGGAGGAATGGTTGTGGTTATTCTTTACGGCTAACTTTGCTATGGGACCGAAAATATCTTTCACAATTTACAGTTTTGTTGTTTATTTTTCTGTTTGTATAAAGTCCTACATTTTTATTTCAATATTTATGTATAATTGAATTGGAAAGGGACTATTTATTTTCGTGGAATTTTCTATGCGTAAGGTAAAATGACATCGTTCAATTATCATACACAATGTATGCTCGAATAACATTATAATTTGATTACCTACTTGCAGATTTTTTCGAAGAACAGGTACGATCGCCTTTTTATTAAGTAGGTATGTTTATTTTTTTCGGACGATATCATTACACCTTACGATAAGTTTTGTAGTCTCACAACAAATATTAAGGCGCAAAACGTTGTTTTAAGTACTGTAATGAAATACCAAATCACAATAAAAGAATGAGTGTTGGAATTAACAGACAGGCGACAAATTGTTTTTGTTTTCTTTATAATTTTACTTGCACTTTCCTTAATCCTTAAAAAATCCGACATGAAAGAATAATGGAAATAAGAATGGTATGTATTTTCAAAATTGTATTTTTTATGTCGTGCACTTTTCCTTAACACTCAGCACTCATTACAAAAATGAAAAAATGTACTTAGGTAAATTATTTTACTTCAGTTTGACTTCATTATTACATTTTTTCATTTTAATATAAATATGTTAAAGAAATGTATATATATCTACTAATGCTTAATATGCACTCAGGTGTCTACTAATACTTCAATAATATTTCACGCATGCCTATGCATGTCACAAAAATATATTTTTCTTATAGAAAAAACTTTCGCACTTACTATTTGTTGTGAGATAACAGTATTTTAGGCACTATAATAATAACATTGCATGAAAGTATTGTTTTAATTTCTTAACTCTTTTAAGTTTTACATATTTATAGCCTCTTTTAATTCTTTTCAGGCAAAGGTGAACCTCTGTGGTGAGCGGCATCTTAACGACAGAAAAACGAATTTCGGCGAATATTTAGTAACGACAATTGAAGCATTCCTACGTTATAATCGAATTATTTCTGTAAATTCAGAGCCATTTTAGCTATTTACTAGGTATTTTGTTTTGCTCAATGTTAAAGACGATTTGATTGTTGAGTTTGATTAGAATTTCAGTGAGAGCCAAAACAGTAAGTAGGTTAAAATTGCGAAATAATGAGGCACAAATGTGTCAAAGTCATATGTAACTGAGCAGCTACGAATTTACTCCTAATATACTTTTTTTGTAAAGAATGCACAGAGATCATAAATAGTACTTAGGTACATGTGCCACTGTCGCAGAATAGTAAGTTTAATCGTTGC
Source organism: Plagodis dolabraria (assembly GCA_963854805.1). Classification (NCBI taxonomy): domain Eukaryota; kingdom Metazoa; phylum Arthropoda; class Insecta; order Lepidoptera; family Geometridae; genus Plagodis; species Plagodis dolabraria. The sequence goes on along the minus strand of OY978443.1, from coordinate 4,199,488 downwards.
TACTATTTGGAGGAGTACGGGGACAATTTTGAGCTATATTATTTGGTGCAAAAAGCCCATTAGGTAAACTCACGGATCATGAAGTTAAAACGAGGAGTTTAACGTAGGATATAATTTTACATTCTTATTTACATACCAGATGGCGCTGGTGACATATGTTAAACACGATAGCTTAACCTCTACGCTCAGGTCAATTTTTACTCAAAATTTAAAAAATGGATAAACAGCTCACTATACACTAATGTTATTTGTAGAACTGTTGGTTTTAAGTTATTTTCTTTCTTTATATGACAAAATAGTCACATTTTACCTACTTACTGAAGTCGTGGTGGCACTTATCTTAACATATCGTCAATTTCTTTTAAATCACATTGACTGAATAAAATTAATTTCCACTGCCGAAAACACCCATAATTTTAATCTGATTTTAGGTACTTAATTTCAACATCTTGTAGATTTAATTTACTGCAATTAAATTTAGTTACTTAACTTATGTACTCCTACAAGAAAACTCCTCGTTAAACTCTATCAAGAGTCACTAAATTACCGAAATAAGTACCTATCTAACATATAACAAACTTGCCTGAAGAGTAGATATAGTAGATATTCAATTTACACTGTAAATATTAATACCTACCTTATTATTTACTTAGGCATTACAGATTATTCGACACTTCTAGAACATATGTATTCTAGAAGTACATCTAGTTAAGGAAGCTTTTGATAGCTTATAGTAAAATTATATTCGTAACAATATGGTGCTTGAATGTGTAGGTACTTAAAACGAACGACAAGACATACTTAATAAGTTCCTAACTTTGTATCATAATGTTTAACTGGCCTATAACTATGCACGATAATCATTTACCTATATCTTGGATTCTACCGTAACTAATAAGTGAAAAATATATGACTTGAAAGTTATGTTTTGAGGCTCAGAACTTTCAAGTTAGCTATCTTTTTCAAAATTTGTAACGATACTAGATAATGAAGGGGCTAAAGTGATATCATGCTTAGTTCTGAACCTAAACTCCCAAATAAGGGAGTGATCACCCTACGTTTGTATGGAGAAGTGACCGGCCAGTTTACTCTTAAAATTTATAATATATTCATCCAAACACTGGTGCTTTGTTTGACTAAGAAAAATTCGTTAATAATAGTTTCGCAGCAAGTTATAAGTTACAACATGATAATTTTCCGTTTTTTAGTGTAGCTAACAGCACACTATGAGCATTTTAAAACCCTAGCAGGCAGTCTTCTTGGGTAATCAATCCTTATCCCGGTTATTGTTCTGGTGCGAAGCGAATGACAGACATTTAGGTACTATGAGTTTGTATATTTAGAGCTCTTTCCCTGTCATGCGTATTTTGGCCCGCGGGCGGAACCGGTCCGCATGCGGGTGACAGCATGCTCCTGGCCACACGCAGGACAAAGATTTCGTTTGCCACCAATCCGCGTTCAGCTCGCGTGATAGGAAACACATGTATGAAATTATACGATGCCGGCAACTCCGCGAATGAGATAGAGCACGGTATGGGGGTAGTAGAACGCTTCCGCAGCTCATTAGTCAGGCATGTGATTCGCTTACCGTCAGGTGGATGACTTACTTTTGACATTCACTTTATATGGAAACAGTATCTTCTTCCATACATTCATAGACCAGTAAATGCTTGAGAACCTCATCTTAAAGTTTTGTATGAAGTTCACCTAAGTACTTATTTTCTGTTGTAACTTGTAGCATTGCCTATTTTTTCTATAAAGTTAGGCAAACTGCAAAAAGAAACAAATCCTAACAACTTGGGATTGAGCCGATGTCCTTTAGGAAGCTTTAGGCAAATACTTTCACAAATAAAGCCATGTGGCAGGAAATACTTTTCCTGAACAATTTTCTTAGGTTGTATATGACATAAGTATACATACAATGATATTATGTTAAGTTGTATTAACAGTTTTGTACAGTATTATTTGCTGGTTAGATGTTATTTATTGTAGCTTTTAATCTGCTATTTTGTAAGTGCTTTGTTATAAAATATACAAATTGAAAATGAATTGCTTTTTCGTTTTATTTCAATTTTTATGTCACGCTACACGCTCAGTGACCACGAGGACTGTTAAGCGGTAACCTGTCAAACAGAATATGCATTTCTGCAGTGAGCCCATCACCGACATACAGTTACGTCTTGTGTGATTATTATTTATTAGGTGCTTGGCGACAGAATTTCTACTTGAGGGTGGTAGCTAGCCAGGCGGGCATTCGCAAAATGCCCTACCACCATGCTATAACGACTGCCATCCTAAGACAACAACCGAGACCGACGGCTTAACGTACCCTCTGAAGCACGGAAGCGCTCAGTAGTAATGTCACCAGCGGTCACCCATCCAACTCATGACCGAGGCAGACGTTGCTTAGCTTTTCTGATCGGTTCAGAATGGCTAAGCACACTTCGCTACGCTACCACCCTCAAGTAAAAAATCTGTCGCCAAGCACCTAACGGTGAGTTCCGGCAGTTGTTCTTGAAAGCCAGTACTTCTAGGCTGTTATAGATATGTTAATACCAAGTGAACCTCATGCTTGTTTAATCAATCCCATAAAAAAAAACTACAACAAGAATTCTGGGTGCAGTGAGTGAAATATTAAAACTGAATAGAAATGTTAACCTAGTTTATTTTCAAAAGTTAAAAAATGAAACATTCAAAAATGATGCTTAAAATGTAAATTATTATCTTAATTTTTGAAACATTAATATTTACAATTCTAAAACTTGCAACATTACATTACAAACCTAGTAGTCTAGCAGACATACATAGTAGGACATATTAGTACCAAATACAAGTACTGTTAGGTGGGTGGTTACTAAGAATTACAATTACATTAAAAACCTCATTATTTAAAAATATTCTCAATAATGATACTATTTATTTTTGAAAGGAAGTAAAAGCTTTACTTGTGTTTGTGTTTCCAATAATATATAAAAAATTATCAAATTACAAAATGTCTATCCTTCAGTGTTTCACGGGCACATTCGTTCTTATCGAATTAGTAGGAAGTGCTAACTAAATAAATAGGACTGATATTTTGCTATTGAGCTTTATACATGCTACTAGAACACTAGTAACATTAACAAGAAGATTTTTTAATGTTACTAGTGTAGAAATTTGAGACCATCCAACTACTTCTAATATATTCTAAGGTCTATGATAATAATGACTTTCACGACTTGGTTGCAGCTATGAAGCCTCCTCTGACATGAAAGCCCTTAGTTCTAAATACCACTAAAATCTTTCATTTTAGTGAACATACTACAAAACATGATTTCTTTGTAAGGACGTGGATTTCCAGGAACTACTAAATATCATCCATGAAAAAGAATATTAACTTATTAATACATACATTCAGACATACTTCATGAAAACCTGTATTTAATACAATAATTACATAAAAATATTTTAAGAAAACATGAAATTAATGTTTTTGAAATGACACTTAATGAATTGATTCATTCAATTCATGATGATTGAAATAACACTTTAAAATATATCTAGTTACAATTACTTAATTTTCCTGGTAAGCCGACGTGATATCATAAACGCCACGTAGCCCAATTGGGATTATTTACGACGTATTTCGATTCTTTCAAATTATCATCAGGTCTCAATTCGGAATGGACGATCCGAAAATCATCTGTATCATATCACTCAAAGAAAATTGTCTCAGTTGAGCTATGTTGTGTTTATAACGTCACATCGATTCAGCACAAAAAATAGGCGAAATTCTAGACTAAGTTTATATTCTTACGTGTTTTTCTTTTGTTTCATTTAATGTTTTATATATGTTATTCGTTTTTTATTTTATTAAGGGTCCGTTTCAGAATGTCCTAATAAAGTTTCGGGTTGCTAACCAACACATAAAATAACTGAATGATAAAAATGACAATTAACATGCAGAGTGATTCAAGCTTTAACCAATGGATAGGCTAAATCAATGAATGTATAATGCAAAGATAGTGTTTTGTTTGATAAATATGTTCTGGGTAGTATAACCGGAACTTACTCAAACATTCTGAAAGAGGCCCTTAACGCAAGTACCTATTTTTTAAATATATTTTTTGTATCTGTTATTATTTTATCAAATGGGCGTACAATAAATAGGGATATAGAGATAGACATGTAGCTCCACAGGAGGTTCGTTTGAAACATTTGCTGCGCAAAGAGCATAATACTATGATGTGGATTATTTCTCGACCTCATGGAGATACTGGTTTAATATATACAAGCTGCAACAAGTTTTTCAAATAACCTACACATAAAGTAACAACAAATTTCTAAAATCTATCAAAAAAAACAGCATTCTTGTTCAGTCTTATACCTATTTTATCACAATGTTTCCTGATTATATAAAAATGCAATCAGCATTTGCTTGGCAACCAGAATCAAAATTAATAAAATAAAGTTAAAACTTATTTAGTTATCTACCAGAAAGGCTTGAAGCATATTGACCCATTTATCAGTTATCATAACATTTTTCAATTAATTTGAAACCAAATCAAAACAAGAATGCTGCCGCAAAGAAGTTGTATTAAAATTAATGTAAAACCTAATCAACAAGCTTATAGCTAACTACTGTATCCATTTTGTGTAAACTAGTGGAGAATGATTTCAACTGTACATTTTGAGCATTTGCAATAGATATGGGTTTAGCTTCCGCCCATTTTTCTGGCACATCACAGTCTGTTTTAGCATGAATTAACACATCAAAGGAACACCTGCAGTCAAGTAATGGTAAGTAGGATATTGTGGCAGCAACTTGAAGCATTACATCTCTAATTTCTTGCTGGATTTTCTTCAATTCTTTGCTGCCAACAGTTTCATTTTTTTCCTTAGATAGGGCAACGTCTCCCTCTTCATACTGGACATTAAAATCCCAGCATTCTAGCACTTCTTTATTGGCAACGTTGAGGATGACAAGTGACAGCTTGCTCACCTGTTTGTTGAGTATCCATTCTGAAAAATTCATGCTTTCAGGTAATTTATATTTTGTAAAATAGTGTAGTACCATTCTATTCTTTAATTCAAATATATTCCACTTATTGTGTTCAAGGTTGAGCCATCTTAAATCATTGCCCACATAATTACTTGCCAACAGATGAGTGATCAAACCCTAGTCTATCAAAAATAAACAATAATCTAGTTTTTAACCCCACTTAATCGCATAACATTTGTTGGCGCAAATTCGCACAAAATAACATTATTTATTATTATTCAATCATTTATTAATTGTAGCCGATCTTCAGGGGTTACCAAAATAAGGATCAGTACATTTAAACAATTATTAAATGTATATCAAAACTGACTTCTGCGAGTTTATAACAACCCTGTAAATATACCGATACAATTTAATAGCTAATAAATAAAAATAGCAGTATAATATATAAGTAGATCGAATGTAGAATTGATATCAGTGAGGCTTACATAAAACAATTCAAATTATAACAGTCAATAGCAGCTTTGATTGATGAGGGGCTTCGTAGTTTTCTTTGTATCACTGTTATACTGTATTTCATTATATTTTAAATCTAATATAATAATGAAATTCAGTATAGTAGTCTCTATCTGATCTCCATCACAAAATTTAACTACAGACTACTACTTACAACAGATTACAGATATGAGCATTTCCATAATCTCATTTTGAAAAATAATAATGCGAGGTGAAATGTGTGAATAATGACATGTGGTATACCTTCACTTTGTGTAAGTAGGTTAGTTAAAAAAGTCTTGATTTGTTCGTCTTGGGATAACAACAGGGTAATACCATACTGCTGCTCAGCTTTAAATGATTCAGGTGGATATAAACCTCTTTGAAACAGTACTGAGTTAATGGCAAATTCTGAAAATAACAACATTTTTGAAATTTTCCATGAGACAATCAGTAATACAGGCAGAAAGAATTTTGAATTGGTGTAGGTATGCCATATATTTTAGTTATTTTTCATGTAACTCCCACTATCCAATAACATGTAACCATATGATAATTACAGAACTACACGAGTAAAATTAAAAATTTCAATACTTTATTTCTCAAAGCAATGGGGTTCCGGATAAAATTTCGTGTATTCAAGCTAAGTAGGTAACTTATATCTGTTAAAATATGAAATGTACATAGTGGCATACACCGCATCTTAAGGCAAACCTTTTGAAAGTGAAAAAAATAGTGCAAACCCCAAAGTATAAGATATTGTTACAAAACAGCAGGTGTTAGGTATATACTTACTGAGGTATTCGCAAATAATTTGAGCGGACCCTCGAAGGGTAATGCAATTCTTAGTCTGCTGTTGAGACATTTTATAATAGGAAATATTTAGTATTTACTCACTAACAACACAACCGGCAAAGTTTAATAAAAACAAAAAGGAAATGCTACAGCGACAAAAAGGACGGTTAGATTTTGATTTCAAATCAAAGTTGAAACCAGTTGAAACCAATAACCACAGAACAATATTAGCGAGAATCGTAACCAGAGTTTCTCTGTCTACGGCGAGAATTTTATTTCAACTCCATAGATAAGAACAGTAGGCATAGTAAAGCCCTCTGCACACCGGACCCGTGGCATGTAGGTCCTGCGCAGTTTGTAATGTTAGGGATTGTATGGAGGCCTTCACACCGAGCAACCGCAGTGCACCCAAGCGGCCCGTGCACGCTACCCGCATCGATAAATAAGTGCACGGCACCCGCATGGGTCACACGCTCCTTCGGATGTTATCTACATATGTTATTACATTAGTTGTATTTAAGATGCCGTCCATTAATCATTTGAGCATTAGCATTTTTTAACCCCCCTTCCCCTTTGGTGATACGTGGTGAGGTCAAGGACTAAAAAAAAATCACGTGTCTTTATTATTACCTTTATTTAATCTTAATTTTTTTTTGTATATAATTATAATATAATGTAATTATAATAATATTATCTCTATAAACAGGTATAAAGCTAATTGTATCCTGAATTATTCGTGAGAACTTCGTCTATTGCCCGGCAAGTCAACATCACTCTACACGCCGCTTTTCGGTTTAGAAATCCCGCGTTTGACGAAGAAATATATACACATGATATCTTACTACATCCCCCCTCCTTTGTGATATTTTGTGATTTTTGCTAAACCCCCTCCCTCCCCCTTTCAAGCCTCACGTGATGAATGGACGGTCCCTAATGTCTATGATCAATCAAACTGACAGGTCAGTCAATTTAAGATTTATTTACAAAATATAATAAATTTTATTTTCATATAGTAGATAGGCATTATCTGCCAGTCAACCGAATTCTACATAATGGAATTTTGTGAGATATGGTTTGTAGGGCTCTTTTGGGCCTCTGTAGTTAGTTTCAGTAGCTAATTTATACGATTGCTTGTTAAAATTTCGTGTCGAGCTAATTTCTAATCAGTTAGTTTCAAGCGAACTCTGCCTGCGCCACCTGTGCACTACGGACTTCAACGACGTTGTTAACGTGAGACTTCATGTGGGTCGAGACGTTGCCCTAAAGATTCTAGGTTAGGCTTTATTTTCTTTTGTAAACAATGCCTTGTTCCCAAACAATGAATGCAGTAGTGGGGACCTTTGTGTTGCAAAACTGCCAGATGTTGTGTCCGCAGTGCCCCCAGGCTCGTTATTTTATAGGTCAAAATGGCCTTCAAAATTCACCAATAAAGGTGTCATAAGAATTCTGAAATTCACCTTTTGATATCAATCAATAATCAAAACGTAGGTAGTAGTGGTGTTGCGAGCCCTGCTTCGCTTTCGAAACCGTTTTGGGAGGTTTAAATCTTGTCTAAAAATAATATTCCTGCATTAAAATTTAAAACAAATACCTCTTGGTGCGAGAATTTTTGTTGCCCAATCGTTATCTTGTTCGATTATAAACGTTTTGGCTACTAATACCATGCAAGCCTGGGAGCATTTTCTTGCATTCCTGTACCACTTATTTCACGTAAATTTTGATCCATTTAACTAAAAATAACTGACAACTAGTGTGGTGTTTTATAAATACTCTTTTGTATGTTGTCTATATTGTCAGTAGCATGAAATGTCAATCTGTCTGAAGGTCAATCGTACTACAAATTCTATGACAATAAAAGCATATATCCATTATTTTCCTTGTTTTCTTATGTATCAATTTATTGTGACAGTAAAAAAAGTGAGCAATGGCCACCATGACATGATTGCTGAGACCAGATAAGTTTGACATTATCCGGGATATCCAGCAGCCGATTTAAAATACGGGTACTGGGAACAAACATTCGCCAACCATCTCAAAAAAGATACTTATCAGGCAGGTATCTTAAAGATACTTATAAACAATATATCCCCTAATGTGTATTCATTTGCTTGAGACGTAAAATATCACCAAAGCTATTAATTTGTTAGATAAAATTTATCTCAAATCCATAAATGACATACACGGTAGATATATGCTAATTTGTGCAAAACAAAAATTGGAAGAGACGGTGTCTCGCTTTTTCGCACACACCAACTAGCGTTTGATTGTAATTTTAAATCTGTCAATGCTGAGGAACACAGAAACGAATATGTGCGTGATGCATTTATCGCCAGTATACACTCACAGAAGATCTGTCAAAAACTACTAGAAAATCTAGAAATAAGCTTAGAAGAAGCGTGTAACCAAACTCTGTCACTTGAAATGGCTGAAAAAATTGCAATGATTTCAAATCTAGCAATACTTACTTTCCGCTTGAACTAAATCATCTAGAAAATACTAACGAACAAGGTAATTGCTCCAATTTGGATGCTTCTTCGTCATCTCAACGCTGCTTCTTCTGTGGTGGTAATGTACATCAGAGAAAAAAATGCCCGGCTTTCCATGCTTATTTTCAAAACTCACAAGAAAGGACATTTTGCTAAAGTTTGCAGAAGTGATAACCCTAAAAGCAAGCCAACTAATAATGCTATAGTAGAACCAAGTCATCCTGAACTACTGCTCTACACTCTATCCGATCATTACTTTGCTTGGCTACTAATGTTACACCTCATGAAAGATTTTTTTAGCCACCCGCGTCGTACAGCAAATGGAGAGTCATTGCCTACGTGGCTTTTGAAACCTGGTCCTATATTGATGAAATATAACCAAAGGCGGACAAAATATGATTCCAAAGTGGAAGAAGTGGAGCTTCCAGAAGCCTTTCCTTTGTATTCTTATGTAAGACTAGCTGTACCCGCTTCGTTTCCTTTCGCCGCGTTCGTTCGCGATTTCCATACCTGCAGGTAAAACTACGTAAGTAATACCATAATGCACCATAGCATAGTCGTGCATGTGTAAGTAGACATTTGTTCCGGAAAGCGATATCAGAGCAGTCTAAGTTAAGCAACGTCCGCCGCGGTCAGGAGTTGGATGGGTGACCGCTGGTGACATTACTACTGAGCGCTTCCGTGCTTCGGAGGGCACGTTAAGCCGTCGGTCCCGGTTGTTGTCTTAGGATGGCAGTCGTTATAGCATGGTGGTAGGGCACTTTGCAAATGCCCGCCTGGCTAGCTACCACCCTCAAGTTGAAAATCTGTCGCCAAGCACCTAACGGTGTGTTCCGGCAGCTGTCCTTGAGAGCCAGTAATTCTAGGTTAGCCTGTACAACATCTTCGACCACATCATCACTTAACATCAGGTGAGATAGTGGTCAAAGGCTAACCTATCATGCATAAAAAAAAAAAAAAAAAAAGTCTTTTGACATAACGTGTTGGCAGAAAAAATCGTAAAGGGGCTTGCTATTTCAGCTATATTATTTCTCTCTGAGGGATGGCACATTATAAATTTGAGGATATTAAGGTCGCAGAAATAATGATAGACTTTACTTCTTGAATCACATTAATATTATTCCTAAAATACTCTTCGACTTTACAGCCTACGTCTTGTAAACAATCCTTTTACATCAATTCTAAATATTTTAAATTGATTACTTCTGACAATCTATACAAAACGAGATTACATAACGATTAATCAACTAAAAAGGTTAAGCGTGGAGTGCGTTTAACCCGTTTAACCGTTGTAGTTGTTAATCGCCACAAATTTAACTTGATCCAAAGATAATTCAAATTCAAATTCAAATTCAAAATCATTTATTCAATTTAGGCGTCTACGACGCTCTTATGAAGGTCAATTACAAACTTTAATATTGAAATATTCTACATAGTACTGCCACGTTCAGCAAAAAAAATTTATAGAGCCACTGCGAGAAGAACGGGCAAGAAACTCGGGGCCATTCTTTTAAACGTCTGTTTACAATTTGTTATAAACAATATAATACAATAATTACAATATTTGTTTAAATTACGTAGGAGACAGGTGATGGCTTGGCAGAGTAGAATTTTCCAAGCATTTTTGTCGTTTAAGTAATCACAAACTGTGTAGTAGGATTTCTTAATCAAAATGTTTTTCAAGTGTAATTTGAATTTTCCCTCTGTGAGCATTGTAATATGTTCGGGAATTTTATTATAAAACCGCACACAATTACCTAAATAGGACCTTTTATTTGTCTTTGTTAATCTAAAACACGGTACCGTTAATTTATATTTGTTCCTAGTGTTGTAATCGTGGTTGTCACTGTTTAATTTAAATTTACTCAAATTTTTCCGAACATACATAATATTTTCAAATATATACAGACTCGGTAAAGTTAATATATCAATTTCTTTAAAAAGATCCCTTAGAGATTCCATAGGATCCATTTCTGCATCTCCGTTTCAGCTTGGACATAAATGTTTTTCTATCTATCCAGGTATTCTCGCCTACAAGTCGCGGTTCGCAACTGAATCTCGTGCAAAATTGTAAGTAGGTTAGATAAGTACATAAAAAAATTAGTTGAATCAGTTTTAAGATTTTTTACCAAAACGGAGGTGATTAAAACGTAAGAAAAATATGGCTTCATACGAGTTGGACTTGTGCACGAAATGTTCCGTGGCATTATCAATACAATATTAGACATTGTTTATATGAAACTTTTTTAGTGACATTTTTTATACTTGAGGGTGGTGGCTTACCAGGCGGCCATTCACAAAATTCCCTACCACCACGCTTTAAAGACTGCCATCCTAAGAACAACCGGGACTGACTGTTAAACTCCCCTCTGAAGCGCTTAATAGTAATGTCAATAGCGATCACCCACCCAAGTCATGAGGGCGCCGACCGTTGTTTAATTTAACTAATCAGTTAAAAATGGTTAAGGGAACCTCCCTAAAAAGCGCTTCAAAACAATACCATAAATATCTAGGCTATAGCAAAAAAAACACCAATCAGTTGCTTATGTAAAAGACCTTCAATAGTATTTGTATTAAGGCTTTTCAAATTCGTATTTTCAAAAGAGAACTCCTCCGTAACTGCTGAAGTTGAAGATATGAAAAAAATATATTTTTTAGATGAATTCAAGTACAACATGTGCAACATATGATTTTACTTTATTACTACTACTTTTGCCTTAAAACAATTTCAAACTACATACTATTTCTTGATGGATATACTACAATTATTTATTTATTTAGAACGAAACACCAACATAATATATATTACAACCTTTTAAAATACATGATAACTAACACTGATTCTGATATATATTATAACCCTCATGGGTGTTTACAACATTCTCAAAATACGTAGAACATTATTCTCGTTGAACAACAAATTTTTTGTCAGCTAGAATATTGTTGTTTTTTTTTCAATGAGAAATTACAAATAATTTTTATACAAAGAAAATAATAATGGTATCTATAAATTTATTATTAAAAGTACTTTAAAATTTACTTATAGGACTGAAAATGGCAGAACGTCATCTATCTAAATACCTTACTAGTTTGTTCTTAAAGATGTTTAGAGTCGTGAAAGATATCAAGATCTTCCACGGGCATTTATTTCATTAAAAGTACGGCACATTCTAGGTATTGGGGAGTTATGAGCTATATTAGTTTTGCAACATAGCATTTGTAGATCCATTGACATTTTCCTAAGAAAATGTCGAATTATTCAGATTCAGAACGCTAGCGGTTCCGAGGTGCTCTGCGAGGACGCGGGCTACAGTGATAAATTATGATGATATAATAAGTTATGTCTATAACGCTGTCATGAAATAACTGGTAAACTAAAGATAATATTTTTTTATATGTTGGTAAATAGTTTCCGGCTTTAGTAGTTTGTAGGATACATAATGGTTCTCTACTACATTAAGAGTTTGAATGGGACGACATACATCTTTTGGAGTTCAAAACTTTTCTTGATAAATGTATTAGTGTTTATATGTAATTAATACTGCATAAAGATAACGTTTGCCAAGTGAAGATGGAGAATGTATCTAGAAAATAGTAAGAGATAGGTAAAGGAGAGGGATTTAAACACAGGGAATCGGGAGAGCAGTCAAATGACACATGTCATAAATCCAAAATGGTGGATTCAAGATTCTAAAAAGCAAAAATAGGTAGATAATAAATAAAGCCTTGATATTGATTTTTATCCAAATTCAAGTAACTTTTTCCATTTGGTAGACTTCTTAAAGATATAAAATTCAAATTCTAAATAATGACGTTCAGAACTACTTAGATTTTAAATTTCAGCCAAATCGGAGTTACTTTACTTAAGTGGCAGATATCGTCGAAAAATTAATTTCATATCCTACTAATATTATAAATGCGAAAGTTTGTAAGGATGTATGGATGTTTGTTACTCTGTTACGCAAAAATCACTGAACTAATTTTATTGAAACTTTACAGTAATATAGCTTAGACATCAGAATAACATATAGGCTATTATTTATAAAGATATTATGTGTATTGTTGAAAATATAATGATAAATTTCAAGTAAGTAAGAAAAAAATCAGCCATATGCGATCTATTCTGGCGTGCCCTGCAAAAATCTTAAGTGTTACACGCACATAATGAATAACGGAAATGTTTAAATGTAAAGGAGAGATAATATATGAACATTCCGGCGATGACGAATAGGGAGCCACTTGAGCTTATTACGAAAATCGGAGCATGATCATTTTTGCGTAAGCCATATATAAATGTTTAAAGAAAAGTAAAGACGTCTAGAATAACCCAGATATAAATTTTCAGGCAAATCGTAGTAATTTTTTTTCACTTGGCAGACGTCATCGTAAAACAAATTCCGAATTTGGAATAATTACGTCTAAAACCACCTAGATATCAATTTCAGCCAAATCGGAGTAGTTTTCTTCACTCGGCAGACTTCATCGTAAAACAAATTCCAAATTCAGAATAATGACGCTCAGCACAACCTAGATATCGATTTTCAGCCAAATCAAAGTAACGTTTTTCGCTTGGCAAACGACATCGAAAAATAAATACCAAGTTTGGAATAAGGACGTCAAGAAAAACCTAGATATCGATTTTTAATCAAATCGGAGTAACTTTTTTCACTAGGCAGACGTCATCGAGAAATATATTCCAAATTTGGAATAAAAACGTCCAGCGCAACCTAGATATCGATTTTCAGCCAAATCGCAGTAACTTTAATCACTAGGCAGACGACATTGAAAAAATAATTCGGAATAAAGACGTCCAGAACAACGTATAGATAGGTACACTATGAATTTTCATACGGATCTCAGTCGCAGTTGCAACTGCAGATACTCACTAAAATCGTACGGTAGGCATATCAAGTGCCATGTTATCAGAGCGCATCGCGCATCTGCATATTCTTTGACCGTTATATTTGTGCAGCGAGCGCCGAACGTATTTGGATTACCTGCGGCGATGCGCTGGTGAAGTAAGCTCGATTAGGCCGAGATGCTCATAGTGCGAGAGCCGATTGCAAAAATACCTACCACATCGGGTACCCCAATAGGCTATCTTTAGATCGTTAACAAACACTCAAACACGTAATAAATATCAGGTCTGCCAGAGCCGATCCTGCCGATTCAAACAATTATCACAGGGAATCGGGAGAGCAGTCAAATGACACATGTCATAAATCCAAAATGGTGGATTCAAGATTCTAAAAAGCAAAAATAGGTAGATAATAAATAAAGCCTTGATATTGATTTTTATCCAAATTCAAGTAACTTTTTCCATTTGGTAGACTTCTTAAAGATATAAAATTCAAATTATAAATAATGACGTTCAGAACTACTTAGATTTTAAATTTCAGCCAAATCGGAGTTACTTTACTTAAGTGGCAGATATCGTCGAAAAATTAATTTCATATCCTACTAATATTATAAATGCGAAAGTTTGTAAGGATGTATGGATGTTTGTTACTCTGTTACGCAAAAATCACTGAACTAATTTTATTGAAACTTTACAGTAATATAGCTTAGACATCAGAATAACATATAGGCTATTATTTATAAAGATATTATGTGTATTGTTGAAAATATAATGATAAATTTCAAGTAAGTAAGAAAAAAATCAGCCATATGCGATCTATTCTGGCGTGCCCTGCAAAAATCTTAAGTGTTACACGCACATAATGAATAACGGAAATGTTTAAATGTAAAGGAGAGATAATATATGAACATTCCGGCGATGACGAATAGGGAGCCACTTGAGCTTATTACGAAAATCGGAGCATGATCATTTTTGCGTAAGCCATATATAAATGTTTAAAGAAAAGTAAAGACGTCTAGAATAACCCAGATATAAATTTTCAGGCAAATCGTAGTAATTTTTTTTCACTTGGCAGACGTCATCGTAAAACAAATTCCGAATTTGGAATAATTACGTCTAAAACCACCTAGATATCAATTTCAGCCAAATCGGAGTAGTTTTCTTCACTCGGCAGACTTCATCGTAAAACAAATTCCAAATTCAGAATAATGACGCTCAGCACAACCTAGATATCGATTTTCAGCCAAATCAAAGTAACGTTTTTCGCTTGGCAAACGACATCGAAAAATAAATACCAAGTTTGGAATAAGGACGTCAAGAAAAACCTAGATATCGATTTTTAATCAAATCGGAGTAACTTTTTTCACTAGGCAGACGTCATCGAGAAATATATTCCAAATTTGGAATAAAAACGTCCAGCGCAACCTAGATATCGATTTTCAGCCAAATCGCAGTAACTTTAATCACTAGGCAGACGACATTGAAAAAATAATTCGGAATAAAGACGTCCAGAACAACGTATAGATAGGTACACTATGAATTTTCATACGGATCTCAGTCGCAGTTGCAACTGCAGATACTCACTAAAATCGTACGGTAGGCATATCAAGTGCCATGTTATCAGAGCGCATCGCGCATCTGCATATTCTTTGACCGTTATATTTGTGCAGCGAGCGCCGAACGTATTTGGATTACCTGCGGCGATGCGCTGGTGAAGTAAGCTCGATTAGGCCGAGATGCTCATAGTGCGAGAGCCGATTGCAAAAATACCTACCACATCGGGTACCCCAATAGGCTATCTTTAGATCGTTAACAAACACTCAAACACGTAATAAATATCAGGTCTGCCAGAGCCGATCCTGCCGGGTCATGGAAATAATTGATATTTTTTACGTAATTTTTTTGTGAAAATTACCTCATGTGGTACCCGAATTAAAGTGATGACAACAGTTAACCATTGATTAATTATGTAAAAAAAAGTTGGTCTGCCATTGCGCACCCTGCCGGAAGTACTTGGCAGACCCCCAAAAAAATGGCCTTCCGACACGCTCAACCTACCTCATCGAGTACCCCGATGGGACTTGCGCCAAATGATAGCCAAAAAACGCCTGATTATGGATCAAAAGGTCTAAACTTGCAGGAACTTAGTGATCCAAGCATTTGAAGTAGTAGGTAACATAATTTCACTTAAACTTAAACTTTTGAAGCGCTCGTAGCAAAGTGTGCTTGGCCGTTCTTAATCGATCAGCTAAGTTAAGCAATGTCCGCTGCGGTCAGGAGTTGGATGGGTGACCGCTAAAGACATTACTACTGAGCGCTTCCGTGCTTTGGAGGGCACGTTAAGCCGTCGGTCCTGGTTGTTGTCTTACGATGGCAATCGTTACAGCATGGTGGTAGGGCATTTTGCGAATGCCCGCCTGGCTAGCTACCACCCTCAAGTAGAAAATCTGTCGCCAAACACCTAACGGTGTGTTCCGGCAGTTGTCCTTGAGAGCCAGTAATTCTAGGCTAGCCTGAACAAGATCTTCGACCACATCATCACTTACCATCAGGTGAGATAGTGGTCAAAGGCTAGCCTATTAGCAATAATAAAAAACAAATACTTATTCTTAATTTATACATATTAGCTAGTTTTTCATCAAAAAATTAAATAAAACAAGAAATGTAGTGTTAAGAATGTATATATAATATTGAATAATATATACCACGAGTACAATTACATGTTTCCTTCCAATTTAGGTACAATAATCAAAACTTAGTTAAAATGCTCATTATAGTTATCTGAAATATGTGGGTTTAAATTAAATGAAAATTTGTTGCATGATGTGCGAGTTATAAAGGTAATGAGAAAATTATTAAATCTGACACATTTTACCAATTTACGGGCATGCAAATCTTGCAGATTATTTAAAATATAGATTTATTGTAGGCTGCAGAGTCTAGAACCTGTAGATACAGTAAACGTCTAATCAACCTTACCACCGGAGATCACTCTTATTCACCGAAATACGGTTAAAGTTGAATTAATAATGGCTCCCTAGCCATTGATGGTAAATGCCCAACTAACTAATCAACAAAAAATTTTACTGGCTAGAATGACGACAAGAACTATTTTATAACATTGTAGTAAGGTGCAAAAAACAGTGTACAAAAACATCATACATTTTCAAATCAAGAATCAAAAATTGCAATCACTTTCGTCACTTGACCTATCATATGTTTGATCAATATCATCGTCCTCTAAATCATTTATTATAATGGACTCAACAGTGTTGGGTCACCTTCATACAGGTTCTAGGCAATTGTTGCTATTTACCCATTCGTATTTTTTGGCATCCAATTTTATTAGTGAATTTGAACTTGCGTTTTGCCACATAGCGTTTATGAACGCTGTTCGCAACATTTATGTTTTATAAACTTTTTACATGGAGGCATTCCGCATGAACTAAAATTCCAAATGTTTTAATAAAGGGCCTTGCAAATTGTATTTTGTGTATGTTTTATAGAAGATAACGTTTCTGGCATCATAAGTATTTATACAGTTTTTCCATACATTTCGCATGTATTTATATTCATATTCGCATTCATAAATACCCCATCGAGTACCCCGATGGTACTTACGCCAAATGATAGCCAAGAAACCCCTGATACTAGATCAAAAGGTCTGCCAGGTTTAAACTTGCCAAAAATAATATTTTACCAGAAGTACAGTCCGGTTTTAGAAAGGGGCACAGCACAGTAACAGCCTTGATGGAAGTAACTGACAATAAACTTTCTGCCCAAGATAAAGGAATGTGCACTTTGCTTGTGCTGCTTGATTTTTCGCGAGCTTTTGATTCTATTAACCTAGATCTCCTTATCTCTAAGTTAAGCTATTATGGTTTTGACTGGCAAGCTTTAAATTGGTTCAACAGTTACCTCACCAATCGTTTTCAATATGTAAAACTCAGTCGAAAAGATGGTTCCTGTTCGGAGTCCGACAAAGTCCCTATAAATAGAGGTGTCCCTCAGGGATCTATTTTGGGTCCTATTCTATTTATATTATATTCAGCTGACATAGGTAAACACATTAAAAACTGTAAATTTCATATATATGCGGATGACGTTCAAGTGTACATTTCTTGCGATCCTTCTTAAATAGATGATGAGACGCTGGCACTCAACAATGATCTGGCTAGTATAGCTACTTGGGCATCTAAAAATAACCTTTTGCTTAACCCTTCCAAAACAAAGTACCTAGTATTTGGTAGTAAACATCAAATAGCGAGCGTGAAACCGTTGGTGTGTGTAATGCTTAAAAATAAACCCATAGAGCGAGTTTATGAAGCAAGAAATCTGGGTTTGCATATGGACTCTGAGCTGCGGTTCGAAAAGCATGTCGCAAATGCAGCAAACGGGTGCTTTTACAAACTTAGAGTATTATACAGAATGAGGCCGTTTATCAACGAAGCCTTGCGTATTCAATTAATGGAGTCACTAGTTCTATCTAAGCTGAATTACATGGATGTAGTGTTCGGTCCGCGTCTATTAGCAAAGACTCAAAAACTTATTCAACGTGTTCAAAATGCTTGCGCACGCTTCTGTTACGACATTCCATATAAGGCTCATGTAACTCCATACCATGGAAGATTTTATTATAAAAATGAAACATCGTCGAAAACTGCGTATAGCCTGCCTTCTCTTTGGTGTTATTAAACATAAAGTTCCCAAGTACTTATATGATAAACTATCGTGGGTGTCAAATCGCAGGTCATTTGGATCGCGGCAATGCGCGAGACAGCTCTATACGGAGCTGCATAGTTCCGCTGCGTTTAGAGGTAGCTTCCGCTACGCCGCGTCCAAATGCTGGAATAACATTCCGCCGCCGATCAGGAATCTGCAAACCATTGTGATGTTTATATCTAAACTGAAAGTACTTATTATTAACCACCAAAAAGCGAAGAAATCCAAAGGCATGACACTAGTGCAATATAGTGTTTAATATAGGTACCTACCTATATTCAACAAAGGCCTATTGTTTTAGCGTAGGTAAAAAATATTATACCTACCGTAGTATCGATATGATACGATACAAGTCACCAGTACAAATCCTGTTATGTATGTAAAAAGAGGTATTAGACAGAATCTCAATTATTATATTTATATATTTTCTTATTTGTTTTTGAATTTACGAGTAGGTTATCAGATATTTTGTATTTAATATTTATATTTTTTTTTTGCTATTGTCAATTACGTATAACTTATTGTATATTGTTAGTTTTGTTTGTATTATGTAATGTGTTTAATTTCAAAAGCATTTTGATGTGTAATTTATATACTCGTATTATATATATTCATATAGGGCTGTTGTCGAAAACAACCTCCGTGACGTCACAAATCCGGCTTCAATGGAAAACCAGCGCTAGTTTTACACTAGCATATGCTGAGTTGGAGACCGTTTTACGACAAGTAGCGAATACCTTATTAATATTCTATTTATAAAATATTGTGTACTTGTTTCTTTGCTACTGTTGTAAATGAATTATTTCATTTCATTTCATTTCAAGTGACGAAAGTGATTGCAATTTTTGATTCTTGATTTGTAAATGTATGATGTTTATGGACTCTGTTTTTTGCACCTTACCACAATATTATAAAATAGTTCTTGTCGTCAATCTAGCCAGTTCGATTTTTGTTTTTTTTTTTTTTTCATACGGGTGGTATGCCTTTATTAACAAAATACTATGAACTATATACAACACTACAGCTACTACAATAAAAGCATTTAGACAACCAGTCATAGCAGACTCATAAGCAGTCCAAATGCTCCAGCGCACTCCCAGTTGGCAGCGTTGCTGCAGGATCACTAAGTTCCGGCAAGTTTGGACCTGGCAGACCTTTTGATCCATAATCAGGCGTTTCTTGGCTATCATTTGGCGCAAGTCCCATCGGGGTACTCGATGAGGTAGGTTGAGCGTGTCGGAAGGGCATATTTTTGGGGTCTGCCAAGTACTTACGGCAGGGTGCGCAATGGCAGACCAACTTTTTTTTACATAATTAATCAATGGTTAACTGTTGTCTTCACTTTAATTCGGGTACCACATGAGGTAATTTTCACAAAAAAATTACGTAAAAAATATCGATTATTTCCATGACCAGGCAGGATCAGTTCTGGCAGACCTGATTTTTTTTACGTGTTTGAGTGTCGGTTAACGATCTAAAGATAGCCTATTGGGGTACCCGATGATGTAGGTATTTTTGCAACCGGCTCTCAAGGCCATTGGCGACTGACCTTAAATCTATTGCGTTGTTCTGTCTTCATAAAATGTATAGATGACAAAATTAACTCTACACATGCCTGTGTAGAGTTAATTTTGTCATCTATTTGAAATTGGTAAAAAAAAATTTGCCTTAAAGAATAGATATTGCTGACAACATTTAATAATATTACATTTTAGTTTATTTTAGAAGTCTTGAGCATTATGAATACGGGCGGCATTTAAGTAGATTATTTATTTTGATATGTTTTTAAGCACATGAATGTGAAAATTCTTTATAAAATTTGTATCCAATGGTAATCTGTATCGCACATCGAAAATCATCATAAATTTGGAGAAATCTGTATGTATGGCGACGCTGGTGGTGGGCACGTGCCCACACGCGCCGCCATTTTGAATTTGGTGTGAAGGCCTACCGCGCTGCAACAGCCCCACGCCCGCCATCCACGCTACCGCCAGGCGCTTGGTGTATTTTAGGCTTAAGCTACCAGCTGGAGGTCGTTTGGAACCTTGGTTAGAGCGCACTTGGAGTGCAACTTTTCACTCTACGTCGTTCACAACCTTTGAGTAGAGCGCAACTTTTTAACTAATAAAAGCGGACGTTAAAAGGTTGAATCTTTAACTGACATGACCTTGACATTCCTTGATGAGAGGATTATAGGCACTCTTTTGTATTATGCAGGTAACGGTAGTTATTGCTTTTCAAACATCATAAAATGTCTATAAATTTTGCTAGTTCCCCGCCAAAAACGATGTTTGAGGTTATAAAACAACCTAGTCGTTCGGAACCTTGGAATAAGTTCAAGCAACCAAACAACTACACTCTGAGGCTTAGAACCCGGTCCTGCCCCTTTCTACATTAATTGTGCTCATCTGTGGTACATTTCCACAGGTCGTTGATTGCTCCGGTACTAGGAGGACGAATACCATAGATATTCTTCCTCCTAGCTCCGGTAGGAACTAGGGGTGCGTTCTTATTTGTCGTCCGACGACGGATGATCGCTCCAAGCAGAGCGACGCTCGTCATCCGCCTTTTAAGAACGGCTCTGTATCATATCTGTATCAAGAACACTACTTAAAATGTTTCACTGACTCAGAAGAAATGTATTTACAATTATGTACTTTTCCAGAATACATAACTAAACAAACATACATAATATAACAATAATAATAATAAAATTTTGTAAACAGAAGTCTACGTAAACAAAAAGTAACTTAAAACAAAGAAAAATCAAGTCCCAACTGTCAAATGAAACGTCAGGGCGATATTTATCCACCGATTTCGTGGGGCGACCGGTGCGTCGTCGAGCGATATACAGGGTTACTGGTAACTTACGCATAACCTCTTAAGGGTAATTTCAGTACATCACAAGGAACAAGTATAGCTCAAATTTTTTTCTGAAAACTTAATAAAAAAAATCATCAAGATTTTCTTGTACTCTCTAACACATTTTGGATCTGTTTCGTAACGTAACAAACGATATAGCAAAAACGGAGCGCGTGCCGCTACGTAACTTAGAGAGCTACGTACGTAGACACGCACACCCGTAGTCAACCAAGCCACAGCGCAGCCTACGCGGTAACTCTACGGTACCTACATACTGTCCACCGGATGTTTCTTATTACGTGTATGTACACTGGGTCCACAATCCCTTTATACTTAAACAGTTCTTTAGTAAATTAAATAGCGACAAACCCATAAAATAAATATGAAGTACCTACGTTGCTGGACAAAGTCACATACATATTCACTAGGACTTGTACACGTGCACATTAGCGATGCAGTGTATGTAGTAGTCAGCAGGTAGATAAGCGCAAGGCGCATGGACAATGACGCGACACGACAACGACGGAAATGAGCGCCTCGTGGCGGGGCAGCGCGACGGCGCGGCGCGGCGTGGCACAGCGATCTCCTGCGCACGTAACCCATACAATACTTACTAGTACTCGTGGCACCCAACTTTCATTTGTTATTTGGTTCAGTCACATAAGAAGTCAGTAACTTCAATAAAGTCGGTACACACTACACACACATACGTCTTCTTGATAAGAATCCTAACGCCTAGTGATTGCGTCGCTAAACTCTAAATGGGTTCAGGGCACATAAAATGACCGTGATTTCAAATGGTGTAGTAGTGTATGTATTGAAGCAATGATGACCGAGTGGTAATAGCCATAGCTTGCAATGTCTCAGGTCCCTGGTTCGATCACCACCGCCGCGCCACCGGCTTGAGCAACACCGCACGGTGGAAGGGCACCTTTTTTGCATTAGCCCGCCTAGCTACCAGCCTCAAGTAGAAAATCTGTCGCCAAGCACATTAGGTACTTGTGTGTGTTCCTTGAGAGCCAGTAAAAATTACAGGCACATGAGACTATGTCTCACAACTGTATGTCTCAGGGTTACGGGCGCAGTTCAGTTCGTCACTTGAGACAAATTGCGACTGTTATAGGCAGAGGTGATAGGAATCCCATCGCCTAGTGATATCGTTGTTGACCCTAAACAGATTAAAAACTGCATTATTTTAATCAAGGTGGTAGTACCCACCCAGACGTGTACCTGATGGGAATCCTACCAAGTAAGGGTTGCGTTATTAAACCCTAATTATCCACTCAACTTTTATTTAATATTATAACATCTTAAGAGTACCTACAGTTTCGGCTCGTTTACGTTAACGGTTACAACCTAACTTAAAATAACGTCAATAAAGGCAGTAAGTAGTACCAACCTAGACGTCTGTCTATTAGAAATTCTACCGCATAATGATGGCGTTGTTAAACGACAGATTTCCTCACAATCAGAAAATCTGTTGCTAACGACCGAAACTGTTGTTGCCGAACACGATCTTGGATAAAAGTTGCTATGTTGCCAGCCACTTTTGCCGTGTGACAATGCCAATGCATTGTCATACGGCTTGGTGATGTAGGCATGTTCGGGAATATCCTCAGTATGCTGTCCTCTGTGGCGGCAGGTTTCAGGCACATATCATTACACCACATCTCATTGTCACTCGAACTAATACTCGAAATTAAGCACCTACTGAGATGACATCGTCTTATTATTCGCGAAATCGTGAATAACTATGCCCCGACGCATCTCAATTCGTACCTAACTCGCGAGCGCGACTGACTGATCGATTGCCGCTGTCGCGCCAGGCGCGCGGCTAAGATAAAAATCGGGTGAGATTTCCCGGAACAAAAGCCGCGCCGCCGCTATTGTTTTGACTTTGATCTTCCTTTCGCATGGCGCCGCCGCCGCGCCAACAGCACGCGGGTGGCGGCACGGGCGGCGCCTTTTACCACTTGACCGGCGGATTTTATTTAATAAATATCTGTAAAATTCGACTTTACCAGCAGAGTAGACTGATAAGACCTTACAACATTGTTTTTTGGAGTTTTTCTTTAAAATACAGTAAATAGTAGCTACCTATTGCTACTATTTACCGTAGAATTAATTATAATACTAACTTAGTAATACCACGGCGCGGCATGCGGCACGCAGATCAAAGTCAAAAGTTTAGGTGGCAGCCGCCACGCGCCGCCCGACTCTTGACGCCGGCGCCGCCGCGTCTGGCCTTTCTTTTGGTGAAATTAGTTGCATGATTTTGAACTCGTTTAGGGCTTAATTGGTAAAGTCATTTCGCGTTCCCTGCTTGGTAGGATCCTTATCAGGCAGACGTCTAGGTGGGCAAAATAATCATTTAATTGTAGTACCACCGCCTTTACTGACCTTTACTCACTGGAATGGATTCTTATCAGGTATACATCTGTCATCGATAGATGTCTGGCTAGGTAGGTACCTACTACACCATCTTTAGTGAAAATACTGATATTTAGTCTGTTTTTGGACCCGTTTGAGGTTCAACAACCCGATCACTAGGCGTTAGGATTCTTATCAGGCAGACGTCTTTATCGTCAGGTAGGCACTTAATTTACCTAAGCCTTTATTGAAATAACACCCTTCGATTTATGTAGGTATGTCAAATGATAGTTAGCTAGTTACTTACCTACTTAGGACTTAGGTAGGTACTGTAGAAGTATTTTTAGATTAGAGATAAACAGCGTGAACAATAGGCTGTAAGATTTAAACCAATAATAGGTAGGTAGGTACCTACCTACCTTCGTATAGTTTTGTAAAAACATAAAAGTCAAACATAATATTCCGATGGATACCTACCTATGTTGTTCATATCATATGTTCTAGCATAAGCGAGGAGTAATAATTACTTTTTTAATGTAGACATTCCTAAGCCTGGTTTAGTATGAAGTTCTTATAGGTATTAGGTTCACAAGCTTTCTGTATCAGTTACCATTAAAATCTCTTTGTCAGTTACAGACACGTAACACTGGCATAATCTGTGATACCTACCTACCTACGTGTAGTTTTGTAAAAACATAAAAGTCAAACATAATATTACGATGGATACCTACCTATGTTGTTCATATCATATGTTCTAGCATAAGCGAGGAGTAATAATTACTTTTTTAATGTAGACATTCCTAAGCCTGGTTTAGTATGAAGTTCTTATAGGTATTAGGTTCACAAGCTTTCTGTATCAGTTACCATTAAAATCTCTTTGTCAGTTACAGACACGTAACACTGGCATAATCTGTGACTACCTCATAGTACCTACGAGGTACGAGAATACGAGGCAGTCACAGTTTAAGACAGAGTTCGGCACGCGGCACGTGTTTGATGTGTCGGTGTCGCTATTTAGAAGAATTAGCAGAGAAAGGGGCGGTCACTTGTCCTTTTTTCTTTGAGCTAGTTAGGCAAGCCGAGCCGACACTCAACAGTCGCGAATTTCGCCGCGCGCGCGCCGGTTGTGACGTATCGCGATCGATGCACATGGCATATCGATATACCTACCTACCAATATTGAATGCACCGAAACGGTGCGTGTTTATGCTAGGTGTAGAGACAACGTGTCTGAAGCTTGCCGTGAGTTTGTGTTTGTGTGTGTGTTTGTGTTAGTGTTACGCTACTCACGACGCAATCCTACATTTCTTCGAGGCTTACCCCGCAGCGAACACAAATGATGCAGCTCAACGCTTCGATGTGTCTCAATGGTTCGCATGGACAGTGAAGGAAAATATCCGTTCCACCTTCATCGCGTCACATTCTGCAACATGCTGCTTGCCGAGAGGCCGACTGTGTTGTGGACCGATGAGGCTACTTTGGGAGAGTGGGACTGTTTAATACTAGAAACGAACATTTGTGGTGTCACGAAAACCCCCATGAACCCGTACTCTCCTGGGTTCAAGAACAATTGTATTTCAGATGTGGACTGTGTGTGGGTTGTACCGGTGATTATTTTGAACAATTTGCACGTGATAGACTTCGTCACCCCCGAGACTTGAGTTTGAGGGGTGATAATTTGTAAAATGGTATGTAAATATTTTGTAAATAGTTCAATGATTGTAAATAAGAATGATTCCACTCTTTAAATACGCCTACATAAAAAAATAATCTACTTTTTGTTTTGCCGGTTTTATTTATAATATTTAAATAATCTACAATTAATTTCTTCGAACTTAGGTTTAAGTTTGAAGCGTTCGTAGCGTAGGTACTAACTTAGCCGTTCTTAACCGATCAACTATGTTAAGCAACGTCCGCTGCGGTCATGAGTTGGATGGGTGACCCCTAGTGGCATTTTTATAGATTAAAAAAACGTGGGAAGTTTTTGTGTACCCTAAAAGTGCGCAATCGTGCCTGAATGCTACTTACGCGACAGGTAGACAATTATACATCACATGTGCGATCGCGCGCCTCCTTTGATGCTATTTGTTGCTGAATTACTTGTACCTAATAGATTGTTTGTATTTTTATCAACTTTTATTTTTTAATCAAGCCAGTCAAGTATGAAGGGATTGTGGACTCAGTGTACATGTAATAAGAAACATCCGGTGGACGGTAAATGTAAGTATGGTGTAGGTAGGTAGGCAGAAAGATATCCATACCGCATATGGAGATACCGCGTAGATCGCGCTATGTTACAGAATAACTAATAGTATCTACGGTGCGTCTTGGTTGACTACGCTTACGTGTGTGGGTGTAGCTACATTCGTAGCTCTCTGAGTAACGTAGCCAGAGCCACACGTGCTCCGTTGTTGCTTCAACATTTGCGACGAAATAGATTAAAAATTTATTAGAGAGTGCAAGAAAATCTTGATGATTTTTTAAATTGAGTTTTCAGAAAAAAAAAATATCAGAACTTGTTCCTTGTATTGCTCTTAAGAGGTTTTGCGTAAGTTACCAGTAACCCTGTATAAGAACGCTCCGGATGATCATCGGACGATCGCCCCGGGCATATAAAAACGCTCGGGGCGTCGTCGGACGTCGTCGGACGACAAATAAGAACGCACCCTAGGAGTAGTATTATTCTATGGTTGATTGTTGCGGGTTTTACGGACTAATAGCCCTTTCCTGAAAAAAATAAACAAAACAAATATTAGGTACTTGCTCAGTGGAGTTCATTATTTGAAGTTCATGAAGTATTAAATAAAGTTTCCAATCAGCATATTTATTTCTGAGACCACAATTAAACAGTATATGACTGAAACACTACCGTATATCATATGGATAGTATATATTTAAATATTCATTCGTAATTATTTTGAAATGGGTCGAACTCGACGGAGAAGAGGTCGAAAGAAACCACGAAAATATTGTACTTGTGACAATGATGAAAATGTGATATCATTAAATTCATGGCTGTCTAAAAATGGAATGCGTTGCAACGAGAAACTTTGTCTGGCTGTATTTGATAGTACTGGCCGCGGTATACTCACGAAGAAGAAGATAAGAAAGGGAGAAGAGCTTATCAACATGCCCTTGAACTTGACCATAAATGTGACCACTCTTTTGATGGATGTACCTTTTTGCAATATATTTTTAAACAATAAAAAACAATGTTTACTACGTTACCAGCAATCTTTAACATTCCAGTCACTGATGGCATTTTATTTAACATATCTGAAAAGTCAAAATAAATTTACTAAATGGTTTGTCTACTTAGAAAGTTTACCAAAAGAGTACACAATGCCATATTTTCTGCCAAATGAAATAAAATATTCCATTGATGCTGAAATACTATCTGTGATCTCAAAACAAAATGATACCATCGAGTCCTCATACACTATTTTTGAAGATGTTTTAAAAAATAACTCAAGCCAAGACAACAGCATTGATACTTTTAAGAAATATTATAAGAAAAGCATATATGAATGGGCATATTTTACAGTTAACACTAGGTGTGTTTACATGGATTTATCTAAGGTTGTTGATCTGCATAATATTAAAAGTTCAATTTTAAATATAATTACAGACAACACAAAGATATCTTTATGTCCATACTTAGATATGATAAACCACAGTCTAAATGCTCGAAATGAAACTCAGTTACTAGTCAGTAAGCACATTGAAAATATCAATGTGAAAGATTTAAATATAGGAATGTTTTCTGATGTGAGATTTTCTATTTATACAAAGAATAGTTTTGATCCATATACAGAAGTGTTTATTTGTTATGGTGATAGTCATAATTTGAAACTTATCACAGAATATGGTTTCTTTTTACCTGACAATGAGTTAGATAATATATCATTCAGTTTTGAACATGTTCATCAATTTTTGGATACATCTGCAATTAAATTGTCACAGGATCAGATTACTTTTATAAACAGTCATGGTTTGAACAAAGATTTATATATTGATGGTAGAGGCCTAAGTTACAACTTTTATGGTTTACTAATGGTTGTAAAATACTACTACAACCATGACATCGATGTGAGCCGGCTAATTTATTCAGCTGCTATTTGTTCTACAGATGACAGCCTAAATGATTTAATAATACCAATGGTAAGAGAAAAGTTAGAAAACATACAGGTATCAGTAAATAAGCTAAAAATGTATGAAAATCAATGTGTTACTTTATCTAATTGTATAGAATTAATGTGTCAATATGTTAGAATTTTAGAAAAGTTTATTAAATGTTAGATGTACAAAGAGTTTATTGATTTAAAAACGAACAAAATTTTTCCTAGTATGGTATCACTAATTTATATGCAACATATTCTGGAACTAATTATACAGTAATATTTTATCTTAAATGTTATCAATATCATAAGGCTTAAATTAAAATAACTGAAAATAAAAGTGTTTGAAGTAAAAATAGAATATACTTCTATTGATATAGAATAATAGAAAGACAGCAGAGCCAATGTAGCTTCATAGAAACCAATTGACATTTTAATAGTAATAAATGTTGACCCTGCAGAACCTTATTATCTCTGGAGCTACCTGGGCTATTAAGTTAGCCTTAGTTTTTTTTTATCGTCAATAGGCTAGTTTAGTGTGACATAGTTGACTTGTGGCACAGAATAAATTTATGTAATATTTAGAAATATCGAAGGGTAGCGAGACACTGCAAAGAGTTAAGTGTTTCAAAAAGCACTTCTATTAGTCTAGTTGATGACTGTGCACCGTCCCCTATGACAGTTAGTGATACAATTGGTGCACAGGGTTTCACCTTCAAAGTCAAATTCAAAATAATTTATTCAATTTAGGAGTCTACAATGCTCTAAATTACAAATTTTAACATACTATATTCAACATTGTACTGTTACATTCAGCAAAGAAATGTATAGAGACACTGCTAGAAGAACAGGCAAGAAACTTGGGGCCATTCTTTTAAACATCTTTTAACAATGTGTTACATGTATGCATGAACGAGTATGTTCCGGTGGCCAAGTGGAATCGGCATCAAACACTTTTCAATACTGATTCCGTGTTTGGTACCTAATTAGCAAAGTAAAATACCTCTAAAATTGGGGCGTAAAATGTTCATCTCGTCCAGCTGTAGCGATGGTCAAGACGATTTAGATACCCGATGCGTAAAACCGGGGGGCGCGGATTGAATTCCCACTCGAATTGTGCTTTAAATATTTATAAAATAAACTCTCGCTTAGCATGAGATAAGTCGTGCTTGAAGTCATATTAAAAAAAAATGCAAATATTATGTATTTATTAGTAATTAGGTATCTAATTTGCGGCTAAGCTCGCGTCGGCAGTGGACTGGTCGCATTAAATCATGTCTAGTCTGGAGGCGCAAAGTTGCACCTTTTTTTTTTTTTTTATGCATGTTAGGTTAGCCTTTGACCACTATCTCACATGATGGTAAGTGATGATGTGGTCGAAGATGTTGTTCAGGCCAATCTAGAATTACTGGCTCTCAAGGACAGCTGTCGGAACACACCGTTAGGTGCTTGGCGACAGATTTTCTACTTGAGGGTGGTAGCTAGCCAGGCGGGCATTCGCAAAATGCCCTACCACCACGCTATAACGACTGCCATCCTAACCGGGACCGATGGCTTAACGTGCCCTCCGAAGCACGGAAGCGCTCAGTAGTAATGTCACCAGCGGTCACCCATCCAACTCCTGACCGAGGCGGACGTTGCTTAACTTTTCTGATCGTTTCAGAATGGCTAAGCAAACTTCGCTACGAGCGCTTCGCACCTACTTACGGTAAGTATTATTATGTAAATAATACGCAGCTACCTATTTTGATTGTTAATAGCAGCGTTTTACCTGAAATAAAACGCATATTAAAATACTTACCTAACTGGAAGCTTTTATATTGAGAGAGCATTTCCGTTTTTGTCGTCGTAGTACCAGTTTTCATACAAATTCTCCTTGAAACCGGAAAAAGTGGCGCCACCTGGCGGCGGCGCTGCATTTTATGTTTCGTGTAAAATCGAGCGCCATTTGCAATTATTGGCTCAATATACACCAGGCAGAAATTAAAGTGAAAGCTTCCAGTTAGGTAAGTATTTTAATATGCGTTTTATTTCAGGTAAAACGCTGCTATTAAATAACTTGACCGTAACTGGAAGCTTTTATATTGAGATCCTGTTTGTTTTCGCCTGGTGACGCCACCAACTAGAGTAGGGTTTTAAATTAAATTAACGCCAATGTGAGTAGGTATTAATTTTAAAATCAATTTAATCTGTTATCAAAAATTAACAATTTGTATTCTTTTCAACAAAATAACAAATAAATATGTTCTTATCAAATAAAAATCTTTACATTCCTTTTGATTGTTCATTCGGTGAGATGGAAATCAGGAACAAAGCCAACTAATCAACTGGCCTAAATAATCGTGTGAAGTTCTGAGAATTATTGTTCTTCAATACTGCACGTCTGTAAAATTTATGAAACGTGTGAGCCGATCGCCAATTGCCTCTAGCTAAGATGTCATCGATTGAATCATTTTCCAGCCAACTCTTGGAAATAACCGCAGAACGAACACTTCCTGGAGAGGCTATAATGCCAGCTTCTTTAAATATAGTTTTTACCCAGCCTGCTATCACTGTGCGCGAGGCGGGCTTCGCAACTCCTCTGACTGTAATAAAAAGATTAAATGAAATTGCATTGTAACGTCTTTCATTTAATAGTGCCACAGTTTTAGCTATCCAAAAAACAGGGTTTTTTTTAATAATATAATATAATAATAATATTTATTTGCTCAAATATAGGTACTACAAGATGTATGATGGAAAATGTACATACCATTGAGTCCGTCTTTTTAGTATATTTTACTCAGCTGGTATGTACATATGTACATTATTAACTTAGTGGTTAGAGGTTAATCCCTAGTCCTCACTGTAGGATACCCTGAGTTTGTGAGGACTAGTTCACTTCCAGGGTGTTAGTATCATAACATTAGTTCGTGAGTAGTGGTCTATGTAAGATTCGTGAAGTGTATCATAATTGTGTGTAATTTTGAATATTGACTAAAGCAGTGATCCAGAAATGTGGATCACAGTAAAGCTATGTTTCCTTTTAGTATATGCGATAAATCATTTTGTTAAGTCATACCAATTGAAGCATACTATAGTCTTGTTGATATTGTTGTAAATAGTTCGATTTTATTGCACATCATTTTTGTTCATCACAATTAGAAAATAATTATATAAATTTAATTTCATCTTATACGATACGATACGATAACTCTTTATTGCATACCAACAAAAGAAAAATGAGGACAATACATTTACAAAACAATTATTAACATATAAAGCAATAGAAGTTAAATGTATATGTTCATTTACAAATATATTACCTAATTAAATATGTACAATGGCAATACAATCGGCGGTCTTATCGCTAAAGCAATCTCTTACAGACAACCTTTGGATGGACAGGACAACGAAGACTTATGAACGGTAGTGTGCAACAAAGAAATCAGAAAAAAATAATTAAATAAAATCAATACACATTATACATGGAATACTTACATATAGTATATATATGTACATATACATATGCATATATATATATAAAATAAAATATATATACCTAACTAAATTACTTACATATATAAATACAGTATATTATACAAAATATTAAAAGTAAAATTAAATATAATTACACATACATAATATATATTTACATAAATAATACCTGTAGTATATATTTCATACAGGTAATATAATAACGATTTTAGCAGTTTGAGAACAAGCTGGACAGGTATACTCCTTAGTCATTTTTTTTAAAATATCGAGGGATTTTGCCTGCCGAACTGGTAAAGGCAAGGCATTCCTCAAACGAGTAGCTTGCACTGTAAATGATTTTTCCGAAAACTGTTCAGAGGGTAAAGAAAATTTCAAAACAAGAGATTTGGTGGAACGTGTAGGTATAGAAGATGTGTCAGAAAGAAATTCAAAACGGTTTTTGAGATACAATGGGGTGTTAGGGAAAAAAAGAATGGTATAGAGAATGGATAGTATAAGCATGTTCCGGCGAAGGCGAATGGGTAACCACTTAAGCTTATCGCGAAATTCGGACACATGGTCATACTTTCGTAAACCAAATATGAAACGAATGAAGTAATTTTGCAAACGTTCTAATTTATTAAGCTGCTCTTCGGTAAGATCCAGATAGCTAGCGTCAGCATAATCGAGTATTGGGAGTAAGAGAGATTGTACAAGCGCAGTTTTACTGGTGATTGGAAGTAAATTACGTAATCTGCGTAGAGAGCCAGCTGAGGCAAACAGTTTTCGACTGGTTTCTGCCAATTGTGGTTCCCATGATAGTTGTCTATCAGTGAGTACCCCAAGATTTTTTACATATTACATTTTTTACTTATATATTGATTCTAAGCAATCTCTCTGTATTAACGTAATCCAACGATAAAAGATGGTTTGTTATTTTGTTTCTGCATACCCGTTTCGTATCATAAATTACCTTTAGGATTTTGTTAAGCTGATTATATATAAATGGTCCTAAATAATTGTGACACATTTGCCCTATTCTTCCATGTGTCTTGACTGAGTCCCATTTGGGTGTTCTCCTGGGTCTAGAAAGTGTTTTGTTCGTTGTTGTTATGGCCGATTTATGAAACCTCAATGCAGTGGCTAAAATAAAAAGTTGACGCACTCTGAGTTCGCTGGTTTCTTGGTACAATTTATCATTTGGGTACCTAAAAGGTTTTTTTATGGGCAACTTTTAGTACAGCCCGTTGTGCACGTTCTGCCCTCATCATGTGGGTTGCATAAGCAACCCACATTATGAGGTTATTAAAGGTTTAAATTTTGATTACTTCTATTTGACAGAAATTCCCATCTGGACTGTCTATAGTTTTCAGAATCTGTTTTTGATCCGAATTCAGGGAGAAATTCGACACTATCGTCTGTTTTCGTGAAATGATCAGGATCAACTCTTAATAACGTCAAATCATGTATGCGTCGTCCAGAGCATAATAACATTAAAATCGCTGTATGACGGGATGTCTGGAATAAATTATTTGAGTCTACTGTATAGCTAGCTAAAAATGAGCTTAATTTATTAACATCCCAAATAGGTGCTTTAGCACTTTTTGGATTTTTTAGGGCGATTGATTTCAGAATGTGCTTACCAGGACGTTTGAACTTAAATGACTTGATGTTTCACAATTACATAACGTAGAAACCACAGACTTGTGTAGGAGTATAGTATTGTATGATCATTTATGAACCAAGTATAAATCTGATAAAAATTGTGCTAACTGAGAACCAGAAGGATTTTTAGGATTTATGTGGTTTTATTCAGACCATGAAACCCAACGTTTCCAAGCCACCTCGTAAGTTTTTAAGGTAGACTTACGCCAAGAATTTTTCAGTAACGGTAATTGTTCAGTATTACATGTCTCTATCGCCTCGGTCCACCCCCACATTTCCATACTTCGAGAAGGATGCGTTGAACTTTTGGAGGTGGATGACCCGTCGATGTGTCGATAAGATGTTTGTGTAGATTGGTCAAAGAAAACGGTGCTTCGAGGGCTCGGGCTTTCAGATCTGCCCGCCAGAAAACCTTGTGCCAACGTGGGACTACTACTAGAAAAAACTCCTGTTGACTGATTCAGATGAGCCAGGACTTTGGGGATAAGAAATGGCGGGGGAAACAGCCACGCCAGAGGGTAGTTCCATGGAGTACTGAACGCATCGTGAAATAGGGCTTGACTGTCTTTCAAATCCCGAGATACGTAATTGTAGACTACATGAGCCGTCTTCGAAGCGAATAAGTCTATTATTGGAGTTCCCCACTTCGCAAACACCATTTCCGTACAGGCCGGCAGTAGGTGCCACTCTGGCGGCTGACGATGACGCGATAAATGATCGGCTTGATTGTTGTATTTGCCTGGGATATGGTGTATGCTGAAGTGTATTTGGTATTGATCTAGTAACTTTATAATTTGATAGGTTATGTTCATAAGGGATATTGATTTCGTACCTTCTTCTTTCCGTAAATGAGCGACTGTTGTCTTGTTGTCGCATTGTATGAGTACTGAGCTGCCTCGCAGTAAGCAAGCCTGACTCTGGAAAATGTGTAGTATGGCTAGCATCTCTTTCAGATTGGAATGTAGGTGTTGTTCTTCCAGGGACCAGTTGCCCGAAAAAGCTTGATTGTTCAATTGAGCTCCCCACGCTATATCTGATGCGTCGGTCACTAGGAAGTTGACTGGCGGAGGATAATGTAAAGGCGTTGATAACTGGCAGTTCTGATTCCACCAGCTCAACTCGTTGCACACACCTTGTGGTAGAGGGTAGGTTTTGGATGACTGTTTTGGTATCGAGTTCAGAAACATTAACATTTGTCGATGATTGAGTTGACCCCTTGGGACAACAAACCTGGCAAAATTTAAGATCCCTACGATTCTTTGCAACTCTTTTACTGTCGCGTTTCCTTGCTCGAGTACTTTGTTTACTTTTTCTTTTATTACGTTTATCTTTTCGTTTGGCAGAGTTTTTAGATTTATCCAGGGGCTCCAAATTATCCCTAGATAATTTATGCTCTTTTGAGGAACTAGTATGGACTTTTCTAAATGTATTTGCCATCCTAGTCTCTGCATTGTTTGTATCGTGAGTTTGACGTGATTCAGAAGCGTGCGTGCATTCTGATGTACCAATAGGTAATCGTCCAAGTAGACCAATATTCGTGCGTGCTCTTAATATTTGAGCTACCCAATTCGTGAGAATCGAAAATGTTTTTGGGGCTGTATTGAGGCCAAATGGCAGACACGTCATCTCTAGTAATTCTTGATTGTAGACAAGTCGTAGGAAGCGTCTTTGAGACGCTGATATTTTCAGATGAAAGTACGCTTGGGATAGATCTATCTCGCACATCCAGTCCTGTGGTTGAAGAAAATCTGGTATTCTGTGCATGTTGATTAGATGAAATGGTTTGGCCAGTACATATTTGTTGAGCGCTTTGAGGTTGAATATGGGTCGGTCTGACCCGTCGGACTTGGGCACCAGAAACAGAGGGGAAATGAAGCTCGGAGTCGATGGCGCCGCTTCTAAAATGCCCTGAGATTTCATTTTTTGAACTATTGCCGTCATCTTCTGTGAGACATGAGTTTGAAAGGGGTTTGTCAATACATCTGGATAAACAAGTGGCGGATTTTGAAAAAAGGGTATGTGCTAACCTTGGATCAATTTTAAAATTATCTCTGGTGCTCCCATTTCCTTCCATTGTTGATGGTAGCGCGCTAACTGACCGGCTCGGAACCGCTTTGAGTCATTGTTTCTTATTGTAACTAAGGCCCCCTCTGGAAGTTCTGCGAAAATTTCCACGACCTCTGTTACTTCCGCGATCGGGCCGCGAGCCTCTGTTGTGAAATGACCCTATCCCATTGTAATTGTTGAAATTAGAATTTTGACATTGGGGAGGGTAGTTTGTTGAGTAACATTCACCCCGCGAGGGTGGGATATTATTACAAGCATGCAACTGCATGGCACCTTGGTTGCCCATTTCAAAATTATGGCATTGAGTTCCACGCGATGGAACTATAGACTTTCTTGCACCTTGCCCCCGCGAGAGGCGGTGATTTGTTTGGTTAGTCTTTGCTTGCGGAGCTCCATAAGTTTTTGGATGCCAAAAAGCATTTCGGACTCCACCAAACTTTTCTATTGTCGATGTAAAAGCAATGGCATCAAAAATATGAGTCGTCGATGGTGGAATTCGATTTAGAGATGCTTTAACTAAAGGGTCACGGACCTGGCTTACAATGCTTTCTCGACGCATCTCGATACTTTCAGCTCTGTGACCACATACCATTTGTAAGAGATCAGAAGAAACTTTGAACAAGTCGCCTTTCAAAAATAGTTCATCGACTTTGCCGCTCAGATTATCGGCATTAACATCAGTATTCCTTGCCCAAGAGAGAAGGTCTCGGATACCATCCTGTAGTGAAACTTTTTGCTTAAGTATACAATATGTTATGGCAGCATATGCTTCATCAGCGTACGCCAGGTGACGTAAGGTGTCATACATTTTTACCTCGTCGTTTGTTTCCAGGTCTACGAAACCTGGGGTATGATTATACAACTTTTGAGTGTCAGCATATCTTACGTCAGACCAGGAAGTGCTGCCTAACCTCTGAACATCAGACAACATTTTTAAATAACTGCTAGAGGTCTTAGGTACAGTCGGTTCTTTTAACTTTGTTTCTATTTCAAAAGAAAGGGTAGGATCATCTTGTTCATGCTCAAGATCGAGTTGTTCGTATAACACATCACTATCTGAATAAATTGACACATTATCATGACATGTATTATCATTCACATTGTTTGAAGTAACAGTTTTTCTGAGCTCACCCATTTCCTTCAATAACTTATCCATTTTGGGATTGGCGCGTTTAGCACGCTTATGTTTGCGCCGACGTGACCGTCGCTTATCGTCCGAAGAGGAGGATGAGCTCGAAGCGCTGGTACTGGAACTGCTAGTAGAGGCACTTCGTTTCCGCTTGCGCGCCTCTCCACTGGGACCGGCCACAGCCATTAGCTCGTCATTCATTTCTGGAAATCAAGGCTATGTTAATAGAGGTAACAAACAATAGATTTATTTGTACAAACTTGTACAAGTTGAATGGTTAAAAAAACCACGACGACCTAAAAACATTTATCAATTCAAAAGATTTGTATCGAATCGAACGGCAAAAACCGTTATTAGAAAAAACTTTGTACGATTACATCATTCATTATAAAATGTGGGTACTTACTGAATGCAGTAAAATAAATACAGTTCAACTATACTTATTATAAAAATAATTTTAACACTGATTTATAAACTATGTACTTAGTAATTTTTGCAACAGACTTCGGGCAGTGCTGTTGAAGCCGTGTTGCTTCGACGGAAACTTAAACGCCAATGATTGCAAATGGCGTTCGATTT
This sequence comes from Plagodis dolabraria, assembly GCA_963854805.1. Taxonomy (NCBI): domain Eukaryota; kingdom Metazoa; phylum Arthropoda; class Insecta; order Lepidoptera; family Geometridae; genus Plagodis; species Plagodis dolabraria. The sequence continues at coordinate 4,162,905 of OY978443.1, read as the reverse complement.
TACACGAAACATAAAATGCAGCGCCGCCGCCAGGTGGCGCCACTTTTTCCGGTTTCAAGGCGAATTTAAGTATGAAAACTGGTACTACGACGACGGAAACGGAAATGCTCTCTCAATATAAAAGCTTCCAGTTACGGTCAAGTTATTTAATAATTATATAATCAAGTAGAAAATCTGTCGCCAAGCGCCTAATAGTGGCCTTCCGGCAGCTGTCCTTGAGAGCCAGTAATTCTAGGCTAGCCTAAACAACGTCTTCGACCACATCATCATTTACTATCAGGTTAGATAGTGGTAAAGGGTTAGCCTATAATCAACAAAAAAAAACAATCTTAATTTATAATTTTTAACAATCAAAAGTAGTAGCTGTGTTTTACTTTCCTAGTGGTGGTGCCACGCTGTAGCCCTATGGGTTACAGCTAAATGGGCTGGCACGACTGGGGGAGTACCACTCTCCCACATAATATCTACTTTATATCACTATCCTTGCCTACTCGTATCCCAGAAGTGTATGACCATACCATACACCTTTTCTGTTGGACCTTTTCCTGATCTCTCACCCGTACAGCTACTCACATCACACTCCGTTAACGCTCCTCGGATATTCGGACCATTACCTACCTGATTCGGAGTTCAGTGCTGGTTAGATGCTTAACTCGACCCCGTTTAGTGAATTGTCGTCGCGTGTGGCACTATTGGTCTGCATATTGGGAAGGGATGCGGTCCTTTTTTGCATGCTACCCATTTGGCAAGTTTGCTATTTGCCCAATGATCCAGCTGACACTAACGACTAAGTTGCCGATGTAGCACTTCAGGGTACGGAACTTCATTCCATAGTTTGCAGTGCCCAGCTAAAATCACATTTGCAAATTATCGGAGCACACATTTTTTCTTTGTTTCGACTTGTAATTAAGAGCTTCTGGTGGCCGAGTGGAAAATGCGTACGGTGCGAAATCGGAGGACGAGGATTAGATTCCCGTCTGGAATAAAAAAAAATATTTGTGCTCCAATAATTTGTAAATCTGCTTGATGTTGGGCTAGAGGCACCCGAGCGACGGTTGACTTAGCTTAGGTACCTGCTTCATCAGAGATGTGACAAAATCTTCCTGCTCCTTCTTTGCGAAAGTAGGGCCCCTCGTTCCGTTAGTGGGTTGGCAAACGTCAAATCTATAGTGGGTGTAAATTTACTATTCTCCCGGGGTTGCAGATTGAGAAAATTATTCACCTCCTCACATTTTTCTGTGGAAGTCGTAAGAGGCGCTTATACAGAAGAAAAATAGCAGACTTAGGGGAGCAGCAGCGCCTTCTGAAAAACTGCCATCTTACACTAGGATTCCCTAGACGCCTGCCAAACCATGGGGATAATTGCATACCTACCTACTTGGTTCTGTTACAATCCTGAGGCTTTAAGAAAATTGGTACTCAAGAAAACAGAACTTCTCATGGCAAATCTCGAAAAAGTTTTGAAACAATAAGTAATTTTAATTGCTTTTGTGTTGTTCTTATTCCGAAACTATTGGATCTAAAACTTTGGTTTTTCCCATCGAGATAATACGTTACACGTTTAAAGAGAATATAGTCAATGGTTTTTCCTTAAAAAGTACGCATTTTTTCAGCGAGATAATACGTAGGTCGATGTATTTTTTTAAGGCACTCGGCATGCCGCGTGCCGCGCCCGCGCCGGTCGGGAGAGATAAAGGGTCAATAAAAAAATATCTGTTTAACCCTTACCCTTGAAATTTCTTTGAATACTTTTTGTTATTTGACTTTTTGTCTACCTAATACATAATTGCTGCTTCCTAAGTCAGTCAGTGTAAAAGTAGTTACGAGATTATCAGTGAGTGACGTAATATTTTGTCGGCAAAATGTGCTGGTTTCAGGATTCATTTCTAGATTTGAAATAGGTAGGTACTGTCAACCCGTTATCGTAGAGTTTTTTTCATAGTATAGCCGAGGATGCCTTCTTTCGTAAAGCATTTGATTTATATGTTACAATCGGACTTATAATTGTTGTTTCACAATAAACCCTTTAGTGCGCTTATCATTAGCCAACCGGCCTGCTGGAAGAGTTACTTTAATTTTTCGAAGATCGATTGTGTTTGTATAAACAAAAATCGATATGATGATGGTCGCAATTCTGTTGTCAGAAAACTAACTAAAATTTATTAAAATTAGTTTTAGAAATGTCATATGAACATTCTTTATTCTGTTGGTGTCACAGTTTGGTTTTAGTTTTCTTAATTCTGTTATTAATCAACATGTAAATTGGTGTTGACTAAAGCTGTAAATTTATTTTGGTGGTTTTTATCTTAATCACGGCTTTCTTAATTGGATAAACAATGGAGCATGCAGCTATGTCGTTGCTAAGCTTGTGGGTTCTCCGGAAAGGATTTTATTTTTCGGTCATTCTAAAGCAAAATAAGAGAAACAAGTATGAATTAATTTAAAAAGTAATGAACCCGCCTGCAATTTATTAATTTCCTTTAAACGTTTTATCGTACTATTGAAATTAAAACTGCAAGTAATATATATTTATGGAATCGTTATTTCTAGTTCTTCATTTTGAAACCCCTTTTATGGGTTTGGATGAAAAATAATATTTATAACTTAAAATTTGTCGTCTAAATTCCGCCAGTATGATTTTAAATTATTTTTTATATATCCAGTGTTACTTGCGCTATCAAGACGAATCTAACGATAGCTCATACATTATAATCGGTTAAGTAGTTTATATAGCGGAATAAATAAACTCGCAAACATACACACTTACAACATGAACTCTGAAAACATTACACTCTTTCGTGTAAAAAGCTTGTAGGTAAATAGCAACAAAATTGGATTTACAAATTCTTTGCACACCTGTAATGAGTGAGACCAGAGGCACGGTAATGTTATCTTTACAGTACTTAACTCGGCTCTGTCGTTGAAATAACTACCTACAACCACGCTGTACGTAAACATGCGATAGGGCTACCCGCCTCCAGTATTTTAATTACATTTACCTACTTTGTGTTTCCATTTAGTTTTATGATTGTAAATATATTTTTTTTTATACAAACAAATAACATTCTTTGTGAAATGAACAGGAAGTGTTTACTTAAAATGCGTGTTGTTTTTTGACTAGTAGTTAGATTTAATTAAAAAAACATGTTTTTATATGAATAAAAAATCAGTCTTAAAATTTTGCGACCGAAAAATATTTGTGAGACGTACGAAATACTTTATTACTAAATTTTAAAGTATAAAAAAATCCGCATTCTAATATATAGCTTATAACTACCTATTTCACTCGTGTCAATCACTTTCCTTTACTCTATTCACTTTTTTATTAATCAAGACATTTTTTTTTTCGGAGGATTAAAGGAAACACTTGTCAATTAAAAAGACACACATTATGTACCGTCAGCTATGTAGACTATAAAATAATTTTACTTTCTAGTAAGTAAAATTATTTTATAGTTATAGTACCTTTCAGTTTCCAGGTTATCTAAATAAAAGTTATCTCTGGATGCGTTTTTGACGAATTCATGCAACCAAAAACAGCACAATATATCCTACTCATCATAATAAATATGTAATATGTACGTAAACTTATTTTTAGTGACAATATCGCGCGTTTATTGTTAAAAAAATAACACACCGTCCATTCGTCACTGCGGCACAGACGCATCTGTCTGCGTACCGAGCGCTGGCCGAGATCGAGGCGCGTAGGTATAACTCGCGTTTCGTCCGTTTCTATGAAGTTGAAATACTGTATAGATAACATTACCGTGCCAGAGGGGTGGCAGATGTGTTTAAATACTCACTTTTCATCACATGTTTTTATATCATATAGCAGGTATAATAACCTTCCATTGACTTCGGATAGCTACATATGTGCTTTAATTTTTTTTATATGAAATCTTTTTGCACTTGAGATTGCAAAGCGGCCTGTTGAACTTGCTGTGCCAACGAGGTGAAATCATTAGTTTTGGGCTTTATCACAGGATTCTCATATTATGTAAACAAAGTTCCATTAGTAAAAACACGACTAAACATTATTACAAAACAACTTGAATCTTGCGCCATCTAGCGTTGAGTAGCGACAAAGTGAATTATATTTAGTATTGGTATTGATAATTTGCTATTTTAAATTTGGTTCGGGGTAACAGTATAATGCCTTTTAGGAATCCTAAAACCAAAATAATAAATAAAATTAGTTGGTATAGTTAGTCAGTGCACAAAACAATTGCGGCCAATATATGAAAATTATTATATATGTTTAGAAAAATAATGTTTAAGAAAACAAAGATAATTAGAAATTGATATTTTTCTCGAATTCACGTGTAGCGTTCTATTATATGACTTCGATCATAGGTTTGGAACGATTGAGTTCTGGGCAACCGAACGATCCACTCATAGTTTTAATGTGAATAACGTTAGTATGAAAAGTTGCACTCCGATTGTGCACTAAGTATGGTTCTGGGCCGCTACTAAAATTCAACGAAGTTTTGTTTTTCGTCTTCCGAGTGACATTTTAGACAACGAAAATCGAATTTGTTTCTTATAGTCTATGATCGAATCGCATCGTTCATCACAAATCGTGCCCTCTAGGGAATCCCCCATACTACTCTGAGAACGCTATTATGCCTCAATCAATTTTAAGTCTTAACTGAGAGATATTAAAGAACATTTTCACATGGTAAGAATGACAGTCCTATGTAGTCAGGGAGAGGTGTCGCTATTGTTCTAGAAGTTAGATACTCGTATTTAAAATTTAAGTTATTTTTTGTTCTCCATAGGTATTTATATCCTCATTATTATTTGTGTCCTTTCTGCATATTTAGAACTTGACTTTGACTACTTCCTCTGAATAAATTATAATTTCATATTTTGAAAATGTACAAACTATACGAGTCCAATTAAAAAAATATCTTATTCAGAATCTACACAGGCAAATGCTTGCTAGTCTATGCTGCGAACGAAGTTAAACAAAAGTGAGCCAATACGTGTTTTGCGGATACCTTTCGTTCCTACCCGAAGTTCAAAACTTCGACGAATTAGAGTACGCAACGTATTGGGTAACCTATTTGGTTCCCTTTAGGTGGAATGACCTAATTTATGTCACGGGCTGGTAATTTCCGCCTCGTTTCCACTTCCGTTTCCCTTTACCTAACTTCACTCCCCACACAAATGAAAGGTACAAACAGAATAAAGGTCAAACAGCGGAAGCACCTCCTCTCTCTCCAAGTGCACCTCTCAAACATTCGAGGCTTGCACTCCAATCTCGACCCGGTCCACCACCATCTTGAGACCGCAAGACCGCATATTCTGTTCCTCACGGAGACGCAGGTCAAATGTCCTGCTGACGCGACATACCTTGCCTACCCTGGCTATGTTCTTGAACATAGTTTCAAGGCTAAGGCGGGAGTTTGTATGTATGCTCGCGATGACATTTGCTATCGGCGTCTCCGCAACCTTGAAGACCCCAAATTTTCTATCATGTGGGTTCTGGTGGACAATGGCATGGAGAAAATTCTTTATGCTAGTGTCTACCGTTCGCACAGCGGAGATGAGGAGACAACCAGGCTCGCAAACTACCTTAGTGAGGCGGCTGATGTGGCCCAACAGAGGTATCCTTCTGCTCAATTAGTGCTTCTGGGGGATTTCAACGCCCACCATCAAGGCTGGCTATACCCATACCAGAGCACAGACCACGCTGGTCGAGAGATGCGCAAGCTTGCTTTGACGCTAAACCTCACTCAGCTGGTCCCCTTGGACCACAAGGATACCGGATGTTGATGGCCACACAGCCAATTGCTTGGACCTTCTGCTGACAACAGATCCAGACCGCTACTCGGTGTCGGTTTCATCACCCTTAGGTAGCTCCGACCACTGTCTGGTGAAGTCTGTATCAGTGTACTCCCCGCCCAATCCCAGCCCAAGAGGCACCCGGCGGGTGTGGCGATACAGGTCAGCAGATTGGGATGAGATGCGTTATTTTTTCGCGTCTTACCCTTGGCGGCAGGTTTGTTTTTCTTCGAGCGATCCCTCAACTTGCGCGGATGCTGTGACTGAGGTGTTACGTCTGGGTAAGGAATACTTCATATCATTTTCTGACGTCCCGATGTCCAGCAAAGCTCGCCCAAAGTTTAATGCTACATGTAGAGATGCAGAAGCGTCAAAACATGAGGCCTATTTAGCCTGGGCTGATGCTCGAACCCGCAAATCTAGAGATGTACGTGAAAAGAAGAAAGCATTTAACCTAGCCGCCAAGTCCTGCAAAAAGGCTCTCAAGAAGGCTCGCTTCGACCACATACGCCGAACAGGGAACAAACTTGCTTCTTACCCCTCGGGTAGCAAAGCGTTCTGGTCCCTGGCAAAGTCGATCGAATAGAACTTCTGCCGTCCCTCACTGCATCCACTGCTGAAACCTAACGGTTCACTAGCGCACACTGCCGAAGAGAAAGCAAATTTATTTGCCTCTCTGTTTGCAGAGTCTTCACGTTTAGATGCTGGCAATGCTGTACCTTCTAGCCTACCAAACTGCGGGACGTTAATGTCAGAAATCCGCATTCAACAGTCTGAAGTACGCAAAGCGTTGCGCGATCTAGACGTGAACAAAGCTGGTGGTCCAGACGGTATACCAGCTGTAGTCTTGAGGATGTGTGCGCCTGAGTTGACTCCAATATTGACTCGCCTCTTTCGCTTGTCTATGACGACTGGTCAAGTGCCTAAGTCCTGGAAGCTTGCAAACGTGCAGCCCGTGCCCAAAAAGGGTAGTCGCGCAGACCCTGTCAATTACAGGCCTATTTCAGTCACTTCCATACTCTGTAAGACGATGGAACGTGTACTGAACCACAGGCTCCTGGCATACATAGAAGTGAATGATCTCCTCAGTGACCGACAATACGGGTTTCGCCGAAACCGGTCTACTGGGGATCTTCTAGTGTATGCCACTCACATCTGGAGCGAAGCCATCGAGAACTACAGAGAGGCGCTTGCTGTCTCTCTCGATATCTCGAAGGCTTTTGACAGGGTTTGGCACGATAGCCTTATTAGCAAGCTTCCTTCATACGGCCTTCCCACTGGTTTATGTGTTTGGATTTCAGATTTCTTGAGGGATCGGTCGATTCGAGTGGTCATCGATGGCTGTTCTTCCGACCAATTGGTTATAAACGCCGGAGTCCCTCAAGGATCAGTACTCTCTGCAACGCTTTTTCTGCTGCATATTAATGATCTGCTTAAGCCCGGTATTTTTGGGTACGCAGACGACAGCACCGTTGTGGAGAGTTATACATCTAACGCACGAACCAGTGCATTACAAATCCAGTCTCATAGGGAAGCGATGGTTCAGCGCTTGAACTTTTCTCTGAAGGCAGTCTCCGATTGGGGCGATGCCAATCTGGTTAAGTTCAATGCTGCTAAAACCCAGGCGTGTCTTTTCTCCGCCAAACGGAGCCCTTTTCAACTGGCTCCTACTTTCAGGGATGTGTCCGTGCCGATAAGTAACCATCTCGAGCTTTTTGGCATCTCATTAACACCGACTCTCAATTTAGGTTCCTATATTGAGTCTAAAGCCCAGCTGGCCTCAAAAAAGCTTGGTATTTTGGCTAAGGTGAGACAATACTTCACACCGGGACAGCTGCTTAATCTTTATCAAGCGCAAGTCCGGTCGTGTATGGAGTACTGTTCTCACCTTTGGGATGTTTCTGCCAAATACCAGCTGGACACACTGGAAACTATTGAGAGGAGAGCCAAGAGACTCATTTACGACGACTAACTTGTAAGCAAGAGACTCCAAAGTCTCGAGCATCGCCGCTAAGTCGCTTGCTTATCGGTTTTTATCGGATACATTTCGGGGAGTGTGCCACAGAACTACATGATTTGATTCCGCCATCTCCATTCTATAACCGGACATCCAGGGATACTCAGAAGCGCCACCGCTATATGGTAGATATTCCATTTACCCGAACAAAGCGATTTGCTTCTTCGTTCATTATACGAACCGCCAGGGAATGGAATACCCTGCCTGAGTCAGTGTTTCCGGTTAAGTACAATATGGGGGTCTTCAAAACGCGAGTGAACAGGTATCTCCTGGGTAAGCGCACTCCATCATCGACCGCATCATCACTTAACATCAGGTGAGATAGTGGTCAAGTGCTACCCAGTGCAGTATAAAAAAAAAAAACAATTGAATACAAATAATAACCTAATAATAATAATAATGGTAAAAGACCTGACGGCATGACTCTGGTTCCGTGGAAGTTAGGACGGCCCTTAGGGTGGGACGCTACGTGCGTGGACACCTTAGCGCCGTCACATCTTTCTGAAACCAACGTGAGGGCTGGCGCTGCGGCTACTTCGGCGGAGCAACTCAAGCGGCGCAAATATGCTAACCTCGGTATGGGTTACATATTTGAGCCGTTTGGTGTAGAGACGTTGGGTCCGTGGGGACCGGGAGCTCATCGTATTTTCCAAAACCTATCTGAGTGCTTGGTCGATGCGACGTGTGATCAAAATGCTGGCACATATTTGGCTCAACGAATAAGCATTGCAATTCAACGGGGCAATGCTGCCAGCATGCTGGGCACGCTGCCAACTGGGAGTGGGCTGGAGCATTTGGACTGCCTATGAGTCTGCTATGACTTATAGGTGTCTAAATGCTTTTATTGTAGTAGCTGTAGTGTTGTATATAGTTCATAGTATTTTGTTTAATAAAGGCATACCGCCGGTAAAAAAATAATAACCTTGTAAGAATTGTATGTAATTATTAATTAATATGTTATATTGTATTGGTACTTTAATTAGATCCAAGATGTGAAATAGAACAGGGGAGTACTAAATACTTTGATACAAGCCAATCAGCCTAGTTTAGTAATAAGAGAATTACGAGAGTGTGTCTTAAAATGAATAAATAAATATTATTATTACCAAAAAAGCCAACTACCACCTCTTAAAACTATTACAGAAAACCAACGTCATTAGTTAATAATATATATTATTGCTGAGATTCGGACCATAGCCATCACTAAACAGCTAGTTGGTATATCAATATTCCAATCGCAAAAATGACTTGATTCGATGCTTGCAGCCCGCGTTCTCACGTTGAGATCTACTGTATGTTTACATTAATGATATTTGGAAGTGCGTAACAACATTGTCAATGTAAAGTTAAAAAATAGGACTGCATTAATAGATGGCATTTTCTTCTCTACTCTAAGGTTGTGAACGAGCGACGTTAGTGTGAAAAGTTGCACTCTGACCGTGGGCTTTAAGTATAAGGTTCTGAACACAGCCTACCGTGTTCTGTCATTAAATGTCATCCAGCGCGCAGCGTTGCCAATTTGTGGGGAATTCCCTGAATTGCGGGGAATTCCAACTCGATTGGGGATTAGTGTGATGATTGGTTTTCTGCGGGGAAAACGTGGGGAACTACATTTATATTGATCTACCAGTAAATGACACTGTGACCATTTACTAACTACATTTATTTAGTTTGATTTTAAATTTTATTCAAATCAAATTTATTTATACACCACTATATTGAAACTACCAAAAAAAAAAAATGGGTGGTACAGAAGTGTTAATACAATGTAGATATGTAGTCAAAATTTGAGATTACTTCACAGTGAAATAATTATGAATTGTTAAAGTTTTCGAAAATTCCACCTAAAAGTATGGACACCACGTAAACAAAAATACTATGTGCCTATGTACAATTTATTAATGAAAACACATGATGCGCGACAGTGAAAAAATATCTCTCTTACTCTTTCTAACATCCCGCACCCGAGCGTTCGGTTCGATAGAGACGTACGAGTTTCAGAATAATGTTTGTAGGGGCGTAGGTATTTGTAGGTAAATAAAAGAAAATATTTGACATTGAAACCTTATAATTGATAAATACTAACTTTTCCTTCATACTTTGGCGGGCTTAGGACCGACAAAATTACTTTATTGGTTAGGTAGTTTATGTAGATATTGAATTATTATTGATATAAAGAACGATAGGTAAGTTTGTAATTCTGAGTTAAAACTAAATAAAGTAATTATGGCGTATTTAAAAAGTTAGTAATAATTCACAACAATCATTATTACAGCGCGCCTGAGCACTGTTGTGATCACGCGCGCTGTAATAACGATAGGAATCCGCGCGCAGTCGAGCCCAGACAACAAACTTTAATGAGGAGCCCTAACTAAAGAAAACATACAAAATAGGACACTACCGGTAAACCGACGCGAGCGATGAGCTTAAGGCGGTCGAGGTCTAGGGTCTGACAAACGTTTTTTACTTTACATGCCAAATAAATCTACAAAAAATTACGAGAAAAACGGTGTTTTTACTATTTTCATATCTTAAAAAATGGCTGAGATATTAACGATCAAAGTGCGTATTTCCAGCCGAAGGTTTTAAAAAACGCGGGCGGGCACTCACTAGCTGATTACGTCACAACCATAGTCATTCAACAGTCGCGCTCTCGTTCTCACGCCGCCGCTGCGCTGTGTTGCGCTCTGACCGAGCGCACACGCCGTGTCGCGGACTCGAGGTCGCGGACCGAACGGGTGGTTGTGACGTCATAGCATGAGCCCGCGTAATCTCAGAAATTCAAAAAAGAGCTTCAACTTCACGTCGTTATAACTTCGGAAATAGTGCATGTATTGAAGTGAAATAAAAAGTAATGTTATGTACATGATCTACGCTCCGATATTAAGTGTATTTAATAGTAATATTTTGACCCTTTTGTGTTGTAAACAAATGGGTCTGAGAGAGCGCGTGGATCCCACGAAACAATACTCACTTTACAAATTAACGTATAAGCATCGATGTAATACCTAGGTATTACATCGATGCTTACAAATATTTCAACAACTGTTCAAAGTGTCCACCTTCATTGTCAATACACACTCGCGCACGTTTTAAAAGATTGTTTCGTAATGACATTAATACGTTTAAACTTTTCACTTCATCAAAAGCGTCAATAATTCGCTGTTTTAACACTTCCACTGTGTCAGGTTCACTGACATAAACACGACGTTTTATTTCACTCCATAGAAAGAAGTCCATAGGCGTTAAATCTGGCGAGCGTGGTGGCCACGCTACTGGTCCACCACGACCAATCCAACGGCTTCCGAACTGGTCACTTAGGTATTCTCGAACCGCTCGGTGATAGTGTGGTGGAGCACCGTCCTGTTGAAACCACAATCCTTGCAGGTATGCTAGTGGTACGTCGTCTAACATAGAAGATACCATGGTCTGAAGAAGGTTCAAATAACTTTCTCCTGTAAGACGACCTTCAATGAAATACGGGCCGATGAGTCTGTCGTTAAGAATTCCCGCCCACACATTTACACTAAACCGGTGTTGGAACGAATGTTCCCGCGTCAGTTTTGGATTCCGAATCGACCACCAATGTTCATTGTGCTGATTAAACAGGCCAATCCTTGTGAATAAACACTCATCCGTAAATAATACATTGGCATCCCGATTGCTCAGAATCCAGTTGCAAAACGCTATTCTTGGACTTCGGTCTATTGTGGTTAGTTCCTGCGTTTTCCGGTAATGATACGGATGCATGCCTGCTGAACGCACTATTCTCCACGCGCAGTACTGGCTAATTCCAAAATGGCGAGCGGCATCGTTGGTACTTCTCCGAGGGTCTTCCTCGAAGTAGCTCAGGACATCGTCGTATACGTTTTGTGAGAGCCCAGATCTCCCTCGCCCTTGTGCGTGTGACGGAGTGTAAACAGATCCATGGTCCAGCAAACGTTGGTAGACACTTGACATTGTAGCGTGGTTTGGTTGACGAGAGTTAGGGTACAGTTCCCGGTACATCCTCAAAGCTTCGCTTGTGTTTTCTCCAGAAAGAAAGTAAACACGTAACATAAGAGTATATTCGCGAGATGAAAATTGATAAGCCATCACGACGGTTATAAAATCACGGCGTGTTTGAAGAGAAACTAATCACTTCGCTAATCAAGTTTATGCGCATGTGACGCGTGCGACACGAGCGATGTAACTGAGCTGACCTTCGTTAATTACGTTTCGCCTTTCGGCTTTCGTTCGTGCGCTTTCGGAAGAAACAAAGGCCGCGCGGTGGCAGGGCGGAGGGTGCGGGATTGGTCCGGTGGCCAGCTCTCCCGAGAATGCCCGAGCGCACAGAATGAATAATAGTATGTACTAACGAGCTTGGACGCGAGTTTGCCGAATGTTATTGTTATGAATGACACATTTCTATGTAGGGGTGTTAAGTTTTATGCATAAACTGCGTGCATGTAGTATTTCTTAATGAAGTAAAGGAAACGGCGAGAATTAAATGCTTGGGTGTGTTAATCAATGAAGAGGTTTGACCAAAAATTTATTTATATGTAGGATATTTTTTTTTTTACGTAACTCATGTTTTTTTCTGTCTGTATGTTTTTAGTACCAGCAGCAGATAGACCAGTTTTTTTTTTTTTGGTAGTTTCAATATAGTGGTGTATGTATATAGTAGGAAACCATAGTTGATTACATCTGTCGATTATTAACAGCTGTTAAAAACATTTAATAATCGACTGATGTAGTAGACTATGGTTTCCTAACAATAGTAATATTTCTGTAATTGTATAAAGTTACCGATATATATTTCAATACCACACAATGATTAGTTTTACTCTGATTAGTGTTTTTAGATAGAATTACTTACACTCACACTTGTGTGTGTGTCCTACGTTGTTTTACTATATTTTTAAAGTGTGCATACAATATTTACGTGCATAAATGATGGCAAAAAAACTGAGACCATAAGGAACCTCATTATTCTAAGGTATGTCATTAAAATTGCTTGAGTAACTAGCATCATATATCGAGAGATCACTTTAAGTGAAAAGGCCGCCAATTAGAAGCTTAGTTTACACTACAGTTATGTTTAAATGTAGCTAAGTGCATAAAATATTGATTGGGTTCAGAAACACAAAATATTTACTGGACATGGAGGAAACATACTTGTATATTAGAATGAAGGCTTCAGAAAGTATGGCAGATTTGACAATTGTCGAGAATGTACCCTTCACGTGGAGTTGCTAAGAGGTTTGATTTTAAGACTTCCTACTCACAATAGTACCGAACGTAAATCCAGCTGAAGCCCAAAATTAACTGCTTAATCTCCGGCACCTCTTCTTAAATGACTTTCATTACTTACCAGATTATCAGCCCTTATATTAAATGATGAACGGCGAGTTGGATTTCACTCAGCATAGATTTTAAACGGGTGATGACGTTGAAAGCTACTGGCGAAAAGTCTTTAATTCTAAAAATGTCATAGGAAAAGATCTTTTTCCAAATTAAAAATTAGTAATTAAGCTTTTACTTGTGCTTCCTCGCCAACGCAACAAAGGAGAGAGAGATATTTTGCAGTTCCAGCGCGACTTAAAAAATATTAAAACAACGAACAGAAATAGAATACACAGAGACACGATAGTTTTACTTAATGACTATTAGAGATAATAAAATGTAAAATAGGGCGGTATTGTCAAATTTATACCTTGCACAAAAACTTTATATGGCAAAAACCATAAAAAATATAATTTAAAACGACGTTAATCATTCTATTTTTCTCCTTGTTTAAATGTGAGAAATTTGTGGGGTATTTGGATAATCATCTCTCCAAACTTGGAGAATTTGGCTTAAGTTTAGGGAATTAGGAAAATAGACATTGGCAACGCTGGTTTTGACTGTCACTGGTCTGTCAGTCAGTTCCGTGACAATGGCGGCCGCGCTGCTTACAAATAAGAAATTGGAAAAAATAATTAGTAATCATATAAAATATAGAAAAACTATAAGCTATAGCAAGTCTGTAATTTTGAACAAACCACACCTTAACGTAACATGCAAACAATGCGCTGCTGCGAGCTATATCAGGGTAGGTTTGAGCTTACAAATAACATCTACTATTCATACCTAATTATTTGTGTTTTATTTGAATCTCATTAGATCTGCATTGAAGATAATGGACTAAATTGTTTTCAGTTTTATTCGTCGTCTCCACAAAGCAACGTTGGTGGTCAGGACACAGCTAAAAATGTTCTCGCTGCAGTGTTGGCCAACAAACCAAAGACTGGAAAAATACCAGTTGGTAAGTAATCTAAAACCACAAAAATGCTAAAATGGACACAATGATGACCCTTCGCTATTTAACAATCTAGGCAAATATACCATGTTTGAGGAAATTGTTACTTACATAATATTTTAAACATGACCTTGCTATTATGTGCTTATTGGCAATAGCCATTATCAATGTTTTTTGTAGCTCTGAGTTTTCAAATGTAAGGACTTTAGAATCGGTATACATATATTATGTACTATATGAAGGGGAGAGAGGGGTTGGACCGTCTTTCCAGAGGGGTGGGGGGTTATGGACACTTAAAGTTTGTTATCCTCTCAACTGTCGAGCGGCCAGCAGATGGCCATTCTGGTTTACATCCAACATTTTTATTTTGTCTTGTTTTTGTTCATTGTGTTAAACGGATCGAAGGTCGGATTTTTTTTTATTGTGAATTGCTGTGTGGTAGTCACTTTACAATTCCGAGATGTTAAGACATTCTTTGCTGTGGTATTTTTAATAAATTGTTAAATTCACAAAAATCTTTGGACAAATAAACACGGAAATATTTTTAAAACCTTGTGGTGCAAAATAAATAAGATACAATCTAAATAATATGCTTTCTAAATACTAGTTTACCAAAAAAGAACATTTAAGTACTTTTTTATAAAAAACTGGTTATATTAATACTTCATAACAATATATGTACCCCTTAACTGTACTCTTGGGTTGCAAGTCCAAGGCCTCTCTGGCCTCTTCCTCTGCAGCGCTATGGACCTGCACCGTGAATCCATGGAATGCTAAGTAATTTGTTTCTAAGGAATGCCCATAGTTCATGTGCCAATGAAAATATATGAAAATTATTCTGTTTGTACATTATGGGTTCTTGTATATATATTTTACTTGTAAAAATCATTAGAAGTTTTTATGTTGTTGTGTTATGTTTTCTAATTTATCCTTGCCTTGCTTCACATTTTTATATGTTTTGCATTGCATAGTACTTATTCATTAGAAATGTGTACCAAACACTAAATAACATATACCTACTTCTTAACAAAAGATGTTGGAATGTTGAAGGAAAGAATGTTGGTTCATATATGAACCCTTCAGAATGTATTAGATACTGAGCTAATTAAAGTAACAATCAATCATAAGATTCTATGGTTAATTCAAATTATGATTCCTAAGAAATGTTGCAATACTTCTAAAGGGTAAACAAAATAAAGTTTAATCTACTGCTAATTACATTGATGTGAGAGATTGTTATAAGTATGAGTAACTAACTCATTGTATTTTTGGGTTCATAACATGTCATTTCATACATGTTATATATTAAATCAAGCAACAAAGTTACAAGCTGAAATACTTTTTGAAAGTCAACACTCAAATTTGCTTAATTATCTTATGTTATTAATACTTGGTTGGAATGCAGCTCTTTTCCCACTCATCCTAATGCTCAGTCCGCTTGCACCTTACCATAATAACACCTAACCTTTCCACTTTGCCTAGTTATCCTCATATCCTGATAATGTTATCCTATCCCTAGGTATCCAAAAAAGAGACTGCTTTCACCCAGGTGCATCTGTTTTGTCCCGTGAAGATATAAACCTGGGAGATGCGAAGCCGGTCTCCGGAGCAGACATGTTTAGGGGGATGATGGCATATGTGTGGCCCAAGGTAAGTTTAAAAATATTTATTACTAGCTGCTCCCTGTGGTTTCACCACCTACTTAGTATTAACCACTTACTTACATACAAAAACACATCCTCTGAGTGAGGATGTGTTTGTGTATGTTTGTTATATGCTCACTCACTCAGAAACCTACACATCATGTGTTATCTATAATATCAATAAGTAATTAGTATGTGCATAGATAACATGAAATTTACATAATATAATATTAGGCATGTAGTGTAGATTATAACAGATTTTATAACTGTTAACTTTATGAGATACCTATGCACTGATAAGTCTCAGTTGAAATCTGTGGTTCCCATCGACAAGATGCTTTCGTGGCAGATCATAAAAGGTGGAAATTTATTTCATTATAAACAACATTAGACACATTGGCACTTTTAACAGGTTAGACATAGATAGGGCACATAGGTATTTAACAGATCTGAAATTTGATAAAAATATTATTATTTTTATGTATTTTCAGTTAGATACTTGTAACAACTGATAGTTGCCTGTATCCGGCTACTTCCTACTAAAGAAGACAAATAATGAAAGTTTGTTTGAATTAAATGGATGATGACTAATATTAAAAATCAAAATAAGTAAATGATATACTTAATTAAACATAAGCAGAAGCTTATATTTTTAGCTACAGAAATATATTTTTATAGGTTGAAAAAAAGTCAATCAACGATACAATGAATAGATCTGTAAATCTCCAGTTATCGTGATATAATTTGAGAACTGCCTATTTATTATTCTTTATAGAGAGTTTAGTAGTTGCAAATTCACAAAATTTTTGGAAAATAGTTTAATTACAAATTTTTTGCACAACAGTTAACAGAGTAAACATTGACAATTTCAGCTCAGATATAATATTAGGCTAGATATATCACTTAACATCCAAGTTCATTAGTTCCAAAATATCAAGTAGGTATATAATAGATTATATTTAAATAATCTCGGTCTGTTTTATAATATTGATTTCAGGACAACCAAATGATACGAAATCGAGTCATGGTATCCTTATCCCTGCTCTTTGGTGCTAAAGTGATGAATGTAACAGTGCCGTTTCTCTTCAAATATGCTATAGACGAGATGAATCAACTAACGGTACACTCTGGAGATGCCCTGCTAGGAATGGCCACAGTGCCACAGGCACTGAGCACAACAGCTTTCAGTTTGCTGGTGGGATGTGAGTATTAATTTGAGTGATTATCTTTACTAATCAGCTTTAGTAACAATGATTTGACGCCTTTTAAACCTGCTTTATTAATCTAAGTACTTATCCCATTGCCGCGCTACTCGCCGGCTAGATAGCGAATAGCTATTTATTTCTTGCTCAAAAAACATAGAAAAGATACAGATCCTGTGTCAAAAAAAGAGATGCAAATATTAATAGAGATGGCTGAATGTTCACACTGCCGTCGTGAACCTACTCATCACTAAGTTTGTTGCAGTGACAAGAGCTATGTGCGCTCTATGATGCTCTCTTTGTGATCAAAATACTTGCCCTGTGTCGCTTGGTAGATTGTACTTGTGGACCGTCCGTGTTGCGATGCGTTTGAACGAGTGTCGCAGTCGTTATAAGCGAGTGTATAGTCCAGCGACATAACTATTATAACTACTATTCGCTACTAGCTGATCGCCTCATCTTCCTAGTTTCTAGCTCTACTCACTTATCGCTCATTGCTGCCGTTGAGACAAGTACCTTAGAGCCATGTTGTAATGTGACCTTATACCACTTATAGTAAATACTAACTGATAATGATTTACCTCTTTCGCTTTGATTGTCTTTAGCAAGTAAAGGGAGACTCTGTTGCAATGGATACAAGAGATTAGATTTTGTTAAACAAACTAGTTTTTGACTTAGTTCTAAGGTAGCATCCAAACTGGACCTAGAATAACGCCTGACTCTTTGCTGGCTAGCTATCTCTACGAAATCAAAACGTAATCAAAAATGTAAAACACAGGCGGGTTTTGAATTTACAGACGCTGTTCACTTAGCAGCGGTTAACTTTGTCCAGATGGCGTAACATATTCGAGCAATGTGCCCTTGCACTTATTGTTTCATGTTTATAGTTGTTGATTTGTTGCCCTCATTGTTCGATGGAACGTTCCAGACGGTATAGCGCGCGCTACAGCGGCTGGATTCAACGAGCTTCGCAACGCCGTGTTCGCTCGCGTCGCGCAGCACTCCATCCGCCGCCTCGCGTGTAACGTGTTCTCACATCTACACCAGCTCGACCTCAGCTTCCACCTCGGACGGCAGACCGGCGCGCTCTCTAAGGTATACACTCCATCCGCCGCCTCGCGTGTAACGTGTTCTCACATCTACACCAGCTCGACCTCAGCTTCCACCTCGGACGGCAGACCGGCGCGCTCTCTAAGGTATACACTCCATCCGCCGCCTCGCGTGTAACGTGTTCTCACATCTACACCAGCTTGACCTCAGCTTCCACCTCGGACGGCAGACCGGCGCGCTCTCTAAGGTATACACTCCATCCGCCGCCTCGCGTGTAACGTGTTCTCACATCTACACCAGCTCGACCTCAGCTTCCACCTCGGACGGCAGACCGGCGCGCTCTCTAAGGTATACACTCCATCCGCCGCCTCGCGTGTAACGTGTTCTCACATCTACACCAGCTCGACCTCAGCTTCCACCTCGGACGGCAGACCGGCGCGCTCTCTAAGGTATACACTCCATCCGCCGCCTCGCGTGTAACGTGTTCTCACATCTACACCAGCTTGACCTCAGCTTCCACCTCGGACGGCAGACCGGCGCGCTCTCTAAGGTATACACTCCATCCGCCGCCTCGCGTGTAACGTGTTCTCACATCTACACCAGCTCGACCTCAGCTTCCACCTCGGACGGCAGACCGGCGCGCTCTCTAAGGTATACACTCCATCCGCCGCCTCGCGTGTAACGTGTTCTCACATCTACACCAGCTCGACCTCAGCTTCCACCTCGGACGGCAGACCGGCGCGCTCTCTAAGGTATACACTCCATCCGCCGCCTCGCGTGTAACGTGTTCTCACATCTACACCAGCTCGACCTCAGCTTCCACCTCGGACGGCAGACCGGCGCGCTCTCTAAGGTATACATTCCATCCGCCGCCTCGCGTGTAACGTGTTCTCACATCTACACCAGCTCGACCTCAGCTTCCACCTCGGACGGCAGACCGGCGCGCTCTCTAAGGTATACACTCCATCCGCCACCTCGCGTGTAACGTGTTCTCACATCTACACCAGCTCGACCTCAGCTTCCACCTCGGACGGCAGACCGGCGCGCTCTCTAAGGTATACATTCCATCCGCCGCCTCGCGTGTAACGTGTTCTCACATCTACACCAGCTCGACCTCAGCTTCCACCTCGGACGGCAGACCGGCGCGCTCTCTAAGGTATACACTCCATCCGCCACCTCGCGTGTAACGTGTTCTCACATCTACACCAGCTCGACCTCAGCTTCCACCTCGGACGGCAGACCGGCGTGCTCTCTAAGGTATACACTCCATCCGCCGCCTCGCGTGTAACGTGTTCTTACAAGTGTTATGATAGAAGGTTGTTATCAGTACTAATATTATAAATGCGAAAGTAACTCTGTCTGTCTGTTACGCTTTCACGCCAAAACTACTGGACCGATTTGAATGAAATTTGGTATGGAAATAGTTTGAGAACCGGGAAAATATATATATAGGATAGTATTTATCCAACTGCGCAAAAAGAGGTTAATGTTTTTGCGCGATAACCGACATACGCGCGGGCGAAGCCGCGCCCGTAAAGCTAGTCTTTCCACATAGTAGTTGATAAGCAATTAGATAGTTTACAGATGGTTTACTTCGAAATCTTGCTTAGGATTATATATATATATTTTTTTTTTATGCCTGATAGGTTAGCCTTTGACCACTATCTCACCTGATGGTAAGTGATGATGTGGTCGAAGATGTTGCACAGGCTAACCTAGAATTACTGGCTCTCAAGGACAGCTGCCGGAACACACCGTTAGGTGCTTGGCGACAGATTTTCAACTTGAGGGTGGTAGCTAGCCAGGCGGGCATTCGCAAAGTGCCCTACCACCATGCAAAACCATACCATATTTAGGTTGGAAGTTATCATTCAGAAACTGTTAGAAATGGGTACTAGGACAAACTTGACACTTACCATCCAAGGAAATATCCCTTTAAAGATTGTACAGATGGACAGATGGGTCCTGCTTTATAGTACGGAACCGTATAACCGTGTGCAGAACTGACAGAAAGATGATTGGCCGTGCCAATACTGGCCGAATCATACTGGCACTTACCCTCAGTTTCTGGAACGTTTGTCTTGATTAGTTATCAGACTGAATACTGAACGCTATTGGTCACATATCGCGTCATAGAATCCATTAACCAATCAGCGTACGGTATTCAATCTTCATGAGAAATGCTTCAGACAAACTGAGGTTTTCTTATACTAGGGTCACAGCTAAAGTACAGTAATAAGAGTATAGTCATTTATTATTATTTATATATGTTTTCAGACGATAGACCGTGGGTCCCGCGCCATAAACTTCGTGCTATCGGCGATGGTGTTCAACATCGTGCCCACAATCTTCGAGCTCGCGCTCGTCTCTTCCATCCTGGGGATCAAGGGCGGGCTGGCTTTCACAGGTCATTAGTACATATATGAATCTTGTTTTTATCGCTGACAGGCGAAATACGGCCGAAAGCCATGCCAAGTAGTATGGCAAAATAGTTGTGAAATATTTATTCTGCTGTGGTGTATTAGAAATGTCATTTTTCACATTAGGATAAGAATAGTACATATGTTATCTGGTAGGCCTAAGAAGGCAATCTTTATTCACGTGCCGCATCAGAAATGAACAGAGCTATGCGTTAAAAAAAGAGGTGTCTTGTAGGTTAATATAAGTATTAGGTACTACGAACTGTGCGAACTAAAGTACGCTTTTTATAGAGAGGAATAGCCAGAGCCGCTTATTTATTTGAATAATTTTGCGAAGTAATCCTTCTGTTCCTTTTTTATTCTGTGCCATAGCTAATTGTTTATATTTTTCAAAAAACCTAATATGTATGTATGTGTTATGAAATTGTATATTATGTGTCTCCAATAAACACAGCGTCGGTATGAAGATGCATTTGATACTATTACCTGAATTTCGCCCTTTATAGGTCTAAATATAACCTGTATACTGTTCGTTACCCAGCTTGATGTTATCTGTGCACTTCATCTGTCAAGGGTTTTGAAGTTTTATGTCATATCATAGCGTTTGATATTTTTATGGCGGCTTTACGCATTTTCGTGTGGTGGTAATGTATATAGTGTGGATAACGCACAGTCTGTGCTGTGTTTTCCAATAATCTGAAAAGATCTACAGTGGATGTTTTCCAGTTATTCTCGATAATTTAAGTACCATACGTAAGTTTGAACTTATATTTTGTTACCTACACACATCAAGTTTAGTTATGGATTTTATCCATCTCATCTTTCTATCTCGGCGATAGTGTGCTTTCCTTTTATTTGTTTTTTGACAAAACTTAATCTTCATGATACAACATGTTGAATATAATAGTACATATAAATAAAACACTGTTTGCTGGCAATGCTGACATCATCTTATGATAAAGAATACTAATAATTATGCAAACTAAGATAAAATACCGATTCATATAAGTATGTATCTATCATAGCTCAATATAACAACACATTGGAAGCTTAAATATAGCTGTCCAGTCTTATGTATATTATAAATACATATATAAACTGCAGTATTTTTACACGACTGCCTGAAAAAAGGAGAGTTATGTTTTTAGGGTTCATGTATGTATGTATGTTTGTGAGTTTCTTTATTCCACCATAACTTCGTAACGGCTGAACCGATTTTGATGTTTGTCATATCATTAGAAGCGTTGAGCTATTCCGGGTCACATAAGCTAGTGAATGTTTAAAAATATTTAAAGAGGGGGCCATAGTTCATGAAATTAAAATAAAATTTAAAAAAATTCGTGAAAATTTTACTATCACCGTCTAGAGCTTGCTTAGTACATAACAAAAATATATAACCGTAGTATTCAATATACATTGGTTAACTAATATTAAAAGTAATAAATATTGTCTTATCCGTTTCTACACTTGCTTCTTGTAGACACAAGTATGCGGCAGGACAGAGACCATGCGTTTTTTGACCGGAGAACGCCTTCAGAGAGAAAGGCATTTCATACACAACTACAAGAAATGATTATTCTGACGGTGTTAACATTTTACTGTTTAGTGACTTGATGCAGCTTCCACTAGTAGCTAAATCTGTCAGCGGAGCATACTGAATCAGAATCAGAATCATTTATTGCATACTACTGCTTTAAACAACCGCCACATTTAAGTGCTGAAATGGATTTATGGACGTTATATAGCTTCTGCAAACTGCCACAGAATGTGAGGCAAGCAGACGACACCACATTTGTCGATATTTTGAATAGTTTACGGGTTAGAATCCTGGGTCATCGTAGAGTACCACTTACTGGACCAGATAGCGAGTATGTGCGAAAATTTCCCACGACAAGACAGGTAGATGAATCGAACCACCAAATCAAAATCAAACGATGACCATCGAACTCGCCAAAATTTGCCGGTTGTTTGACGTGGTAGCATCAGATACATCCGTAGAGGCCAAAACCAAATGACAGCGGCCAAAACCCGAATTTATACTTTCTGATCCCAATAAAAGACGTATTAAGACACTAAAACTACACAATAAAAGACGTAACAGGAGGTATTGTTCCATTCTTAAAAGTTACCATTGGTACTAGGGTAATGTTGCGGAAAAATATTAAATTTGGACACGGCTTGGTAAATGGCGCTATGGAAGTCATCCGATAATTCGTATGGCCAGCGCTACGTCGTGACCGCGAGAGTTACCGCAAGCCGTTTTCGTTGAGTTCTATGACAAAACAATGCGTGGCAACACAGTCAGTTTGGGTGTCAAAATTGAGCCTAGCGCTGTCGAATTTGACGCGTTACGGGGTCAAGGTAAAGTCGAGCGGCACATGCTACCACTGAAATTATGTTAGGCTGTGACAGTGCATAACCTGCAAGGAACGACACTGGACAGAGCCGTCGTGGATCTAGGCGCTAAAATTTTTGCCAAGGGGCAAAGTTTATGTAATTTTACCTGGGACAGACTGTCCAGTTAGGTAGGCCCAACCTCGAAAAAAAAAAACGCCCGAAGAACCCAACTCGGATGGGCAGCGTTCGGAAAGTTACGCGACATTTTCTCGTCAAAGATCCTGCAGTGCCTGAAGGCCAAAGTCGTCAACCAGTGTGTATTCCCAGTGATGAAATATGGCACCGAGACGTGGTCCTTAACAGTGGCCCTTATGGACAAGCTCAGAGTCACTGAACGAGCCATGGAGAGAGCTATGCTCGGAGTTACTTTGCGCGATAAAATCCGGAACGTGGATATTCGCCAAACAACCAAAGTCACCGACATAGCTTTCAGAATTTGCAAGTTGAACTGGCAATGGACAGGCCACATTGCTCGACGAACTGATAAGCGATGGGAAAGAAAGGTTCTCAAGTGGGTACCATGGTACACCGGAAGATGTAGAGTTGGTAGGCCCCCCACTAGATGGACTGACGATATCATAAAAGTCGCGGGTAGCTAATGGTCACAAGTGGCTAATAGCCATTCTTTGTGGCGTTCTATGGGGGAGGCATTTGTTCAACAGTGGACGTCTTCCGGCTGATGATGACGATGATGAAAGTTTATGTCGCTCTTAGTCGCGTCAGACAGCTAGAAGAATTGGTGTTTTAGATCCACGAAAGCTTATCAACGAGCCTCATAACAAAAAGACTCTGCAAGAACTGAAAGACCTCAAAGTTATCATTAATAATTAATTAATCATAAAAAAATATATTTCACGTTATCTTTTGCGTGATATTAATTTCCAAAAATATATAAGTTATGTTTTGTGGCACATTGTGCGTTTGCAAAAATATTGTTTTATCACTAAAAGGTACGAAATAATAAGAAATAATTTAAAAATTAAAAAACACGCCTGCCGTACCAAAAAGTGAACGAAAAAATTACAAACAAGTTACATGATTTTAATGTTGAATGGCTACAATGTAGGTACTAAATAGATTATATTTACTGTGCAATTAAAACACCATTGAACTCAGAAATGGAGAATAGATAACCAATATTTTCATCGAAGTCGGGGGACAGTTCCTTGGAATAGTTCTTTACATGTCTATCATGTGTTTGGTACGGCAGGCGTGTTTTTTAATTTTTAAATTATATCTTATTATATGAACATTGTTTTATTATTAGTAGAAAATTATCGCAAGTGTATTTGGAGCATCATTAACTGAGCACTAATATATTGACATATAACGATATACCTAGTCACCTAGAAATACTTGTAATAGTAACCTGCTTCACTTAAAATACCTTTAATACCTTGGCTGACTGCCTGATAAGATTGGCCATAAAGGATGATCAAGAGAATTAGCAACTAGCTGGTTAAAAGCTGAAGTTTTTAAGCTTTAATGTACAAACATGTTAGAGAAGTAATTCTAACTTCAAAAAGGTTGTTTAGCTGTATATTAATCATCAAACCCACATTCAGGGTAAATTTCTTGAAGCTTGCACTGAACATGTTCTCCATATTATACCTTTAACACATGTTAAATGTACGACCCTTTGAAAGTAGGTATTTATTAATAAGAAGAGCAGTGCATTTTAAGTTACAAATAACGGAGAATAAATATTGAGCTTCTTGCTCTTAGTAAGTATAAGTTGCTTGAACACATTTAGCATGGAAATTGAACTTTTGTTCCTAACACATTGTAAAAACTAGGGTAGTGAGAAAGATAATGGATTGCGGAGATCCTTTATAACCTCTACAGACCTAGCTTTGAATTTGTTGCTACTAGACCAGTGTCCCATTTTTTTTTTTGGAACAGCTCAAACTAGAGAGCTTAGTCTTTGGTAAGCCATATTAAGATCTCATTGTGGCAGAGATAACAGCTATGTGAACTGGTCACCTAAAATGTTCATGTATGGGGAACACTAACATAGTGTTATAATTAATATTATTATCGACTATATTGATTCATTCCTACTATGGAAGGGAAGTTTCCTGGTCTGGGACAGACTTTAAGTATAAGCACTTTTTTAATGCACTTGATATTTATTGTGACACAAAATCAGAAGGGACATATTTTCTTTCTTTCATTTAATGAGAATAAGTGGTGATACTGTACACATAAATGCCCTTACCTAGTAGGTAAGCAAACATCATAAATTTATATCTATAAACTAACCGTAGCATAAGGTTTGCTTTATTTGCATCAGATAATAATTCAGACTTTCATGGTAGATGCTATAGAGTTGCTGAAGAGACATTTCTCATGCATACAATGAATGGTCATTCTACACCTCACCACAATATCATCATATGCATAGATGCATAATCTTAATATTATCTTCTTCTTCTTCTCTCTTTATATAAAGCTCGATTACCATACACTGACTGACTCACTCACTGACTGACTGACTGACTGACTGACATAATTGTTCTCCCAGAAGGAGTCGAGTAGGAAGAAAGTGATGTATGGAAAAAGTGTAGAGGGGGTTTAGGTGAGTATGGGAAAAATCGAAAATCATAAAAATGACGCCTGCCAAGTAAAGATGGATGACGTATCTCGAAAACGGTAAGAGATAGATAGGGGGTGTTTGAACAAATGTCATAGGGAATAGGGAGAGCAGTCAAATGACACCTGTCAAAAGTGCTCCTCTCATTCTTCATACTGCATTTGGAGTATTTTTCTTACATTTTCGACTGTATTTGGAGTTTTTGTGGGATTTTCGAGTGATTTTGGAGTTACTGTCTTACACGAAGGTATAGCGAGCCCGAAGGGCGAGCTTCTGGTGAGGCCGAAGGCCGAACTTTCGGCCCGCGAGGCCGAAGGCCGAGCGTATGGTGCGCGAGCCCGTAGGGCGAGCGCTTGCTGGTTTTCACCTTATCTGTAATGACCGAATTGGTGGGCGTGCTGGTGGTGTAGCTATATATCTCCGTGCTCATATCCCCTTCTCTATAGTACACATGTCTGCTCAACCACCGCCTGACGATGCTGGTGAAAACCTATTCATTGAAGTTCTCCTTTCTCATCAAAAAATTCTTCTTGGTGTCTATTATAGCCATTCATCAGATGTTAACTACTTAACCTCCTTTGAAAAGATTCTTGAAGATCTCCTCCCTTCTTATAAGCATTCCATAATAATGGGTGATTTCAACACTTGTCTCCTCAAAAATGATTACCGTTCTTCTAGATTTAAATCTATCGTAAACTCAAGCAACATGAATATTCTCCCTCTCAATACGACTCATCATTTTCCAAATTGTACTCCTTCACTTCTAGATTTAATCATAGTATCATCAACAATTCATGTTGCTAAACATAGTCAATGCGCAGCTGATTCATTTTCTTATCATGATTTAATTTACATATCATACAAAGTTTGTCCTCCTAAAGCTAAGCCCAAAATTCTCTTGCAACGCAACTTTGGTGGTATAGATCTTGAGAAGCTTCACTATGACGTAGCTCGTGTTGACTGGTCTTCATTGATAGACGCTGAGTCCATAGATGACAAAGTTAATATTTTCAACAGCTTAATAACGCAGATTTACGATGTTCATGCTCCAGTCAAACCAGTAAAGATGAAACATTCTCCTACGCCTTGGTTGACTGATGAGATAAGGCTGCTAATGCACAAAAAAGACGTTGCTAAATTTAAATATAAGCGTTCTCCTCACGATGAGAATAAATCGAAATATCATTCTGCTCGAAATCACTGCAACAGGGTGTGTAGGGATGCTCAACGTCGACACATCCATGAATCTGTAAATAACGAAGATCCAGCTAAGGTCTGGAAATTCTTAAGGTCATTGGGAGTTGGTAAATCTCGACTAGGCTCCGTCCCTCATGACTTAGACATAAATTCTCTCAATAAAAACTTTTCTACAACACCTAATATGAATACTGCTACTAAAGCAAATACTCTCAATCTTCTTTCTGCCACGTTAACTCCCGCCTATACTCCATTTGATTTTATTCAATTATCGGCTAGTGATGTTAGGAAGAGCGTACTCTCTATTGCGTCTAATGCTGTTGGTATAGATGGCATTAGTCGCAATATGATAGTCCCAATTATTGATTTAATCCTCCCTGTTCTGTTACATATCCTTAATTATTCTCTCATGAAAGGAGCTTTTCCGACATTATGGAAGGATGCTGAAATTATTCCATTGCCCAAAACCTTAAACCCTAAATATTTGTCGGAGTATCGGCCGATATCTATTCTGCCTTTCTTATCTAAAGGCTTGGAACGCTTAGTTCAGAACCAGGTCAGTAGTTTTCTCACCAAAAACAACCTTCTAAATCCCTTCCAGTCCGGTTTCCGCCCTTCCCACAGTACGGTTACTGCATTGCTTAAGATAACTGATGATTTACGTGCTGGTATGGAGAAGGGTGAGTTAACCGTGCTTACCCTACTTGACTTCAGTAACGCGTTTAATACCGTTGATTTCGATATCCTCTTAAGTCTTCTGCGCTCCATTAACATATCTCCTACCGTTATTGACTTTTTCCACAGTTACCTGTTTGGACGCCGACAAAGGGTTTGCCTTGAAGATTCCTGTTCTTCATGGTGTAACACGATAACCGGCGTACCGCAGGGCGCGGTTCTATCTCCTCTTCTTTTTGCTGCTTTTTAAAAAATCTCTATATCTAAAAATATCACTTCATCTTACCACCTTTATGCGGATGATTTACAGATTTATTCACAAGCCTCTCTTGAAAAAATATCAGATTGTGTAGAAACTACCAATAAAAATTTAAGACATATAGCAGATTGGAGCAATGATTTTGGTTTATTGATTAATCCCACAAAAACAAAAGTTATTGTCGTAGGCAGCTCCCGTATGTTGACTAAATTGGACTGGGATACACTGCCTCCGATCATTTTTGACAACGTAATAATTCCTTACAGTAAGCAAATAAACAATCTTGGATTAATAATTGACCAGTCCCTGTCATGGGGCCCTCAGTTGGAAGCAGTTAGTCGCAAAATGTTTGCTTCTGCGGGTTCTTTAAAGCGGCTCCGCAATTTTCTTCCGACTGCTACCAAAGTTGCCCTTGCTCAATCTCTTTTACTTCCAATTTTAGACTATGCCGATGTCTGTTATCTAGATCTTAAGGAGGATCAGCTAAACAGACTTGAGCGTCTCCAAAATTTCTCAATCAGGTTCATATTTGGCTTACGCAAATATGACCACGTTTCCAAATTTCGTCATAAGCTCAAGTGGCTTCCCATTCGCCTTCGCCGGAATACTCATATTCTTTCCCTTCTCTTTAATATACTGTTTAATCCATTTTCCCCGCGCTATCTTAAGGAACGCTTTGCGTTTCTTGATTCGGCTCATGCCTTGACATTGAGGTCATCAGAAAATCTTTTGCTTAAAGTGCCGCCACACAGTACATCGCTCTATGGTGCTTCATTCTCAGTTCAGGCTGTTCGACTCTGGAACAGTCTGCCAGTCTCCATTCGAAAGTCGCAGTCATTATATATATTCAAAAATAGAGTCAAAGAATTTTATTTGTCCAGTCTTAGCTAATTTTTTCCTTCCATAGTATAAAATTTTATTCTTATATTTATGTAGTATGTATATATATATTTTATTATGTATGTATTTATATAGTGAAGGTATGTTAGTATATATGTATATGTATGTATTTATTAAGTGTTTGTATGTACGTTTATTTAGATAATATTTAATGTAGGTAAGTATGTATAATGTATTTATTTATATAGGTGTAAAAGTGTAAATACTCAGTTAGGTAACTATTATATAAGTTATGTTTAATTTGTTAATTGCCGACCTGGCTAATTTTTGCGAGTTTTTTTCCTCAGATCGGTTGTCTGGAAGAAATTGCTTTAAGCAATAAGACCGCCCTTTGTATACGTTCATTTGTTGTTTCTTTGTAATGTTATTTTTAATGTATGCAAATAAAGAATTTTCTATCTATCTATCTATCTAACAACTACTATGGGATAAATATAATGAACACTACCTCATTACATACAAGTTTGTGGCACTGTTCTGTCATCTTCTTACAGCCCTTCGGAAGGGCATAGTTAACAATCAATGACTGTAGGAGTACATGTACCTAGTACTTTAAAATATTATCTGTACTTCCCTATTCAGATGCCTTCTTACAGCTCTTCTGGAGGGTATAGTTGCAAATCACTTACCGTAGAAGTACATGTATTACTGTAAAATATTATCTGTACTATCCTATTCAGATGCCTTCTTACAGCCCTTCGGGAGGGTATAGTTGCCAATCAAGGACCATAGGAGTACAGGTAGTACTCTAAAATATTATCTGTACTACATAAGATGCAAGTTGTTGATGCTTATAAACCTGACTACAGTTTATAGCACACTACCTTGCAGAAAGGTACAACTGCCGTTCTATGATAAGATCACACAACAAATTAGTTGTGCATCTTTCCGTGTTATGGTCATAGTAATTAAATACTGCGTGTCACATGGAACCCGATGCCGTCCATTATGAGTGGAATTATGTTGTTGTTATTGTTTACAATCCGCTTGGATTAAAGAGCTTTACCCAGGAAAAGAGTTGAATGCCCATTTGACATACACATTCAATGTTCAAATATAACATATCAAGGAAAAAGAAATTGGAATTGAATTGAAATTGGACTTTGGATTGGAGTAGTTTAATATGCAAACTATTGAGGCTTTGATGGCTTTGGATGATTCTCCTTAGCAGCCTAAGTTCCATAAGTACTACTTATGGAAGGATGCAGTTGTTTCAAGATGATCAGGATAACAAATGCTTTTGTAATAGGCACAAATTTCCACTTCATTTAACATGCAAGCTGTAGAGACTGATGGGGCGATTCACCCATCAGCCCATTACCCTTCGGAAGAGTACAGTTGCTCCAAGCTAATCATGACTAGCACAAATGGAATGTTAATGTTGCTGAATGGACATGGTATATTTAAATCTATAATGCAAACTGTTGAAGTTGACAGGGCAACTCCCCTATCAGCCTATTATCTTACAGAAGGATTCAGTTGCTCCTATAAGAACACGACTCATGTATGCTTAGAACAATGTTCTTCTTAATTTAATATGCAAGCTGCTATTAAGACTGATACGACGATACACTCTATCAGTCTAATGACCCTACGGAAGGGTATAGTTGCTACTACATTATAATGTCCTATTTATGTATTGGGACATATATGTTAAGGATACCACCATGTGCACAACCACAACAGGATGTAGTTGGTTATATAAGACACAAGGCTCAGCAGGGTTGATACATTGTTAAACAATTTGTCATCATCAACCAGATATGATTACTTGTTGCATAGGTATCAATACCTTAATCAATGAATTACATCTGCCTCCCATGGAACAAACCAATTCAACAAATTGTTGGGGCCCTCCAGACAAGTCTGTAGATATCAGCCATGTTCAACAGTTCCACAGTATTATGTCGTATGGTGTATTGCTGTGGGGAGCTGCTGCTGAGATGGAAACAATCTTTATCTTACAAAAGCGTGCAATTCGAGCCATATATGAAATGGATCCTATGGAATCTCTAAGGGATCTTTTTAAAGAAATTGATATATTAACTTTACCGAATCTGTATATATTTGAAAATATTATGTATGTTCGGAAAAATTTGAGTAAATTTAAATTAAACAGTGACAACCACGATTACAACACTAGGAACAAATATAAATTAACGGTACCGTGTTTTAGATTAGCAAAGACAAATAAAAGGTCCTTTTTAGGTAATTGTGTGCGGTTTTATAATAAAATTCCCGAACATATTACAATGCTCACAGAAGGAAAATTCAAATTACACGTGAAAAACATTTTGAGAAATCCTACTACACAGTTTGTGATTACTTAAATGACAAAAATGCTTGGAAAGTTCCGCCTCTGCCAAGCTATCACCTGTCCTACGTAACTCTGTACCTACGTAATTTGAACAAATATTGTAATAGTCATATTATATTGTATAATATAACACATTGTTAAAAGATGTTTAAAAGAATGGCCCCGAGTTTCTTGCCCGTTCTTCTCGCAGTAGCTCTATACATTTTTTTTGCTGAACGTGGCAGTACAATGTAGTATATTTCAATATTAAAATTTGTAATTGACCTTCATAAGAGCGTCGTAGACGCCTAAATTGAATAAATGATTTTGAATTTGAGACCATTCACTACAAAACAGTGTCAACAGTCTATGATACCAACACTGGAGTAAGTTACTTAAAATTGTTTTCATATTAAGAACTTCTGGCAAACTTGGGTTGTTACCTACTTTCAGTAATGTGTGATAAATGACGGGCCAGTAATGGAAACTTAACCTCTAATATACCTACATACACAATGTATGTATGCTAATCTGGTTAGATTAACAGTTTACTGAACTTAAGCTCACATGGTTGAGGGAAGGTATGTACATGCTTTTACATGATAAACTACTTAATTCAAGGCATAGGCCTAAACTCTTAGTTATTATCGTCACAAATTTAATCCAAGTAACTATTGAAAATAATAATGATTCCAGTAGGTATGGTTTAAGCTATTGCATATCATATCACATTGCTCGGAGCAGATTTTCATATGCAATAGGGAATAGCAAACTTTAATAGGTAATTCCTATTAGTATTCAGTAGGTACTTGTAATCCTTCATAGGACAAGGAGTTTTATTTTTTATTTCCTTGTCATTGCTTAGCACCAAAGAAAATAGCTGTTATTTTTCTATGCTTATTAATTATTTTGCGGGATTTGATTTTTTGCAGAGGAAGTTGATAAAGTACAATTATTTTCAACATAGCGTTTGTGTTCGTCACCAGCAGATAACAAACAGGTCTTCATACCGACGCTGTGTTTATTGGAGACACATAATATAACATTTTGCATTAAAACAAAATTGTTATTATGTGTTGGAAGATAAACACAGCGTCGCAGTAATATCTTCCTGGTGAAGACTCTATGATATGACATAAAACTTCAAAACCCTTGACAGATGAAGTGCACAGATAACATCAAGCTGGGTAACGAACAGTATACAGGTGATATTTAGACCTATAAAGGGCGAAATTCAGGTAATAGTATCAAATGCATCTTCATACCGACGCTGTGTTTATCTTCCAACACATAATAACAATTTTGTTTTAATGCAAAATGTTATATTATGTTCATATATAATATCTTCCAAACATTAACAATGATGTCGATCTTAGAAAAAATCTCTAAATTATGGCTGGCAGTCCTTATTATGATTGAACCTTAATCCAGATTTGTATAACGTCTTTTTCTAAATTATGGTAGCTTTTATTCTGTCCATATATAAAATCCAAATTCGTATAACGCTAAATAATAATAACGATAGGCCTTCAATTTGACATATTTATTCAATTGTGGATATGTTTTACGCAATTTTAGTCGTTATGTAGTCAAAAATGGTGTTAAATTATTTACAATTAAATTTTGGAATTATCAAAATAAAGTGATAAGTTCAAAATAACATGAATTTGTGATTACAATAAGAACTTCCATTGGTTAGGTTCAGTGTCCCTGATAGATATCGAACCCGCATCCTCCGATTTCACACTGGATGCCTATTCTACTCAGCCACCGGAACATTCGTTCAAGCTGAAACTTTGTACTTCAATTGTATTACTTTAACCGTCATAGGGAACGGTGCGCGGTCATCAACCAGCCTACTAGTCTTCATCTGCTATCTCGATAGTGCTTGTATGTATTTAGAAAGGAATGGTTATTGTATTATTGTGTACAGGTCTCGCGTTCAGCTGCGTGGCGGTGTACGCCGCGTTCACTCTGGGCATCACTCAGTGGCGCACCAAGTTCCGCGTGCACATGAACAAGGCGGAGAACGAAGCCGGGAACAAGGCCATCGACTCACTCATCAACTACGAAACTGTCAAGGTTACTCTTTTCAACTATTATTATCTAACTTTGTTACTGTACTGTACTGTAACAGCCGGATCGTCCACTGCTGGAAACAGCCTCCCCTATTAAGGGGGTATTTGCCATAATCCCCACGCTTGGCAGGCGTCTTGGGGATCGCAGTGTAAGTTGGCAGTTCTTTAGGAGGCGCTGCTGCCCACCTTCCAGTATTTTTCCCTTAGTCGCCTCTTACGAAACCCATGGGATGATATGGGGAGATGCAATTCTGACCCGGCACCCCACGCGGTACTTTGTTACTAACAATTTTTTTTATGTTACTGTGACGGAACAATCTCGAGGCCCACCTGATGTTAAGCCGACCAAACTCTGCCTATAACAGTTCGCCACAAGTCACGATTTGCACTGCGCCCGTCATCTTGGGATACAGCTGTTAAGTCTCATGTGCCTGCAATTTCTTAATTCTTGTTAGTTGTAGCAAATTCTTGTAGAAATGAGGAAACTGAATTATATATCTATCTCAAATGACAGCAGTAGTTTAGAAAGGATAAGATAAATAATCATTTATTATCTATATCATATCAAGTATCAACAGTCCTAACGTTCACCGATTGCCGCACAGCCCTAACAGAATCTTCAAATCATCATCGACAGATACATTGTCGAACAAACGCCGCTCCTATTATGTATGTGTTTGCCATAAACCCCACGCTTGGCAGGCGTCTTTGGGATCGCAGTGACAGACGGCAGTTCTTCAGAAGGTGCTGCCGCCTACCTTCTGGTAATATCCCTTCGTCACCTCTAACGATGTCTAGCGTTGGCAGCGGGTCCCAAGCTAGGTTAGCATTGAACATAGAATTTTATCATGATTTGTTAAGAGATTTGTTAAGAGACACAACTTTTGAATATTGGAGTACCTCAGGGTTCAATATTAGGACCAGTATTATTTCTAATATACATCAATGATCTTCCGAATTATATGCCAGAATGGGCAAACATCAGCTTATTTGCCGATGATACCCATGTAGGCATATCAGACAAAAGTACACAAGAGCTAGAAACAAAAATTAAAATAATTATGGATAAGCTTAAAGAATGGTTCGACGCAAATGGTATTATTCTAAATGCTAACAAAAGCTTGATAATGCAATACCAGTCAAGGCTAAAAGACTAAGTTAGGTAAAAATTTAAATGTAACAGAACATATATTCTTAGGTTATACCATAGATTACACATTAAGCCACACGACGCACATAGAAACAATATGCAAGAAAATCTCTTGCGGGAACTATGCACTATATAAATTGAAACCACTTTTAAATAAGGAAGCATTATTATCAGTCATTCAGTACATTCGAATATAAAGTATGCAATTACCATGTGGGGTAACGGGGCAAAAGTACTGAAAGTTTTGAAATGTCAAAAAAGGTCCATCAGGATAATAAATGGTCTAAAAAGAAGAAGTTCCGCTAGAAAATATTTTAAAATAAATAAAATCATGACCGTAGTTTCACTCTATGTTTTCAATTTTCTACTAGAAATACATGAAGAAAAAGAAAAGTTACCAAAAAATAAGGACATGCATTCATATAATCTCCGCAATAATTACAAATTATTTAGACAAAAAGCTAGACTTGTGAAGTCTAAAAAACAGGGCATGTTTATAAAAATCACTATGTACAATAAACTGCCTCATCAAATTATGAACTTAAATTATGAGAATTTTAAGCAAACAATAAAAATATTTTTTCTTAATAATCCCCTATACAATATTAACGAATTTATGAATATGACGTTATCAGAATCTTCATTTTTTAATTATGAACAATAAATTCATTAATATAACAAATTTATACTGCCATAGTTTTTTTTAGTAATCTTGAATTCATCGCTTGTAATTTCACAAAATATTATTGACATCATCTTAATCTTTATTTTGTTTCACATAGATATATTTATTATGTATATTAATTTTAAATTGTTATTATATCATATTGCAATTATGTATTTCTTGGAACATGTTTAGATTAATTACTTTGTTATCATAATTTTCGTATATATATTTTAGTATATTATCATGCTAACAACCTATTGTAAAATGACTTGCCTAGTATAACGTATATTGTTATAATGGTCAATAAAGATTTCTGATTCTGATTCTGATTACAAAAATGGAAGGTAAAATAATGAAATGTGATTCCAAAATTTTTTTTACGTGATTTTGATGTAACTCGCATATTTTGTAATAAGTGACGAACTGAACTGCGTTTGTCACCCTAAGACATACAGGTGTTAGTTCTCATGTGCCTGGAATTTCTTACTGGCTCTGAAATCACACAAGTGCTTGGCGACAGATTTTCTAGTTGAGTTGTTAGCTAGCCAGACGAGCATTCGCAAAATGCCCTTCCACCATCGGTGAAGCTCAACCCGGCGGTGGGGATTGATCCAAGGACCTGCGGCACTGCAGTCCATAACTATTAATGCGTGGCTATCATTGCTTGGCTATCGTGTTTTATTTTGTGAATTGTCTTTGTTTTCAGTATTTCAACAACGAGCGGTACGAACTAGAGAAGTACGACACGAGCTTGCAGAAGTACGAATATGCTTCTCTGAAGACTGCTTCTAGTTTGGCGCTTCTCAACTTCGGACAACACGCGATATTCTCCGGCGGACTCAGTCTTATCATGTTGCTGGCAGCTAAACAAATAGCTAATGGTATGTATTTACGATCCCCAAGACGCCTGCCAAGCGTGGCTATTATACCAAATATGCCAATAAGACAGGATTTGTTCAACGTGTGGACTTCATGTTTCTTTTTGATGATGTATTTGCTGAATAGTCCTTTTTGTTTATGTTTTAAAACAAGCGTTTGAAGCAATCATATCTTACCTTAGGAGTGTGCATTATAGGCGTTTGCGATGCTTGTGTATGTAATGTACTGCGAAAATCAGATCCAATACACAAAATGCCCTATAAGTGCAATGCATGTGGTCGCTTTGCGAACTCACAAGATCCATCAAACTTATAGCTTCATTGTAGTGCTCACTAAGATGGTTGATTGAGCTGATAAGTAGCTAGAGAAAATATTTTAATTTCTCTTTGTCTAGTAGCTCAGAGCGTAGACTCAAAAGTATTATCATCATACAATTTCTTAGTAATTTCTACATAATCCAAACAATTTTGAAGTTTTTCTTGTAAAACTAGCTTATCTTTCACCAAAATCACATTTTTCTTGAAATATTTGCGGTTTTTAAGTTGGTTTTTGCACTTACATATCAGTTTCTTAAGTTTAAAGTACTTTTTGATTTTCTTATGGCTCTGAAAGACTGGAAATTGACTACATATAGTGTTCTCAGAAAAAAAAAAAAAAAAAAAGAAAAACAGAAAGTTATGCTTATTTAAATTATATATAGTTTTTTTTTCAAATTTATTTATTTTTTTGTTACAAAAAGTGTACTTATAAAGTGAAAGTCAATTTAGAATGATTAGTGTAAAGTATTATATAAATTGTATTTTTTATAAGTCTTCATATTTATTAAGACAAACGGGTTTTGTTTTAGGAAATTATTTATTATTTAAGCTCGCCCTGTTTGTAAACACGTGCGTGAGGTCACCTCCCTACACAAGCCGAAAATCAGCACTGGTTGCCTTTATATATATACTGTACAGCTTTTTGCCGAGATAGAGTAGGGTTGTGACAAACACTTTGTTTATATTCATGTATCCATATATATTTTACCATTGTGTAGTGTTTGTCACAAATAAATAAATTCATTGTCGTGAATATAGTTACTGTGGTGAGTTATTAGATGATACTTACGACAAACATTTATTTGAAAAGTGATGTCCTGGATAGTCAACGGGCAGCAGCGAGGACCTTATGACCAGGCCGTCTTGGTGCCGATGGCGGCTAGTACCTATTTAATGGAATGCTACCCTAAGGGGCACAACTGATGGAAACAAGTTTTTGTATTTTAACAAAAAGTAATTTATTAGGAGAAATTTACATTATCTTAAACCTGTGTGTTATATGCCGTGCACTGCCGCTTACTACTACGCGCGGGGAAAGTACGATATTTAACGCGCACATGGGGGTTTGAAATTTATGTTTTAGATACCTTTAGTTACGAGAGACGAACCTCCTGTCGTTCATGTAAGCCGATCCTCATTCCCATAAAATATGTCCTCGTTTGCTCCATTCGATCGCTCCTGGATTAGTATGACATCTTGGCGGCCATTTTGATGGACCGCATCCGTTCCTCTAAATCCAGCGGAGGAAACTGCGTGGCGTCGTGCAATTGCGAACAAGCGTCTCCTCAACGCAGTTCTAAATTCCTTTGTTTGGTTGGGATTATAATAGAAGTACCCAAATTGCCTTTACTTGGCAATTTATTTCTGGAACGCGAAATATGAATGCACGTACTAACAGTGCGAGTGGTGACGAAGACTCTTGTGTCATCGGTGGATGAGGGGTATATAAACGAGCTTGGGGGAGGCAAGGTAACATCCGAAACTTATGTCTTCTTTTTCGCTCAATCGTAAGACTTCTCTCTCTTTTCTTCATAACCTCACTTTATTATTGAGTACTATTTTTTATATTTAATCCTAAGACCTAATTAGAGTATACAATTTCAAAGAGGAAAATGCCAATGCTAATCTATCAAATTTTCGTATACACAGCCCTTGTAATTATAACAATAATAATCACGTGTCCGACCCAACTTCATAATGCCAATAATAAATAAATAAGGATTATTCCTAAATTAATTTATATTATTACCTGACCAGGAACAGGTGTTAAATAGGATTTCATAATGCCCCTGGACAGTATAATGGGAATATTTTGAAAACCAGAGATTGTTTCCAATTTCATTGACAAAACTCCTTATTGTTCTTAAATGGTTAATAATCTGTTAGACGCGAAATAATTTTATATTAGGAATAATCACAGGATATTCAGAGATCGCCTAGTTATCTTTTCCAGCTTCCAGAATGCCGGGAAAAGCAGGACTTTATTATTAAACATAATTTTTGATTCTAGTATTTTTTTTTTGCAGAGCAAATTATTTTTTGACGAAAATCTTATTTCTATCAGGCGCTTGTGGGCTTTCAGACCTTTACTCAAAACGTTAGAATGTCTTTGCCGTGACACTCTCTCAATATTTCTAATTAAAACATGACAGGCTTGATCTTTAATTTTTTTTATGCCTAATAGGTTAGTCTTTGACCACTATCTCACCTGATGGTAAGTGATGATGTGGTCGAGGATGTTGTTCAGACTAACCTAGAGTTACTGGCTCTCAAGGACAGCTGCCGGAATACACCGTTAGGTGCTTGGCGACAGATTTTCAACTTGAGGGTGGTAGCTAGCCAGGCGGGCATTTGCAAAGTGCCCTACCACCATTCATACATAGATTCAGCGAATAAAAGATTTAGGAGGCTTCCATTTATTTATATTTCATACATCCCTTAAATTAACATAGATTTATAGGTGCTATTTTGCAAGTTTATTATATATGTAGCTTTGCCTGTTTGTTATTTTAGGCGCTGGCTATACGATGTTCTTACTACCGATTACATATTTCTTATTGGAGATATATGCAATAAGATAATAACACTACATCATTCATTCATACCGTCTTGTATTTTTTCCATTTATCTGCTCTTACGGAGCTTAATTTTAATCCAGGAACTGGAAAATATGGGGGCTATATATCGGTTCTAGCGAAGCACCCCATGGGCATGTGAATGAATAACACGCTTGGGACTCGTAATCCAGAGAGTAGGTTCCTATTATGAACTTGCTCCCCTACACTCCTCGATCTTCCTCCTATTTCTAGCCAAATATGTTAACATCTCACGAATTTTGAGATGGAAGTTGTAGTTGTTCTTTATAGGGTTTTTAGACTCTTTAGTATGTTGTAAAGGGATATCGCTGAGATATCCCTCGATCTGACTTCAATACATCTATAGCATATAGATGCAACTTCACTTTGAAAACTATCGCGAGTTTTATCTATACTAACTTATTAGGGACCGGCTAAGACCTGCGTTATAAAACGGATATACCGGAAAGATTCCGACTGTTTTGAAGTCCTTCGTATGGGAGTCATAATTGCGCGAAGCGACAATCACGGGCCTCAGCGCGTAACTGATGTTGCGATGGCGCTGTCTGCCCCGGCTCAGCTGCATTTGTCAAGTTGCCGTCAGAACTGTCACTTGTCTCGACTGTCACTGTTATTGGTAAAATAGGGTTGATTACACACCACACCAACTGTATCAGTCTCACGATCCAGCGCACATTATAGGTGCACTATACATATAGATGCATTTGTTTATTCGTAATGTTAGTTAGTTTTTATTGTGTATTCTTGAGAAATGTTATCTATAGTGTGTGAGAGCCCGATCGGAGGCTATACCTAAGAAGGCATGGTTTTACAGCCGGTTTGTGTTGTAAACTGTCGGCAGGCACAATGACGGTGGGAGACCTGGTGATGGTGAATGGGCTGCTGTTCCAGCTGTCGATCCCGCTCGGGTTCCTGGGGTCGGTGTACCGCGAGGTGCGGCAGGCGCTCATCGACATGCAGACCATGTTCACGCTCATGGCGCTCGAGCCGAGGGTCACGGTAACTGCCTTATCTATATATTGCCATCCTTCATACATATATCAAATCGGCCCTCTTTCCCATAGGGGTAGACAGAGACCACAGATTTCTACTTGCTACGGTCCTTGCATATCTCTTTCAGTTCATCTACATTCATCAATCCTTTCATACATGAGCGTCGGTTTGGGGTAGTCCTGAACTGGCCTTTTTTCAGAACATCTATAACTCAAGTTTTAATGAGAACTAGCTAATTGTTAACATTTTGTTTTATATGTTCTAAAAGGCGGTCCTAGCCTGTAAAATAAATAATTATAATGATAGTTATAACTTAGTTTCTAGCACTGAGTTGTACATAACATGTAAATACTTACGTTGATAAAGAACTTTAAAAATCAGTACGTATACACTACTGTTTCGAGACAGAATATCTGTCGTTGCGGACACTACATTATACTGCAAGTAGATAAACTGTCGACAAGCACCTAATGCTGTGTTCTGACAACTGCCCTTGAGAGCCTGTTCCTATTTTTAGGTTATGCCTGTTTACCATCTATGACCACATAATGACGTACAACGAGGTGAGATTGTAGTCAAACACTAAACTATGGGCTATAAAAAACCCCGATGTTCCTGGCTCGCTGGGGTCCGAAAAGTGTTGATACTCTTTCCGACAGGCGATTCTCAAGAACGGTATTTTTAAGCACTATTATTGGAGCTTGTTTGGTCGTTTTTAAGCGATTAACTATTCAAGCAACGTCCGTTGCGGTTATGACTTGGATGGATGGCCACTAGTTGCATGCATTGCCACTGAGTATGTAAGTCATTTTGCGAATGCTCGCTTGGCTGGCTACCACTCTCAAGTAGAAAATCTGTCGCCAAGTATCCGGTGTGCTCCGTTGGATGCTTGGCTAGATGTGAAAATGACCTGCTGTCTTCGAGAGCTATTATAGTCAGAATAACATCTCCCAACGATGCATCAATTACCATCAGGTGACATAGTGTGAATAGCTAGCCTATCAGTTATAAAATAGTCTTGCAACTGTGGCAATAAGATCGCAAATGTCTCAGCCTTTACACGTAATATATTTTAAGAATTATATTTAATACACATGTGAAGATAGTCAATACATTTTTACTTATAAATTGTAGGACAAACAAAATGCAAAACCGCTACAAGTGGATGTGAAGACAGCAACGATTGAATTCAAGGACGTGAGCTTTAAATACATCAACGGGAAGCCTATATTCAACAATTTGAGCTTTACTATCCCGGCTGGGAAGAAGATCGGCATTGTTGGAGGCTCTGGCAGCGGGTGAGTATTATAAACTAGCGATGCGCAACTGCGAATGATACTAATACTAATCGTTCGAAAAGGCATATCATTCGAACAATTCGACTGGCTCACATATTGTTCGAACAATTGTCAACGAAAGAACGAAAGTGGTTGATGTTTCGCGGGTGAACGATTCATTAGTAGGTAGGTACTCAAGTCGCCTCGCGGCTCGCGCTCGACTCTTCGAATGAATAGATGCGTCGAACAAATTTCGCCGACTTCACCCGAACCGAAACGAGGAAACGTGCTTTATGCCGTGAACTGAAAAGGAGTATCAACCATTTTGATTTTAATCCTGACGTGACTGATAAATATTAAGCAGGGTTCATAGTGAAAAATGATTTACAAACTAAATTATAATGTTACACTTTAATATCATAAAAACAATGTTTATCAGAATGTTGTTCTGGGCTAGATATGATGGAAGCTCAGCTGCGATTCTGTCCGGGGAAGTATATAAATTAAAAATGGCAGTTACCTATTTCTACATTATGTCAGTTTTTGGTACGAATGAAATCGTTCGAGAAATATTGTTCGGATTATTCGAAATAGGAAATTAGTATACGACTAATTTCTTAGTCGAACAATGACAATAGGTGTGAAGGACACAGGGACGATACATACCTACCTATCTACAGCACCGCCGATCGACGCGCTCGAGCCCACCCGCATGGCACGCACACAAGCATAACCCGCGATAGCACGTACGCTATATAAGCCAGCGCGGCCCGCGAATAGTGGCATTTGCTCGAGGCTCCCGCGGTGAAAGGACGTGTGACCGGCACACTCACCGTTCCGCTCGCAGAGCCTCCATCAAATCGCCTTACCCTGGTGTTCCCCACCAACCCGCTCCCCGCTCCCGGATGTACCCGGTGCGCAGTGGTTCGCCCACGCTGCAAAGGACCTCAAACCCGCTCCCTGTTCCCGGAGGTACCCAGTGCGCAGTGGTCCGCCCACGCTGCAAGGGACCTCAAACCCGCTCTCCGTTCCCGGAGGTACCCGGTGCGCAGTGGTTCGCCCACGCTGCAAAGGACCTCAACCCGCTCCCTGTTCCCGGAGGTACCCAGTGCGCAGTGGCCCGCTCACGCTGCAAGGGACCTTAAACCCGCTCTCCGTTCCCGGAGGTACCCGGTGCGCAGTGGTCCGCCCACGCTGCAAGGCCCTCGTTCCCGAATCTCCCGACGCACTCCCGTATTTGCTAAACGAACCGCCGCCCGCCGTTACCCGCAAACCCGTCATACGCGTTTCTCCTCGCAGGCCGTCGCGCTCCTGTTAGAGTTCCCACCGCGACCGCGACGTCCCGGAGTCTGCCACACCGTAGATAACCATTTAATGTAAACTCAGGCTAAGTTAAGGTTTATCTAGATGACCTAAGCAACCTCTGTGGTACCCGAAATACATACTCATATTGTAGAAACCTGTTATTGTGCGTTTCCTTGGACCATCACCCTTAATAGACAATCCCAATAGGATGATCCATCTCTTACCGTGAGGATCGCGGCAAGGAGCAAGACCATCCACCTGGACGAGGGACCCAGGCCAGCTAGCCGAAAGGGTCACCCACGTCACAGTAATTAATGATATTTCGAAATCTGCAGTCGCGCATCGCTATTATAAACTCTATTCTTACGCAATATGGTATTTTATAATGTATAGTAGTACGTTCTAGTTTAGCCCCCTATTAATAAATGTGTGTAAGTAAGGGGGTAGATGTGAAAGTGACAACCAGAATGACACATAATAGTACATTATTGCAAAGGCAATAGTAAATTTTTTTGAGAGCCAGTAATTCT
Organism: Plagodis dolabraria; assembly: GCA_963854805.1. Classification (NCBI taxonomy): domain Eukaryota; kingdom Metazoa; phylum Arthropoda; class Insecta; order Lepidoptera; family Geometridae; genus Plagodis; species Plagodis dolabraria. The sequence goes on along the minus strand of OY978443.1, from coordinate 4,120,396 downwards.
AGGTTAGCCTGAACAACATCTTCGACCACATCATCACTTACCATCAGGTGAGATAGTGGTCATTTATGTATATGATTCAAAATAACAGAATTGAGACGAAATCTTTCCTTCGCCGCCAAATAATTTTTTTATCGCCTGTCCCGAAATATTAATGCATATGTGACTATTTGTACCTAGATTGATGAAGGAGATCTAAATTCAAATGACACCGCGGGACGCTTGCAATGAATACACATATTGTTTTGTGTGTGTAAATATGATACTTGGCGTAGCTACTGATTATACAAAAGTAACGACATTATTTCCGCGCATGATACAGAAAAACTTTTATTGCTTCAATCGATAATCACAAACAGCATATTGAGTTCACTGCACACAATACTACTAGCATATACGGTTTAAGGGTATAAAAAGAGATGAGCAAATGATAACTAGAAATATTCTATGATATAAATGTTTGATTATTATATCTAATGATATTGTGTTGATTGATGTGAGCAAGTTTAAATGGTTTATCGCGTATATTTATCACTATTTTAGTCCCGACATTTCAAATTTATTAAACCGATTAAACCGATTAAAGTTGTTTAATTACTATTTGTAATAATCGCGAAAACCTAAAGCAACATTATATAAGGATAGAGTTCATATAATTTGTTTATATATCTTCAAGCTTAAGAATTGCATTGTGCATTTCAGTAAATCAACGATGGTGCGTCTACTGTTCCGATTCTTCGAGCCGCAGTCGGGGAACATTTTCATCGCAGGACAGAACATTAAGGATCTCGACATGGCGACTCTCAGGAAATCTATTGCTATTGTTCCACAGGTAATGAACCATTTGTTGTAGTTATTGATCCTTAGTCATAAACATACTGATACTGAGTAGTTCCCGGCTCAACAATATTCATTTGCGAAAATTTCGGGTCCATACAAAATTGAAAAGATTTTATAGCATAAATATTGCAACAAAATTCTGCCTGTATGTATTGCGTGTAAAAAATATATTTATTATGATCATAAAAAATATCTATTAATAAATATAACCTTTGTTTAAATTACTTTATAATATTTATGTTAAATTGGCGACTATTAAATATTCCCAAACCGTGTAATAAACTTTGTTTAATAATAAGTTTAAAAAATATTGGTTGGTAAATTATTGTAAATCCTGATTGCCATCAGTTTCCATTTTACACGCGGGACTAGTCCAACTAAAACTGTGCAGGCACCCGGTCATTCGATCTCTTGATATTTCAATATACCGCTAAATGGATATTCCATAGTAGGAAGATGATGATAAATATAACGAGCACGACCAGCCCTGGCTTCGCACGGGAGCAAATGGTGCAAGCTGATACACATATATGACCGACGGTTTTCACGTCGTCGTCCGCAAAAAAGTAGCATCTCTAATGAGGAGAGTGCGAAGAAGTCAAAAGAACATCCTGAAAATGATTGCTGAGGATTTACGCGCACCTATTCTGAGGCATTACGTTCGAGTTATGATCAACTAAATATCCTTGAATTATCTGGGCCAGGGTGGAGCCTCATAGCACATGTGCATTGTCCTATTGTCGCCAATCACATAATTTTAATGTTTTATTTAATTTGAATAAGTCGTAATGTGGATTTTTATCTTTATTTTTATTTAATACATTGATTTGGATTTAAATTTTAATTGTGATTCGTAACTTCTAATTTTGTTTATAATTATGACTTTGCTGAAAATGTATGCATTATTATTATTTTATAAAACATAATGTGATTTGATGTGATGTGATAGGATTTTGATGTGTTTATGATATTAGTTTAAATAACATATTGACATAAGCTTATACTAAGAAAATGGATCATGTTATGTGACCAATAAATATTATTATTATATATACCACAGAATGTCATTATATGTTCACAGCTTTTTTTGTCATTAGACAATACATACATGTTTTCTATAGAGGTTACTCTTGTAAGAGCGTCATATAGTTGGTATTGTGAAAAACACTCAACGCTCAAATATAATGCTATAAAGGGTCATATTGATCTATATGAAATATACAATATATTTGAGGTATTTAATTGGATAAGGATTAATGCTGTATTACTTAAAATCGCTTCGCTTTAATAAGCTATTATTTCTCGTAAAAAGTAAAGGATACAAAATGGTTATTGTAGGTTATACCTAACACATAGACGTATACCATTGCAGACTATTTTGTAGACCGTTTTAAGGTGTACAATACTTTAGTACATTAGTTTGATCTATCTCGCAGGGATTAGCTAGCGTTTGCAATGCAAGTGCAAAATAATAATTTTTACTATATCACATTAGAAAACTATACAATTTTCAGGGTTTCTGTATATTATGTAAATATTTTACATATAAACCTTCATCATTCTATCTATTAAAAAAATCTCATTAAAATCCGTTGCGTAGTTTTAAAGATCTACACACAGCAGGAAGCGACTTTGTATAATACTATGTAGTGATATAAACTCTTTTCCAAAAAACGGGCTCTTTAGATTTTTTTCTCTACTTCAATGATAGAACAAGAAATAGGTTTTGTTAATTTGACGATGTTTTGGCATGTTTTTTGAAGCATCCTGGCATGATTCTTTCACTACGGTTTAAATCACGCAAACACTGCTGTCACTGCATACATTACAAAAGCTTGGTTCATAACTGAAATACGAGAATATGCACTGTTTGCACGCAAACGATGTGAACCGATATGTAGCCGCGCATAGGGATATAAATACTATTTAGAGTGCCAGCCATGTCAGTTTCCTTAGAAAACGAGCGTAGCCAGTTCAACACATGTAAATTATACGTGACATTACATCTTTATTGTTCACTACAAACAATCCAATTCCCTGATAAGTCCCATTTTTACTCAATTGAAACGTTTAATAAGCCAATTTATAACAGTTGAAAATACACCTTATCTAAAGAGTGGTAAGTTTGAATTTCTTGTGAACTTTGTCAAGCTATCCCTTTCAGTGAGAGAGACAGATATATTGTAATGAAAGTTGCCAGTTGACAATATCTGTACTTACAGTAATTGTACAGTCTCAGCTCAGTCAAGTATAATTTCAATTTTAAAATCGTTCCTTGGTAAAATCTGAGAAAAGACTATTGAAAAATAGTTCACAAACAACTGCACGAAAAATGGTTACGAGAAAATAATTATTGGGATAGCTAGTAAAATTTGATCTTATTTCATTTATTTATTCGGTACAAAAAGTGGTATCCTAGCCAGTGATGTAGTACATTTTATAGATAAACTTTTCCTTCGACCTAAAACGATTTATAGTTGATGCGTTGATGTGCTGTGCGTTTGTGCTATAATAAGTTTTTATGCGGTTTTATATAATAATTTGAATATGTAGTAATGACAGGCAAGTAAGCGTCTTGACTGAACCATATAGAAGAAGACGATTAAAATAAAATAAAGCTATTACTGCGAAGTACAGCCTCATTTCGATATAATATTATGTTATAGGCTTGCTTATTTGTAGTAAAATTATTACAAACACATGAAATTCGCGTAAAGGGTGGTATTAGAGATAGGCACAGATAGGGGTTCATAAAAATAAAAGGCGAGGTCAAGGTCGAAGTCATGGTATATATAACAAGAGGTAAATTGCAGATGAGTTTGTGAGATTTGCCAAGATAGAGAACAGTTATTTATGCAAAAATATATAAGCTCAATAACTTATAAGATATTTGGCCGGATGCGATTCCATTTAATAAGGTACTATTAGTTGAGTTAGTAATTAACTACCTATCTTACTAGATTTTCTACGATAAGGGTATCATAAGGTAAACTCAAAAGATATAACATTTATAGGAACACATTGAGCACTTTAATAAACATAATACATTAGGTTCACATGGATTAATTCTGTATAAGTTTATAATTACCATTCGCAACGATATAATCAAATGGGCAAACTATTTAGGAAGAACAAAGCCAACAAACTTAAACCCATACACAACACGTGAACAGCAGTTATGTTACACTAAATAAATCAATAATAGAATACTTAACTTAATTAGCAATAGGTCTCGTTGCGGAAGTCACTTGTGAAGAATCAAGACAGAGAGAGGCTCAGTAAGGTGAGACATTGGTTTATAGCAATGACTGGCGCCAAGTGGCAACAGAAGAGGCGACAGATCGCCTCTTCGTGAAACTTCCCGCCATATTTACCACAACTAAAAGTTAAATATAATATTAATAATAAAATAATAATATTAAATAAAAAAAATCTTTGGCTATGGACTGCCGCGCAGCAGGTCCATGGTTCGAATCCCGCCGCGGGCTTGAGCTTCACCGCATGGTGGAAGGGCATTTTTGCGAATGCCCGCCTGGCTAGCGACCACCCTCAAGTTGAAAATCTGTTGCCAAGCACCTAACGGTGTGTTCCGGCAGCTGTCCTTGAGAGCCAGTCATTCTAGGTTAAGCCTGTTAACACCTTCGACCACATCATCACTTACCATCACGTGAGATTGAGGTCAAAGGCTTACCCATCAGCAATAAAAAATAAAAAAAACCAATCAGGAGTTGCCGCCACAACGTATCAGCCAATCCGAACTTATACAGGATGGTTCGTCATTGGATAGTCCAGAACGAACACAGATAAAACATGATTTTAGTGTGGTGGTTATTAAAAATATCAAATATTAACAAGTTTTAGGATATTCTAGGATTACATAACGAATAGTAAGTTTTCAGTTCTCGTAACTTATTTACTTAAGGTGATGTATCACACAATCTGAACAAAACTATCATATTTTCAGACTCCAAAAGCTGCCTCCAATCTATTCTTGTGAACCCATTTCGGTCCAAATCTAGGTTCACAATAAAAAAAAAAATATAAAATGCCATTTTCGAATGTAGCTCTTACGGCATAAATGTTATCCTAGCCTGGATTTCTGGTCACGCCGGTATGGTGGGCCATGAATCAGCTGACTCCTGTGCTACAAATGCCATTCATAGAGACTCTCAAGGACATTTTCCCAACTTTTCTCGCTAGATATCTGTTCGACTTTAAAACCATCTTTAAAAAAACCTTGGAACCAGAAATGGCAAATTTATAAAATATTAACAAGTAAATTCTATGGTAACATTCAACCTGAGATTCCCAATAAACTCTGTTTCTCAAAATCCAAAACGCTGCTAAAGTGAAAACCTATACAATATGCCGTCTGCGTCTAAACCATTCCTATAACCCAGTCGTCCTGGCCAAACTTAAGAATAGGGATAACTCCTTCTGTGTTGTGGTGACGAAGGATATGTGAATCACATATTCTTCTGTTGTCCCAAAATAAACTCTTCTCTCTACATATTATATAACTTATCCAAAAGTTGTTCCCAGGTGTTCAATATTTGCCTTTTATATAATAAATTTGTGTGTGTGTGTGTGTGTGTATATGGTTGAGGGTATTTGTGTATTTGTGTTCGTCCAGTAGACAGATGAACTAACATCTTATGTTTCAGCACCAATTTTTCCTTGGCCAGTTCTCACCGGACATAACTCATTAAAACTAAACAATCTCCTTCGTTAGATGGACTATCTAACTACGTGACATTGGCGAAATTGTGGTGGTGCCCAAAGGAGCCATAAAACAAGAGTTTAAGTTGAAATCCTAACCTTGAAAAATTGCCTGTTCTTGAAAATATTTGAATAATTTGTTAATTTAATTGATGTTAACCTTCTGATTTCCACGTGTATTTTTACGTCCTGATAAAAGTTCTATATGCACTAAAAGTAGAGGAACAGATGGTAATTGATTTTGTAGGTCTAACAAGAAAGCTCCAAATCAGATATTGTAATGAAGTGACATTTAGTGACTAACAATTTATCGACAACATTTTGTCGATAAAAAAATCATCAATCACTATATGTCAGATTGCACCGACTTTGTTCATCAGTGAAATATAAAACATTTAGGGAGAATTTATTATGTTTTCCGGTGATAGGATATTCCTACTTTCTTTACATTTGTGACATCTCTATTGAATCTGCAATTTATAACAGCACAACGCGGCATTTTCTTATACATTTACGGAGATGCATGCGGCGCGTTAACCGCGGGTCGACTGTCAGTAGCATTATAGTCCGTTGACGTAAATACTCCTGTTTAGGAGTATGTTAGGCTCGCGGGCCACGCCCCCTTCACCTTTCTATTGCTTTCTCTTTTCTGTGTAGCCGCGCTTATAACATCTGCTAACTGTCAATTTGCTTTTTCGCAATGGATCCAAAATAACCATCACGTCAATTATTGATAATAGAAGTATTGCATTTCAAGGCATTCTTTTGTGAACTGATGTTTGTACGTTCAACATTCTAACCACAACAATAAAAATCTCCTCATCTATCTGTCAAGATTTGAGTTTGACGTTTGTGCATACATAGCACTACCACTTTTCTGTAAGCGTTGTTTGCGGCCGGAGGTGACGTCAAAGATGACGTCACCTTGATTATGCTATCGTGGTGTCTGTTTAGCAAGTTATGAACCGACCGTTTGCGTGCATACAGTGCAAATAACGCATATTTGCGTGACTTGAACCGTAGGGTTTACGTTCCAAATTTATAATTTGAAATTATTAAAAGAAAAATAATGATTATTGTGGATTATTCTAAAATTGCTTTACTAATGGCGCGAATTGCTGAAACGATTTTTAACTGATTACGATATTTTAAAACTTTTTGGATATTTTCTGCAAATTAAACAATTTAATCTTTCTTTTTACATTAAATACCACTTTTTGATATTAGTGATAAAGCGATAAGGGCCGGTAAAATTATAGCCCTACTTGAAGAAGGTTGTTCGCAAACTTACGTGTCTCAGCAGCTAAATGCGAGTCGTTCTACTGTCCAGAGGACTTGGCAACTGTATCAAGAGACTGGTTCGGTCAAAAGAAGACCCGGTTCGGGAAGAAAACGATGCACAGAGCCAAGAGATGACCGCTTTTTGGTGAGTCAGGCGTTGCATAATCGTAAGGCGTCAAGTGTGGACCTGAAGAAGAGCCTTGAAGAAGTAAGAGGAGTAGAAGTTATTTTGTGGACGGTCAGGAGGAGGCTTTTGGCTGCCAATATCAAGAGTTACCGCCGAGCTCGGGGCCCTAAATAACTCCGTGAGCACCGTGTTGCTCGACTTCAGTTTGCTCGGAACTGTGCTTCATGGACTCTGGAGGACTGGATTAAAGTATTGTTTTCTGATGAAGCTAGAATCTCTTTGTGTGGAGAGGACCGCCGCTGGCGAGTGCTGCGAAGACCACGGGAACGCTATGCGGAAATGTGTTTCGAAGAAATCACTCCTTATGGCGGAGGCTCCGTTATGTTTTGGGCAGCAATTAATTCGACGGAGCGTACGGAGTTAGTTTTCATAGAAAATGGAACATTAAATGCACACCGGTACGTAATGGAAGTCCTAATTCCATATGCACAACCCACATTGACTGCACTTGGGGAAGATTCCATTTTTATGGACGATAATGCTCGCCCGCACCGTTCTGGCGACGTGGAAGCGTACATGCAAGAAGTTGGGATCCGTCGTTTAGATTGGCCAGCTCGAAGTCCTGACCTCAATCCAATTGAGCATGTGTGGGATGTTCTAAAGAGACGGGTAAGATCAGTGTAACCTGCTCCACAAAACATCAGGAAGCAAAAAAGTGGGAACGTGTTCCTCAAAACGTTATTAAAAACATCGTGGAAAGCATGCCCAGAAGGATTCAAGCTGTGATTTTGGCAAGGGGAGGTGACACTCGTTATTAGGTTTTTACATTTGTAACCTTATTTAATTAAAAAAAGTAAAAAAACTTGTCTTTATTGCCGACCACTTCTTATTGTTTGGGCGTGTACATCAATTTTAAAGAATCCATCGTTTTTTTTTCTTTTAATTGCTCGAATTCACTTCACGCGCATTAATTTACACGATTATAAGTATACAGACAACGTCAAAGAAATAAATTTCATTTAATTAACTAAAATCGACCTTAGAACGTAAATTTCCTTAGGTGCCCGTTTTTTTTGCAAAAGAGTGTATATATATGTATTTGTGCAGGACTGCGTGTTGTTCCACGACAGTATCCTCCACAACCTGCAGTACGGGGACCTGTCGCGGCCCCTCGAGGATGTCTACACCGCCAGCAAGATGGCGGAGCTGCACGACTCGGTACTCACCTGGCCTAAGGTAAATAACTTATACACTACTGTGTGAATGACGTATAAAAATTACCAAAAAAACTATGTTACCAATATTAGTAATTTTGTTTTTAATTTTTGCTAGAAATTGACACAAAATTTACTACATTACATAAGCTCCTTTACTTGCAATTGAAAGCCTAGCATTTACCTCGCTGTAGTGAGGTTGAATATTGTGTGTTGCGCCCAGCAGCTAAGTAATTTTGCGTCTCAAACTTGTGTTTACACTCGCTTCGCTCATGGTAAAAATCCTGAGATTCTTCCATCATTAAAAGTACTCGCGACAAATAACAATTTTGCAGCTTTGTTAGTAGGGTCCCTTTCCCCAAAGTCCCTTATCATCTATTATAATTTATGATTATACTAGCTTTCCAGGCGCGGCTCCGCCCGCGTGTTTGTTCGGTTATCGCGCAAAAACATTAACCTCATTTTGCGCAGTTGGTTAAAACTATCCTATGTTTTTCCCGGCTCTCAAACTATCTCCATACCAAATTTCATTCAAATACGGTCCAGTAGTTTTGGCGTGAAAGCGTAACAGACAGACAGAGTTACTTTCGCATTTATAATATAATTACTGAAGTACTGATTATTAGGGGTACGAGACACAAGTTGGCGAGCGCGGACTGAAGCTGTCTGGCGGCGAGAAGCAACGAGTGGCCATAGCACGCGCCATCCTCAAGGGGTCACCGATCATCATCTTCGACGAGGCCACCTCCAGTCTGGACTCCATCACTGAACACGTCAGTACCTTATACTTACTAACTCGTTTACTTATGTATTGGATTCTGACCTCCATGTAGCCTGATTCATCATAAGAATCGGCCTGGACCGAAAGGTGTGAGTTGAAACTAAAGAAGGATGTCCTCTCACTAAGGAAGGATGAACTCTCTTATTTTTAAAGTAGATAGGAAAGATAGTGAACTCATTCATGTAAATAATGTGTTATCTATGATCTCTTAATGGTTCGCCGCTATTAATCTTCTCTTAAATTCAAAAAAGACCAAATGTTTAAAGTTTTCTTTACCAAATGTTCCTTATGTTGAACCAAACATTAAGCTTGGCCTAGATAAACTCTCTATTGACAAAGCGACAGTCTTTCTGGGAATCAAAATGGATTCAACTTTACAGTGGGATCCACATATACATGATGTAGCCGGAAGACTTAGTTCTGCTGCATATGCAGTTAACAGATGTAGCTACTGCACGGCTAGTTTATTTCGCGTACTTCCACAGTATTATGTCGTATGGTGTATTGCTGTGGGGAGCTGCTGCTGAGATAGAGACAATCTTTATCTTACAAAAGCGTGCAATTCGAGCCATATATGAAATGGATCCTATGGAATCTCTAAGGGATCTTTTTAAAGAAATTCATATATTAACTTTACCGAGTCTGTATATATAGGAAAATATTATGTACGAGGGTGGATTGAAAAGTTCGCGGTCTCAGGAAGAAAACTATTTGTAATATAAACAAAAGTAATTTTATTTTTCCACGTAATCTCCACTTAACTCAATGCACTTCTTCCATCTGGTTTCCAACGCCTGTATGCCAGTCATAAAAAAAAGTTTCTTCAAGGCAAAAAAGTCACCCACTGCAGCTTCGACCTCCTCATTTTATGAAAATTTTTGACCTCCAAGATGTTTTTTTAGGTTTGGGAATAAATGAAAGTCTGAAGGTGCCAAATCAGGGGAATAGGCGGGATGCGGTAGTAATTCAAAGCCACAATTGCGAATTTGAGCCATAGATTCAACAGACGTGTGAACGCATGCATTATCCTGATGAAACAACACTTTCTTGCTGAGTAATCCTGGCCTTTTCGCTTTAATTGTTTCACGCAAACGACGTTAAAGGATGCAGTAATAAGCCGAGTTTATAGTTTCACCTTTTGCAAGGTAGTCCACCATGATGACACCCTTAGCATCCCAAAAAACTGACGCCATCGCCTTGCCAGCTGACAAAATTGCTTTGGCTTTTTTTGGAGTCGGTTCATCAGGTTTTTTCCACTGCTGGATTGCTGTTTTGACTCTGGGGTGTAGCGGCGTACCCAGGTTTCATCCATTGTCACAAATCTGGCCAAAAAATCTTGTGGATCAGCCTCAAACATTTCCAAACAGTCGCGAGAAATCGTGAGCCGTATTCGTTTTTGTTCAACTGAAAGCAATCTGGGTACCCACCGCGAAGAAACCTTAGAAAATCCAAGTTCATTGTCTATGATGTTTTGTGTTCGTTCATACGAGGCCAATAGTGTCTGTAATCTCCCTGATGGTGAATCTCCGATCTGCCAATATCAGATGACAGATTTTCCCGATGTTTTCTTCAGTCGTAGACGTCGTAGGCCGGCCGGAGCGAGGGTCATCTTCAATACTCTCTCGTCCGCGTTTGAATTCAGCAACCACTTTTTCACAGTCGTATACGACGGAGCAGATTCCCCCAATGTTGTTGACATGTCTTCGTGAATCTCTTTTGGAGTTAGTTTTTTTAGGGTTCCGTAGTCCTGACAAGGAACCCTTATAGTTTCGTCATGTCCGTCTGTCTGTCCGTCTGTCCGAGGTTTTGCTAAGAGACCATTAGTGTTAGAAAACTGAAATTTTGTACGAGTACGTAAATCAACCACGCCGACAAAGTGGTACAATAAAATTTTGAAAAATATTTTTTTTTAGGATAGCTCCCATACATGTGAAGTGGGAATGAAATTTTTTTGTCGTCTAACACGTCGTGTATAGTATCGTTACATAGGTATTTTAAAATGATTTAGGGGTTGCTAAAACTGTTTTTCGATGAAATGCTCCATTTACAAAATATTACACTTTAAAGTGCAAATTTTTGTTCCATCAGGGCGTCCCCCCCCCTCTAAAAGCTAAACTGCTGGCTTGAAAAATCTGAAAAAAATCATGATGATAGTGCATTTCATGAACTTTAAAGGAAAAGTGTAGTGGTTTAGATAACTTTATTGGTTTAGCAGTAATAGTCGTTGAACTTAGATGTTGGATAATTTTGTACCAAATATAAAATCCTAACAATAAATCCTTTTAAGTGACTAATATGAAGTAGTTTGTTGTTTTTCAAGGCTCTTTCAATACTCGCATTGAAAATTTAATCTTAAATTAAAAAAATAATACAATAAGTATTTAGACCTCATACTCGCCGTACCGTACACAAGAATTATTTTCTGGCCCCACGAACACAAGACTAGAAGCCGTAAAATATGTTTAACTGCTAACCTAGTCTAGTCCTAGTCCGGCCATTAGTTAAAAATAAATGTAAAAATAAGTTATAAGTTACAAATGAAAATGCAATTTTTTATTGAAGTTATGTATTATTACTAAAACTGACATGTAAATATTCATTATAGCCTCAGCAAAAAATAAAAGCAATATTCTATTCGAAACGGCCACCTTTACCTGTCTGGCCATAAATCAGTGGATTAACGCACTGTTTCCATGAGAAATTTTGCCACAGCTTGCTTCAGAGATTTTATAAGAGACTCAATGTCAGCGTGTCATTTAGACTAAGCCATGTACTCTAAAACTGGCCTTAATTTGTACACTTGTGGATGGGTTTGATTTTGTGGGTTGAGGACTAGGCTAGACGAAGGCCAGAATGTAGCTTTGTGACGCCTTGGTAAGACACGCCCCACCAAATTTTCACTGACGCAGGATTACGACCACGTTGTACCTGTCCAACCACAGCAGCAGCTTCTTTAGAACTGTGAGCGTACAGTTTATCATTTTGCTGATTGTAGGCTTCTTCAATGGTTTTTTCATCGGTGAAAATAATATTTTACTGCCCTTCACCTGCGTATCGTGACGGAGGGCATTTTGATCGTGTATATCGACCATAAGGACCAAACTTCAGGTCTTGTTTTATAATACGCGATATTTTCCTAATAGGAATCTTCATTTCTCGCAATAAGATTATTGTTGAGTTATCATAATTTTTTTTAGATCGAATGGGATTTCGACCAATTCTGGCTTTAACAGCATTAACAGCCTTTGTAGTTCTGTTAGAATGCACGCGGCTACCCTGATCTTTTGACAGATGGTCTTTGACATGGGAAGTGTTGTTGTATCTGTTGGTATTACGATATACGAACATACGGCTGATACAAAGCTTTTGAAGTGTGTGGAATATGACCAACGGCTCCATACCCACTTTGTGCAAGGTGATCAATGCAATCATATTTTCTTTAACACCCCATTCCATATTGTAATTTGATAATGAACACGAAAAATATGCGAGTGGCGCGAAAACAAAAGAACCTTTTAAAATAATAAACGCGTTCCTAGTTCAAAATAATTGTTTTTGATTAGTTGAAAAAAAGAAAAGTTTTTATGTTACAGTATATATGGCCAGACTAGTTATATAGTATGATAGCCCTCTTATAAGCTTACTTGCATTTATACCTGTATACTTTTTATTTTACTTTCATATATATATCAACTACACTCGAGAGCAATGAATCCGGGTCACTTAAAGAATGTTAAAAATCTCGGAAACTAAAAATGATAGGTTAATGCAATAAATTGTATTTAATAGACAATGTAATACTCCTTAAATGAAAGTAAAAAAAATATGAGTCACCATACATTTTATTAACACAAAATTACATAAAGAAAAAAACTGCTGATCTCTCCTTAAAACAAAAATAGGAAACATGAAATTTTTGAACTTTATTACGATTTTCTTGAATTTTAATACTTCGTATTGCCTCCTCGTGCTTCCATTACTGCGTTTACGCGGTTTGGCATGCTGTACACCAAGTTCCTTATACGATTTTGGGGAATATTTTCCCATTCCTTTGTGACAGCAATTTTGAGCTCACGAAGCGTGATTGGGGGAGGGTTTCGTTGTTTTACGAATCTGCCTAGCTCGTCCCAAGCATGCTCGATCGGGTTGATATCCGGGCTGCGCGCTGGCCACTCCATACGAGTAATGTTCATCTCTTGAAGGTAGTCATTCACAATCCTACCTGTATGAGGTCGGGCATTGTCATGCATAAATATAGCATCCTCACCTAAATTGACCATAAATGGACCAACGTGATCATTGAGGATTTCTTCCACATATCTTACGCTAGTTAAAGAGCCGTTTTCTATGATCACCAGCTCTGTGCGACTTTCAGAAGAAATTCCGGCCCACACAAGTACAGACCCACCACCGTAGGTTACTTTTTCTTCGATGCATGCTTGCTTGAATCTTTCCCCTGGTCTTCGATACACTCTGTGTCTTCCATCGTGCTTGTAGAGCATAAATTTTGATTCGTCGGAGAACATAACTTTTGACCAATCTTCAATACTCCAATTTACGTGGCTCTGGGCATATCTTAGTCTCGAAATACGATGCCCACGCTCCAGTTTAGGGCCGTTTGCAGGTCTAAGGGGTTTTAAGTTAGATTCAGCAAGCCGACGTCTTACTGTCCATGCACTTGGGTTACTTCCTCCGAGACGTCAAAACTGATTGGTGAGTTCAGTTCCTGTGAGAAAGCGATTTCGAAGCATGGTGTTCACCAAGTATCGGTCTTCTCGTGCTGTGGTACACCTGGTTCTGCCCGTTCCTGGTCTGCGTAGGTTAGAACCAGTTTCTTCGTAACGTCGGAGAACTCTTTGTACTGTTGACAGCGACACACCGACAGTCCTGGCTGTATCGCGCTGACTCCGGCCGGTTTCCAGCATTGTAAGTATTCTGGTGCATTCTTCAGGCGTAAGCGACATAATTTCAGCTTGAATAATGAATATAGAGCACTATCAACATGGTTTATGTACCCACATAAATGACAGATTACAAACAAAAGCAAAACCAAATGCTGTAATTTCGTAGTTCCATCTTCGAAAGTGGCCCTTTTTTAAATTTGATTTTTTTATGATATAACTTTACAATAACTAAGAAGTTTTAATACCTTCATTTAAGGAGTATTACATTGTCTATTAAATACAATTTATTGCATTAACCTAGCATTTTTAGTTTCCGAGATTTTTAGGATTCTTTAAGTGACCCGGATTCATTGCTCTCGAGTGTATTTTAGAATAGAATTGAATAATTATTTATTGCTACACAAAATAAATTAAATGACATACAACTTGTTACAAACAATATACACCATATAGTACTCAGTTTGAGTTATGGGCACACCTGTTAAGGTGCAACCATAAACAGATTTTCAGCGAATTCCTGAACTCGGGCTAAGATATTCGCGCAGACTAAAGTTAACTAGTAATAAAAGCGAGTTCAAGAACTACGAATAAACACTTACATATCTAGACACAGACAAAACATAAATCTATGAATAGGACTTATTTAAATGGTTAAATAACTTGTACTCTCAACCTATGCCTTACTCACAATTTTGCGAATGCCCGCCTGGCTAGCAACCACCTTCAAGTAGAAAATCTGTCGCCAAGCACCTAACGGTGTGTTCCGGCAGCAGTCCTTGAGAAGCAGTATAATTACAGGCACATGAAACTTAATAGCTATGTCTCAAAGGCTAGGGCGCATTATATTCTTCGTGAAACACGTGGAGGAGAATAAAGAACTACAGAATCATTCTATATTATCATAACGGGCTACTATGGAACCCTACATTGTGCGTGGCCCGACACGCATTTACTCTCTGGTTGTCACATTGTAAAATTTTATCGCAATAGCATTATCAGTTTTTAAATTAGACTGAATTTTGTGAGCCTAAGTGCAGCATTTTTAAAGAATGGAGAAAATTGAGCAACGTGCGGTCATCAAATACCTGTTTAAAAAAAAACTAACTCCAAAAGAGATTCACGAAAACATGTCAACAACATTGGGGGGATCTGCTCCGTCGTATACGACTGTGAAAAAGTGGGTTGCTGAATTCAAACGCGGACGAGAGAGTATTGAAGATGACCCTCGCTCCGGCCGGCCTACGACGTCTACGACTGAAGAAAACATCGGGAAAATCTGTCATCATCATGGTGGACTACCTTGCAAATGGTGAAACTATAAACTCGGCTTATTACTGCATCCTTTTACGTCGTTTGCGTGAAACAATTAAAGCGAAAAGGCCAGGATTACTCAGCAAGAAAGTGTTGTTTCATCAGGATAATGCACGCGTTCACGTCTGCTGAATCTATGGCTCAAATTCGCGATTGTGGCTTTGAATTACTGCCGCATCCCGCCTATTCCCCTGATTTGGCACCTTCAGACTTTCATTTATTCCCAAACCTAAAAAAACACCTTGGAGGTCAAAAATTTTCATCAAATGAGGAGGTCGAAGCTGCAGTGGGTGACTTTTTTGCCTTGAACAAACTTTTTTTATGACTGGCATACAGGCGTTGGAAACCAGATGGAAGAAGTGCATTGAGTTAAGTGGAGATTACGTGGAAAAATAAAATTACTTTTGTTTATATTACAAATAGTTTTCTTGCTGAGGCCGCGAACTTTTCAATCCACCCTCGTAGTAATGAGAAAAAAATAGGGTTCCTGTATTTTATAGATATCCGTCTTACGAATAAATAATACATACAATATTTGCATGGTGGTAGGGCATTTTGCGAATATCCGCCTGGCTAGCTACCACTCTCAAGTTGAAAATCTGTCCAAAGCACTTAACGATGTGTTCCAGCAGCTGACCTTGAGAGCCAGTAATTCTAGGTAAGCCTGAACAACACCTTCGACATCATCACTTCACATATATATATATACATATAAATATTAGTGTATTATATTAGTAATATATGATAGCGGTGAAAGGCTAACCTATCGTGCATAAAAAAACCATATTTATTCATATTAGTCATAAATACTTGTAAAACAATAACTTAATTAGGTAATAGTCTCATATGACACTATTGCAAGGTTCACCTACATAAAGTGAGGAATATTATGATAAAAATAGAACACCTTAAACGATTCAAAACCATGTTAGATATCTAGAAAGATCATGAAGTATCTTCATACTACATAGTTATTAAATAAACTCAAATATGATTAAATCACCCTTTTAAGTTCCTGAGACAGTCGTTATACATACGCGCGCGGTATCTTTGGAAGCAAGTATAGAACTATGTTTTCGAAGTGTACCAAAATGGAAACATTATGGAAAATTTTGTGAAGGTCGACCTATAGAACGATTACGATTCTGCGGGGTCAATTCAAAAAGTTTAAAAGGGATTAACCCATTTTATTTAGGACTCTTTTTATCGTGTAAAAAATGTCATTGTCTATGTCTCAAAAAAGAGGGTTGATTTAATTTATCCAGCAATGGTTTGTCAGGGATAATCCATGCGGGCGACGCCACGGGTAAAAGCCAGGTAACCAATATGATACAAATCAAAAATCCAAGATGAATACATACCACTAAGTTATTATTTTATTTTTTGTAAACGACACTGAAAAGTATGACATAACTTGTGTCGGCCTATGATAATCTGTGGTCGTAGTTATGAATCAGCATGGTACCGACTTCAACAAGCTATTTCATAATTGTCTGTATTAAAAGTCGGTTCCATATTTTTGAATATATTTTTTGTACCTATAGGAAATATATTGTGTACCGAAAAATCAGTTCGATTCACATTAACTGATTTTTCAAACAACCGCTTCGGCGTTAGCTCTTGTCTGCTGCTCATTGGGTGTATGGTTTTCGCGAAGTTGGTTTTCACAACGTCTTAATTGGGAGGTTACTCCAATTTTTTTATCAGTCATTTATTATAAGGCAATATCAATATTTAAATTATATACACGCCAAATACTTATTATATAATCTAAAAAAAGTTTATATCTAAAACTTTTTTTATAACTCAAATATGTGCTGCAAAAGTGTAGATTACTTAAGAGCTCACGACCGCCATATACATTTATGGGCTATTGTGTTTATGGGGAGTGAACACGTATGGTGGTTACATAATATACTGCAGTGTTGCGTGTTGTCTGTTCGGTAAGTTAGGTCGATATGTTAGGATTCGCGGAATTTTCATGTCTCGAAAAATATTGTGTAATGTCGTGGGGTTTGGAGGGAGCGCGTTTGTAGAAAAACGTCCGATTAATTCAATATTGTATTTATTACTGTCTCAAATCAGATTCACACACGTACTTTAATAGTAACTATAGATTACGTCTACATATACACTACAATTGTTCCGCCGATCGATGCTAAATTTTGAGGCAATGATAGCCTAGTTATGGAGTGCCGTGCCGCAGGTTATTGGTTCGATCCTCACCGCCCGCTTCATATGGTGGTAGAGCAATTTGCGAAAGATCGCCTGGCTTGCTACTACCCTCAAGTAAAAAATCTGTCGCCAAGCACCTAAACGTGCTACGTGAGGAAAAATTATAAGTGCGGGAATCTCGTTGTAATCTTGTAATGTTTTTTTTAATTTAGCAAAATTAACAGCAATTTACAATAATATATTTATGAAACAGAAAGCCATTTATAAGTGTTCACAGATATTTAAGATAACGTTAATCCACGCATGCGTTATTGCAAAATTAAGAATATTAATAAAATCTAACAGTGCGAGCTAAAAAACTGTCGCGAGTTTTGTCCATAATTATTATTTAGTAACCGGCTAGGACTCGCGTAATATTTACCGGATATTGCTCCGACCAGTTTCGAACTTATTTGAAGTTCTTCGTCTGGGAGTCACGATTGTGCACAGCGTCGAGCGCGGGCCTCAGTGCGGGGGCAGTTACGTGTAATAATCTAACAGTGTGTTCCGGCAGCAGTCCTTATGAGACAGTATACAATTAGAGGCACATGAGACTTTACAACTGTAGTTCTGACAGACGCAGTGCCGAGAATGCATCTGCTGTTGGCAGATTTTACCACTACGCCAGGCGAGATTGTTCCATCACAATACTATAAAATAAAAAAATAAGTGTCCCTAACATGTCGCACTGATTGTAGTACTCTTTTTAGTTTCGTAAATTAAAAACTTCTTATCATAGTGCCTCTCAAATAACTGAAGGTTGGCGATCAGCTTTCTACATTGGTCTCTAATTCTTGCGTCGCGAAACAGTTCTACGATATTCGCAATACCAGTCCACTTCCTGACTAATATTAAGACCATTAAAAAAAAAAGGCTTTGCAAAATTACTCACCATTCCTCACTGCTAATATCTTGTTCAACCAATTGTGTAACCAATATCCGACTTTAAAATATATATAATCGAAATCCCAAATGGCAGCAATACAAATTGCTTCAATTCCTCGAGGCCGTAGTATTCGAGACTCCATTCTTTACAAATTAAATGGTAAAATAGTCAAATTATATTATTCAAATGTTCAAAATTCAAAGTGCCATACTAGCTTTAGATTTTCGCTCGGTCAATTGCAAGGCAGGTCATCATCGGCTGCTACAATGAACTGTTCCTTAATTTTCTTGCTATTGCCTGTGCCCCTAGCATGTACTAACGGCTGATTGTACTCGTCACCATATAAATATCACACTAATATAAGATATGAAAATTTCTGAGTGAGGATGTGATTGTGTACGTTTGTTACCCTTACACTTTGAAACGACAGAACAGATTTGGATGAAGCTTGGAGAAATAGTTTAGGTTCAGGATTAACATATAGGATAGGTACTTTCATCATTATCAACATCAAATTTCATCAATTACAGCTGAAATCGTGTAGCGTCGCCAGTATAATATAGATTTTATATTAGGTATCCATTTGAATGTGTGTCCGCCAAAACAGCAAGGTTACTAGTGTTGCTCGACAACAGAATAAATAAACAACTTTAAGTTTCAACTTATTTTATTTTTTATTATTGCTGATAGGTAAGCCTCTGACCACAATCTCACCTGATGGTAAGGGATTATGTGGTCGATGGTGTTAACAGGTTTAACCTAGAATTACTGACTCTCAAGGACATCTGCCTCAACACACTGTTAGGTGTTTGGCGACAGATTCGCAAAAATGCCTTTCCACCATGCAACCTATTCTGGATACTCCCTCGGCAGAATGACTTGGACGTATTAAAGGCATGTGTATTGTTGTGTAGGCGATCCTGCAGGCCCTGAGGGCGGCGACGGTGGGGCGCACGTCCATCTGCATCGCGCACCGACTGTCGACTGTGGCCGACGCCGACGAGATCCTCGTGCTGGAGCGCGGCGCCATCTCGCAGCGCGGCACGCACGCGGCCCTGCTCGCCGACCGCGGCTCGCTCTACTCGCGGCTCTGGCACAAACAGAACAACAAGGACCCGTTACCGCCGCCGCCGCCGCCCGCATAGACGACCCTTACTGAACACGTGACACTCATCGTACGTGTGAGATCGCGCGAGAATCACCTTGTGCCGGCGCCCCTCAACAAAAAGCACTGCTAGTGGTGCCCCCCCCCCCCCCCCCCCCCGCCTTCTCTCGCACTCACACATAGCCGCGAACTGTTTCACGAGCACACATACGGAGTGTCGCGTCTTCTGGTGTATGTTCTGTGAGTACGTCGCGTTGCGCTCTTGTCTATTAACAAGGCGGTCACTTCTCCATACAAAAGTCGTAGGGTGATCACTCCCTTATTTGAAGATTTAGGTTCAAAACAAAGCATAATACCGATTGATCTCTTCATTATCTAGGCTTGTATAATGCCAAAATTTTAAAAAGATTATGTTGAAAGTTATTAGCCTCGAAAACTTTATATGAGAATGTTTCGAGGCTCATAACTTTCCTTTAAATTATCTTTTTAAAATTTTGGCATCATACAAGCCTAGATAATGACGAGATCAATCGATATTATGCCTAATTCTGAACCTAAAATCTCAGTTACGGGAGTGATCACCCTAGGAAGTTTGTATGGAGAACTGACGGGCCAGTTCACCATTAAGAACACGTCTCGATGGTTACCATAGCCTTAATTATTACGACTATCTCGGCGATTTTGTATTAACTCAAGACTGAAGCGGAGACACGCAATGTTTTACGTAGACGATTATTGCAATCGGGTTCCGAATACGAATGTGATATATTTAAAACGTGTACGGTAGTTACAGTCGGCCATATACAAAGCGTACCGTGTAAGAATAATATATGTAGAATACAATACCTGTTATAAAACATAGCGTGGGATTAACGTATACAGAAGAAGGTATGTGATCTACCGGTGTCACGTTATTATTCGAGAAGGTTCTTTTTAGAACTTGACTAATCCACTTTCGACAGAACTGTTTTTTTTATTGTTTTCATTGAAACTGACACGCTTCGAAAATAAGTGTTTGTTAATACTTGATAGATCTCCAGAAAACAAAAGCAGAAGGTAATCTGCTCTTTTAGCAGAGATAAGCTACATTTATTTTTATCCCTATATTTTTCAGTTCGCCAATGTATGTTTTTAATTAAATTTTCTAGCATGTCTTTTTTTACAACGATTGCACATGCACAACGCTTAATTCGTTTGTTCGGCGCATACAAAATATAATGTAATTGGCAAAACGAATGGAAACATCTGATAAAAAAAAATATTCCAACCAGCCGCGTCAAAATAGATTACTCCATTTAACACTTTGGATGTATTGTATCATAATGTTAGATTTTCTAAATAATATGTAGAAAGACATTACTAATATAGTAGAACTCACAATAGTTTAACTAAATTTCGGGTTCAATACATAACTTCGTTCCTAAAAACTATATAAAAGTGGATAAATCAGGTTTTGAAAGGAACCCCCTTATAGGTTGTTATTTGGTTCCATGCAAAAAGGGTAATAAATAAGCCAAGAACGCAACGCTAAGAAAATTTAAGGTATATTTTTGATCAAAGTAAAATTGTATAGCGATGATTTGAACCTTGGATAAAAAGAGGAAATGGCACCGCTCCCAGCATTACTGTGGTACCCTAACTATCCATTTGTATACATTCGCCTCATGCGTTTAAAAACAGGATAATTTCCCTTCAACTGGCATCCCTCAAATCGCACACACGTAAACTGGTTCGAGATAAAAGATCATTAAGGTTGTGTGGTACCGGAGATGTTGTAGTAAGATGAGCAGTGAAAGAGGATAAAAACACCAATACGATCGCTTCAGTTTTCTGTCTCGCCGAATGCTGCGATGCCATAGGCTTCCTTATACCGCTCTTTTCCCTTTCATATCTCTTGTCGTAGACACATAAGTATATTATTAAAAAACATATTATATAATTTTAAGTTAGAGTTTTGCATTGTGGTAGGGCATTTTGCGAATGTCCGTCTGGCTAGCTACCATCCTCAAGTAGAAAATCTGTCGCCAAGCACGTATAGGTGTGTTCTGTCTTTGAGATCCAGTAATTTCAGGTTGGCCTGAACAACATCTCGGCCACGTCATCGCTTACCATCAGGCGAGATAGCGGTGAAAGGCAAGCCTATCAGGAATAAAAAAAGGCGTTTCGTTTTTGGGTAGCACAATTTTGATGTATCTAAGTGGCATGATATCCATATTTATAGGTTCATTGTTGCCACAATTAATACAGTAGTTTTGACGATTCGACCCGCCTTCGGTCAGTGAATTGATCAACAATAATCGAATTGCCAAAACGAATACATATTATTTATTATTACACGTCAAAGGAGAAATGCCAAGCAAATCGAATCTTCATCGTGTTGAGGTCATTACCTTTTAATCGAGATTTGTATGACTAAATTTCAATATTTTCCAATTTCGCTTGACAGACTCGATTAAAACGTAACCTGACCTTTTCCTACATCTAGTGTTAATTCAATTAACAGTTCAAATGATTACGATTGTATTCGAATGAATTGTTTATTTATTATTATTTTGTAAACGATTGTGATTGATAAGTCTGTAGACTTGATCCTTGTTACAAAGATGAATGCTTTTATGTAAATAGTAAATACTATATACGTTGACGCTATGTATAGATGTTAAATAAGTATATTATTTTGATTACATACTGTTGTTTTATTTATCACTACGGTAATCGTACCCTTTGCTTAGAACCCTGGGCCATAATCTATGGTCCTTCAATCTATCCACCTATTAGGTTTCTACTGAACATAAAAAAAATAACAAAAAAAAAACAAGACGAACACTGTACATAATCTTAATAATAGGGTAAGTAGTATCCCTTTTTTAGTCTATGGGTACGGAACCGTAAAAACGGGTCAGTAAAATATTCAACTGCCAAAGTACTAGGAGTCCATGAATAGTTTGGAGGTAGCTTAATCTACGTACTTGTCACCATGCCTAAAAAAGAAAATGATAAGTTTAAGTAATTAGTGTAATTGTATTCTTATTTGGTGGCATTATCTTTGATTTCTGACCGAGAAAAAAACGAGAAATGAAATGTCATTAGCAACACCAACTGAACTAAAGAGGAACTAAATCACATTTGCTTAGTGATTCTCGCTAATTCAGTCTACTGAACTGAGGTACTTATTCCTACAATGGTTGAATAATCACTATGCCAAATCACGAACATTTTAGTGAAAAACTATCACGCCTATAGATTGGTGCTTTAACATAGTAATTTGACTTCATATATAACATGATACAACAATATACTGCGCCAGGTATTACACTCCAAGTCAGGATGTCACGTAACCGGGACACACTTTAGAAGGGAGTAGAAGAGTTTTGTTTTTGTTTCATGATAATATAATAGATATTGTGTTAACTGTCAAAAAAATGAACATCAACAATTTTGTTTTCATTAGAATGTTATTGTACTAACGCCATCTGCTAGAAATCCAAAGAATTAACATCGATCCACCAGAACTACTCAATACTCAAATACATCGTAGTTACTGTGCAGTTATTAAGTTCTAATACTAGGAGCTTAGGAAGATACAGAAGTTTCTCTACGACAGCTCGTCGTCCGTCACATGGATCAGTGATTCGTCTTTGTAAGATATAATTAGTACTATTCGTTTTGATTCTGATAATAACAAGAGGTAACTGTTATTTCAACTTTGTAACTGGATAAAATCTTTTATGCTAATCTGTAGTACCTAATTATGATAATCTGGTGTTCAGAAAACCTCAAAAACTTGTTTTTGTCAATTAAAATTTGTTTTGTTCTGTACACATTGAGAATATGCTATCATGAATATCTGGTGTTTTTCGAATCTGGTATTATGCTCCGGAGCCGTTAATCGAAAATAAATAGCAGGGACTAAGATTCTGCGCTATTGTTTTAGTAAAATCATAGAGAAAGTACCTTTTCTCTATGGTAAAATAAATAAAAAAGCAATGTAGATACCTATGTCCAATCTTCTAAACTTAAAACTAAAATACCTGACCGGAAGGAAGGGTCACTTTGGATGTGATGTGACAGCAGCACCTCCACTTCCTGTAAATAAAACGGCCCCTAAAGCTAATTTCAAAATTAGTCTTGTTTGTAGTATAACTTAAGTTGAACTAAATATATGTCGCTCCATCTCAATACGATGGTTAAAAAAGAACGATAGAAAAAATTTTGTCACGAATTTTTCGTCATGTTAGCTCAATTGGATTAGTGCATACCCCGGCTAAAGGGGTGGATGGATGCGGGTTCGAATCCCTCTTAAATTGTTCCTCTCGTAAATTTGTAATTTTTTAATTCTGTTTTATTGTACACACACATTAATGCTCGCTTGTATAATATTAGTGTGATGCGAAGTTAATATAATTTATGAGAGGGTAGGAGATCCCCGGCGAAGTGTGGCACCTCCGTGTTTTTTGAATACTTTTTGGTGCTTTTTTGCGAAATCCGCCATACATTTGTGGACCTCCAGGCACAATACCTACGTGTGGGTTGTTTCCCCTAGCTGCGCAGCGGAAACAACTGGACTATCAGGGATAAACCTTGTCGCCCTGCAAATTCAATTTTTGGAGCTCCACCGAGTGCATTTGTTTTGGTGAATCCGTGCACAATAATGTTTTTCAAGTGTAAGAAAGTGACTTGTTCGTGCGACACAGTGGGGGAATTTTATGGAAAAATTGCCATAAAATATAATATACTGATTTTTAGAATACCACATACAGCGACATCTATGTTGCCGTTTTGGCACCCCTTCGCGTCACCTTATATTGACGGGCGGCGCGGGCGACCCATCAACTCCGTGATTTACCTCACAGGGTCGAGGCGCCACATACCACAGATCGACGCCCTAGTACTTGAATGGCTAACAGACCATTTTTTACCAAATTGACTTTTTTATTCCCATTCATAGACAAGTTGATTACGCATTGTTCAATATATATTATTTCGTTTTATTTCTAATATAACGTTCAGAACTAGCGAAAATAAAATACCCTATCTCCGATTCTTAAATTGTGTTGAGTGCTTGTTTGCCTGTACGCCATATTTTGCTCAACCGAACGCATCCAAACATTAAGCTTCGTTCTTGCATGCCCAACCACCATCAACCGACCAATCACAACTGTGCTCAGATTTGAGAGAATTGACTACAAAAGAAAGTTACATGCACAGTGCATTGGATTTAGAAAGTTACGTGTACATTTCGTTGAAATTATTTAGTTTTAGTGTCTGAATTAGGAGTGCAGTGTTCACACAGGCTGATTTTATTTACTATAAACCGTTTAAAGTTGTTTAATTACTATGTGTAACAATCGCGAAAACCTAAGACAACATTACTGATTTTATTTGTTGTAACCATAATTTTCATTCTCTATCGGTGATGTGAAATCTATATTTTAAAAATTGTATAAATATTTCTTCAAATAATATATAATATACTAATTTGCAACTTTTAATATTCTTTTAATTATGGGGGGGGGGGGGGGGGAGGGGGTTAGCCTCCCTATTAATGGGGTTTGCTAAACCCAATTAAGAACTAAACCAAGAAGTGTGCAATTTAATGAACGATGGTCCACTCCTGAACACTGCTTCCCCTATTATTGGGGTTGCTCATAATCCCCACGCTTGGCAGGCATCTTGAGGATCGCAGTATGCTTAATAATGAACGAATAATGTATCAGCTGGATTGTCCACTGCTGATCAGAGCCTTTCCCATTAAGGGGGGGTTGCTTTAATCCCCACGCTTAGCATGGGGTCTTGAGTATCGCAGTGTGCCCATATTCTGGTTATTTACTACTGGAGGGTGGCATTCTAGCCCGGCATCCCACGGGCACTTATTATAATGAAGGAAAACTGAACATGCTGTATATTAAAAATGATGGTTGTTCAGACAAGCAAGCACTGACACTCAATAGGAGTGCCCCAAATTCTGATCATTGTGCCTTATCTACGCAATTAAGTTTGAGGTATTTGCCCAACCTCCACGTATAAACTGAAAATATGCAGTACTTGGCTAATATTTTAATGATATTTGTATATTTCCAAAAAGAGTCTATCTATACAAATCATATATTACCATTCGTTGTTATAAAATTTCCCTGAATCGATAGCAAACTAAAATTAATGTCTCCTGTAAAATTTGCTTTCTGGTCGTTTGGCTATTCAAGCACTAAGGCGGCGAGATGGCAGAACCTGGTCCAATGAATCGGTTTTTCATACAACGACAGGTGCACGTTAACTTTCCTCGATAAAGTTGTTCTTCGCTAGGTTGGACAATTTAGTACTAGGTATTTGGATTGTTAATTTAATTATTTTATGAGCAATTTTATTTTGAGAATATTTTTTTTATTATTTGACATACTTATATTGAATTTTATTATTATCTTAGTTGACTTTAATTACCATTCACATGCAAATGCAAATTATTGTACCTTCTGTAATTATTTATTTTAAAGTCACATAATTAATTTATTTTAATACCTACTAATTTATTTTGTTTATTTGAACTTTGCATGTAATGCCAGTTAGCTTGATTTGATTCAATTGATGATTTTACTGTAATTTTATGGTGATTCTGCTATATATTATTATTTCTTGTATTTTGCACATTAGTATTTGTTATGACTCAGTTTTTTTTAATGTTAGGGACCAAACTACCTAAGTTATTGTTACTCTAAACACTTTTTATTGTATGTTTATTTTCCAACCTGAAAATGAGTGCCCTAACCGCAACTTCTATTTGTCCCCAAATACAAAATTCAAATTCAAAATCATTTATTCAATTTAGGCGTCTACGACGCTCTTAAGGTCAATTACAAATTTTAATATTGAAATATTCTACATTGTAAAGCCACGTTCAGCAAAAAAAAATTATAGAGCCACTGCGAGAAGAACGGGCAAGAAACTCGGGGCCATTCTTTTAAACCTGTTTTTACAATCAGTACTATCAGTAGTAATATTATAAATGCGAAAGTAACTCTGTCTGTCTGTTACGCTTTCACGCCAAAACTACTGGACCGATTTGAATGAAATTTGGAATGGAAATAGTTTGAGACCCGGAAAAAAACATAGGATAGTCTTTATCCAACTGCGCAAAAAGAGGTTAATGTTTTTGCGCGATAACCGACATACGCGCTAGTGTGTTATATACAGTACAATACAATTATTACAATATTTGTTTAAATTACGTAGGAGACACGTGATACCTTGGCAGAGGCGGAATTTTCCAAGATTTTTTGTCTTTTAAGTAATCATTAACTGTGTAGTAGGATTTTTTAATCAAAATGTTTTTCACTTACGAATTTTCCTTCTGTGAGCATTGTAATATTTTTGGGAATTTTAATTGTAAATCCAGACACAATTACCTAAAAAGGACATTTTAATTGTCTTTGCTAGTCTAAAACTTGGTACCGTTATTTTATATTTGTTCCTAGTGTTGTAATCGTGGTTGTCACTGTTTAATTTAAATTTGCAAATTTTTTTCAGAACATACATAATATTTTCAAATATATACAGACTCGGTAAAGTTAATATATCAATTTCTTTAAAAAGATCCCTTAGAGATTCCCTAGGATCCATTTCATATATGGCTCGAATTTGTAAGATAAAGATTGTCTCTATCTCAGCAGCAGCTCCCCACAGCAATACACCATATGACATAATACTCTGGAAGTATGCGAAATAAACTAGCCGTGCAGTAGCTACATCTGTTAACTGTCTTATCTTACAAACTGCATATGCAGCAGAACTAAGTCTTCTGGCTAGATCATGTTTATGTGGATCCCACATTAAAGTTGAATCCATTTTGATTCCCTGGAAGACTGTCGCATTGTCAATAGAGAGTTTATCTGGGCCAAGCTTAATGTTTGGTACAACATAAGGAACATTTGGTAACGAAAACTTTAAACATTTTGCCTTTTTTGAATTTAGGAGAAGATTATTAGTGGCGAACCATTCAGCCCTTTTGCCCTGGGTCTTCACGTACATTTAGTTCACATGGGCTCAAAGTAGGCCGCATACACAAAGGTATGCGTCAGCCGGTCGCTACTCCACAGACATCGCTCTCAGTATCCGACTCCCAACCAGTGAGCCAGGCACCTCCGCAGGCATCGCGCCCCTGCTCTCTGGATAGGCTTGCGACCTTGAAGGCGACTATTCCAGTACTTCGGCACGTCCCTAAAGGTGCGCGAAATCAGGCTGCAGTTGCCCTATCTCGTCTAAGTTTTCGAAAACTATGGCAAGAATAAAAATAACATAAAAAGACAATTAAGTGTGATTTATGGGGAGACATACCTAATAAATTAATCTGATGGGCAAAAAATTATACTTATTCTAATCAATCTCAATAAATATGGCTTCATTACTATGTGGCCCCCTACTAGGTGGACAGACGACATCGTAAAAGTTGCCGGTAGCCAATGGTTACAAGCGGTCAATGGATACAAGTTATAGCCGTTCTTTGTGGCTTTCTATGGGGGAAGTTTTGTTCAACAGTGGATGTCTTCCGGCTGATGATGATGGCTTCATCAATTTTATCGTTGCATCACGAAAATACTCGACGACGAATCTAGGTAGGTACTTAAAATGTACCAGATCTTTAGTGCCTCTATTAGTGACGCTATAGTGCCAAAAAATCGTTTATAGGTACCGTGACATAACTGAACCTACGTTGGTTGAGTTATATCATGCACGGTGATGTTATCTATAATGTTATGCGGTAAATAGTGTCTCCACTGCTGGGCTGACGGCTCAGAATATACCCTTCGGTCAATGTCGGTTGGGTCTGGTGCGCCGAAAGAAGCAACGGGAAAACATTACTTTCCTTTATAGGGAAAACCGTCTATAAAATCGCAATAGCTTTCCAGTTCTAATGAATTACTGTAGGCACTCTTTGTTCATCTTCCTGATAAGATATCTGTATGTCAATTTGAAAACAATCGATTTCACGTGTTATCGGTTGCCATAGCAACGCGGTCACAACAACTGTCGTCCACGAAAAATATATTATCCTCGAGTATTTTTATTTCGGGGCTCTTTTAGAGCCGAGTTTTGTATTTTGTGTAAAAATGGTGCATTGAAGAATGTCAATGCTGAGCCTAGTGCCGGAAGATAAAAGGAAAGATCTTCGGTAAGTTATACTAGCCATATAAAACGTTCATGAGTTTACCTTCTTCTTTATTGTTTTTAAAACCTTGGACTGCGGGAAACTGTCTTACCTTCACAAGAATTTATAGGGTCAGTAGTTTAAAAGGTTATTTGCTTGTAATAAAAAGTAAAAACATGAAACCATTTATATACCTGGGTGTCTAGTTATCTAGCTACCGGATGCTTGCATGTAAGTTCTAGTCCTAAAACTAAGCCATAAATACCTACTTCTCCCTTAGGTTTTGCATTTAGCATATTAATATTTGTGTGTTACAACATTTTTAAAAGCTTGTGCTGATCACCTGGATAATAGTATACCTATGTTTATTGATGAAATCTTAGTGTTTACTTTCCAAGACTCAATTCTTAGCACCTGGTGAGACCAGAAAACTGTGGGTGAGATAGAGGTAACTTAAAATCTGTAATGAAATGAGACATACAAAAACATGTTTTTTTATACGTCAGTGCATAGGTACCCTATAAATACTTACTAATAATTTTAAAAAGCAATTCTGTACTTAATAAAAGTAATTAAGTAGGATATCCACAGGTAGTAGAGTTGATAATTTGATACTTAGAAGAATGTTTATGTTTAATACCCACTGCTGACTGCCTGGTAGGCATGTCAAGTGGCTCTTTTAGTTTTAATATAACACCCTGGGTTCAATTCCCAGATAGATATCGGATTTAAATGAAAAATAAAATTTTCATTAGCAGTCCTAAGTGTGGAAGAGTGTCTGGTAGATGTTAATAGGCTCGCTCCTCTTTTCACGGGACCAAATCAACCGGTATAATATGAAGGTGTGATGATGTGTAGGTGTGCGATGTTGTTGCATGGTGGTAGGGCATTTTGCGATTGCCTGTTGGCTAACTATTTAACACCATCAAGCAGAAAATCAGTCGCCAAACACCTAACGGTGCGTTCCTGCTATTAGATTTGTTTTCTACTATTAGACTGCATCTGTAACTACTAAAACTAACATTTTGTTTGAACGTACCCTCAGAAAGAAAGCGGTTACGCATTCAAGCGTTCTGCGGTTAATTCCAAGACGTAGTTTGCACTATCATTTTATTATTTGACAATACAAAGAACGCAGATCAAAGATTTTCATGACGGTAGTGTATTTATTATGCCTGCCTGGCTAGCTAGCCAGGTACCTGGGTAGCACTCTCAAGTAGAACAACTCTCACCAAGCACCTAAAGGTGTGTGTCGGCAGACGTCCATGAGAGCCAGTAAAATTAAAATTACAGTACAGGCACATGAGACTTAACACCTGTTTTTTTTAATATTTTTATTTATGCCTGATAGGTGCTAGCCTATAGTGAGATAGTGGTCAAAGGCTACTTTGACCACTATCTCACCTGATGGTAAGTGATGATTTGTGATCGAAGATGTAGTTCAGGCAAACCTAGAATTACTGGCTCTCAAGGACAGCTGCCGGAACACATTGTTAGGTGCTTGGCGACAGATTTTCCACTTGAGGGTGGTAGCTAGCCAGGCGGGCATTCGCAAAAATGCCCTACCACCATGCTATAACGACTGCCATCCGAAGACAACAACCGGGACCGACGGCTTAACGTGCCCTCCGAAGCATGGAAGCGCTCAGTAGTAATGTCACTAGCGGTCACCTATCCAAGTCATGACCGCGGCGGACATTGCTTAACTTTGCTGATCAATTCAGAATGGCTAAGCAAAATTCGCTACGAGCGCTTCATACATACAGATGTCTCAGGGTGACAGGCGTCACTTGTGATGAAATACATCTGCTATAAGCATAGGTTTCCGCTTAACTCAGGTGGGATTCGTGCTTATTCTGTCACAAATCACAATCACCTAAGATCGCGTGAATGCGTGACAGCTTTCTCTGTCAACGTTCCCTAGCCTATTTTTTTTAAATTCTGATATACTAGCGTATGGCTACTATCCCATTAGATGGTAAGTGACGATGTGGCGAATATGTTATTCACGTAAACCATGAATTATTAGCAATCAAGGACAGAATTTCTACTTAATGGTAGATGGCCAGCCTGGCATTCGCGAAATTCCCTACATATATCAGATAAGCGAATATGTATGTAGGTAGGCAGTGAGTTTCATTAGGTAGATATAGGAAAAATTATTTCAGCTGCATACATCTACAGTTGCAATGTGAAGTAAAAATAAGTGTGTCGTATAAAGCTATTGTAATATTATTCTTATATTTTTAATTCTGGTATTCTCCACCAATTAACTGTTCGATGAAATGGTCTCATGCAGATCTCATGAAGGCAAAGGACGATTCTATTTACGTGTAAAATACGATACCTATGTTTTAATGCCAAATTTACTCTGAAGTATACAAGTAAGTATTAATTATTTAAATTGAAAAACCTGACTGCAAATTATTTATTTATTTTAAAGTTCTTCTTTTTGACAGCCCACTCGATGGGTTTGGATGAAAAATACTCATTTTACCTCACAATATGGCCTATGGGGACTAAAATCTGCCAGTTTGTTTTTTAGGGTTCCGTAGTCCTGACAAGGAACCCTTATAGTTTCGTCATGTCCGGCTGTCTGTCCGTCTGTCCGAGGTTTTGCTAAGAGACCGTTAGTACTAGGAAGCTGTAATTTCGTATGGATATGTAAATCAATTACGCCGACAAAGTGGTAAAATAAAATTTTGAAAAATATAATTTTTTAGGGTACCTCCCATACATGTGATGTGGGGATGAAATTTTTTTTTGTCGTCTATCTCTTCGTCTAGTAGGTTGAATAGGTCTTCTAAAATGACTTAGGGTTTGCTATTACTGTTTTTCGATTTAATGCTCCATTAACAAAATATTACACTTTAAAGTGTAAATTTTTGTACCAGCAGGGCGTCCCCCCCCCCCCTCTAAAAACTAAACTGCTGACTTGAAAAATCTGAAAAAATTCAAGCCGATAGTGCGTTTTATGAACTTTAAAGGAAAAGTATAGCGGTTGACATAATTTTATTAGTTTAGCAGTAATAGTCGTTGAACTTGGGTGTTGGATAATTTTGTACCAAATATAAAATCTATAGAATAAATCCTTTAAAGTGACTAAGATGAAGTAGTTGGTTATTTATAAGGGGTAAAGACTGGCATTGAAAACTTAATCTAAAATAAAAAATCTTAAAACTATAACTATGCCCTATGTCATACATAATAGACTAGCTTTCCAGCCGCAGCTCCACCCGTTCGTATTGCGGTTATCGCGCAAAACCATTAACCTCTTTTTGCGCAGTTGGATAAAAACTATCCTATGTCCTTTCTCGGGTCTCAAACTATTTCCATTAGTTTATATATTAAAGTACAAAGATTCGACTTATATAGGTAGGTATAAAGTACTTTTTGGACCTCATCTTTGCCGTACACTATAAGTGTTTGCTGTCTCTAACTGTCGTACCAAGGTCATCGATCACTTCATTTCACACATCATCAATTTGCTGATTGTACTGCTCTTCAATAGTGTAATTTTTTCATCGGTAAAGAGAATATTACTCTGCCCTTCACTTGCGTATCGCAACGGAAGGCACTCTATTTAATTTTAAAGATTGATTTAGGGCATGTACTGTATATCGACGATAAGCACCGAGCTTCAGGTCTTGTTTTATAATATGCGTCATTTTCCTAGCGGGAATTTTCATTTCTCGCAATAAGATTATTGTTGAGTTATCATAATATTTTAACTTCCTAATGGGATTTCGACCAATTCTGGCTTTAACAGCATTCATTTGTAGTTCTAAGCCACGTGGCTGCCCTGATCTTTTATGGTCTTCGACCGAGGAAGTGTTGTTGTCTCTGTTGATATTACGATATACGAACATACCTACGGCTGATACCAAGCTTTTGATGTGTCTGGAATATGACCGACGCGACGGCTCAATACCTACTTTGCACAAGGCGAATACTGCTATCCTATTTTCTTTAACACCTCATTTCATATTGTTATTTCATAATGAACTCGAAATAATATATGAAATGGCGCGAAATCGAAAGAAAATTTTAAAGTAACAAACGCGTTCCAAATTCTATATAATTCTAAAGCTGAAAAGGTTTTATGTAACAGTATTTATGGCCTATATAATATATATTATACTAGTTATATGTTATAATAGCCCATTTATAAGCTTACTTGCATATATCGGTGTATACTTTTTATTTTTCTTTCATATATAATATCAATTATTTTATAATAGAATAATTATTTATGCTACAACAAATAAATTAAATGACATTCAAATTCTTACAATGTACCAACTGATTCTGAATCGCGCTATCGTTACGTTTTCCTTAGATTATCTACCTAAATAATTCACAAACGAATTTTGTTTAATTTTCGAATTACAATTGAAATAATAACTTGGCGGCAATCGTACTCTTATTTCTTAGATTTAGCAGGAAAAAAGTGGAGGAGAATAAAGAACTACAGAATCGTTCTATATTATGATAACGGGCTTCTACGGAACCCTACATTGTGCGTGGCTCGACACGCATTTGACCGTTTATATATTTTTATGTACCTAGTGTCACTTGGGTTATCAAGACGAGTCTAACGATATCTCTAACATCATTGGTTCAGCCGTTTTGAACTTATGGTGGAATAGAGAAACTTACAAAAAATATTCATGAACCCGAAAACATAACTTTCTTTTTGTTTGGGCAGTCGTGTAATAAAATACCTGAAGCGATAGTTGATTATTCCAGAAAAGAGTCCCTGGAGTCTGTGTACAGCAGCAACTCGCGACTGAACCTCCTGAACAAGCGCAAGCGCCTCCACCCGCTGCCTCCCGACATGTCGAGCCAGTCCGTGCGCAGCCGCAGCGGCGACCGCTACGTGACGCAGCGCGTGCTCTCCGCCAAGACGCATCGTGTCAAGCAGCTGCAGAACCAGCTCGCGGACGCACATTATCACTTGCAGGTGAGTCTCTCCCAGTCGTTGCGTCACCTAACGGAACTAAGTCGCAGCGATGAACGATACGTAATGCAACGCTTGTTCTGTACACATTATTGAAGCAGTAATAGCATAGTGGTGAGCTCATGGACTACAGCGCTGTTTTTGAGTTTAACTCAAATGAATTCCATACGACGCTCTTATTGTAAACATTCTATATTGTTCTGCCACGTTCAATGTAAAATTGGTTAGAGACACTGGGAGCAGAACAGTATGGTGATAGGGCATTTTGATATTGCTCACCTGGCTAGTTACCACACCATACTAGAAAATCTGTCTTTAAGTACTTAATTAACCGTATTTGAAAGCCAGAAGTTTCAGGTTAATACTGTTTACCATCCACAATCATTTTCACAAGTGAAATCATATAAGTCATATAAAAGTCGAAACCACCACCTGCACATCGTACACGTGATCTCTAATCTGATGTTTAATTCCTGTTTTACAAAAATAGTAGCGATGACCGGCGTTTTGTGAACTCAGCGCGTGTTCACCGCCACGAATCCACGATGCACTACGGCAGGTTATTGCAGAACCAACTCTTGCACGCACGAATATTATTGTTTCTGTGTCTGATAAGCAACATTACAGATTTTTAGAGGGTTTTTTCTTCTTGTGTTGGAATTGAACTCGAATTTTCCATTAATTTATACGCGTTGGATGAGTTTTCTAATACCCTAGCTACATCGTCGAAAAAGTAAGAATGTTAAGCTTAAAATTTTTATACGTCCAAGGGGATGGTACGTGTATTCTCTCGGCGATAAGTTGCACCGCGTCATGACAAGTGACAAAAATCAGGCAGTGAGAAAGTTCAGATTAAGATATTTCTAACTATAGAATGATCAGCAGATGATAGTACGTCTTTAAATAAATGGATCCGTCTCATAATTCCTAAGTGAAGTTATTCAAGGTGTAAGCAACAATGAGTAAAGCTGTTAGTTATTAATGGTCTGTAATAGAATCTGACAGTTTGGAGTCCGGTTCAATATTCATCTAACTACCTATTACATAATGTAAATGGTTCCAGGAGCTCAGCAACGAGAACCGCGTCCTACGCGCTATTCAGAAGAAACAGGAGATCGCACTACAAAGGCAAGTATCGCTCTATATCATAAGGGCTATAGGGCTTTGATTTACGGTTTAATAAACTTGAAGCGAGCACCCCTTGAATTGCAAAGTGATAATGAATATTCACGTCTGGGGTCTTTTAACACAAGTACTTTACATAGTACTTGTGTTAAAAGCTATGTTATTTAGTAGTATTACAGTTTATTTAGTTGATATTGTATAATATTCAATTAGTATCAAATATAAGCATGATATTAAATTAGCTATATGGATTATAAACTTAATATTGAATATAATATAATTTTCTACTTCTAGTCCTCTCGCGCTAAACGAAGTCGACAAAACATGACTTCCTTTATAGAGTATAATATTTTCAACTCGAAGCGTAGACATTAGATATATATTTTAAGCCAGTGGAAAATCAAATTAAAACCTTAAGTCTCCTTCTACTGATTTAACAATAATAAATACAATCTTCATTAAATAATAATAAGTTTATAATCTTCAATCTTATTGACAAGGGGATACTCGAGTAAATTGTCAAAATATTGTCATAATAGAAATCTTAATATATTCTAACCTAGAGAAGACATGGGACTGATAGAAGCCAAGGCCTAGGGGGGCTCCAGGGGATACACGAGTTCTTCACCCTCTGCTGCGTCTTCGCACTTCTCACAAGTTTCGCAAACATATCCTTGACACATTCCATCCATACTGTCTTTGGCTTTCCTTTACCTCTGTCTATCCAAATTCATACTCGACCGTTTTCTCGATGTTTATAATTACACATATTGGACAGGGGAGGCTTCCTAGTATATGTCTACGTAGAATAGTAGCATTTGAACTGATTTTGCTTGTGTGAAAAGATAACTGTTGTAGAATTTAATCTAAGTTTAATATTATAAATATCTGGTAAAGCTCTTTATATTAGATACGTTTATTTTGAATAGGATGAAGTATGTGACCATATATTTATAGACTTATATTTTTTTCAATGATGGCAATGTAAGATTGATCTAGGAATATATGATATACTTTATACTATTAAATACTTTTGACATATTATTTAAAGATATCGATAAGCTGTAGCTTCAGGTGGAAATATTTCTTGCGAGGTAGACATAAATGGCTGTAAGCATTTTTTTTCATACGCATAAATTATTGATCGAAAAGAAAAAATAGTGGTCAAGAACACGTAGAGCCAAAAACCAAACATGGTGAAATAAACTAATATCAATATTTTCATACAAGGTTATTGGAATAATGCTAACAAACACATAATGGGCCATTTTTCTTTACTACCAACAGGCACACAAATAAAAAAAAAAGTTGTTTATTAATGTTTTTTTTACAAGGCTAACAATATCATCAAGAGTTTGTAGTTCTGTATTGAACTTTTTAGTGCTGTGACACGTAGTAAGCAAAATAGCTAGAATGGGCTCGCAGGCGGGCAGTGGCTCAGCTACATATGTAGCGTAGGCACACGTAGCAGTCGAAACTACGCGATTGCGCGCGCGTGTCAAAGCGCATTTAGATAATACTTATATCCATTACGCAACCATTAAAAAGGCAAGTAAATACATTGCCTCCCCCCTCCAACAGGCATACGCACACAGCACACATTGACCACGACTGTACCAAAGCAAACCCACCACCGAGCCGCCATCGCACGCTTCCAATAGGCACCGGTGCGTCCTCTGAATAGATAGTATATTATTTGTATCTAGCAAATGTGCACAGTTGTGTACGAAATTCCAGCGTTATTGGTCGTAGTATCATAAAGAAATCGCTGTGACATACATACGTATAGGTAAACACGTCGTAACTATAAATGTTTTATGTCTTATTCGGCACCCTGAAAAAGGTACTTATTATATTATAAAAACTTACGCTCATATTTATATCTAATATATGAAAAACACGGGTGTTTGAGCGTGAACTTACTATGAGTCGATATCGCTATCGACAATGTTTCGGCTTCTACCGGAAGCCTTCCTCAGGATTTTGAGTGTGGTACTTGGGCCGGTGTCGCGTCACGCTTCACACTGCGGGCGGCAGCTCGGCATTGTTAGTAAGTTCACGCTCAAACACCCGTGTTTTTCATATATAAGGTACCTATTATTGTCATTTCGATACAGATATGAAAACTCAAACGCAGAACTACCCCAAGTGCTCAACTCCCATAGCGAAGAGATGCGTGTCCAGCAGAGCAAGTACAAGCAGCTCAAAGCGCAGTACAAGGAGACGTTGCAGCGGCTTAAAGAAAGAGACATGCAGTACCAGATGCTGAAGGATGAGCACCAGCATCTGCTGGAATTGAGTAAAGATAGGTGAGGTTTACTGTCTCTATTTCATTTTGACTATTTTTATTTTTTATGTTATTTGACGGCATAAGCTGTAACCTCTGCCTATTTGTGTGCAGTTCGTAACAAGTGACCGGCGCAGTGCACAGTCTGCGCCCGTCACCCTGAGACATACAGTTGTTGAGTTTCATGTTCCTGTCATTTCACTAGCACTCAAGGACTACTGCCGGTGCTGGCTCCAGATTTTCTACATGCCATACACCATGCGGTGAATTTCAAGCCGGTTTCAACGGTGGGGATCGAACCCTGGACCTGTGTCACCGCAGTCCGTAGCTGTAAAGCTCGGCTAACAGATAGATAGATAATACTTTATTGTCACACCACATAAATGAAACAGATAAAAAATACAATTCAAATTAATGGGCAGCCTTATTACTGAAAGCAATATCTTCCAGGCAAACTTTGGATGGAGAGGATCTGTAAAACCGATTATAAAGGGGTGTAGAAATGTACACAAATAATAAAGAAATATAAAAAAATAGCAATGAAGTATTGATTCTGAATTTAAAACATACATGCAAAACGATAAACGTAAACATATAGCAATAATATGTATAAAAAAAAGAAAAAAACATTGGTTCTAAAGATCAGAACATAATTGCAACCCACCGCTAAAAATCTGTTTCATATATTATTGATGTTAAATGAACAGCATAAAAATGACACCATTCCCCAATATCATATGCCTAAATAGGCTAAAATTAATAGCTAAACTTAAAAGCTCGCTCAGGTTCTCTTCCACATTAGAAATATATGTGTTGCTGGTACTGTTCTTCTTGCTCAGACAAATATAATGATCCCTAACTAAATCGGTATTAGTGTTCATCTACTTAGATGGGTAGGTAATTAGTAACGGCATATAGACATTCAAAGGTTTCGTTACTCAACCATTTTCTAACTTCATCAAAGCAGCTTGTTGGAATCTTATTATTGTATTGTGGTTTCGTGGTTTCACAACATTTAAAAGTATGTGAATTTCAGTACTTTAGACTTCATTCAAAATATATAAGTTGGCCTTAAAGCATGTTGGTAAAAATGGAAGTGTGTAGCTAAGCCTAGGATTATGTGCCTATAGTTGAAGAAATGACATGTGGAACGTGGCTTGCAGCATATAGATAAGTAAAACTGAGGGTAGAGCTGACACATTAGGAGAAGATATATCTATGTAGATAGACGAACAATGGGAATAATTAATTTTTACAAAAAATCACATGTATTTGTAGGAATCTCTTGGAGCGCGAGAAACTCCAGTCGAACGTAACGGAGTTGTCTGCAAAAGTTCAGCAGCAGAACGAAACAATAACAATGCTGCAGCGGCGCATCGCGCTTGAAGCGAAGAACTTCCGACACCAGCTGCAGCTCGAGATGAACAAGCACAAGGACACGCGTGCAGACCTCGACCTCGCCATCAACAACGCCGACAAACTTTCTACAATAATTGAGGTAACTGTTGCTAGAAGTCTATGTCTAGCGATAGAATGCGATCATTGTAATGCTGTAGCAGTGTATCGCGCTGGAAGCGAAGAAATTCAGCCACGTGATGCTGTGGTGCATTGCGCTCGAAGCGAAGAAGTTCGCCCAATCTAAATGAAGAAGAATAAGGATTATACTAGAAGTATTTATAAAAGCATTTACGTATGCTGAACTAGAACTCTGTTAGATAGAAAAACATTGGTTACATACAAGTGACACTAAGACTTGCGACTACAAGTTTCCGTACTTTACAAGTTATTGGAGCAAACATTTTTTATGGGAATCGTACTTGTGTCCTCCGATCTCGCGTCGTACGGCAACAATATCCTTGAGAGCCTGTAACACTAGGTTAGCCTGAACAACATCTTCGATCGCATTGTCATCTACCATCAGGTGAGATAAAAGGCAAAGGCTAGCCTATCAGCAATAAAAAAGTGGTTCTTGTCAATATAGTATCAGAAAAAAAATCGTCAATCGATTATCTATGATTAAACTCCTTTTATGGAATTGTCAATTATTTTCAATTTCAATCTTACCTTGAGGTGAAAGAAATACCATTAATGATAAGACATATATTCTCGAAGGAACATTACTTTACCACGACACGTTTTAAGTCACGACTTGATGGATTGACTTTGGTGCAAAGGGTTTTTTGTGTTGGTGACATATGTTCTCAATTCCAAGAACCGAGCTATTATTTATAGAGGGATCTATAATGTGTTCTCGAAAACATTGGATGGAATGGAATAGTACGTAATCAATCTTTCATTTAGGAATAGCTGTTCGATGTAGTTACTTATGCAGAGGAGAAACTTATGTTTTTGATAAAGTATCTTATTATAATTTCTGTATGTTCGACGTGTGTGACATTTGATATCCCTTTTTTAATATATGGGATTGTCAATAAACAAGCGTGAGGTCCAACTGTTGTTAAGCGGTAAGGTTTGCCTATAATGGATGCATTTCGTCGCAAGTGACATACTGTACTGCCCCCGTCACCCTGAGACATACCGTTAATGTATCTGTAATTTTACTGGCTCTCAAGGACTACTGCTGGAACACATTGTTAAGGGCTTGGCTATAGATTTTCTACCTGAGGATGGTAGCTAGCCAGGCGAACATTCGCTAAATGCCCTTGTACAAATCGGTGCAGCTCAAGCCGGCGCGCGACGTTGGCGGGAATCGAAACATGGACCTACTGCACCGTATCACTGCTCGCCTATATATATCATTTATTCTAAAGAAAATTAAATAAAAGCTCGGTGTAATTACACTAATCGGGGACTTAAAGGTGGGAATAGATATTTTTTGCATAAACTTATCCTTTTGAGATCGGTTCCTCCAACAAGTAATCTCTAACTGCACAACAACTTGTCGCAGTATTTGTAGAACCACTAAAACAAACTGCACTTCCGCATATTCTTGGCTTTGGTCTTGGTTTTATGGCCAGCCGCCTTGACTCCATTGATGACGGTATATTATTTATGTTTTGTAAAAGTCACTAGAAGCGACGTTGCGTAAAAATTGCATACAGCCATCAGACCGGCGACACCAACCAGCCTTTGAAATAGTTACCGGTTGATGAAGCTCTCTTATGCGCCAAACGTACAACACCCTGCTAACAGAGCGACGTGAGTAGTGATGGACCTACTTCTCATTTTGTAATTTTTTTCCTTGGACATTTTTTTATACATCACCCAGTTCAATAAAGAAACAAATCGAAGCTGCCCGCATTCCTTGAGCATGAGCGTCTTTAGTGCTCGAACACCGGTCGGACATTACGACTTAACAGCGTGCTAGACGGTATATTTAGTTATTAATTACTTATGAGAAGTCAATTTAATTATTAGTAGTTTATGACAAACGAATTGAAGATGCCGTTAAGATCATGACATTTCCTTTACACACTATATGCTGTTCTATAATGTGCGAGTGAGATGTTATGACTTGCAGCGGCATAAACGAATCTCCGATTCATTTATTTATCAAGGGGCTGAATAGCCAAATCAGTATTTTCAACTAGATTTATTGAAAATAAGTACATATTATATCAACGTTATAAAAATAAGATGTATTAGAATAACTCATCGTCATTAGTTGCAAATTGCAATTGAACGGAATTTAATTACATTTGCTACGTTCCGGATATTCTAAAAAATATTATTCTAACGTCTACCTTGTCTATATAGCTAATATCGACATAACAAACAACAAATGCTTTACAATCTGTTTTTACACCAAAAGATAGAAAATATTAAAAAGGTATGTCTTGATATTTTTTAATCCTGCAATTCTTGTGGTTAGTAATGTTTTGTGTGATTCTCGCGCATTTCGGACAAAATATTACCGTCATTGTCATGTCGGGCACGCGCTGGGGACGCTAGGTACGATGGATACTAGTATATCTTTCTCAAGAAGTGAACTTAATAAAGTAGTTGTAATATATGCAGATGAAGGAGAAGATGCTGAGTAACGCAGCAAGTCGCACACTTCTCAAGTCCCCCGTGAAGAGCATCGGCGGCTGCGGCGGTGTCGGCGGTGCGGGCTCGCGGCCCAGGAGCAAGCCGAACGGACACGACAACGGGAGGGAGGACAGGCCCGTGCACACAGCCGTATGTATATATATATATATATATACTGCTATGGTTACTGCTTAACATTAGATGGGCCTCGTGTTTATTCGACACAATCCCATAAAATAAATAAGTCAAATATTAGTACCCGGTTTTTTTGCGGAGAATGTGGAGTTAAACTCTCGGTATCTCTCTAACTCTTCTCGCGAACTCTACTATTACACTTAATCAGAAAACAATAGTTTTCATTCTGTCCGAGGGTATAATTTCCCTATAAATACTTATATCCAACATACTTGTATATTATCCTGCTAAATTACAAATGGAGATGTTCATTCATAACGAACGCAAGCAACTCTCTGAAGCGACTAAACGGACTTTAACAATTTGACACAAATATTATTTTAATACTAGATTAATTTATGAGATTAAACTATAAATACTTTTATTTGATTTACTGATTCATTTCCGAGGGTGTGAGATATAACGCATTATACACTCGGGTTTTCAAATAAATTTCATTTCGATGTGTGCTATTTGGAATTTGAAAGCCGAGCAAATAGCGCTCTATTATGTGGGTTTAGCCATTGAATATCGAAACCTTTTAGGCAGTAGGTAGTTGGCAAGCGAACAAATAATAATTTAACTTGAACGACCGATTCACTCCGTTACAACCTCATCGGCTTCTGTTCTTCATTTTCTAAACAATTTGACCCCCTAATGTGACCTGATGGAAAGGCAGATATTATACAGGTATTCTATGAACTAAAAAACTGAATAGGAAGATAAATACGGCTATAATAATCGGTTTCCAACGTATCAATTAGATCGTTCACTGCTGAACACAGCCTCCCCCCTCAATTGTAGTATCTATCTAGTAGCAAAATTTTGTTTTTTTTTTTTTTTTTTATTGCTTATGGTCAGCCTTTGACCACAATCTCACCTGATGGTAAGTGATGATGTGGTCGAAGGTGTTAACAGGCTTAACCTAGAATTACTGGCTCTCAAGGACAGCTGCTGGAACACACCGTTAGGTGCTTGGCGACAGATGGTATGGTATATGGTATGGATGAGGATGGTAGCTAGCCAGGCGGGCATTCGCAAAAATGCCCTTCCACCATGCAGTGAAGCTCAAGCCCGCGGCGGGATTCGAACCATGGACCTGCTGCGCGGCACTCCATAGCTAAAGCCACTGAGCTATCATTGCTTCAAAATTGTAGGATATAATTAAACAAATAATCAATTTTTTGTGTAAGAACGTAATTTTAACTTATCATTACCCAATATGTTTTCTCTAACCATAAAGAAAACAATGCAACATATAATATGTTTTCCGTCACAACATAGAGCGACGGGCTATAAAATCAGAGCAAAAATTTTATAACAAAATATTCTGTTATTATCATAGAAGTATATATTTCTATTAAGTCGCTGAACGTCAACTCTCTTTAGGAATGATATCTTTGGGAGTATACTTGTAACTTTTCCGTAAATAAGGGCGCGTCGAGATCGGAAAATGTCCTGTTATGTGCTTAATGTGCAGCTACGCCTTACGTCTACACTAATATTATAAATTAGAAAGATTTGTGTTTTGTATGTAACGAATAAACTGGACCGATTTGGAAAATTCTTTAACCATTAGCTTACCTTTTCCTACATTATCCCTGATGCAATAATTTTTTTTTTTTAATTATAGTGCAATAGCCTTGCGAAGTTGGGGAGGGTCGCTAGTACGAGTATATAAGGTGACTATTAATTCATCAACAATACTGCGGGGGATGGTGTAGAATCGATAACTGAATGTGATCCACTCATAATTAATTTTGACATAAACAAAATTAATACTAACTATTGCCTAAGCTGTGGCGCGTTGACTTTGAGAATGATAGCGACGACAACACTCGCGGCCGCCGTGGACTAGACTCACACTCATACACACGTTCTAAGTATTCAAACGCATTGCGAGGGCAATGCGTTTGAATACTTAGCTTAGGCAATAGTTAGTATTAATTTTGTTTATGTGAAAATTAATTATGAGTGGATCACATTCAGTTATCGATTCTACACCATCCCCTGCAGTATTGTTGATGAATGAATAGTCACCTTATATATTATATAAGTCTGCGTAAACTAGAGATACGCATGCTGCTCTGTCTGCACATGAAGCGATTCTATTGGTGCTTTTTTACTATGCTGTAACGACTGCCATCGTAAGACAACCGGGACCGACGGCTCAACGTGTCCTCCGAAGCATGTAAAAAAGCGGTACCCATCCAAGTCATGACGGCAGCGGACGTTGCTTAGCTTAGCTAATCTGTTAAAAACGGCTTAGCAAACTTCGCTACAAGCGCTTTTGTGTGAAATATAGATCTATAGTCTATTTTTTTTAACAAACGAGTACTGAACCAGTACTGAGTATGTCTCTCGCATATTTCCGATATTGACAGCCATGTCATTGGTCAATGTCTTTGTCCTTGTTTTAAAAATGTAAATGCCCGTTCATATTGAATACTTCTAAAATGTATGTTTGAAGCGCTCGTAGCGAAGTTGGCTTTGCTGTTCTTAATAGATCAGCAAAGTTAAGCAACGTCCGCCGCGGTCAGGAGTTGGATGGGTGACCGCTAGTGACATTACTACTGAGCGCTTCCGTGCTTCGGAGGGCACGTTAAGCCGTCGTTCCCGGTTGTCGTCGTACGATGGCAGTCGTTACAGCATGGTGGTAGGGCATTTTGCGAATGCCCGCGTGGCTAGCTACCACCCTCAAGTAGAACATCTGTCGCCAAGCACCTAACGGTGTATTCCGG
This sequence comes from Plagodis dolabraria, assembly GCA_963854805.1. Taxonomy (NCBI): domain Eukaryota; kingdom Metazoa; phylum Arthropoda; class Insecta; order Lepidoptera; family Geometridae; genus Plagodis; species Plagodis dolabraria. The sequence goes on along the minus strand of OY978443.1, from coordinate 4,076,601 downwards.
CAGCTGTCCTTGAGAGCCAGTAATTCTAGGCTAGTCTGAACAACATCTTCGACCACATCATCACTTTCCATCAGGTGAGTTAGTGGTCAAAGGTTAGCCTATATGATATAAAAAAAAAAAATATTACCTACATTATAATTTTATGTTTTAAATTTGCATACTTAGTATAATATTCGTAACAAAATTTTCTGTTAGCGTTTATGATATAATACAATATTGTAATAGTATATATATTATGCATTAGAACATATAAATCAAATAATTCTACCACAATTTTTGTAATTTAAAAAATATTCTGATTAACTTTCTGCAGATATGTCAATAATTAATTGCTTTTACATATTTTTTAAATGATTGCCGCCACCGTAAATTTTTGTTTCTATCTTGGTTATCACATGATTGAGACATGACCACTATTTTTATCTATTCACCAAGCTACTCCTTGTAACAAAAGAGTTCAGACTTCATAAATTTTATAACTTTTGTTATTTCCTGCATTGATCATTGTTTCGCTTACCTTAATTCAAAAGTTGCATCTTTAGTATTGATTCGTTTTAAGCAATATTTTTCGACGCGCAGTTAGACGAAGACTCAACTGAATGTACCTAAATGTAACTACAGAGTTCGTGTGGAACGGACTTTATGTTGATTACCCGGGCTAATAGCAACGCAGAAAAATTTTCGGTACTCGTTTGCTAAAAAAACAGACTATAGTGGATAGTAATAGTATAGTAGGTACTAGTTGTGTTTCTCAAAATAGAGTTGTGTTTGGCAGGTAGACCAGAACATCCTATCCAAGCTGTGCGAGAACTCTCGCTCCCTGAGCAGCGCGCTCTCCCACGACGAGGAGACCTCGTCCTCCAGCGAGCCGCGCTCGCGGTACACGCGCTCCACCACCGCCAGCAGCTCCGCGCACACCAACACGAGGAGGCTCTCCAAGGGGCCCGAGGACATGGTCGAACTCGCCAAGGCCGTGCAGGAGGGCATGGCCGACCTCGCCATCTTCGACGAACAGATCGACTCCACCTCGCCCGACGAAGTACACAAGAAAATGGAAGCGATGAAGACTGAACTCATGAACAAAATACGAACACAGAACGAAGAACCCGCGAGAAGATCGAGTGCTTTGAGGAGACGATCCACCGAAGAGTCAATAGAGGAGCAAATCGTTGAAAGCGATGAAGTAGAACGACCGAGATCCAGAGGACGGAGGAATTCGAACGTTTCGTTCTTTGAAAATGTGAGCATTGAAGGAACGACGGCGACGGTACACGAATACAAAACTAATGCAGGTGATTATAAAAGCAACGACGAGATGGAAATTAGGAGGCCAAAACGAGAAAATAGTTCGTTAGAAAGAAAACTATCGGTTAAACCTGTAGACAAATACTGCAAGGATATCATTCAAGATATTGAGAAGAGTAGTAAAGTGATAGAGAAACACGTCAAGCAGTTCAACAGTTCGAGATTCGAGAACGATAAAATCGTCCAGCAGTTGCAAGCGGTCGATAAAATGAACGACTTGGTTAACGGTAAAATAGAAATTCCAGACGAAGCTCTCTCCGAATTGAACAATAACTTTAAAATGTTGACCGAACAGGTTTTCAGCGAAGCACCGGTCGCCCGGAAAAGATCTATTTCGGGACGAAGGAGTTCCAGAGAATCTCGAACCAACTTGTTAGGCGACGTGTCGCTGAGCAACCAAGATATGTTAGACGATTTGTTGGGAAAGAAATGATACACGGCTCTTTGAACTCTGGAGTGATTTTACAAAGTTAGATGTAATTAGGGTGCGCCTATGTGGTTTTGTGAAGTCGCTAATTATTTTAAATTATCGCAATATAGCGGTGAAACTTTGTAAATTAATTAACCGCCTGCCTCATTCAGACGGCTTTGAGGTCGTTGTGCACGTCTCCTATTTGTAGATTGCGGGCTTTCTTTGGAAGTCTGAATTTAATATTATCTACTATCTTTTTGAATGGTACAGAATGGTTTTTGCAGCTTTAATTAAAACAATATTGTTTTTGAGGGTTTAAAGTTTATATCTAGGCCTGAAAAACCAAACATGCTAAGTTAGTACTATTTTATATGGCATTTATTTTTCAACTATGATTTTACGGTTTATTTTTTCATTAGCGCTGTTAAACCAGAAATTATATATCTATTCTTTGTCCCACTAAGGACCGTATTTCAAGCATCAGATAAAAATGACAAACTTTGTGTTTAGCAACTGACGCCCAATTTCACCAATCTTGGGTTAAATTTAATTCGCGGACAATTTTATACTTTAAATTAATAAAATGTATGACAAATAATTATTATAGATCTAACTTATAACAAATTATCACAAAACATCAAACCCACATGCAGATTTTAAATATGTTATATTCTTGTCGTAGAAAAAGCTGTTTGGTTTAGACTTTTGTGGCATCTGACAGCAACAAATAAGCTGTAGCATAATGGACATATTTGTTTTTAGTTTATAGAGCTATACCGTCAAATTCGACTGTATAATTTTTTAATCTTGGATTTTTGTCCTTTCCTATAACTATCTGCGTGTCAAATGTCATCAGGTTTCTTTTGTTGTTTACACATATTAAAGTTATCCTCGTATAGTTTTTTATCCTAGTTTGGTGAAATTAGGCCTAAGTTTTAAACAAATGCACTTTTCTTTTTAACAACAGGATTCGTACTTTTTATAATTGTTGTGTACATATATTTATTCTTATGAATAGTAACTATGTGAAGATTTAAAAACCGGGTCTAAGGAGCACAAATAACAATCCTTACATTTTCTTACAATGGCAGCATGTATGGTCACTGATGATACAAACATACATGATACTAAAGGCTAGATTCACATTACAGCAATGAGTATATATATAGTATATTATAGTAAACCTACTACTTTATAATGTATTTAAGTTCTTGATGACATTGACAACAAATAAAATAGTCTATAAAGCAACACTTTATAATTCGACTATAAAGCAAAACTTTCGAGTAGTCAATGACTGATTTTAAGAAAACGTAAAATGAGTTACATGTAAACTTAAACACAAAATTATTGTTCCTTTTTACACGGTACTTCTTACGTTGATGTTTGACAATATAGACATCAAGCATTATCGACCTATAAATTCTCAGGAAAATCAATTTTGGCATACTTCATTTTAGACTGTAATAAGTAGACATTTTGCTCTTTTGACATGACATTTAGACATTTTGCTTCGTTGACGATTTCATTTGTGGTCAATAGGATGATTATGTATTTTCTATTCAAGTGAACTAATCTCGAGGCACATTTGGATATTTAAACTACATTATTATGAGCCAATTTGAATCCGCCGATCTTTATTGGCCTCGTTGTAAAGTTTTTGACCTGCTCCCTCCCACGTCTTTCACAACAATGCGAACAATGTCGTAATCTCGTCTGACTGATTTGCCTAGTGACCTGTTCACCCCTCTAAACCACTACTCTGTAGAAGCATTATTAAACCAATTATAAAATTGGCTTGTTTTCAAAAACAAGGAGTGAAGGGTTTTTGTTTTGTAATGCTCCTTGCATTCTTTTGAATTTATACAAAAATATAATAGCCGCACAGCTATGGATCATCAAATCGGGAGACAGGCAAAGCATTTTTTTTGGTCTCTTGTAGTATCTTGAATAATATTTACATCAGATCGTTTCATAAAGAAAAAAAAGTTCGCCACGCGTTTTGTTCACTTCGACAACGCATTTATCGCTTTTAATCAACTCGCTGTTTACTCTGGCCATCGTCCTGCTTAGTTTCATTATATACGTCTCTCTGCATGAAAGATTTGGGTTCGATGTTAGGTTGCGAAGCCAAGGACACTTTAGATTAATTTAGACTCTATTGAAGTAACATGTATCTCATAAATTTACACGAGGCTTAATGTGATGAACATTAATTGTATCTATAATTAGTATTCGTGTTTCATGGCAACGGAATTCTATAACAATGTTTAACTGTACTGCTTAGTAAGTAAATAGAGTTCAATTTAACGATCTTATTGACCTGTTAGTCAACCTTTTTGTGATTTCAAATAAGAATTTCAATATGTAACTGTGAAAAAAAAACATTATATTGAGTTAAATGGATTCTAAGGTAGCGATAGCGTACAAGTAGATATATGGAGTTAGAAAAAAAATACGTTACTCTGCCAATTAGCTATATTATAAATTATAAGTCGTGACGAAAGAGATTAGATGTAGGTATATTTTTCTGGTTTGATAGAAAATCTAAAATTTGTCTCTAATCGTAAATTATTAGAAATGTTGTCATCATTTTATTATACCTCGTTAATTAAATACAATATTTTAGTTAGTTCTCAAGTCGTAATGACCCATGATCAGAGAAATAAGGCGCCGATTGCTGTACGCACATATTTAGGCAAATATATTAGAGAATAGTTTGTCGTGTTCCAATTTGTACAGAGGAAATAAAATGTCATCCAGGTGATAAGAACCACAGGTGGGATGAGTGGATATAATTAGTGTAGTCATTGGAATAATATCACTGAGGTTGACACAGGCGACTCCTATTTGTAATTGTACTCCTCTCAGTGCAGATCCAGTTGAACAATTCAGTTTTCAGAGTGATATTTTTCTAGAAATAAATATTGTATAATTTAAACGTTTTATATAATGATTGTTGTTGACTTGTATTTGATTATGATTTGAAAGATTAATAAAATAATTTATTTTTGGTAAATGTGTTGTTTTTTGAACATATATAAGAACAAATCTAACCGAACTTTTATAACTATAAAATGGATTTATTGAGAACGAAAAGGAAGTTCTATCTACATATTGTGTAATGATTTTAGAATTAGATGCAAGTGGAAAATAAAATGTCACTAGATCCAATCGTGGATCTGGCCCCTTGATCGACTGAGATTAAACGAAGATTACAGGCAAAAGGTACTTACGTGTATAAAAAATTATATTGCCTGTGTTACTGACTACGGCTAAAAATCTTTTCTGTTTACTACTGTAGCTGTAAGATCAGGTTGGTAATAATAAGGCCAATAAACGCGTCCACCATGAAAAAAAAAATGTTGCGATGGGTTACAATTTATCAGCGGCTATATCACTTTTTTGCTGAACGTGGTAGTAAGTATGTAGAATATATCAATTTTCATTCTTGTATTATTAATATATTTATCGTGAAGAAAAATAATGAAACATTTATTCAAAAACGAGCATATAATATTCAAAGGCTTCAAGAGTTTGAAAATTACAAGTATATCCTTCACATTACTTACTGACAGATTAAATAATGTTAATCAGTGTTCCTCACAATCGCACTTTGAAAGAAACTCCTTGAAACAGAAACATAATTTTTACTTTTTATATGAAAATAGGCGAATAATAATATTATGCTTGGTTCACTGATCATTTCTAATAGTATATGCAAGTGAGCTAAGTTGCTCATTATATACAAGGCTGTGGGTTGCAGCCCGAGCCGTAGGCGAGGGCGTAAATCAGCCGATTTTATAATGAGCAAGTTGCGCACTAGTTTCATACGCACATTTTCAACACCCTTTCGAGGAAAAAAAAATTGCACAAATGCGATACAAACAACATACGAAAATTATGGAAAATAGCGCGTGAGTTTTGTTTTCACGAAATACCGCGCGCCAAATGTATGGTGGTCGATTACATTAGGTATATACACATTATATATAAGGTGGATATTAATTCATCAACAATACTGCGGGGGATGGTGTAGAATCGATGACGGAATGTGTTCCACTCATGTTTAATTTTCACATGAAAAAAAATATAACAATATTTTACCATCATGAACATGCGAGAATATAGGCAAACAATGTTACGTTCCATATATACTAAATCTCCCACAGTATAAACATTTACTTGGTAATCACATCACGAAATACACATTTTTTACATGACTGAAACTTTTTAAGTAAATATTACTTGTGTAATTTATTCCTCGAATAGGCTATGTAAAAAAATACGAAAGATTTAGGCAGGAACGGCGGACAGCAGACAAAAACGTCTTAACATAAGCTTTTAATATCCAGTATCATAAATGGTTTTGCTTGCTGGAGCTAAAATATAATCTACTCGAAGACCTTGCTCTAAATCGCTTGCGTCATGTTTTGTTGATTTGACCCATGTCCGACTAAACGATGTCGCTTTCAACCGACCAAATATCCACCTCATTTTCATCTATTCATCGTCTCAATCCCTCCCTACTTACCTCCGCAGGATCACAGAACAAGTGACAGTAATAAGAGTCGAAAATGAACTGATTTTCTGTCGATGCATGATGCGTCATTATCACACTTAGGTCCGGTTTTGCATTGCCCTAGCTGATTCAAATGGCGGTTATAAATATCAAAAATATTGATAACCACGACTACACATAGTTTTAGTCATTAACATTTGTCTACTTACATTAACCTCAATCATAGAAGTACCTACTTACCTAGGTTACTGTCTGATAGTTCCTCGACTGCAAATCTCCATTTAAACCAAACATCACATGATTGTTAACATAATATACTGAATAATAATAAATTTCCTATCTTGTATTGGTTGGCATTTAACGTGAAAAGTGCAAAAGTAAATAATTTATTTCACTAGGTTGATATATTACTGGACTCATTACAATATTACACAACGAGAGGAAAAATTAATAGTAGATTATTAACCAAGGGCTGTATGACATCAATTGCATACGAGGTTTTTGGCGCCTGAGCGAAGCGAAGGCGCTAATTAACCCGAGTATGCAATTGATACTTACGCCCGAGATAAATACTCTGCTTTACATATCGATTGTGAGGTAAGTAAACAACAAGACAGCAGGTTTCAATGAACATTTATTAAGAAGAAAAAAATGTGTATTTCATTAAAATTAATAGTAAAATTATTACAATTTGTACGAGATATGGTCACGTTCTTTTTAGGAATATTTATAGCTTGAATATGAGTTTGTGATGATAAGACTTGAGTTTGAGTGACTTGAGGTTCTTGCATCGTAAATGGCGGCAGTTGACTGGTACTATTTTCTTCATTAAAAAATGGCTCAGATGATGTGCTTTGACGTGGTGATTTCAAGTTTATATTTTCTGTTATTTTAGAAGTAATTTTGCTTTTGTTTGCCATCGAATCTTCGATATAACCTTCGGCCACTTTGCTGGACTTCCAGCCGCCGTGCCTTTTTAACAGAGTGAGGTTGGCTCCCGAATCAGCCAATAGAGTCGCTGATGTTCTGCGAAAGCAATGCCCGGTGTATAACTCTACGTTACTCAGTTTTAAATATGTGGCTATTTGTTTTGACATGCCTGTAAATTTGTTTTTTCCTATTACTTGTCTGTGGCATTTTCCTTTACTGTAATTAAGAAAAAAACGATTTGTATCCACGTTTTCAGGCCGAAGAGCTTGATATTTTTCAACATAATTTGCAAATTCTTCATGCACAACAAATGACCGGTCAATTTTAGTTTTCTTGTTAGGCAGTTTTATGAGTAGTAATTTGTTATGTTTTTCTACATTTTCTATTGTCAAGTTTGTCAATTCCACGGTTCTGCAGGCTCCCGATATCCCAAAAATTAGAACAACCTGTAAAAAAGACATAAGTTGTATTAAAGGCACCAAATTCGCATAGTATTTTTGTGAAATATTTTGGTAACTTATTAAAAAGGGCAAGTAAATACGTAGGTACCTTTATTGCTAAATAAAGTTCATCCGGAGCTTCATTTAACAATTTCTGTACTTCTTCTGCAGTAAATACCTTCGATTTCTTGCTTTTAAAGCCGTCAGACTGCCTTTTCAAGAAAGCAGTAAGTTTAGAAAAATCTTTCAAATTCACGTCATGTTTTGTCATCATTGTAGATTTTAGCATGGAATAAAAGCACCATAAACTGGAAGGTTGTAACCTCTTATAGATAATTCATCAAAATATGATATAAAAACACTTTCAGAAAGAGATTTCACTTTTTTTTCTGACCGCCATTTCATAAATTCGTCGTATGCCTTTACATATCTTTCTTTCGAGTTCGGCGGTAATATATTTTCGACAACTGTTTTTGCCCTTTCTTTAATAAAATCGGGCGTTAGATCTATCTCTTCGTCACTAGACATGTTTAAAACTTTCGAAAAAGAACTCAAACAAGAAAATTAATTATTTTCGCGATGCTTTCGCGCCTACTAGTAGACTGTCTTTTTTTTTTCACGCACGTAAGCGCGTCAAATCTTGCTGGCCAGTTTGATTTTTAAATCGATTCCATCTAACATATGATGTGGAAACAAATAGTTCCATATTTAAAATAAAATCTTTATAAAATAAATTGTCTAGATTCCGATTCGAGTAATTAATCGATACCGAGAAAAAAAATATTAACTTTTTAAAAATATTCTTCGTGCAGTATGTGTATGACAGTTCTTTTTTCAAATTCCAAAACCTATGCTGTAATGATAGTCATACACCGCGGCATTCAGGGGTGTAAGGGTGTACTTACAGAGCAAGAGATATGTAAAGTCATATGCGGGATTCGAACCCGCGTCATCCCATTAGAATTGTAATTTTGTAATGTATCTAATCCGCAAAGCATGCGTATTTGCAAAAAATATAAAATAAAACGAATATTACTAGCCTCAATCTTGTACATGGTGATGCAAAAATAAACACCCAATTTTCTTTTGCTGTATTTTTTTTATGAACAACTTTGTATTGCTTCTGAAATTTGTTTGTTTACTATAAGAATTTATTCCATCAAGTTGAGAATATGATATCGGCTAAGTGGCCATCGCCAAACTTGATGATAGGCTAGTTACTACTTTACTACGTTTTATGGCTTTTTCCATCTCTCTAGCTAGAACCTCGGGCGATAGGTTCTCTCATTCTTGGCGAATATTCTCCTAAGGACTTAAAGAGTCATAGTCAGAAATCATTAAAAAAATAAGTCTGGAAGGATTAAATCGGGTGATCTGACCGGCGAGTGCAAAATCAGCAAAACGAGAGATTAAGCGTACCGGAAATGCTTCCTTCAGAATAACAATTCGGTTGTGGTTCGAGCAGTGTTCGCTGTTGCACCGTCCTCTTGGAACCGCATGTTCTCCAGCCAAAATCCATCAAATTGAGGAAGAAAAATATTTTTTTTTAATATAAAATTGGAACCGATTTCAACACTAAAAAGTATGAAATAACTTAGTCGGTACCATGATGGTTTAAAAGTACATAATATTATCACAATATTGTCCGCATGGTACAGACTTCTACGAATTAATTCAAAATTTTGAGTGAAGTCAGTGCAATTTTGTAGTTACATTTTTTTTTCACCTTTTTAGTGACCCTTGCTACTTACGGGAACGATTGTCGTTCATTGTGAACGACTATATCATAAAGATAGAAAAATATATTTCAGTTAACTCTATAACCGCTTGACTGATTTTGATGAAATTTAAATGAGACCAAACGACAAGCATCGGATGTCAAATAAAAAAAAGAATTATCAAAATCGAACATAAAAAAAGTACAGATGAATTAAAAACCTCCTCCTTTTTTTGAAGTAGGTTAAAAAATCCGTAATAATGGCTCTGTAGCGCGCGCCGTACACAGCCCTCGTTTGACCCACGGCGTTCTCAAAGTGAATAAGAAACAATTATAATTCCGCGTTCTAGCGGAGTTAACCGATTCATAGCTTGTCGATTTGTATTCTGCGTTTGTTTACAAATGTCAAAACCGCATTTGGCATTTAGCGCCATTTGCTAAAGTTAGTGATCAATAGGGTGATTACTTTTGACCCAACTATATATAAGTGCATACAACATATTTTCTAAAATGCAGCACTTAAGAACGAAGATATGTTTTTTTTAAACGCTCATAGCGTAGAGCAATCATGGCTCGGTTAGGTGACCGCTAGCGGCTAAAGTACTGAGCGCTCCCGCGCTACAGAACGCACCATCCTTAATTACATAATCTGTCGCCAAGCACCTAGCGGTGATCCGGCAGCTGTCCCTGAGAGCCAGTAATTCTAGGTTAGGCTGAATGACATCTTCAACCAGCGATAAATAATATCTTGCCATCTAGGAGTTCTAGGTTAGCCTAAAAAACATTTTGGCCCCCCTAATCACTTACCATCAATGAGTAATAGAGTTCGAGTAGACGTAGAGGTGATGGATTCACTCACATATATTTAATTGTGTTTTAGTTGGCACCCCCAAGTATCTTAATAAAGAAATATTAGACTTTTTTAGGTTCGCAGAGTTTTTGTCAGGGACCCACCCACGTATAACAATCAATGACAGATCCGTCTTTCTGTTCATTGAATATAGACAAGGATTTGTTAATAAAATCAAATGAATGTGAATATCCGCTGAAGATTTTATTCCAGCTAAGGTGCCAACCCTAACAATCATAAATTTTCTCTCGCAAGCCGTACAAATTTTTCCTGTCAATCAAATTGGTGTGATCAAAGAATAAGATTTCACACCTATGACGGGAATAAATTGACATACGTAAGTATTTTAGGGCAAGAATTTTACATGTGTGATTTTGTGTGACTTCTGATTCCGACAGTTTTAGTTGGATACAAAAAGAATATTTGACATTCGAATCAGCAATCTAAAGCAACTTGAAGATTTTTCGTACCCTTACAAAGGTAAATAGATCCAGTATGATTATCTTGATTTTTTGTATGATTATATTATTTCTGAGAATTCGACGACAACTTTTTACTGTAGTAGCTTTTTTTAGGTTATTGTTCCGGAACATAAACTTAGCTCACATGGTGTTTTGTATCGTTTAGGTTACCTATGCCAATAATAGATGCTCTGTGCCCATAACCTTATTATGTGTTCAAATGCCTGTATTTTTTAACGAATTAGGTACTTACTGGTTCTCAAGGACGCTGCCAAAAGACACAGTTAGGAGCTTGGCGACAGATTTTTTATCTAGGAGTGGTAGCTAGCCAGGCCAGCATTCGCAAAACGCCCATCCACCACGCGGTGGAGTTCAAGCCGGCAGTGGGGATCGAACCCTGGTCGCACGGCAGTGCCAGTAAGTAATTCTAGATTAGCCTGAACATCTTCGACCGCATCATCACTTGTGGTCAAATGCTAGTCTATCAGCAATAAAATCAAAATAAACATAATGAAAAAAAAAATATTTCTGACCCGGAAGTTTTACCGGGTAGGTTTGAGCATGTAATAATGGGCGAGTACATTGCCATGAGTACATTGCCTGGCTAGAATGTCACCCCCCAATTGCTACCTGTGGATGTCGTACTCTTACGACACCCACAGGACTAAGACTAAAATATCGGGAGCAGCGCCTTCTGAGGAACTGATATCTTAAACTGCGTTCCCCAAGACGCCTGCCAAGCGAATAGGGATTATGGAAATTCGCCCCTAATAGGGAAGGCTGTGTTTAGCAGTAGACAATCCAGCTGATACAGTACAGTACATGGCCAGATACTGAGTACAGCTTCCGACGCCAGGTTGCTACTGCGGATTTCTATGTTCAAGGATCAAGGATCAAATCCAAGACATCTTTATTACAATGCGACACTTTACGCCCATCGACCAATGTCGCAGTTTAATATAAATAGGTATTCTGTAACAGCCGGATCTTCCACTGCTGAACACAGCCTCCCCTATTAAGCGGTTATTTGCCATAATCTCCAGTTCTTTAAAGATAAAGATAAAGATAAAGATAAGTTTATTGTTCAAACATGAGTAATTTTACACTTTCATGCAATTTGTTGGTACATAATAAATAAGAGACCATCATGCTTTGCCTATGAAGGCGTACAATATTGAGAGATGAAGGCATGTCTTAATTACAAAAAAGAAAAATTATAAATTCATTAAAATAATAACATCAAAAATATTTTGGTGATTTTTAAATATAATAATTATAGAATATATATGTCACTGAAAATAATTTATAGGTAATTAGAAATAATTTGTTTTCATTATATAAGGTCATAATTATACAAATAAAAGTCGTTATTTACAATTTGCCATTTAAAAAGTCCCGAATATCATAATAACATTTTTGGACCAATAGTGCTTTGAGCCTAGATTTGAATAAATTAATATTTAACTCTTTGTAACATTTTGGCAGTTTGTTAAAAATTTGTGGTGCCATGTTAACTACGCTTTTGCGCATTAGCGCTGTATTACAAGAGTATGAACATAGTATGTTATTGTCACGTCTATCCCTTTGAACTACATCTGATAGTTTTGGAAACAAGCCAGGATTTTTGAAAACAAATAAGGATATTTCTAATATATATAGTGACGGAAGTGTTAGTATTTTATGTCTCTTAAAATAAGGCACGCAGCTGTCTATTACCTGAAGGCTAAACATGGCCCTAATGCAGCGTTTTTGCATTTTAAAGATTATTTCTTTATTGGTTGAATTACCCCAGAATATGATTCCGTATCTGAGGTTAGATTCGATTATGCCATAGTATGCAGTAAGGAGAGCATCAAGAATTTAGAAGGCGCTGTTGCCCTCTTTCGAATATTTTTCCCTTAGACGCCTCTTATTACACCCACGGTATGATATGGGGAGGTGCAATTCTAACCCGGCACCCCACGGGGCTATATAACCTTAATAATTTTAAGTTCGTTAATATTATTTTTTTTATAAATAGGTATTATATAACCTAAATCATTTTATGTTTGTTTATAACGGGCTTTAATAGTTACTTACAATAGACACTTCTACTTAATTTCTTGATATGTTAGGATGATTTACTGATACTCATTTATCTTGTGTACCTAATCTTGTCACATACGAATTACTGTTAGTTTGTACTAGGAAATGAACCCCGCTCTTCAGTTGTTTACGCAAATGGCGTGGATACGATTACGATTAAGGCCGCACCGAGCTTTTTAGGCGCGCCGCGTATGTGTGCCTATACTTACGCACGCCAACAGCATCCGTCCTCGTCCGACGGCCGAAGAAGTTTTTTTTTATTATTCAAATACGGATGACTCTCCGTTAAGTATTTACGCCGTACTAAGGGTTTATTTCGTTTTTTAGATGGAACTTTGGATTTATTTTCGATCGAGAAAATTTTTAGTAATCGTATTTCCAAAGTGTATGATTTATAGAATGAATACTTAAATATAATATATATTAATTGCATTACCCAAAATTAAGAAATAAGGATACAGCAAGGGATCAAACGAACCGCAATGACGTATCGCTGCCACGGTCCAGGCTTAAAGATTTTGGCTCACGTCTGAAATACTAATATATATTCGTAACGTCTAAAGCAACGGAAATAAAGTACTTACGAAAATGAAAGGCTTGCGGTGCTTTTTGATTTCAAATTATTTTTGTCGTTTATTTTATCACAAAATTTCATTACTTCACTAAATTTATTTGATCAAGATTAAGTATATTATACACATAACAAAGTAAACAAAACTGAAAATTAGGTACTACGATTGTCTACTGTTAAAAACGCCTTAACTGAGTATATACTCGTGGTAAGTAGGTATAGTAATGAACTGAGTATAGAAACTATGATAGGCGAGCGGTAATAACTTTGGAATGCCGTCCATAGTTCGATCTCCATGGCCGGCTAGAGCTTCACCGCATGGTAGTAGGGCATTTTGCACCCAGTATAATTACAGGCACATGAGATAACAACTGTATGTTTCAGGGTGACGGGTGCAGTGCGGTTCATAACTTGTGACGAAGTGCACATTGTATAGGCAGAGGATACCACTTAACATCAGGTGAGCCTCGTGCTAGTCCCGTCACAATTCCATAAATAAAGTAAAACAAATAGAAGACATCTTTTTGTGTAAAATCGTGTTTGTTCTATATACCTATGTATTTAATTTTTCTCTTTTCTTTTCATTTTTAGTGCCATTTCTGAAGTGCTTCTTGTTTATATTAATGTTGATTTAAGGGCACATATAGGTAAATTTTATTTTTAAATAAATAAAAGTACCGACATTTGCTACTTTTAAGAATGGTAACATTATGGTTGTTGAAATAAATATTATATTATATTATTAAAAAGATGAGTACACCCTTTCAGGTTTTAGAGGCGTGCTTTGGCTGACACGGGCTTTGCTTATAGAGAAGTGTCAAGTGCTACCCAGTACGGTATAAAAAAAAGGTATGGGCCAATATCACCACGCAGGCTCGGCGCGGCTTGACACATAGGTCAATCGCCAGCTCTAAGGTCGGACTTTTCATAAAGCCCGAACGACTCCGACGACATTGATAACAGCCGCATACCCTCCAAAGCTCTGAAATGCTTAAATATCAATAACTAGCTTTCCGGGCGCGGCTCCACCCACGCGTATGTAGGTTATCGCGCAAAAACATGAACCTCTTTTTGCGCAGTTGGATAAAAACTATCCTATGTTTTTTCCCGGGTCTCAAACTATTTCCATGCCAAATTTCATTCAAATCGGTCCAGTGGTTTTGGCGTGAAAGCGTAACAGACAGACAGACAGACATACTTTCGCATTTATAATATTAGTACTGATATGCAGTTAGTGACCGCCAAGAACGTTACCTTGCCTAGGTGATCAGTCAAGAACAATGAAGCTCCGTTACGCGAACTTAGCTTTTTTTAACAGTGACTTGCCGTTATTCAATACAATGAAGTAAAATTTTTTATTTATCTAAATGATAAGTACAAATATACTTATACTCAATTAATATCTACATATTGACCTATAGAGTTTCATTTATGGTAATAGCCTTGGATCCAATAAAGAGGCCTTAAGGTATGATTTCAGCAAAATAATTAATGATATTATGATGTTATGATTGCTTAATTCAATATAATGAGAATAACTCATTAATTAATATTTATTATTAATACATTACAAATAAGAATAATCATGTCTTGTCCTACATTTTTCATTAAACAAGGGTTTTTGATCAAAATTAAATTTTTAATTATTTTTGAAATTAATTTTTGTTTGTATGTATATTTGCTAATCGAAAAAAAAATATGTAACTTTTGATTATTATTATTACTTTTATTATTTTTAACATATTTGACGAGGAATGTGCTTTAGTTTAATTTTTTTTGTATCATGTAATTTGTAGTTGCTTTGTGACATATTATGATATGACATTGCCCGTGGTCTTCTTTTAATTTGACTACATTTTATGTTAATAATGTGTTTATTTAATTTTCTAATTAGCGTAATTGGTATATCCGTGTTAATAAAAAAAAGAATCAGGCTGTAAACCACAAATTATATGGCGTAAACATATTTTACCGCAATCGAAGTATTACGATTCCCAATTTAATCCTTTTGCACCTCATTTGTGGTGGAATTTAGGACAGGATAATCATTTAAATATAATAAAAAACAATATATTTTCGAAAAAAGAAGAACATAAATTCGGTTGACAATGTCCTCTTGAGTCCCTATGAATCACCCCTTGAAATAAAAAATGAATGTGAGAAAGATAATGTGTTTGGAAATGTGACTATTAATTTTGACCGTGCAAATTTTCGTTATTATTTTTACCATTTTTAATTGATGACACTTGAACTCTTTAATTGTTTTTAAACTTCACTACTTTAGAGTTTAGATTTTGAAATAAATATTTTTGATGGAAAAATATTCATACAGCGAGCAGAGATAATATCAACCAAATTTGTTCACAACTAACGGAGATGCCAGTCAACACACATAAATGTAAAAAAATCGGGCAAGTGCGAGTCGGACTCGCGCACGAAGGGTTCCGTACCATTAGCTATATAGCGCGAGTCCAACTCGCACTTGGCCAACTTTTTGTATTTATAGCGGCAACAGAAATACATCATCTGTGAAAATTTCAACTATCTAGCTATCACCGTTCTTGAGATACAGCCTGGTGACAGACGGACTGACGGACAGCGAAGTCTCAGTAATAGGGTCCCGTTTTTACCCTTTGGGTACGGAATCCTAATAATAAGACAAATCCGCGCCAAATTGAGAGCCCCGTTGTTTTTTATAAGTCAGATAAAAATAAAAAGCTCGACGAACGAACTCTGTGGTTTCATCCCGCGATTTTAATATCAATGCCAGGTGCGTTCTATTTCCTTCGAATAATAGTTGATTCTACCCAACATTTTGGGGAGAGTAGGGTAATTTGAGCCTGAAATGAGAACGGTATTCTCTGCAGCGTGTTTATATTGGAGCTGCGAAATAATGAGCGCATTTCTAGCGCACCTTGTCTTATGCATAGTTGGAGCTAGGATGTGAAATTGTTAACCCATTTTCGTTCGCTGTCACCGTTTTTTTTATGTTATTGTGACGGAACATGCTCGAGGCCCACCTGATCTTAAGTGGACTAACCCATGCCATGTGCCTGACTAACATGTGCCTGTAATTTCACTGGCTCTCAGGGACTGCTGCCGGAACACACCGTTAGGTGCTTGGCGACAGATTTTCTACTAGAGGGTGGTGGCTAGCCAGTCGGGCATTCAAAAAATGCCCTTCCACCATGCGGTGAAGTTCAAGCCCGCGGCGGGATTCAAACCATAGACCTGCTGCGTGGCTGTCCATAGCCAATGCCACTGTGCCTTCGTAGTAAAAATTATATTCATGTGATTTACAGTCAGTCGGGGTAACTTTGATTAAAATGGTAACTTTGACAGTCAAATCTCCAATTACTTTTTGATTTTTTACGTTGGTTAAATTTATTGCAATAACAAAGAATCTATAAATTTTGTGTACTAAACGAATTTCGCAAACAAAATCACTGAAAAAAAAAAACTTTCACACAAAGTGAATGTCAAAAACCTTTCTTAAATGTTTCGCACGCAGCTGGTGTATTTTTTCAGTGATAAACTTTTTAAATTACTCGCGTTTTTTTATGCCTGATAGGTTAGCCTTTGACCACTATCTCACCTGATGGTAAGTAATGATGTGGTCGAAGATGTTGTTCAGACTAACCTAGAATTACGGCTTGAAGGTGATAGCTAGCCAGGCGGGTATTCGCAAAATGCCCTACCACTATGTTATAACAACTGCCATCATAATACAACAACCGGGACCGACGGCTTAAAGTGCCCTACGAAGCACGGAAGCCCTCAGTAGTAATGTCACCAGCGGTCACCCATCCAACTCCTCACCGAGGTGGACGTTACTTAACTTTGCTGATCGTTTCAGAATGGCTGAGCAAGCTTCGCTACTAGCGCTTCAAAATTTTTGATTCAATTTTGCTGAAAACAAGGTTCAACAATTTAATGGTTTTATTTAATTGTTTTAATGGTTTTATTTACTTGTATATGGCTCCACGTCATTTGCCATTTTATTAAAGATTTATGTTTAAATCATGTGAACCCTGAAGTATAACATGTTTAAAACTTATGATTCCGGCGACATCTGATGTGTGTCAAAGTTACCCGTATATGGGCTATAACTTTGACACACAACGAAATTGCCAGATTTTTATATAATTTATGATTCTTAAAGTCTTTAAATAATTTGAGAGTATGAAAACCAATCTGAGAGCACAGATTACGTTAACACTTTTGTCTCACATTACACATGGTAACAAATAGCTTAAAAGATCTAGTGGCGATCTGTCAAAGTTACCCCGATTGACTGTAATGGATTAAGTATATGTTAAGTGCTTGAAATTGGTTGTATAAAATCACCTATGTCTACATCATTGCCCAAATAAAGCTTAGACAAAAGTATGTAATTTTTTATTATAATGATACTTTTCGGTATTTTTTACCCCATTAACGTGTTTACTGCCGTAAATAGCTGTTTTACTAATAAACAATGTAACAAATTATATGTTGGATATTTTCTTAGAACTGATGTCAGTTTAGTATGATGAGTCCCCAATGAAATGTCCCCAAGTGAGTCCAATGGGCTGATTGTTATGTTATTATTATTATTTGCAGGTTACATCGTAAACAAAAACGGTGCGATGTAATTGATCGAGCGAGTACGTAGTGCGAGCGAAGCGTAAGTCGTAATAATATAATAAAGTATATATTAGTTGTTGTGCTCTTTTCAAACACCAAAATAATTTTAGATTGGTCTTAAAGATATGTTAATTAGAGCATTAAGATCAACACTCACTCACATCGTACCGTCGGGAGTCACGGTATGCTGCTCATGAGGCACATTTTTTTCTCAGTCGCCTTTTATGACTTCCAACAGGCAATGAAATTATGAACAGTACACAACTTATTGTCTTAAGCCGAAAACTGTCCTGCTGTACTGTTATAATCTCATACATTTTTAAGACATGAACGTGGTTTCTGCTTTGTTATATTAAAAAGTTTATAACGGACTATGAATATGGGTCTAGGTGTAGTGCTCAGCGGCCTCCTCCTATACTACCTCTCCACCTCATGAAAGCTTTATACGAGTACCTAGATTCCGGAGGCTGCGAATAATTAACGTGAATGGTATCTATATCGGTCTACAATTTAATTCTGATGACTATTTTGAAATTAGATTACTTAAATGATAATGTGACGAAACAAGCACGAGGCAAACCAGATGTTAAGTGATAACCTCTGCCTTTAATTGCATTACGTCATAAGTGACATACTGCTCTACTCCTATCACACTTAAACATACAGCTCCGATGTCTCATGTGCCTGTAGTTTTACTGGCTCTCAAGGATTGCTGCTGGACTGTTAGGTGCTTGGTGACCGAATTTCTAATAAATGATTAATTGAGGATGGAAGCTAGCGAGAATTCGCAAAGTGCTCCTACAGCATGCATTGCACCATGAAGCTCAAGCCGGCGCGGTGGGAATCGAATCATGGACCTGCGGCACGGCAGTCCATTTACCGGTCGGCTATCATTGCTTCAAGTTAAACAATAATGAGTTAATATTTAAATTTTCACCCAGAAAATAAGTACTTACTTACCAATTAAGTTTTAAACACAACGTTAAACTTATATGCAAATAGAAAAAGTATTACAAGCTACAAGATGTCTTTATTACCAAAATTATGCAGAAAAAGGTTTACATTGTTTGAAATGGATTACAGAGCAAAACAGATTTTCATTGAACTCTAAACTACGCACGAGGTGTCTAGGAACTCGAGGGCGATTTTATCAATACAGCAAAATTTTGTAAAAAAATGCCGTATTTGTTTCATCATCATCATCAGCCGGAAGACGTCCACTGTTGATCAAAGGCCTCCACAATAGAACGCCACAAAGAACGGCTATTAGCCGCTTGTAACCATTGGCTACCAGCGGCTTTCACGATGTCGTCAGTCCACCTAGTCCACTTATTTGTTTACAGTAGCTAATTCGTTATTAAAGGTAATATATTACTAGAAGACTTACAAAGTAGATTACTGGAGTGAGATGTTATACAAAATGAAACTTATGTAATTATTTGTGAGTAAATGACGTGAGTTTGTATTATATACTTATTGCCAAAGTATAACTAGATATTGCACACAAACCTCATTTATATTCGTACGTACGAAGTTCTAGTTCTCTTTTTCATGTTAGTAGGCTCAGCAATGCTGTAGGCTAGCAGCTGGAACTGTATGAGTCAACATATTGGCAATAAATACTAGCGTCCACGACAGCCTTCGCGAATCAACAGCCTAAATTATGACCGTTCCACTGTGTCGGGGAAGCATACATTCCGAAAACGGTCAATAAGCACTAGCTTTGTTTTCCATTTCTAAAAAAAACAATATAAAGTTTTGAATAAAATAGTACATACAGTATGATCCGAGAACGAAAGTAAATTATTCTAATCTAGGCTACTATAAATATAAATGCTTTGGGATTTGGGATTAACGTATATCACTGTGGATGCTCGCCTGGCTAGCTACCGAGCCAGTCAAATTACAGGCACATGAGACTTAACAACTGTATGTCCGAGTGTGAAGGGCGCAGTGCAAATCTTCACTTGTGATGAAATACATCTGTGATAGGCAGAGGTTAGTCCACTTCACATCAGGTGGGACTCGCGCTTGTTCCGTCACAATTTCATAAAAAAAAGTTGAAAAGAAAAACCATAACAACGCAACATTTCAACAACATTTAAGAGATAAAATATAACTCAACTGAATATCTACTGGTATAAAACCTTCTTCGTTTGTTATTTAAAAGAAAACGAAAAACAATCTCCTTGATGTCAAGTGGCTGGCAGCTTATAACAACTGAGTAATAAAAACCAAGTGTAGGTAAGTATACATTTTTAATATATTTTATGCGCGTTTGCGAAAGCAGCTTCATTGCGATGTATACCTATATAACACTTATGTCATGAAGCTTTTAGGAGCAGTATTGAAAAAGTTAATTGTAAGTAGGTAACTGATCTAGTATGTTTAAAAGCTTTAATTAGAAGGAGAAAGCTTGCGCTTGTGTATAGTCTTCTTCTCCCTCTCCATGATAGATCAATCTTGACTGATGATTTAAATCATTTAAAGTCCAGCTGTGCGAATATCACTTTCACTGATTCTTATTTATAAGTTACAGATAACTGTTATATAAAAATACTCGATATATCGTAACAGTATAGTAGATTCCGTGGAGCGCCGTGCTGCCACCATGCCTGGCGCCCCACGGGCAGCTCAGCACCATGGGGTGCTGAGCTAGAATGTGCCAGGCTAGAATGTCATCTCTAACCGTGGGTGTCGTAAGAGGCGACTACGGGAATACAAATACAAATACAAATACAAATCATTTATTGATGACACCAATGTCATAAGTCAAACAATGTAGACAAATATGCAATATATATACGCTCATAATTATGTCCAGTTTTATATTCATTAAGTGAAAGAGAACCCTCTTTAACTTACAATTAAATAAAAATAACATAAAATATTAAACAAAAAATAAATTAGAATAATAATTTATAAATTGAAATAATTAATACCTGATAAATTGGTCATTAAATAAAAACAAAAAACATTACTTTCAAATCATACAATTAAAATTCAGGTAATTTCAAGTAATCATTAATATTATACAATAAAATATTCAATAGCCAGGACTTCAACTTATTTTTAAAGGCCGCGACGGAAGCTGCATCTCTCACGCTAAGAGGCACTCTATTATAGATGGCGGGCCCTCCGACGTAGACTGACCTCTCGGACCTAGCCAAGCTGTACTGAATACGACACCAGAAGGTGGGCAGCAGCGCTTTCTGAGGAACTGATATCTTACACTGCGATCCCCAAGACGCCTGCCAAGCGTGGCGACTATTGAAAAACCCCCATAATGAGGGAGGCTGTGTTCAGCAGTGGAAAATCTGGCTGATACAGTACAGTACAATGTAATTTAGTAAAAGATAAAATGTAGGCAACAATTACGGAATCTTGAGCGAATAACTAATATAATGAGAGAAAATTGTACAATTTTTTTCCCATCCACTGAATGTGATTGTTTAAATATGTGAGATCTTAATGTTTTTTTTGTTTTACTTTCGTGAGTGTGGCGTTTTGTTAAGACTTGAACTCACTTGTGCACTCAGAGGTACACTAATCGTACGACTACACTAGGTAATGTATGGCGGGGGCTATGTAGGGAACGACACGTCCGCGCTATAGTATGAAAATCGTCATATGTACTTTCAGATATCTAGCTCTCGTGTCTTGGTCTAGTAGGTGACTGAAAGCCCCATGATGACGACCAATTAGTGTATATTGCGCCTGATATTGGCATTCTGTTTAAAATTAGACAATCTCTACCTACGCGTATTTAATTTGACACAGGTCCTCTAATTTTCCGTTGATAGCCATTTGATGGCCCGAGGCCAAAGGGTACTTCCAATATACCATCTATCATCCTGTCAGCTGGAAGTGCCATTAGGTAGGCTCAGCTCCGGGTGCGGTCAAAAGGTATAATTTAACAAAATGATTAGCCCGTGATTTCGTAAAAGAAACATCAATATTTATTCGTGCTCCATAACACTATCTCTGAGCCAAATGTCCAAATTCTGGAATAGTGTTGGTGTGTAGAAATTACAAACGGATATACAACTTACATTAGTAAAATTACGAATAATAAAAATATAATTTGTCACGTTAAGTACCTACATTAATGTAATAAAGTACAGAACTGTGTGGAATTTTATTTGTTTGTTTGTCGGAGGTCGGTGAAACCTGAATTTTATTGAATTCTGTTTTGATTTTAAAACTTTGTAGTCGTTATAAGTAGATTTGTGTTTTTTTGATTTAGTCTAGTCTTTTTTTATTTTTTATTTCAATTAATGTCATGAGAAAATTAATCCACCAAGATATATTTTTACTTTGCATTGAGGGTTTTAAATTAACCTCTAAAGATCGAGCTTGCGAATTCGCACACCTTTTGCACGTACATCTACTTCTGCGTATAATTCGTAAGTTTGATCTTGGCAGGTAATGTTTCAGTTATTGAAAATATCTACAACTAGGTATAGAATGGGATAAACATACCTGGCGGCGTAATGTGGGTGTTTACACATTTCTGGCTTGCCCTTCCACCATGCGGTGAAGCTCAAGCCCGCGGCGGGATTTGAACCATGGACCTGCTGCGCGGCAGTCCATAGCAAATGCCACTGAGCCATAACTGCTTCTGGCTGCTTGATATCGCATTCCTGTCAATATTCGAATAGGTCAAAATACCTTTCCACATATCGTATATCTATGCTTAGACACACAGAAATTATATATGCACTCGATCTAAGTGCTGGTATAATTGCAAAGAATAAAATTTAAATTTAGAGTAATCTTGTTGTTAATCCAATTTACATGTGTCATTGGAACGAGGCGATAATACAAGCAGAGGCCATTCAAAAAAGATATTTTAAAATTAAAAATTCACCGTTCACACTCGAATCAAATGGTGAAAAATGCTTTTACTTGAATTTTCTCTCAGCTTTATTAAATATAATAAAATATCACAGTTTTAACGAGAAAGATACTTGACCTTAAAATCACTCAAATGGAAAAAAACTTTGTCAAAGCGAGTTTTTTAATGAGCGGCTGGAAACTAACCGAGGGCGGCAGGCAATGCCATGTTTTATAGAAACGGAAATATACCTACGAGTAAGAAACGTCAATGAACGATGAAATTTTAGATCGGAAATTGTAGTCTGTAGACGAATAATGAAGAATAAAGTGGTAATTGATTAGATAGTTACGTTTACAAAAAACTTTGATAGGTTAAACTTTTATAAGTTCTCAAAGCTTGGTTTATCGACGACGAATTTACTGAACAAGTTATGTAAATCACTTTTTTCAGTGTTATTCAACAAGGCATTCTATCAACATAAGCAGAATGTTCCTATCCGCTTTACTAAGCTTGAGAAATGGAACTACGCGACAAAGCATTGCGCAGCGCTGCGCGGTGTAGCAACATGTGGCATGGTTAGCTACGATGGTGCTACGAAAAATTTACAAACTTACTTTTTAAAGTCCACACCAACAGGGCACGACGGAGTCTGAGACTTCGCAGACATACAATGTCCTTCCATCCTTGTGTCTAGCTCGTAAACGAAATGAGTTTAAAACCTGAAATTAAGATAGTTTTTGTATAATGTTCACATAAAGCTTATTATTGAACTAGACAAATTTTATTTTTATTTTTATTAAATTATATTTGGCGGTATGCCTATATTAACAAAATACTACGAACTATATACAACACTACATCTACTATAGTAGTAGCTGTCATTATAATGACAGCATTTCAACACAATTAAATAATTTTTGCACGGCTCTAATAGGTATATATATTTTTTTTATGCCGGACAGGTTAGCCTTTGACCACTATCTCACCTGATGGTAAGTAAGGATGTGGTCTAAGATGTTGTTCAGGCTAACCTAGAATTACTGGCTCTCAAGGACAGCTGCCGGAACACACCGTTAGGTGCTTGGCGACAGATTTTCTGCTTGGTAGCTAGCCAGGCTGGCATTCGCAAAATGCCCTACCACCATGCCATCAGCATACCACGACTGCCATCCTAAGACAACAACCGGGACCGACGGCTTAACGTGCCCTCCGAAGCACGTAAGCGCTCAGTACCCTTAAGTAAAAAATCTGTAACCAAGCATCTTATGGTATATGCCGGTAGCTGACCTTGAGAGCCAGTGGCCTGAACAACATCTCCAACCACATCATTAATTACCATCAGGTGAGATAGTGGTCAAAGCCTAGCCTTTAAGCTTTATTAAAAAAAACATGATAATTATAAATTAATCCAGTGATTTTTAAATCTAAAACGCTATAGAAATATATCATAAGATAGTACCCAACATTGTGTCATATCTGGAGGCACAATTCATTTACATACAAAACGAATTAAGGATAAAATATCAATTATGTTTAATAGTTATTGTACATGGTAATATTTCATATATACGACTACGCTTATATCTTTTGAATATCGCACCAAGAGCGAGTTAATTTGCAACGGTCGCTTTTATTTTGTCAATTAAAGAGCCGTAGTTTAACATAGATAGAAAACTTAAAGAGGATTATTATTATTATTATTCTGCAATAATTTTCTTTAAACTTCAATATACAACAAGGTATTTCTCATCTACAGAAAAATAGAATGATCGAACTAACTTTAGCTATGACGTGATGTAAAGGTACATTTTTCAACGCAAACGTTACAGTTTCGTCTAGATGGGAAAATGGTTTGACAGGTCGCGACCTAACCGCTTAACATCCATAGTTGATCCAATCCAAGGTTGATTGTATTGGGCGACCTCCTATTGGGAGCGTGTTTGGGTTCGCCCTACAATGTCAGGAGCTTCAGTGTTGCCAGAACGTTAGTAAGGACATTTTGCAATCTCGCCGGCAAGCTAACTTGCTGCAGCTTTATCTGTCGTAATATCAACCTTAGACTAAACGGAACTCTGCCAACAGCGAAGTAACGCTGGTTTTTAAACATGTGGTGCGACGTTACTAATTTTCTTACGTGTGAAATGTGATTCCATCCTGCAACTAACTTTTGAAGATCGTTTCTAACACCCTTTTTGAAGCGTTTGTAGCGAACCGATCAGCTAAGTTAAGCAACGTCCGCCGCGGTCATGACTTGGATGGGTGACCGTCAGTGACATAACTCCAGAGCGCTTCCGTACTTCGGAGGGCACATTAAGCTGACGGTCTCGATTGTTGTCTTAGGTTAGGATGGCAGTCGTTACAGAATGGTGGTAATTAATTTTGCGAATGCCCTTTTTATTTAGCTGGGTGGTTAGTTCAAGAAGAAAATCTTACGCCAAGCACCTAACGGTGTATTCCAGCAGCTGTCCTTAGCCAAAACTTGTAGGTTAGCCTGGACAACATCTTCGACCTTATCATCAGATACCATCACATCAGATAGCGGTCAAAGGCTAGCCTATCAGCTAATAAAAAAACATTTACAAATAATTCAGCCTTTTCACTGTAAATTTATGATTTCTCATAATGTTTTGCTCCATATGAAGGCATAGTTTCGTTGTAGGTGTAATTGTGTATATGCACGGTGAGGCATAGTTCTCTCCAGCCTGACTTTGCTGTTTGCAGAGTTCCATATTAACTTTTAAATATGATCTGAGATCATAACAGACCTCCGTTATAAACTAAAAGGTCACACTGGTCCCACACTAGTTGAAGGCAAGTTTATCAGTTCGACCCGTTTAAAAGTGACATTACTCCTATTGTATACGAGATATGTAACGGGATACACACTCAACAAGATATAAACATTACATCGCAAATGCAGTCACGTCCACATCCAGAACCACGTCCAGCGACAAGAGTCTAATAAAGAAAAGCCAATGGTCCTAATTCAACAACTTCACTTGTGTTCCAGCTGAGAAAAGAAAGACAACATTTCGTTCTATGATTACTTGGATTATGTTGTAGTACAGAGATGAGACTGACAAATAGCTAGAGTAAACAAATTAACTTAAATAAATTGAGTTTTTGTGTACAAAAGTTTATCATGTCACTTGGTTTAAAGTTAAACAACATAATATTTTATTCATCAGTTTAACATCACAGTTTTATAAGCACGGTAAAATTAAATATAATAATATATGTTTCTGACAATCCGGCTGTTTCTATTTAAGTGCTATATCGAATTGTACCGCGTTTGTTGGTTTTTATTAAATTATTTCGTCGTGGCTAAGGGGATGCTATGTTCGGAAGTTTCACGGTCACTGATTGTAATCTAGCTTCATGTCGTGCTCCGAGACTTACACCAAATAAAATGATTGATTTCAACGTTTATATATATATTGATAACACCAAAAAAATTATGCTGTCTATTTTTTTCTCTTTGTCAGGAGCCTTATATTACAAAGAAGTTACCTAAAATGTATAAATGTATCATAGATAGTCGATATGTAAAGCGGTCCTAAGCTATCAGTGGTAAGTCCAGACTCTGGAAGGATAAGCCTAAGATATCGGGGCCTGCCTAACCTCACATAACAAAGCTTAGATTTCGAGGGTTTTCTCATTTTATGTAACATAACTTTAGAAAAACCCTACAATGTAATTGAAAGCGACATATTCAGGTGTGGATAGTTACAGCGTAGTATTATTATGTTCTATGGTTACAGTAGTACATTGTAGTTATGTTGCACAATAATAGTTATTTGTTATACAAGAGTGCAAAGTTGCTTTTTAACCGCGTGTTCAATTTTGATGACCGAGCAAGCGAAGGGTTCTAAAATTGAATCACGAGCGCAGCGAGTGATTCAAAATTAGAATCCCGAGCGTTAGCGAGGGAATCAAAAGAGCACGAGGTGAAAAATCTTTGCACTCGAGTGCAACACGTAACTTTTCATTCCACCTCAGCGAGGAAATGACTAAATGCAAAAAAAAAACGTTTACAATCACAAGATAGGTACAGTTTTATTTCAGTTTAGGTATTAATTACTACATTATGACAGGTAAGTATTACAGAATAATCTTTAAATTATAACAAAATAATACTAAGGTATAATTAAGAAAATTTTAAAGTAACGTTGCTACAGTTATTTACATTGAGTGTAATATTTTTGTTTGGTACTGTAATATTGGTGTTAGTCACTTGTGTACTGTTTTTCGGTAAACTATCTGTCATACTTAATAGTTGTACCGATTCATCGGATTCCTTTGGCGTGAATGTTGGAGAGAGAGGGAGATGGTTAGGTTTTTGATGTAGAAGGGCCAGTCCAAGGATCCGATTGAGGCTCTTTCAGTGTAATGGCTCCAACGATGCCTTCACATATTTTAGACTTATTTTGGATGGAATCCTCTATGTATCCCTCTACAACTGCATTGGACTTCCAGCCTCCGTGGCGCTTAAGGGACAGGAGATCAGCTCCGGAATCAGCCAAAAGTGTGGCTGAAGTTCGTCGGAAACAATGACCCGTGTACAACAGGGGTTCTGAAAGTTCAAGAAATGTTACTATTTCTCGTGGGATACTGCCAATTTTATTAGTACCCATAGGCTGTCCAACACACTTTCCATTGCGATACTGTAGAAAAAATCGATTGATTGGAGTGTTAGGCGGGCGTAAGGCTTGATATTTCTCAACAATCGTTACGTATTCCTTGCGAATGACGAAGTTGCGGTCTCTTTTTGTCTTTGTATTAGGTAAATTAATTAATAGTAAGTCATCTGAATGTTTCTCAATGTTTTTGACATTAAGTTGTGTTAGTTCATTAGTTCGACATGCTCCGTTTATTCCAATAATAAGAACAACCTGTTACGTAAAGAGTATTGTAGTAGATAAATGAATAAAATTGATATGAACGCATAATTATGCCTATCAACATCTACTAAGTATACTATTTAATTGAGATTAATTTACTTAAGTAGATACTGAATGTGCAACTGACTTACTTTTGCCGCCAAATATACGGAATCGGGTGCTTCGTTAAGAAACTTTTCAATATCAGATACTGTGAAAACCTTCGATTTTTTTGGTTGATGACCAGATGAGGCTCTTTTTAAAAATGCCACTAATTTAGGATAGGTATCGATATGTATATCTTTTTTCATCTTTATTGTTGCTTTTAGCATCGAATATACGTACTCCATAGAGTGCTTGCTTTCTTGTTCTCGGATAATTCTATAAAATATGCCAGCAAAACGTTTTCTGAGAAAGTTTTGGCTCCTTTTGCTAGTCGCCACGTGTTGAACATATCGTACTGTTTTAAATACTTCTCGCGTGATTGTTGAGGGAGAAAGCTCATTTGCGCATTATTAACAGTTTCAGTCAATTCTGTTGGCGTCAAACAAACATCCTCGTCGCTAGAATCACTCATTTTAGTTTTTTCACTTGTTTTCAAGTTTCTTGTTTTCTTAATATAAGGTTTAACAACGTGAAAAAATGCCGCGTAAAGAACCGCGTACAAAGCAAATTGAAAAAAGAACACCAAGAAGGTTCCGAGTCTGAGTTTTTAACAAATGAAAAAAAGTTGTATGATATATTCGGCACCATAGAGGTAGCAGTAAATAGGTTTAATGTTTTTTTTAATTCACAAACTTAGTGCACACGATGTTCTAAATTCAATTTACTTTATCCTCTAGAGAATAAAAACGGCTTTTCCACTCAGATATTGAAGATTAAAAATACTCTTTCCGAGATGGTGGGATGAAAATATATATTATATTGTATGCTTCTTCTATCCGAAACTAGTTCGTATCTAAATCTGAAAACACCATGATTGTGAGAAGTTACGTATTTTGACCTCAACCAAATCTTGTGCAATCACACTTTTTTGTATGTCGTAGAATAGAATAGGTAAAAAAATAGTTACCAAACTATTGGTTTAATTGTTGCATTGGAAGTAATAAAACATGTATTTTATACAAAAAAAGACATTAGCTAAACATCCGAATGGTTTGAACGATACATTGATCTATTATATCCGCAATACAAACGTAAATAAAACACTTAATTTATTTTTGCACGAAAATGAGTCTTATCGTTACATACTGTCGACTTAATTTCATTCAAATTAAACAACGCATTTAAACAGCGCACGTGTTTAAATAATTGTAAATCTAACTACTGCTGTAAATTGTAATTGCTTACGTTTTCGTGAGAAATTGTTACAAATGATCACATTATCTGTTCCACATAGTTCACAATCATTAGAATTTCGTCTCTATTCCGTACATTGAACGGTGAGATTAGGTTGAGGATATATGAACGTTGGATGTATTATTATATCATTGAGATGTTTGCAATGAAAGCAAAATGAGCGAGAACGGTAAATAATTTACTGTGATACGCGTCGAACGGTTCTGGAAGCTTCATTATTACGTGTGATGAGGATTTACCTTGGACTTCTTTGCTTTGATATCATCAATTAATGTTCTGTTGTGCTTCTTTCTTGCGTTATGTTATACAAACATTAGAATAGATTTTTTTCAATTGTCTTTGGTAAGTAATGTGCGTGGTAACTTTGTACATCAAATTAATTTTTGACAACTACTGTATCATCATCCATAACCTTTTTCTACATAATGGGTAGGTCTTTACAATTTGTTTTCTATAACAAAATAAATAACGACAAAAAATATATTCCCACTAAAGAGGAGTCGGTAGGTGCAATTCGTAATAACCTTCAACAGCACAGAAAATATGATTTCGAATGCAATTTTAAAAATATTTATCTTCCTTTTTACTGTCATCCACTTGCCTGAAGCTAATTATAAAATTATTCCTTCTGTACAATAGAAACTACGTCATAAGAACATAGTGTTGACAGTATTTACTACGGTTTTATGGTCGGCCGTTGTTTGATGCCAACCATCCTTGGGAACGCTATCGTTGGTAGACGACTGACTACCCTTAAGTTAATGAAGTTTTTCAACTTCAACTTTTTCTTAATATAGCTTCTGCGGTCTTGCCACAATTTCACCAATGTCGCGAAGATGGTTACCTCAGCAACGTCGCACGAAAGGAGCCCTTCTATGCACCAGCGCAACTGTATGGGGCCACCGCTGGAGGTATGCCCAGGAGGCGTCATTGTTAAGAAGCCGGTGACAAGAGGTCGTAGGACCTGGTGGCTTCGTTTTGCGAAACTATGGATGGAGGTGGAGGAAAGGGGCGAGAGGGAAGGCTGATCTGTCTGAAGATCTGTCTTTCGCTCTGAAGAGCACGATAAACGGAGGCAAATTGATCGCGCTCGAACGTCTGCTCTGAGTTCCTGAGAGGTAGGCTGTAACAGTTGATCTTCCAGGTCACAGGCGCCCCCAAATATTTTGACCAAGGTATCAGGTGTATTCGATGCCCTTCATCATGTGAATTTTAACGCATTAAAATCGCGGCAACGCCTCCGTGCAACCAAGAGCAAATCAGTTGTATACCACGAGAATTTTCTAACGATTGTAATGCTCCTAATAAATATATAAAATAGAAATACCTAATGCACCTATTGAGATATGAATATCCATCACGGCTGTTTATCAAATGCAACATAACAAAGCTAGCTCTTCGGAGAGCGTGTTAAAATAAATTGGTACATAATCTTAATCACAAAACATTGATACAATTAAAATAATATTTGATGTTGCCAAAGTTATATATGTAAGTAAAATGATACTATTAAATTTTATATCACAAACTTGTTTGCTCAACATGACGCTATGCAACCTTTTCGTCTTCACGACATAACTTATTTTTAATCGACCTCCAAAAAAAGGAGGAGGTTCTCAATTCGACTGTTTTTTTTTATGTTTGTTGAAACAGTTTTCAATTAGATGGAAGTATAGTGTATGGTCTGTTATATATCACATATCATCATACCGAAGCAATGATCGCCGAGTGGTAATAGCCATTGACTGCCGTGCCGCAGGTTAATGTCCGAACCCCGCCATATTGAGCTTCACCGCATAGTGGAAGGGCATTTTGCGAATGCTCGCCTAGCTAGCTACCACCCTTAAGTAGAAAATCTGTCGCTAAGCACAAGTGTTTTTTTTTATGTTATTGTGACGGATCAAGCTCGAGGCCCACATGATGTTAAGTGGACTAACCTCTGCCTATAACAGAAGCATTTCTTCACAAGTCACGAATTGCACTGCGCCCGTCACCTTGAGACATAGTTGTTAAGACTCATGTGTCTGTAATTTCACTGGCTCTCAAGGACTGCTGCCGGAACACACCGTTAGGTGCTTGGCGGCACATTTTCCGTGCTCCGCCAGCAGACCTTGAGATATTGTAAGTAAATTCGAAATTACAGGCACATGAGACTTGATATCTGTATGTCTCAGCGCGATGGACGGATTGAAGTTCGACACTAGTGACGTACTGCTATAGGCAGAGGTTACCACAAAACATCAGATGGACATCGAGTGTTCCGTCGATATGCCATAAAAACAGCAGCCATAAAGTTTCCCGTTAAACAAATGCTATTTCTAACCCAGCACCCCATGCAGTGAAGATAGATTATTAACAACGTAGTCATTATTGTATATTTCTTAGAATTAAATGAAATGTTTTGACCTGATGGCCTCGTAGCAATCGACTACTTTATCTTCTCGCAGTGGCTCTATACATTTTTTTGCTGAACGTGGCAGTACTCTGTAGAATATTTCAATAATAAAATTTGTAATTGACCTTCATAAGAGCGTCGTAGACGCCTAAATTGAATAAATGATTTTGAATTTGACAGTAGGTCAACGACTAGAATTCTGCCGCGACCTTGACCTTCGCCACGTAGTTGTGCATTTACTTCGTATCCTTAAGTCTAAATTCAAATTATTATTTTATTAATCTCAGTTGTATAAAAAGCTAAAGTTGATCAAACAGCCTTTAATAATTATCAAATTTTATAAGTAGAGACTAAAGATTACAAAATTGTTTTGTAAGGGATTCTATTAAAAACTGGTTAACTTTCGTGATTGGATATAAAAATGTTAATTACCACTTAAGATCAGTGCCGAGCTCAGCGGTGTAATGACTTTCACCGAGGGGCAGGGTTTAAAACTTTTTGAATGATGAGGAAAATTTTGCGCCGTTGGACATTGTGGACGTGTAGAAAGTAATGGATAAAGAGTATACGATATCAGTATATACCACAAATGTATAAAATATTACCACAAAACTCTTGTAATATTATTTATTTATTTAATTAAATGGAAAACCAACAGCTAAGCATAGTAGTACTAGTAACTTAAATAGATACATAAAGCCAATTACAGGTTTTCACGGATAGAATTATAATAAAATATATAAATGGTGTGAACACTCAAAAGATGATAGATAATCAAGTTTAAACAATTATATAAGTGCCTGCCACAATCAATTTAGACATAAATATACAAGCCAAAGTGTCTTAGGATATATTATTTTACAATTATGATACAGATATGCTAATCTGCATATATGCTAATTATATCGTATATATATTATAAAGTATTGTACTGCTTCGATGAAAAATGTCGTCTTCGAGTTCAGAAATTCCAAGGGGGTAGCTTGAGCTACAAAACTGGCACCTTACGCTATACTGTGGCATGCGGTTCGTAGTCGGCTGCATACGTGACCTGGGACTGGAGGCCGCCCCATCTAAAAGCGAGGAGTTATTGTTCCACGGGCCTAGGACAGCTATGTGGGTCATATAGTTTTTTCCCTCGGTTTACTCTCTTTTTCTTCTTTCGCATTGGGGTCGCTGGTGAATACACGGAGGACTCTCCGATAAATTGTGGGGTGGCATTGGTGAGCAAAACCGTATATCCTTGACCGTATGTGAGCTTAAAGACCTGGTACACATCTGGGTTGTACATCCAGGGTGAGATGGTGATTGCTTAGGCGATGTATCTTGCCCCATCTCTCCTACTTTCATCTCTAAACTTCTTCAAAGAGTATGTGGGTAGTGCATGGTCATTTCTCCCCTCCCAATAAAAGGCTGGCAGATGTTAATTAACCTAGTCACTGCTTGTAAACCTAACGTTATGGTGTTTCGCCGGCTGAGACTGGTTACCAGCTTTGACCACACCAACAGGTGAGGTTGTGATCCAAGACTAGCATATCGGCATTTAAAAATATATTTAACATGAACCTGAATCAACCATCTTGATCTTCCACAATTCTGAATTAAAAAAAAAACTAGACTCCAACTATCTTTCAACTGTCTAAAACCTGTCTTGGCCAATTTAATTTATTTTATACTACATTCTTCATAAAATATAAATAATAAAAAAAAAAGCTTTTAATTCAACCTCTAGACATGTTTCACGAGCACTTGTACAGCGTGCTTGTGAGTGCGAAAAGTTTCTCCGAGTTTGTATTTGACAGCTCCTGATTAAATCTGATGTTGGGAATATATTGCATGAGTTTATTTGAGGACAAAACGTACTTGTCATTTTTATTCGCCAAGGATAAGCTGACTTTCAAGATGACAATTGTTTCTGCCTTTAATTTTTGAACTAGAGATAAAAAATAACTCACAGAATTCTTATTTGTAATAAATAACGTATAAAATAATATGATAAAGTAATAACTATTATTACATAAAGTATTGACGCCACCTACCTGAGACATACAAATACAAACAAACTGACATATATACAAGAACACAATACTTGCTTCGGAGGGCATGTTAAGCCGTCGGTCCCGGTTATTGTCTTAGGATGGCAGTCGTTATAGCATGGTGGTAGGGCATTTTGCGAATGCCCGCCGGGCTATAGCTACCACCCTTAAGTAGAAAATCTGCCGCCAAGCACCTAACTGGCTCTCAAGGTAGCTGTCCTTGAGAGCCAGTAATTCTAGGTCAGCCTGAATAACACCTTCGACCACATCATCACTTACCATCAGGTGAAATAGTAGTCAAAGGCTGACCTTTGAAGCATAAAAAAAAAGTCACACATACATCCTATAGATGAGTAGGCAGAGATAATGGATTTCATCTTTTTCCGACCTTGGCTTATCTCGCACATTTTCATACACATTGTATAATATAAGATTATATTGGATTCATGCTACCGCCATATTGTTTTTGCATGGATGTAGGCCGCTTGCTACCACTCTCATCTTTTTTTTTTTTTTTTTTATACTGTACTGGGTAGCACTTGACCACTATTTCACCTGATGTTAAGTGATGATGCGGTCGATGATGGAGCGCGCTTACCCAGGAGATACCTGTTCACTCGCGTTTTGAAGACCCCCATATTGTACTTAACCGGAAACACAGACTCAGGCAGGGTATTCCATTCCCTGGCGGTTCGTATAATGAACGAAGAAGCAAATCGCTTTGTTCGGGTAAATGGAATATCTACCATATAGCGGTGGCGCTTCTGAGTATCCCTGGATGTCCGGTTATAGAATGGAGATGGCGGAATCAAATCATGCAGTTCTGTGGCACACTCCCCGAAATGTATCCGATAAAAAACCGATAAGCAAGCGACTTTGCGGCGATGCTCGAGACTTTGGAGTCTCTTGCTTACAAGTAGGTCATCGTTAATGAGTCTCTTGGCTCTCCTCTCAATAGCTTCCAGTGTCTCCAGCTGGTATTTGGCAGAACCATCCCAAAGGTGAGAACAGTACTCCATACACGACCGGACTTGCGCTTGATAAAGATTAAGCAGCTGTCCCGGTGTGAAGTATTGTCTCACCTTAGCCAAAATACCAAGCTTTTTTGAGGCCAGCTGGGCTTTAGACTCAATATAGGAGCCGAAATTGAGAGTCGGTGTTAATGAGATGCCAAGAAGCTCGAGATGGTTACTTATCGGCACGGACACATTCCTGAAAGTAGGAGCCAGCTGAAAAGGGCTCCGTTTGGCGGAGAAAAGACACGCCTGGGTTTTAGCAGCATTGAACTTAACCAGATTGGCATCGCCCCAATCGGAGACTGCCTTCAGAGAAAAGTTCAAGCGCTGAACCATCGCATCCCTATGAGACTGGATTTGTACTGCACTGGTTCGTGCGTTAGATGTATAACTCTCTACAACGGTGCTGTCGTCTGCGTACCCAAAAATACCGGGCTTAAGCAGATCATTAATATGCAGCAGAAAAAGCGTTGCAGAGAGAACTGATCCTTGAGGGACTCCGGCGTTTATAGCCAATTGGTCGGAAGAACAGCCATCGATGACCACTCGAATCGACCGATCCCTCAAGAAATCTGAAATCCAAACACATAAACCAGTGGGAAGGCCGTATGAAGGAAGCTTGCTAATAAGGCTATCGTGCCAAACCCTGTCAAAAGCCTTCGAGATATCGAGAGAGACAGCAAGCGCCTCTCCGTGGTTCTCGATGGCTTCGCTCCAGATGTGAGTGGCATACACTAGAAGATCCCCAGTAGACCGGTTTCGGCGAATCCCGTATTGTCGGTCACTGAGGAGATCATTCACTTCTAGGTATGCCAGGAGCCTGTGGTTCAGTACACGTTCCATCGTCTTACAGAGTATGGAAGTGACTGAAATAGGCCTGTAATTGGCAGGGTCTGCGCGACTACCCTTTTTGGGCACGGGCTGCACGTTTGCAAGCTTCCAAGACTTAGGCACTTGACCAGTCGTCATAGACAAGCGAAAGAGGCGAGTCAATATTGGAGTCAACTCAGGCGCACACATCCTCAAGAGTACAGCTGGTATACCGTCTGGACCACTAGCATCTAGAAATTATGTCGCCAAGCACCCTTACCGTGTGTTCCGGCTGATGTCCATAGCAAGTAATTCTAGCTTAGCCTGAACAATATCTTCGACCACATCACAGTTACCATCAGTGGAGATAGTAGTATCCGTTAACAATTAACCCTACCTAATAAATGGAAAAAACAGGTTATTTTTTTGCCTGATAGTTTATCATTTGATCACTATCTTACCTGATGGTAAGTGATGATGTGTTCGAAGATGTCAGGCTAATCAGGTTAAACTAGAATGACTGGATCTCAAGGACAGCTGCCGGAACACACCGTTAGGTGCTTGGCGACAGATTTTCTACTTGAGGGTGGTAGCAAGTCAGGTGGGCATTCGCAAAATGCCCTACCACCATGTCATAACGAATGCCATCCTAAGACAACAACTGGGACTGACGGCTTAACGTGCCCTCCGAAGCACGGAAGCGCTCAGTAGTAATGTCACCAGCGGTCACCCATCCAAATTTGACCGAGGCGGACGTTGCTTAACTTTGCTGATCGGTTCAGAACGGCTAAGCAAACTCCGCTACGAGCGCTTCAAGCTTGGAGCAGAATTGTACTTAGGTCCCGAGTCACTTTGGTAAGGAACCCCACTCATAGCTACTTTGGTTAACCCGGGCAAGATACTATAGAAAACTGTCGCATAATATGTGGAAATACTCGTACTTCCAAGTCGTAGCCCAGCCATTGGCATAACAAATTACTGTACTAACGAGGCTCGATCTGGGGCCTAGAAAGAATAGCCATATCGTACGTACCTTTGATTTGACTTTTCTCCAAAACTTCGTTTATATGATGAGGATATGAACTGACTCTGTAAAAGTTATTGTTTATAATATGAATGTCATGAATATTGTATTATATATTATATTATATTATATTATATTAGTTTTGTTTTCTCGACTTTCGTCGGTATTTCATAAATACCCCGTCCCGTAACCCACAGGAAAAAAGGTATTTATGTCACATTTATTGTATTCTTGTTGTTCCTCTCCTTCGTCTTAGTTGCCTGGTTTGTCGTGTGTTTGTT
The DNA here is from genome assembly GCA_963854805.1 of Plagodis dolabraria. Classification (NCBI taxonomy): domain Eukaryota; kingdom Metazoa; phylum Arthropoda; class Insecta; order Lepidoptera; family Geometridae; genus Plagodis; species Plagodis dolabraria. The sequence goes on along the minus strand of OY978443.1, from coordinate 4,040,041 downwards.
GATTGCTGTGAGTTTGGTGTACAAGGTGCGTTAGATGGATCTGGTGTGATTGACGAATCTTGTGTGTTTAATGAGTTTGTTACGTTTGTCGACTGCTGTGTGCTTAGTGTGTTATTTTGGTCTTGTGTATTATGTACGAACACGGTATCTCCTAGAACTTTACTAATTATTGTGGATGTGTGGATAGCTGCCTGTTTTTGAAGAATGCTGATATCGATGGTAGTTTCAAGTTTATCGAGATATTTGTTTAAGCTTTTCGGTACTACGCCAGTAGCGCCTATCACTATGGGTATGACAGTCGTTTGTGTATTCCACAGACGACTGATTTCGGTTTTGAGAAGGTGGTATTAGCTCAGTTTTTCTATTTCTTTTGCGCCTATGTTGTAGTCTGAAGGTACTGTAACGTCTATGAGAAATGTGTGATTATTTGTTTTGTCTACGTATATTAAGTCAGGTCTATTATGTGTAACGGTTACATCTGTTTGGACGGGTATTTCCCAAAGTATTTTAGCGGATTCGTTTTCTTTCACATGTGGATGGATGAGTGTTTCTTTCCACCAAAGGTTCGAAACAGCTATTGCATGTTTCTTGGCGAGACACCAATAGACATACTGGACGAGGTTATTATGTCGTTTGACAAAGTAAGTCCCCGCCAGTTTGTCGCATCCAGATATGATGTGCTGCGTGGTCTCGTCTTTGCTTGCACAAAGGCGGCATTTTCCATCTACTGCCTCTTTCAAGATGTCGCGTTGGTGTTGCCGGGTCATTACAGCTTGGTCTTGTATAGCAAATATGGAGGACTATTATATTATATTATATTATATTATATTATATTATATTATATTATATTATATTATATTATATTATATTATATTATATTATATTATATTATATTATATTATATTATATTATATTATATTATATTATATTATATTATATTATATTTAATATTATTATTAACATATTTATAATATTTATAAATTATAATGTTTGTGAGTGACAGTGATCACTTACCATCAGGAGAGCCGCCTGCTCGTTTTCCCTCCTATGCCATAAAAAAAAAAAAATATTGTTCCTCAATTTCCTGATATCCATCCCCCAGAAAGGTATTATAATACCAACCGCGATATAAACAAAACATTTACTTCTTTTATTGCTGATAGGTAAGCTTTTAAACACAATCTTACCTGATGGTAAGTGATGATGTAGTCGAAGGTGTTAACAGGCTATTAACTATTCATTATAATCCTTTTTCAACTTTCATAGCCGTTTAAGGGTATATATTTATATATCTATGATGGTAATATAAAACAAAGATAAGATAAAAATAAGAAATAAGGTACATATTATTATATAATGTTGGCATAAGCACACGTGCTTTATTTGACATTTTTACCAATAAAAATCAACACCGCTGTCACGGTAATATTATCTATACAGTATCTTAACTCGGCTCTGTCGTTGAAAAACTACCTACAGCCGCGCTGTACGTAAACATGCGATAGGGCTACCCGCCTCAAGTATTTTAATTACATTTGCCTACTTTGTGTTTCCATTTAGTTTTGTGATAGTAAATATACTTTTTTTTATATACACAAATAAAATTATTTGTGAAATTAACAGTGTTCACTAAAAATGCGTGTTGTTTTTGAACAAGTATTTTTCTTTAATTAAAAAACCATGTTTATTTATGAAATCAATCACTTTCCTTTATTCTATTCACTTTTTTTTATTAAACGAGACATTTTTTTTCGGGGGATTAAAGGAAATACTTGTCCATTAAAAAGACACACATTATGAACCGTCAACTATGTAGACTGTAAAATTTTACTTACTAGATACTTTTCAGTTTCCAGGTTATCTAAAAAAAGTTATCTCTGTATGCGTTTTTGACGAATTCATGCAACCAAAAACAGCACAATATATCCTACTCGTCATATTAAATATGTGATATGTACATAAACTTATTGTTAGTGAAAATATCGCGCGTTTATTGTTAAAAAAATAACACACCGTCCAGTCGTCCCTGCGGCACAGACGCGACTGCCTGCGTACCGAGCGCAGGCTGAGATCGAGGCGCGTAGGTATAACTCGCGTTTCGTCCGTTTCTATGAAGTTAAAATAATGTTTTATTATAAAAACTAACGTGGTTTTCACTCATTTTAGTAAATAATACGGGATAACTCACGTGAATCAGTCAGATAGCTCCGACTATAGTTTTAACCACATTCGGTGGTCTTTTTCAAGGAGAGATCGGGACGCCCGCGTTGACGTCTCGCTTAGCACTGAAACTTAAAATACTGTATAGATAGCATTACCGTGCCGCTGTTGTCCCGCCCAATTTAAAGTACGTCTCGAGAAAAAGCCCTCGCTACAGTTATTGTTTGTTTAAGACGAGGCTGCGGAAAAAATACTCTCATTCGACTAGTTTTTTTAAGCAACTGAAATATGCAATCAACACGAAAACTTAAATATTTGATATTTCAAACCTTTTTCTATCAGTTGTACAGTCAGAAACACATTTGAAAGAAATTTACTCGATAGTTTTAATTTTTCAAAATGAAGCCTTTTCTTTAAATTATTGGAGTTTTCTTGGAAACTACATCAGTTACATATTAATAATAAACACACATAGAAAGGAAATGTAGTTTATTATCCGCTGTATAAGTAAAATTTACCTAGAGTAATTAGTATTGTCATAATAAATTAAATAGTGTTTTAGACTTACGACCTTTAGTTCTGTGCAGGATTACGGTCAATCGGAAGATACGATATTCAACCTTATTAGCTTAGGATTACGAAATAAAATCAATGCGTAAGAGCTGTCCTTCAGTGCCGCGCTGTGCGCCGTTGGACGTGGACCTATCGCTCGCGCGCTATCACCTGTGCTGTGCAGTATAAATACGTATCTTGGTAGGTATATCAATCAATATGGGAAATAAAGATAACTAAAAAATAAAAAACGAAGCAGAAGAGTCGATACAAAGACTTTGCAAGAATTATGAGAGAGCGTATAATATTTCAGTTTATTTTTACCTATGCAAATTTAATATTCGTTTGTATTTCGGTGTTTATTCTATTCATGAAACATATTATCTCTATCGAACTAAGAGATTCTATACCTACTAGGTTACTAGGTTCCTATAGTTCTGTAATGGAGCTATAAAATAACTAAATGTCGTACTAATCTAAGTACGATTAGTTGGATACTATAATAATATCTGGTAATGTATAGTTATGGTCTCACCTGATGGTAAGTGATGTGGTAGAAGGTACCAAACAGGTGATAACTAAAATTATCTGGCTCTAAAGTACAGCTGACGTTCAACCGTAAATGGAGTTGAGTGTTGCTAAATAATAATAACACAAGCGTAGCAAATCAAAGCATTTGGTTTGGTGGGTATATCGCAATAAAACATCGAACATTGTTCATGTCCCTCAAGACTAAATGTAGATTTATATAAATGAAAGAATATTCAGAATCAGGCAAGTAGGTATATATTCAAGAGATTATCTACAAAGTCACCTGCATAGGTACTTTTAAATATACATTTTATCACTTAGACATGTACATATAAGTAACGATTTATACAAATATAATAGAGTGGAATAAATAGATTCTGTACATATATATAATAAAATAGACTGTGCTCATAAAATGCACCTTCTTTCTCAGGAAAAAAAATAATAAATCAGTCAAAGTCCGAGATCACTCGGAACAGGGAGAACTGTCGGAGTCGCCATCTCATATAATAAATTTAGACTGTGTTCTTCCACTATATGAAAATAAGTGAGTAATCTTTGAATAAAGTATTATTAAATTTGCACATTTTATTCACAGGAAATTTCGTAAACGAAATATATTAAATATTATTTCGTTTACGAAATAATATTAAATATATTATTTAAATATTATAATACCTATATTAGGCAAAAAAATATTTTGACCTATCCATAGCAGAGCAGCAGGTAAACTTAAATAACAAAAACGTATAAATGTGTATATACATTTTTTTTTTATTGCTGATAGGTAAGCCTTTAACCACAATCTCACCTGATGGTAAGTGATGATATGGTCGAAGGTGTTAACAGGCTTAACCTAGAATTACTGGCTCTCAAGGACAGCTGCCGGAACACACCGTTAGGTGCTTGGCGACAGATTTTCCACTTGAGGGTGGTCGCTAGCCAGGCGGGCATTCGCTAAAATGCCCTTCCACCATGCGGTGAAGCTCAAGCCAGCGGCGGGATTCGAACCATGGACCTGCTGCGCGGCAGTCCATAGCCAAAGCCACCGAGCATCATGCTTTTTACACTGAAAAAAAAAACTTTACATTATTATCGCCCTGCACTTGTCACACCTCTGTAGGGTCGGTATAAACAATATATTTTTTCTGAGTACCTTCACAAAAGACAACGCATTGACATAGTTGTGCGGAGTAAGACTTAAATTTTATGGCCGGCCTCCTATCTGAAGCAATATGCCTTTGCGTATGCCATCGTTGATATGTATTATACTCGCTTTTGCCCCCTTTTCGGTTATTAGTTAGGGTATTAGATAGATGGTAAAGAGCGATGTTTTACTCTTGACGTGCAAAAAATCTGACGTGAAATTATCTGAATTTATGTATTTAAATTCATTTATTCATATTCACTACACCCCCTTTCTGAAGGCCGAGCTTCAGCAGGGGCGGAGCAGTTTGTATGGTGGCCGTCTTGAAATCGCCATTTTGGATTTTTGACAGGTGTCATTCGACTGCTCTCCCGACATTTATCCTTACTTCTACCTTTTAACAAATTCTATCTACACATTCTAACAAATTGTGCGAAATTGATTGTCGGACAAACAGAAATGTACAGTTGCTTTTCTGAAGGCTTCAGGTAACGGATTGTCTGTAAAATGTATTTTGCAGGTATATATATCAATAAAAAATTTGATTGATATTATCAAACTGAAGGCTAAATGCACATTTGTAATATAACTAAATGCTTAGGCCTTGTACGTGGCGATGGTAAAAGGCCGGACGGCATGACTTTGGTTCCGTGGAGGATGGGAAGGCCTCTGGTATGGGACGCTACCTGTGTCGATACCTTAGCACCTTCTCATATTCCTGCTACCCAAAAAGTGGCCGGTGCGGCGGCTGAACTAGCAGAAGGCCTCGAAAGGCGCAAATATAGTAATCTCAGTAGTTGTTACATGTTTGTGCCTTTTAGGGTCGAAACGCTGGGACCGTGGGGACCGAGCGCCAAACTATTATTCAAAGACGTCTCAAAACGTCTGGTCGACGCTACTTGTGACCAAAATGCTGGCATATACTTTGGACAAAGGATAAGCATTGCCATACAACGTGGCAATGCGGCACAAAAACACGTATTTTGCAATATCTCAGAAACTGTGCGTTTTATAAAAAAATTGTAAGAACATAATTTGTAGCAAATTGTGTTGCCCACAAACATATTTATATAACTTTTTGCCCTAAATTAAATATTAAAGAAGTTATAAGCAATAATAAATTTTTTTGCTCTATAACTTTTTTATACATTTTACAAAAAAAATACCCTAGAACAATGTCGTAGATGATCTGCTCAGGATTTTTTTATGAAACTCGCAGGTTAATTGATAAAACTGAAAATAATATCCACAATTTTCAATACGTTTACACGTTGCAAAAAATGTAGCACAACTAAGAGAATAAAATGAGATAGAAGAAACAGCTAAGCCTACGTATAATAATAATAGTCGTAGCAGGCAGATGTTCCTTTGAACCCAAACGGTTACTCAGACCTTTTCTACCTGCTTATCCTTCCGTAAGTTAAATTTAGTAAGTTCTATGGTAAGGAAAACAGGAATGAAGAAGTAAAGTTGTACGAATTCAACAATTTTTTTTAAGAATATATTTACAATAAAAAATATAATAAGTTAAACATTTCTTTTTGACCGGATTCTCATGAGCATTGACGAACCTGGTCAACTTTGGAGCGCTGTAACAGTGTGTTAAATGAATTAAAATAAAATAAAAAAATCGTCAAAAGATAATCAAAAATGTTGGTCTGAGGTATTATTTTGTAAAATAAGAAAAAAAAGTTATAGAGCAAGAAAAAAATATGAAAATTTTTCTCACTTTTTTGCTTATAACTTCTTACATTTTTAATTTAGGGCAAAAAGTTATAATAACATATTTGTAGGAAAAATAATTTGCTACAAATTATGTGCATGTCACCTTCCTGAACGGTGAACAAATATTACTTAATTTACTACTAGCGCCATCTAACCATGTATCTACCATTAGGAGCAGAATAGAATATCTATCCGTTCTCAAAGAGATCTCAATACAATTGTGAACGCCTTGCTCGCTGAAGTAGTACATCAATGATCCGAGAGAGGTCGCCTATTCTTAAACCAAAAATCTGGTGATGTGTTGCAATAAGTAAAATAATATTTTCATATTAAGTATATCTTGCTAAATAAATAATAATAATATCTTAAAATAAATAACGAATTTTAATAGGTCTAAATTACAATAAAATAACTATAGGTCCATATATAGTAACTGACAGAACTGGCTTGTTACAGCTGTCAAGTGTCAACATGGCCACCGTCATAGTTTTTACTTCCGATTTTCTAATGCAGAAGCACGTTGTAATTTTAAATTAGTAAAATAAAAGTGAAGCCATTGGTGGATTCAATTCTAAACGGTCTAGTCACCACTAGCATTACCATATTTGGTAATGGATTACGGAGCAAACTTCCGGGGGTTGAGTGGCTAGGCGCCAAAACGGCAAACTAGCTTCACTTTACATGAGACCTCCAGAAGATAAACTTAACTGAGATCTTTACAATTTGTTGAGCTCAGACTTTATTATACCAGTTCTAAATAATTTAAACCTCAATCCAAGCTATAAGAAACCCCATTTAACGGGTAAGTGAATATGTGCTTAACCAATAATTACCACAAAACTAACCTCTAACTTGTGTATTTAATTCTTGCTATGTTATCCCATTGTATTTACTGTGTTTCCCTATGTTCTAACCTTGCTAATAGCTATTCGAGCTATAAGCATATATCATCTTGTGTAACCTATCTCTATTTATCTATGTTTTTCTGTATTTTCTTGGTTGCTTCACAACACACAATTTTACTTAAGCCCTTCAGGCATCTGTTGTTTGCGGGCGGGTCACATCCTTGAGACCTCTGCGTTCCTAGCCATGCTCAGTAGCAGAGGAACAATGGACCCACCAGCTCAACACCTTCACTGATAGGATTCTGACCTGAGCACATCCTTTCAGGGTTCTTCCAGTACCGGGTTTCCAACTCCAGGCTTCCTGTACCAGGCTTCCACTACCAGGCCCAGTACCTAACGAGGCTGATCCCCTGACTCCGGCCGTCCCCTGAACTCCTGCGCAGACCGCTGCCAAACTCCACGTCTCTACAGCGCCTAGCTGGGACAGCCTACCGGCGCGGCAGTGTTGGAGCTGAGCCACTGCACGGCAGACCTGCTGCTTAGCATTAACTCAGTTGCTAGCGGACCGGAGATAAGTTCTCAAACAAGGAAGCTCGCTATTGCCACACCTGTCTGTAATCCACGACCCTTTTCTCTACCCAATATAATTCTAAATCTTTCCTTCTTGTTTTCTTTTATGCTCCCTTCTACCAACCGTAGGTAGGTAGGTGACATTGGCGCCCATACTAAATAGGATCAGACAGGTTGGTGTGGCAAACTTTCTTGGGTGTGGCTCTGCCACATATTTTCTGTACTCTCTAAACTGTATTTTATTGTGTTCTTCTTGTGTGTGTGTTAATTATAAGTTGGCAAGCCCTGTGTAGGCTCGGGGTACTATTTAGAATAGGCCTGCTGCAGAGCTGCATGTCGTAAGAGGCGACTAATAGCCAACGGGTAACACCCTCTGGCGGCATAGAACCAGCCATATAGCCCTGTGTAGGCTCGGGGTACTATTTAGAATAGGCCTGCTGCAGAGCTGCATGTCGTAAGAGGCGACTAATAGCCAACGGGTAACACCCTCTGGCGGCATAGAACCAGCCATATAGCCCTGTGTAGGCTCGGGGTACTATTTAGAATAGGCCTGCTGCAGAGCTGCATGTCGTAAGAGGCGACTAATAGCCAACGGGTAACACCCTCTGGCGGCATAGAACCAGCCATATCGTCTTCAACGAGAAATTTTAAATATTTTTTTTTCTAAAATTAAATTTTAGTTTTTTTTTTAATATATTTTATCTTACACATATCTCCTTCTAATTTAATAACTTGCACTTAATATAATTGAACCTGTAAAACAGCTTATAAATAGCACACATACCATATTTCTATGTACCCACATTTTTTTTTCTGAAATATTTTGTACTTACTAACTAACCTTCATTGACCTTGTATGACACTGTTGTCATTGGGTATAGGTCAAGTACATATTCACTCCAATAATCATGGGTCTGCACATTTACTTTCTATCTATGCAAAAAGCTGAATTTGCATATGAAGTGGCACTATCTTATAACTTGAAATTTTCTAAAAACTTGCAACGGAGAATACTATACTCAAATGTTCAACTGAACTGTAAATTTTGTAAATGTCGTTATAAATCTAAACTCTTACTTGCTGTCTCTGAACTTATTGATATACATAGATTATACTTATGACATATCAAAGTTTCTTAGTTAATACTTATCTCAGTATTTAACTTCTTTTATTTTAACGACTGCCTAAATACAAAATTTTACTAAGTAATGTCTCAAATGCAATCTAAATTGACATAAATATATTGAATAAAACTACAGTCATACTATGACTTTCTATCACAGTTATATAGATAATAGCTATTCTAATAAATTTAACTAAATACAATGTGTTGCAAATAAAACTAAATTTTCTCTTTTTGTTTCTGAATTGACTGATATGCAAGACAATAAACTTAGGTTCTTGGCATATCAGGGATGATAATAAATACATATTCTAGTAATTACTTCACCTTACTTAACAATTATTATATGCAAAACTTTCTACTGAATAGATTGTTGATAACCTAAAATTTAAATAAATCTCAAATAAAACCAAATTCATACTTTGAATAAATTTAATAAAGCTTTACTTATACAACCTTACAACTAAAATACATATTCTGAATATCATAAATAACTAAATTATGGTAGGTAAATAAAACCAAACTCATAGAATATTTTTATAGAATAAGAAAAAACGTGCAGGCGTCTGACCTGATAGTAAGTGATCACCGTAGCCCACTTATAGAATAAACTGTTTTAATAAATTCTAATATAACTTTATCTTTATAGGAAAAATAAATCCTTATATAAAACTGATCAGGCGGCTCACCTGATAGTAAGTCATCACTTTAGCCCACTTATAGAATAAACTATTTTAATAAATTCTAATATTATAACCTTAACTATATAGGATAAATAAATCCTTATATACTACTGATCTACTATGTAACAGTATCTTATATACTTCTGAAATTCAAATAACTTGTGATCTTTTCTTATATTGATCCTTGTTTATAGATATATCTTATATACAACTGTAATGGCATAAGATATATTATAACTTAACTCAAGTGCCTATAATGTACTACAAACTAAACATCTTAACTTATATACTGAATTAATTGTAACTTCCTTAATTTTCTTTGTCACTATCAAGTTTTAATGGAATAGTGTTGTAACATTGCTAAATTCATTCTTTCACATACCATATGGTAATTCTTCCATTGAGAGCGGTTGTTCAAACTCTTTAAATTAAGCCTTATTGTTCAGAGCGGTTGTTCAAACTCTTTAACTTAGCCTTATTGTCCTGAGCGGTACATAACTCAAAAAATAAGCCATTATGTATTTCCTTTTGATTAACTTCTATCTGTCATAATATTTTATTTAACTTAGGCAATCATGGAACCTATAATAAAATTAATTCCATGAATGCTTACTTTATGTACTTAAATTAACTATTGTTCTAGTGTGTTCTTTATACCTATAATGTAGCTAGGCTGTTTTTCAGCCCTACAATCTTCCATTTCTCCCAATATTGCTGTCAATAATCGTTTCTTGGGATGTCTGAATCCAAACGATGGGGAGGAATTCTAGGGAGTTCTTATATATGTATATGCACATCGCTATGGCGGCTAGACAATGTTAATACTTAAGACCATATGCTGGAGCTTCTATAGTGTATATATGTAACTCAAGTAATGTCTTAAGTGAGGTATTTTTCTTAGATCTGCTTGAGGCTAGTGAATTTTTTGTTTCTAGTAAAACAAAAAATTCTTCTCGCCGAAAGGGGATATGTCACCTTCCTGAACGGTGAACAAATATTACTTAATTTACTACTAGCGCCATCTAACCATGTATCTACCATTAGGAGCAGAATAGAATATCTATCCGTTCTCAAAGAGATCTCAATACAATTGTGAACGCCTTGCTCGCTGAAGTAGTACATCAATGATCCGAGAGAGGTCGCCTATTCTTAAACCAAAAATCTGGTGATGTGTTGCAATAAGTAAAATAATATTTTCATATTAAGTATATCTTGCTAAATAAATAATAATAATATCTTAAAATAAATAACGAATTTTAATAGGTCTAAATTACAATAAAATAACTATAGGTCCATATATAGTAACTGACAGAACTGGCTTGTTACAGCTGTCAAGTGTCAACATGGCCACCGTCATAGTTTTTACTTCCGATTTTCTAATGCAGAAGCACGTTGTAATTTTAAATTAGTAAAATAAAAGTGAAGCCATTGGTGGATTCAATTCTAAACGGTCTAGTCACCACTAGCATTACCATATTTGGTAATGGATTACGGAGCAAACTTCCGGGGGTTGAGTGGCTAGGCGCCAAAACGGCAAACTAGCTTCACTTTACATGAGACCTCCAGAAGATAAACTTAACTGAGATCTTTACAATTTGTTGAGCTCAGACTTTATTATACCAGTTCTAAATAATTTAAACCTCAATCCAAGCTATAAGAAACCCCATTTAACGGGTAAGTGAATATGTGCTTAACCAATAATTACCACAAAACTAACCTCTAACTTGTGTATTTAATTCTTGCTATGTTATCCCATTGTATTTACTGTGTTTCCCTATGTTCTAACCTTGCTAATAGCTATTCGAGCTATAAGCATATATCATCTTGTGTAACCTATCTCTATTTATCTATGTTTTTCTGTATTTTCTTGGTTGCTTCACAACACACAATTTTACTTAAGCCCTTCAGGCATCTGTTGTTTGCGGGCGGGTCACATCCTTGAGACCTCTGCGTTCCTAGCCATGCTCAGTAGCAGAGGAACAATGGACCCACCAGCTCAACACCTTCACTGATAGGATTCTGACCTGAGCACATCCTTTCAGGGTTCTTCCAGTACCGGGTTTCCAACTCCAGGCTTCCTGTACCAGGCTTCCACTACCAGGCCCAGTACCTAACGAGGCTGATCCCCTGACTCCGGCCGTCCCCTGAACTCCTGCGCAGACCGCTGCCAAACTCCACGTCTCTACAGCGCCTAGCTGGGACAGCCTACCGGCGCGGCAGTGTTGGAGCTGAGCCACTGCACGGCAGACCTGCTGCTGAGCATTAACTCAGTTGCTAGCGGACCGGAGATAAGTTCTCAAACAAGGAAGCTCGCTATTGCCACACCTGTCTGTAATCCACGACCCTTTTCTCTACCCAATATAATTCTAAATCTTTCCTTCTTGTTTTCTTTTATGCTCCCTTCTACCAACCGTAGGTAGGTAGGTGACATGCAGTGGAATTTTTTGTAGGACACATCGTTTCCGAGATATCGCGAAATAAGTGTTTTCACCCCTTTTATCAAGATGGTGGCCGGGGCACAAGGGTGGCGACCCCACAAACTTAGATTTGTCTCAAAAGTAAAATTGCGCCCTCTAGGAATTGCAATATTCGGTCCTTAAATTGTAACATTTAAATGGACTACTATGTAGGTATCTATATTTGATTATGTCCTTCTAACCATAATTGTATACATATAGGCAAATAACTTAGTTTTGTAGTTTGTATACCTGCTTTGTGCATGCATACCTTGGTTCATTATATTTGTATAACTGCCCTGTTGGCGGAACGGCTTTAGATAGATAGATACATATCAAACAAATTATTGGAGTACAAAATTTTATGCCCAAGGCGGGAATCGAACCCGCGTCCTCCGATATCGCGTCGGATGCTTAACACCATCTCAGCCACCTGGACATTGGCATTTCTGCCGAAACTTTGTGCTCCAATTGTATTACTTTAACCATCATAGGGGACGGTGCGCGGCCATCAACCAGACTACAAGACTTCATCTGATCGAAAGAAGTGTTTTTTCAAACACTTAACTCTCGGTATGATGTTGCTACCCTTCTATATTTCTAAATATGATTACAAGCACTATCGCGTGCTAAGCGAAATCATATCAAACAAATTATTGGAGTACAAAATTTTGTTACGATTTGTGTACAGATGGGGTTATGAAATAAAAAAATTAAAAATTCTTAAGGGGAGAGAGGACGGAGGGTTCCACTCTCCAGGTGAGGAAGAGAAGCCTCCAGACACCTAACTACACTACCTACCTACTTTAGGATGTCGACAGATACACCAATAAAAACAATATTGAAGCGTTCAACAATGTTTTAAATATATTTATTTAAAATTTTCACTAAAACTCATTTAAAAAAAGGAATAGATACATCTAGAACACTTTCCTTAATTAGGTCGGGTTATCCATTAGTACCAGGTGCAAAGAGTAACTTAGAACATGGAAATTTGATAGCAATCACTGGTACTAGCGAACAACAATTTACTTAAGTTATTATGTCTTAGGTTTAACTCCTTAACTTACAATTTCTGTGTGCCAGCAACGTAGATCCACAAAATTTAAGTTTATTATGAAGATATTATTCTATAGTTTAGTATATAAGTGTAGGTAAAAAAAATATATATAAACCAGCTTGCTCAGAAAATTCTAAATATCTCAGGGTAAGGTCGTGAGTCGCATAGGGTGAAAGATGAATTCCGCAAAGTAAAAAAAAAAGAAGAAAAGGGCGCCACCCGGTTATAGGAGACCGGGAAATTCATAAATACCGGAGCACCGTGGAGAATCACAGCCTTGGACCGAAGACTCAGTTAAGGCGAGCAATCCGGGATGTCAGGCAGAGCGCTGACCACAGGTACTGCTCTGGCTGTCTACCGGAGTTGGGGCTATGGTAGACGTGGGTATGGTTGGGTATTTTACCAGCCCTAACCAAGAACTCCTTTATTTTTGGGGAGGTTCGAAGGCTTTCGGAGGACGCCACGTGGATGCGTCACGAGTCCAGGAACGAAGTCGCCTCCTTGTATTAGGTTAAATTGTTTCTTTTTCTCAGCCGGTAGGTCTATTATATCCCCTGGAAGGCGGACGTCGAAAGGAGCACTGCCTGGCTTCGTTTTGCAGCCCTGAAAGATCAAATGAATTTTCAAGAATTGCTATTACGTGCCACTAGGGCAGACAGACGCCTCATGATTCCTTTCTTACCTCGCTTCAGGCAGTGCGTCGATTGGGGGCTGCTTAAAGTTCCAAGCGGAAAAAGAAGTGTAACGGGCCTTTGCAGGCCTATTTATAAGTTTCGGGATCTCTCGAACCTTCCATCAGAGGGGAGGCAAAAAAAACAGATCATATTCCTCTCAATCACAAGAAAACGGATTAATACTCTGTGCAAGGGGTGCGTTCAGAACCTCACTTGATGGAACAAACAAATCGTTCCGACCCTCACAAAAAAAACCGTAACAATTTTATGTCCAAGACGGAAATCGAACGCGATATCGGAGGACGCGGGTTCGATTCCCGCCTTGGGCATATAATTTTGTACTCCAATAATTTGTTTGATATGATTTCGCTTAGCACGCGATAGTGCTTGTAATCATATTTAGAAATATAGAAGGGTAGCGATATCATACCGAGAGATTGTTTTGGCTAATGCACTCAATTACAAAAACAATAAACTTTCTTCCTGCATCATTTAAAAAACAAAAACTTTTATACTTTAGCCGCACCAGCCTTGAGAAAAGGGCTGTAAAATGGCTTTGCTGGAATAAGGGCTCTTAACTTAATGTTGTCTTAGGTTTTCGCGATTGTTACACATAGTAATTAAACAACATTAAACGGTTTAAATCTCGTATATTTATCATTATTTTTGTCCTGACGTTTCAAACACTTTGCAGTGATCGTGGTCACGGGGACTGCAAACTTGAAAAAAAACTTGACTTTCCGTTTCCGATACTCGTTATTTCTCACGCACACTTTTGCATATCATTAAAACTGTATAAATTGAAAACAATATATTTTTTATTTTATAAATGATTTTTTGTTAATTTATATACATCTTAACTTAATTTGTCGATAACCTCTGTAGACTATACCACTTACTAACATTCTAAGAATCCACTATTTTTATTTTAAAGTCTAATTTAGTCACCTGTTCCAGTACCTCTCACTTGTCTGCCATGTTTCATTAAAAAAGCCTGTATAACATGTTCCCTACAATGTTTCTGCAGCTGTGTGTTTTTTTCATAAAATATCCCAAAGTTTAAGGCCCTTACAATTGCGTATGTAGACTCTTCTGCAAGTTTGGTAAAAAAAAATCTTATCTTGCTGTTTAGAAGTGGCTAGATATATATCTGGTTGGTCTAATTTTTACCATAGTTGGTATATGAAAGCAGAGTGGTAGTAAAATAACACCTTTCTGTTAACCACTGTAACTGAAAAATTAAACGAAATAGGATGTATACGAATTACGAACATATTTTCAACATAAGTAATTAATAGTCAAAAATTATATGATAGCAATAAAAAAAACAACCTGCTTTATATTATTATGGGAACGTGTACAGTAGCACAGTTATGAAAAACTTTAATTCATATTTGTATGACGAGTCGTGGTAAAATATATTGCCCACAACTAACAATTAATGAAATCAAATCAAATCCATTTATTTCAGGTCAATTGTACCCATATTCACCGAATATAATATAATATTTTGCTCATTCAATTTGATGGTATTTTACTTTATTCTAATGATGTGTAACATGTAATCTGATTAATCACATTCCAAGATACTGAGAACAATGTTGATTCATTCATAAATTATCGTCCACGCGGATGCCAAGTAACATTACTTTCGTTACTACGGAGAATTTAAAAACACCCCATTTATCAATATATATCGTGCCGTTTGGGCTGTTATGTACCACCATCATATTCCGACCCTTGTCTCACTTATGTTGGTTTAGTGCAGTATGTTTTTTTTTATAAACACGGAGACTGCGACGCAACAACATAGCAAAGAAACTTTAAAAAAAAAGACATGAAAACAATTTTTTAAATTAAACAGTCTGAAATAACTGGTTGATATCGGTTCAATATGATCTCAAATTTGTGTTTTTATCAATATTGAACAATAACTTTCATCTATATTCATAGTTGCCACTTACATTAGTTGCTAGAAGCACTGCGATCGTCAAGGCATTTTGGCAAATTACTTTTAGTAAGTTGACTGTAACTGGCAAACCGTTCGCCGGTGTTGATGAAATTAAAATGAAACCAATAAAGAGTTAAACTGTACTAGCAAACAAATAATCTTCTATATTGTAAGGTTCAGTAAAAAAGTTATGTGTGGTCAAACATAAAATAAATAATAGACAAGTCAATTTAAGAACCCTCTTTCTATTGGGAAGTCAGTTAAATATGTATAATATGATATACCAATAATATATACCAATAAAGTCGAGCAGACATGAACATATGGTAATAAGTAATAAGTCTGTCGACCGTAAGAATAATTTTGAAAAGTAAATCAAATAATCAATTTCTTACTAAGAAATATTAGTAATGTTGATAAAAATAAAAACGTGACATCAATTGCAGTATATACAAAGTTACTTTATATATCTTTTTTTTTTTTTTTTATTCTAAATTTTTTTTTTTTGAGACTTTTGGTCGCTTAGCGACTACTTTATATATCGAAATTCGTCACGTGAATAAGATTATAAAAAAAGTTGAAATCGTCTCAATGGTATCTGTGTTCGCGAATCTAATATCAAGTATACAAATATGTTTATAAGCGAGACGCGTGCGCCGCTGCTGCACATCGCCTCGTTCGGTGCAGCGGGGATCGTTGCGCCGCATGGGCGGAGCTAGCGTGGGAATTATTTTTGACTGCCCCCACTTAATTATCCAGTTCAAAGATTATCACGAATGGTAAACAGAAAATAATATACTTCAGGCCATATTGTATTCGGGCAAATTTTTTGGGCCACAACGTAAACAACCCTGGGATATATAAGCGTGTTAGGGTGCTGCTTGTTTTGTAACTTATGCAATCTTCGCTTTTGCAAGTATTTTTTTTGCTTTAATATATACAGATAGCTTTTTTTTGGTGAAATTGTTTGAGCAATTAAACAATTTCAGTGGAGATAGTTGCTATAGGATAATTTATGAATATATTACTGTACGAACAATCAGAAACTAAAGTAGTTCTATATTTGGTTGTTTATTTTACATTGTTTGTATTTCAATTTGAAATGTCCTTTATTCTCAATCAAAGTCAATTCAACTGTCTCTGAACTTCGAAATTTCCGTTTCCGGGGAACAGAATACCTTATCCGAATGCCGCTGACATACTATTTAGATTGCAATATGTGTTTTAAAAAGAAATAAATATTATTTTTATTATTCAATTACAAAATACGTGAGTTAACAAATAAATTGCAAGTTTGACGAATTATAGTATTTATAAAGATTATTTTAGCCGATTTAACTTACGGTTTGTTAACGTCGAGGCGTCTCGACCGGTTTCGCGACCTTCAGTGTTGATTCATCACGGAGGCGTGCGCTCACGACTGCGCCGACGCATGCACTGGTGGTGGTGGCGGCGGCGGCGGCTGCTGACCGAGCCGCGCGCGCTGCTGCCCTCCTCGCGCGCTCTGACGTCACCGGTCTCAAAACTCAACAAACCGTAAGTTAAATCGGATAAAATAATCTTTATAAATGTGTCAAACTTACGTTAGTTTTAATCAATTATTATATTATTTATACTGCATGTCCTACTAATGAATATTGAATTTTGCTTTATAATTATCTTACTGTCATTAAAACGAATAGACTTTATGGTTATACTATTTTTTTCATATATTACGAGATCAATGACTGAGACTTATAAAGTCACTCCAACATACACATTATTTATTTTATTGACTGTCTCCTTGTTCGAGCAAGTGGCGTATGCCGTCGCTTGGATGTCTATACAAATATAATTCGAAAGTGTATTTTTTATCACTTAACGAAATGATAAGACGAACAGAAAATAGTAAAATCACACCTGGAATATCTCGTCGAAATTTGGGGAACAGCTTCAAAAACTAACTTGGATCCTTTACAAAGAATACAAAACAAAATAATTAAAGTCCTATTCCATTATCACTATCTTACACCAACAACATTATTATATGAAAAAACTAAACTTTATAATATCAAACAAATTTACACATATAACACATGCATTCTCATAAAAAATATCATAACTCAATCAATTCACTCAAACATTCAGTTCACACAACACATAAATACACACAATTTAAGAAATAAAAATAAATTACGATTGATAACACCGCGTACTAACTATGGGAGGACAACGTTATTATTTGAAGGAGCAAAGCTATACAATCAGTTGCCAAATGAAGTGAAAGAATGTGACAGTATTAACGCATATCGCAGTAAACTTAAGCACTATGTAAATAGCTTGTTACATAATATGTAATGCCTACCAAGCCAGAGGACTCATTTTTAATTATATTTAAGTGAATCTCATTCTAAGTGAACATTTGTTCTTATGAGAAAATAAAGTTCTTTAAACCTAAACCTAACAAGTCGCCCGCTTATCACTAGTCTTGTCCTGCTTGACACTGCACTGCCCTCGTAACTCCGATACGTTAATTTTTATGTCTTTCGCCCAATTACACTTGCTACGACGCCCTTTACGCCTAAACACAGTACATTTCATACTAATGCTATGAGGCTGAATATCTGATACTGCGTTTGTACCCACATTTGCATCCACTTTTGTTAAAGAGACCTAAGTACTACCTGGTTAAAATATAAGTGTATGGGTACCTCAGTTAGTAAATAAGTTGTAAGTAATGGTGGCCGAGCAGTAATGTCTATAGACTGCCATGCCGCTGGTCCATGTTTCGATCCCCACCGCCGCGCCGTCTTGAGTTTCATCGCATGATGGAAGGGCATTTTGCGAATGCCCGCCTGGCTAGCTACCACCCCCAAGTATAAAATCTGTCGCCAAGCACCTAACAGTGTGCTCCGGCAGCAGTCCTTGAGAGCCAGTAAAATTACAGGCACTTGAGACTTAACTACTATATGTCTCAGTGCCGGGCGCAGTGCAATTCGTGACTTGTGACGAAATGCATCTGTTATAGGCAGAGGTTAGTCCTCTAAACATCAAGTGGGCCTCGTGCTTGTTCCATCACAATAACTTAAAAAAAAGTTAACATAAAGCACGACACGCGATACAAGTGAAGGCAAAAAAACATTTTAGTCTGGTAAGAGTAGAAAATGCTGCAGGTAAAATTTGTATCAGAAATACTAATAACAACGTATGTTTTATGTACGGAAATCACCTCGAATATGCTTTCAAAGTTTGGAACCCAAGTAACGACACCTATAACCCTCATCGAAGTCATACAAAATAATTACTCCGTGCAAAAGAAGTGTTTTTGACTATCCCTCTCGATGTGAAAGTAAAATATTTCTTTATTTCACAGACAGTATACGTTATTAATATATGTTACTTATCTAACCATGAAGATAATTATGATGATGTATATCTAATCTGTATCACACTTTATATTGTGTTTGTGAGTTCATGTGTCCCAGCATTAGAGTTAAAGTTAAGCCTCTGTGGAATAAACACTGTTAACAAACATAAAAGTAGTAGTTTTTTCTCTAATAAATTGTGTTAACACTATATTGTACATGGCAATAATTTAGGTAGAATTTTATAATCTGTGTAATCGTTCTTCTCTTCGCCATCTCAAAAATGTAACGCTGGTCTTCGTGCAATAAATTCGTTTAATTCATAAAAGTCAAGGATTTTCATTTCACCTTGACACAAATTAACATTTTGGTGCCGAAAATCAGTGCAAAATACGCGATTCTACGACATTAGCAAATGTGCCGGTCGCGTGCGCAACGTGTTGTGCGTTGAGTTTCACCCCGCGCAACCACGACTATTTCATGCAGTGAAGACCAGAACAATACAAAGGGCGAAGCAGTAAATACATTTCGTGCCATCAAGAGGCCGAAGATTCATATTCAAAACCCTTATAAAATAAGGAAGCATTGAACTCCATATACTGGACTCGACATCTCAAACGAGCAAAAATGCCATCCTGCGTCCTCAGATACTGCAGAAACCAGTCGGGAAAAAAAAAAGCGATGGAATCACTTTTCACATGTTAGTTCAGATTTTGGAATTGAACACGCCCGAATACATTATTATTTTGTCGATTTGTAATCGCGAAAGACAATGCTTCACGACACAGCATAGGCAGCCATGTTGACGTAGTGAAATTCATAGATTAAGTGGACAGATATGACAACTAGCAACATTTAGTATATTACCAATTTTTTTCTCACGATGAAAAAAGTTTGACGTATCTATTTATCAACATAACTCCCAAATGGTTGAAACACTCCAAGGAGCATATTTATTATTCCCTTCATAACTATATAATGTCAATTACTCGTACGTATTCTCTAAAAATAAGTTACTAAATAAATACAACAAATTCGGATTTATATTTTTAATTCAAAAATATTAAAAAACTTTAATTAAAAAATCTAATCTGTATTTTATTTTTATATTATTTACTTAAATGTATGTATGCTAAGTACGATTATTAACTTTTTTTAATCTAGATGTTATATTATCATAATATAAAATCTAGATTTAAAAAACTTAGTAACACTTTGTTTCTAGTAAAAAGCCAATTGTACCTTTACTTTCAAAAACTGAATAGCGTAGTTAGTGACCCTCAGTAATACTTAATTTTTAACTTTATTTTACTATTTTTTAACTAATATACTCTTCACAATGTTTCGTAGGTACAAAAGCCACGTCCGTTCTGTGTGCTTATAGTCTTTGATATTGAGAAACCATACCTCAGCGTTGTGGCGCTGCGTGTTTGGATATTTGGTTAGACGATATAATTAATTCTAGACTGCAGTCCGATCACGTAAAGCGCTGAAGCGCACTTGAGTTTAAAATAAGCAAAAATGGCAGCGACTTTTGTCTCAAATGTCTTCTCTAGTGTAACGTATATCTCGATGGAAGGAAGCCATTTTGCAAGACTATTCAGCGTCAAGAGATAATATCCATTTATCGCTCACTCTTTCGCACTATACAAGTGCTGAAGTGTTCCATCCCGCTCGCTCTGTCGTGTGTTTCCGTTCATCGTAATTTACTACGTTCCTTGTGGCTTCGTTCAACACACGAAACTTCGGGGCACTTCGGAGATTGTGCTGTGACATTGGCACTTAATGTCATCCAGCTCAAGTGACTTTGAATCGGGAGATAGCCAAGACGATTTAGACGATTGTAAGCTAACCATGTCCAATGCAGAAGAGCTGAGGAAAATACGAGCGGCCAGAGG
The DNA here is from genome assembly GCA_963854805.1 of Plagodis dolabraria. Taxonomy (NCBI): domain Eukaryota; kingdom Metazoa; phylum Arthropoda; class Insecta; order Lepidoptera; family Geometridae; genus Plagodis; species Plagodis dolabraria. Next base: position 4,019,322 of record OY978443.1, on the reverse strand, counting down.
GCAGTGCAAATCTTTTATTACCAGACTAGAGGCCTTCTTCAATGAAAAACAGCATGATGCTCAAGATATAGACCAAGAGCAGTTAGAGGCCCGCGAACGCTGCCTGCATGAGCAATATTCAAAATTTCAGGAAGTACAACTTCAAATATTATACATCGATGAAAAAGACGATGAAACCAATGTCATAGAAGACCGCTTTTTCCGACTATGCGCCATTATTAAAAGAAGCAAGACGCTCGGTGCGTGCGCTCAGATCAGCGAGACAAATAAACAAAATCGTGTCAAACTACCAGCCATTAACCTGCAACAATACGACGGACGAGATATCAGTGCTTTCCAACCATGGATGGAGTTGTTCACGGCAGTAATTGACAGTGATAAAAAGCTAACCCCCATTGAGAAGTTATATTACCTAAGGACTCTGACCAAAGGGGAATCACTGCAAATTATAGAAGGGTTGCCTGTAAGTAATGACTCATACAAATCTAAAAGCTCTACATCCTTTAAATAAAAGATATTGTAATCCCTTTTTGCTAATATCTACACATGTAGGCATTTTGCTTGATATGCCAGCTATTCAGCGTGGTACAGCCCAACAGCTACGGGAAATAACTGTCCGGATAAGGCAGCAACTTACAGCGCTACAAAATTTAAATCAATCTGTTGATCAGTGGGATGCTGTTCTGTTATGTGTTGTGATGCGTAAATTAGACCCTTTGACTGTTCAGCTGTTCCACTCTGAAAAGGATTTTGCAGCTTCACTGCCAAATTTAAATATTGTGGTTCCGCGTTACTTGCAACTGTCTGAAGCGGATGAATTTACCTTGTTTGCATATTGTGATGCTTCAGCTGATACCATGGGTTGTAATATTTATGTCAAGGTTAAAATATCTGGTAAATACCAAGCATACCTATTATGCTCTAAATCAAAAATTGCCCCTTTGAATTCCAAATTAACAATACCAAGGCTTGAATTGAATGGTGCTTTGCTTTTGGCTAAACTTATATTCAAAGTTGCAAAGGTATTACCTAACATCAAAAACATCAACCTATTTACGGATTCTAAAATAGTTTTAGGATGGTTGAGTTCCAATTTAAATAATTTACCACCATATATTGCCAATAGAGTCAAAGAAATTAATAATAAAACTATAGGTATGACATGGTATCACACACCAGGAATTATAAACCCAGCTGATATATTGTCAAGAGGCTGTAGCCCTCAAGAATTAAATCAAAATAAGCTATGGAGCCAAGGCCCCGACTATTTATATTGTGAAAGTAGTTGTAACTTTTACACTTCAACTATTGAATTACCAATTCAACAAATACATAAAGATTTTGTCAATGTCAATCACTCAGTTGATGTCCTATGTACTGAGCAGCAAGTGTTTTCACTTTTCACAAAATTTTCAAATATTCATAAAATGCAAAGAATAATCTCCTATGTTCTAAGATTCCTTAACAAATGTAGGCATACTGTAACTGTGTCTGGCAATTTTTCTGCAAAGGAATTGAAGCATGCCTTGAATATAGCTATAAAAGGTGTTCAAAGTATACATTTTAGTGAAGAAATAAAATAATTACAACTCAACAAACAAATAACAACAAATTTAAAATCTCTACATCCATTCATTGACACAGATGGTTTACTCCGCGTAGGAGGTAGGCTTCAAAATTCAAGCCTTTCCTTTGCAAGAAAATTCCCAGTCATTTTGCCAAGCAAATGCCATCTAACTAGAATTATTATACAAAATGAGCATATATCATATGCATGCTGGATTTAAAATTTTATTTAGCAATTTATCGCAAAAATACCATATTGTAAATGGTATTAGAGAAATAAAGGGTGTAATACATAAATGTATTGTCTGTGCTAGGCAAAAGGCTGAAGGTGCTCAGCAACTAATGGGCTCTCTCCCACGAGAGCGAGTAACACCAACCAAACTTGTTTTTAATGAAGTCGGGTTAGACTATTGCGGGCCTTTTGATATAAAGCAATCTACAATAAAACGTTGTGTAGTTTCGAAGGGATATGTTTTAGTATTTGTTTCTTTCAACACGAAGGCTTCACATCTGGAATATGTATCAGACATGACAACGGAAACATTTTTATCTGCACTAAAAAGGTTTATTGCTCGTAGGGGCTTGCCTTCTGTTGTGCATTGTGATAATGCATCCACCCTGAAGGGTGCAAATAACAAATTGCGTGAACTCTACCAATTACATAATAACACAGATTTTCAAAGCCAGGTGCAAGGCTTTGCTGCCGTTAAGGGCATACAATTTAAATTCATTCCTGCATACAGTCCGCATCACGGAGGCCTGTGGGAATCAGCTGTTAAATCAGCAAAGTATTTTCTAAAGAGAGTCACCGGCAATAAAGTATTCACATATGAACAATTTAATACAATTTTGTGTCAAATAGAGGCTATTCTAAATTCTAGACCATTGGTGCCTTTGTCTCAGGATACAACAGATTACTCAAACTTGACCCCAGGCCACTTTCTTATTGGCTGTGCGCTAATTTCTTACCCAGAAGAAAATTTAACAGACATTCCTACTAACAGATTGAGGCTTTGGAGGTGTTGTGAACAGGTGCGACAGCATTTCTGGAGAGCATGGTCGAATGAATACTTGTCAATAATAAATAAGCATACCAAGTGGTTCAAAGAACACCCAAATTAAAAGAAGGTATGTTGGTGTTACTCCGTAATCAAAACACACCACCTATGCAGTGGCCTGTTGGTAGAATATCTACAGTAGTTACTGGATTAGACGGTAGAGTTAGAATTATTGTAGAGATCAGAACAGCTAATGGCAAATTACATTCAAGAGCAATAACAAAGCTGGTTGTTTTGCCCACTGAGGATTAAAAATACATCTAATTTGCTGTCAACTGGTCTTATTTAGTAAAGCTTATTAGTTTTGTAAACAATTTATAGATAGACGCTAGCTATAGTATATAAGTTCTAGCTATAATAGATAAATGCTAGCTATAGTGGATAAGTTAGGATGTGAGGCCAGCAAGGATATAATTTCAAGTACTTAACTAAACAATTATAATAAAATTTGTATTGTAAAATTCTTTATTAAATAAAACATCAGTAGTAGACATCTCATAGTAAACATTCTCAATGTAAGAGTTACAAATAAAGTTTCAAGGCATTTTGGCCGGCCCAACTTATGTTAACAAACATAAAAGTAGTAGTTTTTTTTTCTAATAAATTGTGTTAACACTATATTGTACATGGCAATAATTTAGGTAGAATTTTATAATCTGTGTAATCGTTCTTCTCTTCGCCATCTCAAAAATGTAACGCTGGTCTTCGTGCAATAAATTCGTTTAATTCATAAAAGTCAAGGATTTTCATTTCACCTTGACACAAATTTAACAAACATTGTTAGCGACGCATCCATTGTTATTATTTTAATACAAGATAGGCAGTTAAGAATTTTTATCCACATTAAATTGTAAAAGTATCTGTCATACGAGCGCAGCTACCGTGGGCCGTCCGAACATAAAAGCAAGCGCGTCTAAATCTCGTGCCTTTTGTGATTATAAACTTTAAAAAGTTCAAGTGAATTTATTATTTATCGGGTCACACCACCGAATCATCTACAAATACAATCGGTACTTACATTACTTACACGCGTGACACTTTATGTAGTGATTGAACGTGTGTTACAATGAATTGTTGTAGACAATTACTAAAGCTTCAGTTTGCGCATAATTAAGTGTAAGCAATCATTTTTTGCTATAGCTTTAGCTTTCCTATGTGAGCTCTAACTCCTTTAGTCACATCTTTTACATTCGGAATTGTAAGTAAACGTTTTGGATTGAGGTGGGAGACGACTTGCAAATACTGTTTTGACATTAAAGAGGCGTATCCTTTCGGGGCGTCTTCTTTTGAAAGAGTGGAAGAATTTATTGTGTCGACTGTTCTATGCTATATAGGTATTAGTAGTATAAGAAGACTTATACTTGCACTGTAGGAGAAAAAATAATTCTATCCTTACATGCAGGTGTCATATCACTACATAGTTACCAATCTTGATCTATTTAACACTTATGAGTTACAACTTTTTAGTTTTGACCGTTAAATGACGGATGTTTTTCTAATAGTTTTCTTTCTGTTCTATCACATCTGTGGTGTTTTTAACTATTATTATCATTTTATGTACTTGTCTTTGTCTACTGACTATAAAATATCTGCGAAAACTTTGATTTGGTTTCTGTTATGTATATTTTTCATTAATATTATTTATATCGTTGTTGTGCGCACCCGGTGCTTTGGGATAGCAGGCTATAACGACTGCTATCCTATACAGTGAGCTAAGATATGTCAAACATGTGAACGAAAAGATTAGGAATTCCTTTTTTAAACTCAAGGTTATGTATAACATAAAAAAATACATATCAGAGAAGATAAGGATTTTACTATGTGATTTTATAGTACTATCACCCTTCACCTACTGCAGTGCAGTTTATGGTCCCAGAATTTGGGCAGTGACTGAACGAGCTATCCAAAGAGTCCAAAATGCATGCGCACGCTTCTGCTTTACTATACCTAGAAGAGAACATGTCACTCCCTATCTTGTGAAAAAAGGAATTTTGTAGTTGTAACATGAAGTTACGAAGGGAGCTATATTTGGCATGCATTACTCAAAAGGTTTTGTGGAACAAAAAACCTGAGTACCTTTTCGAAAAGCTTAGATGGTCTAAAAACATTAATCCTATAAACACACGCTCAAAGTTCCGCAACACACTTGCAATACCTAAACATAGATCCACTGGTTTTAAAGGTTGCTTTAAGTTCAGTGCATCTAAGATATGGAACGATCTCCCACCACCTTTAAGAGAAAAGACAAGCTGCAATATTTTTAAAATAAAACTGAAACGAATTCTTTTGGACCGTCAAAATCATAATTTTAAAGCAACTTTTAAAACGTCAAACAGAAACCGAAATGTAAAACACCCCGTACACAATCCCTCTGGCTTAAACATGACCTCTTAGACACACTTACCGCCGCAAACAAACGCACACATACTCTCACCCTCACCCAAACACACAAAAAGATCTTCAACTAGCAACTTATCAGGTATTTTTTTAATGCACTGTGTAACCTTTCTCATATCAATCATTTCTCAGATACGACTGTGATCTGTTTCCTTATGTTTAATTTATTTTAATTGTGATCCGCTTTAATATCTATGTCTCTCGGTCGGCAAACATCCGTCCGAGCAGGTATATGCTGAAAAACAGCGCAGCGCACGTTAGTACTTAACGAATGCGCTGCACAATGCTGAGCATACTCCTTTTGCCTTATGTTTTTTGGTTGTTTGTCAATCTCTCTTATATTGTATTTTTTTTTGTGTATTAATAAGGCAATAAATGGCTATTTTATTTATTTATTTAATAACGCGATCAACATGAATAAATGAAACATCTTATATAAATGAAGTGACTATACATATATCTGTGCTGTAGCCTATATATATTCATGGAATAATCAATATCAAGATACCATCGAATTTAATGCGAGTATCTTGCGTGAATATGAAATTCCTATGTAAGAGACGCGGCTTTGGTAACTTAATTAATTAACCAAAAATGTTTTATGCGATACAATGTGTTATTATGAAGTAAAAGCTTCCATAAAGCGTTTTTAGGAATTATTAATTGTAATTTGCGAAAGTTATTGTATTTTTAATTAATGCCTACTAAACTCATCTCGTGGTTCATAATTTAAGGGTTTCATATAAAAACAGGTTTCTTGTTTTAACCCTAATATACTATGCCTACGCAGTCTGTCGTATCTTTATAAGGCCATTCTTTTGAACCGTGAGCGTTTGGCGTAGGTAGTTGAACATTTCACAGTTCACAGAATATGGCAAAATAGCTGATAACCTAACATATATTAATAAAATATATAAACCCATTTTCTTATAAAGTAATATGAAACAATACATATGTAATCTGCTCAATGTGTCAATGACAATATATGCCAAGATAGAAAAAATCAGCTACCTGTTCATGGATTTCTTAAATTTTACACCCCAGTTTTTTTTAGATTTATTACTTATTCTAGATTTAATTTTGGTGGTAGATCTATGTTCTACACTATATAACCACTTCTATTTCAAGCCTGTAAATAATTCCGATATCAAGCGACCCGCGATTTACGGAGACAGACATGTAATGTATGATCCGACACAAACATGCGAACACCTAAATAGCTAGAAAATTATAACTGGGTGATGCCGGCGGCAAAGGGGTATCTACTGACCGCGCTAACACAGCCCTAAATTTATTTAAATCAAGTACCGATATCAAATAAATGGGATTATATTATAATTTGGTACACTATTTCGTGCGGCGGCGGCTAGAGAACTTGGTCCCAAGAGGTACCTAACTTATTATCTTACCCTTACAGCGCTGTACTCTTCTGGGTACCTCTTAAGTATAGTGTGCACGTTGTGTTTTCCAAACAAACTTAATATCGTCACATTTTTAAGACCACGTGTCCAAACCTAGTAATATAGTATGTCCTTAAACTTTGTATTTATGCTCCTGATTTTCCAGTTTTTCGTTTTGTTATTTGTATTATCTCTATATGTTAAAACAACAATCACAAACAAAACAATTTTTCAAAGTAATTAAGTAAAATCTTAATTTTAGAATTAATTAATTATTAATAAATTAATAATTTCGTGAAAAACGATTGTCATGATTTCAGTATTTTAACGATACTATTTATTTAAAAGGTGTTCAATTGATGGAAACTGTTCGCATTTTGAATATTTCGTTTAAATGTAATTCATTTGATTTCCACAAAGAAAGATGACATTCGAAATCGGAGGCAGTTTTGGAGGCTCATTCCGAGCAGAGCTCTAGTTCAGTCAAGACGTAGTAACGTTATATTGTTTTAGCTGTTCTGAAGAATACTTATTGGCACGATACGTTGGTTCGTTTGGTCGGGGCAACTCCCTGATAATGCTTTCGCTGTATCGAGCTAATAACGATTGCTATTGATGCAATAGAATTTGATCGAGGCTACTCTTTGATAATTCTATTGCAACTTGATCAGTCAGCTTTATTAGCAGTAAATATTAGTTGTCTAACTATCCCAGACTGTATTACAAAACATAATACTGTCGTAACGTGACTGCATTATAAAACGTGTATTCGTATTACAAAACGCGTTAAGTTTTGCTTAAACGAGACGAAAAGTCGAACTTCCGGTCACGTGAACTGAGTCCAAAATTACACGGCAACGAAAATTATGATTGGTGTCATGTAATATATCCTATGCGATTGGCTGCATTTTGTATAAAACATTAAGTATGAATTGAACTAAACTTTGGAAATCTGACATTAAGAAGTTAATCACCGTGTATAGCTTGAACTTGGTTCAATTTATTATAAAAGAGAATAGAATAACATTTATTGCCAGTAAAACACCATTTAACAGGAAACAAATAGAACATGGAATAATGACTATCTAATTTAACTGGCAATAGGGGTAGGCTCAGCACTGTACTGCGTAAGCCGGATGGTTCACGCAGGGCTGGTTTTCAGCATATCCCTGTGCTCGAATATAGGTGTTAATCGATTTAAAGTAAGTGATGCGGATACGTTCATAATACTTATAAAATTAAAGTTATCCACGTAACACTCTTAAATATAAAAAAAAATATTCATTACATGTAAAATACGATACCTCATATAAAGAAAATAAAAAATATTACATTACATAATTTATGGCAGCTATATAATAATATATATATATATATATATATATATATATATATATATATATATATATATATATTATTATTTATTATAATTTATGACAGTGATATTAAATAGGAGCTCTGAACTCAATCATAGCCGGGAACTGAGTTTGTTTAGAATTGATTGTGTTCAACAATAAAGCTTCAACGGTGAAATCGGCTCTAACAGTAGCCTCAAGTATTTATTAAATAATCCTATTACAAAAATATGAGTTACTGAGGAAAAAAATACAAAATGAGCATTATCCTTAGCAGAAATTTAATAATAACTATAACTGCGATACCGCCTAGTATGGCTGTAACACGAAATTCCGATGAAGTCAACATGGCTTCGCTAATTCAATTACATAATATAGAAAAGCTTGGGTGTGGTGTAATCTGGATAATATACGAGAAAATAAGAGCTCATTTAAGAAACTGCTGACAAGTTATTTGAGAATTAGGCTATCAAAATGAGTAAGGTAGTTTTCCTTACAGTTTAGTTGGTCTTGACACACCTTTTAACACCTTTTAAAGGTGAGGGTGAAGTTTTTAAACAATATATTACTAGTTTATAAAATAAATTTTGTGCACAATATTTTATCTCATGCAATATTTACTAATACTTTACAAGACTTTATTCCTTTCCAATGAAAATTATATATTTTTGGCATTATTTGTTATTCTTAATAAGTCCCAACGAAGTACATAGCAAAGTTTGATCAGTGTGCAAAATAAATGCTTCAACTTCGGAACCTCCTTCTTTTTGGAAATATATTAACATGTTGCCCGTAATTATATCGAGAGAAACGAAATATCGATTTAAATTGCACAACCATTCCGATATGGAGGTATCAATCTAAATATCTAGCTTCTGAACGCAACTTTATTAATGTTATATTGCACTGCCCTGAACATCTACTAACATAAATAGAGATGAAAATGTTCCAGGACGAAAATTATCTGTTGCTTAAATTTCATTTATTTTGTTTAGCAAACAAAGTTCCAAACAAACAGCATAATCACATTTATATTCGTTTTATGTTCAGAGTAAGCTAAGATGTTGTGATAAACCACGGTCGAGGTTTAATATATTAACTTGAGCAAAGGTAAGCAGGTAATAATTATAAGTACAATTTTATAATAATGTACTCACACGGTTCACTGGCTGCTAAGGAGCTTAAGTTATTTAATTTTGGGTTATTAAAAGACAGTAACGTTTTCGGTGCTTGTGTCGGCCCATTAAAATAGAGTTTTACTAAGGGTAGGGAAAGATTTTCTAGATCGTTTGGCTTACGTAATTACCCTGCCACGGACGTGAGTTTACATGAGTTTGTAGACTAAGAAAGTTAAAACGAGGGGTTTACGATAATTTGAAATCGTTTGCAGTTTTCCATCACCTACCGTGATGGTTCACACGCGAACGTGTGCCTACCTAACTCGTAACATGTAAGTTAAATGGGCACTTATTTAATTCTGGACATACAACCCTTTATATAATGTTTGTATTTTGTGCGATACAAAAAGGAACTTATTAAGGTTGAAACCTACAATTCAAATCGATATAGGTACATTTTGAGGTTATTTAGGTCTTCGTGGAGCCACTGTGTAATGCATTAGTTTCTGGTTAAGTAGTTGTTAAATTTTTTATTTCACCAGAGCCACATACATTAAACATGCCAATTTATACATACTAAAAGTAAAATATTATTTGTTATTTTTTCACCAGTTATGTAACAATCTGTAATGGATTTATTTCTAGATATATGTAAATATTTTCTAAATAAATCAATTACAGATTACCAATGGGCCCCATATTCTTATATATCACACCATACCCCATACTCTCTTTAAGGCTAACCTATCAGGCATTAAAAAAAAAACAAAAAAAAATTCTATATAGATGCCTCAGAAAAAAGGTACACCATAACAAGTAGCCCTCAATTTGATTTGAAATTTTTCGTTATACATGTAGTTCGTTTTAGAAAGGCATGTTCCAGTAGACCGTATCATCGCTCTGCACCTGCTATTTCAATATATTTTTATTTTATTTTATTTATTTATTTATAGTCTACCAACAATTATTACATAAATTCTTGCTTAAATCTAAGTATATATATGTCAGTTCTACGCTAAATGCATAATTACTTACAGGTAAAGACAGAATGCACTATTGAAACTTTGGTTATAAGTGAGTTACTTATAAATTATACAAATATACCTGCACCATTTTTCGGATAGGTGGCTAAATAACTGTATAGGTAAGGGACCCTGAAGGTTATCCTTTTAAAAGGTCTGGGCAATCGAAGTAATTTCTAAGGAGCTTGTATGCAAACACAACATCTGAAAGATCTCTGCGGGTTGACAGTGATGAATATTATTTATTATGATAGTAAATATAAGTGACCAGACATAGCTCCCTAAATCAAATATTTGCAGACATTATAGATAGATAGATAGGTAATTCTTTATTGTACACACCATTAAATTACAAAGTATTAAAATATGAAGGCTTACAATCAAGTGTTACAATGGGCGGCCTTATCACTAACAGCGATCTCTTCCAGGCAACCTTAGAATGGAGAGGAAATACGGGAATTATAAGACGGGGGTGCAACAAACTAATATAAAAAGTGAGGTTAAACAAACTATGCTAACTTAAAATTTAAGCAAAAAAAATAAAAAATATTTTTATCAAAAACAGACAGATGACCTAGATACTAATAATATACATACCATAAATACTAATAATAATATACATATTTCAATACTCTGTCAGACATACACAAATATAATAAATTATATTCATATATATATTCATATATATCTATATACATACACAGACATACTATACAATATAATATACCTTATTATGCTGTTTGCAAATAAGTACATGTACATTTCGTATACATATCCTACAATTGTGACGATAAAGGGCAAGAGATACGCAGTTTGTAACAGAATGGGTGTTATTACTCGGACAAGTAAAACTTTTTGACTTGGCTTTTAAATATGGATAAAGATTGAACTAACTAACTAACTAGATAGATTTATCGTGCGCTAAACCGAAGCGTACTGTACATTTTATCCGTAACTAAGAAGTTAAAGACGTTTTCAATTAATATTAGGTATATACAAACAGCCACAATTATAGACAAGTATCCACGGCGTCGCCCACGTTCAATTATACGCTTTTTAAATTTCCGCTCTCTCGGGAACTACTCAGTAAATCGGTATAAAAAGTTATTCTATTAATTGATAGAGTACTTATTAAATGTATGTAAAATTTCGTCGATATCCGCTTAGGAGTTATTAATGCGAAAATCTTGTGTTTGTTAACATTGACAATCTTTCGCATTTATAATTTTCTGCGAGAACTCATGTTATTAACCGACTTCCAAAATACGGGGAGGTTAACAATTCGACACTTTTTTATGTATGACCACGCATAACTTTTTACAGAGTAATTTTGATAATTTTTTATCATACTTTTCAGTGTTAGATGTCATTCCATGTTTTGTTTTTTTTTGTTTAGCAAAGTTGGTCGGACTATGTTTTTTATGGGAGCGTGACGGAACAAGCGGTAACCTCTCTGGTTATAACAGATGCGTGAAGAACTGCACTGCGCCCGTCGCGTTGTCCCCTGAGACATAGAGCTGTTAAGTGTCATGTATCTGTAATTTTACTGCGGAACACACTGTTAAGTGCTTGGCGACAGATTTTCTACTTGAGAGTGGTAGCTAGCCAGGAGAACATGCCCTTCTACCTTGCGGTGAAGCTCAAGCCGGTGGAGGCGATTAAACCAAGGACCAGCGGCACGGCAGTCTGTAACTTTTACAGCACGGCTATCATTGTTTCAAAATGTAATATCACATTGTTTAGCTGGGACTATTTTTGCACAGTAATGTGTAAGCCTTACCTGTCATTCGAACAACTCACCCCTTGACACTTTGTTACGCACAGAAATAACGAACACAGTTTACGATTTACAAGTAAATTGCAGTAAATTCCTTTTGATTCGCAAAACCTTACAAAATCTCGTGACACACGTTCGTCGGGTAAAGCCTTTATGACATGCGAAAGGAACGGAAAACAGATTGATGGGATCCGGACGTATTGGAAACCACAAGGAAAAATAGAAGTTTGTAAAACGCTCGTTTTCCACCCACTGGTTCGAGGAAAAAGGAGGTCGCTTTCATTTCACATCAAAACAGGGAATTTTACCCAAAATAAATTATCTTACAATTTCAAATTCCAGTGTACGATGTATGTACTCGTAATGAGATTAGGTATTTCGACCGTATCATTACAATGTCAGAAGAAATAATGGTTCCATCTTTAAATAATTATTTTGAAACTGTAACAGGTCCAACTCTGTACATTGAAGATATTTTGAAGTCAATTTTTGACAGCAATCTGTAGCTGATACTGATGCACATCTAATATATTTTGTTCTACCGCCACACAAAACCGCCGTTTACAAATCGAAATTTTAAAGAAACGCACAAAGTACTTTGCGTCTACATTTACAGTGCGAACCGCGAAGGAACTATCTGAGTTACTTAACATGAATACTGTCTTCTAGAAAATACAACCCGGGAGTTTTCAAATCCAAAGTAAAGAGCTCCTTTCTGAGCTATGGTTTACTAAGAGTGCTTCACCGCAGACCATAGCGTTGCTTAATATGGAGATAAACAGTGCTGAAATGTGAATAATTAGTCTGCAGGCAGGGCAATCGCGAACTAAGTCGCAGGTACAGCTAGTAATGAAATAAGACAAGCCTTTTAACTTTAAAATGTATGACGAATTGTTGCTGAATAAGATACTATTCACTAAATTATTATAACGAATAACTAATTTACAAACATTTATTACAGTGATTTGTGACATAAAAGAGCATACTCATCTAATACCATCTCAAATCCCATCACTCGGAAAATATATATTCAACGTATGATATAAAAGCGAATTCTCATAAAATACAGTGACATGTACGACGACGTTTAATAAAATATGTTGACAGTTAATTTTACATGTAAGAATATATGTGTAGCTTGAAACTTAGTCTTTACAAGTTTAGTATTGCCATAGATAAATTACTTTATCATTTTTCTATGGTATTGCCAACGGTGACATCTATAATAGAGGTAGCTCATAATGGTTTACTTAAAAAACAACCAAACTGAGATAATTTGTCAACCAAATTTCTTGTGGTATATATATATATATATATTCTTCAGACTATAACCTCGAAATGTTGACTGTCAAGGACAGCTGCCGGCACAAACCGTTAGCTGCTTGGCGACAGATTTTCTACTTAGCTAGACAGGCAGAAAAATGCCCTATCTGGTGGTAGATGCTATAACTTCTATCATCGTACAAGACAACAACTTTGTCTGAAGGCTTAACGCGCCTTCCTAACCACGAGCATGCTCAGTGAGAACGCCAATAGCGGTCACCCATGCTATGACAGCAAGTGACTATGCTTAATTTAGTTGATCGGTTAAGAACTATTGCAAGCTAAGCTACAAGAACTTCAAAGCTTCGACCAAAATTTATTTCGTCAGCCTTCGTTTGGACTCCTTCATACCCATGGCATACATACTTAGCACTCTCATCTTGTTTTTGAAACCTCCTCATGACCTACCCATACCACGTTAAGAACTGACATGATAGGCTATTCATATGATTATACATGTGTATAATTACTCCTAAGTAAATGTGTCGATATACCTAACAATCTACGATTAAACAGCAATTTTTAGAGGCGATGGAGAATTTAAAATTCATTATTCAGTAGCTTAGCCGTGAACCCCAGTTGGTAATGTAGGTAGTGTAGAGACACGGCAAATACGACCTATATCATTTCCGAGTAAATTGCCATCGTTGCTGTGGTTCCGTTGTCAAAATCCCAGGACACTTCATGGATCCTGATTTTCGGTTAATTTTATTAGCCATCGCTAGGATTTCATCGGACTAAATTTACTCGACATGTATACTAACCAATACACAATAAAATGTGCCATACAAATAACTATGTTAGTATCCCCACATATATAGAACAGTGCTCGCATAAAACTTTTGCATTCGAAGAATCTAAAAATCACTACTATATATCTATATGTACTTATAATAAAACTGTAACAGGTCCAATTCTGTACATTGCAGATATTTTGAAAATATTTTTTGAGAGCACTCTGTTGCTGATACTGATGCCAAAATTGTATTTTTTTTTATTTTTGTCTGTCTGTCTCTCTGTCTGTCTGTCTCCCGGCCGCGTATCACTCCAAAACTACTGAATGGATTTAAATGAAACTTAGCACGATTTGAGTTCATAGTATACTATATATACTAAAAGGACATAGGATACTTTTTATCCCGAAATTCAGCACGTTTCCCTGGGAAAGGGGATCAAAATGTACACTTAGTTGTAATTTATTAACGTGTAATCCGGATTTCAATAATTCTGTTTTTGTAAGAATATTGGTACTTTAACCATTGTACTTCAAGTACCCCACGGGGAGCCCTGCACCCCACGCGCAGCCTGGCACTCCACAAGCAGCCGGGCACCCCACGGGCATCACGGCACCCCACGTGTAGCCCGGCACCCCACGGGCAGCCCGGCACCCGATGGGCAGCCTGGCACTCCACGGGCACCTCGAACCCCACGGGTAGCCCGGCACCCCACAGGCAGCCAAGCAACCCGCGGGTAGCCCGGTACTCCACGGGCAGCCGGACACCCCACGGGCATTTCAGCACCCCACGGACATCTCGGTACCCCACGGGCAGCCCGGCACCCTTATTTAGTTTTTTTTTGGAATCCGGAAAATACAACCTGTGAGTTTTCAAATATAAAGTAAAAAGCTCCATTCTGAGCTATGGTTTACTAAGAGTTCTTCACTGCAGATCACAGCGCTGCCTGCTTAATAAGAGATAAACAGTGCACAAATATGAATAATTAGTTTGCAGGTACGGCAATCGCGAACGTAGTCGCGGGTACATCTATTATCAATAAAGCTGAGAACCACAATATATTAGTTTTTAAACGATTAAATGAATTGTGCGAATTTTTATTTAGAGTAGTACATAGTAACGTTAGAGCGGTCCTTAATGTGGGATACTACGTGCGTTGACACTTCAGTGTCTTTTGAAGCAGTGATAGCTCAGTGGCATTGGCATGGACTGCCGCGCAGCAGGTCCATGGTTCGTATCCCGCCGCGAGCTTGAGCTTCACCGCATGGTGGAAGGGCATTTTGTGATTGCCCGCCTGGCTAACGACCACCCGTTATTACATCGTGTGTGGAGAATTGTGTCCGTAGAGGCTGGGAGCTCATCTTATTTTCCAAAACTTATTCTTGATCGATACGACGCGCGAACAAAATGCTGGCACCTATTCAGCTTAACTAATAAGCATTGCAATCCAACGGGGTTATGTGCTGCTAATGCTTTTAGTATACCGCGGGCAGCTACCAACTGGTAGTGAGCATTTGGAGTACCTGTAGACCTTTGGATAGCTTAAAAGCTTTCAGTGTAATCGCTGTAGTGTTATACATATAGTTTGTAGTATTTTCTCAACAAAGGCCAACCAAATCACTAATCAAAAAGACTAGCAAACAAAGCACACATCAGAACTGAAATTAAGTACCACAAACTACGATGCTTACAGATGTATGTACTAAAGTAATAGCTACAATTACATAAGCTACCATGGTATGATAAAATAGTCTAGCATCTTCTAAGAATAGTATTAAATAAAAATTCATCTTTACAATCTAAAGATATTGACATATTCTATATTTAAGTTTGAGGGCCCGTTTCAGAATGTCTTAATAAAGTTTCGGGTTGCTATGCAACACATAAAATAACTGAATGATAAAAATGACAGTTGACATGCAGCGCGTTTCAAGCTTTAACCAATGGATAGGCTAAATCGATGACTGTGAAACGCAAAGATAGTGTTTTATTTATTAAATATGTTCTGTGTAGTAAAACCGGAACTTACTCGAACATTCTGAAACAGGCCGTTAGAGTGTCAAAATATAAAGAAACAAATTACAACACAAAGTGTTCTACTCCGAACTTGTTTGCGTCACTACAAAATTAGCACTGTATTACACATGATTTCACCAAATTCGGAATCGTAATAATTTGCCAGTAACCATGTAATATGTAATATCAGGAACCACAATGAAGACGTTTCACAAAGATTTAATATACGAGTTACCAGATACAGAGCAATTATATAACAGACACAATAATATAACAGACTCTGCCACTTTTACTGACACACCACAATTCTTCAGCACTCCTTATATTAAACTTTTATATAAAGAAAAAGTCCGGTGTTGTAAAGTTAAAAATTTGGTGTGGGCAAGTTCGCTAAAGTTTTACTATCTCCTTGTTGGAAAAAAAAACTTTAAAAGATATTTGCAACTTGTTTAGGATCAGAAATTTTATGAACTGAATTTTGAAGCGCTCGTAGCTAAGTTTGCTTAGCCATTCGATCGAAACGATCGGCAAAGTTAAGCAACGTCCGCCTCGGTCAGGAGTTGGATGGGTGACCGCTGTCATAGAGAAATGCTACTTAATTTATCTATGCCGCTGGTGACATTACTACTGAGCGCTTCCGTGCTTCGGAGGTCCCGGTTGTTGTCTTCGGATGGAAGTCGTTATAGCATGGTGGTAGGGCATTTTGCGAATGCCCGCCTGGCTAGCTACCACCCTCAAGTAGAAAATCTGTCGCCAAGCACCTAACGGTGTGTTCCGACAGCTGTCCTTGAGAGCCAGTAATTCTAGGTTAGCCTGAAAAACATCTTCAACCACATCATCACTTACCATCAGGTGAGATAGTGGTCAACGGCTAACCTATCAGGCATAAAAAAAACATTAAAAGTTGAAAGAGATTTCTTTTCATCATAATAGGTATTTATAGTCTTCCAATTTGTTTATTTTACAGTCACGTAGTTTGTTTCGATTAAAAAGAGATTGAACACACAATCGGACTAAAATAACTTTTGATTACTTCCTAACATAATTATAGAAGTGTGTTCTGAATGGTGAATATTTTCCGCGATGGAGATAAATATACAAACACAACTTTTTCCAATACACATTCTTAAATTTTCCATTTAACTAGCTATTTTGCTATTAATGAGTAGGTCTGCAGAAAATATACTATTGTAGATGTCATCGGGTTTTCCTTATAGGCTAAGAGTACGATTTAAACATAAAAAAGAAATGGTAATGCAGTTATTTCTGATACTGACCCTCCTCTATGTTAGTCCGATTCGCTCAGTGGTTTTTTTAATTATGTGAGGCAAAGGAACCCTAAAGAGGCGAGAAATCACGCAGACTGAAATTCAGAATTCCGGTGTAAACGTGCGCATTGATGTATGGAACATCGTATTGATGTATTTGCTCGTATTTCTTACCGCCAAATGTCAAGGACTACGAGATTTGCGCGGGATGCTCGCTTCTCACCGAATAAAAGCCTGAATTTACTCGTGCAAAGCTATAGGTAGGTTCCAATATAAAATACGCTACGCCACGAACAATGCGTAGCCGAGAGGCAAAAAGGACCTTTATCATAGTCTGTCCTTTCGGCTGTCTGTATGTCACACCCTCGTAGTTTCTAGTTTTAGATTTGGGTTTAGTTTTAGGAGTTCCATAAATTGCTTAAATGGACATTTACTTTTACTTAGTTTTTACTTGCAACGGTCTGTCACAAACTATCGGGTCAGGATGAAGTTTAAGGTAAAAACATTGTGGTTTACTTCATTTACAAGCTTCAGGGCATAACATTTTCATGTGTTTTCTTTATTTTACTTTAAAAAGATGGGAAGTTGCTACGAATAAATGGTTAATTAACATTTGAAAGCATTGCATCTACTCGAGCACTGAATACTGAAAATAGCAGAACATAATTATGACCAAATTGACCTCAATCTTTGAAATAAATTATGTGAGACAAATTTTAACTTATTATAAAAAAGAAAAACACAATAAGAGAGAAAGTAAAACCATCAGCATAATACAAGTATGATACAAATGGAAGGATTTGTAATGTAGTCATTTTGGGTCAACATTTATAGGAAAGAGGGTGCAGGACTATGATCTCAACGAGGGTTTCCCCAATCTGTGTCAGAGGCCAAGAAAACGTGGTAAGAATGGAAAGGGTACTTTTAAAAAGGGTACATTTTATCGGTGGCTAAGGTTTCGTTGCACGACTGACTCCGGACCCACCCATTTCATATTGTGGAGTAATTCGTGCGTATGATGTGGCATTTTCCAATTCAAATGATCATGATTTCACTAAGCCTAATAGGATATTCAGAAACTCGAATTATTTTTAGTCATATATGGACAGTAATAGGTATATCAATTGATTTCGTCGCGATCCATTCAGACAATAATCAATCGCTTAACTATCATATAAATTGTGTAATTCAGTGTAATTCAGTGTACAATAATGACACATTAAAGATGTTTATATGAATAAGTAATTTATAATGACTTATAATAAAGTCAATTAGACTTATAAAGAATTTCAGAAACTTCTCAAGCGATGTTGATAAAAAGTGTTATCAATATCTGTTGAGTAAATGGGGTCAACTAGGTGGTACAGCACCAAAAAAAGAATCATCATTTTGGGCCACGATTGCCAAAGTAATCACATGACAAACATACAACACCTCCTTCTTTTTAGGAAGTCTGTTAAAAGTTGCAGTTGTCGTGTTTAGTGGTTGTACAAGTTAAAAAAGTTAAAAACAAAACCGGATATAATTTATTTTCGTCAAGCGATTTATCGTTCTATTGAAATTAAAATTGCAAGTTATATATATATATATTTATTGAATCGTTTTTAAAAGCTCTTCATTATGATACCCCACTCAATGGGTTTAGAGGAAATATTTTTTTTCCTCACTATATGGGGCCTAAACTCCGCCAGTTTGTTTTCTATTTATTATGTACCTAGTGTCACTTGAATTATCAAGAGGAATCTAACGATATTTCTTACATCAAAATCAAGTTTAGAAGTTATGGTGGAATAAAGAAACTCACAAACATACATATACATGAACCCAACTGAAACAAAAAAAAAATGAAAACATAACTCTCCTTTTTTTGGGCAGTCGTGTAAAAAGAAACCTTTTCATCATACCTGGCAAAGAGTTCTAACGTTGGCTTCACATAAACTAAAATCGTAAAAGACGAGGTTTTAATTGGTTGGAAACTTGAATTATTATTATTTTCTATTTTTTGTGCCTGATAGGTTAGCCTTTGACCACTATCTCACCTGATGGTAGGTGATGATGTGGTCGAAACTGTTGTTCAGGCTAACCTAGAATTACTGGCTCTGAAGAACAGCTGCCGGAACACACCGTTAGGTGCTTGGCGACAGATTTTCAACTTGAGGGTGGTAGCTAGCCAGGCGGGCATTTGCAAAGTGCCCTACCACCATGTTGTAACGACTGCCATCTTAAGACAACAACCGGGACCGACGGCTTAACGTGCCCTCAGAAGCACGGAAGCGCTCAGTAGTAGTGTCACCAGCGGTCACCCATCCAACTCATGACCGCGGCGGACGTTGCTTAACTTTGCTGATCAATTCAGAATGGCTAAGCAAACTTCGCTACGAGCGCTTCAGATTCAGAGCGAATTACGTAACATCTTCACGCCTGGATTAGTGCACTGCCTGTATTATCCGAAGGGATTTCTAAATACCCACGTTACGGCTAACATGTTTGGGTTTCATGTAATAGGGCGCGGAACATGTACTCGGCACTCTCTCAGTCTCCAGGCTATACTTAGAATATCTTTATCGGGAAAATCCAACAACTACTGTCTAACCAGGGGAATGAACCCAGAAATTTAAGATTGTAATGGCAAGTTTGTGTGCAGATTTGATAATGAAAATACAATAAACGTGTACCGTTTATTGTATTTTTAAAACGGATAACATCTATTTATTGTATACTACTGAGCCTTGAGCTTATACTATACTATAATATTATAAATGTGAAAGTTTGTGTGTGTGCATGTGAGGATGTGAGTGTGTGTGTTTGTGACTACTTTACGTTGAAACGGCGAAACAGATTTGGGTGAAATTTGGAGTACCTATATAATTTTTCCTCTCATAATTTTGTTATACATATAGATAGTTCAGGTCCAGGAATAGGATACTTTTCATCATCATCAGCATGACTATTTATCATTGTCTACGTGGATGGAACCGCGGGGCGCAGCTGGTTCTAACTATAAAATGATACAGAGAGGCAAACAAAATATAACAATGATTCAAATCGTAAAAAGGTCGTTCTTGATGTCTTCGTCGAGCCATAAAGCGTCAATTTATGTAATTACTCAAACAGCGCTCAGGCATAAAGGTGTCGTTAAAAGATTTATATTTCAGGTACCGCCTACCATGGCGAAGTAATGTCGGCGCGGGTGTTAACTATAAGATAGAGACACTTTCTTTTTCTGCTGACTGTATCAAACTTTTACTGTTCCGCAACCAAAGGGCAAAATGGTGCACTATTAATGTCACTCTGCTGTCAGTCGGTCCCTAGATCATTATCGGAATGAGTTATAAATTACAAATTTAAAAAAAGAAGTGTAGAATATCGCTATTTACGACTCCCACCGGAGGACAGGAAGATATGGAGGGCAATTCTACGCAACGGGGCATAAATATTGGCCAAATACGAGTAGGACGAACAAGAACTAAAACTAAATTAAGTAACTCACTCACACACATATTGATAATAGAATAAAACTTAAGAATATATTAATATACAATATGATAGCACGAAAATCTCAATGATTTGGGTGTTTTTTTTGTTTGTGACGGAACAAGCACGAGGTCCAACCGATGTTAAGCGGTAACCTCTACTACCACTTCAGTATACATACAGTTGTTGAGTCTTATGTGTCTGTAATTTGACTAGGTCTTAAAGACTGCTGTGGGAACAGAATGTAAGGTGCTTGGCGATTGCTTGGAGATTTTCTACTCTAGGGTGGTGGCTAGCCAGGTATGAGCATCAGCAGAATGCTCTCCCACCATGCGCCACACGGTGAAGCTCTAGCCGGCGCTGGGGATCGAACCATGGACTCGGTTATCATTGCTACATAAATTATTATTAATCAGTAGTTTTTTTTTTTTTATAACATAAAAAAAAAAACTGCTGATTAATAATAATTTATGTAGTATTGATGAAAGAGAGAAATTTATGATTTATGTTATTGTAGCGGAACAAGCTCGAGGCCCACCTGATGTTAAGCGGTTTCCTCTGCCTATAACAGACGCATTTCGTCACAAGTGACGAATCGCACTGCGCCCGTCACCTTGAGACAGTTGTGAAGTCTCATGTGCTTGTAATTTCACTGGCTCTCAAGGACTGCTGCCGGAACACACCGTTAGGTGCTTGGCGACAGATTTTCAACTTGAGGGTGGTCGCTAGCCAGGCGGGCATGATACTATAATCATGTCGAATTAGACTAGTAAGTAAGTAATCATTTATTTAAATGATATAGATACAACAAAGAGTACATACAGTTATAGGACTAAAAATACAATTTCAGAATATACTTATAAATATTATGTACTTATATGTTCTATATTCTAATTGGCCGCGGGCCCTTAACTAGGCTGGGCCTGTATCTTGGGGACCCATAGGATAGATATAAATATAGGATGTGACGCGTGCAAGGATGATATTTACTTACTTATAATAAGTAAATACACTAATAGCTATATACTAAGCTGAACATGATGTGAATAAGTCTGGTTATGATAGGAAGGAAACTGAACGAAGACTAATAGTGTGTTTGTGCATGTGAGAGGGTGTGTGAGGGTGAGAGTATGTATGTATGTGTTGCTATGGAATGTGTGTGTTTCGATCAAATTTGACTCTGGTATGTATAACCATTTTTACGATAGAAGAAAAACAAAAAGACGTTAAAAATACAAGTTACTATAACAAATACGTGCTCGTTTTGTGTGTGTGTGTGTGTGTTTGTGTGTATGGACCCCTTATTATTTATAACTTGATGCTATTATTTGTGAAATTTTCAATCAGCAACCTATGATGGTTCTAATTATACCACACTTTAAAGATGGGACGGAGTGACGGACGAACAGCCGATCCAAGGGCATTTTGCGAATGCCCCCCTGGCTAGCTCCCTCAAGTAGAAAATCTGTCGCCAAGCATCTAAAAGTGCTCCAGCAGCTGTCCTTGAGAGCCAGAACTCTAGGTTAGCCGGCTAGCCATCTTTGACCACAACATTACTTAACATCAGGTGAGATAGTGGTCGAAAGCTAGCCTATGAGCTATTAATAAAAAAATAAATAAAAACGTATTCCTAATCTTTACGCTAATTGGCATCGAAGTGAAGGTACTCATAAAAAATATTTAAGACAAATTGCACCTTGCTCTTCAATAGACACCCAGATTCAATCAATTAATTTCAATCACTTCTCTTTAGACGCTCCTCGAACAAGGAAAAACGACTTTTTGGAAAGTGCTAAATCATTATTATTAATCGGAATGACGTGATGCCATTCATTCCATGGAAAGTCGCGAAATGTAACTTAAGGGCAAAGACTTGAGAAACCGCCATTTGACATCTATAACAACTTACGTGCTATCGATTCTGAGAAAAAATCGGATGTTAAACTTAATTTGCGACTGAGCAATCTCAGTCTCATTCTCTTGAGGCCAAAAACTTGCGGGAGTACCTGTGGGATTCCATATTCAGCAAGATCAAATAAAGAGCCATTCAGGTGGATTAAACATACACAGAAACGTTGACGAAAATTTGTGAGATTTTATAGAGAATGTATTCTGCTCCTTCATTAAGTATATGACCAAGGGTATTTGTGTTGAATAGTAGATTATTATACAAGGGTCGAAAGGAATCAATTCCCATACGAGGTATTTAGACGGCTATAGTCCGAGTAGGAATTGATAACTTTCACCCGCGTTAAGCACTCTACTTTTCATTTCGAATTTAAGGAAAGTAAAAATTAGTCGTTTCTCTGAAAAATATTCAGTAAAAATAATAAAAAATAAAAATATTAGTGAAATTTTAGGTGAAATTTTGTTTGGTATATTTACGGGCGGCTACAGCACAAATTACTGATATATATGATAAAAAATATATGATGCCTTCCACCCGTGAACACTCTGCTTTTCGCTACATATAGGTGAGGAATATATAAAAATAGTAAGATTTTCATATTATTTATTTTGATTATAATAACATGAGCAGTATCTATTTAAAATTAATACGGCTATAGTCCAAGTAGGAATTGATGACTTACATCCGTGTTTAACTACTTTTCATTTAAAATATGAGGAGAGTAAAGAATAGTATTTTTCCTAGAATATTTACTAAAAATAATAAACATGAGTAGAAGATACAAAGATTCACGAGGAGTTAGAACAATTTGTGAAATTTAGAGAAATTTTTAGTTCATTTTTTACCTTATATTTAGTTATTATTTAGTGCACAATCGTGATTCCCAGACGCAGAACTTCAAATAAGTTCTAAACTGCGGTCGGAGAAATATCCTGTAAATATTACGCCTGTCCTAGCCGGTTACTAAATTATAATTATGGACAAAACTCCCGACAGGTTTTTGAAACGTAAAAATATCGATTTAATTGTATTCCTGACAAATTTTATTATGTATTTTCAGTGACCTAGATAGCGGTGCATAGTGGAACAAACATTTAACATTATTAAAGTATTACATATATACAATACCTACTGATACAACATTCATAAATAAATCGGTGGCTATTGTTTTACAGATATAGCATCAGTATAACATAGTAAAAGTACTATCTGTATAAAGGTATGGTACAATATGTGTCTTATCGACTGTGGATCTTATTTTATTCCCGAGATGTGCTCGTTCTCGAGACGTGACAGATTCTCTCCGGGGGTATGCTTTCACGATAAATTGCTCAGGGAGATACTTTGTAAGAAACACTGGATTGGATCGATTGGTAACGAGTAAAACAACTGAAGTTTATATATAGTCTTATAAATCCGCAAGAACTTACGTCACAAAGGTTGCTAACTTCTTGCTTTTAGTTTCATAATAATTAACAGGTCTTTTTTGTAAATCAATTCTTCTTCAACAGCCATTATACGAGCATCGTTGAACAAAACCTCCCCATTTAAGGCGGGATTTGACATAATCGCCACGCTTGGGCATCGCAGTGTAGGTGGCAGTTTTTTAGAAGGCTCGGCTACCCACTGACTTGTGTTTTTCTTTAGTCGCCTCTTCAATACAGCTCCCTTGAGGATATGGGATGGTGCAATTCCAACCCCACGGGGAATAAATCAATAACGTTCATTTAAATTGTGAATCAAGCTGAACATTACTGGAATAGACGTTGCCAAATTAACAAATCTGAAAAGGTCCACCGCCTCATTTTCGCTAAAAGACCCCAATTCAATCGAGACAATGAAAGTACCTACTTACTCCCTTCGTTATCCCTGATAGCTGCGCAGAACTCCAAATACTCGTAATAGGTATACTTACCCATCGTGACATCGACTAATACCGTGGAACAATCGAGCAAGCTGCGTAATCATAATAAAGTTGGACTGATCGTGTTTGTCGAGGCGTGATGAGCCGCACCTACTCACGTTTGATTCAGGATAGGGCCGTGTTCCAAACGTTACTTAAATGATTGTATTAGCTTTTATTTCACTTCAGCTGATTCTTTCGTAGGGCGATTCAGTATACGCAAGGGATGGTGTAGCAATCGAAATTAGATTTGTTAGCACACGGAATAAGATCTTTTTACATTGGCAAATAAATACTTGCAAATACTCATATAATTGATTCCCTTTTCTTATATTAATTGCTAAAAAAGGGTTTTAAAGTTCATTTCATTTCGTGTCAATTTATTTTTCTTTGACGATCGTTCAATTCATATAAGGGAAACTTAAGGGACAGAATTCTAAAACCAGATGTTAGATTTTGTCCCCACTTCTCCTCGCGTGTTTACTTCGCGGTGTACATGGCGCCACGTCCGCAAGTCAACGGTAATATTTTATTTGATTAAAAATTTAGAGCGCTCTCTAGTAGAACTAGTAGAAACTATCTTGTCACACACGAATGTGATGTGTGCTGAAGCGCCATCTAGTACGCATACATGATACCAACCATTAGTTGATTGTATGCTGTAAATATCATAGTGTGACACAGTTAATAAATTTACCATACCTACAGTAGAACAAGTTTAGTCTTGATTATTACCAACTTGTTTGATTTTTGCAGTTTTTGTGTATGTTCATTTTTAATGAACATGAACTATGGTTTTGATGAACATGAACTATGTATTTACTTTGATGCAAAGCGTAAGCTGTTACACAAAAGATGGTTTATTTATTACAAAAACAAGTATATTGTGTAAAATTTACACAGAAAATCATAAAAAAACTTTTTTAACCCCTGATCAAAATACAAATAGCGGGTTATACTATTGGGTATTTTGAACTGACTTCAAAAAAAGGAGGAGGTTCTTAATTCGTCTGTTTTTTCTTATATGTTTGTTACCTCAGAACATATGACTGGGTGAATAGATTAAAAAAAATCTTTTATTGTTTGAAAGCTGATACTTGTTGTTTGTTTCCAGTTAAATTTTATCAAAATCGGTCAAGCCGTTGACAATGAATGAAAATCGATCCCGTAAGTAGCAAGGGACATAAAAAGAAGTGTTTTTTTTTTAAATAAAAATGGAAATGACTTCATCACCAAAAAGTGTGAATTAACTTGTCGAAGTCCAACACTAGTACCACGTGCACAATATTGTGATAATAGGTACTTTTGAACTATACTGGTACCGACTTGAACAAGTTATTTCACACTTTTGGGTGTTGGAGTCGGTTCCAATTTTTGTTTCTTTTTTATCAAGTAGCGTAGTTCATTCAGATCCTGGCTTTGTTTCCGCTAACAATCAAGGGTACCTGCTCGTGTCATTACTACAAGTCATATTAAGATTTCACTAACAAAAAATCACATGGAGAATGTAGTAGGTAGGTACAGTTATTGTTTCAATTTGTTAATAATAATAAATACATCTCGTGGATGCTATTGTGTAGATGGGTGGAACAACAAAACTTCTAACAAAATAATATAATTATTGAAATCACCCAAGGAGAAAGATAAGTATTTTGTTTGAAAATGTATTACTTTGTATTACTATTCATACGTAATACCACAATATTACATATCGATTATAAAACCGTGGTATTACTGTTATTAACTGTATTTGTCAAAGATTACAAAAGATACGTTTATGTTTGTAAACGACACCCGTGCCGTCACTTGATGTATGTACTTGTATAGGTAGATTATGTTGCGAAGATGCACCGGAGTGCGACATAAAATCGGACATTCTATGAGACTAGGGCTGCCATCCGTCCGGGTTTCCCTGAATTTAGCATTTTACCAATAACCCTGCATATTAATAAAAAAATAATCGAAAGGTGAATGTTTCGAGATTTGTCTTAATATACTCTTTGTGTAATAGTGTATATCAACAATGCGTCGTTCTTCTCTATAAAGGAATACTCTCTTTGGTAGTATATCCGCTACACTTTGGTTATTAAGGGCGTTATAGTTAAGTCCCCTATAATGCACCTTACTCGATGTTCTTACGTAAGTATTGGTATGGTGCTAATTATTTCATTTTCTTTTAGTCAGTTCTTAATTCTTATGCTATTCAAGAAAACCATGGAAAGTCTCATTCTAAAGCAGAAGCTTAGGCTTCTTCTTTTTGTATTAAGTTTTCATTTCAGAATTTCATTATCTCTATCGCATCAAACGTTTACGGCCATCTTTTTACTACTAATTTATATGTACTAATATATTACGTACTCGATAATACCATGAATATTTCAATAACTTTCCATGTATGAAAGTTTGTGTTTTCTATAGTAGTGGACAGAAGGACGGTGTTTACTCAACATAGCTTTGTAGTAAATTGATAATGTTGTTCTACTGTAACTATTACGCTGTGGCAACTCGTGTCCATCCAAGACATACTTTTTCGAGATCTATGAAAAAACGTGTTCAGGTAGCTAGATTAGGTAGTACCTATTTAATGTTTACGTTCATTAGATATACGAAACTCTCTAATTATATGAAAACATGGAAACTCGAGATACCTAATAAATTTGCAAGCATTGTAATCGTAAATTGAATACGCGTCACAAAACTTAATTATACGTAAATATAATACGTATCAAATAAAAAGTAATACAAATAAAAAAGTCACTAAAAAGAATCTAGGTATGCGAGATTCGATCCACGATACTCGATCTTCTGATTCGACTTCAGTAGTTACACACTATACAATCATTGACCAAGGTGTCGAAAATTACACACATATCGTTTATGCCTTACTGTCAGACACATTATATTGGTCCACGTACATACGTAAAATTATTATTGTATTATTAAGAATTATGTCGTAAAATTAAAATTTGACCAAAAAGAATCTCTTTACGCTGGATTCGATCCACGTGCCTCTCAATTGCGAAGCGATGTCACTTACTATGCGCTATTTGAACGACGATTGATTAGTCGAAAATTATGTACATAACCTTTGTGCCTTATTGTCAGAAACTGTATAAATTAATCATGATCGATCTAAAATAATTTCAACACATTCATTACGAAAAATTCTGAATATTGCTTATAATAATTATTTTAGGTAGCTCAAGTTGTACCTACGTCTTGTAAAATGTTTGAAGTGTTTTTTATATTGCGTTAGGGTTCACAATCATATGATAATTTCATTAATATAAGAGATATATACATAGGTACATGGAGAAAGGAAGCCATAGATGCTTACCTTATTATGTCCATCATGCGTTTTTGACGATTTTTATACATCTTTTTTGCATTCCCAAAGCGTTTATTTATAATTTTACCCATGTTTTATTTTAATTGAGATCGCCTAGAAAAGTGACACAGGTCCGACGCATGACGCGGCTGATCGCGATATGAGCGAGGATGATAGCAATATACGTAGATTGCTGGAGTAAATAGTGCGACATGATGTTAACGCTTCTCGGAATGAAAGGGCGTATGTGACATTTTGTAAACAGGCTCAGTACGCATTAACTGTGCTTTTTTTGGATTAAAATAATCAATGAAATTTATTGTACTTAAAAAATCAATATTTTAGAAAAAAAAACAAATTTTAATACACTAAAATCTGGCGGAAAAAGTAGGAATCCTCTATTTTCAGAAGTGTTTTTGAGATTTTTTTCTATCGAGCCAATTATTAGGAAACATGTTTTGAAATCGATGAAAGTATTACTTATATCCTTGAGTATCGTGTATTTAAATTGCAGTACCATCCGGTACCTGGTTTATGAGATTTTCCATATCATGTTGGCACTATTTCGTAATTTCCGAGCCTTAAATAAATATTAGTAATAAAAAATGGCTTTATTTAAGAACACGAGTTTCCCTAACACAAACACAGCTTGAAGGTTCAATGATTTGTAAAAGGAAGTTATTGTAAAAGAAAACACGGTACATGTTTAGTCCCTACATTTAAATTTTGTATTTTTTTACCTACAGAACAAACCTAGCAGTTGACCTAAAATTAAAACCTAAGAGCTGATAATAAAGAATTAAAAGTAATCGTGGAATCAGATCCATTGCAAACTACGTCAGAGTTATCAGTAAACTACGGTGAGAGTATTAATCAATTTTAATTACATTAAAAAAATAAAACATATTTGCAATATTTTGTAACGCATTGGTAAAAGACGTCTAAAAAGAATGGCTTCGAGTTTCTTGCCCGTTATTATCGCAGTGGCTCTATATATTTCATTATTTATAAATAAATTGTAATTGACATTCAAAAAAAGTTTAAGTTAAAAGTAGACGTTTAAATTGAAAAAAACTATTTTATCTTTGACTGTTAATTCCACTTTGAATTGCTCTAGCCCACTGCGGCTTCCGGAAAACGCTAGACCACTGCACAACCGATGGTCTCTAAATGAGAAGAGCTACGATAACATTTTTTGCAAAGAAATAAAATAAAATCAGATTCGAAATGCCTTCAAATATGTTATTGATTCTTGCTCCCACAAATTTTTCATGAAACAAATCAATGATCTACCTATATAATAGTGAAAGTGCACAGATAAGAATGTCACTACTCTATTTCATTGAATAAATAATTTTTGTAACATTTTTTTACGCTTTTCATATGTTGACGTTTGTTAACATATGAAAAGCATAACATAGTCTCTTAGGTTCAGCCTACTCATAAGATATACATAAACGCCAATTTCATAAGTAAAGACCTAATATTATTGAAATAGCGGAATCTGACTAAAATCTTTATAGCATTTTATTTATCACTTCATTTATATCAACGAACCCTTCTTCTGGGAGATTATGTACTGTATGTCTGGGAAGTTGTGTATACTCACTATTTTCTTTTGATAAAGTCAACCACAGCTTACGTTTGTCTGCTCCGATGTTTATAAAAATCAGTTCTATGGTTTTTTTTTACCGGCTGTATGCCTCTATTAACAAAATACTACGAACTATATAAAATACTACAGCTACTACAATAGATGCATTTGGACTACCCATAAGTCATTGAAGACTCACAGGCAGTCCAAATGGTCCAGCCCACTACCAGTTGGCAGCGTGCCCAGCATGTTGGCAGCATTGCCCCGATGAATTGCAATGCTTATTTGTTGAGCCCAATAGATGCCAGCATTGTGCCATTCTAAGGCCTTGATATTTTTGTTTATATACACTTTTCGATCGGTTCGCGCACAAAATAAGCGCAAAATATCGTCTTTTGCATAAGCTTTTTTTAAGAAATACCTTTGATATTTTCAATAATGAGCTACGTAAAATGGAAGAACTTGGGCGAGAAAGAACAGTGTGCAGGGCCTATAGCCTGTGGGTTTCCTAGGCTAAGTGCTGAAACTATGTTCAGCGCCTAAGCTGTACGTGTACCTATTAGGTAGACGTTAGGAGCTCAGCTTTAGCGAGGCTGTATAAATAACTGAGTAGATCGACATGGAAGGTAAACATTGTGAGTGAACCCTAAAATCCAATTAATTGAAGATAAACTTTGAAATTTGACTGCCACATTGCGTATCACATATGGAATATGTGATACGAGAAGTACAATAACTTGATAGTATGTAATTTAGGTACTTGAGAATAGTGAGGTACAGAGATGTAAATACAGTTTTTAGCTACGAAAACGAAACCCTAAGTAAACATACGTAAAATTGTGTAGTATGCGATCATGTCTATGCTGTATAAATAATGATTATTTATATTATGAATACGGCGAAACTAGAAATATATTTGGTATGTACAATGTTGCAGTAGAGTTGTTGGGTAAAGTTAAGTCTATAGTGTTTATCAGTACTATATATAATATTATAAATGCGAAAGTAACTCTGTCTGTCTGTCTGTTACGCTTTCACGCCAAAACTACTGGACCGATTTGAATGAAATTTGGTATGGAAATAGTTTGAGACCCGGGAAAAAACATAGGATAGTTTTTATCCAACTGTGCAAAAAGAGGTTAATGTTTTGCGCGATAACCGACATACGCGCGGGTGGAGCCGCGCCCGGGAAGCTAGTTGTATAATATACAGATTATGTTATACTACTGTTAAGTATAAAATGTAATTATTATACGTTCCTTTATTTTATTCGAATTACAATCTCAGTGTCGGTGCTATATATAATCTTGGCTTTAGAAGGCGGTAGATACTCAACGATATATATCTGCCCATAAGCCTTACAGCCTGTGTGGCTTATGGGCAAAGCGTGGACAGGAATAAGATGGTATGCATAACATTTTTTTTTGTAGTAGCTCCGCAGTCACCATCAATCAAATCACGTCGCCACTTGTCATCGTGTGAGGTTGTAACCAAATGTTTGCTTATAACTTAATTTTTATTTTAAATAATATAATTGCAGTGCACAATTTAGTTGCAATGCTGCGTAAATTAAGGTGAAGGGCGAATTATAAAGTATTAGTTCTCAAGCATAACGCAACAATATGCTCATTCACTCTTCCGGAACGAGATTTTCTCGTTCCTGAAGGGAGGCTTTAGCGATATATTACGGTTCAAATAGCCTGGCTTTATTTCCGCTCCATATAGCTTTCTTATAACGGTTTTTTTCACATTGTCATTTAAAATCACACCAAAAAAAAACTACTCAAAGTTCAACCTCAACTTAGTTCATTAGATATTTTCCTTCTACTATACCTAACTTTCACGAACAATAATCTCATCACTTGTACTAGGCACACACTGCTCAGAACCAGATCTCTTTATAATAACTTCACCGTTATCAATCTATCATATATCCTTATTACCTCAGGCACAGACTATCTATATTCAGTACTACTTTCTCCTACTCCGTTTCTTTTGCCGCCTTTTCTACAGTAAAAATCTTAAGCATTATTTTTTTTTGTGATTCATCGAATTGGTTTCGTGTCTACTGATGTAAAGAGACGATGGATTCAAGTAGCGATGACAAGAGATATGGTTTTTCGCGTCCCGCTTGAAAGACACAGAAATGTCATGGTAAGGTAAGGTGTCGAAAATTACACACATATCGTTTATGCCTTACTGTCAGACACATTATATTGGTCCACGTACATACGTAAAATTATTATTGTATTATTAAGAATTATGTCGTAAAATTAAAATTTGACCAAAAAGAATCTCTTTACGCTGGATTCGATCCACGTGCCTCTCAATTGCGAAGCGATGTCACTTACTATGCGCTATTTGAACGACGATTGATTAGTCGAAAATTATGTACATAACCTTTGTGCCTTATTGTCAGAAACTGTATAAATTAATCATGATCGATCTAAAATAATTTCAACACATTCATTACGAAAAATTCTGAATATTGCTTATAATAATTATTTTAGGTAGCTCAAGTTGTACCTACGTCTTGTAAAATGTTTGAAGTGTTTTTTATATTGCGTTAGGGTTCACAATCATATGATAATTTCATTAATATAAGAGATATATACATAGGTACATGGAGAAAGGAAGCCATAGATGCTTACCTTATTATGTCCATCATGCGTTTTTGACGATTTTTATACATCTTTTTTGCATTCCCAAAGCGTTTATTTATAATTTTACCCATGTTTTATTTTAATTGAGATCGCCTAGAAAAGTGACACAGGTCCGACGCATGACGCGGCTGACCGCGATATGAGCGAGGATGATAGCAATATACGTAGATTGCTGGAGTAAATAGTGCGACATGATGTTAACGCTTCTCGGAATGAAAGGGCGTATGTGACATTTTGTAAACAGGCTCAGTACGCATTAACTGTGCTTTTTTTGGATTAAAATAATCAATGAAATTTATTGTACTTAAAAAATCAATATTTTAGAAAAAAAAACAAATTTTAATACACTAAAATCTGGCGGAAAAAGTAGGAATCCTCTATTTTCAGAAGTGTTTTTGAGATTTTTTTCTATCGAGCCAATTATTAGGAAACATGTTTTGAAATCGATGAAAGTATTACTTATATCCTTGAGTATCGTGTATTTAAATTGCAGTACCATCCGGTACCTGGTTTATGAGATTTTCCATATCATGTTGGCACTATTTCGTAATTTCCGAGCCTTAAATAAATATTAGTAATAAAAAATGGCTTTATTTAAGAACACGAGTTTCCCTAACACAAACACAGCTTGAAGGTTCAATGATTTGTAAAAGGAAGTTATTGTAAAAGAAAACACGGTACATGTTTAGTCCCTACATTTAAATTTTGTATTTTTTTACCTACAGAACAAACCTAGCAGTTGACCTAAAATTAAAACCTAAGAGCTGATAATAAAGAATTAAAAGTAATCGTGGAATCAGATCCATTGCAAACTACGTCAGAGTTATCAGTAAACTACGGTGAGAGTATTAATCAATTTTAATTACATTAAAAAAATAAAACATATTTGCAATATTTTGTAACGCATTGGTAAAAGACGTCTAAAAAGAATGGCTTCGAGTTTCTTGCCCGTTATTATCGCAGTGGCTCTATATATTTCATTATTTATAAATAAATTGTAATTGACATTCAAAAAAAGTTTAAGTTAAAAGTAGACGTTTAAATTGAAAAAAACTATTTTATCTTTGACTGTTAATTCCACTTTGAATTGCTCTAGCCCACTGCGGCTTCCGGAAAACGCTAGACCACTGCACAACCGATGGTCTCTAAATGAGAAGAGCTACGATAACATTTTTTGCAAAGAAATAAAATAAAATCAGATTCGAAATGCCTTCAAATATGTTATTGATTCTTGCTCCCACAAATTTTTCATGAAACAAATCAATGATCTACCTATATAATAGTGAAAGTGCACAGATAAGAATGTCACTACTCTATTTCATTGAATAAATAATTTTTGTAACATTTTTTTACGCTTTTCATATGTTGACGTTTGTTAACATATGAAAAGCATAACATAGTCTCTTAGGTTCAGCCTACTCATAAGATATACATAAACGCCAATTTCATAAGTAAAGACCTAATATTATTGAAATAGCGGAATCTGACTAAAATCTTTATAGCATTTTATTTATCACTTCATTTATATCAACGAACCCTTCTTCTGGGAGATTATGTACTGTATGTCTGGGAAGTTGTGTATACTCACTATTTTCTTTTGATAAAGTCAACCACAGCTTACGTTTGTCTGCTCCGATGTTTATAAAAATCAGTTCTATGGTTTTTTTTTACCGGCTGTATGCCTCTATTAACAAAATACTACGAACTATATAAAATACTACAGCTACTACAATAGATGCATTTGGACTACCCATAAGTCATTGAAGACTCACAGGCAGTCCAAATGGTCCAGCCCACTACCAGTTGGCAGCGTGCCCAGCATGTTGGCAGCATTGCCCCGATGAATTGCAATGCTTATTTGTTGAGCCCAATAGATGCCAGCATTGTGCCATTCTAAGGCCTTGATATTTTTGTTTATATACACTTTTCGATCGGTTCGCGCACAAAATAAGCGCAAAATATCGTCTTTTGCATAAGCTTTTTTTAAGAAATACCTTTGATATTTTCAATAATGAGCTACGTAAAATGGAAGAACTTGGGCGAGAAAGAACAGTGTGCAGGGCCTATAGCCTGTGGGTTTCCTAGGCTAAGTGCTGAAACTATGTTCAGCGCCTAAGCTGTACGTGTACCTATTAGGTAGACGTTAGGAGCTCAGCTTTAGCGAGGCTGTATAAATAACTGAGTAGATCGACATGGAAGGTAAACATTGTGAGTGAACCCTAAAATCCAATTAATTGAAGATAAACTTTGAAATTTGACTGCCACATTGCGTATCACATATGGAATATGTGATACGAGAAGTACAATAACTTGATAGTATGTAATTTAGGTACTTGAGAATAGTGAGGTACAGAGATGTAAATACAGTTTTTAGCTACGAAAACGAAACCCTAAGTAAACATACGTAAAATTGTGTAGTATGCGATCATGTCTATGCTGTATAAATAATGATTATTTATATTATGAATACGGCGAAACTAGAAATATATTTGGTATGTACAATGTTGCAGTAGAGTTGTTGGGTAAAGTTAAGTCTATAGTGTTTATCAGTACTATATATAATATTATAAATGCGAAAGTAACTCTGTCTGTCTGTCTGTTACGCTTTCACGCCAAAACTACTGGACCGATTTGAATGAAATTTGGTATGGAAATAGTTTGAGACCCGGGAAAAAACATAGGATAGTTTTTATCCAACTGTGCAAAAAGAGGTTAATGTTTTGCGCGATAACCGACATACGCGCGGGTGGAGCCGCGCCCGGGAAGCTAGTTGTATAATATACAGATTATGTTATACTACTGTTAAGTATAAAATGTAATTATTATACGTTCCTTTATTTTATTCGAATTACAATCTCAGTGTCGGTGCTATATATAATCTTGGCTTTAGAAGGCGGTAGATACTCAACGATATATATCTGCCCATAAGCCTTACAGCCTGTGTGGCTTATGGGCAAAGCGTGGACAGGAATAAGATGGTATGCATAACATTTTTTTTTGTAGTAGCTCCGCAGTCACCATCAATCAAATCACGTCGCCACTTGTCATCGTGTGAGGTTGTAACCAAATGTTTGCTTATAACTTAATTTTTATTTTAAATAATATAATTGCAGTGCACAATTTAGTTGCAATGCTGCGTAAATTAAGGTGAAGGGCGAATTATAAAGTATTAGTTCTCAAGCATAACGCAACAATATGCTCATTCACTCTTCCGGAACGAGATTTTCTCGTTCCTGAAGGGAGGCTTTAGCGATATATTACGGTTCAAATAGCCTGGCTTTATTTCCGCTCCATATAGCTTTCTTATAACGGTTTTTTTCACATTGTCATTTAAAATCACACCAAAAAAAAACTACTCAAAGTTCAACCTCAACTTAGTTCATTAGATATTTTCCTTCTACTATACCTAACTTTCACGAACAATAATCTCATCACTTGTACTAGGCACACACTGCTCAGAACCAGATCTCTTTATAATAACTTCACCGTTATCAATCTATCATATATCCTTATTACCTCAGGCACAGACTATCTATATTCAGTACTACTTTCTCCTACTCCGTTTCTTTTGCCGCCTTTTCTACAGTAAAAATCTTAAGCATTATTTTTTTTTGTGATTCATCGAATTGGTTTCGTGTCTACTGATGTAAAGAGACGATGGATTCAAGTAGCGATGACAAGAGATATGGTTTTTCGCGTCCCGCTTGAAAGACACAGAAATGTCATGGTAGCAAGGAAAAACGTATGACGGCAGAGCGTTCCATAATTTATTTACACAACAGAGGTTCTGAACTGTATATCAAGACATGCCACTTTGCTTCTTGCAGGTAACCCTTAACATATTTATTATTCTTCTTTGCAAAGCATCCACTAGTTAATCTTCCCCCGCAGTCATTGTTCTTACATAAAAGCTCAGCATTTTCAATTTTACTTCACAGACTCGCCTTCTATGTCACATTAGGTTCTAAAGCAGCAAGCTAAATTTTTCGCAAAAGCTGAGTTGCTTAAACCACTTGTTTTGGGGGTACGCATGAATCTTATTAGAATATTTTTTATCTTGAATACATGTTGCACGCTTAGTGAGGTTGGCTTCTACTATACGACTGGGCGCCCGCCTCTTTTAATATTATATGTTGTTTTTAGCCGTCCATAGCTTCATTATCATTTTTTAGTCCTTCCATCACTGACTTGCTGCCATGAGGTGGATTATTCTTGGCTGAGGCAGATTTCGTACACTGATTGGAGAGCAACCGACGGGTTACTGGTCCTGACGGGTTTAGTTCAATAGCCAAGGTACTGTAACGGAACCACTGGCGAGAGTTTACGGGAGTGGTCGGCGTAGACGATCTGTCATTAATCATTATGCTCGACTAATTATATTTAACATTCCGTTTAAAACCAACAAATTTTAGTAATAACAATAATAAATCGGTTCTATAGTTTTTTAACCCAAACCAGTGAAACAGTGCTAAATAACTTCTTTTATAAATGTAAATGTAATCAAAACAAGTTCAAAAA
The DNA here is from genome assembly GCA_963854805.1 of Plagodis dolabraria. Classification (NCBI taxonomy): domain Eukaryota; kingdom Metazoa; phylum Arthropoda; class Insecta; order Lepidoptera; family Geometridae; genus Plagodis; species Plagodis dolabraria. The sequence goes on along the minus strand of OY978443.1, from coordinate 3,982,899 downwards.
TAAAAGTAAATACAGCCACTTTAGCAGTGGTATTCAAAGTCAGGGAATGAACTGTCTCTCAAAAGCCATCATTCAGTATTTGCCTAGAGGCTGAATGTTGAAGCTATATTCTCTGTAATTCATAAATATTATTAGAGGGGCCCGAGCTTACTCATGTGAACTGCTTATATCGAAGTATCATTGTAGCGCGACGGTCATTGGTGCGATCTAGCTAAAAATAGAGAGTTCAGATATCATCTCGTAATAATACACTTGGAAGGGTACAATCGGTCTCAGAAGTAGCGTTTGGAGAACTCTTTATTCTGCTCCATTATATTATTATCTTTTATGTAATAGTCACGGGTTTCCGGCTGAAATAAAATTGCTTCCGATTAGCCTTCAGTAACTTACATTTATCTGTTATCGTATACTTTTATAGTGAAGGTCTATTCCAATTACAGCAAACTGTTACACATTTTATTTCATGTTACGTGTTCCTGTACATGTTCGGCTTGTCGTGATATGGACGTTCTTAACTTTTATTTTTTATTGCTGAAAGGTAGGTAAGTCTTTCACCACAATCTCACCTGATGGTAAGTGATGATGCGGTCGTAGGTGTTACCAGGCATAACATATAATTACTTTCTGTCAAGGACAGCTGCCGGAACACACCGTTGGTGTAAGTTAATACAAAATACAAAATACAAAATATTTATTTCAGTAAACTTAATCTAATTTACAGTTTATATGTTTGAGACTCTCTTTTAAGTATTAACATACCTGTGTTAGAGGGTCTCGCTCTTCCGTATTAAGATAATTGTGATTAAGTGGTGAATTACAGAGAATTAAAATTTGTATATGAAAAAATGCTTGTTACAATCAAGAATACTTATTAAAAATTAAAGTTAGTATATTATATATATATATGTTTTAAATATTAGGTTATGTTTTGTATATGTATGTAGAGTGTGAATGAGAGTGTATGTATGTTTATATTACTGTTAATGTGAAAGTATGCGTGTGTGTATTTATAAGTGTAGGCTTGTGTAAGTGTGTGTCAGGAGGATGGTGAGTATGTGAGTAAAAGTATAATGATGTGAATATTAGTATGAATGATTTGATAAATATGTAAAGTTTACGTTTTAATGCATGTTACGAAACAACTTCTAAAAGCTTTTCAACTTCTTCGTATCTTAGCGTCAATAGCCATTTATTGAGGGATTTTTTGCAATTATAATTATTTAAGGGATATATATTCAAAGTTTTATTTATGGTGTTATAGAGGTAAGTTGAGGTTCATTTATTTATTTTATCAATTAATTTAAGCAGCAGGCCGCGACTTCTTCTGTGTAGCATTTGGTTATATAGTGTTTAATTACTTATTTAGTTTTTCTTAACAGGGATGTTTTTTATGGTATTGTGATGCAACTAATCTTGGCCTACATGTCCGTCACAAGTGACGAATGGCACTGCGCATGTCACCCTGAGACATACAATTTTTAACTTAGTCTCATGTACCTGTAATACATTGTACTGGCTCATTAGTACAACTAGGACTGCTGCCGTTAGGTGCTTGGCGAGAGATTTTCGACTTGAGGGTGGTCGCTAGCCAGGTGGGTATTCGCAAAATGCCCTTCTACCATGTGGTGAAGCTCAAGCCAGCGGTTGGGTTCGAACCATGGACCTGTGGCACGACAGTCTATAGCTATAACCGCTTGGCCAACATTGCTTCAAATGTTTTCGTATTATGTCTCTGCTATAAATTATTCTCTAGTAGCAAAAGTTTGGTTAATATAAATCACGAACTACCACAACTCTTTAGTGGCAATAGGTTGGTTAGTTATTTGTAGAATACGGGAAAAGAATACGTCTGCGGCGTAAATTTAATAATGGGTTTATTTTCTGGCCAAAACTAATATATATATCTGTTGTGTTTTATTAAATGTTAACTCAAACATAATCTATTTAAATTATTTCAATGATAAACGCGTGTATGTGACAATAGGCTCTCACGTTTCACCCGAGAAGATTCATGTTTAAATCTCTATTAAGATTCTTAATAGAAATTTAAACATGCGTATGTTTATATTTTTTGCATATAACATTTTCTTCTTCTGAGAGATGTGCATACTATATATATTTAATATATATATTTAATAGTGGACAAATTAGAGAGATAGTCTCATTGGAAATTTCTGGTATTAGAACTAAAAATAAGGAATAATGATCCTGATCCTGGATCAAATATGGGTCTCTGGGTCAAATACGTACATCTTGTTGTGTTTTTCTCCTATAGAGGTGGAGACGACAGGTTGTTGGGGCAATAAGAGAGCTGGCCGTTGGTTGAGAAACAACTCTCTTTTTTCTCTTTTTTCTTTGTCTTGACTCCCTTTCTTCTCTGACTCCGTGAACCTAAAAATATTGTAAGTATAATAAATAGGAAACTGATATACCGTTAGAGGCAGAGGTTACTCCACTTAACATCAGGTAGTACTCGCGCTTGTTCCGTCACAATTTCATTAAAAAAATACTGAAAAATATCTTAATTAAATAAGTAATTTGGTATTTAGGGATGAATTTCCCGCAACAGTATTTCCCTCGATTTTCATAGAAGGTATATATCATCTGTTTATTATTAGTTGTATATTGGCTTTGTTGAAAGTACTGAAGCGTTTAGTCCCTCATGTTTCAATACGCACTAATCTTGGGAAAACGCGACGTAAAATACGAGAACAATGACATAAGCTGCGAGGCGGAGGGTTTTGACAAATGTAATTAATCAACGCGTTCAGAAATAGGATGTAGGATGGAAATAATTTTCCAGGTGCCACAAACTTTGGGCTGAGCTTTAGGGCTTAAAGGGCGTCTAACTTTCATGTTAGCGTTAGAAAGTTCGGGTTTTAGAAACTTAGTAGGAACTTTGATTTTTATACTAGTTTCGTTGTTAAATTAACAAAAAACTTTTTTGTATACTTTATTACAGTCTGCGCTTGACTGCGGTCCGCAACGGGTGCGTGAGTGAGTTGTGAAAATGTCAAATTCTAAGTCAAAGAATACTGTGAAATGTGCTTCGTGCAATATTGTAATAAGTGAGATCCTAGCATACTTACAAAATAAAGTAGATGTCATGGACAATGAGAGTATGGTGCGAATTTGTGCTTCGGCGTTCTCATTGGAGGATGTAGAAAAAGCCAAATGTCTATTGTTTGAATCGATGAAAACAAAAAAGCGAAATATCTCAAGAAGAAAAGACGGCAAAATACAACGTGACCTGGAAGATATCATCGCTGTTTTTAAAGAAACAGATGAAGAATTGTTACCAGTTTTCGTGGCCCGAGATTTAAATCTTCTTCCGCCATGTACATGGGATAGCACAGACGTTACAGCTGTGTTAAAAGACATCGTGAGGCTGAAATCCGATGTCCAGGATATAAAAGACACATATGCATTGGTAAGTCAGCTTAAAGATCTAGAAAGTAAATGGTGTAATAGCGATCGTGTTTCCAATGAGATCAATACAAATAGCTGCCGAATTAATGCCAAGCGTGGAGGGTATTTCTTAGATGACAATGGCTCAATGACAGTTATGCAAACGCCGCGGGATGAGTTATCTCAGACTCTTAGTCCAGGTGAAAATTTAAATCTAAAGCTATCTCAGTCACCTGTTAATAAACACGTGAACAGTGCTAATACATCTTATGCATCTTTATCGTCACCTTGCTTGAGTAATGTGAATGCGAAACCGATGTTAGCCTCTGTTGAAATAGGTTTATCTTGCTCGCACTCGCCTACATTATCTGCCTGTGTGAGTGAGCGTAATAGCCGTCTTACAGAGTGCACACAAACTGAGCGAGACCCAGAACCAGTTTCTAACGGCACAGCAGCTGATCAATGTAAACAAAGTTCAGCTACGGTTTTATCGCGGAAACCGACGTTTGCGGAATTATCGTCGACTAAAGATGAATGGGGCAAACCAAAAGCAGACGAGAAATGGATATTGGTGCAAAGAAAGCGTCTTAGAAACAAATTCATTGGTTGTAAAGGAAATGCTGATTTAAGTACTAGCTGCAAATTCAAGGCCGCGGATATTAAAATTCCGCTTTATGTGTCAAATGTTGATAAAAGTGTAACAGAGTCTGATATCTCTGAATATATCCAAAATAAAACAACCAGAAAAGTTTCATTAAGTAAAATTAATATGCGACAAGATAAAGGTTATAATTCCTACAAGTTGTTCGTTGCAAAATGTGATATTGATACTTTCCTGGATAAAAACTTTTGGCCCAGTGGAGTCACGTTTAGGCGTTTTATAAATATGAAGCAAAGTAATGGGAGACCATCTGATGGAGATCTTCTTAAAACAATTAGTGGCTATAAATAATCAAAATAATTATTATGGATAGTACACAAAAAACAAACAAATTTTGTAGTTTTAACTGTAAGTCCTTGAAACGCTCAATAGATGGTATAAGAACGTTGTGCAAGTCTGTAGATATTTTAGCTCTGCAAGAGCACTGGCTAATGGCCCATGATCTGCCATCATTGAGCACCATCGATGATAATTTCGGGTCAACTGGCACTACGGCGGTGGATTCAACTGTAATTTTACAAGGGAGACCCTATGGAGGCGTAGCCATTCTTTGGCGAAAAAGTGTTTTCCAGTCAGTATTAGTGCTTGAGTGCGAAAATCCTCGCGTGTGTGCGATTAAAGTAACTATGGCTAATAAGTCGTTTATAGTGTTCAGTGTATACATGCCAGTGAACGTTATCGAAAACTTACCCGAATACACGGAATGTTTAAGCGTTATTAGTGCAGTAATTGAAGATAATAGCGAATGTGAATCGGTGTATGTTTTAGGTGATTTCAACTCCCACCCTAAAGAGATTTTCTGTAACGAAATGTTAAATTTTTGTATAGAACAAAATTGGTGTTGTGTAGATATGGAAATGTTGGGTCTGGAGTCTGGTACGTACACATTCATTAGCGATGCTCATGGCTGTAGAAGATGGTTGGATCACTGCATCGTCACTAAAGCCGCCCAGGACACCATATGCAATGTGTGGGTGCAGCATGACGTGTACTGGTCTGACCACTTTCCCCTATTTATTGAATGCACTATAGATAACATACCTGTTAAGTGTGCTGCGAACTCCAGAATATCTTTGCATTATCAGGTGGTTTGGGGTGAGAGGAGTGCGAAACAGATTGAACTATACAATAACTATTGCCACGAAAAACTTAAAAGCATTGATTTTCCTAAAGAATTGATTTCGTGCGCTGATTCGCTTTGCTCAAACCCGGACCATAATGCTGTAATTGATAAATTATATTGTAACTTAATAGATGTACTTACCGAGGCATCTAAGCTTTCTTTTAAGTGTAAGTGTCCTCGAAAGGGTGGATATATAACTGGTTGGAACAAGTACGTTGCTGGCGCTCACAGGGTTGCTAGGCTTAAATTTCAGGCGTGGGTCTTAGCTGGTAAACCAAGTACTGGTACTTCATACGAGGATATGTGTACAAGCAGGAAGCATTTTAAGTCACGGCTGAAATGGTGCCAGGATAGACAACAACAAATTAAAATTGATATACTGGCATCTAGGCATTCAGCTGGTGACTTCAAAGGCTTCTGGAAACATACAAATAAAATGAATCCAAAGCCCAGTATACCTGTGAGCGTTGGCGGTGAAAGTGACTCCAAAGGCATAGCTAACAATTTCAGAGACCATTTCACCGTCCAGTCACCCTTGGGTCAATCAATGCGTGTTGAGCGTGAGTCTGAGACTGTCGTACCTGAGAGTAAACTAACTTTAACAGCAAAGGAGGTTGCTACAGCGATCCATAATATGAAAAAAGGTAAATCTCCTGGGCACGATGGTCTCAGCATCCATCATTACAAATATGCAGGTGTACACTTACCTCGCATATTGACCATGATTTTTAAATTATGTTTGGGACACTCGTTTCTACCGGAGTCTTTGATGAGAACTATTGTTGTACCTATTGTTAAGAACAAGACTGGGGATGTATCAGACAGTTCAAACTATAGACCCATCTCACTTGCTACTACATCAGCAAAGATACTTGATAGTATACTTAACAGCCGACTTGGTGAATACTTGCATCTAAATGACGCTCAATTCGGCTTTAGAAAGGGATTGTCCACGGAAAGTGCCATTTTGAGCCTTAAGTATACTGTTAGGTATTATACTGAGAGAAAAACGCCTATATATGCCTGTTTCCTTGATTTGTCAAAAGCTTTTGACCTTGTAAATTATGACAAATTGTGGAAAAAGCTGAGTGAAACTGGCTTTCCAGGTGATGCTATCTGTTTGTTTAAATATTGGTACAATAACCAGATTAACCAAGTGAGATGGGTTGATACGCTGTCTGATGAGTATAGACTGGAATGCGGTGTACGTCAGGGTGGTCTCTCTTCTCCTAGCTTGTTCAATTTATATGTGAACCAGTTAATTGAGAGACTCAGCAGTATACATGTCGGATGCCACATAGACGGAACCTGTGTCAATAATATTAGTTATGCTGATGACATGGTGCTGCTGGCTCACTCGATAGGTGCACTGAGAACGCTAGTACAAACTTGTGAATCCTACGCGAGTGAACATGGTCTCAAGTAAAACTCGATGAAGAGTGTGATGCTCATTTTTAAGTCAGGAAATCATAGGCCTAGCACTGTTCCTCCAGTTGTACTTGACGGCTCTGTATTGAAAATTGTAAACCAATTTAAATATCTTGGACACATGATTACTGACGATTTGAAGGACGACTTTGATTTACAACGAGAGCGCAGGGCTTTAGCAGTAAGAAGTAATATGCTGGCCCGCAGGTTTGCTCGGTGTACTAATGAGGTGAAATTAACTCTTTTCAGAGCTTATTGTCACTCATTCTACTCAAGCAGCCTGTGGGTGAAGTATACCAAACGAACTTACAACGCCCTGAGAGTGCAGTATAATAATGCATTTAGAATGCTGATGGGACTGCCACGCCATTGCAGTGCATCCGGGATGTTTGCCAGTGCTGGAGTAGACGGATTCCATGCAATTATAAGAAAAAAGGTTGCCTCAATGTTCCATCGCTTGCGTGGTAGTTCCAACAGTATTTTGCAAATGATTGCTGCCCGGCTGGACTGCCCAATCCAAAAGCATTGGGTTGGCATAGTCACGGGTAGGATTAAATAATGTATTTATTATATAATTTTAGTTTTTTAGTTTACTAACTTAGTTTTAATATAATGTACTAACACTACTATGGATTTTGTGTCCGAAATAAATTATTTTTATTTTATTTTTATTATTTATTATTGTGCCGCATACGGCGTACAGAATCAATTGTGTCATTCACCCATAAATAGGTATGTCGGTATAGTATTTTTTTTTAATTGAGGGGTACTTTAAACTGCTATACCAATATTGATGATAATTACATTGGACCAGTCAAATCCCAAAAAAAAACTTCAATGAAGTTTTGTTTTATTGCGAATAGACAAGCATAGTAGAATTTTATAAGCATATGATATATTATATAAATAAATAAATAAAATGAAAAAGGCTTTTATTTCTTCCATTTTATATTTGTTATAACAGGATGATCCAGCAAAAAATTATGCGTGCTCATACAAAAAAATACGCATTGATTTCAGAAATCCTCTTTTTTCAGAAGTTTGTTATAAATAGTTTCGGTAGCCAGTAAAAAACTGTACTGCCAGATAAATTCTTGAAATTGTATAGTGTACCTACCTAGGTTGTTCTGGACGTCTTTATTCCTTTTCTTTATTTTTCAATGTCATCTGCCGAGTGAAGAAAGTTAGTCAGATTTGTCTGATACTCGATATTTAGGCTGTGCTGAGAGTCATTATTCCGAATTTGGAATTATTTTTTCAATGTCATCTGCCAAGTGAAGAAAAATGCTACGGTTTGACTGAAAATTGATATCTAGGTTGTTGTAGACGTTATTATTCCATGTTAAGAATTTGTTTTACGTTGACGTCTGCCAAGTGAAAAATGTACTTCGATTTGGCTGAAAATCGATATCTAGGTTGTTTTCAGTTCGCACACAGACTCTTTAAAAAATCTGCAAATTTTAGTAATATGCTACATAAACGAGTTTTCCAATTAAAATAACCTGTCATTCGTACAACTATTGCAAGAAGATTTAGCCCTTTTATTAAAACATATTTATATAATCAAGTCCTGAATTTTTCAGTTTATATATCACCATATAGCATCATACATACAAACACGTAAATAACACAAATTTAGTTAAAATATAAATACCACCTGTGTTGATAATTTATAAAAAAAAATGTATGAAACTGAACAAGATGTTATTTTATGGATAATTTGTAAGTTAAATTTATGTTTATAACTGTTTTGCGTAAAAAATTGTACTGAAGTCAACTGTGCACTGTACAGCTATCAATTAAGGTCTTAACGATACAAACTTCAACGTCGAAGTGTGAAGACCACCAGCAATACAAGATTTGGAAAAAGTGTTATTGGCTTAAATAAAGATTTATATTAGTGTTTATATTATTATTATTATTCTGGACGTTTTTATTCCAAATTTGGAATTTATTTTTCGATGACGTCTGCCAAGTGAAGAAAAATGCTACGGTTTGACTGAAAATTGATATCTAGGTTGTTGTAGACGTTATTATTCCATGTTAAGAATTTGTTTTACGTTGACGTCTGCCAAGTGAAAAATGTACTTCGATTTGGCTGAAAATCGATATCTAGGTTGTTTTCAGTTCGCACACAGACTCTTTAAAAAATCTGCAAATTTTAGTAATATGCTACATAAACGAGTTTTCCAATTAAAATAACCTGTCATTCGTACAACTTTTGCAAGAAGATTTAGCCCTTTTATTAAAACATATTTATATAATCAAGTCCTGAATTTTTCAGTTTATATATCACCATATAGCATCATACATACAAACACGTAAATAACACAAATTTAGTTAAAATATAAATACCACCTGTGTTGATAATTTATAAAAAAAAATGTATGAAACTGAACAAGATGTTATTTTATGGATAATTTGTAAGTTAAATTTATGTTTATAACTATTTTGCGTAAAAAATTGTACTGAAGTCAACTGTGCACTGTACAGCTATCAATTAAGGTCTTAACGATACAAACTTCAACGTCGAAGTGTGAAGACCACCAGCAATACAAGATTTGGAAAAAGTGTTATTGGCTTAAATAAAGATTTATATTATTGTTTATATTTTTATTATTATTCTGGACGTTTTTATTCCAAATTTGGAATTTATTTTTCGATGACGTCTGCCAAGTGAAAAACTACTTCAATTAGGCTGAAAATCGATATCTAGGTTGTGCTGGGCGTCATTATTCCGAATTAAGATTTATTTTTTAATGGCGTCTGTCAAGAGAAGAAAGTTACTCCGATATCTAGGTTGTGCTGGGCGTCATTATTCTACATTTGGATTTCATTTTTCAATGACGTTTGCTAAGTAAAGATAGATGACGTATCTTTAAAACGCTAAGATATATCGGATAAGAGTAAGAAAATTATAATAATCAATCGTTTATTCAAATCTCCTTATAAATGAGATTATAGCCGACGCGGGTTTACTCGTTTAAAAACGACGATATAAAAGGAAGATTTGTATAATGGCGAAAATACATTGAAAAATATGAATAGGGACGACTGTGTCGTACGCAAAAATACAAAATGGCCAACGTTTGTGCTATTGGACATGTCGGCCCTTGAGAAGGAAGTATTTACCTTTAGATTTTCCCGCCCCTAGGTGGGAAGCAGTCTTCCACCCGCTACTCGCATCAAACAAACACTACTTTCCGGGTACGAGATATGAGATGAATAATTTCTTGTCTAGGAAATAATAATATGGGCAATTTATCTACAGCTATATTGTAAAGATTGGTTCCATCGTGAAAAGGTAACCGATATACTTTCTCATTTATTAGGAGATTTGAATAATTGATTTATAAGTACTTTTCTTTAAACTTTCGTGAACTAAACTCATGTTTCTAAATAACATTAACGAAAACCAAGCGGGGTAGATTTAAATCGCTCCCGCCGCTCCTCAAGACGATGACACCCGCTTCTTCAGTCTACTCGTGACCACGGTCAATGCAACTTGATCGAAACGTCGAGGTTAGTCAAAATATTATTTTGATGTTAATTCGTGCGACTTTGATAAGTAATCATAATTTTCTTACTCTTATCGTACTGCGGCGATAGGGAACTGCTAATCATCCCACGGCCAGCAGGTAGGTAGGTAAACTCAGGGAGTAGGTTTGAAAAGTTTATTAGGCCAAGCCTTATCAGGTTGCACAGCCGCACAGTTCTACTGAAGTTACATAGACCGGAGGGAGACACTGGCCTGATAGTACACGTGATCCAGGTCCCAGATGTGGCGGTCTTGGCGTCAGCTGATAGTTCTGGATCTCGGTAGTGAGTGCTCGAAACACCCGTCCTCGGATTAAATCAGTGAAGTGGAATCCTGGAAGGAAAACACCGGCTTAGTAGCTGATATTCCTCAGCCAACTGTTGCCAAGCCGCGCCGACACGATCGTGGTACTGTTACCAGCGACTCACATTTTAAAACTCACAGTCTAGCGCGGTAGGGCAGCACAGCTGTTTACGTTACATAGGTTTTAGTCAGCACTATGAAATAACAATAATAAATAAGGAACTCACCCTAGAGGGATTCACGCACTTCACAACAAGTTAATAACAATTAAGATGGATAGTACGAATAGAAAAGCGTCCAGGAAAAACAAGATAAGTATCGATTTGTAGCCAAATCAAACTAACATCTTCCACTTGGCCGACGTCATTGTTAAATAAATTCTAGATTTGGAATTAAGACGTCTAGAACAACCTAGATCGATATCTAGGTTGTTCTAGACGATCGATCTTTTCAGCTAAATCGAAGTTACTTTATCTACTGGGCATACGTCATCGTAAACAAATTCTAAATTTGGAATAATAACGTCTAAAACAACCTAGATATCCATTTTTAGTCAATTCTGAGTATTTTTCTTCACTTGGCAGACGATATAGATAAAATTATTCCAAATTCGGAATAATGACGCACAGCACAACCTAGATATCGATTTTCAGCAAAATCGGAGGAACTTGATTGAATTGGATTGAAGCGCTCGTAGCCAAGTTTGCTTAGCCATTCTGAATCGATCAGCAAAGTTAAGCAACGTCCGCCGCGGTCGTGACTTGGATGGGTGACCGCTGGTTGGGCATTACTACTGAGTGCTTCCGTGCTTCGGAGGGCACGTTAAGCCGTCGGTCCCAGTTGTTGTCTTAGGATGGCAGTCGTTACAGCATGGTGGTAGGGCACTTTGCGAATGCCCGCCTGGCTAGCTACCACCCTCAAGTTGAAAATCTGTCGCCAAGCACCTAACGGTGTGTTCCGGCAGCTGTCCTTGGGAGCCAGTAATTCTAGGTTAGCCTGAACAACATCTTCGACCACATCATCACTTACCATCAGGTGAGATAGTGGTCAAAGGCTAACCTATCAAGCATAAAAAAAAAAAAACTTTTTCACTTGGCAGACGTCATCGGATTATAAATTCCTAATTTGGAATAAGAACGTCCAGAAAAACTTAGATATTGATTTTCAGCCAATTCAGAGTAACTTACTTCCCATGGCAGACGTCATCGAAAAATAAATTCCAAAATCGGAATAAAAACGTCCAGAACTACCTACATTTTGAATGTTAGCCAAATTGGAGTGACTTTCCTCACCTAGAAGATGTCGAAAAATGTATGCCAAATATTGAACAAAAACGTCCAGAAAAACCTAGATATCGATTTTAAGCCAAATAGGAGTAACTTTTTTCACCTGGCAGACGTCTTCAAAAAATTAATTCTTAATTCAGAATGACGATGTCCAGAACAACCTAGATTTTCAATTTCAGCTAAATCAGAGTTACTTTCTTCACTTGGCAGATGTCGTCGAAAAAATAATTTTAAATTTGGAAAAAAGACGTCCAGATAAACCTTGATTTCGATTATTAGCCAAATCGGAGCAACTTTTTTTACTTGGCAGACGTCATCGTAAAATACATTCCAAATTCGGAATAAAGACGTCCAGAACTACCTAGATTTTGAATTTCATCCAAAATGGAGTAACTTTCCACACTTGGCAGACGTCATAGAAAAATACGTTCAAAATTCGGAATAAAGACGTCCAGAACTACTTAGAGTTTGAATTTCAGCCAAATCGGAGTAACTTTCTTCACTTGGCAGACGTCATTGAAAAATAAATACCAAATTCGGAATAAAGACGTCTAGAACTACCTAGATTTTAAATTTCAGCCAAATCGGAGTAACTTTCTTCAATTGGCAGACGTCATCGAAAAATAAATACCAAATTCGGAATAAAGGGTTTCTAGGGTTGCATATTGACGCACACTTAAATTGGAAGAATCACATTGACTATGTTTGTGGTAAATTAAATAAATTTACATTTGCACTTAAGAAGCTGAAACAATGTACTCCTTTAGACTCTGTTCGGATGGTGTATCACGCATATGTATGTTCAGCAATCCGCTATGGTATAATAATGTGGGGAAATGCTACCGATATTTTCAGAGTTTTCATAGCACAAAAAAAATGTGTTCGAGCTATGTATGGAATGCAGTGGACTGAATCATGTAAACCAGTTTTTAAGGCAAAGAAACTGCTTACAGTTCCTTGCATTTACATATATGAGATGGCAAAATTTATTTGGAGTAACATGTCGCTTTTCGAACCTACGGATAATACGAACCACAGGACAACTACACGTACACGTCTAAATATGCCAGCCCCCAAACTGACCATGTTTCGTAAAAACTGTGTATACATGGCACCTCTTATCTATAATTCGTTACCAAGTCATATAGTCGATCTTCCTTTTAACAGGTTTTGTAGAAGTTTAAAAAAGTGGTTAGTTAAGGAAAGTTTTTATACTATTGACGATTTTTTGAAGAAAGGTTCGTGTCGCTTCTATGCATACAGAAATGCGTTGTAGGTTTTAAGTTAATGACATTTATTTATTCAAACTCTATGATATTAATTATTTCACGTCTTATTTAATGCATGGTATATAAATATTAACGAAATGAATATTGATGTATGTTTTCTGATTTCCATATTTGTACACCAGTGGACTGGTAGATTGTAGAGAACTAAATTTATCTTAAGAACTATATGTACCTACTTTCAGCAAATAAATAAATTTGATTTGATTTGATTTGATTAAAGACGTCTAGAACTACCTAGATTTTAAATTTCAGCCAAATCGGAGTAACTTTCTTCACTTGGCAGACGTCATAGAAAAATAAATTCCAAATTCGGAATAAAGACGTCTAGAACTACCTAGATTTTGAATTTCAGCCAAATCTAGGTAACTTTTTTCACTTGGCAGACGTCATCGGAATATACATTCCAAATTCGGAATAATGACGCACAGCACAACCTAGATATCGATTTTCAGCCATATCGGACTAACTTTTTTCACTTGGCAAACGTCATCGAAAAATAAATTCCAAATTTGGAATAAGGACGTCCAGAAAAACCTATATATCGATTTTCAGTACTGTAACTGTAACAGTCAGTTCGTCCACAGCCGAACACAGCCTCACTTTTTAAGGGGGTATTTGCCATAATCCCCACACTTGGCAGGCGTCTTGGGGATTGCAATGTAAGTTGGCAGTTCTTTAGAAGGCGCTGCTGCCCCCCTTTAAGTAGTTTTCCCTTAGACGCTTCTGACGACACCTACGGGATGATATGGGGAGGTGCAATTCTAACCCGGCACCCCACGTGGCTGCCCACCTTCCAGTAGTTTTCCCTTAATCGCCTCTTACGACACCCACGGGATTATATGGGGAGGTGCAATTCTAACCCGGCACCCCATGGTGCTAATCTCCCTTACCTATCTCTCACTATTTTCGAGATACGTTATCCATCTTCACTTGGCAGACGTTATCTTTATGTAGTATTAATTAACCTATATCAAAACACCTAATACAATTATAAAGAAAAGCTTAGAACTCCAAAAGATGTATGTAGCCCCATACAAACTCTAAATGTAGTAGAGAACCATTTTGTACCCTACAAACTACTAAAGTCGGAAACTATTTACCATAATATAAAAAAATATATTATCTTTAGTTAACCAGTTATAACATGAGAGCGTTATAGACATTACTAATTAATTTTGTACATATATTATAAAACTTTTCATTGATCTTATTGATAAGGCCGCCCATTGTAATTTACCCACAACATTGTCAATTTCAAGTTTTGATTCTTTTCATATGTGAGACAATTCGAATAAAATTTGTCTACAAAATACCAATAATAAAGCGTCACCGCGCATACTTCACGTCGCAATCAAGTTGGCCCTCTGCAGCGAGCGAATCATTGCACGCACACAGCTACGAATCTCGCGTGTCAATGTACTAATACAAAGACAAGATCGTTATCAGTCGAAAGCGCGAGCGGAGCTACGAGCGACACAGCCTCCCCGTGCCAACGCTTGCGCAACACTGCCGCCCGCGTCCGCGCAGAGCACCTCGGAACCGCAAGCGTTCTGAATCTGAATAATTCGACATTTTCTTAGGAAAATATCAATGGATTTACAAATGCTATGTTATAATTGTAGTATAACAATCTAGAAATTTAATGGTACAATTTATTTTTCAAAAATCGTAGCCGTTTAGAAGGAGTTCGCCATATAAGTCAAGAAATAGTACGTAGTTTGAATTTTTTTTAAGGCAAAAGTGATTGTAATACCGTAAAATCATATGTTGCAAATGTTGTACTTGAATTCATCTATAAAATATATTTTTTTCAAGTCTTCAACTTCAGCGGTTACGGAGGAGTTCGCTTTAGAAAGTACGAATTTGACGTACCCAAGGGCCTTAAACGGAATCCTGAGTCAAGGAAAAACATTGTCATTACTCTTTTATTCCCTGTCCGTAACACTAACAGTTCTACTTAAAACTTTTAATTACTAACAGCTACGGGGTCGTGCATTCGGCCTTATAATTATATACTTAACTATTATCATGGCTTTTTTAGCATTTTAGGTATGATAGTTATCTTATTTCTATTCTTATAGCTTAAAAGACATAGAAAAGGTAGAATGTTTTATTAAAAACCTTAAATCCTTACTCGAATCTAAATGCTATTATACCTTAGACGAATTTTCCAACGATAAATTTAGTGAGTTAGAAATAGATCGTTCCGTTCTTACCATTGCCATACCCTTATAGGGTCATATGTAAACAAACATGTAAAATAAATGTACACACAAACATGTTTAATAAGAACTGCATGTACATATGCTACAATAAATAAAAGACATATGCTGCAATAAATAATTGAGTATTGAGTATCAACTGAACCACTGAACCCTTTTCGTGAAACTAATCAGAGCTCACGAAAAGGGTTCAGTGAATAGAATTACTGGCTCATGAGAGCCAGTAATTCTAGGTTTGCCTGAACAACATCTTCGACCACATCATCACTTACCATCAGGTGAGATAGTGGTCAAAGGCTAACCTATCAAGCATATAAAAAAAAAAAAAAAAAAATTGAATCACATCGATCTAATATAGCACGGAGGTGGGCATTGATTGATGACCCGGATACAGCTTAATACTATGTATACATTGACAAAAAAACATCGATTCCAATGCGATAATTGCACTAACCTTGTCAATAATATTATATAAATAACTTATTATATCACAATATTTCGAATTAAACAAGTTGATATTTTTAATACTTAACGATTTCTAATTCGAAAGGCTAATAATATACACTTTTTAAATATTATTGTATAGAAACAAGCACGAGGGCCATCTGATGCTGATGTTCAGCAGTAACCTCTTTTTATAAAAGATGCATTTCGTCACAAATCACGAATTGCACTACGCCCATCTCTCTGACTGATGTGTAACTGTATTGACTCTCATGGGCTGCTTCCGGAACTGACAGGTGCTGCTTGGAGACCGTTTTTCTGCTTGAGCGTGGTAACTAGCCAGGCGAGCATTCGCAAAATACGCTTTCACAATCCGGGTGGTGGGCATCGAACCATGGACCTGCACTACGGCAGTCCATAATTACTACCATGCTATCAGTGCTTCAGTGATAGTCAAGATTCCTCACCTGTGGAGATACATGGAATATTTTCCAATAATAAATAAAATAAAATAAATTTCCAGTTCTTAATTTAAAAGTAATATGGTATGTTGCTTATAACTGAAAATATAAAAGTGAAAAATTTCTTACGTGTATTAATACTTAATGAACCAAATTAAAATCATTTCGCTGAAAAGAAAGTAGCTGGTCTAAATTGCTACTCTTTTTTTTTATATTATGGGTGACAAACAAGCAGACGGCCCGCCTGATGGTAAACGTAACCGCCGCCTATGGACATCTGCAACACTAGCTGAATAATAATAATCTAACACTACTACTTTAATCAAAAGTCTTTCTAATTACATAAAAGACAAATAATTTCGGCTTGGTTATTTTTTTACTCAAATGGTCTCGTTGTACGTAATTTTGGTAACCACTCAAAAACAAATTAAAGTGGAATCTCACGTCGGTGCAGGGAAAAAATAAATAACAGTTATTTCGCACTTCTATCTAGGTTTAGTAACCATTTTACATTATCATGGTATTCGCGAGTGTAAAATAACAATCCGAAGTCTCAAACTGTGCCCATCATCAACAGCCATGACCTTCACCGTTGAACATATGTTTAACGGTGAATGCCACCACCATCTCTTTCTATGGGTGTCGTAAGGCGACTAAGGGTCGACTTAGTTTCTTATCGGAAGGTGGGTAGCAACGGCATCTGAGGAACTGCGAACTTATACTGCGATCCCCGAGACGCCTGCCAAGCATGGGGATAATGGCAAAGGCTCCCTTAATGGAGGAGGATGTGTTCCGCAGTGGACAAACAGGGGTGATGCAGTAATGGATAAGTGGCTGCTGTATAAAGCTAACACCATGAATTAAAATGAAACACGAGATATTGTTGCGAGCTACGCCATTTTATGTATTTCAGTGCCACGTTCTGAAATTTCTATTTGATATAATATTTCCTTCTTGAACAATTTTTAGAAGCCTTTGTTGATGTTGGCACTTAAAATTCAATACAATACAATACAATACAATACAATACAATACAATACAATACAATACAATACAATACAATACAATACAATACAATACAATACAATACAATACAATACAATACAATACAATACAATACAATACAATACAATACAATACAATACAATACAATACAATACAATACAATACAATACAATACAATACAATACAATACAATACAATACAATACAATACAATACAATACAATACAATACAATACAATACAATACAATACAATACAATACAATATAATACAATACAATACAATACAATACAATACAATACAATACAATACAATACAATACAATACAATACAATACAATACAATACAATACAATACAATACAATACAATACAATACAATACAATACAATACAATACAATACAATACAATACAATACAATACAATACAATACAATACAATATTTATTTTCAGAAGTCATCAACATTCATGTAACCACAGAGATTTTCAAATTTATAAAAAAGGTTTCAAGATTTTAACTAAGAAGTTATTTAAGTAGGAAAAAATTTTTAATATTAATAATTTAAAATTTTTTTAACAACATAATCTCTATGCTTGGCCTTTAGAAGAGAGAAAATTACCTTCAGGTATTTTTCTCTCTTCGTCGCCGCTAACGACTCCCAAAGGAAGATATGGGGGAGAAGAATTCCAGCTTGGCACCCCTGGTCACTCGTTCCTCGTGGTTACAACGGTACAGGCTCATCCTCACTTACATGGGACTTTAATATGTGTTGAGAAATTTGCCCACGTTTCCGAAGTTTGCACACGTCGCTTACGCCTTTGGGGAATACAGCCATGACACATCACACGATCCGTGCCAGCGACCGCAACCGCACAGACGTGAATTACATCAGCGTCCGCTAAAGCAGTAAATCTCTTTTAGTTTTAGGTTAATCTAAAAAATCTGTAATACTCGTAATGGTGAACAGTAACTCAAGAAAAGTGCCAGTAAAACCGTACATTACGTTCGAGCGTCATTAATCCACTTTAATTTATTATGACCGTAAAGGAGACGATACGTAACAGTTGTTTCCTAAGTATATGGAAACCCTCTTTGGTTGTACGATAATGGATACATACTCGTACATCGTGCTGGGCATCATTTTCATGTTGCTCAACATGCTGAATATGCCCTAAAGGCTAGGCATACATTTTAGGCCCATGTAATACAGAATGAGCCTAATGCTTCATTCATAGTTCAAAACTATTAATGTATTTTTTTTTTTATTAATGTATATCTCAATTTTTTTACTCGCACAAAATTATTAACAACACTATATCTACTACAAAGAATTATTTTGAGAAATCCAAGGTATTTGCAGGCCCAAAGGCAGTCCAAAAGCTCCAGCCCCGTACTATTTGGCAGCGTGCCAAGCATGCTGGCCCGTTAGATTGCAATCCTTATTCGATGAGCCAAATAAGTTCAAGTATTTTTATCACATGTTGCATCGACCAAGCGTTCTGATACGTTTCGGCAAATAAGATGAGGTCACAGCCCCTACGGACCCAATGTCTCTACACCAAACGGCTGGCATATGTATCTACTAACGAGACTACCATACTTTACGTTTGAGTCGCTCCGTTGAAGTAGTCGCTAGCCGTTGTGTTACTTATGTTCGGATTCTATACAGTATTATATATATATCTCATAAAGATATATGGTTTTTATGGACGTGTATTTTTTCCTTTACTCAGGGTGCTTGTAATGTGATCATTATTTTGGCCAACCTTCTTTTAGCAAAGTCGACCGTTCTGCGCTACTCTACGAATAATTTATTCGTAGGCGCTACTCGAATACTTGGGATAAAAGTTGTATGTATTTTTTGTATAGCTGATAGGCTATTCTTTAACCACTATCTCACCCGATGAAAGTGATAAAGTAGTTATAGATGTTGTGCAAGCTAACCTAGAATAGCTGGCTCTTAAGGCATCTGCTCGAATTCCGAAGCACGATAGCCCTCAGTACTAATGTCACTAAAGGTCACCCAACCAATGATCGTAGCGGATTTTGCTTTACTTTGTTGATCGGTTAAGAACGACTTAGTAAAATAAGCTATGAGAACTTTAACAGTTGATTGTTAGTGAGCCAACAGAAATGCCTTTTTAAATCAATCATATTTGACTTTTATTTTTAAAATAGAGAGGTGCAAAAATTGTTACCATACTACGCTGGTTTTATTTAAATTAGACTATAATGTCATTATCTGCAATGACTCCACTACTGGCCACGGTATGATGGCATCTAGCTTATTAATGCTTTTGGCTGTTAAGCTTTAGCGGACAGCTCTTGATGTCCGAGCTATGAGGCTTTATTCCAGCATGTTCACCAAGGGCTTCTATGCTGACCCACTGTGACGGCTTGGACTAGCGCTACGCTGCCAGCTACAAAGTCATTAGAGACCGCGACAGTAATGTGACAATATAGTTTAGTTTTAATAAGCTGACAGATTATTGACACGAGGCTGAGATTCAGAGACAAGTTTAAGCGTGAAATATGCGTTCAGTTGTCAAAATGTAGTGCTTAGCCTCTTATTTGTATTCAGAGATTTTTGGACAGCGCTTAAACTTAGCGCGTGCTATGCTACGGCAAATAGTGGATATCGACTTCTTTAGCTTGTCTTAAACCAGGAGTGGCCAACCAAGCGAGCATAGTTGTTGATTTTACTTCGAACCTGACCATTGCGTTTATCTTTTTAATAATATAGTAACAACCTACCAACATCATCTAAAGCAAATTAAAATAGTTATAGAAATTAACATTATCTTAGCAGACATCTCTTGTCATACGATCGCGATGTTGCTACGTGAAATAGGTATACATATAAGATAAGATATTTAGTTTCATTACTGCCATTGACATTTTAAATACATATTGCTGTTCTTGTTGTTTCCTTTTCAGACTACATAGGTTAACAAAATCCGCTAAATGTTCCACTCGTAAAATCTTTGCCGTTAATAAAAGAGTGCGATCTTAGCTAAGACCCAGGTAAGTAGGAATCTGGCTAAATTCTGAATACGAAATTTAAAGAATGGCTTAGCCGACCAAGCGGTTAAGACTGGTTTTAAACCGTCGTACTTAAATTTCAAAATTATAGCCTAAAAATATTGTTGTTTTTATTTATTTTACAAACCAAGGAGTTTTTTACTTTCGGATCTATTACGAATGAGATATGCTGGTGGTATGGTACTATATTACTAATGGCAATGGCCTTTTTTCTTTAATTTTATAAAGCAGCGCGAGTATTAGATTTTAGTTTATAAAGCTATAGGTAAAAAAAAACATAAGCAAATATATTATAACAACACATTTCTTTTCCATTTTTGCAATAACGCAAGCTCCGCGTCAAAATTATAGGGTTGCGTCATCGTTTACAAGTTTAAAGCTCATTACAAAATTGGTCTCGTTTGTAGTGCAACGTAAGTTGAACTATAAATAGGTGTCGCTCCACCCCTATGAAACGGTTAAGAACGAGAGGTCCAGTATTATGAGTCATAATATGTCATGTTAGCTTAGAGGTCAAAGCATACCTCGGCTATATGGGTTGATGGCGCGGGTTCTAATCATTTAAAATATTCGTATGACGTTCTACGTTGTTGTGTGAATTATTTGAATATCACTTTACCTTTATAGCCCTCGCCTACAGCACAATTATTAAAGTTACTTATGTAATTTTCTCAGATTATATTTAAAGGCTCCAATCTTGCTATATATTATATTTCTATACTACGTGGGATCAAAATATATCTGACAAATTAGTGACCAAACCAACGCAACGCCGACTTTTCGTCGATATCCAATATAATGACGTGATGGTGGAGACTGTTGCTGACAGCCGGTCAATCTAAGTAAGAAAAATTACATAAGAAGGTGGTTTTTTCAAAGCGTCATGTAATAGATTGAGAAAAAACTCTGTGCAGTACTGATAAAGCTAGCTAACTGTCTTTCGCTCCAGGAGTACCCGTGGACCGAAACTGAAAGTCTGCTTTCAGTTGCTCGCAAACTACGCGAAGGTCGGGACGCGTGGTCACGGCTACCGACCGTGATCCGAAATAGCGAAAGTTTAACGATAAAATTTATATGGTTTTATATGTTTTCTTAAAACAACATGAACAATGAATCATAACAATACTACGAATACTTTAAAGTTTTGAATGTGAATATATGCTACTTTTTAGAGAGTTTTTTAAAGTTGAAAGTGGGGACTTCAGTAACATTAACTGCACCAAAAGTTGCTGTAAGTCGCAATGATTTACTGGAAATTAAGAAGTAAGTTAGAATAAGCATATACAATTAATATTTGAACAAAAAGTAGACAAATAGCATAGTGCAGTTTTGTGGTTGATATGATAAGATTGTCCAAAATATTCAAATGTTGTGATCTATCTAGTGACTAGTCAAATCTATCAAAAATAGTGACGACGGTATGAATTGATTTGAAAAAAAAATTGTGTTTTGTGCAGTGAACTAGAAAGTGACGTGGTTTTTTGCATAAAAAGTTTTTATTCAGTTAGAAAATAAATATATTTACCTAAGAACATTTTTCAGGACACCGGAGTGTTCAAACTTGTGTGTATAATCTCAAACATTCATAGAATCCGAAAATATAGACTCAGAACTATTCATTGTTAATTTAGATTATCAGGTAAGCAATTTTCTTCTATACTTTACTAATATTTGATATATATATAATTATATATATAGAAGGTGTGAGACGTGATTTTAAACAGAAAAGATGTTACATATATTGTAATGACACGTTCTATGACAGTGTGGAAAACCATAAATGTTATACCAATTAGCGTGTGGTAAGAACTTAAAAATTACGAATGGAGTAGACAATTTCCAGATGGTTTCGACTATCCTCTGGTTCCTCTATCCATATTAAGCATTGGTTTCGCCACTCGAGATGCATCTGAATCTATATTACAAACAGGTATATATTAATTAAAAAAGTAAAAAACACGACTGTAATAGGTGTATTTATTTTCGTTAAACGTTTTATCGTTCCATTGATATTAAAACTGCAAGATATATATATATATATATATATGTATGGGCTCGTTTTAAAGTCCTTCATTTTGATACTCGATAAGTTTGGAATATATATTTTTATCTCACAATATGGTGTCTGAAATCCGCCAGATTGTTTTTTATTTTTATGTGCGCTATCAATACAAATGTAACGATACCCCTTACTTTAAATTCGATTCAGCCGTGGAGAAGTTTGGTAGTGTAAAAAAATCACAAACATACATACATACTGAACCCTAAAACATAACTCTCCTTTTTTTGGGAAGTCGTGTAATAATATCTTATAGTACACTGACTAGTGGCTGCCTTGTTCTTTGTTCTCGGAACATTGCTGATGATTACTTGATAAAAAAAAAAAACTACAGCTAATGTACCAACGTCTTTTCTATTAATTTTGTACTCAGCCAACCTTTCTCAATACTTCTGACGCCCTACATTTATTTTGATAAATCTAATTTTTATTTAAATACGAAATAAAATAAAAAAATAATCGTAACTGCCAAAGAACTATTTTATTGGTTTAAATTTAAAATTGACGGTATTGAAGGTTGATTGTTAGGCAAGAGTTAGAACGAAGCTTTAGTCTTCAGGTTGGAATCCCAGCTGGGGCATGTTATAGGCTCAGAGTCGCTCAAAGGGAAATGGAAACAGCTATTCTGGGAGTTTCTGTGCGCAAACTAGTATAGGGCGGGCATTCGCAAAATGCCCTACCATCAAGCTATAACAACCGGGACCGATGGTTTAACGTGCACTCAGAAGTACGTAAGCGCTCAGTGTCACTAGCGGTCACCCATCCAAGTCATGACCACAGTGGACGTTGCGTAACTTAGCTGATTGGTTAAGAATGGCGTAGCAAACTTCGCTACGAACGCTTTTAACTCTTATATATGTGTATAGCTATTATTGGAAAACACAATAAACAATACAATTTTCTCACCGAACTTTCATGCAGATTAATAAACAACAACAATTTAATAAAAAGTGTATAAACTATACAAATAAGACACGGATAATGGCTCCAACGCGTAAAAATCTTGAGTTATACCACTCGGCGACCGTAAAACACAGATTTATCTATTAATAACCATATTTCTGTATCGAATAGCTTTCAAATAACACTTGGGTGTATAAATTGAAGCATTTGAAAGTTGTTTATTTGCTCACTGCATTCATTTAGGTATATCTTTCGTGGGCGCATTGTCGTTTGTCTTCAGGAATGTCTTTCTTTATTTTGACCACCTGATGGTAAATTCATTCATTCTTTTCGTATCAATGGCTAATTAAACTATAGATGATGTTTGCCCTATGGGAGGCCACCTCCACGCACCTGTGAGATGCATATGTGTCCTGTGAGATACACATGTGATGGAAAATGATGATGTGGTCGAAGATGTTTTTAGGCTAACCTGGAAGTAATGGATCTGAACAGAACAAACTGTTAGATGCTTGGCGTGAGACTTTCTACTTGAGTTAGTAGTAGCGAGCCAGGCGGGCATTCGCAAAATGTCCTACCACCATGCTATACGACTGCCATCCTAAGACAACAACTAGAGTTACTAGAGCAACTAGAGCTTAGTTAAGAACAGTTAAGAGCGACTAAGCAAGCTACGCTATGTGCGCCTCAAATTTGAACACTAATTTTTCGGCAGATATGTTTTGGTTTCTTGTAATAGGAGACATTTAACGGACGCTGTTTCAGATTTCGTACTGCTACTGAAAGTTTCAGTGCCAGAAAAATGTAATCAGAAAAATTACAACAGGTCTTAAATGTCCTCAAAATTATGTGATGTAATCCAATTAAATAGTATATTGTTTACCGCGGGAGCAAACAACCATTTTAAAGGCGAGAGTGATTTTTGGAATCCAGAGCGAAACAAAGGATTCTAGAGTTGAATCACGAGCGTAGCGCGCCCTCGCTTTAGAATCCCTATTCTACTGACTCTGTCTTCCTCTCGGTATATGTGGATCCCACTGTAAAGTTGAATCCATTTTGATTCCCACAAAGACTGTCGCATTGTCAATAGAGAGTTTATTTGGGCCAAGCTTAATGTTTGGTTCATCATAAGTAATATCATGACAAGAATGCTGAGACAATTCTGCTTCTGCTAAGCTATCACGACCTTTTTTTTTATTAACTTTATTTTTTTTTAAGAATATAGGTACTTGATTATAGACGCTTTTAAAAGAATAGCCCCGAGTTTCTTGTCCGTTCTTCTCGCAGTGGCTCTGTAGCACTTTTAGCTGAACGTGGCAGTAGAATGTAGATTACTTTATATTAAAACTATTATTAAAATTGATTATCATAAAAGCGTCCTAGAAGCCTAACATAAACAAATTATTTTGATTTCGTAATTTTGTAAATGATTTTGACTTTTGAGTTTTGTAGTAAATTTTAAATAATAACTGTTTATGTGGTACGACGGACGCTTATTCCTATTAATACATATTATAGCGGTATCTGTTCAAGCAAATGTATGGTTATTACCCGTACCTTTACCCTACTAAGTTTCTTCTTGGGCAGCTTAGTTTTAACTCGCTAGAAGTTAGAAGGTCCCTGGAACAGCTTTCTACCTGCTGCAAAATTCTAAGAGGCAACATCGACTGCTCTCACCTACACAACCTCCTGTGCGCACTGTATGTTCCTGATAAATATATCAGTCACAGGTCGACCCGTAGACACGCGCTGTTCGCTACTCCCAGTAGTCACACCGTTGCCCGAGCTCAATCCCCCTTGTGTCGTTCCCGGACTGGTCTCAACGCATTCCTTCACGCCAACACCGAATGTGACATTTTTTGTGATAAATGGCATTATATTTATAAACTTCTACTGACATTTTGTGAAAAATGTGATACCTCATAATTATCATGATTATTATTTATTAAATTATTTTCATTATTATTTATTGGGATTATTGACATCTATATAATTTAATTTTAATGACATTTGATTTGAAATGCATTTTCATAATTTTTCATTAAAATGTTTGTAGCTAAATTTATTTGATTAAGTGACATTCAAGAATAATAATGATATGTATTAATTTAAATGAATTAAGTCATTATGTATGCGTTATGTTTATAATAATTTCTAAATTATCATAGTAATAAGTGTAATTGGTAACTGCCGTGCTTATTATAATAAATAAATAAAATAAATAAATAGCATTGTAGATCACTGTATATTACAAGAACGAAATAACGTCATTAATTAGTACTTGTGTTGTTAACTGTACTTCTTGAAAATTGGACAAAACAAAATTACGTTATATTTACAAGTATCGGGGGAAATAATCACGTGAGCAAACTAAACCATAAAAGTGGCGTGAGCAGTATACAGCCTGATTAGATAGATAGATTCTAGATAATGGTTTATGCTAGGGCATCAAATTGTAAAAAACGAAAAAGTAATATAATAATAACAATGATAAAAGTACTACAGTTAACTTTAAATTTTTGATAATTAATGTATAAGATGGGGCACCCTATTCTAACCAATTGTATGTTCGTCACAATATATCTTGCTCCAGCATAACAAGTAACACATTTTCGATAGTAATAACCTTGTAGAAATCAATTTATCGCTTAGAATATGACACGAAAGTCAATTAAATTTACAAATGAATGAACTTTACAAGTGCTTTGCCCTTACTTACTCTTTCGAGTCATTAATCGACATTCAACGAGTTTCCCCTAAAAGTTCACAATCTTTTGTTTGCGAAGCCAAAGGCAGTCAACCCGAGTTTAATCGAAGCTAGCGATCCATGAAAACGGAAAAACGGTTACAATACAACCCAACTCATAAATACAACAAAACAGTAGGTACTTGTTAGAAGAGCCAAATAATTAAAAACCGACCAATAGGGAGTCAGACATTCAAATATCGCGCACTCCGTACCAACGTACAATATATTATTATGTACATGAAATAATATCAAAAACTTGATCTATTTTTTCCATTGTAATTGATGTTGACACCTCCTAAATCAGATCAATTAGGACATTGTAATGGAAAATGAAACAGAACCTAAAATAATCTTTTGGCATCTGACATATAGATAACAATAGAATTTCATTCATAAATGGACGATATCGTCCACGCGGTTGCCAATCGGATAATGTTTAATATCGACGTGGCGACAACGACGTCTTGTTTCTGAGAAATGCGCGAAAATTTGAGGTAATAAAACTTGGATAATAGACGAAGGATGCGATAGTTCGATTTTAAAATTTTCGACACGGATTTGTCGGTCACATATTAGCGACGGGTAGATGTGAATATTCTTTAGGGTTGACGAAGAATCCCAAAAAAATATTTATTAACAGCTGCATTTCTGTTATTTTTGCCCTTATTGATCAAGTAGTTACGAGAAAACCTTCAGCAGGGATTTGTTGCCAACGCGTCCGTATCCGGAAATAATATATATTTTCTGAATCCCTTTGAGGAGGAGTTCACCGTCAAAATGACCAAAATCAGGAAATCGCCCCCTTAAGATCGTTAAATAATAAGAAGGAAGGGATACATTCGAACTATTACCACGCGAGCTCAAAATTGGAGCATGCCCAAGGGACGGATGGTTTCAACTTCGAAACCCACTTGCGGTTCTAATTGTTTTCTTTCGTTGTGTAATTTTAATCCTTCTTATGAAAGTCGGGATCCTTAGCTTGAGTCTGGCCCACACTTGGCCAACGTTAGCTCATCAGTATTAATATAATATATTATCGTTACTTTCAGTACTATATATTTATATAATATATCAGTACTAATATTATAAATGCGAAAGTAACTCTGTCTGTCTGTCTGTCTGTCTGTCTGTCTGTCTGTCTGTTACGCTTTCACGCCAAAACTACTGGACCGATTTGAATGAAATTTGGTATGGAGATAGTTTGAGACCCGGGAAAAAACATAGGATAGTTTTTATCCGACTGCGCAAAAAGAGGTTAATGTTTTCGCGCGATAACCGACATACGCGCGGGCGGAGCCGCGCCCGGAAAGCTAGTAATATTATAAATGCGAAAGTAACTCTGTCTGTCTGTCTGTTACGCTTTCACGCCAAAACTACTGGACCGATTTGAATGAAATTTGGTACGGAAATAGTTTGAGACCCGGGAAAAAACATAAGATAGTTTTTATCCAACTGCGTAAAAAGAGGTTAATGTTTTTGCGCGATAACCGACAAATGCGCGGGCGGAGCTGCAAGGAACATATTGATTAGGCAAGCGAGAACTTGAATTGTCATCTATTTGTAAATGTACTTGTAAATGTGGTAGCTCTGCCTTGTAGACGGCCACATTGCTCATGTGGCGTAAATGCTCTCTTTAAACCCTTATTTCTGTATTAACTACCGCATCAGGTTTGACACTTGTATATGGATAACAACATTTTAAGGATAGTGCAAAACTAACTTTGTGATATGATTATAACTTGTTATAATTATATTATTATTATATTATAACTTATTATTATATATTACTATACCTAACTTGTTAGGCAATGCACCTAAATAACACGTATTGACATAGTCTGCGTCAACCAGCTACCTAATACTACGGTTCAAAAGATAGGTCGGACGGAGAAGCATCAAGGCCTTGGTATTAGAATCCCATTTACTCGTACGGACCTCTAAAAAGTTAATAAGAAACAATTACACATATGATTTCAATACTATATCACGAAGCAGGTTAAACTTGGAGTTGTCCATTAAATTATTGTTTACCTTACATTATAGCAATAAGGCCGCCGATTGTACTATCTTTTTTATCTTAAGATGAACAATTTTTGTTAGTTGTATTAATTGTAATTAGAAAGTACAATAAAGTGTTATCTATCTATCTATCTATAGTTATATTATCCGGAGCAAGTGCTATCAAGTACAGCTGCTACAGGCCCAACTGATGTTACGCGGTATTTTCTGCCTGTAACAGATGCATTTTGTCACAAGCGACGAACTTGTCATTATTAAAAAAACGGCAAGCGCGAGTTATACTCACACTGAGGGTTCCGCACAATCATCTAATTTTCATGACTCTTACAGATCTTGGCGCCTATCATTTAATTATTGATTAAAAAAGAATCAACGTAAAAAAGCCATATTGAAATTAAAGGGTTTTCCCCAACTTTTTTTTATTTTAACGTATATAAGGCAATCCACAATAAAATCACATTTGCTGTGAAAATTTCAACCAGACCATTGAAGGTACAATTTTAACCCTATGGGCCGTCCCATAAGCCTTTGAAAGTCTTTAAAAAAAGCTTCCGTCCCTTATAAGACGGCGGAGGTTAGGAGGATAAGGATATATATATACATATATATTGCAGATTTAGTCATAAGCCACACAATAACAAAAATAATATATTGTAACCCTTACGAACAGTTGGCAGTATGCCCAGTGTTCAAGCTGAATCTCACCTGTTAAAATTGCAATGTTTATAATAATTCGTTAATGTTAATTAAGCATTTTGTTCACGAGTTTCAGCAACCAAGCGCTCTAAAAAGTTTTGCAATATACAATTCGTTCCCGCATTCTACGGACCTAACATATCATATCTCCACAAAAGGGTTCAAATATATAACGGCTTAAATATCACCACTGAGGTTAGCATATTTGCGGCGCTTAATTTGCTTTGCTGAGCTGTTTATACAGCGTCCTAGGATTCCGTAACGAAAGTGCAAAACGGCCCAATTCGTGAGACTCCAATGTGGGCCTGCACATCCGAATGTCACGGATACCAAGATCATTAATCAAATGAGCAAAAACATTTTAATTTAGATATTTTGTGTAGAATACTAACAGAAATACAAATTTTGTATTAAAGTGAAAACATAAAATAGTGGCGGGAATTAATAATTTTAAAAGGTTCTTCACGCTTTTAGCTAAGTTTTGTACCCATCCATTATGACGACGGTATTTGCGAGTTTAAAATAATATGGTTAGTATTATGTTGAACAGTTATTGGGCACCAATGCACGTTTTCTATAAATTACCCCTAATATCGTCAAAAATATTAA
This sequence comes from Plagodis dolabraria, assembly GCA_963854805.1. NCBI lineage: Eukaryota > Metazoa > Arthropoda > Insecta > Lepidoptera > Geometridae > Plagodis > Plagodis dolabraria. The sequence goes on along the minus strand of OY978443.1, from coordinate 3,953,656 downwards.
AAATGTTTTCAAGTGTAAAATGGTTATCAATTTAATAAAATTTGTTGAAATGTATGTAGTCATCATCATCATAAGCTGGAATCCCTACGTCCACTGTTGAACAAATGCCTCTACATGAACGCCACAAAGAACGGCTATTAGCCGCTTGTAACCCTTGGCTTTCCGCGACTTTAACGATGTCGTCATTCCACCTAGTGGGGTGAAGTAGAAATTGTAAAAACTCTTCTCTAAATCTTGCATTTTACGCGACCAAGTGCAATAGATCAATGATTAAATCACAAAAAAAAAACAGAAAAATATATGAAATAATTTAATTCAACCAAGCAAACCAAGCATTCAATAAAGCAACCGCCTCTAAAGTTAAATATATATTCTTTTTTAAGGGATTGTCTCGCTCTTGGTAACTTTTTTACGAACAGGCGACGACAAAATCTGGAATAGGTACTCGGTATTTGTAATTATCTTTCCGATATACCGAGCGTAGTTCATGAATGTTTTAAATTTCCTCTGCTCTTGTTTGTAGAGTCGCCATGTTAAGCCAGTATTCTGATTAAAAGTCACGTTTAATTCTTTTAGGATTTTACCTAATTATGTAATCAGATTGTAGGTTCTTTTTGATAATTATAAGCCGAATAGGAAGTCTTTTGACAATATTTTATAAAATAACTAAGAAATACTTATATAATAATATTTAAATCGGCGTGGAGCTGGCCTAGTCGTTATTTTATTTTATTTATTCAGGAAACTAACAGCGTTTACATATATAATATAATTAAATACATGTACAAAAGGAAAGGCCAATAACAGGTTACCCTAATTTTATAGGAAGTATATAAGTACTTACAATAGTTTTTCAGTTAACAATAAATGGTGTTCAAAGTTACTGGTATTCATTTTATATGTAACATTTGCTATTATTACAAATCAATTATTCCTATTGAAACCAATGCATAGGCTTTGTGTATTTTCAGTTATTTGTGTGTACTGGGTGTGTGTTTGTTTGTGAGCTGGTGTGGGTGTGGGGAGATACTATAGGTAACAAGGGGGAACTTGACTGAAAAGTGTTTCTGTTTATGGGTGGACTGATATCGTTAGCAGCATAGAACCGATTCCGTATTTCATTTTTGAATACGCTTTTGTGACTTGAAAATGGATCGAGTTTAATAAACTTTTATAGTAAGTGTTGACAATACGTGTAAGAACTGAATTACTTTCGTAGTTTGTTTGGTGGTTATTCACCTATTAACTAACTTGGGTGGGTAACCTCGAGAGGCATTTACTATGGAGCTGTTCCAGGATTCGGAGGGCACGTTAGTCGGCAACGGACCCAATTGTTGTCTTAAAATGGGGGAAGTGGTTTTATGAAGTTATAGGTCATTTTCTGAAAGTTCGCATGGCAAGCTAAGTGCCACCCTCAATTAGAAAATTTGTCGTCAAAAAGATAACGGTGCAACTGCGTTCCGGCATCCGCCCTCGAGAGCCCGTTCTCATTCTACCGCATTTAATATTATATTTTATTCTCATTCTACTTATCATCAAGTGAGATTAAGTTTTGAAGCAGTGATGGCTCAGTGACATTGGCTATGGACTGCCGCGCAGCAAGTCCATGGTCTGAGTCCCGCCGCGGGGTTGAACTTCACCGCATGCTGGTAGGGCATTTTGCAAATGCCCGCCTAGCTAGCTACCATTCTCAAATAGAAAATCTGTCGCCAAGCACCTAACGGCGTGTTCCGGCAGCTGTCCTTGAGAGCCAGTAATTCTAGGTTAAGCCTTCGAACATATTATCACTTACCATCAGCTGGGTTTGTGGTCAAATGCTTACCTATCAGCAATAAAAAAAATATTATTAAGAATGTTTGTCCAAGCTGAAACAGAAACGCTTCGCTCACCCTTCGAGCTCACTCGGTAAATAATTTTCACGACTTGAAATTAATGGCAGTTAATTTATGTATTTAAAACTAAACTTAAATCTTACTTTATCATTCGCCGAATATATGCAATGCCAATGACGCCTCCCAAAAAAAGATAACGCTTATGTGACCAACTGTACACGTATTAAAAAAGTTTTTTAATAAAATGACATTGCTAAATTCCTGTCAAGAGATTAAAAAAAATAGATTTGAACAGTGAACATTCCGCCACGCAAAATTATTATATGTAGTATATAACAGTGAAAACACGAGCCAATTTAGATCTCAGTTTCGATGCTTTCGTTATCAAACTAGTTACTGTACAATTACTTCCAACATTATGATCCTAAATTAATGCGTAGTTCCCGAGGGATCCTGATATGCCATTAGGACGAAATCCTTCGTTGACAAAGTCCATAGCAAGTCAGCTTTATATTAAAAAGGCCTAACAAATTTAGCGTATGATTTTTAAACGATTGTTATTCTTTCACGACTGTCCAAAAAAGGAGAGTTATGTTTTCAGGGTTCATGTACCTATGTATGGTATGTATGTATATTCGTGAGTTTCTTTATTCCACCATAACTTCCAAACGGTCTAGCCGATTTCTAGATATCGTTAGATACGTCTTGACAGTGAAAGTGACACTAAGTACATAAATTATTACAAAAATTAATAAAAGAGATCAAACTTGCGGATTTAAATCAGTGACGCCATATTGTGAGATAGATTTTTTTCTACTAAACTACCAAACCTATCGAGTGGGGTATCAAAATGAAGGACTTTAAAATACCATAAATATAATAATATATAACTTGCAGTTTTATGTTCAATGGAAATGGAATGGTATTTGTATTTGAAGACTCCAAGATAAGGTATATCTATCTGGAAACAGTGCAGTTGCTCTGGGCGACTGAAAATTCTATATTTCAGCCACGTGCATTATGCATCCAGCTATCCAGCATTATGCATGTATAGGTAGTCTAAGAGCCGGTGAAGAGCGACCTTCACCCATCAGATAAGTTGATGAGACTGTTGATGAGATGTTTTTTTTATCAAATATTATTATACATGCCCATGATAACTTGCCTAAAAAGGTTTTCCAAACTATTTTTAATTGAATTAATTTAAAAAAAACTTTATGTACGATTTTTTGCAGGATATGATTGGTTATGTAATCTTACTTACGATTTCAATTTTGATTACTTAACAGATTGGTGTAGTTACCTATATTGACTTACCTGTTAACATCTGCTTGCCAGGTAGCCAGTAATGCACAGAAATAAGTAGGCAAGCCTACATAGGCGTATTTTGTGTGTTAAAAACTATCAGTTGAGATGAAATTCATTCGGTTATGAAGGAAGTGAAGGTGATGGAAGAAACTTGATTTAAATTTATTCCATTTAAAATAGGTATGAAAACTTTTCGATAGGTAAGTTATGATAAGCATGTTTGTTAATAAATTATATTTGATAAAAAATATATCTCATCAAGTTATCACATATGTACATAGCTACTAGTATATTGAAAGCGCTCGGTGCGCTATTTTCAAAGTATTAGCCATTTACGGGTTGCGCGTTCCTGTGCATCTTGCTATCAGGTGAAAGACAGGAGAGAGAGAAATGAGTTAGTGAGTTCGTTTAGCTAAATGATGCATTATTGATCACAGGTTGTAAAGCACTAGTATAAGCTTTGCGTTTTTGCGCAAGGTTCTGGAATCGACTAATGCATCGTCAACATGAGCATCTTTATGCTCAATTATCCATATAATTTAGAGGAAGTGTACCAAATATGGAATAGCAAAATGAAAACCTTAATAAAATCAAGAAAACCATTATTTAATAATTAAACTTTTCGTTACAGACTTAAGAAATATAATACTTTGAATCAATAACATCTAAATGTTTAGGAGATGAAAATTATTCGTATAAGTTTCCAAATATAAAAAATGAAAAAATAGAACATCAAATAAAAGTGACCCAAATATGGAATACAGTATTCCATAATTGGGGCACCAAAGATCATAAGAGAATAAAGGAGGTAATTAACCATTTAAGCAAAAGTCACAAATGAAATCTGAATATTCAGCCCATGAGCATTCAACATGACACCAACATCGACATGCTATGCACTGAATCCACTCCTCGCCCTTAGTGTCGTAGCTAAAAAGGTCTGAAAAAATATGTGGCGGGTAAAAATTAAAGAAAGTCTTCACGTTTTCCTTCGTAAACCCTTTGGCCCGTGCAACTGATAATCCTGTAGGGGTACGCAAAGAAATTAAATTCTTGTGGCGCTTCATAAATCCTTTAAACCATTTGCGACCAGCTGTAAGATTGTTAAAAGGATGTTGAATGTTACTTCTAGCTGCCAGTTGGTAAGCGAGTCTTGTAACATCTTTTCGTGTAAGTCCAAAATATGTTCTCTCCATGTGTAGCAAATATTAAACTAACTTTATGAACCGAGGACCGTTTTACGCTCTAACGGTGAATCTATGGCATTTTCATCGGATGATTTACGCAGCCGAAATAATGTATTACAGGAATAGTTTTTTTCATATTCTCATTTTCCCACACATTGCTTGTTTTTCCTTCGGGTGGCATTTTTGACCAGGGGCCTAACTCCCACCTTTTATAAACTATTATGGAATGCAAACGTCATTGTTTCAAGTTTAAATTATTGATACTAAGGTTAGTACCGTGGCCGTCACGAAACAATAATGTTCATATAGTGCTACCTCTGTCGCACAAATGACTTAATTCGATGCATGCATCCCGCTCTCACGTTGAAGTTTTTATATAAGTATACTATAGTGATATGTGGCGGTGCGAATTAAAATTGTAAATGTAATGTTAAAGTTAGACTGAATTAAGAGATGGGAGTTGGCCCCCAGTACCTGCCATGAATGATAAGTTAACCGTTTATATTATTTCTAACAATAACCGACCCTAATATGGAATAGTTAGGGCTACTGGAAGATTCCATATTAGGAACATTATACGATGAAACAAAAAAAACCTGGCAAATAAATATATATTTGCAAATCAGTAATTTGAGAAGGATAATCACAAATAATAACTTTTGGCAACGTATTTAGATTCAGAACACTATATTTTACGGGCTTCACTGAATAATAAGTAAAAAAACAAACTCACTCAAATATTTTTTCACGACGCAAAAAAATATTTGAGTGAGTTTGCGACGCGCAAAAACTTTATCACTCGCCTATCCAACATCTGATGCGCTCTTGTTGTAGATGCGTACTGGCAGCGAAATGAGTGTGGGGAAAGGGGTCATCTGACGTATCGTTCGAAAACCTATACCCTTTCGTTTTTAACATTATTTGTTGGTCCATATTGGGGCCGTATTCCATATTCGGTACACTTCCTCTAAGTTCTAACAGTCCCAGACATGGTCAGGATCCGAGATCAAATTTCCAATAGAAATACTGCCACATTTTTCACAGAAAAACCAGCTTATAATTTGGTTATATATATTACGAGAAGCAGTTCTAGAAGATACTTATAATAATATTGAAACAACATTTTTCCAATACCTTTTGAAGCAATGGTAGCCGAGCGGTAAAATCTAGAGACTGCCGTGCCGCAGGTCATTGGTTCGATCCTCACTATCGCTGGCTTGAGCGTGAGTCATGCGGTGAACATCGTGAAAGGTCATTTTGCGAATTACCATTCTGAAAAATAATATCTGTCACGAAGCACCTCACAGCTTAGCACTTAACTGAGTGTTCCTGCAGCAGTACTTGAGATAATAAATTACAGGCACTTGTATGACACAGGGTGATGAGCGCAGTGCAGTTCGTCATGTGATAAAATGAATCAGTTATAGGCATGTTACCGCCTAACATCAGACGGGCCTCATATGTACTCCGTCACATTGGAACAAAAAAAACCTAATAGTCAAAACTATTAACAAGCTTTGTGCGTAGCTACAATATTAGCAATCAAATCTGACTCTTGAAAGTAAATTAATACAAGATAAAAAACGGAATTCCACGAAATAGAAGACCTGAAGCCATTATTATTTTATGAATAATTGGATCATGGGTCTGCTATATATTTCATCGAAATTTTGCTACGAGATAACTAGCTTATTCAACGTGACCTTTAGCATTGACTAATTTTAAAATAATAATAATAAATTAAATAATACCGTAGTTGTTAAAATTGAGAGAGAAGCTTTCATATAAATTGAATCATGATAGAATGGTTTATAGGTCCCTTGTTTGTTGTTTAATTAGCAGATGTCGGAAACAATCAGGTTATTTACAGGATGTGTTTATATTCAGCGTTTTGGGTGATTTTGTGTTGTTGTATCGTGTTACTCCATTCACCTAAGTTATACGTAAAATAATGTTTTCTCTAAGGATACAAAATGACAATGCAAGAACGGAAATTGTTTTTTTTTTTTTTTTTTTAGGGGGGACATAGATGCTGGCTACCGCCTGTGCGGTCGTCCAGCTCCACCGGGTTTTGGGCGAGGGCCTGGCCCTACAATAGCCCGGGAGGGAGAGGTGCCGAAGGCACTTCTCCCGAGACGGGCGTAGAAGGCGAAAAGCGCTTTCTACCTCCGTCTCCTGCGGACGCCGAAAACGTACCGCTATTATAGGAGGGGTTGACAGCGAGCTCAAGGGCACCACTGTGGTTCGGACCTCGGCTTGTCTCGCTGTCGAGAGACATGGGGGGGATCGGAGCAAAATGCCTCTGTGCAACTGCAGTGTTGCACAATTGGGCCCTACTGAATAATACTCTTTGACTATTTGGAGAGCAATTTATCGTGACCTTGTTTTTGCCTCGAGCTCGCCGGCGAGCTCGGTGTTTGATTGTGTGACCTCTAATTACCTCACACCTGGGGATTTTACCTCGACGACTTGCGGATAACGCTAAAGCTGCCAATGTAATGACTGCGATGGGGTCATCCGGGTCGTCTAATACCTGCCGTGGTCGGCGACGGGGGGGTTTGAAAAATGGGATAGAAGAGGCGGTCGAGTAGTTCGATGCCTGGACAACCAAAGGGTTCGAGTGGTGGGGCGCTCGATCAAAGTATCGGCGGGCGCAGTCCTTATTGAACTGCGCTAAAGAGGGAAGGTTTAGGTCGCAATGCAACTCGGTGTTCCGGATATACCACGGAGCGCCGGTTGCACTACGAAGAAAACGGTTTTGAATGACTTGAAGCTTATGGAGATGGGCCTCACTAGCATGACTAAACACTACTGATGCGTAAGTCATGATGGGGCGGATGCAGGCAGTGTAAAGTGTCTTCTTATTTCTAAGAGACATTTTACTCTCTTTGCGAATCAGAGGACCAAGGCGACCCATTACAAAGGCCGCTCTGTTACGGACGGTTGTTATATGATCGCTAAAGGTGAGATTCCGATCAAGGGTGACTCCGAGATATTTTGTTTTACTAACCCAGGGGATGGGTTGGTCGAACAAAGTTAAAGGTTGCGGGTAACGGGGGCGGCCCTTCTCAGTAAAGTACATAGCTGCACTTTTAACTGGGTTGACCGCGATGCGCCATTTACGGAACCAGTCACCGATCTCGGTGATGGCCCGTTGGAGGGCGGGAATGGACTTTCTACTGATATGCCACCCAGTGGTATAAATAGCGGTATCATCCGCGTATTGGGCTAGTAGGACGTTAGGCTGAGAGCGTGGGATGTCACTGGTATACAGCGCGAAAAGAATGGGTGATAGCACGGAGCCCTGAGGGACTCCGGCTCTGACTGGGTGGGGGGAGGAGAGGGTGCCTTCCACGCGATAGCGAAAGCTTCTGGCTTTAAGGAAGTCTTGTAGGATGAGCACAAGACGTTCTGGCACGCCAAATTGGTATAGCTTGTAAATCAAGCCATTGTGCCAGACTTTGTCAAAAGCTTTCGCTACGTCGAGGAAGACTGCTAGCGTTGTCTGGGGTTTGGGGTACTTGTTAAAGCCCTCAATGATGTGCTCCGTGAGGCGGTGCACCTGTTGGACGCATGAGTGTCCGGGTCTGAAGCCAAACTGCTCATCTGGGATAAGGTGGTGTTCCTTAGCATGGGACTGGAGACGGTTTGCAAGTAACCGCTCGTAAAGTTTGCCTAAGGCACTGAGGAGGCTGATGGGGCGGTAACTGGTGGGGTCAGATGAGCTTTTGCCTGGTTTGTGAATGCCAATGACATTTGCACATTTCCAGGTGTCTGGGAATAAGCAGTGGCTCATAGCAGCATTGAAGATGCTGACTAGGAGATGGATGAGAGGAGGAGAGAGGGTTTTAAGAACCCTGTTGGAGATGCCATCGGCACCGGGGGATTTGCGCGGTCGGAGGGCCTTGATCAGTCTCGCCACCTCAGCGTAAGTCGCTAAGGTGATTGGTGGGAGTTCAGAGGTGACCACAGAGCTTTTACGTTCGACTTCAGCATCCACCGAATCGAGGTGAGCTTGGTCAACGTGATCTACGTTAGGGGAACACTGAGCCTCTAGGCTATCAGCTAGGCACTCAGCTTTGTCTTCGTCAAAGAACGCTGGGACTAGTGGGACTGGTCTGTATAAGGGAGGCATGTCGTTGTAGTTACTTCCTTTCATACCTCGCGCCAAGTCCCAATAAGCCTGGTGGCTTGGCACGAGGTTTGAAAGTTTGTCACCCCATTGTTGATCACGCAACTCAGACATGCGACTTTGAACCATGCGTTCAAAGTGGCGTTTCTTAGTTTTGTTCTCTTTACTGGGGTAAGAGTCGTAATGTCGGGTCACTGCTTTACTCTCCGTCACTAATCGTCTCACATCCGCTGGAATGACAAGGCGCCGGTCGTCCGGCACCATGACCTCCTTTGCGGATGCACCTACTACGGTGGAGAGGTGATTAGTGAACGAATCGATCGCAAGGGTTACGTCATCTTTAGTCAGGATGTCGTCAGGGATCTTGTCAAGGTCCGGTGAACTGATAGCTTTTAGGGCAACGCCTAATTGCTTCCAGTTCACTATCGTCTTAGTGGGGCGGGGGAGGTCTGTTGTTGGGTCGGGACCTAGTTGCAGTATAATGGGTCGGTGGTCAGAGTGAAGCTCGTGAACCACTTCTATGGAGCGTAACTGGAGTGTTACGCCTCTGAGTAGTGCCATGTCAAGCAAGTCAGGTCGAAAGTCTTCCGTATGAGGGTAGTGAGTGGGCTCAGTGGGCGCAATTATGTCAAAATTAAGTTCTGCGACTAGTTTTTCAAGTGCAATGCCTCTGGGATTGTTGACGTTACAATTCCATAGGATGTGCTTACTATTGAAGTCGCCAATCAGAAGGACGGCGCTTCCTAATGAGAACAATGCTTCTAAGTCAGCTCGGACGATCGGCTTTTGACAAGCTTGGTAACAGGACGCTATGACTATAGGTTGATGACCAGTCATAGCTAGGAGGCAACAAGATGCTTCCATATTAACAAGAGTCGGGGTAGGTAGGGGGATGCAGTGCAGGGACCTTTTCTAATAGATAAGAGTGCCTCCCCCACGGGAGTTCACTCTATCATCACGTACCGTTCTGTAATTGGCAAACCTAGGGTTCGCCTTCCCCGGTTTTAGAAGGGTTTCCTGCACGCATATAATGTCGATAAGGTGGGTGCAACAAAAGTCGTGGACAAGGTCACGTTGTCTAAAGAAACCGTTAGCGTTGAATGACGCTAACGAAACTGAGCGCGGTTTCGTGCGTGCGGTTGTACTACCCATAGTGGTTGTACTGGGGAGGGGCCTGGGGAACGAAGCGCTTAAGGGCGCTAAGTAAATTCGCGTGTTCCAATGTATATTGGATCACGTCCGCTGGGGATTGAGCGAAGTGCATCTTGTGCGCTAGCTCGCGGGCTTCGTTGATGTCAATAGACATCGCCAGGTCGCTGACTAGTTTGATGTCCTCTTGAAGAGAGGCATCCATCAGCGGCATGGGTGGGGCTTGTGGCCGAGGAATGGCGCGGGGAGGAGGGGCGCGAACGGAGTTGGCAACGGGTGCCGGGAGCGCGGGGCGAGCCGGGGCCGGTGCGCGGGCAGGGGCCGGGGCGCGGGCGGGAGCGGGTGCGGGCGCGCGGGCCGGGGCGCGGGCGGGAGTGATGGTCTTTACCATACTGGGTGGTTTAGACCATGCGTTACGGGCGGGGAGCGGCGCGGGTATTACCTGTGAAGCAGGTATTACCGACAGCTTAGGGCTGACCCGTTGGTAACGGTCATGTGAGGGACGGGTCGGCCTATGCCTTGCCACCCTGTGGTTTATGCGTGGTGCTTTTGGGCAGCCGCGGTAATTCGCGGTATGTCCTTGAGCACCGCATAGAACGCAGCTGGGTGGGTCCGGCGAGTCCCGAGTGCGAGTGCACGCCGCTGTCGCGTGATCGCCTAGGCACTTGACGCACCTAGCGCGAGCGAAACAGAAGCGGGAGGCGTGACCGTACAATTGGCAGTTGTGACACTGCGAGGGACTTCCATTTTTAAATGGGGCTTGTACGTCTAACCCAGAGAGGCCGCAGACCTTTTTTAAATTAAAAATGGCCTTGCCCTCTGGTGTACGGTCTAGTACTACGAGTACTAGGTCATATGGACTGCGGTCCTTCCCGCTGTACATGCGGTGAACCGCATGCACTGGGAAGTCTTGTGCTTTAAGGTCGTCACATACCGCATCGGTATGTATCTCCTTAGGCACACCGCGAATCACAACGCGAAGGACTTTCTCCTCTTCGAGCGCATAAGTGTGAAAACTTATGCTCTCTTTACGGAGGAGCTTTGTTAGCGCTCTGTGGTCGCTACTAGTGGGCACTTGGACTTTAATGCCCTGCTGCGTGGAGCGGGCATTAGTATAATGGATCCCACGATCCGAAACTAAGCGGGACAGCATGTCCCATTTGCTTTTGTCCTGAATGAACAAAGGCGGAGGCGGTTTTTCGCGACGTGCGCTCGCGTCCTGAGGGGACGCGGCGGTTGAAACCGGAGCGGAGGGAGGAGACGCGGGGCGCGGGGCGGGGGTCGGTTTTTTGCCGGAGGCGGGGGCCTTTGCGGGTGCCTTGGCGGGAGGGGCGGAAGTGGCGCAACTAGCGGCTTTGGGCGCGCGCTTGCGTTTGCGATCTACGACGGTGTAACCGTCGTTATCGGAATCAGAGTCCGTGCGTGAGGCGCCGGCCTGATCTACCTCCATGTCCGTTTCAGATTCCGAAACGGTCTCGACAATGGCGAAGGAGGGACGGGTACTCGCTGACCTCCCGATCGGTGAGCGAGAGCGAGACCGTTCACGGGGAGGGGCTGCCACCGTGCGTCTATTGTCGGGCCCGGGAGCGGGCGAAGTAGGGCTATCCTCTGAATAGGATCGGGTCAAGGGAGGAACGCTGGCCTCCGGGTTTGAAGTCCCGGAGGGAGCGATGAGAGTGTCCGTGAGGCGGGCATTCTCTTCCTCTTCAAGCAGTTGCATATGTGCAACGTATAGATCGGGGTGGCGGAGGGCGAAGGTCTGAAGGACCTGCACCTCACCGTTAGAGGGACGGGACTGCATCCTGAGGGGAATACTCAGGACGCCCTATCAAGGGTTTGAATTCCCTCACACACCTTGTGAGCTCACTGTGTGAGAGGGAGTGTGTACCTAGGGTGTGCCCTAGTTGTGTACCCTCTCCGAGCTTTTTTCTCGGCGGAGAGGGGTGCTCCTAAGCGCTACTCCGGGGTTGACTAGGGGCGACCCCAAGGCCAGTAATCCCGGAGCCCAGCTTGCTTCGGCTGACCCGTGAAGCGGGAAAGGCCACGGTGCAAGGTTAAACCAAAACAACAACAGTGGCCGTTGTCACCGTAGGGTGTCACACTGCGACCGCAGCAAATGGCGGATTTGATCGTTCAGACGGGTTTGGCTGACGCTACCCCACGCCTGAACGACGTCGCTTAACAGCACAAAGTGTGTTGTTACGCGACTGTTACTATGTTGTGTCGGGTAGTAAAGTGGTGAAATGCGCACCGAAAAGTGCGGTCAAAACAAGACCACCAGCCCGATATGATGTTGTTCGTCCGAAACAAGGGACTTGGGTAGGTGGTAATGCCTGACGTCTTAGAGCGCCTCTGCGCGCCGGCACGGCGAGCTCGTAGCTCACGTTGCACGGCGGTCGGTGGCTGCTCAGCTTCTGCACAGAAAACAAAACTTCGTCAGGACTGCGTATTCCAAGGCACTGGTCTGCAACTAGCGTCGGAACGATGACCCGAGTGAGACGGCAATAGTGCGGGGACTATTGCGGTCTCACTGGGAGATACTGGCGGAGCTGTAGACAGGTGTGCACGGCGTGGCGGCACAGGTCGGAATGTCGTCACGGAAATTGTTCTGGCTGGCCGCACGTTTAACTGTCCTTCATTCGTAGTATCTATACCTTTACTAGAAAAGCAAGAACAATCTAATAGCCTATGGGAAAAGAGTGACATTTTGATAGTTTGCTACTGACTGGTATATATTGGGAGAATAATTATACAGTGCGTCCCACGGCGATGCCACATCGAGGGAAAGTACTTTGAATATTGTAGATGGAACATTTTACTGAAAGAAGACATTATTTGAATTTAAAAGACAATTTATACTGCATTCTTAAGCTGGTGATAGACGGCGCGGGCTAGCGCGAGCCGGACGACGGACGACGCGCCGTCCGCCGTCCGCGTCCGCGCGATCCATCGTGCGTCGGTTTTTCGACACGAACCAAAGGCGCGCGCGCGGCCTGCGGCGCGGCTCGCGCTAGCACGCGCCGTGTATCACCTCTGACGAGCCGAGCCTCTAGACGGTGCAGAGCCATGGTGCCCATTTGGAGTTTAATTTTCTATTTGAAACACATATACGTGAATTAAATGATTATGGACTTTATTCAACTATATGAAAAGGAACCGTTTATATGAAAACATAAAGATACAGGTCACAAAAACCACATCCGCGGACGTCGCGGCCTGAGGCGCGGCTCGCGCTAGCACGCGCCGTGTATCACCACAGGCTCGTGTCCGCGCTAAGACGAGCCGAGCCTACACGGACGGCGATCCGTCGTCCGTGGAGGCTCGGCTCGCGTTAGCCCGCTCCGTCTAGCACCAGCTTTAGATATGATAATTACATGGTTGAACCGAGAATCGAACCATTTATACGAGAATAAAAAACACCCTGTAGTTTTATCATACCGAATGAAAGAATTTATCATAAGGATTATTTTTTGCTAAATAACATAGTGTCAGAAATAATAGGAAGACCATGAATTTTAATATTTGATGTGAAATGTTGTTCAGAAAAATTAAAAAGCTGACATTGCCATAAGTACCTACATACAACTGACAATATAATAAGTACTTAATAAATGTACCCACTTGAAAGCATCAGCTTTCAAAATAAAAAATAATTATCAAAATTGGTTCACTCAGTAAAAAGTACTGAGGTAACAAACATAAAAAAAATATACGAATTGAGAACCTCCTTCTTTTTTGAAGTTGGTTAAAAAAGACTACTCAACCAGAAGATAAACTTACTAGCGTTTGCCATATTCTGCTTTTGTTACCACACTAACCCAAGGTTAATCTAATTTATCAGAGTATAATACATAATATGAACCCTTTTAGGCTGCCCAAGGCTGCGCTACAGGATTACAACTAATTATTTACCCGACTCACATACCCACCCTCCTTCAGGTGCAGCCGGATTAAAACGGGCAGCTTGAAAATATCTATTTTATATGTAATATTTATAGAAAATAAAAGAATAACCAATTAAAGTACCTTTTTGATAACAAAACCTAAGAAGTAGACACTCTTTTTAACCGACTTCCAAAAAAGGAGGAGGTTCTTAATTCGTTTGTATTTTTTTTTATTTGTTTGTTACCTCAGAACTCTTGACTGGGTCAACCGATTTTGAAAATTGTTTTTTTGTTTGAAAGCTGATGCTTGTCGTTTGGTCCTATTTCAAATTTTATCAAAATTGTTACGCCGTTTTTGAGTTACACTCTAATAACTGAAAAATATTCATCTGTCTTGATGATATAGTCGTTGACAATGAATGAAAATCGATCCTGTAAGTAAAAAGGGTCACTAAAAAGAGTGTAAAAAAAAATATTACCAAAAAATGGAACCGACTTCAATACCCAAAAGTGTGAAATAACTTGTTTTAAAAAAAATACCAAAAACCGACCAGGAACCAGGAACCGACTTCAACACCCAAAAGTGTGAAATAACTTGTACTTACGTACCATGCGCACAATATTATGATAATAGGTACATTTGAACCATCATGGTACCGACTTCGACAAGTTTTTTCACCCTTTTGGGTGTTGAAGTCGGTTCCATATTTTGGTATTTTTTTTAAATTGTAAAGTTATGGTGAATATAAGTCATTGCAATGTATTTAGTTACACAGGTTTCTCCTCGCTTCGCTTGTAATTGCACCTATGACTTTGCTCGGACAAGATAATATTATGAACATAATTTATCAGTACTTATAAATATGCTGTGGCTATGTACTACAGTAAAATTATATTTATTATACATTTCCTAGCACCATTTTGGCATAGCACACAAGGCCCAGGAACTACATACAAATGTATGAAATAGGAAATGTATCTTCATTTGGTAAATTACTAAACAAATTTTCTAAATTAACTGGCCATTGTATACATTTCCTAGGAATAGTGTAAAGTATATATTGACTACCAACGTGAGCATTCCCAAGTAGAGTTGGAGCCGGCCGGTATGCTGTACCGACCCTCTGAATGGTGAGATAATGTTAGAAATAAGTTCTTTTGCACCTACAGATAATTGGTAACACATAAAATACCCTGTACTGTATAGATTCACATGCATATATTTTTATTTTTCATTGTAAACAGTTCTCTAATCATCAATTCAATTATTATAAACTCTAAAAGTGAGCATGATGGTAGGGCATTTTGCGAATGGCCATCTGACTAGCTATCACCCACAAGTAGAGAATATTTCACCAAGTACCTGACGATATGTTTCGTTTGAAAACCTTAGTCCTCAGTTAGCCTGAACAACATCTTCGACCACATCATCACTTTTTGAAGCGCTCGTAGCGAAGTTTGCTTAGCCATTCTGAATCGATCAGCAAAGTTAAGCAACGTCCGCCGCGGTCAGGAGTTGGATGGGTGACCGCTGGTGACATTTCTACTGAGCGCTTCCGTGCTTCGGAGGGCACGTTAAGCCGTCGGTCCCGGTTGTTGT
Organism: Plagodis dolabraria; assembly: GCA_963854805.1. Taxonomy (NCBI): domain Eukaryota; kingdom Metazoa; phylum Arthropoda; class Insecta; order Lepidoptera; family Geometridae; genus Plagodis; species Plagodis dolabraria. Next base: position 3,938,564 of record OY978443.1, on the reverse strand, counting down.
CTTAGGATGGCAGTCGTTACAGCATGGTGGTAGGGCACTTTGCGAATGCCCGCCTGGCTAGCTACCACCCTCAAGTTGAAAATCTGTCGCCAAGTACCTAACGGTGTGTTCCGGCAGCTGTCCTTGAGAGCCAGTAATTCTAGGTTAGCCTGTACAACATCTTCGACCACATCATCACTTAACATCAGGTGAGATGGTGGTCACAGGCTAACCTATCATGCATAAAAAAAAAAAAAAAAAAAAACACTTCCCTTCAGGTGAGATATTGACAAAGGCTAGATAGTTGTAAAAAAAAAGTAACGGAAAACTACTGATATTATCTCTAAAAATTCTTTCTATAAGACATGAACGTGGTTCTTGTGTATATATAAATCCGCGTGTCGGACCTGTATAAATATTTACGTATTTGTTATACATAGAAACCCATCAATAAACACATCCATCATAAAACTCGGTAACGATGATCCGGAAAAATACGATGTTTGCGATAAGCTTGAATTTAATCCGTCAGGCAGACATTACTGATACTCGTACGTTTCAACGACCTTACGGTCCAACCCTTGCTTGAATCATACACAACCCGGTCATGTGACAGTCGGGCATGCTATCAGGGTTCCGTACCACATAAACCCGTGTGAGAAAACATGATTATTTGTTTTGATCCGAGCTTTTTGCAATCTAAATAAGAAATTGGCGTTTTTGATATTATCTGGTTAAATAGGTTTATGGTTTATAGTATTCTGAAATTTCAGGTTACTAACTCCAAGTAAGTATTTGAGTTTACAGACCCGTACACACTTTGACGTCCACTCCCGCTTCCCTTTTTATGCATAAATAATTGTCTTTATTTTTACTGTACTCAATGAATATTAGTAATTGAACCCCACAAATTGGGGCACGAAGTATTTTTCTCTGCCTGTTCATGTATTAATCTTACTATTAAAAATAACATCACAAAAACATGAATAGTTTTCTGTGACATTAATAGGTGGCATTTGCTATCTGTTTAAAAACTATTAGTGTTAATAAAGTTATACACACAAATATCTTAGCACAAGTAATTCTAGGCTGCCATATTGTAAATAGCGGTGTTTCAAGATAACCTCTAATTAGTTATATGTGAATATTAGTAATTGTTATTGTCCTTGACCGGTTTTTTATACTAAGTTTGTGTGATGATATCGTAGACTACTATCGTATCACTTATTAGGAGGTAGTTTAGGGCTAAGCAATCAGTAATAACACTAAAATTTTAAGAAATATGTTTAATATAAATCTACAATAATCTGGACGTTCAGTTTGCCTACCAACATATTTTAATAACCTAAAAACGAGTAAAACTGGCGTTTACGATGAAACGACCCGACATCAAAGAGTCTCCCATCATTTAAAAACATTCATCATTTTAGATTTGTTTACAAAATATCCTAATTAAATACAACTTTGATGAAATTATTTGCTAAATGTATGGTTTAATATGAAATCTTCCAACCTATTAATTAATAGTTCAAGAGCATAACTATTTAATAACGTTGTTTATTTCAGGGGAATTTATATTGATGGTTATAGTAATGGTTATTAGAAAAGTTTGTATTGTAATTGGTTAATTTGAAACTTTGGTTATCAAAGTTGTAATTAAATGAATTAGTTACGTATTATACAAAATTTGAAGAATGTAAGGCTTTCTAGTAGATTTGTTGTTATTATATTATTATTGTGCCACTCAAAATGGGTCAATGTGTTCTATAACAATACAGAGGTCAACACACGACCTAGTTTTAATATTTTATTTCACTAATAATGCATGCTGCGAGAATTATATTACAAAATACAAGGAGTAGAAAAATTATAGTCATATGCGGGATTCAAACCCGTACCATCCAACCCTATATCTGGGGTATATTCCGACTGCTATTTATTCAGTTTGCAGTTGTTAGTTCAGCACTTATCCTTAGACCTTTTTTTCGAAATCACATTTTGCAAACTATAGCTTGGCTTGCTTATTATGTACCCAATTACACTCGTGCCATCAAAGCTTATCTGATGAAGTATCTTTTATCAAAATTGGTTCAGCCGTTGACAAGTTACGAGCGGACACAGAAACAGACATACAAATACTTACAGAGCAAACACATAAACTTTATAGCTTCGCCACAGCAATGATAAGATCCATAGAAATTAAAATAACCCACCTTTACTTTTAATTATTTTGATTTTGAAAGCTTATCCACACATTATCGAGTCCTGGAAGTCTCACACAGCTCGATTTATGCGTTTCTTCTTACCGCATACTTGTAAAATGTGGAATGATCTTCCAGCTAGCGTTTTTCCGTAGAGCTACAATATGGATTCCTTCAAAAAGGGTGTTAAAAGAGTATTATAGGGTTGGTAACGCAAGGGTAACGCCTCTAGTGTTGCAAACGTCCATAGCCGACGGTAACAGCTCACCATCAGGTGGGCAATCTGCTAGTTTGCGACTATATTACAAAGAAAAAAAACTTATTGCTGTGGCGAGCGAGGAAATTAATAAGAGACAAGGATGACTCTGCGCCTTGTTCCCTAATTTGTCTGCGGTTACGTTTTAAATCCTCTAGTATCTCCACGGCGTTTGTGCTTCAGGCAATTGTTTAAACAGACTTTAGCACTGAAAATGTTTAATGGCTTTTGGCGCATCTGATATTTGAAATTCCAATGTAAGCTAAGAATAACTATTAAGTATTTCAGTGGTCGAACTCGGAGAATGTAATCCAGATGCAGGAACAGCTTGAATAGCGCGCATAAATATAATACAAGATCAAAATGATTGCCGTCTTTACAAATATGCCATTCAAACCTAGATAAGTACTAACAGCTTGCTTCACCGACTTGTGATATTACTACAATTACTACACATATATAGGTACGCCGAATATTTGAAGCGTTCGTAGCGCAGTTTGCTTATGCGTTCTAAAACGATCAGCTAAGTTAAGCAACGTCCGCCGCTGTCATGAGTTGGATGGGTGACCGCTAGTGACATTACTACTGAGCGTGCACGTGCTTCGGATAGCACGTTATGCCGTCGGTCCCGGTTGTTATCTTACGATGGTATACATTATAGCATTGTGTTAGGGCATTTAGCGAATGCCCGCCTGGCTAGCCACCACTCTCAAGTAGAAAATCTGTCGCCTAGCACCTAACGGTGTGTTCCGGCAGCTGTCCTTTAGAGCCAGTAATTTTAGGTTTATCTTTGACCACATCATCATTTCCTTTGGGTGAGATAGTGGTGATGGCCTAGCCTGTCAGGTATACAAATGTATGTGGGAACCTAATCTAATATATATGTACTGTACTGTATCAGCCTGATAATCTAGTCTAACAGCCTTCAGGACTTCAGGCTCCACAGCCACAGGGGTTTGCGATAATTCTTAAACTTGTCTCTCAGCTTGGAAATCGCAGTGTAAGATCTTTCTTCTTCAAAGTGCAGTTCTTGAGAAGGCACTGCCGCACACCTTCTGGTCTTCTTTCTATAGTCGACTCTGATAAGACAGCCAAAGGATGGAATGGGGGAAAGAGGGGGTTAATTCTAAGGGATATATTCATCTAATCATAATAAGAAAACATGTAAGATTCTATTTTTAATACCTTATTTTTTTTTACCGGCGGTGTACCTTTATTATACAAAATACTACGAACTATATACAATACTATAGCTACTACAATAGAAGCATTTAGACAGCCTATAATATACATTTTACTATAGACGTAAATGAATTTTGAATTGCAGACTCATAGGCAGTCCAATGCTCCAGCCCACCACCAGTTGGCAGCGTACCCAGCATGCTGGCAGCATTGTCCGGTTGAATTTCAATGGTAATTCCTGATACGTAGATATTATATACATTTCATGTATCTCAATATAGATTTGGATTGCCTTTTAAGTTTATCTATAGAGGCGTCTTTCCTAAATGACGCGATATTTTACAAAATATAATGTTCTGTAATAATTTCTAGTCCAATATTCTTCCTCACTTTGGGTCAACGTCTTACACCAAATATCAAAATTTTAGGTAACTCATTCTATTTTTTTTTTTTTTTTTTTTATGCTGGATAGGTTAGCCTTTGACCACTATCTCACCTGATGGTAAGTGATGATGTGGTCGGAGATGTTGTTCAGGCTAACCTAGAATTACTGGCTCTCAAGGACAGCTGCCGGAACACACCGTTAGGTGCTTGGCGGCAGATTTTCTACTTGAGGGTGGTAGCTAGCCAGGCGGGCATTCGCAAAATGCCCTACCACCATGCTATAACGACTGCTATCCTAAGACAACAACCGGGACCGACGGCTTAACGTGCCCTCCGAAGCACGGAAGCGCTCAGTAGTAATGTCACCAGCGGTCACCCATCCAACTCATGACCGCGGCGGACGTTGCTTAACTTTGCTGACCGATTCAGAATGGTTAAGCAAACTTCGCTACGAGCGCTTCAAAAAAAAAAAAAAATAAATTTTCCATTACATGCAGACAGATTGACAGGCGGATAGATAGCCGAGCCTTGTAAATAGGGTTCTGGTTTGCTCTTTTGGTACAATACCCCAAAAAGTAACGTAAGTTGAATAAAAATATATGTGATGTTAGTTGAGAAAAGTATGCTGAGATACTTTGAAAATATAAAAAGGATGGAAGAAAGGATATTGGCAAAGACATGTGATAAGTTTCAATGAAACAGTTTACTTACTTTTACTTTAACAGCCGGATCGTCCACTACTGAAGATAGCCTCCCCTATTAAGGGGGTATTTGCCATAATCCCCACGCTTGGCGGGCGTCTTGGGATGTAAGTTGGCAGTTCTTAAGAAGGCGCTGGTGCATACCTTTCAGTATTTTTCTCTTAGTCGCCTCTTACGACACCCACTGGATGAGATGGGGAGGAGCAATTCTTACCCGGAACCTCACGGGGCTAGTAGCGAAATAGTAGCGAACGTATTCTGTACAGATTTGCATGGTTGTAAGGTTATTGTGCGCATGTCCGCCTGGCTAGCTACCACCCTCAAGTTGAAAATCTGTCACCAAGAACCTAACGGTGAGTTCCAGCAGTTGTGATTGAGAGCCAGTAACTCTAGGTTAGTCTGAACAACATCTTCGACCACATCATCACTTAACATCAGGTGAGATAGTGGTCAAAGGTTAGACTATCAGAAAAAAAGATTAGAATCATCCTTTATAGGGTCCTAACGCGTGGTACCTAGACGGGGTTATACGAAGAATGTAATGAGAGTGAAGGAAACAAGAGATGGATAAAGATCAAGAAAATTCCTGGCCTTTGCCTCCGGTATCAGTCGTGAAGCTAAATGCTTTGTAATGACATGTTTTGACATATTGAACATATATACACACCCTTTTACATCTCACACACACACCTGCATAGTACTCAAAGAGAGGAACAAGAACATACCATTTTCTTCTAGCTTATAATAGGTTGTTGAAAGAATTTTATTATAGATTCATATAAATTATTAGCAGACCTACTAGTTATAAGTCCAACGTACGGGGAAGAGCGCTGTATGCTGAAGCTAGGTAACCTCTACCTAGTTAGAAGACCGCGCAAAATAACTGAACAAATATTAAATATTGAATGTACCGTCATAGACATCAGTGATCACCTTAAGTTTAATAAATAAATAATAATACAGTAATATCATAATCTGGCTTTTGTCCAGAACATAGTTTATCTGATGTGTAAACAAAAAAAAGAAAAAGTTCACCAAAGTTCGTCTTCTAACTGTTCCATTCACGCTTGCTTTGTATACTCGCTTCGCGCTCACACTATTTTTTCAAATCTCACCATCTCTGCATAGCTTTCGTGATCAAATTCACATTCACTCCACATTGCTTTAATATCGCGATGTTCTTTATCGTATCTTGAAAAGTCACACCACTCGTATACTTCTCAAAGCTTTAACCACAACTGTTTATATTCGACTTTTAGTTTGACTTTCTCTGGCATTCGGCACTATTCTCGACACTTCATTGCAAGTCTTGCCAATTTTTCTTTTTATTTTATAGAGGCTTCTCATATTATTAGCTCAGGCTCAATAAAAAAGGTAAAAAGGAACTCTTCAAACAGCAAAGCGAGGCCGGTAAACTATGTTGCCCCGTGTATGTACACAATTACACATACACTCGTACAACGATTTCTACTATTCCCGTAGGCCTGAGAAATCATAAACTTACATACGAGTATATATATAAACATTGAAATGCTGAGTTACGTTGTGAAAGGGTGTAAGATACAATCTTTCTAATTCCGCCTCTGCCTATCACCTGTCACCTACGTAATTTAAACAAATATTGTAATAATTGTATTATATTGAATTTTGAATTTTGAATTTAGATTTTTTGATTTTTTCTTTAAAAGAAGCTATTTATCACACGTAAGTAATTTGGTCGTTATAGTAGTAACGCAGCACACGTGTTTATTAAATCGGCCTAACTGCTTTGTTCGCTGAGTTACCTTCGGATGGATGATAGTAGGGGGTGACTCAGCACCACTCATTAAAAATAATATTGCGGTAACTTTTTATACGTTAAATAAGGGTAGTTGCTTTTTTCTGTATTCTCTTATCAGTCATATCAGTCATTATGTAGTGTCTAGTAGCATATAGCATTGATTTACGGACGGTCGTGTTGTTTGTCGTTTATTTTTTTACGTTGTGAATTTTTCCAAAGGGCTTATTATATGTGATCTATGCTAGACATAATTTAATCTGTGAACTTTTTCACTCCTTCCTGTTCCTCACCAATGTAACACTTCAGATAATAAAGTACTCAGTTTTTTTTCAGCATTTTATATTTTTTATTTCAACAGAAATAAGAGCATATTTTACTGTCAAAAATGGCAGGACTTGATACTTGACTTATCGATGTTATTAGAATGTTATTGATAAACATTCGTAAAACCTCGGCAGTACAAGTTATAATAGCCATAATTCCAACACTTGACCGGCGTCTTGAGGATTACAGTGTGCGATATAATAAATGATGGTCTACTGCTGAACACAGCCTCCCTATTAATGTGCTATAACCCCCACGCTTGGCAGGCATCTTGGGGATTGAAGTGTGCGATATAATGAACGATGGCCACTCCTGAACACTGCCTCTCCTATTATTGGGGTTTCTCATAATTGATTGTCCACTGCCTGAGCACATGACAGTTTTTCCCTATTAAGGGGAGTTTTGCTACAATCCCCACGCTTGGCAGGCATCTTGGGGATCGCAGTGTGATATAATGAACGAATACTGTTTAACCCTTTAACGCACACCCTAACTTTTTTTAAATTCTCAATATTTTGTCTTACATATATATTCTTTGCCGTAAATCATAATGATATGTTTTAGACAAAAACCCAGAAAATATTTTTTTCCGAGAAAATCCAAAAAATCATGTGGCCAGTAAACTGGCCATTGTGTTTTTGGCGCCAAAAACCATCACCGCAATATCACTGGCCAGTAAAATGGACACTAACAAAATCTATTTTATTATTGAGAAAGTAACATAAAAAAAAACGGCCAATTGCGAGTCGGACTCGCGCACCAAGGGTTCCGTACAAACCTGTAGGTATATATGTAAAAGTTGTGGTATTTTTATTGGTAAATGAAATCCATAACATTTTAAAATTATTTCAAATATTTTTATTATATTATGATGTAACTACAAATGTATGCTTTTGCCAATTTTTCCTTCATCTGTGCTATATGACCTTGCCTCGTACCAAATTTGAAGATTCTGAGTTCACAAAAAGTACCCTGAAGGTTTTGATTCCCTTGCAAGTGTCAAAAATTTGCGGCATAAGTGGCTGTATCTTTTGATTGTGTTGGCTTAGAAGTTTGATTTTTTCACAGCTCCAAGGAACAGTAGACCTTAGTATTTGATATAAATTTCAGCTTGATTCCTCCACGTGTTCCTGAGAAAAAGGGTCTTGACAGACAGACAGACGGACAGCAAAGTGATCCTATAAGGGTTCTGTATTTTTTCTTTTCCATTTATTATATTCTTTTAAGAACTGTCGTCTTCGTAACATATTAACTCGTGATGCCTACATTGCTCTAAATCGGTGATAGGAGCGTTGCCGATGGAGATGGCGGCGGCTGTAGAAATGACGATGGTGGGATAAGTGGTGGTGGCGGAAACAAATAGGTAGTCCTTTAGATTCTGATGAAGATGATGTTGTAGAACCTGATCCTTGACTTTGACTATGTGTGCTCAAGGTACTAGTATTATAACTTTTGCCAAAACAATCATCACCATCTGAATTACCATCAACGCGCCACACAGTGAGAACTGTGTGGCCTGGTCATCAGTAATGCCCGTGAGGTCATTCATATAGTGACTCCGATTCCCGATAAGTGTATGTGTGTCTAAAACAATGAAGAAATGAAAATGCAAAACTATTACATTACGATTTTCATAAGTACTCAATCACATACCTGTAAAAACAGCAAAAGAAAACCAATACGTTAATAATAATAGGTAATAACTACCGAACAAGACTATTTATGGCATATTTATTATTATATGATAAGAAATACTTATGTACTTGTTGTAGAACGATATATTTCATAGGTATTACTCAAAAATAAACATTCAATATAATATCTCAAAGTTAGGTAGGCAATTATTTGGTTATATTATTTCAACACACCGGTTTGTACTCAATCGCTAAAAAGATATGTTTTTCTTATTAACCTTGATGAAATTTGTACATAACATCAAAGTATATAATATGAAAGAATACTTTCACTTAGCTTTTCGCAAATGACATGGCTTTTCATTATCGTAAAACTTGTAAACACGTAACGTATACTCGCGATGACAGCAAATGTTCCCGCGCGAGTGCTCGGTGGCCAATTCACAGGCCATCTTGAAAAAAGGCGCGAATTTGAAATGTAGTGCGACGAACTAGAATGCTGGCTAGTAGACGGGCCAGTGGCCAGTGGACGGGACTCGTAAATGTTCATAAGGTTCGCTGTCCCCCTGTCCGCTGTCCCTGTCCGCTGTCCCCCTGTCGCTGTCCCCCTGTCCCTGTCCCCTGTCCCGGCCCCAGTCCCCCTGTCCCAGTCCATGCCCCCTGTCCCCCTGTACCTGTCCCCCTGTCCCTACCCCCCTGTACCTGTCCCCTTGTCCCTGCCCCCCTGTCGCTGTCCCCCTGTCCGCTGTACCTGTCCCTGGCCCCCTGTCACTGTCCCCCTATCCGCTGTCCCTTACCCTGGCCTCCTGTCGCTGTCCCCCTGTCCCTGGCCCCCTGTCGCTGTCCCCCTGTCCGCTGTCCCGCTGTCGCTGCCCCCCTGTCCCTGTCCCTATCCCCTGTCCCGGCCCCAGTCCCCCTGTCCCAGTCCATTCCCCCTGTCCCCCTGTACCTGTCCCCCTGTCCCTGTCCCCTTGTCCCTGTCCCCCTGTCCTCTGTCCCTGTCCCTGGCCCCCTGTCCCTGGCCCCCTGTCGCTGTCCCCCTGTCCGCTGTCCCCCTGTCGCTGCCCCCCTGTCCGCTGTCCCCCTGTCCCTGTCCCTATCCCCTGTCCCGGCCCCAGTCCCCCTGTCCCAGTCCATTCCCCCTGTCCCCCTGTCCCCTTGTCCCTGTCCCCCTGTCGCTGTCCCCCTGTCCGCTGTCCCTGTCCCTGGCCCCCTGTCGCTGTCCCCCTGTCCCTGTCCCTATCCCCTGTCCCGGCCCCAGTCCCCCTGTCCCAGTCCATTCCCCCTGTCCCCCTGTCCCCTTGTCCCTGTCCCCCTGTCGCTGTCCCCCTTTCCCTTTCCCCCTGTCCCTGTCCCCCTGTCCCTGTCCCCCTGTCCCTGTCCCCCTGTCCCTGTCCCCCTGCGCCTGTCCCCCTGTCCCTGTCCCCTTGTCTCCCTGTCCCACTGTCCCTGTCCCCCTGTCCGCTGTCCCTGTCCGCTGTCCCCCTGTCGCTGTCCCCCTGTCCCTGTCCCCTGTCCTGGCCTCAGTCCCCCTGTCCCAGTCCATGCCCCCTGTCCCCCTGTACCTGTCCCCCTGTCCCTACCCCCCTGTACCTGTCCCCTTGTCCCTGCCCCCCTGTCGCTGTCCCCCTGTCCGCTGTACCTGTCCCTGGCCCCCTGTCACTGTCCCCCTATCCGCTGTCCCTTACCCTGGCCTCCTGTCGCTGTCCCCCTGTCCCTGGCCCCCTGTCGCTGTCCCCCTGTCCGCTGTCCCGCTGTCGCTGCCCCCCTGTCCCTGTCCCTATCCCCTGTCCCGGCCCCAGTCCCCCTGTCCCAGTCCATTCCCCCTGTCCCCCTGTCCTCTGTCCCTGTCCCCCTGTCCTCTGTCCCTGTCCCTGGCCCCCTGTCCCTGGCCCCCTGTCGCTGTCCCCCTGTCCGCTGTCCCCCTGTCGCTGCCCCCCTGTCCGCTGTCCCCCTGTCCCTGTCCCTATCCCCTGTCCCGGCCCCAGTCCCCCTGTCCCAGTCCATTCCCCCTGTCCCCCTGTCCCCTTGTCCCTGTCCCCCTGTCGCTGTCCCCCTGTCCGCTGTCCCTGTCCCTGGCCCCCTGTCGCTGTCCCCCTGTCCCTGTCCCTATCCCCTGTCCCGGCCCCAGTCCCCCTGTCCCAGTCCATTCCCCCTGTCCCCCTGTCCCCTTGTCCCTGTCCCCCTGTCGCTGTCCCCCTTTCCCTTTCCCCCTGTCCCTGTCCCCCTGTCCCTGTCCCCCTGTCCCTGTCCCCCTGTCCCTGTCCCCCTGTCCCTGTCCCCCTGTCCCTGTCCCCCTGCGCCTGTCCCCCTGTCCCTGTCCCCCTGTCTCCCTGTCCCCCTGTCCCTGTCCCCCTGTCCCTGTCCCCCTGTCTCCCTGTCCCCCTGTCCCTGTCCCCCTGTCCCTGTCCCCCTGTCCCCCTGTCCCCCTGTTCCTGTCCCCCTATCCCTGTCCCCCTGTCCCTGTCCACCTGTCCCCTGTCCCTGCCCCCTGTCACTGTCCCTGTCCCTGTCCCCCAGTCCTTGTCCCCCTGTCCCTGTCCCCCTGTCCCTGTCCCCCTGTCACTGTCCCTATCCCTGTCCTCCTGTCCATGTCCCCCTGTCCCCCTGTCCCCCTGTCCCCCTGTCCCCCTGTCCCCCTGTCCCCCTGTCCCCTTGTCCCCCTGTCCCCCTGTCCCCCTGTCCCTGTACCCCTGTCCCTGTACCCCTGTCACCTTGTCCCTGTCCCCATGTCCCTGTCCCCCTGTCCCCTGTCCCTGTTCCCCTGTCCCTGTACCCCTGTCCCTGAACACAACCTCGCCTATTATGAGGTCTGTCATAATCCCCACGCTCGCCAGGCGTCTTGGGGATCGAAGTGGATAAAATGAACGATGGTGCACTCCTGAACATTGCCTCCCCTATTATTTAGATTTCTCATAATCCCCACGCTGAGAGGCATCTTAGGGATCGCAGTGTGTGATATAATGAACGAATACTGTATAAGCCGGATTGTGCAGTACCGAAAACAGCCTCCCTTATTATGAGGTTTGTCATAATCCCCACGCTCAGCAGGCGTATTGGGAATCGAAAAGTGCGATATGATAAACGATGGTCCACTCCTAAACATTGCCTCCCCTTTTATTGAGGCTTCTCATAATCCCCACACTTGGCAGGCATCTTGGGGATCGTAGTGTGCGCTCTTATGAACTAATACTGTATCAGCTGGATTGTCCACTGCTGAGCACAGCCTTCCCTATTAAGGGGGGTTGCTTTAATCCCCACCGTTGGCAGGCATCTTGGGGATCGTGGTGTGATATAATGAACGAATACTGTTTGAGCCGGATTGTCAACTGCTGAACCCAGCCTCACCTTTTATGAGTTTTGTCGTAATCCCCACGCTCGGCAGGCGTCTTGGGGATCGCAGTGTGCGGTATAATGAACGATGGTCCACTCCTGAACATTGCCTCCCCTATTATTGAGGTTTCTCATAATCCCCACGCTAGGTAGGCACCTTGGGGATCGCAGTGCGATATAATGAACGAATACTGTATAAGCTGGATTTTCCATTGCTGAAAACAGCCACCCTATTATGGGGGTTTGTCACAATCCCCACGCTTGGCAAGCGTCTTGGGGGTCGTAGTATGCTTTATAATGAACGACTACTGTATCGGCTGGATTGTCCACTGCTGATCAGAGCCTTTCCCATTACGGGGGGGGTTGCTTTAATCCCCACGGTCTTGAGTGTCGCAGTGTGCCCATTTTCTGGTTATTTGCTACTGTTGTTATTCTGGAGGGTGGCATTCTAGCCCGGCATCCCACGGGCACTTATTATAATGAAGGAAAACTGAACATGCTGTATATTAAAAATGATGGTTGTTCAGACAAACAAGCACTTATCTGACACTCAATATGAGTGCCCAATATGCTGATCATTGTGCCTTATCCATCTAAGCAATTTAGTTTGAGGTATTTTGCCCAACATCCACGTATAAATTGAAAATATGCAGTACTTGGCTCATATTTTAATGATATATGTATATTTCCAAAAAGAGTCTATCTATACAAATCATATAGCATTCGTTGAAATAAAATTTCACTGAATCGATAGCGAACTAAAATTAATATCTCCTGTAAAATTTGCTTTCTGGTCGTTTGGCTATACAAGCACTAAGGCGGCGAAATACCACGAAAGAATATTGTGACTGTAAGCCGACTAGCTGAAAATGCTCCATGCATGTACGTAAAATTTAATCATCAACTAGGAACCTTCTGGATGTGAACCCAAAACACGTGAACTAAATGTGTTCAACGAAAAATTACAAAAAATAAATTGTTTGTGTTAAATGTCATTTGCCTGCTTGTTTCGATCACCGTAAAGATATAGGCCTGAACTGCTTTCAACCTTAAATATATACAGATAAATACATATAAATTATGTGATTAACACATACCACCCAAATATACGGAGACCAAAAATATGAATATTAGACAATTATACATATACAACACAAGCATTTTTTATCCGTAAAGCACTTAGCAATACCATCCACACTAACATATCATTCACAAAACATAAACAAATTCAAAACGTAGCAGTCACCGGGCTAGTAGTTTCTTGTCTTACCAAAAACAAGAACAAACTGCGGTAAAAAATTATTACTTATGAAGGAGCACAACTTTACAACAAATTGCCTATTAATGTAAAAAGTGAGGACTCATTTAATTAATTTAAGGCCAAACTAAACTCTACTATAATATAGTTTAGTTTGGCATTGAATATATCATATCAGATTGCTTTTAGTCAAATAATAAACTAATGAGTATTCACTTTAACTCTAAGCATGTTTTAATATTTCTAGTGCACCACAAACATGGGGAATAATGAACTTTCTATAATGGGAAATTATTTATACATGTGTACTATATTTTAATAAAACTGGAAACACGAATAACTCGCTCAAACTCCTAAAAACGAGTGCTATATACTAAAATTTGTAATTATTAGACCAAAAAAAGGATTTAAGCCGGAAACGATAGTTCTAATAATACACTATATTTACATGTGAGATTTTTAAATAACAAGTTGAGTTTATAAATAGGTTTACGCTTTGGCTGGCGGGTATATGTCCATATGGGGGTCTTCAAAACGCGAGTGAATAGATACCTTATGGGTAAGCGCGCTCCATCATCAATCGCAGTGAGATAGTGGTAAAGTGCTACCTAGTTCAGTATAAAAAAATGTGCGACGTCAGGCTTCACAAGAGCCGGTGCGCAGAGCTGACAATCAAAATATTAGCAGTTAATGTGCATATATAACTATATAGTAGTTTAGTAACTAGCACTTGCAGAACGACAGCTCCTTGTAGATGCTGTTGCTGATTGCCCTCGAGCTTCCCTAATCCGATGTAGCGTTAGGAGCGACGGCTCACAAAAAAAGCTAGCGCGTATGCCCGCGGGGCTCACAAAATCACGGCACGTAAAACCACAAAGTACAGAGTATAAAATGGGCCACAGCAACAAAATTCCTCGCAATTAACTTGGTATTCTACAAACGGAATCTTTTGAGTTTTATGAATAAATAGCTGCGCCCCGCGGTTTTACCTGCGTAGATAATGATGAAAAATGATGAAGATGATGCAAAGTGGTCTATGTGTTAGTACAAGACTCTATGAGATAAATTAAAACTACACGTACGTGAGATTTAACAATTGCATGTCTCAAGGTGACGACGGGCGCAGTTGTGATGAAATGCATATGTCACAGGCAAAGGTTTATCGCTTAACATCAGGTGGACGCCGAGATTTATCCATCACAATCCCATAAAAAAAATATAGGTACATTTTTAATATTTTTATTTTTGCATAATGTATGATCCGCGGATTACATTACAAAATTATAACAAGAGGAAACGTCATAGTCAAGTGCGGCATTCGATTAACAATATATATTATACTAGCTTTCCGGGCGCGCGCATATGTCGGTTATCGCGCAAAACATTAACCTCTTTTTGCGCAGTTGGATAAAAACTATCCTATGATTTTTCCCGGGTCTCAAACTATTTCTATACCAAATTTCATTCAAATCAGTCCAGTAGATTTGGCGTGAAAGCGTAACAGACCGACAGACAGACAGAGTTACTTTAACATTTATAATATTAGTACTGATATAGTACTGACTAGCGGCCCGCCCAGGCTTCGCACGGGTAAATACGACTATAAGTTGAGATGTAAGCTATCCTATCTTTCAATTTGCATCAAACTGGATACGGTGTGCAAATAAAATTTAAAATCGATTCAGCAGTATAGTAGTCCATCGTGGACAAACAACGCGCGTGACACGTAATTTTTATATATTTAAGGATTTGCAAACAAAGAGTCAACTTTCATAATTTACATGGCAAAAAATATAACACCAACCCCAAAGTAACCCACGGTTAAATAAATAATTTGATCATCATGTTAACATATAACGGCCAGTTTATTTATTTATTTGTTCCATTTCATTGGGTAGACAACAAGTTTTTCGGGTGCGTTCCAAAACCAAACACTATAAATTTCGAATCTTCAAGTTAGCGTACAGACTCACATATTTAAATATTAACAAGTGGGTATTATTTAATATTTATAAGAAATCTACCCGCAATATACATTTCTTTTTATAAATGTATTCCAATTTAATCTAAGCCTTAGGCATACATAGTTATCTTATAAGCCGCCGCCGCGCGCCACCCGATTTCTAAAGCTAATTTACATTACTTAGCCAATTTCTTAAGCCCTTTATTATTCTCGTTTTCATTATTTTATTACATTTTCATGCTATTATGTACCTAATTGAACGTACAACAATAGGCTGGAGCATATCAAACCGTGCTTAGTGAACAGTTCAGTACCCGTTAGTTCAACCGTTTTTTTTAAATAAAACTAAGAGTTATAGTTTCCAAAACTATGTAGGATAATGACTAACAGTTGGGATAATTGGACTATTTCAAACTTAAGCATTTATTCTGGTCCGTGACATAAAAAAAACTATAAGACTCCGGTTATGTTAGTTTTATATGTATTCGTAGTTTATGAACTGTGTTTTAGATTGTATCAGATATTTCAGACTTCTTCATGGTAAAGTATTGACTAGTTAAATAGGACAAGTGGTTCTAAGAGTTGAAGACCTAGAGACTGATATTGGTTTTTTTTTATGCTTTTAACCCCTATATTTATGCCATTTTGAAAATGTCAAAAATATGAATTGAAAGAAAACTTGCGCGAATCGGTTGAGAAACCTGACCTGTAGAGGACATCTAGACATACATTATGAAAGCATTTTTTCCTAAGCTGAAAATAAGACTTTTCATCCGCGCTTCGCGGTTACTCTGTAAAAACCTTTTTTAAAGGAATTTCAGTAATTGTAGTGAGATAAATTAAAAGGAAAAAAAGTTATTCCTTGAAACCTTATGCATAATCATTTTAAACTCTGTTATCAACGATATATATCAACAACAACTACAGCCATTTTTTTATATCCACATCTTATTACGAGACAAGCGCATAACTTTCAATGCACAAGAGGCCTGACAAGAGTAGGGATTATCGGAATCCCCCTCCCCCGCTCCTACTGGGGTAGGTGTTTGTTCAATAGCGGTGTTCAACTTTACGGCTGTTGATAACGATTTGTCTATTGTATCTCTTCAACTAGCAGAACCCTCTTCTGGACAAGATTTAATTATTGTTTCATTCACAAATTCAGGCAAGTTGAAAGGTGTTCACGCATTATAGCACAGTCTCTGAATACCAGGACCGTGACATAAAGTCGCATACACAGAGGTTTATTTTAGGGGGGAAATAGTTTCAGAAAGTCTTTTCTACAATATTAATTCATGTTAATAATTTATTGGAGCACAAATTTTCATGCCCCGAGTATACTTTTTCCTGATTCCGTTCATATTTGAGCGACGTTATTAATATGCACATAACTTATCGTCTGAAGTTTGTTTGCCGGCGTCACGTCCGACGATGACACTCGGTGCTAGGTACAGATGTTTGAAAACTGAAAAAAGTATTTATTCCCCATTTAATTTGCTCTTTGTTAGATTTTCCGATCCGGAACTTAGTTATGTAACCCTGGACTGGACTGGGCGGTCATTTATAATATTATTATATATAATTTTGTAATGTATTCCGCAGAGCATGCGTTATTGCAAACATAAAAATATTAGGGATTATTTTTTACTGACATTTTATTTTAATCATAACGTTCCCTATTCACGCAGTATTCGCTCACAGTGTCCAGAGGTCTTGCAGATTTCTGTCGTCCATGGGATTTAATTAATTGGAAAACAGGATCCCAAGCAGCTAGTACTTTCCAATCATCATCTCTTAATACGATATTTAATTAAATTGAAACGGAAATTTGAACAATGCTTTATTACGGTTGTCATTGTTCCGAAAAATAAAACTGTGTCGTTAATTATACCTACCCCATATCTGTGGGAATTATTAAAGACTCAGGCAAACTTCTTATATGAAATATAATAAGGTTTAGTTTTACCTTTATTAACAAGGAAGGATTTTTTTTTGCAGCACACAATTTTATGAATCGAGCTCCCGTCCACCGACTTCGTCCCCATAAACAATTTTAGGTTTATGAAATAATCATTTTTATGCACATGTGCTTAATTTCGTCGTTTTAGTCTGCTTACATAGGACATAAACAAGAACTTTAAGAGCATGATTTTATATGATTATATTTTTGTACACTACTTATTGGTTTCCAGTACTTATGGAGATGTCATCGTCTTGAGCTCAATAAGTAAATTAAAGCTTGGCTGCAACAATGTATTTTTTTCAGGTAAATTTAAGATTTGGACTCCCTATAAAAATAACAACTGAAATGACTAGTCTAACATCATATTTGAGTCATCTTTTTATACCAAATACCAGAAAATAAGGTTTGCGGGGTTTTAGCGGGTCTTGAAAACCCATGACAAATCGATGAACGTTCAGACAGAGAAACAGACAGACAGATAATTAAGTCTTTAGATTCCATTCCGTTGCGTTAGTAGAATAGTAGAATTCCTTTTTGCTCTAGGTACGGAACCCTAAAAAGATGGGTATTAGTTAGATAGACAAATTTCCAATAGGTTAATGTTGCTTTTCTTTTATAGCAATAAGTTTTAAAAACAACAGCGAATGCAAACACTGGCCTATAAAAGTTTTTAGAGCTGATGAATCATCTGAAGTATCCAGTATAAGTAATAAAACTGGTAGTTATGACAGACATTCACGGAGGTGACCCATTCGACCGTGTTTGAATTTCGGGTGGCAAAAATATGATATATTTTTACTAAATTTCACAAAAGGAAACATTTGATCTACAAGCGGGATCCTAACTCGAGACCATCCATCCCTATAGCCGAGACATGTTCCTCCAATTGAGCTACCGTAGCGAGTGTGTATTAATTAACTTTTCTCCAACATGCTAATTCTAGGTTAGCCTGAACAACATCTTCGACCACATCATCACTTACCATCAGGTGAGATAGAAGTCAAAGGCTAACCTATCAAGCATGAAAAAAAATGCATGGATATATTGTCATTAATTTCGAAAAAAGAAAACGCGAAGTATCGAATTTACGTATAAGAAAATCGAATAATTGCACTAGCGATTTTTAAATTTGGAACATTACAACGCTCCAGCAGTGCTGTATGAAACGGCGTGCTGCGGTTATTAAATATTCTTTGATTGGATCTCTTTTTTGATTTTTGGCATACCAATATGTCTCTTTGCTTAGTACAAATTGCGTTCACGTGGCTGTACGGCCATAAATGCGATTGCCTTGTGGCTCAGATGATAAGAAAGTTGGCGGCAAAAAGATAAAAATACATCTTGATTTGTTATTTACAAACTTGACAAATATAAATAAAATATTTAAAATGAGCTCCAACGGTTCTTAGAATAAAATGGAGATTGATTGTACTACACCAGATTTAAGATCAGAAACCAAATTGGCAATGGAAACCCTGCTTCCTGCGAAGTCGAAATAAAGTATGTTGTATTTCCCTGCATTCTTTTGAAGAACGCACTATATATGTCTCGGCGGAAATCGCAATTGCCTGTCTCGTTTAGTGAACGGCTCTGCCTTCAAACTCATGCTCGACTGCAATTGCCTATTTTCCGGCCTTCACAATAATGTACTTATTTTTATCAATGGATTTTTTTGTGCGATTTCGTCGAAGGAAGTACTGCAACTGTGCCTGTTCCTACCGCTAAGTAGTTATGTTCACGTTACTGCCTACCTTTCAGTATTTTTCTCTTAGTCGCCTCTTACGACACCCACTGGATGAGATGGGGAGGAGCAATTCTTACCCGGAACCTCACGGGGCTAGTAGCGAAATAGTAGCGAACGTATTCTGTACAGATTTGCATGGTTGTAAGGTTATTGTGCGCATGTCCGCCTGGCTAGCTACCACCCTCAAGTTGAAAATCTGTCACCAAGAACCTAACGGTGTGTTCTAGCAGTTGTGATTGAGAGCCAGTAACTCTAGGTTGGTCTGAACAACATCTTCGACCACATCATCACTTAACATCAGGTGAGATAGTGGTCAAAGGTTAGACTATCAGAAAAAAAGATTAGAATCATCCTTTATAGGGTCCTAACGCGTGGTACCTAGACGGGGTTATACGAAGAATGTAATGAGAGTGAAGGAAACAAGAGATGGATAAAGATCAAGAAAATTCCTGGCCTTTGCCTCCGGTATCAGTCGTGAAGCTAAATGCTTTGTAATGACCATTTCCATTCACGCTTGCTTTGTATACTCGCTTCGCGCTCACACTATTTTTTCAAATCTCACCATTTCTGCATAGCTTTCGTGACCAAATTCACATTCACTCCACATTGCTTTATTATCGCGATGTTCTTTATCGTATCTTGAAAAGTCATACCACTCGCATACTTCTCAAAGCTTTAACCACAACTGCTTATATTCGACTTTTAGTTTGACTTTCTCTGGAATTCGGCACTATTCTCGACACTTCATTGCAAGTCTTGCCAATTTTTCTTTTTATTTTATAGAGGACTCTCATATTATTAGCTCAGGCTCAATAAAAAAGGTAAAAAGGAACTCTGCAAACAGCAAAGCGAGGCCGGTAAACTATGTTGCCCCGTGTATGTACACAATTACACATACACTCGTACAACGATTTCTACTATTCCCGTAGGCGTAGAAACGTTTACTGAGAAATCATAAACTTACATATATATATAAACATTGAAATGCTGAGTTACGTTGTGAAAGGGTGTAAGATACAATCTTTCTAATTCCGCCTCTGCCAATCACCTGTCACCTACGTAATTTAAACAAATATTGTAATAATTGTATTATATAGTATATAACACATTGTTAAAAGAATGGCCCTGAGTTTCTTGCCCGTCGTTCTCGCAGTGGCTCTATAATTATTTTTGCTGAATGTGGCAGTACAATATAGAATATTTCAATATAAATATGTGTAAAATATTAAAGTTTGTAATTGACGTTCATAAGAGCGTCGTAGACGCCTAAATTGAATAATTGATTTTGATTTTGAATTTTGAATTTTGAATTTTGAATTTTGAATTTTGAATTTTGAATTTTGAATTTTGAATTTTGAATTTTGAATTTTTAATTTTGATTTTTTGATTTTTTTCTTTAAAAGAAGCTATTTATCACACGTAAGTAATTTGGTCGTTATAGTAGTAACGCAGAACACGTGTTTATTAAATCGGCCTCACTGCTTTGTTCGCTGAGTTCCGTCGTTACCTTCGGATGGATAGTAGGGGGTGACTCAGCAAAATAATATTGCGGTAACTTTTTATACGTTAAATAAGGGTAGTTGCTTTTTTCTGTATTCTCCGCGCGAGTGCTCGGTGGCCAATTCACAGGCCAACTTGAAAAAAGGCGCGAATTTGAAATGTAGTGCGACGAACTAGAATGCTGGCTAGTAGACGGGCCAGTGTGCTTTAACGGGACTCGTAAATGTTCATAAGGTTCGCTGTCCCCCTGTCCGCTGTCCCTGTCTCGGCCCCCTGTCGCTGTCCCTGTCCCTGGCCCCCTGTCCCTGTCCCCCTGTCCCTGTCCCCCTGTCGCTGTCCTCCTGTCCCTGTCCCCCTGTCCCTGTCCCTATCCCCTGTCCCGGCCCCAGTCCCCCTGTCCCAGTCCCCCTGTCCCAGTCCATGCCCCCTGCCCCTCTGTCCCAGTCCCCCTGTCCCAGTCCATGACCCCTGCCCCTCTGTCGCTATCCCCCTGTCTGCTGTCCCTGTCCCTGGCCCCCTGTCCCTGTCCCCCTGTCCCTGTCCCCCTGTCCCTGTCCCCCTGTCCCTGTCCCCCTGTCCCTGTCCCCCTGCCCCTGTCCCCCTGTCCCTGTCCCTGTCCCCCTGACACTGTCCTCATGTCCCTGTACCCCTGTCCCTGTCCCTGTCCCCCTGTCCCTGTCCCCCTGTCCCCTGTCCCTGTCCCCCTGTCTCTGTCCCCCTATCCCTGTCCCCTTGTACCCCTGTCCCTGTCTCCCTGTATCTGTCCCCCTGTCCCTGTCCCCTGTCCCTGTCCCCCTGTCCCTGTCCCCTGTCCCTTTCCACCTGTCTCTGTCCCTCTGTCACTGTCCCCCTGTCACTGTCCCTCTGTCCCTGTTCCCCTGTCACTGTCCCCCTGTTCTTACCCCCTGTCCCTGTCCCCCTGACACTGTCCCCATGTCCCTGTACCCCTGTCCCTGTCCCTGTCCCTGTCCCCCTGTACCCCTGTCCCTGTCCCCCTACCCCTGTCCCCCTGTACCCCTGTCCCTGTCTCCCTGTATCTGTCCCCCTGTCCCTGTCCCCTGGCCCTGTCCCCTGTCCCTGTCCCCCTGTCTCTGTCCCCCTGTCCCTGTCCCCCTGTCCCTTTCCACCTGTCTCTGTCCCTCTGTCACTGTCCCCCTGTCACTGTCCCTCTGTCCCTGTCCCCCTGTCACTGTTCCTCTGTCCGTGTCCCTCTGTCCCTGTCCCCCTTTCACTTTATATGCAAATGAAAATTTATGAGATAATGACCTTAGAGTGACTGTCCAGTTTACTGGCCACTTTGTATGAGCCGTCCTATAAAGGGTTAAGCCGGATTGTCCACTGCTGAACACAACCTCGCCTATTATGAGGTCTGTCATAATCCCCACGCTCGCCAGGCGTCTTGGAGATCGCAGTGTGCGGTATAATGAACGATGGTCCACTCCTGAACATTGCCTCCCCTATTATTGAGGTTTCTCATAATCCCCACGCTAGGTAGGCACCTTGGGGATCGCAGTGCGATATAATGAACGAATACTGTATAAGCTGGATTTTCCATTGCTGAAAACAGCCACCCTATTATGGGGGTTTGTCACAATCCCCACGCTTGGCAAGCGTCTTGGGGGTCGTAGTATGCTTTATAATGAACGACTACTGTATCGGCTGGATTGTCCACTGCTGATCAGAGCCTTTCCCATTACGGGGGGGTTGCTTTAATCCCCACGGTCTTGAGTGTCGCAGTGTGCCCATTTTCTGGTTATTTACTACTGTTGTTGTTCTGGAGTGTGACATTCTAGCCCGGCATCCCACGGGAACTTATTATAATGAAGGAAAACTGAACATGCTGCATATTAAAAATGATGGTTGTTCAGACAAACAAGCACGTAACTGACACTTAATATGAGTGCCCTAAATGCTGATCATTGTGCCTTATCCATCTAAGCAATTTAGTTTCAGGTATTTTGCCAAACCTCCACGTATAAATTGAAAATATGCAGTACTTGGCTAATATTTTAATGATATATGTATATTTCCAAAAAGAGTCCATCTATACAAATCATATTATATTAGCATTCGTTGAAATAAAATTTCACTGAATCGATAGCTAACTAAAATTAATATCTCCTGTAAAATTTGCTTTTTGGTCGTTTGGCTATTCAAGCACTAAGGCGGCGAAATACCACGAAAGAATATTGTGACTGTAAGCCGACTAGCTGAAAATGCTCCATGCATGTACGTAAAATTTAATCATCAACTAGGAACCTTCTGGATGTGAACCCAAAACACGTGAACTAAATGTGTTCAACGAAAAATTACAAAAAAATAAATTGTTTGTGTTAAATGTCATTTGCCTGCTTGTTTCGATCACCGTAAATATATATCCCTGAACTGCTTTCAACCTTAAATATATACAGTTATAAAATATGTGATTAACACATACCACCCAAATATACGGAGACCAAATATATGAATATTAGAAAATTATACATATACAACACAAGCATTTTTTATCCGTAAAGCACTTAGCAATACCATCCACACTAACATATCATTCACAAAACATAAACAAATTCAAAACGTAGCAGTCACCGGGCTAGTAGTTTCTTGTCTTACCAAAAGCAAGACCAAACTGCGGTAAAAAATTATTACTTATGAAGGAGCACAACTTTACAACAAATTGCCTATTAATGTAAAAAGTGAGGACTCATTTTATTAATTTAAGGCCAAACTAAACTCTACTATAATATGGTTTAGTTTGGCATTGAATATATCATATCAGATTGCTTTTAGTCAAATAATGAACTAATTAGTATTCACTTTAACTCTAAGCATGTTTTAATATTTCTAGTGCACCACAAACATGGGGAATAATGAACTTTTTATAATGGGAAGTTATTTATAAATGTGTACTATATTTTAATAAAACTGGAAACACGAATAACTCGCTCAAACTCCTAAAAACGAGTGCTATATACTAAAATTTGTAATTATTAGACCAAAAAAGGATTTAAGCCGGAAACGATAGGTCTAATAATACACTATATTTACATGTGAGAATTTTAAATAACAAGTTGAGTTTATAAATAGGTTTACGCTTTGGCTGGCGGGTATATGTATGGGGGTCTTCAAACGCGAGTGAAAGAATGATACCTTATGGGTAAGCGCGCTCCATCATCAATCGCAGTGAGATAGTAGTAAAGTGCTACCCAGTTCAGTATAAAAAAATGTGCGACGTCAGGCTTCACAAGAGCCGGTGCGCAGAGCTGACAATCAAAATATTAGCAGTTAATGTGCATATATAACTATATAGTAGTTTAGTAACTAGCACTTGCAGAACGACAGCTCCTTGTAGATGCTGTTGCTGATTGCCCTCGAGCTTCCCTAATCCGATGTAGCGTTAGGAGCGACGGCTCACAAAAAAAAGCTAGCGCGTATGCCCGCGGGGCTCCCAAAATCACGGCACGTAAAACCACAAAGTACAGAGTATAAAATGGGCCATAGCAACAAAATTCCTCGCAATTAACTTGGTATTCTACAAACGGAATCTTTTGAGTTTTATGAATAAATAGCTGCGCCCCGCGGTTTTACCTGCGTAGATAATGATGAAAAATGATGAAGATGATGCAAAGTGGTCTATGTGTTAGTACAAGACTCTATGAGATAAATTAAAACTACACGTACGTGAGATTTAACAATTGCATGTCTCAAGGTGACGACGGGCGCAGTTGTGATGAAATGCATATGTCACAGGCAAAGGTTTATCGCTTAACATCAGGTGGACGCCGAGCTTTATCCATCACAATCCCATAAAAAAAATATAGGTACATTTTTAATATTTTTATTTTTGCATAATGTATGATCCGCGGATTACATTACAAAATTATAACAAGAGGAAACGTCATAGTCAAGTGCGGCATTCGATTAACAATATTACTAGCTTTCCGGGCGCGGCTCCGCCCGCGCGTATGTCGGTTATCGCGCAAAACATTAACCTCTTTTTGCGCAGTTGGATAAAAACTATCCTATGATTTTTTCCGGGTCTCAAACTATTTCCATACCAAATTTCATTCAAATCAGTCCAGTAGTTTTGGCGTGAAAGCATAACAGACCGACAGACAGACAGAGTTACTTTCGCATTTATAATATTAGTACTGATAAAGTACTGACTAGCGGCCCGCCCAGGCTTCGCACGGGTAAATACGACTATAAATTGAGATGTAAGCTATCCTATCTTTCAATTTGCATCAAACTGCATACGGAGTGCAAATTAAATTTAAAATCGATTCAGCCGTATAGTAGTCCATCGCGGACAAACAACGCGCGTGACACGTAATTTTTATATATATAAGGATTTGCAAACAAAGAGTCAACTTTCATAATTTACATGGCAAAAAATATAACACCAACTCCAAAGTAACCCACGGTTAAATAAATAATTTGATCATCATGTTAACATAACGACCAGTTTATTTATTTATTTGTTCCATTTCATTGGGTAGGCAACAAGTTTTTCGGGTGCGTTCCAAAACCAAACACTATAAATTTCGAATCTTCAAGTACAGACTCACATATTTAAATATTAACAAGTGGGTATTATTTAATATTTATAAGAAATCTACCCGCAATATACATTTCTTTTTATAAATGTATTCCAATTTAATCTAAGCCTTAGGCATACATAGTTATCTTATAAGCCGCCGCCGCGCGCCGCCCGATTTCTAAAGCTAATTTACATTACTTAGCCAATTTCTTAAGCCCTTTATTATTCTCGTTTTCATTATTTTATTACATTTTCATGCTATTATGTACCTAATTGAACGTACAACAATGGGTTGGAGCATATCAAACCGTGCTTAGTGAACAGTTCAGTACCCGTTAGTTCAACCGTTTTTTTTTAAATAAAACTAAGAGTTATATTTTCCAAAACTATGTAGGATAATGACTTACAGTTGGGATAATTGGACTATTTCAAACTTAAGCATTTATTCTGGTCAGCGACTTAAAAAAAAAACTATTAGACTCCGGTTATGATAGTTTTATATGTAATCGTAAAATAATGAACTGTGTTTTAGATTGTATCAGATATTTCAGACTTCTTCATGGTAAAGTATTGACTAGTTAAATAGGACAAGTGGTTCGAAGAGTTGAAGACCTAGAGACTGATATAGGTTGTTTTTATGCTTTTAACCCATAGGGGTTTTATGCATTTATGCCATTTTGAAAATGTCAAAAATATGAATTGAAAGAAAACTTGCGCGAATCGGTTGAGAAACCTGACCTGTAGAGGACATCTAGACATACATTATGAAAGCATTTTTTCCCAAGCTGAAAATAAGACTTTTCATCCGCGCTTCGCGGTCACTCTGTAAAAACCTTTTTTAAAGGAATTTCAGTAATTGTAGTGAGATAAATTAAAAGGAAAAAAAGTTATTCCTTGAAACCTTTTGCATAATCATTTTAAAATCTGTTTTCAACGATATATATCAACAACAACTACGGCATTTTTTTATATCCACATCTTATGACGAGACAGCGCATAACTTTCAATACACAAGAGGCCTGACAAGAGTAGGGATTATCGGAATCCCCCTCCCCCCGCTCCTACTGGGGTAGGTGTTTGTTCAATAGCGGTGTTCAACTTTACGGCTGTTGATAACGATTTGTGTATTGTATCTCTTCAACTAGCAGAACCCTCTTCTGGACAAGATTTAATTATTGTTTCATTCACAAATTCAGGCAAGTTGAAAGGTGTTCTCGCATTATAGCACAGTCTCTGAATACCAGGACCGTGACATACAGTCGCTTATACAGAGGTTTATTATAGGGGGGAAATAGTTTCAGAAAGTTTTTTCTACAATATTAATTCAAGTTAATAATTTATTGGAGAACAAAGTTTCATGCCCCGGAGTATACTTTTTCCTGATTTCGTTCATACTTGAGCGATGGTATTAATATGCACATAACTTATCGTCTGGAGTTTGTTTGCCGGCGTCACGTCCGACGATGACACTCGGTGCTAGGTACAGATGTTTGAAAACTGAAAAAAGTATTTATTCCCCATTTAATTTGCTCTTTGTTAGATTTTCCTAACCGGAACTTAGTTATGTAACCATACCTGTGTTACTGGACTGGGCGGTCATTTATAATATTATTATATATAATTTTGTAATGTATTCCGCAGAGCATGCGTTATTGCAAACATAAAAATATTAAGGAGTTATTTTTTTCTGACATTTTATTTTAATCATAACGTTCCCTGTTCACGCAGTATTCGCTCACAGTGTCCAGAGGTCTTGCAGATTTCTGTCGTCCATGGGATTTAATTAATTTGAAAACAGGATCCCAAGCAGGTGATACTTTCCAACCATCATCTTCATTTAATACGATATTTAATTAAATTGAAACAGAAATTTGAACAATGCTATATTACGGTTGTCATTGTTCCGAAAAATAAAACTGTGTCCTTAATTATACCTACTCCATATCTGTGGGAATTATTAAAGACTCAGGCAAACTTCTTAAATGAAATATAATAAAAACTAAACCTTTATTAACAAGGAAGGAATTTTTTGGAATAATTGCAGCACACAATTTTATGAATCGAGCTCCCGTCCACCGACTTCGTCCCCATAAACAATTTTAGGCTCATGAAATAATCATTTTTATGCGCATGTGCTTAAAAAGCTGACTTTTATGCACTAGGGCTTAATAAGCAAACTTCTATGCACTAGGACTTAAAAGGCCGTTTGTTTTAGGCTGCTTACATCGGACATAAACAAGAACTTTAAGAGCGTGATTTTATATTATTATATTATATTTGTACTCTATACTTATTGGTTTCCAGTACTTATGGAGATGTCATCGTCTTGAGCTCAATAATTAAATTAAAGCTTCGGTGCAATAATGTTTTTTTTTCAGGTAACTTCAAGATAAGGACTCCCTATAAAAATAACAACTGAAATGACTAGTCTAACATCATATTTGAGTCATCTTTTTATACCAAATACCAGAAAATAATGATTGCGGGGTTTTTAAGGGTTTTTAGCGGGTCTTGAAAACCCGTGACAAATCGATGAACGTTCAGACAGAGAAACAGACAGACAGATAAACAGCCTTTAGATTCCATTCCGTTGCGTAAGTAGAATAGTAGAATTCCTTTTTGCTCTAGATACGGAACCCTAAAAAGATGGGTATTTGTTAGATAGACAAATTTCCAATAGGTTAATGTTGCTTTTCTTTCATAGCAATAAGTTTTAAAAACAACAGCGAATGCAGACACTGGTCTATAAAAGTTTTTACAGCTGATGAATCATCTGAAGTATCCAGTACAAGTTATAAAACTTGTAGTTATGACAGACATTCACGGAGGTGACCCATTCGACCGTGTTTGAATTTCGGGGGCCAAAAATATGATATATTTTATAATTTTACTAAATTTCACAAAAGGAAACATTTGATCTACAAGCGGGATCCTAACTCGAGACCATCCATCCCTATAGCCGAGACATGTTCCTCCAATTGAGCTACCGTAGCGAGTGAGTCATAGCCGAAATTTATCCTTTCGTTTTTTATTACTTAACATATGCATCCAAACTGAATAGAACTACAAAAGTTGCGCATAGCAGGCATTCATGTAAAAATTACAATGTTAGGAATAGATTTATATGTAAATTTTATTAAAATTATATTGTTACAGAGCGGAATTTATACAGTTCTCGTTTTGAACAACATTTAAGGACTTATATCCACCTGCTCATGTCTTAAAAAGTGACTATGAGAAAGATTGACCAAGTGCGAGTCCAGAAACAGTTTTGGTTTTGACCACAACTTCATGTATCTACCGAAATTTCAAATTCCTTACTAGTTTGGATTCCATAAATTGACAATCTTGACAGTCCTTCACCTTTTTTTAGATCACAATCATTAAAACTATACTTGTAGTTATAGTTTGGAAGATAGCACCGCTTACATGCTACCTAACTAAAAATTTTTATATCACATACTCGGAATGGTTCTGTTCAGAATCTACGTGCAATTTTAATTTTAAAATTTAAAATGTTTTAAAATTAGTTTCTTTACAAAAGTTTCATAAACAAATAAACTTTAGATTTTTTTTTTACCAATTGTTACAATTTGACTTTTAATTTTGAATATAAATAAACACAAATATTAAAGTTGTATATGTATTAATTAACTTTTCTCCAACATGCTAATTCTAGGTTAGCCTGAACAACATCTTCGACCACATCATCACTTACCATCAGGTGAGATAGAAGTCAAAGGCTAACCTATCAAGCATAAAAAAAAATGCATGGAAATATTGTCATTAATTTCGAAAAAAGAAAACGCGAAGTATCGAATTTACGTATAAGAAAATCGAATAATTGCACTAGCGATTTTAAAATTTGGAACATTACAACGCTCCAGTAGTGCAGTATGAAACGGCGTGCTGCGGTTATTAAATATTCTATCATGTAAGTCCCAATATGCTCCTACAAAAACTAGAAACCTATGGAGTTCGAGGCAAAGCTTTAGATATTTTAAAATCTTATCTTAGTAATAGACAGCAATTAACAGAGATCACAAAAATCTGTCCTAAAACTAAAACAGAAACTAAATATCATTCAGACCCTAGAACGGTTACATATGGAGTGCCCCAAGGAAGTATATTGGGTCCCTTTTTATTCTTGGTTTACATTAATGACCTTCCTAATGCCATAGCACACCCTATGGTATTATTTGCGGGCGATAGCACGGCACTTTTTACAAACAACGATGATAGTCATGCACTTGAAATCAACAAATCTCTCACCGGCTTAGTACATTGGTTAAACAAAAATAACCTTAAAATTAATCTAGAAAAGACGGTATACATGACTTTTACATACAAAAATTCAAAACCAAAACCCATAAAAGTACAATATGATGCTAAAATTATCACAGAGACGACTAGCACAAAATTTCTAGGCATTAATATTGACTCAAACTTGACTTGGAGAACACATATCAAAGATGTTTGTATTAAATTAAATAAATAAATATGCACTATACATGCTCAGAAAAACAGTAAATAAAAATACTTTATTGACGGCGTACCACGCTTACGTCGGATCCACCTTAAGATATGGTGTTTTATTCTGGGCCAATTCTGCAGACAAGGAAATGGTCTTCAAGGCACAAAAAAAGTGCATTAGATCTATATGTGGGCTACACAAGACTGATTCTGGTGTACCTTATTTTAAGACTCTTAAAATTTTAACATTACCTTCCGTGTATATATAGGTACGAGGCATCACTCATGGTTCGGACTGCCTTAAATAACTATAAGACGTTTAGGAGCGTTAGATATAAGATTAAACTTTGTTCAGAAAAATCCAGGACACACACTCTTTAGAAACAGTATTTTTGGAATGGGAATTCAAATTTATAACAAATTACCACAAATAATTAAAGAATCAAGCTCAAATTTTATGTTCAAAAGTAAGTTGAAAAGGTTTTTGATAGAGAAATCATACTGCACTATTCAGGAATATTTGAATGATAAAGTAGTCTTCACATAAATGTAAATTAATAAAAATTGAATATTATGACATGATTTTTTTGTAATGGGACATGACAAAAATGTATTTCTAATAGTTTCATTTCTTGTATGAAGTGTGGTTTAAATGACATTTGGGCAATATAATGTATATTTTTTGTTAATTGTGATTGTATAAACAAATATTGACATGTAATTATTTGATGGTTAATTTGCATACCCTATCAGGGTTGAGTATGGCGAACAATAAAATTACTATGACCACATTTGCATTACCTGTACTCTGCAAATAAATGATTTGATTTGATTTGATTACAAATTGCGTTCACGTGGCTGTACAGCCATAAATGCGATTGCCTTGTGGCTCAGATGATAAGAAAGTTGGAGGCAAAGATAAAAATACATCTTGATTTGTTATTTACAAACTTGACAAATATAAATAAAATATTTAAAATGAGCTCCAACGGTTCTTATAGTGAAATGGAGATTGATTGTACTACACCAGATTTAAGATCAGAAACCAAATTGGCAATGGAAACCCTGCTTCCTGCAAAGTCGAAATAAAGTATGTTGTATTTCCCTGCATTCTTTTGAAGAACGCACTATATCTGTCTCGGCGGAAATCGCAATTGCCTGTCTCGTTTAGTGAACGGCTCAGCCTTCAAACTCGTGCTCGACTGCAATTGCCTATTTTCCGGCCTTTACAATAATGTACTTATTTTTATCAATAGATTTTTTTGTGCGATTTCGTCGAAGGAAGTACTGCAACCATGCCTGTTCCTACCGCTAAGTAGTAATGTTCACATTACTGTTTTCCGGTTTGCGAGGTATGGGTGCTGGTGAAATAATAGGCACATGAGACTTAACAACTTTGTCTCAGGGTAATGGGGGCACAGTGCAGTTCGCCAATCAGGGGCGCCGACTCCGTGGGTGCTCGAGCACCCATGAGAAATAAACAGTGGGTACCGACCTCCCCTGAGAATAGACATCAAGAAACAGATCAGTAATCGCTTTTTAGGGATGATTGGATTTTGATTACCCGGCCACCCAATTTAGTGCAATGGTTAAGAGTGCCGGATCGTCCCGGCTTCGCACGGGTAGACATTTATTTATTAAACATTTTAGGCTTAAACGTACAGTAAATGCAGGACGTACCTAAATAATAATGTATTTAGCAAAAGAGTATCGCTGGCTCCCTTTGGGTACGGGACTTGATGATTGAAAACAAAAAGATAACAGAATAATTGACTAAACGGGTAATTTTTAAAAACATTTTACTGAGGTTTAGAGTATAGGTATACTAATAATAATTAAATACATTAGATACCTGCTACTACCTGTTACTGTATGTACAGTCTACAGGTCACGGCGGCGGCGCGGCGTAGCGGCGAATAAACTCGTAACATCTTTCGAATATAATGTCCGATCTGAGTAAACTAAAAATAATTTTAGTTTAATAAAATCCAACCCGACACCCCTGAGGGGCGCCGGTTCAGAATTGCACCTCCCCATATAATCATCCCGTGGGTGTCGTAAGAGGCGACTAAGGGAAAAATACTGGAAAGTGGGCAGCAGCGCCGTCTAAAGAACTGCCAACTTACACTGCGATCCCCAAGACGCCTGCCAAGCGTGGGGATTATGGCAAATACCCCCTTAATAGGGGAGGCTGTGTTCAGCAGTGGACGATCCGGCAAAGGTATATATAACTAGGTCTGATTTTGGTCAGAATTTCTATTACAATTTAAATGTTAAAAAGTAATTATAGTGACATAACTGCAATAGTTAGACACATGCTATCCCGACAGTTTTTGTAGATATTGATATATTCTTTGATATTGTGGAACATTTTTTGTTCTATCATCAATAGTTTTCGGAGCGCATGCGATGAAAGATATTTTATAGGCATTTTTTGAAATCCTTGGGTAACATTATTGTAATTTTAAGAGGAATCCTTATTTTTTTTCTTGCAATTAAAATAGCCTATATTATTGAGTGATAATATAGCATACAAATGATGAAAGAATTTTAAAATCGGTCTAGTAATTTCTGAGCCAGTTCGTTACAAACATGCACACAAATCTTTCTTTATAATATTATATATATTGTATTATATTATATTAGTATATAAGTATCAGCATCTTCATCATCAGCCGGAAGACGTCCACTGTTGAACAAAGGCCTCCCCCATAGAACGCCACAAAGAACGGCTACTAGCCGCTTGTAATCATTGGCTACCCGCGACTTTTACGATGTCGTTAGTCCATCTAGAGCCTATAAACTATAAAATAGCCTATCAACTCTACGTCTTCCGGTGAAACGTGGTACCCACTCGAGAACCGTTCTTCCCCATCTGTATGAGTATAGATATATGTATAAGTATAGTATCTTATAATATGAGTAAAGATATATATATATGTAAGTATAGAGTATAGATACTGATTAACGTTGCGGGCAACGGATGCCAATTACTGATGCCGGTATCTGTTATCGAAATGTCGCGATGCCGATGTGAGCAACCAAATGAGCACGAGCACCTATGAGGTTTTCTAAAAGCCGGGGCGCCCCTGTCGCCAATGAATGATGAAATGCATCTCTTATCTGTAAACGAAATCAAGGCCTAAACTCTTTTAAATTAGAGTACCTTCTTCCAATATATGCAATCACGGCAGCCCCCTCTTGGCTATTATCAGCTCGTGCCATTAACAGCTATAACAACGGTATCAGTACTTATCGCTATACTGTGATAATAAACTAACTGTGTCATTATCTTTATTCATATCTTGATTAATCTCATGGCTTTATTTGACGAACGAGTAAAATAACTACTGGTAGGGTATATCTATACTTTTTATACCTAAAAATGGCACCGACTTTAACACTCAAAAGTGTGAAATGATTTGTTGAATCGATACCGTAATAGTTCAAAAGTACCTATTATGCCAATATTGTGTGCATGGTACCGACTTCAACAAGTTATTTCACACTTTTAAGTGTAGAAGTCGGTTCTATTTTTAGGTAAAAAAAAATGTTTTATCCTCTTTAGTGCCCCTTGCTACTTATGGGATCGATTGTCATTCACTGGGAATGACTTTATCATCTAGAAAAGATTTCTTTTTCAGTTATCAGAGTGTAACTCAAAAACAGCTTAATCAATTTTGATGAAATTTTAATGGATCCACACGGCAAGCATTACCTTTCAAATAAAAACAGAGTCATCAAAATCAGTTCATCCAGTAAAAAGTTTTGAGGTAACAAACATAAAAAAAAGACGAATAATTAGAAACCTACTCCTTTTTTTGAAGTAGGTTAAAAATTTAATTCAACTTTGACCCACCTGTAGGGATGCATATAAATAAAGTTATACTTAGTCAGACCAGTAGCCACAGATAGTAGGGCAAGTGTAACTGGCGAACGCAGGGTCAGGTGCTTGACGACAGAATTTCTACTTGAGGGTTGTAGCGAGACAGGAGGCGATTCGAAAAATATCGATGTTATTCTCGAGTTAAGGAGAATATTCTATACATTTTCAAATAATTATTTTTAATATGTAATTATACAATAAATAATTTAATTACGAGTAAACGTAACTTTCAATATATTATATGGTTTTAGGGGTGAATTAATTACTCATATTAATTAATGTTTAATATCTCTTCAGTAAATTAGGAGCACCTAGCTTTTGCCCGCGGCTTCGCCCACACAATCGTCAGGTTTCTTTTAAACAAACGTTCCATTTCATTTTTTTGCAGATTTAGTGTGAGTTGGACTTGTGTGAAAGAGGATTCCGTACTATGACATGTTATTGCATCAATATTTTTTAACATAATCATTGCATTTCACACTTTTAAAGTGATTTATATTACAAGATTGACAAATATATGGATACTGACTGTGTCTGCGATGGTTATTCTAGAGACAGCACTGTACGCTCGGGAGAACCGAGCACCCTTCGCTAGATTTGAGGATGGCCACGAGTACAACATACGGAACGGCCTGAGGCTGAGTTTAGTTCCTCGACGGTGTAGTCATCGAGGCCAGTGCACGTAATGGCTCTTCAGTCATATTATTATATATTCTATACATCAGATTACCAGAGGCTGTACGGAATTCTAGTACGACGCAAGTTTTAAGAATGGCTTGAAAAAATGGCTTATAGAACAAGCTCCTTATGAGTTTGATTGCCAAAAGGAAATAATTGTACTTACCTGCCATTTAAATATAATACATTTTTTGTATATTATAATTTTCTATTTATATTCTGATCATTTTTCAATTCAAATATTTTAACATCTGTCTTATTATAATAGTTTTATAATTAAGTATATTTTTTTCGTCATCAGATTCTAATAATGTGAAAGTTTTTAATTTAATTGACAATACATATTGGTATAATCAATTTAATATGAGATTTGGTTCTATTTCATTTAAAATTTATTTTGTAATTGTACCCTTACATGACACGTAAAATAATTTATTTACCAATAAAGAACTATAAACTGTAAATTGTTTACCAATAAATAACTATAAAATTTGAACTATTAATGCGTAAACAACTTACTAATAATCGATATCACGGTCGACAATGTTTCGGATTCTATAGGAAACACATAAGGATCCTTGAGTGTGGCCCAATGCGGTCGCGTCACATTTCACACAGTGAAACGTAACGCGTTCGAGGGGTTCACGTTCTACACTACACCTGTTTTAAACATGCTCTAAACCCGTGTTTTGTCAATCTTAAAATAGAAACATGAGAGTAAGTTTGTAACTTTGTATAATATAATTCATATTTGTTCGTGATCACAAAACAAATATATGCTAGGTAACTCATTGCAAAGGAACATTGCTGAATATTATGTTTTCAATCTAATCTCTTTCAAAACCGTTAGCGACCCAGAGAGCCACGCGTCGTCAATAAAGGAAATCATTAAGTTAAGGAAACTTAAAAAGAACCAATTGTTATTGTTCTTTTAAATGAATATCGGGGCAGCTTACGACAGTGAACTAAACACCTTAAATAACAAATTTATTACAAGTAAAATAAATGTAGTTGCTTAGGATTCACTCACGCGAGTTGTCTGCTACAACCTAGAAATACGAGTACTATAATATCAATGTCAAACCTAGAGTGCCCATTACGCCCGGGTAATGAGAATATATAGATAAATAATACTTTATTGTTACACCCCACAAGACAATAATAAGAGGTCAAATTAAAATTTACAGTGATAGTGTTACAATGGGCGGCCTTATTACTGAAGGTAATCTCTTCCAGGCAACCTTTGGTTGGAGAGGATTTATAAAACCGATAGTGACGGGGTGTGTAGTTAGCGATATAATTAACTAGTAACATAAATACTAATATACAGTTAATAATATATTTTTGTGTGTTTTTTAAAATGTTTTTTTAGAATAGGCAAGTGGACCACCTAATGTTAATTTTTTTTTATTATTATTATTTCATATTTTTTAATACTTTGCTCGATGTAAATATTCAAAACTCTATTCAAAGCGAGCACGGCGCGGTCCAGTGTTGCCGCAGCGGGTGTTCTTGGCTCGGAGTAGGCTTTAAACAAAAAAATATATATTTTTCTTCAAAACAAAAAAAAAACATCTCAAAATGTTTGTTAGGACTAGCAGAAGTCAACCCTTAGAGGTTGTTAGCATTTTACCAATAACCCTGTATACACTCAATTTAAAATATAACTCACACATACCATAATATATTATTTACATATATATATATATATAGGTACATATTACAAATTAGAAAATTTAACGTTTAAAGTCCCACCACAAACTAGCTCTTTCTATGACAAGTTTTTCACTGTTCAAGCTGCCCGCTTATGGAATTCCCTACCCATCTCAATTAGACGTGCATCTTCTTTAAGGACCAAATAAAAAAGTTCTATCCGTCCAAATTACAATTTTTATTATAAACTGTCATATTGCTTATTTCTGTGTTGTTGGACAGAAATAAGCAATATGACAGTTTATAATAAAAATTGTACCTCTATATAGATCTTAACGTGTATGATGGACATTGAAGGAAATTAAAACGTTCCTTGAGGCGGCGCGGGGATGAAGGATTGAATAATAATATGTTGTAAAGGAGACAGAGAATGTAAGTATTCCGAAGAATACGTATGGATTAAATAGATTGCACAATTCTATGTATGGTCTGTTAAAAGAATTGATTGTATTGCAAGGTACGTTCCATCAAGCTTGAATGTGTAGAGCGATTATCGGTGAATTTTTTACATTCTATATGTGAAGGGTTCCGTAACGCGTTGCTACGGTTGGCCGATTATCCTTCTTTTTATCGAGGTAAAATTGGTGTACGTAAGTTTCTATATTTATGAGGTATGTACGAGTATTTTTCGTTTTGTTGTTCAAAAGCTCGGATAATATATCCAATGTTTATTAATTCACCAAAAAATATTTGTATATAGACAAGAAAATAACAATGAATAAAATAGATTACGACAATGTATAGATTCAGGCAATCTAAATAAAGCATTTGTACGCGAGTTTCTTGATCGCGCGCTCGAAGAGTCAAAACTTCCTGAGGATGCTTCGTGTAGAAGCGTGTGCGTCGAAAGCTCTTCCGGTTTGACCGCGTAGCGTTTGTGACGTCACGTCGGCTTAGCAGGAAAATTATGCGGAATTGCCACTAGATATATTTTTTTTGTGTTTTATTAAAATATAAATGTAATGTTTTCTTAAAATATTTGTAATTATAATAAATAGAACGGTAAAGTTCACATTCGCATGATATTCAAAGACAAATTTAGTGTTCAATTTAGTAGTAAATTAATGTTATTTTTTGCTTAACTCCTCTGTACTGATCTGTAGCGCAAAAATCCTGGGAATATAACACAGCTTGTAAAGTTAGCAAGTGGTAAACGTTATTTTAATGGTTGGTCACCCTTACTAAAACAGACGCTGCACAAGAAGCCTCACCCTCTTAACCTCGATTCGCTTGGCTGACGACGGGAAAGGAATGTTTTCCTCTATGCCCCTAAGCAAAACAGGCAGTCAGTCTCAGCTGCCGAGCAGTCAGCGTGCATTTGGTTTCGTTTGCAATGCTATTGGCATGTTCATGAAATCTACATAAACTCTTTATAAATATGAATAAAAAACCGGCTCAGTGCGAGTAAGACCACAAATTGTGCCAAAAATCCTTTTTTTACATACATTGCGAGGTAAACGATAAATGAGTGATTACTTTTTTAGGCAACTGTATTCAGTTGCCTAAAAAAAGACCAATAGGTCCATGCAACAATCAAGGTCAAAAACACATTTCTTGTATAAGGACCCCTTTTTAAAATTATTTGGTATTATTATTTATAAGACAATCTGCCATACTAAATTGTTTACTTACAAAACATATTCTGTGATAATTTCAATCGGCTACCTAGTATCGTTCCTAAGAGGACAGAGGGATGTACGGACGGACGGACAGCTGAGTCTTAATAATAGGTTTCCGTTACCTAGCACGGAACCGTAAAAAAGCAATAAGGAAAGGCTTTCTTATCTCCACATTAATGGTTTTTTACGGTATAGAAATAAAATAGGCTCGTTATGAAAAAAATGAAAAATCTTAATAATGGGTAACAAAACAAGCGAGTGAAATAACAGTGCATGTAATAGAGACGCGCGTCGTGTTCAAACATTTATCAATATATTGGGCATTGTACATTAAAAAGAATATTAAACAAGGTTATGGAGGAGTATAGTTGTTACAAGATGTCTGAAAAAAAAGTTAATGAACAATATGAATGAAGCGCTCGTAGCGAAGTTTGCTTAGCCGTTTTTAATCGATCAGCTAAATTAGCAACGTCCGCCGCGTTCATGAGTTGATGGGTAGTGTGGTTGAAGCATTACTACTGAGCGCTTCCGTGCTTCAGAGGGCACGTTAAGCCGTCGGTCCTAGTTGTAGTCTAACGATAGCAGTCGATGGTCGATTTTGCAGATGCCCGCCTGGCTACCTACCACCCTCAAGTATAAAATCTATCGCCAAGCACCTAATTGTGTGTTCCGGTAGCTGTCCTTGAGAGTTGGTAATTTTTCGGCAACATCATCACTTACCATCAGGTAAGATTGTGGCTATTTCATCAGCTATTTAAAAAAAATATCTTTAATTGTGAAAACTAACGTGCGTAACTAAAACTTTGAAAACATATACTCGTATATACGGGTGTTATTCACATTTATAAAATAAAAACGGCCATATTATGTGAGTTGGACTCACACATTAGGGTTCCGTAACAAATAATGCTTTGACGATTTTATGCAAAAACAATTTTTTTTTTTTAAATAACTCGTTTTTGTATATTTTTTTTATTTGTTGGGACATACTAACACTTATTCTGTGAAAAATGTCACCCGGCTACTTATTTCCAATGATATACAGATCATCAGGTGGTCGTTTTCAATGAGTGTTTTGGCTCATCACAATCTATAGTTGAAACGATCAGACTTTATACACGTGAGTAATAACCTAGAATGTTTTCAAACTAAATAATGCTATTTATAGGATTGTTGAATATATATTTTTTGACATTGTCGAAACGTATTAGATTAGAGAGAGATTAGATGTTATTTATTAACAAAACCTTCCAAAAGCTGTTTAAACATGTAACGATTCGGATGACGTGAAAATGTCCCACAAACCTTCGGTGCGGACTAATCTAAATATCATGTAAATTTGGTTTGCTGTCAAGCAAACCAAATTTGTAATATTGACAATCGAAAGTTATTTCCATCATTTTGAAAAGGACTTCAAGTGAGGATTTTTAGGTAGATTGAAGATTGATATAGGTTTTGAAGCAAGATGGCCGAGAGCTAAAAGCTATGGGCTGCCGTGATGTAGGTCCATATGGCTGGATGCTCACCGCCGCTGGCTTTATTGCGATATTGTGAAGGACTAAAAAAACATTCACCTTGGTGTTGACATCATGTTTTAAATATTTGTGACCATAAAAATTATATTGTTGTTTCCCATTGAATTTATTAAATTTAACATTTTATTACTCGGATATTACTTTGACTATTTGATTATTTTGAGATATCATATTATTTCGACACTTGATTATGTTTTTTTTATTATTGGATATTACCTAAGTATTGAAATACTTTGACATTTGATTGTCGTTCGATATTAACTACTAGCTTTCCGGGCGCGGCTCCGCCCGCGCGTATGTCGGTTATCGCGCGAAAACATTAACCTCTTTTTGCGCAGTCGGATAAAAACTATCCTATGTTTTTTCCCGGGTCTCAAACTATCTCCATACCAAATTTCATTCAAATCGGTCCAGTAGTTTTGGCGTAAAAGCATAACAGACAGACAGAGTTACTTTCGCATTTATAATATTAGTAATGATTTAATTATCTTCGTATATTTTCCGATGTCAAATTAATTTGATAGATTTAATATATATATGTATTTATATATAAGGTGGATATTAATTCATTAACAATACTGCGGGGGATGGTGTAGAATCGATAACGGAATGTGTTTCACTCATGTTTAATTTTCACATACAAAAAAATCAGTATAACTATTTTATAAGCGCAGCGCGTTGCCTTTTAGTATGATAGCGAGAACCGCGGTTTACTCCATTCTCACACGTACGAACGCTACCCGATGTCAATTAGACGCTATCACTATGGCAAAACAGCTGTTTGCCCTAGTTTTATGAGCTGCAATATGCTCACACAAACAAGTTTTGCAAAATAATTACAACAGTTGACTAAAAGGGACACCAGAATACAAAATTGAATCAACGGAACCGATTTTCGGCACTAAAATTAATGATATGTCGATGTCAGTAGATCATGCGAATTCCAAACACTTTGAACTTTAGATTTTCATGGTAAGACTTTTTATGTAATTTTTTCTGTGTCATGAGTCAGTTCCTTTTATTTAAATCATTATTTCAGTATACGTACAGCTTTGATACTCGCTCGTCATACTGGATTACCATCAACAACAATTGCAATTACCATAATTACCCAAGTATAAGCATATTGTATTGCCATATACTTACATCCTCAATTCAGTTAATTGAGTATAATGAAAGATATTATTAAAGAGTTAAATACTACTCGACGTATACTGATATAATTTAATTGGGAATTATTTGAAGGCATACTTCTAGGCCGCCCGAGTGCCGGCCTTCCCACCTTCCCAGCTTTGGTCGACACCCACGGAAATAGGGTTAAAGTGAGAGGGTTAAATACCAGAAGGTGGGCAGAAGCGCCTTCTAAATAACTACTATCTTAAACTGCGATCCCCAAGACAACTGCCAGGCGTGGAGATTCTGGCAATCTTCATGAGAAAGGCTGGCTATTAATCAAGCAGTTATGAAAAAACAGCACAGATTTGTTGTCAAAACGCCCGTACATAATTTTTTTTAAATTCAAATTTAGGTCGTGGAATGAAAAGAGGAGTTAATCTTCAAAGTGGGAAGTCTACCCCTAATAAGGCTCCGTTGCCTGTCTGTATGCCTGATAGGTTAGTCACTGATAGGTTAGCCTTTGACTAATATTTCACCTGATGTTGTGGTCGAAGATGGTGTTCAGGCTTACTTAGAATTACTGGCTGTCAAAGACAGCTGCCGGAACACAGAGTGAGGTGCTTGGCGACAGGTTTTTTACTTGAGGGTGGTAGCTAGCGAGGCAGGCATTCGCAAAATGCCCTACCACAATGCTTTAACGACTGCCATCCTAAGACAGTAACCGGGACCAACGGCTTAACGTGCCCTCTGAAGCACGGAAGCGCTCAGTAGTAATGTCACTAGCGGTCATCCATCCAAATCATGACCGCGGCGGACGTTGCTTAACTTTGCTAGGTTCGAGCGCTTAGATAAACCTATAATTTTCATATGTTTTCTATAAAACTATATAAGTAGGAGCATGGCCGTAGCCAGGGGGGGGCATTGTGGGGCAATGCCCTACCTTGAAATTCCAATGCCCTACTTGAAATTATTTATCTACAGATAGCTACTGCATTCACATCACTGACCTGAGGTCAGTGATATAAGTACATGGTGATAGATTTAGGAGTCCGTGCTTCGATGGCAGATCAAATAAGAAATTTTTATTACTTCCGCCTTACCTGTAAATAATGCTGCCCTACCTCAAATTTGACTCAAGCTACAGCCCTGAGTAGGAGGCTGACTAAATTTACAATATTAGACTATTTTCCTACTACTATTACACCTGCTAAGCGTGGGGATTCCTGTGTGTGCTGCCACTATTTAAAATACGGAAATATTGAATAAAATATTGGTTCAGAGAAGTAAAATAATCTAGAAACCCATTGAAAATCATGACAAAAGCTAGCAGTTTAAATTGGCAAGCGTCGTTTTCTATTTCTGGATGATCTAGGAATATATTGTGTGTATAATTAGAAATCAATATTCGCTTAGTTGCCTAAACCCTAAACTTGTGTACCGGCATCTGTCGTTGATAATTAGTTACCATGCTAGCCGAAATAAATGGTGGATCATTCGAGAAATCACTTTAATTTTCTTAACATATATTTGAATCAAAGAAATTGAAGGCGAGTATTCCGAGTACACACTTATGTTTGATTTAAACGTATTTCTACGTACGTGGGATGTGGGCTTCCCTAAGCCCGCCAAGATCAAACGTAGTATATAAGACGTATTTAAGTAACAGTATTACTGCATACTAGGTATAGGTATTCTTTTCTGACGTAACATCAAAATGGTATCGAAGTTTTAAAATGCGATTAAAACTCTTTAGACCTCGCAAAGTTCAGAGTTTTTAGTATTTGTGCCAAATGCCATACAAATTATGTTTGCCGCACTGTATAAAATAGAAAGGCATTTGTGTTCGTTACTTACCGAACTGTATTACAAAGTTATTGTTTGTTTGTATGTGTCGCCTGTGTCCCTGTTTTTTATATATTGTATTACACCACGTGCGTTGTCAGTCGGTGATGTCTGTTTAAGAAATTTAACTTTGTATACGCTTCGCGTTATATGTTTTGCTTGGAGTCTAAGTAAATCAAGGCTTCTTTTTTAAAGACATGAACTTTGGTTTGCCAGTTCTTAAAATCGTTATGGTTCCATCGCGCAAATATTTAGTATCAATATGCCGTTTTGACTTGATAATTATAAGACATTTGTTACCACTTTACCTTTACTATAATAAACTATATCCTAATAGGCTTACTGCTCCATGATGGCTACTCTTAATATTTATTATCAAAATGTACGTGGATTACGGACAAAAACTAATGTTTTCTATAGGAACATAGCAAAAAATAACTTTTATAACATCATAGTTTTGACAGAGACTTGGCTGACTAGTGGAATCCTGGATAGTGAACTTTTTGATGACAGATACATAGTTTGGAGGCGTGACCGAAATTTTGGACGAGGCGGCGGAATTTTGGTGGCAGCTCACAGAGAACTGCTTACTTCCGATAATGTCAGTTGGCGATCCACTGCTGAAGACATCTGGATATCGCTTCAACTAAAATCACACTGTAGCAAACATATCCACCATCTCCACATAGGTGCGTTGTACTTGTGCGGTGAGCAAGACGGTCACAGTTTTGCCAACCAGTTAGATGCCTTTTTGGATAAATTAACGGATATAGTTAACGACCACCCATCTGACAGTTTTATTATCTTAGACGATTTCAATATGAGCTCTATATGCTGGACCATTACAGATGATGGAATCCGACCGTCTTCGGCGCCCCTTATTAGTCCATATTCCAATTTTATTGATTCTATTTATATCTCTTCTCTTCAGCAATTTAATTTAGTTAAAAACAAAGATGGAAGGATACTGGATTTGGTTCTTTCTAACATGCTCTTGTCAGTTTCAGCATGTACGGAACCACTATCCAAAGTTGACGGATATCATCCACCATTATCAATTCGCGTTGGTTTTCCACATTTTCAATCGCTTAAAACTAAAAAACGCTTAATTTATCAGTATAATAAAGCAGATTTTGACCTCATTTGTTCTGATCTTAGTAAACAACAGTGGGGTGACATATTAGCAAAAGGTATTGATGATGCCGTAGGCATGTTTTATTCCGTTATTTTTAAAATCAGAGACATGTACATCCCACGACGTTACAACAAAGCCGACAAATATCCACCCTGGTACTCTTCAGCTCTCACTAAGATACTAAAAGAAAAATATAAGTACCACAGTAAATGGAAAGTTTATGGCAATATGGCCGATCTTCTGTCTTATCAATTACTATACGCGATAGAGCTGACAGTATTGAGCAAATCTGCTATAAGGCGTACATTGAACGTGTTGAATCATCCATAAGTTCCACGCCCAAATTGTTCTGGTCTTTTATCAAAAGTAAACGGAACAACAATAATTTCCCATCACAAATGTCCTACAATGGTAACGTTAGCAATAATGGTCAAGAAATATGTGAAATTTTCTCAAACTATTTTTTTCTACCTTTCTGGCTACTGCGTCGTCTCCTAGCAGCTACCTTCAGCCTAATATTAATACTAACTGTTATATCCATAACATCGAAGTTGATCCGTATGTTCTTCGTAAACACCTTAAAACACTAGATTTAAGCAAATCAGCCGGGTCGGATTCATTTCCAGCTATCTTCTTAGTGAAGTGTGCGCTAGTAGAACCAGTGACTTTACTATTTAAACGGTCCCTGGCTGAAGGCGTCGTGCCCGCTCTATGGAAATCTGCCACTATCTCACCAATCCATAAAAAAGGTGCCAAAGACAAGGTAGATCACTATATGCCGATTTCCAAACTCTGCCTTTTGGCTAAGATACTGGAGCTTAACTAACAACTTAGTATAACCAACTTTACGACAATCTGATATCTAGTCTCAGTCCCCAACAGCATGGGTTTTTAAAGGGTAGGTCAACCGTTTCTAACCTTGTGTTATTCACGGATTTTATCTCTGAGCATATGGATAATGGTACCCAAGTAGACGCTATATATACCGACTATAGTAAGGCAT
Source organism: Plagodis dolabraria (assembly GCA_963854805.1). Lineage (NCBI taxonomy): Eukaryota > Metazoa > Arthropoda > Insecta > Lepidoptera > Geometridae > Plagodis > Plagodis dolabraria. The sequence continues at coordinate 3,894,825 of OY978443.1, read as the reverse complement.
TCGATCGAATAGATCACGATATCCTATTAAAGAAGCTGTCTGCCTTGGGAATCGGTGGCGACCTACTCAGATGGTTTTCGTCTTATGTAGAACTCAAGCGGTAGTACTCAACGGTTTCACCTCATCTTGGATGACGATTCCATCCGGTGACGAGTCCCCCAAGGATCGCCATTAGGACCTTTGATTTTTGTAGCATTTGTTAATGACATCGGCGCATGTTTCAGACATTCTGAATACCTACACTTTGCTGACGACATGAAAGTTTATAGGCCAATTAAAACTCTAGCCGATGCTTGTCTGTTACAAGAAGACCTATTGCGAGTAGTAGAATATTGTCAGATTAATAATCTTACCCTCAATATATCGAAATGCTTAGTAATCAGTTTCACTCGGAAATCAGGCGCTATCATGCACGATTATTCTGTACATAACCAACTCTTATCACGTACAGATGTTATTAGAGATTTGGGTGTTTTTGTTGATAGCAAGCTCTCCTACGAATATCATATTGACCATATTGCGAAAAAAGGCTTTGCAGCACTGGGATTTGTCATCCGTAATTCAAAATCCCTACATAAAATGAAAACCTTAAAAATATTATACTGTGCATATGTCCGTAGCCATCTGGAATACGCTAGCCAAGTATGGAACCCTAATTACGCAGTTCACTCTGATAGATTGGAACGTCTACAGAGAAAGTTTACAAGGTATCTTGGTTTTAAATTCAAAACACCTAATTTAACTTATAATGAAAGGTGTTCACGCTTCCATTTGCTACCGCTAAAATGTCGTAGACATATATGTGACCTGCGTTATCTAACTAAACTGGCTCAGTCAAAGGTTGATTGCCTTGAATTAGTCTCTAAGCTATCATTATATGTTCCGTCCAGACTCCAGACCCGACAAACCAGAGATTTGCTTCACAACCCATTCGCACGGACCAACTATCGAGCTAACTCATTTTTATTACGTTCCGCAACTGCTCTTAATAATACTCTTGAAGTACACCCCTCCATTGACCTATTCACAAGCAGTGTGGCGTCAACAAGCACCCTGTTATTTGCGACCTGCACCTGCCCTGGGCATTAGATTAATTGTTAGCTGATAAGTGTAGATGTGCATAATTTACCTGCTATTTATTTATTACATTGTTTAATCATCTTATATACCATGGTCATTTGCGGAGGCTTTTAAGTGGCTTCTCCTTATGTATATATATATTATCTTGTAACTATAGCTGTAAGCACCCTGAAAAAAAAAAGAAAAAAAAAATTAACGTACTGGTTTAGATCCCAAGAAGTGTAACAAAGACAAACCTAAAAATTAAAAAATCAATACCTTTCTTTGTTATTGTGACGGAACAAGGCCAATTGATGTTAAGCGGGTCTCGAGCCTATAAGAGATGCATTTCGTCACTAGTCATGAATTGCACTGCGCCCGTCGCTTTGAGACATAGATGTTAAGTCTCATGTGCCTGTAATTTCACTGGCTCTCAAGGACAGTTGCCGGAACACACCGTTAGGTGGTTGGCGACAGATTTTCTACTTGTGGCTGGTCGCTAGCCAGGCGGGCATTCGCAAAATGCCCTTCCACCATGAGGTGAGGCTTAAGCCTGCGGCGGGATTCGAACCATAGATCTGCTTATTTTTTGAACATAACTGCCCGAGACTCGTACTAAGTGTATATGTATGTTAAAATATCGAAAGATTAATTGCACAAAAGCTTTTAGATGCATGCGTTAACATGCACTCTGGTAAAACAGTAAAGATATAAAAATGCTTTTAAAAATTTATAGAGAATCGCTGTGAACGGAACTTTATATTTAATAGATATTAATGGAATTTTTTACTCAAGGAATAATAAAAAATATACAAAGCCTTTACTATAACTAAAGTATATCATTGACAAAGATTTATAGTGATAATGAGTGGTTGCGCCAATCAATAGTCCAAAACGTTTATACTAGCTTTTGAATTTAGCGCGCAGTTTCATTGCATTTGTTTTGACAGTCAATGGAAGATTGTTATCTATTCTATTGGCACTTCGGCATAGTTCCTATTCCCCTTCCCTTCCCCACGCACTACCTGGCTCGCGAGTACAAGCGAGGCAGACAACATTTACCGAACGCCGATGCACTCACAAATCGGCGCGTGCTCGACCAGTTGTTGTAGTACTGCAGTTCCGCTAAGAACACGAAATAAGCAAAAATCGTGCGTGCGCTTCTATAAATTAACATAACGTTGTTGTGTCCACTTTAAAACAGTGATTATTGGACCTTAGCCCTGAAGAGATTTAAGGATTTGGATACTGAATGTTTCCTCCGAGCAGAATCGTCATCGGCGCCTGAACCACTGGTTTATGGCAAGCACGTGGAGTGCTACTACGAAGAACAGAACAGGTCAGTGCGTTTCTATCCTTGATCAGGCTGTATTCTCTCGTTCTTCTCCGCTGCAGCCTGAATTCCTTTCAGGAAGTGCCAATAGCTTAGGTCTCAATCTCATCCTATCACATCGCAATCACCCGCTCAAAATATACAGTCCACTCCCGCACCACCATTTCTTTTGGTCCGTTTCGAACCGAATTTCGAATTATTTGTAATTGTTTTGCATTAGTATTTTATTCCATATGGAATGAACGCATCGCACTTAAATATCGCAGTTATTTCTCTTAGAAAATCTGCACTTAGGTATTTAGGTAATCGTAGGTATCCTAGTGTATAGGCACAGGAAACCTAACCGCTTAATCATTATTTTCACGCTGCATTCTATTGTAATTTCGTGTTCAATAAACGCATCGCATAGGCTAGCAAATAAATTTAATTTCGTTGTATTCAATTTTAAAGCTACCCACATATTACATATAATATTCGCACTTGTTTGTTTGCTGATCGAAAACTACTGGTTGATTGCTGGTTCATAGGCACTTGCATATAATTACGTACATATTTAATGTGCATATTTATTCTTCTTGTTCAATAAAGGCAGAGAAGTAACCTAGCTAGTTTGATATTATTTGGTTTGTGTTTTTAATTGCAACAAAATTGTTTGTTGTTTTGTTTGCATACATACTTTTAAATACGAAGTAAAAGAAGATATACATTTCGCGCTATCCGTAGCAATTGTTAGTAATCTGTGTCAATGGATATGTAGGTACTCGTATACGTAGCTATTCTCCAACGCTTCTTGCGATTATTGTTTCGTTTGTTTACTTGCATATTTAATTAGTTAGTTATTTACGATGCCTCCTAAAGTTAGTAAATCTGATAACGAATTGAAGCTCTTACACGCTAAGCGGGATATGATTTATTCACGCCTTCAAACTATACACGATAACGCATTTAAGATATCGGACTTGGCTATAAGAGATTCGTTTCTTTGTTCAATTGAAAACATTGATAGCATGCGCTCGGATTTTGAACACATTGTTCACAGTATCAATGCATTAGAATTAGAATTAGATCCTGACTATGCAATCAATTATTCAGCGCTATCTTCATTTGATGATCTTTATTGTCGCATAAAGCGTGTCGCTAAATCGTTAGAACCGCCGCCTAGTGTATCTAACTCGCATGTAGTACACAAACTCAATCGCGATAGACCTACATTACCACCAATTCAAATTCCAGAATTTAACGGGGATATTCGGAATTGGAGATTATTTATAAATAGTTTTGAGAACACTATACATAAAAATGATAATTTAAGTGATCACGAAAAATTATATTATCTTGTTGAAAAACTCACCGGCAAAGCCAAAACGGCTTGCGCAGGCATTACACATTGTTCCGAAAATTATAATTTGATTTTAGATACATTAAAGGTTAAATATGAAGATCAAAGATTAGTAGCCACCGCATATTTAGACCAATTGTTCGATTTGAAAACCATCACCGCTTGCAACGAACAGAACTTAGAAAAATTCTTGGACGTTTTTGCATCATCTGTTCGTGCTTTAAAGAATCTTAAAGTTGACGATTTATGTGACTTTTTGTTTTTGTACATCGGTTTAAAAAAGTTGGATTTTGAAACCGTTCGCTTATTTGAAACCAATCAGGGTGGTCACGATAACAAATTGCCGCAATTCGACGACTTGGAATCATTCGTACGGTACCACATAAAAATATTGCAACGCACTTCGTCTAAACATGAAGCTAAGAAAGTTCCCGACCGCGCCCGCACGGATGTGGTATCTAGGTCATCGAAGCCTACTTCTAGCAATTGTTACGTAAACACCGGATCTACCTCTTCGCAATGGATTTGCTCTTTATGCAACTCTTCTCATACGCAGTTGTATAAATGCGCAGGTTTTATGAAACTGTCTCCTAATGAACGATATACGTATGTTCGTGCTAACAACTTGTGTTTAAATTGCCTCAGCGACAAGCACCACGCTTCGTCATGTAACAGTACACATAGTTGTCGCAAATGTACATCAAAGCATCATACTTTGCTCCATTTTGATAGTTACAGTAATGCCGCATCCAAAGTGAGCACAGTTGATTCATCGTTCCGCGGTAACACGTCGCTTGTAGTGAACTCGGCGCCCGCGCCTGATTGCGCTCGGAGCCCAGGTACTGTGCCGGCCGCACGTCGCGCTCAGCTCGACAGCACCGCGCATGTGGTAGCGGCTGCCCGTACTGCAGCAGCCGCCCGCCCTGCAGCGGCCGCCCGCCCAGACTGTGCCGCGAATGACGTCACGTTGTGTTCATTATCGTCAACTCGGGCGCCTACAACTGTTTTACTTGCGACCGCTCGCGTCAAAATGTTGGATGCGCATGGTAAATCACACATAGTTCGTGCACTTTTAGATAGTGCTTCGCAGAGTAATTTTATAACTCGAGATTGTTGTCAACGCTTAGGATTAAATTATAGTAATCGCCCTTCGTGTTCCGTAGTGAAAGGAATTGGAGGATCAACTAAGGCCATCCAAGGCTCCGTAAACATTAGATTCGAATCGCGTTTTAGTTCCAACGTTTCTTTCGAAATAGATTCGTTGGTCGTAGACAAAGTCACCGAACAGCTGCCTACTGTCTCGGTAGATACCTCGTTGCTAGTAAATTTTGTTGACTTGCCTTTGGCCGATGATACTTATGCCGTCCCAGGAGCCGTCGATATTTTGATTGGCGCTTCGATATTCCCGCACCTCCTGCTGACGCGTAAGGTTCAAGGTCACTCGGCGCACCCCACACCGCACGCACTGGAAACAGTTCTTGGTTTTGTTATAGTTGGATCCGCACCCGCTCTCGTAGATAGTTACTCGACTGTGTCATATTGTTGCGCCGTCGTACCGCCGTTGGAGACTACCATCCGCCGCTTTTGGGAAATTGAAGAGGTCAATGTCCCACCGATCCTCAGTCCTGATGATAAAATGGCTGAGGAAATTTATAGTCACACGACCACCCGCGATGAAAATGGTCGTTATGTTGTCGCGCTCCCCTTTAAGGGTGATGTTTTATCTCTTGGCAATTCACGCCAAATGGCTGAAAAACGCTTTCTTTGTTTGGAACGCAAGATGATGTCTTCTCCGAAGTTGAAACAGGCGTACGATGATGTGGTGAATGAATATCTGGATAAAGGCTTCATCTCACTCGCACCCGTCGAAACTGAAGAGACACAGAATTTTCCATCTTACGTTATCCCGCACCATGGGGTTATTAGGGATGACAAAGTCACCACAAAATTGCGTGTCGTTTTAGATGGCAGTGCTAAGACTAGCACTTCCGTTTCACTTAATGATATTTTGCACTGTGGTCAAAATCTGCAAGGAAATCTGTTCGACATTATCGTCAATTTTCGATTATTTGCCGTTGCCCTCTCCGCGGACATAAGGCAAATGTTTCTTTGTATTGGGGTCAGAAATTGTGACCGCAGATTTCAACAATTTTTGTATAGATTCTCACCACAAGAACCTTTGAAGGTGTACGAGTTTCAACGCGTATGTTTTGGGCTTAAATCAAGTCCTTTTCATGCGCTCCGCACTGTTAAACAATTATCTATTGATGAGGGTGACTCCTATCCTAAAGCAAAGGATATCATCGACACTAGTCTGTACATGGATGACTGCGTTTTTAGTGTAGATAGCGAGGATGAAGCCATCGAAACTTCCGCTCAAATTATAAAACTTATGAAAGCTGGTCAATTTGACCTTGTCAAGTGGACAAGCAACTCGCAACGCGCTTTAAATTCTATTCCACCGTCGCATCGTTTATCGACTGTCAAAACTTTCGATGACAATGATACGCATAAGGTTCTTGGTTTGAGCTGGTCACCCGAATCGGATGTGTTTAGCCTCAAGGTTAGTTCGACCCCTCAAACTTGTACAAAACGTATAATTTTGTCGTGCATAGCAAGGATATGGGACGTTATGGGTTTCGTAGCACCTGTAGTCTTATATGCAAAACTCCTCATCAAAGAACTTTGGATTTGTAACTGCGACTGGGATGACACCGTGCCTGATAACGTTGCTAGACTGTGGGCTCAATTTAGGGAAGAGCTTCCTATGCTCGAGCAAATTCAAATTCCGCGCCATGTTGGTATTTCACAAGACAGTGTTATAACTGTGGTCGGATTTGCAGATGCCAGCCAGAAGGCATACGGAGCAGTTGTGTACTTCCATGTGCAAAATGGAAGCAGTATAACTATTAACCTCATCAGTGGAAAATCTAAGGTAGCCCCCACCAAAGTAGTTTCTCTAGCTCGTCTTGAGCTTTGCGCGCTTCTCCTATTAGCGCAACTTATTGGCGCTGTAGTCAAAGCTTGTAGACACCGCATTGTACCTGATAGAATTTTCGCATTCTCAGACTCAACCGTCGCGCTGTGTTGGGCCTATTCATCTCCCCATCGGTGGGACACATTCGTTGCAAATAGGGTCACGAAAATTCAATTGGAGTTGTCACCTCAAAACTTATATCATGTCGCCGGGGCAGATAATCCCGCCGATTGTCTTTCTCGTGGTTTAACCCCATCTCAAATATTAGACCATCCGCTGTGGTTTCCGGTCCACCGTGGATCCAAAACGCGTCGCATGAATGGCCGGTGAAGCATTTCAACCCAGCAACAGTCGCAGAACCACCAGAAGAGAAAAGACATGCTCTCTTATCTTCTGCGCCGTGTGAAGAGTCTGTTGTATTGCGGTTAGCTAGTCGCCTTTCGTCATGGTCGAAATTGCTACGCTGCGTGATATATGTTTGCAGATTCGTAAAAATGCTACCCCAACGTAAGCATATAGTCACTGCTGATCTCGACAAAGCGGAGTTAATTGTACTCCGTGAGTTACAGCGTAAACATTTCCTTTCTGAATTTAAATGCTTAGAATCGAATAAACCTTGTAACAAAACATTTCAACACTTAAAGCCTTTCTTGCATGATGCCCTAATTAAAGTCGGTGGGCGCTTAAATCAGTCGAAATTAGGATTCGAACAAAGGCATCCTATAGTTCTCCCGCGAAAAGACCACGTCTTAGATTTATTGGTCGATTACTACCATAAAGTCCATTGTCACGCTGGTCCCGACTTGTTAATGTCTATTCTTAGACAAAAATACTGGATTCTTTCCGCACGTAATTTGATTCGCAGCAGAGTACACAAGTGTGTGTCCTGTTTTAAACTACGTCCGCGTTCGACGAATGCACCTGAAATGGCTGATCATCGGTCTTGCCGTGTGGTACAAACTGCTAAACCATTTGTTCATACAGGTACTGATTTTTGTGGGCCGTTCAATATCACTATTTCACGTGGTCGTGGCATTCGCTCAACGAAGGCATACGTATGCTTGTTTGTCTGTATGACAATTCGCAGTACCCATATCGAATTAGCGGGTGATTTGAGCACCCCAAGCTTCATGGCCGCATTTAAAAGATTTTTGTCGCGTCATGGTCCAGTAAGTCGAATGTATTCGGACAACGGTACAAATTATATAGGAGCAAAACGCCATATATCGGAGTTAGATGCTTTCCTACGATCTAAGTACTATCGAACTGAATTTGCTCAAGTTTTAGCTGAAAATCGTATAGATCGGATTTTCAACGCACCCACCGCAAGTCACTTTGGAGGTAACTGGGAGGCAAATATTAAGAGCTTGAAATCGCATTTGTATCGCGTCGTGGGATCACAGATTCTCTCTTTCGAAGAGATGAGTACAGTACTTACTCAAATCGAGGCTGTGATGAACACACGCCCCCTATGTAGAACTCTTTCTAGTGACCCTTCGGAGCCTTTAGCATTGACCCCAGCTCACTTCCTTTGTATGACCCCGCTTAAATACCTACCCGCAATGGATATTGATGAAGACAGGCTACACGTTCTTTCGCGTCACGCGCTTTTAGACAAACTTGTTCAATCGTTCTGCAAGCGCTGGAGAACCGAATACCTACACACGCTGCAGTCGCGTCAAAAATGGAATACTCCATCGAACCCTATTAGTGTCGGTACGGTTGTCATTCTTATCACCGATAACGCGCCCCCTCTACACTGGCCTTTAGGTGTCGTTGAGGAAATTTATCCTGGTTCAAACGGGGTAACCAGAATCGTACGCGTTAAAACCGCAACCGGATCATATCTACGCCCGGTTATTCGCCTCTGCCCTTTGCCTAACCAGCAATAACATAGATTCTTTATCATTAGTTAGTTCTAGCATACACGCATAGTTTAGTTTATCTATCGCAATAGTTAGTTATTTATTTTAGTTTAGCTTCTTGAAGGTAACCCTTCAAACTGGGGGGAATGGTTGCGCCAATCAATAGTCCAAAACGTTTATACTAGCTTTTGAATTTAGCGCGCAGTTTCATTGCATTTGTTTTGACAGTCAATGGAAGATTGTTATCTATTCTATTGGCACTTCGGCATAGTTCCTATTCCCCTTCCCTTCCCTACGCACTACCTGGCTCGCGAGTACAAGCGAGGCAGACAACATTTACCGAACGCCGATGCACTCACAAATCGGCGCGTGCTCGACCAGTTGTTGTAGTACTGCAGTTCCGCTAAGAACACGAAATAAGCAAAAATCGTGCGTGCGCTTCTATAAATTAACATAACGTTGTTGTGTCCACTTTAAAACAGTGATTATTGGACCTTAGCCCTGAAGAGATTTAAGGATTTGGATACTGAATGTTTCCTCCGAGCAGAATCGTCATCGGCGCCTGAACCACTGGTTTATGGCAAGCACGTGGAGTGCTACTAAGAAGAACAGAACAGGTCAGTGCGTTTCTATCCTTGATCAGGCTGTATTCTCTCGTTCTTCTCCGCTGCAGCCTGAATTCCTTTCAGGAAGTGCCAATAGCTTAGGTCTCAATCTCATCCTATCACATCGCAATCACCCGCTCAAAATATACAGTCCACTCCCGCACCACCAATGAGTACATGTCAATGCACATCTTGGCAACATCATTCATGTGTCAGGAACCCGCACGATGATCAATAAAGGAATGTATTTAGATAGCTTAGGTTTTTAATGTGTGTTATTTATTTGTGTTACGAATCAATTTCAAATTGTAATTGATGATAATGAATAATTGATTGTACAGTTGACTTGCCTGTAACGAATGTTATGTTATGGCCAATAAGTGATAAAGATTATCATTATCGAAAAGATATAATATTTAACGGACGTACTGTGTACAATATGATAATTTTACAGTCATTGATATTGATTTCAATGTTATAAGAATCTGTCGCTGCTTGGTCCAACTTTTTAATTGGTTCAAATTATGAATTATTTGGACTGCCTGTGAGATAGCAATGACTAATAGATTGTCTACCACAGCGAGGATTTGCCACAATCCCGACGCACATTCTCAACTGGCACCCCGCGGGATGACATGTGATTAAAAATCTTATTAAAAAGGTTATCCAACACTTTCACTTGCTATGGATATATGATTTATCCACAAATATACAAGCGCAATAATTTCGCCTTAATTTAGAATTGTATTTGCATCTCTCGGAATATGTTGTCTGAAAACTATTTTACACAAGGATCAATAAGTATGTCTGTACGGAAAAAAATCATCTTGACAGATTGTTCGTGGATTTTTCCTGTATTTCAATAGCTGTTTGATTGTATGCAAAACTTTACAAGTATTACAAAATTACTAATTTACGAGACGAAAAATTATAGTCAAGTGCAGAACGTAAGTTGAACTATAGGTGTCGCTCCGTCCCCATACGATGATGGTTCAGGAACGGTAGAAAAATAGAGTTATGCCTCATTGTCATGTTAGCTCAGTTGATCAGAGCATACCCCGCCTATAAGGGTGGATGCCGCGGCCTCGTATCCCGCTCATGACTTTATTTTTTTCCTCTCGTAAATTTGTAATTTTGTAATGTAAAAAATTAAAATTTTAAATGTTTACAAGTACTTCGTCGCTCTTTATTACTTGGCATATCCTCTGGTTAAATATGGAGTTGGGAAATAGAGGTGCCTCCCAAGGGAGTAAGCCTGTACAGTCGAAAGCTTACACAATTTTACCAATTTTTACCAGTTTCCTTGCAAGGCATTCGACTTTTGTAGATTATTAATATGATTATTATATCCTTTATAAGGGAAAACATTAAGTTAGCCTTTGAACACTATCTCACCTGATGGTATGTGATGATGTGGTCGAAGATGTAGTTCAGGCTAACCTAAAATTACTGGCTCTCAAGGACAGCTGCCAGAAGACACCGTTAGTTGCTTGGCGACAGATTTTTCAACTTTTCCAAAGGGTGGTAGATAGCCAGGTGGGCAAATGCAAAATTCCCTACCACCATGCTATAATGACTGCCATCCTACGACGTCAACTGGGACTGACGGCTTAACGTGCCCTCTGTAGCTCGGAAGTGCTCAGTAGTAATAATGTCATTAGCGGTCACCCATACAAGTCATGACCGCGGCGTAAAGCTGATCAGATAAGAACGGCTAAGCAAACTTCACTACGAGCGCCTCAATAATTATTTGGCCTCGGTCAACAATTTAGGTGTATATTTACAAATTTCATTTAAATTGCTTTTTGGATTTTAATCTTGTGGTTCTAATTAAAAAAAAAAAATCAGTAATTTCAGAAATTTAAATTAATTTCATTAAAGTAATTGAATCATAAACTGTTGCCTGTTCAGTTCACTATTCTATTCAACTAAATCAATTCTCTTAAAAGTTTTTCCGAGATTCTCATTAAATAGTACTTACGTACTAGAATTAGAAAACTTTTATTTTTCGACTAACATGGCGACCATAATTTACTAAATATAATATCGGAAAAATATTGACTATATGCTAACTGAAATTTTACCGACTTCAAAAAAAGGTACTCAATATGTTGTTTTTTTACCTTAAATCTTTTTATTGGATATACCGATTTTGATGTCTTTTTTTATTTGAAAGCTGATGCTTGTCGTGCAGTCCTATTTAAATTTTTATCAAAAATGTTTTAGCTGTTTTTATATAACACTCAAATAACTGAAAAATATTTTCCTATATTGATGATATAGTCGTTGACAGTAAAAACACTCGATGAAGTAGCAATAAGGGTCACTAAAAACAGTGAACATTTTTTTTACGAAAAAATGGAACTGACTTCATTACTCAAAAGTGTGAAATAACTTGTCAAAGTCGGTTATTTCACACTTTAGAGTGATGAAGTTAATTTAAAGGTAAAAAAAAATATAATAAATATCTGTTAGCACTATCTTGATGTATACTAATTTTCAAATTATATGTAATTAGTATTGCATCCAGTATTAGGTCTACTGGATGCCAGTAACAGTGATCCATTCCCGAGACCGATGGCAGAGGCGCAAATTTATTGTTCTGTATGGTTTTGATAAAAATTGAATTATGTACAAATATTTAATATCATCATTAATGACATTCAATGCTCCATTCGATATATTATATTTTATGTGTCATATGTCATTGCGCACTATCCGAACTGATTTAGCTCATATTCTATACAATACATATTCTCAACAATTTTTTCCAAATGATTCAGCCCACTGCCAGTTGGCAGCGTGCCCAGCATGCTGGCAGCATTGCCCCGTTGAATTGTAATGCTTATTCGTTGAGCATTTTGCCCACGAGTCGCATAGACCAAGCGTTAAGATAAAAACTTAATTCATAAAAGGACACACTATCATGGACATTAGAAAACGGGTTATGAGAGGGCCTGCGGGTTATAAGAGGGCTTCCCCTCGCCCATAATCCGAATGAGCTGAACAACCGACAGCGTTAGTCAGCATCTAAATCTATCGTCAAGCACCTCACGGTATGTTCCGGCAGCAGTCCTTAAAAGCCAGTGAAATTACAAGCATATGAGACTTAACAACTATTTCTCAAGGTGACGGACGCAGTGCAATTCGTGACAGAGATTAGTCCGCTTAGCATCAGGTGGACCTCGAGTTTGTTCCGTAAAAATAACTTTAAAAAATAAAATAAGTAAACATAATCCATTAAAAAGGACACTAGTAAGTTATCCATGTACATCTAATACCGCATCTACCTCGCAAGCTCAATGTTTAGTGGTTATTCACATGGCGGTAGGGCATTTTGAAAATACCCGCCTGGCTAGCTACCACCCTCAAGTAGAAAATTTGTCGCCAAACATCTAACGGTGTGTTTCGGTATCTGTCCTTGAAAACCAGAAATTCTTGGTAAGCCTGAACACAACCACATCGTCACTTATCATCAGATTCAGATGAGATAGTGATCAAAGGTTAACCTATTGGTTTATAAAAAAATAATACCGAATCTAACTCGATGTTCAGAGGTTACTGCGCCAGAGACTTAAGTAAGAACTTACATCACTGAGTGACGAGTCCTGTGCTGTGTCACAGTCCCGACGCTTACGAACAAATGGGTAAGTAATAGAGGTGGTTGTTAAATAACGTCACGATGAAAAAATCACTGTGATCTGAAGGCAAATAGTATCACCGTGACTTGTCGCAAAGGAACAACGTTCCTCGTTCCATAGTAATACGTTCCAAAGCTCATTCTCAGTCACTCGCATCACGGCAAGCGGCGACGTGGAACGCTACCGAATGACGGGCTCGTGCATCATCGGCGCAACGTGTGACAGAGAGGGCGAGCGTTAGTATTGTTGGTACGTTCCTTTCGTTCGTTGTGTACTATGTGTGTGTTATGTATTATGAGTATTCTTTATGTATGTATATGTAAATGGCAGATGAGAACAATCTTAAATTAAACTTTTCCGATAAAATAGATTTGAGATAAAGATTATACGGAAGTATTTCATATTCATACATATTAAAAGATGAATTAAATAGGTAAGTAGGTAAAAAAAAAATGTAATCTTATCATACATAAAAATATGGGATACAATTTTTTAATAAACAAATTCAAAACATAAAAAATTACTTTAAACATACAAAAAAATAAACAAGATAAAACAAAATGTATACTGTTATTATAAAATCACTGTAAATAATTGATCCAAATTAATAAACACGCCACATGAGTCTAATGGAGCAAAAATTACAAATTTGAAAATATTATAATTGAAATAGAAATTTACTGTAGCCAGTAACGGATGTAGCTCCAATATGCGACAGGCTTAAACCTGTATGAAAGTGTGAAGGTTATTTTGGATTATGTAATCATATCGGTTTTCGTGACGCCAGTGATATACGTGACAAAATCACGATTATTTTTCACCGTGATTTTTTTGGAACTGGAACGACAGTCACGGTGATAATAATGTAACGCTTTTCTCCACCTCTAGTAAGTAAGTCTAAGTTATGTATATTATATAACTATTTAGGGGTTGAACTTTGAACAACCTTGTGCTCAGACCTACGAGGAGGTATTCTACCGTAGGAATAAATGAAACACAATAGCAGTTGAAAACTGCTTATAATATGTTATTCCGCCTTATCTACCTAAAGTGTCTTGCAACAAACGCTTGCGTGATGTAGAAAAGTTAAAACTGCTACGCTAGCGCATCTAACGGTAATGTAATGAACTAAGAACATCGAAACCAATACCGTTGCACATAAATGTTAATAGGTGGCGCTCATTATTTCCATATAAGTAGGCTGAATCACGCAGACGAGATTCTCCGTGAACAAAGTGTACTTGTACATGTTTTAGCAATAAAAGTTGAGCATTATCAAATATTTGTTGCCAGGTATACAAAACTTGTTTACAGGGGAAATATAGACCTCGCTTAGATTCTTAGATCGAATATATATTAGAAACTTGCCTTATTTTGAAAGCGCCATTTAATAACTTACCCCGGAACTAGAGATGGGTCGTCGACGCATTTAACGTAGACGAAACTAGACCGTCCATTTTCTTTCGTGGACTAGTCGATCGACTAGTTAAATTCATCGACTAGTTGATTTATACCGACGGCGTTTTCTTTATGGACGATTAGTCGACTCGATCCGTTACGTACCACTATTCAACTAGACTAGACGCATTAGTAGTAGTAATGAATGAGTATTCTAGTTAAATGAAATTTGTATCGTAGTTTTATATGTTACGTATCACAAGCATATTATTGAAAAGTTTGACCTTCCCTACATACTAATAGGCTAAGGACTGGCTAAATAGAATTTATAATAGTCGATTATTTTCCCTATTTAGGCGTATTTAGAAGATCAACTGATTCTATTTACATTCATTGTTTTTTTTAATGTGTTTTATGTACAATATTTACGACGGCAATGACGTAAAAATAGATATATGCTTCCGTTTTAGATGGCTTTTCAAATTTGCCGCAGCATAGATTGCAAATCGCCTTTCCACTAGATATGTCCTTTTCAAAGTGATGCCATAATTCACTTAAATTTCGTCCTGCCATTTTACTGTTTCCTACACTAAAAAGTTCACTTAGGTATATCACCCTATCTACTTATTAAAATCAACAATAAAGTTTTGAAAGTTTTTTAAACTATTTACATATAATTTACACTATTCACAATAATAAAATACTCGTATGTAACAAACATTTAATCAAATTTTGAAACTATAGTACGTAATTTGGTTAAACACGAAATAAGAAAGTTTCTAATAAGTGCATCGTTCGCGTTTCGACTGTAGTCAAGGCGCCGCGCGGCCGGTCTACGTCTATGACGGAGCATCAACACAACACGCTCAATGTTATTATCAACTCAGAGTTCCTAGATTTAAAGTTCAATTTTGTCTGCATGGACTGTCATTTCAACGCGTTGAAATGACCGTCCAAAACACGCTCAATGTTATTATCAACTCAGACCTCCTACATTTAAAGTTCAATTTTGTCTGCATGGACGGTTCAACGATTTCAACGCGTTAAAATGACCGTCTATGCAGACAAAATTGAACTTTAAATGTAGCACCTCTGAGTTGATAATAACATTGAGCGTGTTGTGTAACGGACCAATGAATGAATATATTAACCGACTATGTTCACGAGTCGTCGTCGCGTTGACAGTCGCTATGAACTTTGTATAGACTACAATTTAGCCGTCCTGCCGTCTACATATTCTACTAGTCCGTTCATCGTCGATGAACTGTCCGTTCGTCTATTGTACGTCGACGGTCGAATTAACTAGTTCGTTCATTCAACGCTCTTCTCTACCCGGAACAAAAAGTTCAGCCTCTGTCGTGTGATTAAATTGAGGAACGCTCTGCCGGTGTAATTTTTAATTTTCCTTACTGCCATTGCCATGACCTCTAGGTATTTCAAAAGGGGCATGAAAAAGTAGCTCTCTGGTCATCATTGGAATAGGGACTAGCGTCACGGTAATGTTATCTATATATTATATAACATTACCGTGCTAGCATGGCTTACGGCTGCATTAGTGATCATTGCGTCTTGATTCCATCTTCGGTTTCCAGCAAGCGAGGTGAAGTCATATTGTTTTTTTTTAAACGTAATTTAGTGTTAGAAAAACTGAAAAGTATAAGATAAGTATTTATATTACCACAGATATTGCCTAAATTATGCACAAGTTTACAATGTTTGAAGCGGATTTCAGAGAGGAACAGAGATTTTCAATGAACCCCAAACTAAACACGAGGCTTTTGTGTTGTCGAGAATGATATTGTCAATACAGCAAAATTATTAAAAAAAAATTATAACAGTAGAACTCTTTGTGCGAGTTCTTCTGGTGTAGTACTGCCAGCATACCTTCTTCTACCGCCAGGTCCAAATAATGTGCAAGTAAGTGCAGTAATGTTTACTGTGTTCTGGTTTGAAGGGTATGGATGCTGTTAAATTACAGGCACAAACAACAACTTTATGTCTCAGGATGATGGGCACAGTGCAGTACGCCACTTGTGGCGAACTTCATCTGTATGGACAGAGGTTACCGCTTACCACCAGTTGGGCCTCGTGCGTGTGTATCATAATAGCATTGAAAAAACTAGCTAATTTTTTAGAAAAACTAATATAGAAAACTTACAAAGAAGAGAATTCTACAATATATATTATGGCAAAATGATTGTTATACAAGATTAGAGTGCGATATTATCTATCTATACTAATAATAAAACTGTAACAGGTCCAATGTAGATATTTTGAAAATATGTTTTGAGAGCACACTGAATGATCAGGAATCCTTGAACGTACGTCTGATCTTAGGCTGGCATTTGCATTTTATCATATAGGTGATATAGGCATAATAGATATATTAAATCAGCCGCATTGTCTACTGCTGAACACAGCCTCCACCAATATGGGAGGGTTTGCCATAATCCCTCGCTTGGCAGGCGTCTTGGGGATCGCGGTGTGAGATATCAGTTCCTCAGAAAGCGCTGCTGACCACCTTCTGGTGTGTTACCCTTAGTCGCTTCTTACGACACCCACGGGTAGAGATGGGGGGTATGACATTCTAGCCCGGCACCCCACGGGCATATTTCACAAGTAATGTTGGTTAATTTCGTGAATATAATTTAGACTACGACTATTAATACGTACGAGCTTGGCGCTGTCCTAGCCAAGCCCATTTCTTTGATGTTTTGAAGGCGCCACGAGGGAGTTGTCTACGTACAATACATACAAAGTCCGTGACTGTATATGAGTTAGCTAGCTAATTAGACAAAGTGTAAACGGCAAGCTCTGAATACTCCCCGCTAATAGTCTTAGTTCAGTGCACTGAATTCAACCATGTGTTGTAATTTTTAAGTAGCTGACTGATGTTGAAGACATTTATATGGGATTACTTCTGAAGTCACAATAAAAAAAGAATCATCAATATTCATAATTGGCGGTGTAGTCGCGTAATAAACATACAATCGAATAAAGAACGTGCTCCTTTTTGAAAGTTGGTTAAAAAAAACTTCGACTAAGGTTCGAATTACGGCAAGGATAGTTATTTAGTTTTCAATAATGAGTCAGGAACAGTACCTATATGCAATATGCTCGCGTCATAATACATAGGAAAGGAATTGCAAGCAAAGCCCATATCTTAAGAAGCGATCACCAAGGACACTTGCCAAGCGTGGGGATTATGGCAAAACCCCCCTTGATGGAGAAGTCTGTGTTCAGCAGTGGACATTCGGCTGATACAGTACCCGCCTTCTTAGTTAACCATATATCTAATAGGCTATACTTCCGAAAGGATATACTTATTGGAACGCGTTCATGATTTGAGTATACTCGTAGCAATTTAAACCCGTGAATTCCGTGATTATGTAAAATGGGTTCCAAACTTAGCTACAAGCGCGATAAAATATGTACTTAGTAAAATTTCTTATTTCTCACCATAGACGTGAATAATAGAAGGTATTTACTCCATATTTATACACAACGGTAACCTTACAGTCTCATATTGATTGACTTATACTTGTGATCAACGGGGTAGACTTCCAAAAATATACAAAACTTTCATTATTAGAGATTAATATTTTGCACTCTCAGACCGAATAAAAAGTCAAGACAGAATGTTGTGAACAGAGAAGTGAGGCCGGTTTTCCAAACATGTGTGCGTGTGTCAGTGTTGCCATGATAATAAAATTACCTTATGAAAATAACGTTACCAATTTAATAACGTAATTAGTATTAATACAATAATAGGGTTCCGATGTAACGTCTCGGCAAAAGTAGTGTGCTTAAGTAGGGGAAGGGAATGTAAAAAGTGTTTCAGAAATAACATGACTGGGTATTTAATTTACATGCATTTATTTCTTGTAACTAATTAGTGACGGGTTTTTTATGCAATCGGGGAAAAAAGCACAAAGCCCACCTGGTGTTAAGCTCTAACCTCTGCCGATACAGTTCGTCACAAGTGGCAAACTGCACTGCACCCATCACCTTGAGACATAAATATGTTAAATCTCATGTGGGATCTCATACCGGAACATAGGAATGTGAACATTACTGCTTGGCGGTAGAAAAAGGTATAAATAAATCTAAGTCGCCGACTTTAAAATATTCCCATGATAGTTCCTTCTTACTTTTCCGAATGATTTCGATCCAATTTTGTTTAATTTTTGGACTCAATTCGGAAAATGAAAAAATTATTAAACAGTAACACTGGTAAGTGACCAGTAAAGCGTGAACAGTTAAGAGGGAACTTAAATTTGCCTTTGTAATATCAATAATAATATGGTTATAATTCAACTCTATACACAACAACGTTAAAAACAAAAAAAAAACCATGGAAACATGTTTTTTTTATAACGAAAAAAAATATCATCTACTTCAATATCTTCGAAACCGAAAATCCAATACCAATGAAATGAATATGAGGTATCAGCAATTATAATTAAAGGTATCAGCTTTCAAACAAAAAATAAAATGACGGAGTTATGAAGTAACAAATTGAAGTCGGTTGAAAATGGACTGAATGAATGAAATCCATCTTTTAAATTTGCAATTAAACCACTGAACTGATTTTGATAATGATATTGCGTCGTAGGCATCTACGACGCAATATCTGTATTTAAAAAAAATACAGTTTAATTGAGAACCTTCTCTTTTTTTAAGTCGGTTAAAACATATTGATCAACTATTTTAAAAAACTAATAGCAATACGTTGCGTATTATCACCCAATAATAGGATAAACCTTATAGGCTTATGAACGGCAACACCAATGCCACCACGCCGCAATAGTTCGACTGACGAGTCAAGGCGTAGTTTCGTTGTACATATGTGAGTGTAATCGTGTTTGTACACGGCGAGGCGTAGTTTTACCGGCCTCGCTGCTCTTTACACAACATTCTGTCTTGACTTTTTATTCGGTCTGAGTTTGCACTTTTAAGAAAAAGTTTCAAAATGCACTTTGATTACAGTTTCACTTAGTTAACTAGACGTTCGATGGTTAGTATCGAATTTTGGTGTCGCCTGAAGCACACAATTATTATTGCAATAATTTTAACCCGTTCAGTTAAGTACTGTCAGGCGGCGCCACAGTCGCAAATACCACTATGGATATTATTACTTACTAGCTTTCCGGGCGCGGCTCCGCCCGCGCGTATGTCGGTTATTGCGCAAAAACATTAACCTCTTTTTGCGCAGTCGGATAAAAACTATCCTATGTTTTTCCCGGGTCTCAAACTATCTCCATACCAAATTTCATTCAAATCGGTCCAGTAGTTTTGGCGTGAAAGCGTAACAGACAGACAGACAGAGTTACTTTCGCATTTATAATATTAGTACTGATTTGATTAGTACTGATTAAATAAAAATAATGTTCCATTAATTACAACTTAGATGAAGATACCTACAAAAAAGGGATTACAATTTATATAAGTAATAAGGTCTAATTAAGGCAGCTTCTGTAATCATAAAATGTAATTCTGTAATTAAGATGCATAAATGTGTAATAGGCTACAGGTAGATATTGTTACAGCTAACATTTAGTTGTCAAAATATCCAGTAGATGTCGTTAAGTTTTACTCTGATTAAATTTACCCGAAGATCGATGAAAGAGGCATGAATGTCCATGAATCATTTTTAATGCCGATCGGTTAACATACTAGGTAATTGCTTTTTGATCTCATGGTAAGTGATAATGCAGTCGAAGGGGTTAACATATTTGGCACTCTATATAAATACAAATATAAATAATATATTGATGACATCAATGTCGTAAATCAAACAGTAGAGGTAAAAAGTGGATTGTATGCATTAGGTAAACATGCGCTCATAATGTCTAGTGATATGACGTCAAAGAAGACTCGGTTTATTTAACTAAAAATAAAATAAAATATTATAACTCAAAAAAAAATTGAAATAATTAATTACAATTTTGTTATTATTAATTTTTTTATTATTAATATTTTCATTCGGTAAGTATATTATTTTCACATACTAAAATTAACAATCCGTCATATTAAGGTGATCTTTAATATCATACATACAATAAATTTTGTAATAGACAGGCAGCCAATAGGCCACTACAGAAGGTCATCTCTCACTCTCAGTGGTATACTCTACTCTATAGGGCGGTAGAATGACCTCACGGACCGAGTCAGGCCGAGAGCCTGTGTCACATGTTGGACCTTTCTACTTCTAAGGCCATACGAGCCCAAATTACAGTGTATGAATACGGATAACTTATATTGTTATTACTTATATAATTAAATAGTTAACTTTTATTACTTATAACTTACTTATATAAGTAGATTTAAGCACAGCTCTCCATAGAATTCTTTTTATTATTTTAAAGCAATGATGACCAAGCGCTAAAAGCTATGGACTGCCGTGCCGCTTGTACATGGTTCCCAACCACCGGCTTGAGCTTCACCTTGATAGCTTGTATAAGCACCCTCAAGTAGAAAACTATCACCAAGCACCTAACAGTGTTTTCCGACAGCAGTCCTTGAAAGCCAATTACAGGTAGAAGCCAAATTGCAGGCGCAGTACAATTCGTTACTTGCGACAAAATGCATCTGTTATAGGCAGAGGTTACTCCGCTTAGCATCATGTGAGCCTTGTGCTTGTTCCTTTATTATAACACAAAAAAAAGTCCACACCGGCACGAGACATCATTAGAGACTCCGTACATAGCGCGCATTTCCGAGGCCGAGCTTCAGTGGGGTCAAAGATTTTTGTATGAGGCCATTTCGGATTTTTGACAGCTGTCATTCGACTGCTCATCCGATTCCCTTTACCATTTTCAAACACTTCTCATATTGAACCTACAATGGAAACTGACTCTCATGGACGGCTAGCGGAACGTATACGTGTTTGGCGACAGATTTTCTTTTTAAGGGTTAGCCAGCCATTAGCATAACGCCCGACCACCACGCAAAATGCTCTCTCTACCAATCAAAAGAATCATACTGAAAGTAAATTATATTTATAATTGAAACAAAACATTTTTTTTCAGATATCGCGTGTTATCGGTAAAAAGCAAAACCTGAAAATACAATATTAACAATCCTGAACATGCCAGAGAGAAGGACTTTCGTGTCTATTTAGTATCTTGAAAGACAGTGTGACCACCAAAAAACACTAATGGACCGGCCTTAAGATGGCACAAGTTACTCCGCCGGACCTGATAGCTCTGGAGCAGGAGCTCCACAATTGGAACGGTTCCATCCACATTTGGAACGAGTCGGAACTTGTGGTCCCTTCCCTGGACTTGGATGTGTTTTACCGGCCTGATATCGTGATCATTGTGCTGTACGTGGGCGTGCTGACAGCATCTCTTGCCGCCAACACGCTGCTGATCTTCATCGTCATCAAGTTTCAGTACATGCGAAGGTAAGTTTAGTATAAGTACAAAAAGGATATCGAAAGCTATTTTCAGCTCCTTTATTGTTTATTCAATTAGTATCTTTTGTATCTAGGTACACGATCCGATCATGCTAATGACGTCCGGAAAATAAAGCTAATACAACCTTTTTCTTTTAACTCTTTTTTGCGTACACTTTTGAAAATGCTTCGAACGATAAATATCGTCCAAGTGGAAATGTGAACCATAAAACGTGAAGGGAATACACGTAATGTTTTGATTGAGTTGTTATTAACATTTTGTACAACCTCCTTTTTACTGCAATCTGTGAAGGTTTTATAATATTTTTAGATCAAAGTACTTTGATCTAAAAATATTAAGAAAAAAGACTTGATACAATTGAAAGTATGTGTTTGAATTTATAGCGTCTAATTTGCGTATCTTACATATTTCGCTTAAATTTTGAGTAATTTGTACAAGACTCGTGTATTATTTGATTTGCTAAGTTGTGTTTGAGAATTATATGTATTATAATATTAATATAAGTATAAATATTTAAATACGTGTTTTTTATTGGCTTAAGTACTAGTTACTTTTTGTTCATAATTAATTATTTTGCGTGTGCCTGCAATCCCTGCAAAATGGGATAGCGAATTCGGTAAGTTATTTTATATTCAAGTTGATTGTAGAACATGAAAAATCGTAAGCTGTAGTGAATGTGTTATCTTTTTTAAACTAAGATCATGTGGAGAGCAAGGAGAGCCTGGGATTCACATCCGAGGCGTTGCTCTCTATATGGAAGGCAGTAAAGAAAGACTCGGAATAAGCTTCTGCCACGCTGGAGCCAAGAGCCGCGTCCGATTATCACCTGGACTAGCTGGCCTGCTGAATGGGAGCAGCTTTAAAACAACTTTGAAGCGGAAAACGTACAACGCCATGCCAGTGAAGGTTGTCATGGGAACCCCATGTCGTTTGGTACGACTGAAAAATAGGACGGTCGTACTAATCGAGTGGACGGACAGGACACCTTTTGCTCAAGCATGTTCGTTGCTCTCAAGTATTTCAGAAAATGCCGACAGAGCCCGAGTGATAAGCGTAGACGCAATGGTAATAGAACACCGAAAGGGAGAAGTCGCGGACCATCTTGGTTGCATTAAAGCCTCAGAACACCATGAGGTAGTTGTGTATGAAGACAGAGGAGAAAATCTTAGTTACCTCAAAAAATCCATACACAACAATGTAACTGATTGTTGGGGACATCCGATACCGAGTTCAGTTACCAAAAGTGGTTCAGAAAGGCTCCAAGAAAGAACAGAGGCAGAAAGAAGCCAGGAGTGTAGCCCAAAAAAGAGTAGTGGCCGTGTCGCCGCATTCCTGACAGCTTTCGGTACAACAGTGGGAAGCTTATTCCGACACCCATCCCAACCCCGAAACCCAATGCCCACAAAACAACCACCCCGTGGCAAAGCACCACCAAAAGCTACCCGGACGAGAGCCGACATGGGACAGGTCAGTCCGCCCCGATATATCCCGGCACAGGAAGCAACAAGCCATGCAGCTAATGCCTTAATAGAGTTTTTAGCCATTATAAGGGCGACCAGAGAGGTCAACCACAGAAACTGCGAAAACATCTTGCAGTCCTTCAGGCTTAAAAATGAAAACATTTTAAAGGTGAGACTCGAAGAGGCAGAAGCCGCTATATACAACAACGACACATCCCAGGTCATCAAAGGGAAAATGTTAGGTCAGTATATGGCAGCATACAATGCAACAGGCGGATTTGTGTCCCTGGACGAGGGAGAATCGGAGCGACTAGGTAGGCCTAAATACGCGACACCACAAAATGACCCGATTGTAGTAACGGCCCAGTGCACCAAAATAATGTTAGATGACCGTATCCTCGAAATGGCGAAATCTATTTTGGGGGGATCGGAGATCGAAGCATTCTGGAAAGACTGGGAAGTACCGAAAATACAATGGGTAAATGGAGTTCCAGGATGTGGCAAAACAACTTGGGTGGTAAGGCAATTCGATGTGGACAAGGACATCATTATCACAACAACTACAGAAGCAGCGAAAGACCTGAGGGAGAAGCTTGCGCACCGAATTGGAGACTTAGTTAAAACCAAGGTGCGCACAATGGCTTCAGTCCTCGTAAATGGTTTTAAAAGAACTGAGAGCTACAGCCGCCTAACGGTGGATGAAGCTCTAATGAACCATTTCGGAGCCATAGTCATGGCTTCCAGGCTATCTGGAGTTAATGAACTTGTCCTCATCGGAGATGTCAATCAGCTGCCTTATATCGATAGAGAAAATCTCTTCGTATTAAGGTACAACCGCCCTAACTTGGTAACAAACATCACCCAGGAGTTGTTATGCACGCATCGGAACCCAATGGATGTCGCGTACGCACTGAGGGAAATATACTCTGGTATATATTCCTCAGCTCCCCGTATTAAGTCCCTTAAGCTTGAAAGGTACACAGGTGCAAAAATCCCCAAATCCCTCCCCAACACTTTATTCCTGGTTCACACCCAGGAAGAAAAGGAGACCCTAATAAGTCAGGGCTACGGAGAGGGAAGTGGATCACGCACCCTTACCATCCACGAAGCGCAGGGACTGACATACGAGTCGGTCATCGCCATCAAGACCAAGAGCAGCATGAAGTTGCACGAGAGCGTCCCGCATGCCGTCGTTGCAATTTCACGGCACACTGGAACCTTCATATACTACGCAGATGACGAAAACGACGCCATAGGACGGTTCGTTAGGAAGGCGATGGTTGCGACACCAAAAGCCATCCATGATTACAACCTCAAAATGGCGATCAAAGATCGAAATAGCGCGGTAATGGAGGCCCTGTTAAAATGTGACGTGGGAGAATAACAAAATAGGTAAATTTCTGTAGGTATATTATTTTATTGTAGTCCCAAATTATTTTTGTAATTGTAATCGTTGGCACGGGTATCCGGAGTGGTCATGCTCACAGAAAGGTGTTGTCTAGCGGCGGTGTTGTGTGTCGGGTCGCCATCTTCCCTCAAAAATGGTTGAGGAAGGCGATGGCTAGCACATGCGTCAACTCGTGAACGGGTGCTGCTAGAGGATACTGGTCTGCTCTGGATGCTGGTGCTAATGACATTAACGGAAAAAAAAGAAAAAAAAAAAAAAAAACTTTTAACACTGTTCCCCCTTGGAATGTTGCATGTTTCCTATTTCATATTTCTTGTTTACTAATAAATTATGTCATAGTTAAAAAAAGTCACGGACCCTGGAGTCTGTGGAGTGTAGATTTAAAATAAAATAAAAAAAAAAAAAAAAAAACTAAGATCATAAAAAAGACCTGGTGATGTAATATTCTAAGCTACGGCCCAGGCTATGGTACAAGGTAAACGTATTTAGGTAGGTATTTAAATTGCTGATACGCTAGCCTATGACCACAAAAACCTTACTTGTTTGTATGTTATGATGTGGTGGAAGACGGTAAACGATTATTCTAGAATTAGAATTGCCTCTGAAAAATGACTGCTGCAATATACCAATAGGCGCTTGAGTTAAAGATTTTCTACTTGAGAGTTATAGCTAGCCAAGAGGCATTCACAAAATGCCCTACTACCATTCAAATTTCATATGCCTATGTGTGTTTATAATTATATAAAATTTAAACATTGAACAAATATTAACGACATCTCCCGGATATTGTGAAAACTAAGTCCATGTGTTTATATGAAGTCTATAGTTTCCATGGTTACCGTTGTATACCTAGGCTGCGTTCGGAACGAGTGATTTCTCACACAGTGTAAGACTTGTCAGTTAATCAAGCTTCATGTAATATGTTAATTTTGTCGTTTCTGAACGAGCATCGAGTTACATTCGAGTAACAAGGAGTCATGTTTACTTAATTTCCAGATCCTTTGCATATATATAGATATACATATATATTACAATTACAAGAGTTAGTCACTAAAAAGTTGTTAAATATTCAAATAAGCAGAAAAGTTAACTTAATATAAACATTTTTTTTATAAAATATGTATGTTTTACAAATAATAAAAAAATATGCAATAAATGGCAACTGACTGCCACCTGACAAAAACTTAACACAAACTTAGTAGAAACTCAAAAATAAATGACAAATTTGAAGAGAATACGCGAAGGACAAGGTAGTACTTATATGAGACGCTACCAACCGGTAAAATATTTATAACGATTTAGGCACAACATGAACATAATAGCAGTTTTGTTTACTTTGCCGGATGTCGTTCTGAAGCCTCAATGGCATTGGCTATGGACTGCCGCGCAGCAGGTCCATGGTTCGAATCCCGCCGCGAGCTTGAGCTTCACCGCATGATGGAATGGCATTTTGCGAATGTCCGCCTATCTAGCGATCACCCCCAAATAGAAAATCTGTCGCCAAGCACCTAACGGTGTGTTCCGGCAGCAGTCCTTGACAGCCAGTGAAATTACAGGCACATGAGACTTAAGAACGCTGTCTCAAGGTGAGGGGTGCAGTGCAATCGTGACTTGTGATGAAATGCATCTATTATAGGCAGAGATTAGTCCGCTTAACATTAGGCGAGCTTGTCCAGTCACAATAACATAAAAAAAAAACTTCCTTGTGAATCTTCATTCGCAGCATTGATCACAACTACAATTACCGTTGCGTAATACGTGCTGGTACGATATTTTGAAAATTCCAGCTTAGACAGCTACCACCCTCAAGTAGAGCGTTAGTAACTGCTGCGTTCCGACAGCTGGCCTCGAGAGTCAGTTCCCATGCAACGTTACATATTTTTATCGTCTTCGACCACATCATCATTTACCATCAGATGAGGTCATAATCAAATTCTGATCTATCAAAATTTATAAAAAATAACACAAAACAATCACGTAAAGGCTCAAAAATTAACACATCCCTTTAAGTAGCATGCTGTTCATTTGACGTATTATTTTTCTTTAGCCCCTATCGATATAAATGTTTATTACAATTGACCGAGCGAGCGCGAAGAACGAGCGCAGGGTCTCCAATTCAGCAGTCGCAGGGAGTCCGGTTTTCCAGTTGTTCTCTTGTACACGTCACATTTCTCAACTGAGTCTAGTGAAAATGGTATTATTTTGTGAGCAGGTTCGATATGTATTCGTCGATTCGGTCTAGTCTTCGGACTGAAATATTATGTAAAAAAACATAATATTTCTGTCACTTGGTGGTTATTCATCTCACAAAACCACTCGTACATGAAAGTATATATAATAAGCTGGGTTCTAATTAAACATCTATAGTCTGTTTTTTTTAACAAAGGAGTACCAAACATTTTACTGCGTTGCTATTTGCTCACATAATTAATATAAAGTCCGTTCCACATGAACTCTGTAGTTACATGTACTAATGTGTACATTCAGTTGAGACTTTTGAATTGGGGTAAGCAAAACAAAGATCGTTTTGAAAAAAAATTTGTAAACTAAGTCACTAAATCGTCTCATCATACGTTTTCCGACGTATCACTGTGAGCTCAACACAACTGAACTCGTTTGGTATCAAGTGAAGGGCTATGGCAAGAAATAACAGAAGTTAAAAATTTATGAAGTCTGAAATCTTTTGTTACAAGGAGTAGCTAAAGTGGATAGATAAAAATGGTGCTCATGTCTCAATTATGTGATAACCAAAAAGAAACGTCGACAATCATGTACAAAATATGGATGTTAGAGCAATTTATTATTGACGTATCTGCAGAAAGTTCCTCAGAATAATTTTTAAGATTTCACGAATTGTAGTAGATTTATATGTTCTAGTGCATAATATATATAGTATTACAATATTGTTTTATATAATAAACGCGAATAGAAAATTTTGTTACGATTACTAAGTATGCAAATTTAAGTCATAAATAATAACGTAATTTTTTCTACACTAAATTTTAGAAGTATTCAATATGAACGGGCCTTAACAATTTCAAAACAAGAACAAAGGCCAATATCGGAAATGTGCGAGAGACATACTCAGTACTCGTTTGTTGAAAAAAACAGACCATAGATCACATGTAGGTATTTGTAAAGCTCAATATAAGTTCTTCTGCCTACTCAGGTTTTGAAGCAGTGATAGCTCAGTGGCTTTGGCTATGGACTGCCGCGCAGCAGGTCCATGGTTTGAATCTCGCCGCGGGCTTGAGCTTCACAGCATGGTAGAAGGGAATTTTTGCGAATGCCCGCCTGGCTAGCGACCACCCTCAAGTAGAAAATCTGTCGCCAAGCACCTAACGGTGTGTTCCGGCAGCTGTCCTTGAGAGCCAGTCATTCTAGGTTAAGCCTGTTAACACCTTCGACCACATCATCACTTACCATCGGGTGAGATTGTGGTCAAAGGCTTACATACCAGCAATAAAAAAAAAAAAAGGTGTTCTCGTAGGCTGTAACTATATTCAAAAATGTAAGACATATACTTCTATCATTTTTTATTGATGGCCGAGCGGTAATAGCTATGGACTGCCGTGCCGCTGGTCCATGGTTCGATCCCCGCCGCCGGCTTGAGCTTCACCGCATAGTAGCTACCACCTTCAAGTAGAACTCAATTACTGTGTTCTTGTGAGACAAAAAAATTACAGGCACATGAGACTCAACAACTCTTTATCTCAGTGTAACGGGCGCCGTGTAATCCCTTCGGACGAAATACATCTGTTATAGGCAGAAGATAGTCTGCTTAACATCAGGTGGGCCCCGTGCTTGTTCCGACACAATCACATAAAAAAAATACCAACAGCCCGGGTTTGCCGTAATATCCATGCTGAACAGGCCTCTTTGGGCTCACAGTGTAAGATAGCAGATCTTCAGAAGGCGCTGCTGCCCACCGTATTAATTACAAATAATTATCATTAATGACAACCACTAATACTTAAGAAGTTGATTTTGATCCCTGAGTTCTTGAAGGTCTTTTAGGTCACTCTGCTAAAACTGCCTGATATCGTGTTGTTTGGCATGAGTATTATATGCAGAACGCAGGTTCATCAACGTAATAAAACCTTATTTTGGCATTTATATTACAACCTCCATGAAGTCAAAACCATAAGAGTCTAAAAACATAAAAAAAAACGAGGAACAAATCAAACAAAAGATTGTGAAATCGTGCATCGCGTCCTCATTCGTATTTGAATGAATTACATTTTATCGTTGTGTACATATAATTTCTTTTAAATATATTCGAAATGAATTGTTGAAGATGTTATGATAATTATTACCTTCGGTAAAAAATAGCGTGTCTGTAGTATAGTGCAGTGGGTTTTTTGTGGCAAATGTGATGTGCTGTGTTCCATCAATTGTTTTGTGCTTTAACATCCCCGGCGACGTCAAAGCAGGTAAGTGATTTATGTATTTCAAATCTTATTTAAAATTATACTAATTCGTAGTATTAGTAGGTACACATAGCAAAACATTAAATTTTTTTTTAAATAAACAGCTCCGAGTTCATAGTCCGCTTTTATATCGTCAATGAAAAGCAAATGACATATTGCGTGCAATTTGTGTTGACTGCCGATTATTATTTGTTTTATGCAGGAAATCGCAAATAAAATGAATGTTGGTGAACGAAGGAATTAGGTACATTTTAATCCGGATGCTAAGTGAATATTTTTTCTAGCTACCTACTTAATCCTACTCTTTCCCACTCTCCGACTCTTATACTGTCAGACTGACAACATAAATGTTGGACGTTTTGATATAAAAGATGATCTACACAGTTCAAAATCACGGGTTGCGCCCATTGGCCTTGGCGAGCGGCTTGTTGCAAACCACCGTTGGAATTTAATACCACACAGTTGGAAACCACGGGCTCCGCCCATGATTGCTTGCTACTATACAGTTGCTCACCACATTATGTTTCGAACTCCCGCGCCTATAACACGCATCCAACGAAGGCCAAATTAGACACGATATTGCTTAATTTATACGTTTTAAAATTACTATCTTTGTTTGATATTTGAAAAATATGTCATAATTAATGCATTATATTTGGTCGTGGCTTTTATACCTACGTATCTCAAAGAGAGAAACGCGCTATGCGTGCGCTCCCACCATGCATGCGCTCTCGCCGGCCGCAGCGGCATACTGCCCTCGCGTGGTTTGCAACCGGCGTCCACACAGTGGGAAATAGTGGTTGCTCACGACGGTTTACAACGCATGCTCGCAATCCAAGGGCGTAGAATAGTCAAACGTAATTTGGTCGCAAACGATCATCTCCACAGTTGTAAACCATGGTTGGCGATCATGGTGAGAGGCTGGTTTCAAACTGTGTAGATCAGCTTTAAGGCAAGTTTTTAACCGACTTCAAAAAAGAAGGAGGTCTCAATTCAACTATTAATTTTTCTGTGTGTGTTACCTTATACCTTTTACAGGGTGTACCGATTTTGATGTTATTTTTTAAATTCGTTGTTGATGTTTGTCATGTGGTCCCCATTAAATTTGAGTTAGATCTGACGTATTAGAGTTATCCTTTATAATGAATATTTAATTGACTTCGACTGCATTGATGATGTTCTCAATATCACTTGTCGATGTAAAATGAACAAACTGTGTAAGATGGTATTGTTTATTTACTTTTTTGTGCAATAATTTCATTCTGGCATAAAATAAAAACTTGGAAAGGTTTTTATTTTCACAATTTAGGGAATGATACCACATAGCACGCTCGAAACGCTATTGTGCGAAAATCGTTACATTTGAGGACTATGTATCGATAGCTTGTTAAGCTTTGTTTACTATATTTTCAGTCAAGTTCTTTTCCTAATTATATTTACGAGGAAGGAAAAAGAAAATGTTGTTTCGTCCTCACAATTCTAACACGCGTCGGTCGTCTAATATGCAATAAATAAATAATAAAATCAGGAAGGGATCGCCGGAATTAGTCTTTCATGCCTTGTTGCCTTGCGGCGAGCTCCCGTTTTAACTTTTTCCTATGAAATAAACAACCAAAGGGAAATTGTTTTCACGAAAATGGCTTCCTTAGACACACAAACCTCACCATCTTACCTCATCCCTCATGTGTGGAGTGAGTATAATATGTTTTCTTTTTTTATAGCTAAGTACAAACTATCTCACCTGATGTACCTAAGTGATAATGTGGTCGAAGATTTTATTCAGGCTAACCTAGAATTAATGGCTCGCAAGGCTGCTGGTACATACCGTTTGGTGCTTGGCGACAGATTTTCTACTTGAAGGTGGTAGCTAGCCAGACGGTGATAGGGCATTTACAAAATGCCCTATCACCATGATATAAGGACTGCCATCCTAAGACAACAACCGGGACGGCTTAACGTGTGCTCCGAACCGCGGAAGCGCTCAGTATAGCGGTCACCCAGCCAATTTAGGACCACAGCGGACGTTGCTTCACTTAGCTGATCGGTAAAAAACTTCTTAGCAAACTGCGCTACGAGCGCTTCTTACAACACACAGGACGACACAAAAATATTGTGAAACTGACTAATCTGTAATATGCCCGGCTGTCTTCCTGGCGCCATTACGGGAGCTGTTAGCGGTATACTTATATCAACAGTCCTGACGTCGACCATTGAACCAATGCCTCTTTTATTAGGTGTTTGTCGTAATCCCTACCCTTGGGAGGCATCTTGGGGATGGCAGTGGGGCAGTTCTTTATACCACATGCCATCTTCTGTTATTTTCCCTTTATGTCCCTACGACACCCCAGGTAGATCTGAATTCAACTTTAGCCCGGCACACCACGAGGCGGTCGAGATAATAGCAAGAAGAAAATACTGTTATGTATGATTTTTTTCCCTGTCAATGAGGGTGCTAAACTTAACCTTCTGGTAGGCTATGAGCCCCATTGTGTGCCTAATTACCCTACTCACGTACACATGGATCTATAAGGCTACCAGTTTTATAAGAAGGAATGGCCTGTAACCAAAGACCAGACTCCCACACAGAAAAAGCGAGAATACGAGCACGATCTGCGATGCTAGAACACGTATTTAAAAGATCTTTCCGTGTTAGCTCGCATAGGGGCCGATCCCACTGTTTCTGAGATGACAACATTTTTGGGAATTCTGTATTTGGACAAGCCAGACTCCATGTGTTTTTGGCCTCAGCCAGATATGCTACATCGAAAGAGCCTAAAGATCGTGCAAGAATTTTTTCTACTAATTTGTGTGTACTGTGTACAGAAGACAAAAAAGCTGGTAATGCCACACTAGAAATTTTGCGTATCCCTATGCCCCCAAACCTCACAGGGAGGGAAGCTTGCACCCAAGTCCTATCATCCATCTCAACATTCAAAACCGACACTTTCGTATCTTTTACTAAGTTGTCTAAGCTTAACAAAAGCTCACTGTGTTGCCACAGCTGACAACATCTTAAATAGTATGTAAATTAAGGAACGAAAAGGCAAAATCTTATAATTGTAAAAGCCATATGGGCGTTAATTTTGGATAATCTACTAGAAGCATTTCAAAATTTTGAATTTGTTTTTCGACAAATGGTGATAAAGATAAAAGATCGTCAAGAATCGGTGAACCCAAAAAACGAAGCGAACTTTTTTCTACTAATTTAATATTAGGTGCAAGTAAGTTGAATTTTTCAATAATCGAAACTTTATCCGGACAAGTATCACAAACAAAAAGTTCACATTTGGAAAAAAATTGTTCAAGGCCAATAAGACGAAAATCGTCTATAAGTACTCGCAAGTCATCCAAAACCGTGTGCGCATCGCCTCCTAGGATTCCGTCATCCAAATACCAAACGTTAAGTTTTGATTGGAGACGTTGAATTATTGGATGGATCGCAAGGCTAAAGATGGCTGGTCCCAGATGATCACCCTGTTGACATCCTACAGAAGATAAAATAACGTTATTTTGGTATGTTAATTTTGACGGTTTGCCGTAGCATTGCCTAAGAAAAGGGTATAATTCCGGAATTTCATCTTTTACTTCAGTCAAAAGAGTGCCTCTATATAAAGAGTTGAATGCATTTTAACATCCACCTTCAAAAGCACATCTCCACAATTTTGATCAAGAAATGTGCGAAGTGAATGTACAGCAGCCTCACAGCCACCCTGTGAACCAAAACCGAGTTGCAGTGGTTGAAAAAGATTACTTAAAAAAGCAACCATTTTCCTACAACCGCATTTGGTTGTGAGGCGACGATAAGTGGTGCCTACTGATATAGGCCTAATACCACCATCTATTTTATTTAGGGCACATAAATTCTCACCGTACAGAATTTCGGTAATTTCATTGTTGACCTTACCCGACAACATCAAATTACCAGAGCCGTAACATCTCTTAAAAGTGTCTCGCCTACCTCACCAGAACTAAAAGATAAAATATCTTTTAAGTGCTGAGGCGTTAGGCCATCAAGGCCACCGGCTGAGCCACTTAAAAAGATGCCACGGCTGCAGAAACATCCTGTGGGGTCACCTCAACAATGTCTTGTATAGGAGGTTCGGGAAGGTGGAGACCTGCAGTTGCGGGCGGATGCTTTTCTATTAGGGAATTCAACGTATCAGATGTAAAAGGAGCGATTGTATCACTCGAAATCAAGACGTGTTGACGCGGATGGAAAGATCACAAAATTAAATGCGGATGCGGGTGGTATATACGAGAAATAAATGCTGTGTCACACAAGAGAAGGAAATACACCAAAATAGGGAATGAGCACTAACCTGGCGTTGCTAAACTGCTTTCCGTATGGCGGGTTCTGTATCAGCATCCAGGCAATGGCGAGGCGGCGGAGTGAAATCCAAGCAACTTATCACTATCACAAGTGTCCACAGTTGCTAGGCTACAGTAACACAGCGCGAGAAATGATGTAAGCTCCATAAAAAGCGGTAAAGTTCAGAGGTAGCACTTTAGCAATAAAATGTCCGTTAGATTGCGCGGGAGCAGGTAAAACAGTTGATGCGGGGGTGCGTAAGCGTTGCGATCTTTCGACGGAGTGACATTCAATGTCAAGGTAGGGGTCGCGGCGCGGTAGATGGCTGTTACCTCACCGTTGGGTTAGCGTGGTCGGCTAAACCTGGTGCGCCCACCCCTAGATGGCGTACACCTCAACTTGCGTGACACAGCTATGAAAAACGGCGTAACCATACTCCCCGGCTTGAAAGTCTATAAGATTTTCAACGAAAAAAAAAAAAAAAAAAACAATGCGACAATATATTAAAGAGATAAAAAATGGACGAGCGGTGAGTATGGCGAATATGTAGATATAATTTTTATATATTATTTTATGCGGATGTAAAAGCTAATACTATATTATAATTGTCATATTTAAATTTATACAAATGCGGATGAAGAGTGTAAATTATTGAGATGGAAGGGGACACAATTTTACAACTGGACGCTTGAATATGGCCGTTGCAGTACGCACTAACGCGACACGAGTTATTCCGTCTTTACCGGGATATGTTTGTTCAATGATACCAGTTGGCCACCTAAGTGGCGGTGTATCGTCTTGATGAATGAGAACAAGTGTACCTGGTCGAATGGGAACATCAGGCGTATTCCATTTCTGTCTCAATTGAAGCGTGTGTAAGTAATCTACGTGCCACCTTTTCCAATAACTCTGGACTAAGCTGTCCAAAAGCTTCTTCCTATTGTGAAGGCTGACTGATTCATTAACTTCATATGCGGGTAACGATTGTAAAGGTGTTGTATTTAAGAAATGCGCGGGAGTCAAAATTGTGTGAGGTTCATCGGACAGCAAACACAATGGACGCGAATTCAACAGACATTCAATTTGAACTAAAATTGTTAAAAGTTCTTCATAGCACAATAATTGTTTGCCAATACAGCGAAATAGGTGAGATTTGACAGACTTAATGTTAGCTTCCCAAATACCTCCCCAGTGGGGTGCTCTAGGTGGTATCGTGACCCAACGGATCCTGCGATTATTTAATTCAGCTTGGAATGCGGTGGAAGTATCTTTAGAAGACAAGAAAGTGTACAACTCATCCAATTGTCGTTTAGCATCGATAAAATTAGTTCCATTATCGGAATATATGCACGCTACTGGTCCTCTTCGAGACAGAAAACGTTTGAGAGCATCTAAAAACGTTTCTGTACTGAGATCTGACGCGATTTCAATGTGTAGTGCTTTTGTACTTAAACATACAAAAATGCAGATGTAAGCCTTTTGGCTTTTAACACCACGTTTGCGCGCGAGAGTAATATTTATTGGGCCACTAAAATCAATACCCGTATTAGTAAAGGCTTTAGCTTCTTGCAAGCGCGCGGGAGGAAGGCTAGCCATAATAGGTGATGGATGCATCGGCGCAATTTTGAAGCAAAAATTGCACTGGCGTATTCGTTGCCGAATAATATTACGAGCGGAGATGATCCAGTAACGTTGTCTTAATAAAGACATGAGCAAATGTGATCCAGTGTGACAATTGGAGCGGTGACTATCGTCAATTATGAGATTAACTATATGATGACGGCGGGGAAGAAGGATTGGATGGCGACTTTCATACGGTATATTAGCATTAGTCAACCGGCCTCCAACGCGGACCAGTTCAAGGTCATCTACAAATGGGTGAAGTTTTCTTAAAGCAGGCGAAGGTAAGTTGCCTTTTTTAATATTTTTGATTTCATCAGCAAAGTATTTGCTTTGTAAATTGCGAAGAATTACTACTTCTGCAGCCTCAATGTCAGATACTTCAATTGAAGGTGAGCGAGGCAGTTTTTGTATGAAGCGGAGAACGTAAACCGTAATGCGTAACAATTTTTTCCAGGAAGATACCCGGAGCGTAAGCTCTTGAAGCGGTGAGTTATCCACATTGGATATGGTGGTAAGAGTAACAGTGTTTTTGATTTCAGGTATAGAACCTTCAGCGCGAGAGGTATCAAATGGCACGATAGGCCATTCAGCGGTCGGAAGACGTGTCCATGATGGACCATGCCACCAAAGCGGGTGGTCATTCAATTGCGAGGGTAGAGAACCTCGTGATATGACATCACTAGGGTTATTTAATCCTTCTATGTAGAAAAAGCGGTCAGGAGGTAGAAGCTCCTGTATTTTACTAACGCGGTTGGCAACAAATGTCTGCCATCGATGCGGTGATGACTGAATCCAAGTCAGAGCAATCGTAGAGTCAGAGAATGCAAAAATATCATGAATAGGATAGCGATCATTGAATGATGTATATACTTGTTTAACAAGTTTAGCGAGAAGTAGCGCAGCACATAATTCGAGCCTTGCTAGCGTAACTGTCTTAAGCGGAGCCACTTTGGACTTGGAGCATATCAAATGGACTGATATGTCGCGGTTTGGATGTGTCACATGTAAATAGAGCACGCATCCGAGGGCTTTAAGGCTGGCGTCTCCAAACGCCACAATGTTAATGACACAACCTGCTGAAATACCTAAATGACGAGGTATTTGCAGGTTTGAAAGCAATGGTAATTCATTTTTAAATTGAATGAAACGTTGCACAATACTTTCAGGTGGTTCTTGATCCCACCCTACCTTTGCGAGCCAAAGCTCTTGCAATAAGAGTTTGGCATAGAGTATGACAGGCGCAGCGAATCCTAGCACGTCAAATAAACGAGCGATAGTCGACAGTATTGCACGTTTCGTGTTACCTACTGAAGCGTTAGATGTTGTGAACGAAAACGTATCACTAGTAGGTGTCCATTTTAAGCCTAAAACCTTCAATGTATCACTGTCGTTAGTGAACTCAATAGACGCGCGATGTGATTCAGGTAGGTGAGCAAGCAGTTCAGGCGAGTTGCTAGCCCATTTGGTAAGGTTGAATCCACCGGCTTTGAATAATGCGCCTAACTCATCTGCTAAATGAATGCCGTCCTCAACAGACTGTACTGATGTAGTCAAATCATCCATGTACAGTTCTTGAGTGGCGACCTCTGCAGCAAGAGGAAAGCGTTCGCGTTCATCCTCAGCTAACTGGCGAATAGTTCGCATTGCCAGAAACGGACTAGATCGAAGACCGAAAGCGACTGAATTGAATTGCAGAATGCGTAAAGGTTCAGTTTCATTAAACCGGTACAGTATTTTCTGATATTTGCGGTCATTTTCCTTTAAATATATTCTCAAATACATTTGTTGCACATCAGCAGTTATGGCAACTTTGAAGCAGCGAAATTTTAATAATAGTGCAAATAAATCAGTCTGTAGATTCTGACCTACTTGTAACAAATCGTTGAGCGATATGCCAGTGTTGGTTTTAGCACTAGCGTCTAAAACAATGCGCGTTTTTGTTGTTGCCTTGTCAGGACGAACAACGGCGTGATGCGGTATAAAATAGCCTTCAGCTAAAGCAGCTGAAGAGTAGGGTATTTCAGTCAAATAACCCTTGTGCATATAGTCAGAGATGACATCATTATATGCCTGACGAAGTGCGGGAAGCGCATTAAATTTGCGTTCTAAGGCAGTGAATCGTCGTTGCGCGTGAGTGAAAGAATCACCCAAAGATATAGGGTCACCTTTAAAAGGGAGCGAAACAATATAACGACCACAAGAACTTCTTGATTTCGTTAACCGATACATTTGTTCACAATCTTGATTTTCCGGACTTATAATATTAACGGAGGGCACCTCTTCAAGCTCCCAGAATTTTACGATGTTTTTATTTAGTTCATTCACCAAAGGACCGAAGGACCAGACTATATTGTCAGGGTTGATAGCAGGTATCTCTCCCATGACAATATAGCCAAGCGTTGTTTCAAGAGCATAAGGCACAGAGCGAGCGGTATCCGAAGAATTAGATGATCGAGTAAGCGGGGGTGGTATAATTTTACCACCTAGTAAAATAAATGCAAACATCTGAGCACCGAGAATAACGTCTATATCCCCGGGCGAGTTCCAACATTCATCAGCGAGTGGTAAGTCCTTAAAGTAATCCACCATAGAAGCGTGGACCACGCGCGTAGGTAGTTGATCAGTAATATGATCAACGACTAGCAGCGTCAAATTATATTGAGAGTCAGAAACGCGCGATTGAATAGTGAGTGATACGTAACCTTTAATTGGTGCTGCTATCGACCCAACTGTTTTTAAAGAGGTATTTACAAGTGGGTAAATATCTAAGTTTAATTTATGGCAACATGCGAGCGTAATAATATTATTTTCAGATGCACTATCTGTCAAACATCGTATAATAATTCGTTTCCCGTTAGAAGGCACAAATACTTGCGCTGTAGGTAAAACAAATGTTTTATCTAGGGTTTGTTTATTAGGAATATCATTATTGCATGAATGCAAGGTAAGTGTGTCCGAGCGTTTATTATTCGTAGCGTCAGAAACGCGTGAAGTGCTCGTATCTGAAATGTTAGTGTGCGCCGCTGGCATAGTGGCAGGCTGCGCGCACGAAGATAACTTGCGATCCGTACCGGAGCCGCGAGCCATTGCGTTTGCGAGCACGGCAGGCGATCTATTCTGAACCCCGTCACTACGGTTCGATGTAAGCGGATTCTCAAAATGCAATAATGAGTGATGTTTTTTATGACACTGTTTGCAAGTGTTATGCGAACCACAATTAATTGTTGTATGTTTTGTACTGAAACAATTGATACACAGTTTGTTGTTTTTAATGTAATTAAAACGTTCCTTTACGGGTAATTTGTGAAATGCGGTGCATTGATATAAATGAATATGATGCGAAGTTTTACAAAACATACAAGCAGGTTTGTCATTGTTAGTTTCCGTAATAGCAAAAGTGTGCGTAAATTTTGATGATGATGTTTGTTGTCGTGAACGAGTTGCAGAATTCCCCTGCGGCTGGGATATATTCTGCCGAACAGCAGCGGTGCGTTCCATCACCTTTATATGATGACGAATAAAATTCACTAAATCACTACTTGTTGGTATATCTTTATCGCGGACAGATAGCTCAAAACTTTGAACTAATTGAGTGTCTATCTTTTTAAGTGCGAGGTGCGTAAGAATGAAATCAGTTAAATCAATAATTTCTAATTGTTTTAAAGCGGACATAGATGAATTAACTCGTTCGATAAAGTTATTTAATTGCGTAGATGAACCAGAAGTAGGTTTAATATCGAGTATGTTATTAAGGTACATTGATCCTAATAACCTCTTATCTTGGTATTTAGCCACTAAAGAATTCCATATCGTGGTATAATTAGATTCATTAGGTATAATTCCAGCAAAGACATTGAGGGCGTTTCCACTCAATTTTCCCACCAAATATTGTACTCTTTGTGCGTCAGTCAATAATGCGTTATCATGAACATTGGCCTTAAAACTATGATAGAATAGCGGCCAAGATTCGGGATTACCAGAAAATTCTACTAACTCCAGTGGTGCCAAACGACAGTTGTTCGAGGTAGGCTTATCAGCTGCGGAGATAGCGCGACGAGTATCTATTAAACTCGAGCGAGTATGTTGAACGAAAGAAAATAAAGTTTCAAAGGCATTCCAATTATTAAAGTTAAGTTCATGTTTAGGGTTCACTTCTAATAATAATGTATTATGTTGATCACATAAATCATTAAAATTGCTATATAATTTGTCAATATTCGACGAAGCAGCTAAAAAGTCCTGCTTACATCTAGTGTCAACATCAGCTGATGGCACTATTTTCTTAGCGGAATTGTATTAAGTATTAATATGTGCGAATATTGCTTCTTTTTTAGCATGTACTATTTTTATTTTAGCCTCCGAAGACATTTCAAAAAGATTCTAAATACAGTTCTATTACATGAATAAACAATGATATGATTTCGACACGACTTCGGAATGTGGGTAGAATCGGCTTCGATGTTACGACGAATTGTTTGAAAGTGTATTTGTAATAATGCGATGTTTTCGATGTAATTGAACAAACATATGCGTTAAAGACGTATAACTATTGGAATTTATATATAACTCATAGATATAATGCGAAAAATAAGCGATATGCGTACCGTAATTTTTGCGTACTGCGAAGTTACGGTGTTACGAGAAGTTACAGTAATAAGCGTACTAATATTTTAAAGGAATTTATATGAATTTAGCTTCTATTATGATTTAGAAGGGTATGTATATGTAAGATAATTGTTGAAAGTTATGCCCAAACGATAGTAGGTGAGCGTTAGCTGGTTATATCCGGCTCGAAGGACCAGAAATTATGTTGACGCGGATGGAAAGATCACAAAATTAAATGCGGATGCGGGTGGTATATACGAGAAATAAATGCTGTGTCACACAAGAGAAGGAAATACACCAAAATAGGGAATGAGCACTAACCTGGCGTTGCTAAACTGCTTTCCGTATGGCGGGTTCTGTATCAGCATCCAGGCAATGGCGAGGCGGCGGAGTGAAATCCAAGCAACTTATCACTATCACAAGTGTCCACAGTTGCTAGGCTACAGTAACACAGCGCGAGAAATGATGTAAGCTCCATAAAAAGCGGTAAAGTTCAGAGGTAGCACTTTAGCAATAAAATGTCCGTTAGATTGCGCGGGAGCAGGTAAAACAGTTGATGCGGGGGTGCGTAAGCGTTGCGATCTTTCGACGGAGTGACATTCAATGTCAAGGTAGGGGTCGCGGCGCGGTAGATGGCTGTTACCTCACCGTTGGGTTAGCGTGGTCGGCTAAACCTGGTGCGCCCACCCCTAGATGGCGTACACCTCAACTTGCGTGACACAGCTATGAAAAACGGCGTAACCAAGACGCGTGCCGCGTTTTTAAAATCACCATCAGTAATTTTGTTTTCTACTATTTTAATAGTAGCTGAATCGAAATTATTTGTTTTTGTATTCCGCCGCAGTAGTGGAATGTTTAAAGTTGAGCCAAAAGATTGCTCTTCCCGTGCCCTGTATTTCACGCAGTTTTCCTTTACTCTAGTAGTAAGTGATTTTTTGTTAGACGGATCAAAATTCACGTGAAATACGTGGTACGGGAATGCTAAAAGATGCTCCCAGGCTTGCGTAGTATTAGTAGCCAAGACGTTTTTAATGGAACAAGATAAAGATTGGGCAACAGAAATTCTTGCACCCCGAGGTATGCGTGTTAATAAAGGAATATTATTTTTGTATGAGTTTAAAACCTCCCAAAACGGTTGGGAAGGCGTAGCAAGGGCTCACAACACTGCTACTACTTACCGTTTGATTATTAATTGGTGCCGAAAGGGGAATTTCTGGTTGTTTATGACACCTTGTTTGGTGAATTTTGAGGCCTTTATGACCTTTTAAATAACGAGCCTGGGGGCACTGCGGACATAACATCTGGCTATCTTGCGATACAAAAGTCCCTGCTACTGCATTCATAGTTGGGGCACAAAGCATTGTTTACAAAATAAAGCAAAGCTTATCTTAGAATCTCTAGTGTTTATATTTTATTATGAGATTAGTTTGATATTTTATTATGAGATTAAAGATTGATATTAATATATTTGTAACGAAATTTTCAGAAGGTTTTAAGATTTTGCACCCTATGTTTAATAAAATTAGGGATGTTTCCTCTATCGTCACAAAGATTGAACATTGTTTATGAATATGATGCAATAATACAAATTATGATAGAATCTACCACTTTTACTGACAACCCCACAAGTCTCTGGTACTCTTTATGTTTAAACCTGAAAGAAATAAAATAAATCTGAAAGAAGTCCGTTAATTTGCAGGGAAAATTATGTTTTAACAGAGCTTCTGCTACGTCGGGACAATCTAATGACTTATTGAATTTAAAAAAACAAGGATATTCTTATCTTGTTCATACATTTGTTTTTTTTATTTACAAGGTATGTTGAATTTTGTATGTTTATTTTAACCTGTCTCAGTTTTTATAATCTTCCAAATAGCTTTTAATTTGCAAATTTTGTCTCTAAAAATGATTTAGCACAATAGAAAACAGACTGAAAAATGTTTGAATAGTTCCTAATATAATCATGAAACTGCTTCTGTAAAAATTTACAATACATATCAAACCAATAATTTCTACTCCTTCGAATGTTTATTGTTGCCCAGTGACCAAACATCCATTGTTTTACTTTTTTGGGCAAACCTCTTTAAAGTAATTATTTACCGAAATATACTATTAAAAATTTTATTCGGGTCATTGTGAGAAAAAATATTTGTATATTTAGCTAACTGGTTGTAAACGGCCTATGTTCAATTTCATACCTGTGTTTCCACCAAATTTTTTAGCAAGGCCTTCATGGTTATATCTTTCCTAATATCCTTCATTATTGATATCTTTTAGTCTTACAGCATGAGTTGATATATATTGTTTATACAGGATGCTGAAGTGTCTATTATCCAAGTGGGCTCCCAGATTATAAATTTCTAATTTAATCATATAAGGAATGAAATAAGATCAAACATTTTTAGAATTCAATAACATATTTATATTAAAATCATCATAAACAAATATTGATTGATTGCATTTAGAAATATTCTGAAGTATAGTTTTCAGAGTGGATAAAATTCTGTAAAATATTGGTAACGACCTTTATCTGTTGGTGGTCAATATACACACAATATGAGACGCCTGTCCACCTAAACATGAGCAACCATACAGACGCGTTCGACAGAACATCTTAATCATGACGTTCTTTAATTTTTAAGTTACTTTTTACAAGAATAATATTCCCTCTTCCTTCAACAGATCCCTACACTATACTTATTTACATTAAGTAACATTTTATCTGCTCTAAGTTTTTTATTTCAGTGAATCATAATAGATATATCGAAAGGATATTTATCTGAGAACATTTATATTATAAGTATTTTACAAGACAATTATATTTTGGTTTATAGTATTATAAGTTACTAAAGTAGCAATCATTTTTTTTAGGTACATCCTGAATCAATATTAAGTTTGACGAAAAGGCAAAAAAAGTAGAATTCTGTCTCCATGACATGTCAAACAATATTTTATTTAATGAGTGAATATGCTCATTCTGGATTTAAGTCACTACATTTGAATAGAATAATAGAAAAGCCATAATAGAAAAGCCTTTAAGTAGGGTAAAATTGGGGCGTTTGGATCAGAGGAGATCCAAACGCCACCAATTTCACCATTTCATCTATTCAGGTAATGTCTTTATTAAAGAAAAACAATTATAATTATAAATTACGATATATTTTCAAAGAATGTGAACAATACATTAATTAAATCACAAGTAGGTAATATGCAATATATTCACAAGTAATATTATAATTATAAAACTACGTACAATGAATTATCCATTGATTTTATAATATCTCTAATTTTAGCATATATCACATCAGAGTATACATTCCCAACGACGTGTTGAGCGCAGAGTTCAGCATTACACCTACATGTCGACTGTTCAGTGTTTTCGAATTGACTGCTGTCGTATATTTCAATACGAATTATTTTAACTTCCAGTGCTGTTGTCTTCATACATGATGAAAGCTTCTTCTTTTCTTCAATTTGAGGACTCTGATTGATCAAAAGATTTTTCTGCTCTTTATTTTCTGATAATCTTCCACATTCATCCACAGTCAGGGCTGGTGGAGATAGAATCCAGCTTGAATACTGAAAACAATAATAATTAATAATTAATAACGTTTCGCGAGCCTTAATTTATTATAGAAATTAAAAGATTGTAAATACTTACAGACATATTTTGGACTGCAAAGCAAACCTCTCAAAAATGTACTGATGAATTAAGCCATAAATTTCGCCTATTTATAACAAAAGTTTCTTCACGTTATTAGAGTTCAACATTGCAGCTCTTCCGTATACGAGGTAGGTATAATACAAACTATTATCTAATATGCGGTAGGTACATCCCATACATGTAAAGCCAGAACTCCTGACTGATGGCATTAGACACCGTGCCTGTTGTAGAATAGGTTCATAGTAGCAACACTTACAATAACATTCAGGACTGGTACATTGCGTATCGATAGCGGCCCGCATTCTCAGGTTTTACCTAACATTAACTTTTTAATATATACACTTCTTGTTTTTTGTGTTTTCTTTAATAATTTATTAGCAACGGGGTTTTAATATTATGGTTATTTTACCTGCATACTTAAAGCATCTATAATATTGGTGATTACTGATTACTTATACTTTTTTATTTATTCGATATTTTTCCTGAAAATTATAGCCTTATGCTAAGGATGATGTAAGGATTCTAACGTTATTTCCTTAAATCAATGAATCTGTTTAGATATATGATAGAATATTGAAACTCACATACGTACTTGAAAATATTACATTTCCTTTTCATACAGCAATCGTGAAATCAAAAAAAACTTATACGCTTAGTTCTAATCATGTATGATATTGAAAAAATAATGCGACCCACGGCATAAAACAGTTTAGTGGCAATGACAACTTAACTATAGAAAATGATCAGTCGTTGTTTGTGTCTGTCTCCTAAATTAAATACGTAATTGCTGAAATCAAAGTATTATGTTGACTACCTATAACACATTATAACACAGGCTAGAATATATCTATGGTATTGATTTTAATTTACCAGGCTGTTTGTATATGTGTTTGTTTATTAATAAACAACTATTAGGTAATATTCAATCTATGTGATATGATGCGAGCAAACCTAAATGATTAGCATAGTTTTCTATGTATGTTAAACCAAATTTGGTCTACCGAACTTTGTTCACTCTCAAATGCTTACAATGCAATATCGATCACATTGTGCTATCCTAAATAAGGAAAATGACCACGTGAAAAGGGTGTATTTAAGCCGGGAAGCGGGCCTTACAAGTCACAGTCTTCAAACTGCATAATCCATCGCCTCTTCCCCGGTTTGCAAACTATTGAAGAAATTTCAAGTAAATATGTAAGTATTATTAATTCACTATTTCATTTATTAAAATGTTACATTTATCTTTTGTTGGTTAAACTCTAGTGTGTTTGATG
Source organism: Plagodis dolabraria (assembly GCA_963854805.1). Lineage (NCBI taxonomy): Eukaryota > Metazoa > Arthropoda > Insecta > Lepidoptera > Geometridae > Plagodis > Plagodis dolabraria. The sequence goes on along the minus strand of OY978443.1, from coordinate 3,850,414 downwards.
AAATCAATAAATCCGTTTTATATTTACAGGTCCAAGGCAATGAATGAGCTGCCCGCTACCGCCCAGGACTCTGGTGAGGAAGAGCTGGCGGTAGACCCACCACAGAGCGTACATCGACACCGTGTCGCACACACACCATCAGCATCAAGGAAGACTCGGTCACCACCTGCCTCCAGCCGACCCGTCGCTTCCACCACCGCTACTGCAGTTGCTTCCACCTCTAGAAAACGCTCTCACACCCGCGTCGTTCCCGCTACACTACCGACGAAGTACTCTAACTACGAACTGTTCGGCACGGACAGTGAAGATGAAATTGACAATCACGGTAAGAGCTCAGAACACACCTGTCATATGTATTCTTACTTCATAATGAAACATCCTAAAGCTTATAGCCGGCAAATCAATGAAACAAAACATGGCCAATACTTTATTGTTCTGAAAACGTACCACGCTGAAGAAATAGAACTGATGAATAGACGACCTAAAATACATATTATGATAAAAAATAGAACAGATTCGGACACAGAAGCGTGGTACTATTTAATAAAATTTATAGATGCTATTAGAAGGCAGATAAAAAATTGTTCAATTTTAAACTTGTTTCGAGAAACATATCTCATGGACAACTCTTATTTCAAAGGTGGGGCACAAGAGTCTGCAGAGAAAATTTCACAGCCTTCTCACCATGTCTCCACTGCTGCCATCGAGCCGAAAGTAAAGAAAATTAAAACAAGTTTCGGCATTCCAGCAAAGAGCTCGGCACGAGATTTGTTTGGGAGCGATAGCGACGACGAAGAATTACCAAGCCACGGTAAAAAAACACCAGCCATTATATCTCAATACACAAAACGGCTGCCTCGCGGTGGTGTATCCCGGCAATCAGACACAGAGAAAAAAGGGTCGCACTATGTAGAGTTAAAGGTGTATAATTGTAACGATATAAAAAACGTTCAGCCTATGAATAGATGGCGTCATGCCATTATAACCATTAAAAATAAAACCAACGACGATACAGAGGCGTGGTCATACTTAACACAATTTATAAAAGCAACGAGGCAGGAGTTTCGGGATTGTCGGCCAGAAATAATTAACGGATTTTCAAATAATTGAATCGGGTGTAATAATACATATCAATATAATTGTACTAATATATATATATATATATATATATATATATATACAATCAATGTAATTCTAGTGCTTAATTAATTATAAGTCCTATTTACTTTTCAAAATAGATATATCAATATAATTTCAATTAAATACTTGCCATTGTAGCCATTTATTAATAAATACTTTATTTGTATAACTGCATTACTTATTTTTTCTTTTCACAGTTTTGTCACATCCTGGGCCGATACCTGTCAATGAAGTTAATGAATTAATACAATGTGACGCATGTCGAATTGAAATGTCTCGAAATAAATACAGATATCATTTGAGAACGAATTTACATAAATTGAATTGTTTGATAAAGACTGATTTTGAAAATATCGATATAATTGCAACTGCATTTAGAAATCGAATTGCTACTTACCGCTTAAGTACCACTCAGGAAGTTGAAAAACTCACACCAGAGTCATTCCTGAGTGGGAATCAGAAAGATCTAATACATTTAATAGATTTATCTTTAAAGAAACACAAATGCATTAAATTGAATTTCGAATTATTTGCTTACTTTGATTTACCAAAATCGAATTCTCAGCAATTAAAGTCGTTTAATACTAAGTATGAAATTGTATACCAAAGCACAGATTTACATGAAATATTTTCTAAATTAATAGACATATTTAAGACAAAACTATCCGAATTTGAGCATTGTGAATCTGGTTGGACTTTATCATCTGTAAGTCATTTAGAAATAAATATTAATAAATACTGTCCTATGAGAGGTGGAACATACATAGATCTACCAAAATCAATTAAAAAGTTGAAATGTGTTATAAACATTAAAAATACTAATGATAATCATTGTTTTGCTTGGTCTATAGTTGCTGGATTGTTTCCGTCTAAGAACAATGTATGCAGAGTTCAATCATATCCGCACTATTCTTCGGTTTTAAATGTAAAAGGAATGTCATTTCCACCAACATACTCAGATATAAGACTGTTTGAAATGAATAATCGTGATATAAGTATCAACATATATGGTCTAGATAACAAATGTAATGTGACTGGCCCTCTGTATTCAACCAAACATCGAAAAATTGAACATATTAATCTATTGTACGTTGAACATGGCAACAAAGGTCATTATTGCTTAATCAAAGATCTTGTTCGATTAGTTCGACGTCAAATAACTCATCATAAAGGCAAAATAATCATGTGCGAAACCTGTCTACAATTTTATTGCAATGAGAATAAGTTCAAATTACACAGTTGTACAGGAGTTACAAGTGTCTTACCTGAAAAAAATACAATATTACAATTTAAAAATTATGAGAGACAACAAAAAGTAAATTTCGTTATATATGCGGATTTTGAATGTTTATTGTTAAAATCTAGAGAAAATTGCTCTGAAAATACTGAAACGTTACAGTTACATCAACCTTGTTGCTTTGGTTATTATATTTGTTGTTCGCATGATCAGAGCTTGAACAAATATGTAACTTATAGAGGCCCTGATTGTGTTAAAGTGTTTATTGAATGTTTGATTAAAGATGCCAAACGTATTAATAAAATATTACGAGATAAAAAACCAATGGAAACTCTAACACATGAACAAGAAATGGAATATCGTAAAGCTACTGTTTGTCATATATGTAATGAAGTATTATTCGATGATAAAGTGTTAGATCACGATCATGTGACATCAAAAGTGCGCGGAATTTCACATTCATTATGCAATTTAATGCATAAAGTATGTCCATTTATACCAGTAATATTTCATAACCTATCAGGCTATGATTCACATTTATTCATCAAAGAATTAATGAAATATGATGGTGATGTGAAAATAATACCTAAAACAAAAGAAAAGTATCTATCCATTTCAAAATATCTCAAGTCAAAAACAGGACATAGACTTTTTGAAATAAAATTTATCGATTCATTTCAATTTTTAAGCTCAAGCCTTGATATGTTATGTAAAAGTTTATCTAAAAGTGATTTTAATCATTTAACAAACGAAATTGATGGTAATGAGAAACAAATTAGTCTATTACGACGAAAAGGACATTATCCATATGATTATATGGACAGCTGGTCAAAATTTGATGAAGATAAGCTCCCATCAAAGTCTAACTTTTATAATTCTTTATACAACGAAGATATTTCTGATAATGATTATATACATGCACAAACAGTGTGGAATGTTTTTAACTTAAAAACACTTGGAGAATATACTGATTTATACTTAAAGACAGACATTTTACTTTTATGTGATATATTTGAGAAATTTAGAACAACAAGTCTATTACACTATAAATTAGACCCGGCCTATTACTTGACAGCACCTAGCCTAAGTTGGGACGCTATGCTTTTTCATACTAAGGTTAGATTAGAACTCATCAATGACATTGAAATGTATGAAATGTTGGAAAAAGGCATACGTGGTGGTCTAGCACAGTGTTCTCTACGTCATGCCGTAGCCTCCAACAAATATATTCCAAATTATGATGAATCTAAACAACCTTCGTATTTAATATATTTAGATTGCAATAATTTGTACGGCTTTGCTATGACAAAGAAATATCCAATTTCTGAATTCAGATTTTTAACTGTCGATGAAATACAACTTTTTGATGTAATGAGTATTTCTAATGACAGTGATTATGGTTATATTTTAGAAGTCGATCTTTCGTATCCACATCACATACATAAATTACATCAAGACTTGCCTTTTGCTGTCGAGAAATTTGCACCCTATGGGAGTAAAACTGAAAAACTAATAGCAAACCTTTATGATAAAATCAATTACGTCATTCACTATGTATATTTAAAAGAATGTTTAAAACATGGTCTAATATTACTAAAGATACATCGCGTCATTTGTTTTAGACAAGATGATTTTTTAAAACCATACATTGATCTTAATACTAGTTTAAGACAAGTATCAAAAACCACTTTTGAAAAAGATTTCTTTAAATTACTAAATAATTCAATTTTCGGCAAGACTATAGAAAATAAAAGAAAACATGTGGATTTAAAATTGGTTTCAAGATGGAATGATTGCCAAAACAGCACAAATAAGCATATAACTGCTGAAAAACTGATAACGAAACCTAATTTAAAGAGTGTTGACATTTTTTCAGAAAATTGTGTGGCTATTCAATTGAATCATGAAAAAATTATTTTAGACAAACCTATTTACATTGGGTTTTCAGTTTTAGAGTATGCTAAAGAACATATGTACAAATTTCATTATGATTTTATAAAAAAAAGATACCAGAATCAAGCATTGTTGTGTTACACAGATACTGATAGCTTACTTTATTTAATTTATACTAAGGATTTTTACCAAGATATGAAAGATAACATTTCTAAATTTGATACAAGTAACTATGCTATTAATAATATTTATAATATTCCAAACAGAAACGAAAAAATACCAGGTCTATTTAAAGATGAAATGGGTGGTAATATTATTACCGAATTTGTCGGATTAAGAGCTAAACTTTATTGCATAAATACGAGTAGTGTGGAATCTGATATTAAAAAAGCTAAAGGTATAACTAAAGCTGTAACTAAACATCTACAAATGAGTGATTACAGTAACACCCTCTATAACGATATCAATACTAAATGTAAAATGAAATTGATTAGATCGATAAAGCATGTATTATATACTCAAGAAGTGAACAAGCAATTACTTAATGGGGATGATGACAAAAGGCAAATTCAAAAAGATCGTATACATACTCTTCCATGGGGTCACTGTGACACTATATTCTGATGATGTTAAATAAGTATGATTTAAAATACATTGTTGTTAGATGTAATGTTTTTAAACTTAAGTAATATACTCATAGTTTACATTAGTTTATGGCACACTGTTAAACCTTTAAAATATAATGTGGCATGATTCATAGAATGTAAATAAGTATAGTTGATAAATATATTATTTTAAAACACAATATGTTTTTTTTCATTACATTGCCCTTGTTATTCGAAACTTTTATTTCATATATTCGATTATGACTCCTAGCAAAGTATCCATTTGAAATTTATAATTATTTCCACCTCACTGCAAATAAATTTTCTTATATAAAATAATGTCACTTACACAAACATGTCATATCACAAACAGAACTGCATAAAACAGCTCAAGTAACAGTTAAAGCATAAGATTAAACTGCTTAGCCTAATCATAAAATGAAGTTGATAAAACAGCCTCTTTCTTTAGAAGTAAAGAATCTTGAATTGGAAACATCGGAGAGGAGTATTAAACATAGTGCTCTTTTACCGAATTCTATTCGCTGCATTGTATGTGGGCCATCCAATTGTGGCAAAACAAACGTCATGCTTAGCTTATTATTGGATCCTAATGGGCTTAAGTTCAAGAACTTATATCTTTATTCTAAGACAGCTTTCCAATCGAAGTATTTGTTTTTAAAAGAAGTGTTGAGAAGAATTCCAGAAATAAATTTTTTCGTATTTAGTCAAAATGAGGAAGTCATCCACCCCAATGACGCATTACAAAACTCTGTTATGATATTTGATGATGTTACATGCGAGAATCAAACAAATATTCGAAATTATTTTGCAATGGGAAGACATCGCATTATAGATTGTTTTTATCTGTCTCAAACATATTCAAAGATACCTAAGCAGCTGATTCGTGATAACGCAAACCTTTTGATAATTTTCAAGCAAGATGATGTAAATTTAAAGCATTTGTACGAGGAACATATAAATTCAGATATAGAATGGCTGCAATTTAAAGAACTATGTGCACTTGTTTGGGAAAATAGATTTAATTTTTTGTTAATTAATAAAGATTGTTCAATTAATCAAGGTAGATATAGGAAAGGCTTTGACGTTTTCATTGAACTTAATGAACAAGTTTCGGGAAATTGTAATAGAGTAGATGTATAAAATATATGTGTTATTGATATTATTCTCAGTCTGAAGTACTGCCAATCGATTAATAGTTGTTTTTTGGAGTTACTTCAAACATGGAGCAAAATATTAAAAAACAGCTTATAAAATCAGTAAGTACAATTAAAAACAAATTAAAACAAATGCAAGACAGTGATGATAGAACTGATTTAACGATGAATAAAGTTTTAAAGCCTGTAGCAGAGCCTTTAAAAGCATTGGTAGATATCGGTTATAGCGGTTATAAAAATGATGCATACGACAGTAAAAATACTCATATTTCAGAACACTCAAGCAATATTGACTTAACTCCGAATAACTCCAGTTCTAGTTCAAGGTGCGAGGATTTTGTAGAAAGTGACTCCAGTTTATTAAACAAAAATAAACATGAGTATTCTACCGTTCCCGATAATAGCCAATTTCTTGAAGAAACATATTACCAAACTGTCAAAAAGCCTTTGGAAAGATCTTTAAATAAAGATGACATTGAAGATATGTATGATAATAATATGAACATCCCTTTCGGTGTAAGAAAGGAAAACAGAAACTTTTTGATGGGCAACGCAAAAGTAAAAATATCAGTGATAGACGATCCGACCAATAATAAAAAAACACATGCGATTTCATTTAACAACAGTCACTATGAACTAACACCTGGTCTTAGAGAACTATTGCTGCGGAAAACTCCGGACTTAGCATTAGTTACAGCGAAAGATCAACTAGTGTACAAAGATATTCTATGTATTACTAATGCTCATAAAAGATATTACAATCCAAATGGACAAATCAAAGGGGACAAGAGTGCAAAATATCGTGAAATTATAAGACCCTTATTTTTAGACGCACAAAGTAGTGCTAATGATATAACCGAGTTAATATCTGAAGAAATGAAATTTGGGAGCGGATTACCAACACTGAAAAAGTATAAACCCAATACCGATTTAGTTTACTGGGATGATCCGAACGAATTAATAGATCGGTTAAAAATTTTACTTGCATCCAGAGATGCTGGTAACAGCAACCATGATAATGAAATCATATCAATTATCGAAGAATTGAAAGAAGCCGATATTATCAAATCATAAAAGTGGTTTTTTATTATTATTTTATTCAGTATTAAGTCATCATTTCAACATGAATGTTGACAAGTTTGGTCTTCCCTTATGTAAAAGAGAATACAATAACCATAATAAACAAGTACCGGTGTTTACAAGTGATGGTAACATAAGTGCGCAAGGAAAAATCATAAAACACTTGCTAGACCCTGTTGAAGCTAAAGATTGCGCTACAAAAGACTATGTGGATAAGTCTTTAGAAAATTGCTTTGTAAAACTGAAAAACTTAGAGCAGTTTCTAAATGAAATAAGTGCCAAACTAATTAATGTAGAAACTCAATTAAAAAATGAGCAAAGCCGACGTCGTAAATGAAATTTATAGAAACGCAAGGGTTAATTTCCCTAGAAGGCATGTAATAAAGAGAGATATAAATGATTTATGGCAAGCTGATTTAATAGATTTGCAATCTATTGCCAAATTTAATAATGGATTCAGATATATATTAGTGGTAATCGACGCTTTTTCAAAATTAGCTTGGGCATTTCCATTAAAACGTAAAACTAAAACCGAAGTATTTAATGCCTTCAACAATTTATTTAAACAAGAAGAGCCCCCCACAAATTTACAGACTGATTTAGGCACAGAATTTTACAACAACGAAATGAAAAATCTCATGCAAGTAAATAATATAAATCATTATTCAACGTATTCCGTTAAAAAAGCTTCGATTGCGGAAAGGTTTATAAGAACATTAAAATCTAAGCTGTACAAACAGTTTGGTTTGAATGGAAACTACAAATGGATAAATGGTACTTTAGATAAAATCGTGAAACTTTATAATCATAGTTTTCATAGAACGATTGGATGTAAGCCTATAGAAGTCACCAAATGTAATAAAAGAGTTATTATGGAGAGATATGCAAAATTGGAAAAACCATTAAATGTATTAAAAAAACATTATACATTGAAAATGGATGATTTCGTACGAGTTAGCAAATATAAAAGCATTTTTGAAAAAGGATATACACCGAACTGGTCTACAGAGATATTTGTAATCAAAGAGGTTTTGAGGACAAATCCAGTCACATATTTACTAAAGGATTTGAAAGGCCGACCAATTTTAGGTGCTTTTTATGGATACGAGCTGCAGAAAACTAAGTACCCTGATATTTATCTAGTGGAAAAAGTGCTCCAGAGAAAAGGTGATAAAGTGTATGTAAAGTGGCTGGGATTACCAACAACAGAAAACAGTTGGATAAATAGAACGAATGTGCTATAATAAGTAATATCTAATAATTAAGAGTCTTGATATATTTAAGTAACACTCTGCATGTTTTTAATTCAGTATAATAAAAGATATGAAAGCAAACAGTCTTCTTAATTGTCTAATTAATCATATACCGTGTGAAATACATCTACCTGGTTATAATTACTGTGGCCCAGGAACTAAGTTAACACAGAGACTTGCTCGTGGAGATAAAGGTATTAATAAATTAGACGAATATTGTAAGCACCACGATATTGCTTACGCTAAATCACCATCTTTAAAAGATCGTCACTTAGCAGATATAAAGCTAATGAAAATGGCGAGGAGTCGTATATCTGCCTCAGATGCAAATGTCGGGGAAAAAGTTGCAGCTCAAATAGTTAATAAGGCTATGTTGGCTAAAATAAGTTCGCGTTCGGGAAATAAGATTTGTAATTCTAAAAGTAAACGAAAAGGGGCAGGATTGAAGAAAACATTCACACATGTGGTTACGCATACCAAAAAACTATTACGAAAACTAAAACCTAAGTGTAAAAGAAAGGCTATAGATTTAGCTATTGCAGCTGCAAAAGAAATAACCGCTGCTTCAAATATTAAACTCCCACGAATCATACCCGTTCCTAAAAGTGGGGGTGTATTACCATTGATACCAATATTTGCAGGGCTGTCTGCAGCAGGTAGTATAACTGGTGGTGTTGCTGGAATCATTAAAACTATTAACGAATATAAAGAAGCTAAAAAACGTCTAGAAGAATTAAAAAGACATAACGAAAAAATTGAATCTCAATGTATCGGGAGAGGTTTACATATCAAACCTCATAAAGATGGTCTAAAATTATTTTTATCCCATAAAAAAAACTGAGAAGGCGGCTACCCGATCGAGCTTTAACCAATATTGATATTACTAAATATTCATATGATATCCCATTTTTTCGAGGAGTGTTTATGAGAGACCAATTGCCTAAACGTCCGTACAAGAAAGAAAGTGGTATCATAAATTTAGATAGCTCTAATAATCCTGGCTCTCACTGGGTAGCCTATGCAAAATACGGTGACTATATAGAATATTTTGATAGTTACGGTAATTTAAAACCACCGACAGAATTACTCAAATATGTCGGTACAAATATAAATTATAACTATGACAACATTCAACAAGACCATCCTTACAATTGTGGGCATCTGTGTTTGAATTTTCTAAAAATATTTTGGAAGGATCGACTAGTGCATGAATAAATGGTCTGGGAAACAGCAAAAAGATTTAGTATATAATCATGTCTGCTACGATAACCATCACAGGGTGCGAATCATTGCTAGAGTCACATTTTCATCCTGAGTTAAACTTGGGTGAGCAGTATGAATGCGGTTTACTTTACTTCTCAGCTACCAATTCTATATCAAACATAAACTCATCAAACAATATATTTTGCTACGACGATGATGATAAAAAATTGCGAATACCGGACGGTGTATACGATTTGTATGATATAGAAGACTATATAAATAGAAATTTACATGACTGTGAAATTGAACTTAAACCTAATTATAATACACTGAAGTCATTTTTATATTGTTCAAAACCTGTTCATTTTGGGCGAGAAAATAGCATAGGCCAACTTTTAGGCTTTGGCAAAACGACGCTAGTAGCAAATAAATGGCATGAGTCTGACACATTGGTTAACATTCTTCCTTTGTCCGTGATACGCATCGAATGTGATCTCATAAAAGGATCGTATATTAACGGTTATCCAACACACATAATTCATGAGTTCGTACCAAACGTGCCACCAGGTCATCAATATATTGAAGTACCGAATAACATTATATATTTCCCTGTCAATAAAAGCAATATATCATCTGTAAATATAAAGGTTGTGGATGCAAACAATAATCTTATTGACTTTAAAAAAGAACATTTACAACTACGTCTTCATTTGAGAAGAAGAGTAAGATGATGGTGTTTTATAAAATCAGTTGCATTACAAAAAGTAACAACATAACGAAGAATAGTGCTAAAGTAGAGAGACGTGTGAAATCCATTAAGAAAATTTCAAAATCTAATAAAGACTTTCTTAAAACCCTTGGTTTTAAAGTATGAGTATACTTCAGATTACTGACTCACCGAACTTCGATAATTCAATTGAAGGCTATGAAATTCATTCTTACAACCCTTACAATAACGCTTTTAGAGAAAATGATGAAATCAGAATCCCTATACACCAGCAAGATATATACATATTACCGTCAGCCAGTTTTATTTACGTTGAAGGTCATGCAACCATCATCGGGAAAGATAAGAATCCTGTTCAAAAACCCGTGGAATTTACTAACAATTCCGTAATGTTTTTATTTCAAGATATTAGATATGAGCTGAATGGTGTTGAAATAGATCGATCAAAAAATGTTGGTATTACATCTACAATAAAATCCTATATTTCTATGAATGAAGGTGAAAATAAAGTGGCTGCAATGTGGGGCTGGAATATACATGGTGTAAAAAGTAATGGATATTTTAATGCAATTATTCCATTGAATAAAGTTATAGGTTTTGCTGAGGATTATGATAAAATAATAATGAATTGCAAACATGAACTTATACTAACCCGAAAAAACTCAAACTTAAATAGTGTTAGAATACTAGAAGAAGAGGATATCAAAATAGACATACAAAGAATACAGTGGCGTGTGCCGCATGTCAAAGTATCTGATCGGGAAAGGCTTTCTTTTCTCAAGTATTTAGAGAAAGACAAACCTATTCAAATAGCATTTAGAAATTGGGATTTATATGAATATCCTTTATTACCTAGAACTATGAAACATTCCTGGTCAGTTAAGACAGCATCACAACTAGAAAAACCTCGGTATGTTATTTTATGTCTTCAAACTAAACGAAAAAATTCAAAAACGAATAATAGTTCAGAATTTGATCATTGTAAGATAAATAATGTAACACTGTTTCTAAATTCACAATATTATCCATACGAGGCATTAAATTTGGAATTTGAAAGAAATAAATACAATATATTATACGAAATGTATGTGAAATTTCGTCAGTCTTATTATAACCTTCCAACTGATCCGTTGCTCGACTTGTTGAGATTTAAAGAAAAGGCTCCACTATTTGTAATTGATTGTTCACGTCAAAACGATTGTCTTAAGACCGGACCCGTTGATGTACGACTAGAAATTGAAGCCTCGCAAGACATCCCTGATAATACAACTGCATATTGTCTTATCATTAACGAGCGTTTGATAGAATATAAGCCTCTGAGTCACATTGTACGTAAAATATCATGAGTGTAATTGTAGATGTCCAAGGTTTTAAAACTGATGAAAATCAATTTATTTTGAAGGAAATAGCCATTCAGTATGAGTACCATATACAAGTTTTTCTATTTAAACCACCATTCCCATTTTACAAACTGAGCAAAACTGAGAGAAGACAAGTATGTTGGATTGAAAGAAATAGAGGTATATATTGGAGTGATGGTTATTTGCCTTATAGTGAGTCTAAAAATATTATAGCAAGTTTATTACAAGACAAAGAATGTATATTCACTAAAGGAAAAGAAAAAATATTGTGGATTAAAGAAATTTTATGTGAATATAAAATTAAAAACATATGTGTTTATGACTTAGAAGATAAGAGTTGCCCCAGTATTTTAAATTTGTATAAGGAATATGAATTATCAAACGATGTATATAGTTGTGTATTTCATAATAAGGTGTGTGCACTTAGAAATGTTCTTTGTCTTAGAAAGTGGTGTTTAAATAATAAAGTTAATTGAATACGCTTAACTCCTTGTTTTTATTTTTAGATTATAACCCTGAGTAAAATAAAATAAACGATCTTTCAGACTCAAACGATTGTTTCAAAAGTTACAATCAAAGTTAAAAACTATAATAAATCAAAGTTTTTCAAATAGACCGAAATATTCTTTTAGTTTTCAAATGAGCGGACATATCATTAGGTAAAAATTAATTATTACATCTTTCAAGATCAATACGAATTGATAATTTTATAAGATTTAAACCTTACCTAGAAAATTTAATAGATGAATAGATGAAAAAATGGTAAGATTGGTGGCGTTTGGATCTCCTCTGATCCAAACGCCCCAATTTTACCCTACTCCTTTAACATAATTTAAAATGCATAAAGGCTTAGCAATGAGGTTATACTTGCTATTAGCTATTTCTTATCAATACCTAAACTTTGGAATTTTAGAAACCATTATTTTCTTCTCAATCTGTGCATAAGAATAGGCATGCAGTAATTTTCAACAGAGCAGTGTAGTGAATTAACTAATGATGCGAACACCATTGTTATTAAAAAAAAAAATTTGGTTACCATATCTTGATTAATAGTGGCTCTGATTCTCTCCCCGAACTTCTTCAATGCATATTTCATTTAATGGATTAGCTGCATGGCTAATTTTTGGTATTGAATGGGGTTTGGTTGATGCTGACTGTGAGACCTCAAGTATGTACCTACTCTACCTCACATTCTCCAATTTGGTAGTCACAAGATTCATTAAACGTATAGCTCCATTGTTATGATCAATAAAGCAGTTTAGGGCTGATAAGCAGCTACAGAAAATATTTTGCAATATTTTCTCTTTATCTGGCAGCCCAGAGCAAAGAGAGTAGTATTTGCAGAAATAATATAGGAATTGTTATTGTTGTTTACTAGGTAAGCTTGGATAGAAGTTCGGTCTAGGCTAGTTAAGATTTGAATTATATAACTAATAGAAAGTTAAGATTTGAAACAGATAGGAGCTATTTTGATCGCGACGTGTTCAGAGATCCTCAGAAATTTCAATATTAACAGCTTCATTGAGCGTATTTTGCGCTTTATATCTTAAAATATATGATTTTCGGGCTTTCAGTCTTATTTGGGAATTATGGAGGGCTAATTCCTCCACGGCTTCTTTGTGTCCTATCATTTTTCTACTCTTACGATCATATCAAATTAATATTTCCGTGAGCAATTGAATTAGATAAGTTTCTATCCTTAAACTCTGCTATAAAATCTGGATATGCACTATGGAGTAGGCACTTACTTACACAGCACTAACGTCGCGCGTATATACTTGGATGAATGGAGACAAATGAATGCAACTTTACATCTGTGGGTTTAGCGTTCAGCTCTACAACAGCTGTGACACCCTGTTACAGTGTCGATTAGTTAATCCAACCAAAGATAGTCAGAGTCAATAAAGAACACAAAAAATTGTGTCAGATTGCCTCTGCAACTTTGCAACATCAAAGTGGCAATCAGGGAGAATGGAGGTCATTTAGGGGTTATTTCCTCAATCTCCGGATTAGAAATAAACCAATGTTTTAATGATTTTGTGTACTCTAATTTGTGTGCTTCTATGACAAATTTTCCCAAGTAAAATCTGCTCAAAATGCTTTGGAAAACTAATAATATTTAATATTTAATATTTAATATTTTATAATATATAAAATTTAAAATAAAAGTTTTAACAGTTCAAAACTAAAAATAATATTAATAGATTCGTGCGTTTCTTTGCGGATATCCAATTTAAAAATAACAAATATTTGAATTAAATATTTTCTTCAAATATTTGAATTATATTTGAAGAAAATATTTAATGCATATTTTGGAAAAAAACTTAAAAATGTATAAAAATATTTCACATGCCTATTTTTCTTGTTAATCCGACGTGTCGTCATAAACGCCAAGTAGCCAATCGGGAAAAATTTTCGACGCATGTCTCTGCCATAGGAAACATCCTCAGGAGGTCTTGACTCTTCGAGCGCACGATCAATATTATCGATGTATAGATATGATCGAGCGTGTGAGTGATGTAACAAATTGTTTTTGGTTTTATTTATTATCATATTTGAACTAAAATTATTTTAAATTACTTTATACTCTTTAAATAATTCCAGAATTCTAAAGATACTTCTACCGTTATAATCGATCTTGGGGTTCAGGAGCGAATGTGCAATTGAAAAACCTACATAAATACATTAACCCTGAAATCTTTACTTTTTTCGACAGTAGTGTAAAAACACATGTACAATATTTTTTTGGGTAGTCGTGTAAAGTTGTTATAGCTGCAATTCGTAAGGGTTTTGACCAGACTCATAGATATTTTTCAAAGTTGGTACTCAAAACAACAATTTTACAAAAACACTTTTATTTCCAATCAATCTCCTTTTTTGTCACATCGGTTGATAGATAATTTATACGTTTTAGTTATTATTTCCGGCATAGAAAATCATTCAATAAAATTTATGGACAAAATTCGCGATATTTTTTAGTCCCAAGCAAAGATGAACTCGGTAAGTAGTTTAATCAAAATACGACGTAGGCCACCACGTGCAGGTTCTCTGTTGTTTATAGTATAGTCTTGCATTAATGCCTCTTTTGGATCTTGGAAGCGAAGTACACTCGAACGACGATAAGGGCTATATTTTTGTAATGCTTTGTTCATACTTCCGCCCCTATTTTTTTCATTACTCGAACAGCCCGTTTCGAAAAATAACAATATTATTGCCACAAGCCACAAAATAACTGAAAACAAAATGTAACGTTCAGTGATATCAGGACCATATAGATTGGGACGTGAGAAAGTTTGCATGGGATTAGAATACATGACAACATACATAGTGTCTCTAGGGCTGGGATATACTCTTTTCAACGAAGCTACCGCAATCCACGTCCAGCACTATTTCTTACGACCAAGCTACCCAACACGTAATAATTCACTCTGCATAGAAGTACCAAGAGGATAAAACAGTGTCATTCAATTACAACATCTTTGCAGTAATAGATGTAGATGCTTATATATTGAGTTCTTAATAGATTACAATTATTCAACTATTTGTGGACGAATTTTTATTCTGTTGAATTTAATTGCGTATCCAATTGCTCGCGCTAGTCTAGCTGACATGCCAGCGCTGACAGGGTTATGGTACCAAATTAATATTTTTTAGGGCCAGTCCAGCGCTGGCCTCTATTACTGGAATGGACCGCACGCGCCAGTTTTTTATTTTCTTTATGTTATTGTGATGGAACCAGCTCCAGGCCAATCTGAAATTAAGCGTATGCCTACAACACATTAACCTCTGCCTACAACAGATGCATTTCGTCACAAGTCACGAATTGCACTGCGCCCGTCATCTATGAGACATAGTTGTTAAGTCTCATGTGCCTGTAATTTGGCTGGCTCTCAAGGACTACTGCCGGAACACACCGGACAGATTTTTGCCAAAACGCCTCCCTGATTCCCCGCGTCAGCGCTTAGGACACGTCTAAACGTGATGCTCCAGTAGAAGGCGCATTTCCTAGTAAAGTGTATAAGCTTGTATTTATTTCTACGACTCAAAGCTAAGTGAAGGCGAAAATATAAAATTCGTACAACATCATAGAGAATTGATGACTTCCACCCGTGTTAAGTGTTACGCCGAAATAGCTACGAAATATATACCTAACTAAATACCTTTTTATTTACTGAAGCAGTGATGGCTTAGTGGCATTGGCTATGGACTGCCGCGTAGCAGGTCCATGGCTCGAACCCCGCCAAGGGCTTAAGCTTCACCGCATGGTGGAAGGGCATTTTGTAAATGCCCGCCTGGCTAGCGACCACCTTTAAGAAGAAAATCTGACTAATCTAACGGTGTATTCCGACAGTAGTCCTTGAGAGCCAGTGTAATTACAGGCACACGAGACTTAATAACTATGTCTCAAGGTGACGGGGGCAGTGCACTTCGTGACTTGTTACGAAATGTATATGTTATAGGCAGAGGTTAGTCCGCTTAACATCAGGTGGGCCTCGAGCTTGTTCCGTCACAATAACATTAAAAAAAAACTAGTTTATATCGTACATATTTTTATATTCATTACTGTTTTTAGACTAAACTAAATAACTTACTTTCAGGAAAAAAATTAAACCCTGAAGATGTTAATGTTTTTTTAAAGAGTTTTAATCAGTTATTTCTTATTATACTTAATAAACGAGGTACTTACTACTTATTAGTTCTGTAACAATATATGCACCTCTTAAAATAGTAGACTAGTTTCAAATCTATATATAAATACAGTTCAAAATACGTATATATAAAACGCCTCTAACGCGTTTGGTTATCTTTTCTGTAGTATGTCTAGCTACAGTTATCTTTCTAGGGTAAATGCCTACAATCTCACTACCAGCCGCCTAAACACTTAAAAATATCTTCCTATTACTATGCCAAAAAATGCTCGCTCTCTATTACATGGTACCTAGTCAAAACTGGGGATTAGGGAAAACCCTTTTTAAAAACTAAAATAATTAAAACTAAAATATATGTGTTGCCGATTCGGAGGCCAACTGTATAATGAATAATTCTTATTACAAAGAAGCTTACCAACTATCTTAACCTACCACGGGACCACCGAGAAGTCTTGGTCAGCATTACAGAGAACTGCAAGAGTTTCTGCTGATCAAGCCCCCTCTAGTCTAGAGCAGATGGGTGAGGGGGATCCATAACTCCTCCCTCCCTAAGAGAAAAATTATCGGAACGCTCGAATTTAGAGCTTTTTCGATAACTTTGCATACATGGAACAGAATTTATAAACTTAAAGCGAAACACATATAATAAAAACAGTACAAGACTTAAAATTACAAAACCTAAAGCGACACTAGCTAAGACACTGTTTGTAGAGTCCATTTCTCTATACGTCGCACTTTCTAACACTTCACTATTTTTTAAGGCAAACGACATGTATTTCACATCGTCCAAATTCACTTCGTGCATGTTCAGTGCGGGTGCACTTGGTAAACTCTCGTTCGGGCGTAGCGGTGGTAAATTGATGACCGGAAGGGGCGTCGCTACTTCCGTGTCTGTAAAAACACTATGGTGACGAATACGGATTCCGTTTATTTCAAAATCACGGGGCTTATCTATTGTCATCTGGTATGTCCCAAATACAGGATATGTAGTAATTTCATCAAGGCATCGTTCTGTAAGTGTTGTCCTCTTATTTGTATAGAGTATCCAGTTATCAGGGTTTACTTTCTGGACTTTCACATCTTCCAACTCGATAGGATATTGTTTGCAGCAGGTAAGGTTATCGTCATACTTCATTAGTTGTGTTTCACATATTAGCCCGGTGTACAATGCTCTGTTGCTATCGGTGCAGAGATAAGAGTCTCCAGCAGCGAGAGCGCGGCAAGGGCGCACAATTGGTAAGTACGTTAGTCTCTTCGCCAAAAGGTAAGGGTATTTAGGTATTATGATAAGGGTTTTATTTTCAGGTTCGTGGAACACGGGTAAGGGATACATCTTAAAATAGTTATAAGTGCAGTTATCAATAAGTGGAATTTCTAAAACAAACGTTATCTGGTTCTTCTTTATAAATGATTTTACACATATTGTTTCTTCTATTTTAACTAAATTTACTTCATTGGGTTCATACACCAAGTGTCCTAAATAAGAAATAATCCTCAAATGATCTAAGAGTTCTGTAGAATTAACAATAGACTGATGTAATATAGACAGTTTACTTAATGCTAATGCAGTCTCAATTTCACTCAACCTTATATAAGGTGACTATTAATTCATCAACAATACTGCGGGGGATGGTGTAGAATCGATAACTGAATGTGATCCACTCATAATTAATTTTCACATAAACAAAATTAACACTAACTATTGCCTAAGCTGTGGCGCGTTGACTTTGAGAATGATAGCGACGACAACACTCGCGGCCGCCGTGGACTAGACTCACACTTATACACACATTCTAAGTATTCTAACGCATTGCGAGGGCAATGAACTCGGTAGGTATACCTTCGCATTGCGAGGGCAATGAACTCGGTAGGTATACCTACGCATTGCGAGGGCAATGAACTCGGTAGGTATACCTACGCATTGCGAGGGCAATGAACTCGGTAGGTATACCTAGGCACTGCGAGGGCAATGAACTCGGTAGGTATACCTACCGAGTTCATTGCCTTCGCGATGCGTTAGAATACCTAGAACGCGTGTGTATGTGTGAGTCTTGTCCACGGCGGCCGCGAGTGTTGTCGTCGCTATCATTCTCAAAGTCAACGCGCCACAGCTTAGGCAATAGTAAGTATTAATTTTGTTTATGTGAAAATTAATTATGAGTGGATCACATTCAGTTATCTATTCTACACCATCCCCCGCAGTATTGTTGATGAATTAATAGTCACCTTATATATATAGTTCGGAAGTTACTTATGAAAAGGCTATACAAACCTAATATGTATGAAGACAGAACAAAATTACTATCGTTGTTTGCCAGTTCATTCATGGCAGTCTCAAATTTTTTGAGATGAGTATCTAGAACCATGGAATTTTCATTAATTACTTGTGTAGCATTAATTAAGCTGTCCAATATTTTAGTGACAATAGTAACCCTTTTTGAGGTGACTACTTGATCATGGCTTATTTCAGAAATTAGTTTGTCATATCTCACGGCGTCGTCGTAATCTAAGTTTCCTGTTATTATTTTGACGATAGATCCCAACGGATTAAGAATGCCTCTTTTGAAGCGTTGTGGAACTAATTGGCGATATTTGTCAATTGTTATATCACGTAGGTGCTCTACGTGCATTAGCATGCTCACAAATTCATGAGGAAATGGTTTGTTTAAAGTTATTAATTTGTTTAACTCAGTAAACTTCCACATAATGAATTGTAGATCATCGTAGGTTCTATCTAAGTTAAGAGTTTTTAAAATGGTCCAATTATCTACTTGTAGGTACGCTAGGCCTTCTTTTACCGGCAGGAGTCCCGGGTTTTCTTTAAGTGACTGCAGATGGAGGGCGACTGCTGACGTCGCTAGAGTCAGAATGCACCACCTGTGGAGGGCGTTTTATATTTTTAATCGGTGCTTTTGTATTCTTTCGCTCTGCTTCTACTTTAATAGGGATTACATTTCTTTCAACTATATC
The DNA here is from genome assembly GCA_963854805.1 of Plagodis dolabraria. Taxonomy (NCBI): domain Eukaryota; kingdom Metazoa; phylum Arthropoda; class Insecta; order Lepidoptera; family Geometridae; genus Plagodis; species Plagodis dolabraria. The sequence goes on along the minus strand of OY978443.1, from coordinate 3,831,121 downwards.
TATCACATTCGCTTTCTTATACCTGGCTTTATCCTTGCTTTTCCTTTTATTAATATCTTTCACATAAACGGTTTTGCCTAGCGGAAGTTCTATATTGCTTTCACCACCTCTCTTGTCCCTAATCTTTTCCTTATTTGCTGCTATCTTTTCTCTCAATTGCTTGTACAAAAATCTAGTACGCTTTTCATGGTCTTTTACTAATTGCTGTGTGTACGATTTCTCGAATTCTACATTAAAAGGAGTGTCTGTGTCTGTGTGTCCGAAAACTACCTCAAATGGAGTGAGACCAGTTGTTGAGTGAATAGTGTGGTTGTATCCTAAAACTGAGTACATCATGATTGATGCTGCATCAGTACACTTTTCTTCGTATTTTGCTAGTCTATATATCTCAATTAGAGTCGAATGAAAACGTTCGATTAATACCATAGAATTGGGGTTATTGATTGTTCCTATGTGACGTTCTATTTTATGCAAGCTTAGGAATTCTTTCATTAGTTCATTATTGAACTCCATACCAGGGTCTGAGCTAATTTTCTTAGGGATACCGTAAAACGAGAAATATTTCATTAGAGCTCTCACGACTTCGGGCGTTGATTTGTTAGGGATTTCGATTGCTTGGCCAAGTTTACTAAATGCGTCTATAAGTGTTAAATAATACTTGCTTTCTATAGAAAAGAGGTCTATGAAAATCTCTTGGAAGGGGGCATCTTGCGTTTGTGTTAATTGAAGCACTGGTTTGATGGGTTTTCGGTCATACTTCATTATACTGCAAGTTTCACAGGCGTTAATTATGGCTGAGACAGTTTCTTCCATTTTAGACCAACAATAGTTTCTACGAAGCCTAACTAGCGTTTCTTTAATACCGCGATGACATGTCTTTCCTTGATGATATTTCAAAACTATTGCCTTTTGTTCACTCTCGTCCGCGACATATACAACTCGTTCAGTGCATTCATACATCCTAATCATATCCTTTTTAAACAATGTAGTTACAATACTGCTAAACTGCTTACGGTGTTCTTCTTCTTCAAAGTAGACAAAATATTTAATTTTTGGTCGTACATATTCTTTTAAAAAGTTTTTTATTAGTTCTGGGTTATTTTTAGGAAGGAATACTTCCAGGATTCTATGTTTTGTTCGAGAAATATCTTTGACATGTGTCTCATTCTTAAACCACGAAAACACTAGAATTTGGTTAGGTTTATTATCGACAGCTTCGTATAAAATTGGTATGCCCGTAGACTCTAAATCAGCAGCTGAGTGAATGGTTTGTGATATAGAGTTGCTATCGTGTTCGGAAGGTGATAAGTACACCGGTTGTTCTTTATCAAGTAAGGAAATGATTTCGGTAGTTTCTGAAGATGATGTACTTGCAGGGCTTGGTGTGATTGTCCTACTTGAGTCTGAGACAGTGATTGTGGATGAATCACGTCGTGATGGCTTTTCGCACGACAACCGAACAATGTTTTTAACTACTTCATTCATTTCTTTCTGTAACTTAAGTTCTTTTCTATCTACGTTCACTACCATTGAATTTCCTTCACTATCCGAATCTAAGGCATGGACTTTAATTCTACTCAGCGCATCTGCATCTAAAGTCAGTTCATTCAATTTGAACCCCTGTTGCGGCCTAAGAGGTGCTGTCCTCATAGACACATCACTAACTTGAAGCTGAGGCTTCTGTACCTGTGGTGGTGTATATCCAAACTGTTGTGGTGGTTTGTAACCAAGTTGTTGCGGAGGCCTATATCCAAATTGTTGGGGCGGCCTATAACCAAACTGTTGAGGTGGTCTATAACCAAACTGTTGGGGTGGCCTATAACCAAATTGTTGTGGCTGATGGCCAAGCTGTGGTTTATACCCAAATTGGGGCTGTGGTCGGCTTTGGCCTTGAACCTGTCCGTTTGAGGGAATGCCAAAATTAAACCTAGGCGTGTTGCCTAATGGCAAAATAGGTCTGAACCCAATCGGCTGAGGACCACTACCGAACCTGAACCCTGGTGCACTTGGTGCATTAGTTAGCAAGGGCTTAGAAATTTGACCACTAACCTGCAGCTTGTTACGTGCGTTGTACTGTTCAAGGAAATTAACCTCCTCAAGCACCACACTTAAAGCTGCTTCTAATGTGTCGGGCGATTTTAATCGTACTATCCGAACCATATTTTCCGGGAGGTTGTATAAAAATACATTTAGAGCAGTGTTATTGTAAATTGACATTTTTACGCGTTTCATTTCTTCATCTTGGCAAACATTAACCTTTGAAAACAAAACGGACCGAACACTTTGAATCCTACTGCAAAAATCCAAGTAAGATTCACCACCTTTGATTTTCAAAGATTCCAACTCTATACTTATGCAAGTTTCGCTACGCGGGTCTCCAAAGTGCTGTTGTAGCAATTCTTTTAACGAAGACCAATTAACAATATCTTCGCGTTCAGATAATAGCGCAGCTGCATTCTCCGTAAGCCTACTAGTAATTGTGTGGAACACGTATAAATTCTGCTCTTCATTATTTCTTCTACTTAAGCGTTTTATGACGTATTCACACTTTTTAATGTAAAGATTTAATTGCTTTTTATCCCCATCAAAAAGTGGAATAATTCGAATAACTTCGGTTGGTATTGAAACTATATTCACGTTTTCGAGAGCCATGATAAAGCAGATTAGATCACAGAGAACACAACAAAACTAACTTAATCACAATTCTAAGAGTAACACACACAGAAATAACACAATATAAAACAATAAAATACACAAAATTAGATCATTACAAAATTAGATCATTAAAAATTAGATTAATACACAGTTTATAAAATTTTGTAAAAGTTTTAAAGGAGAAATTTATTTTTTAGCAAAATATATTGTTAACCTTAAAAACACAAATTATAACTAACCAGTAAAGATCGATTAAAAGAACTGTTACTTTTATTAAAACGAATTAAGAACACACATCACTTAATTAACTCAAGTTATGTTCTGTATACATTTACATCGCTCTACGCTATCATGTTCTTATCAACTAGCTAAGAGGCACTTCGTAGAATTTAATACAAATGAACCAGGTACGTTATAGTGAGCAAATGCTTATCTCAAATATACGTAAGATTTAAAAATAGGTTACAGGAGGAGTTAGGGAAGGAATTGGCGAAAATTGGACTCACCAGACACCCGCCGCTACTCTCATGGTCACCTTTTATTTTACCCGTTTGACAAATTTATTTGGTTCGTGGATCGATTCACAGCCACTTCGCGCCGCACTCGTTATACTTAGGTGAATTTGGACACCCGAAATGCTAACACGAGACGGTACAGCCTTTACGAATCAATCCTACCGGCTGCGCCAGTCAAAACTGGGGATTAGGGAAAACCCTTTTTAAAAACTAAAATAATTAAAACTAAAATATATGTGTTGCCGATTCGGAGGCCAACTGTATAATGAATAATTCTTATTACAAAGAAGCTTACCAACTATCTTAACCTACCACGGGACCACCGAGAAGTCTTGGTCAGCATTACAGAAAACTGCAAGAGTTTCTGCTGATCAAGCCCCCTCTAGTCTAGAGCAGATGGGTGAGGGGGATCCATAACTACCTTTGTTATTTGTGGTGCTTATTTATCTTGCCCTGCCTCGTCTAGGATATACAATACAATACAATACAAAATTCTTTATTGATCAACAATCTTAAGTAAAACAATAACATTTTTACAAACAAATTAAAACATTAGATTGGACAATGGGCGGCCTTATCGCTTAAGCAATATACATTAAAGATATACAGTTTGATACATGTCTACTTACCGTGTCTATCTAATATTTTCATTGTCGTTTCCAAAACGTGTTTTGAATCTGAAAACGGGTAATATTAAGCATATTTTAATTAATCCTTCATAGGTAATTTATAAACTTCATACAAATATTTGTTAGAAATTCTAAGGAAATACTACTATGTTTTAAGAATATTTATAAAGTTAAAAGTATTTGTATTGACTATGCCTAGTCACGTGAACCTAGCACAATTGAGTGCGGTAGGGGGGAGGCATTCTGTAAACGCCAGTTACGAGTTTCTTGCCCGTTCTTCTCGCAGTGGTCCTATAAACTTTGTTTGAAAATTCACTTGACAGTTGAATAAGTTTACCCGGTGCAAAACGTTCAAATCAGTTGTCATTTGAGAGCCCGTTTATTAAATAAAGTTCTTACTACTTAAATGTATTTTACATTTAGTATAAAATGTTTGTATATAAAGAATGAACCTTTTAAAATTAAGCTTTATTACGATGAAGGCTTTATTCAACATAAAGAAATAATCCGAAATGAAAATGTTATGACAAAGAATTGACAGGATGATAGAATAGTACCTAAACTCTATTAAATAAGCAAAGTCTAAGGTTAGCGACTATAAAGTCTTCTACAATGTGAACCTTTTTTGATTATGTATAATATTTCCAAAGTTTATAGAGATTGATTTTTGTCATTGAAAAATAAATGCAATGGGTCGGGAAATAATAATAACTACAAGTAACTCGTGTGTAACTCGTTGCTTGTTCGGAAACGACTAAGTTAACCTTTTACATGACCTTTAATCTTGATTAAATGACAAGTGCTACACTGATGAAACACTCCTTTCCGAACGCAGCCTTAGTATAGTGACCTAAACGACAGGCAGGTGCAGGTGTCACTAATAAAACGCTAACACTACAAATCTTTTTCGTATCGTTAAATAGACAAATCTATGTCATCTGTGAATAATGCATTTCTTAATATATTCGACTAACACAATTAAAAGCAAAATAAAAAATAATAACAAAACCACAACGGATGTAAGCGTCATAATTGAAAAATAATTTAAAAAAAATTCAGAAAATCCCCGACTAAATTGCGTGAAAAATGCATTTAAATAAATGGTTTATGTGTCGTGAAGAATTGATATATTGATATCAAAAAAATCCTGTTTCCGATTTTAATTGATAACATATTATAGTAGTATATTAAATTTATTTATTTAGATTAATACTCGATATAACAATTACATTTTAGCCAAAAACTCATAAAAAAAACAAATTTACCTACTCGGTAGCTAACAATACGTTTGGATATTATGCTGATGACAATATGAATTGCTATTCTAGTAACAAGGTTAATATGATATTATTAAATGTTATACACTAACTAGCAAAACATTCACTTAAGGGATCGAATACGTCGTATAGTGTATAACATTAAATAATGTGTGAAACTCACGATAATTTCATTTCAAAAATTTAATATACGAGTATGTTGGTCAACGTCACTGTTAAATTTTACGACACACGAATATAATCCTGTGTTTCGAAAATTTACATCACTGTAGATACATTATGTTATCGTATAGCCAGATCTTTGAAGTTAGGTGAACATCGTCATAAGAAATAAAATGACGTGTTTTTATTGCAAAACGCTAAATCATAAAAAAAACATTTAAACCATTTAAACAACGTCCCTTGTTGATTGGGAAGATTTAGATTATTTCTTATATGCATGGACTGATTAAACTATTTATTTCTTTTTCCGATCTTCTCTTTCGACTTTTAGTTATAAGTTGGATATAGGTACTTACAAATTTTTGTTTGATTCTTCTTGTTTGACCCTTTTAAGTTTCGCAATTGACACTATAAACAAACTCTTTTATATACACTTGATTGATCGAGTTAGAATTATCGGAAGGTTTTAAATTTAATTAAAATTGAATCGAAAATATCAGTGCTAATTAAAAAAAACTGTTAAAATTAATTTGGAGAAAATCAATTAATGAGGAGTACACACGGCTTTACATAACCTCTCATGAGACATTATTGCCAACCTCGCCTTTAATAAGTAGTATAGTAACCCACGAGATGATATAGGGAGTTGCAATTCTAACCCGGCACCCCACGGGGATTATGGCTAATACCCCCTTAATAGGGGAGGCTGTGTTCAGCAGTGGATTATCCGGCTGATACAGTATAGTAACCTAACCATTTATTATTAAGCCTTGGAAGCCTTGGGTGTATTAACCCTCGGTTGGTAGGCAACTGGGAAATTGCGGCAGTTGTCACAGCTCTGCAAAAGAGACTGATAAACTAGAAAATCAGCTTTTAGGTTGCTCTAGGTCAGTTCTTTATACTTCCTGTGGAAGAAATGGGAAGCCTATTCAAAAATATTCAATCAGGCAAATTATAATCCATTACAGTTCCTGATACACAAGAACTATTTCATACCCTCCTGTTGGATGTCGAAAACGGCTATTAAGAAAGAGTATGTGCTGAATAAGCAGCATGCTACGCAAGCAATACGACGTCGACAACAGCAGTGTTTCGTTGCACATTATGCATACTACAGAACCGTAGTATTCTAACGGTCTCTCTATTAGAAAGCTAGCACCAACAGAGCCAAAACTTACGACATAAGTTCTTGTGGGTAAATAATTTATTTTTATTTATATTATATCCTTGACTACGGTAACATGTTTATCTACCGGAAAAGTTACCAAAGAACTCAGGGGCGTGTTGGGTTTCTCACCCGGAAGTCTTTTGATAACAATGTTGAAAAAGTTGAAAGTGGGTAGAACGGGATAGCGTACCTTATAATGAAAATCACCAAACGGTATTCGCTGAAGGTCGTACAGGTTCACGCACCGACCTCGATACGCGCAGATTATGACGTAGAGGCTATGTATGAGGAGATATTATATGAACCCATACATTCCTCCGGAACATACTTCACCGTTGTTATGGGGGAATTCAACTTTAAGTTGTGCACACAGAATGGCGATGAGTCGAGAGTGGGACCATTTGGATATAGAACCAGAGACGCTAGCGGCTGGTCAACTTAATGGAAAAGGAGGGACTCTTTGCAATAAAATCCTTCTTTCAAAAGCGACCATCCAGGAAGTGGACGTGTATAAGCCCCAATGGTTCAACAAAAAAGAGATCAAGTTTATCATGACGACCAAGAAGCAAATATTCGATGATGTTTCTGTGATTCACAAGATGAAAACCAGTAGCGATCACAATATCGTTAGAGGCACATTGAATATCAATCTTGAGCTTGAGAGGTCGCATCTGAAAAACGCCACGCTCCGTCCTAGCGTAGCCAAAATCCAAAAACCCGAGAGCTATCAACACGAACTACAGTACCGGTTCCAGTACATAGCTGAAAGCCGAATAAGCAATTCAGTGGACAAGATAAACAACGAGTTGGTGGAAGCTATCCATGCGGTGGAGTCTCAGTTCTATAGCTCCTCTGCACTGAAATAAAACAAAGAAACTCTGTGAAGAAACCATCAAGCTGATGGAAGACCGGAATGGGATGAGACTACAATCTTCAGCTGATATGTCGATCTGCAGCAAGCTCAATAGACAAATTTCGAAGGCACTGCAAAACGACACGCCAGAAGCGTGGAGCAGAAGTGTACTGTTCTTCAAAAACGGTAACAAGACCTTGTTGAAAAACTACAGGGCCTATCTTACTACTAAGCCATGTATATAGGCTGTTTTCAAATCGTTCTACTCGTAGATTTGATGACTTCGAGTCTCCCGAAATAGCCAAATTCCGGCTTTAGCATCATAGACCACATCCATACGAACGTATGACCTAAGCGTACAAGCCAAATCTGAGTCTGTGTCTGAGCCGGAGTGTCTGAGGAGTATAATCGGCCATTATATCTATCGACTTTAAGACTTTTGCGACTTGAACACATAGGCTTTCTATATTTGTTTATACTGTTGGCTATGTTTACATTTACCATGAAATGGTAATCGTAAACAAAACTAACAGTAAACTATTGTATCCGTCTTATTTATCTTTCTTAATATGGTCTATATATATTCAAACTAAATTAATACAACAAGGTCATGACACTGAAGGATATGAACAAAAAAGTTGCGTAAACATTATCACATGCGAGAGCAAACTGTTCAGTTCGTGGATTGTCCAGATTGCGTGAGATTATAGGCAGCCCACGCTTGGCTTTCTTATCTCAATCAAAATTCACAAATAACTCATTGCAGTACTCCAAATAGATAACCAACATCATCCACGGATAATCGGCTTCACGGACATGATAAGAGATTGTAATATTACTGTATGTAACTACTTAGACCAAAATTAGGTTGAAATCGCATTGGTGCTGAATAAATATTTTTTTTACAAAGTATACTTTGTACCTGCCAAACAACTATTGTAAATAATGGGGACAGACTTTCAAGTAAACCATGCATAATACGTACGAATAACCTAGTTGAGGAAAAACCAATAATGAAACAAAAAAGGTGGTATTGCTATACATTATAATAATTGTATATCACTGATATGCGTTAGATATAAAATTATAGAAACATGCTACAAAAAGGCAGAAAGTTATTCTTCTGGCTCATCTCTTGTTTCATCTTCTGCCTCATATCCTACGGCATATATTATCTCTGCTCTTCTCTTTGCATCACAGTCATTCAACTATTACTGGAGACCCAAGTGTTTACCCCTTGCTTCTGGGTGATTTCAATAGTGCTAAGCAATGAACTACCAAGCCACCACTTTCCTCGAAGACGGAGCGTTTTACTGAAACTTTACGCACTATAAATAGGAAGAAAAAGGCCAGTTCATAGGTGTATTATGAAAATGACTTGAGATATCTTTTAATGACTACACCTGGCCTGGGGCACATTGTTCATACCAGTCAATTAACTACATATTGTATTAACAGTATTCTATTCTACCGAACCCCCTACCAAAACGAGCCGTCAAATGGCTTGCCATCGAGATTCCCCATTGAAATATCAGCTATTCTGCATTGCAGGAGTTGTTTTAATACTTGCGTCTTGGAATCAAGACACATAGAAGTAGGCTAAATCTTTAACAAAATTGGTGTAATGCATTCAAGTATTTTAAGAGATTCAATATACTGTTAAACATCAGGCACACATTATCCGCATATAGTACTTTGATAATAGAGGCCTAGCACCTTAGACTTTGCTCTAAACCTTGATATATCGCTCGAAACCTTTTGAAGAGCTCGTAGCCAAGTTTGCTTAGCCATTCTGAATCGATCAGCAAAGTTAGGCCGCGGTCATGACTTGGATGGGTGACCGCTGGTGACATTACTACTGAGCGCTTCCGTGCTTCGGAGGGCACGTTAAGCCGTCGGTCCCGGTTGTTGTCTTAGGATAGCAGTCGTTACAGCATGGTGGTAGGGCACTTTGCAAATGCCCGCCTGGCTAGCTACCACCCTCAAGTTGAAAATCTGTCGCCAAGCACCTAACGGTGTGTTTCGGCAGCTGTCCTTGAGAGCCAGTAACTCTAGGTTAGTCTGAACAACATCCTTAACCACATCATCACTTACCATCAGGTGAGATAGTGGTCAAAGACTAACCTATCACGCATAAAAAAATATCAAAAACGCTTGCGATTTATTGGATCTAATTGAATCTGATCACTTTAGGATTAACAAGCATGTCGCATAACAACAACAAAATATGTTACAAAGAGTATCGAAACTATAACGCAACCTTGCTTTACTCCTCTTGTAACGAGGAAATTCGTTTTCATGTTGAATGAGCTTCCATGACATCGTTGAATTGGCGAATAAGGTTAACCTAGTCCTGTCTTTTGAGAACGACCCATGAGACCTCGCGCGAATCTCTATTAAAAGCTTTCCCTAAATCGACAAAGCAAATGTAGAGAAACCATTGCTGTTTAAGGCTCTTTTCCTGGATTTGCTGTACTACAAAATATATTAGATCAATAGTAAATTTATTAAGTAACAGGTTGTTACTTGACTTCCGTCATTCGGACAGTACACTTCTTGATCGGCCTTTGTGTTCTGATTCCTTTTTTTAGTAAGGCAATGAGTGCAGGTTCGCTTAAAATAATTTATGTTTTTAACAAAGTGCCGAACAAAAGTTTACGAATTATAATGGCATTGTATTACCAGTGCAAAATAAAAAAAAATATAACAAGTAAAAAATGCGGCATTTGGATTCATGCGGTGACAAAATTATACAAGGTTAAATCAAATTGCAATTTTTGCTAACAGTGGAGACCAGCACCAATGGCAGGTCGTCGAGCCTACCTTGCTGTATCTCAAACATCGTTGGAAGAGTTCTAACCAGTGCAAAACCCATGTTCACTTCGGACAAAACGTTCAACACTAACATGGGTAGACTTGACTATTGCTACTTTAAGTGTTGGCTAAACAAACCTGCGCTTACATGCACTTAATTGCCTTATATACCCTCCAACAGGAGAATATGAACTATCCTCATGTACCAGGAACTGTAATAGAGTATTAATTGCCCTAGTTAATGTTTCAAAACAGTAGATATCAACTCCCATTTCTGCCGTGGGGGATGAAGTAAAAGTGTAGCCAAAGAAAAACTTAAAGGTCTGATTGCAGTTTCTTTCACTGAGTTGTGACAACTACTATAATTCCCAAGATGCCATGTTCGCCTACCAAGCTAGGGGGATTCTGCTAACAAGTATACTAAGTATACACTGTTCCAGTGCTCATTAATTGATTTTCTCCAATTTTTTTTCCATGATTTATTTTAGATAATACTCAAATTTGTAATTAAAATTTAATTACATTAGGAAATATCCGATTGTTTTGAAGTGATTATGTAGGTGTATATAAACGAGTTAGTACTTAGACTATTTAATATATAAGTTTCAATAGCATAACGAAGGAAAAGGGCCAAATCCATAAGAAAAAAATCTAGTAAGTACATTATTTAGACTGTTAAATATAAGTGTAAAAATATAGTTAGAAAAATAAAAAAAACTAATCATTGTGTATTGTATATTGTATAGCTGATAGGCTACTATCTTACCTGACGGCAGGTGATGATGTGATCGAAGATTTCGTTCAGGCTAACATAGAATGTATGTTGATTTGTAAACCAACCGGCATAATTACCTACTACGGGGAAAATATTTACAATAAAAACAAGCAAGTTATTTCAATAATTCTTTATTCAGTATCTGAGTAATGCTCACTGTCTACTAAATTAATTAATAACCTGTCTGCAATAGTATCGATTTGGCGATCATCTTGGCACGTTTTGTCTTTTTCTTTTATATCGTGCGCTACGCAGCTTCATTTCTCCGCGGTCATACTTAAACACATTTTGGGCTCAGAGATTGACAGAATTTACTATAAAAGAAAGTTACATGCACAGTGCATTGGATTTAGAATGTTACGTGTATATTTCGTTGAAATTATTTAGTTTAAGTGTCTGAATTAGAAGTGCACTGTTCATATAGGCTGATTTTATTTGTTGTATCAATTATTTTTTTCTCTATCGGTGATGTGAAATCTATATTTTAAAATATTTTGCCATAATTCCCACGCTTGACCAGCGTCTTGGGGATCACAGTGTACGATATAATGAATGATGGTCTACTGCTGAGCACAGCCTCCCTGTTATGGGGGTTTTTCATAATCCCCACGCTTGGCAGGCGTCTTTGGGATCGCAGTGTGCGCTGTTATGAACAAATACTGTATCAGCTGGATTGTCCACTGCTGAGCACAGCCTTTCCTATTAAGCGGCGTTTGCTATAATCCCCACGCTTGGCAGGCATCTTGGGGATCGCAGTGTGATATAATGAACGAATACTGTTTAAGCCGGATTGTCCACTGTTGAACAGCCTCGCCTATTGTGGGGTTTGTCATAATTCCCACGCTCGGTAGGCATCTTGGGGATCGAAGTGTCAATCGAGGACTAAGATAAACGGTTTACCTATAGCACTCCTGCGCGGCTCGCGGCGCAGGTCTGCCGTCCGCCGTCCGGGCGAAACATCGCTTGTCGGTTTTTCGACAAGCGATCAAAGGCGCGCGCGCGGCCTTCGGCGCGGCTCGCGCGAACACGCGTCGTTTACCAGCAATGGCACGAGCCAAGCTTCCAGATGGTGCAGAGCGCCCATTTGGAGTTTAAATTTATATTTGAAACACAAATACGTGATGGAGTGGAATTTTGAAATGATTATGGACTTTATTCATCATATGAAATCCAAATATGCAGGTCATAAAAATCGCATCCGCGGACAGCGTGGACGGATGGCACGGTCTGCGCTATCAAGCGTCGTTTATCACCACAGGCTCGTGTCCGGGCTAAGACGAGCCGGGCCTACATGGACGGCGATCCGTCGTCCGGCTTGTGTTAGCACGTGCCGTTTATCTCCACCTTAAAAGGGGTGGCATGTGAAGGCAACTGGCTGTTGAAGGCATTGACATATGACCACACTTAACGAGGGATGAGGTTTGGAATACAAATCACAAGTGGCACTCATATTTCTGTCTTGCAATTAAATATATATATAAATTATAAAATGCCGTCTTATCTGAGCAATAAGTTGAAGTGGTTGGTAGGAAGTGGGCCCCAAGGCTCCCGACAAGCTTCGAGGCAGTTGGTGACTGAATGGCACTGCTCAGCCGCCTTTAGAGAAAGTTTCCGTTACGCTGCATCGAAATGTTGGAACAACATCCCACAACCAATAAGAAATCTGCATTGTTTGCGTACATTTGGGAGTAATCTCACAAAATTTGTATATGCCCATCAAAAAAGAGAGGAACTTCATCTTCATGACACCACTGCAATTTAATTAGTTGTATGTGATCTTTACTTATATTAGAAAATTTATATTTAGTGAAATCATATAAAGTTTAATAAGTTTGTTAAATAGAAAGACAAGATTAGAATTATTAATTAATTAAGTTAGTATATGAATAGTTGTTTTTATTAATGTCTGTTCATATGGACAAACGGGTTTTTGTTTCCAAATATTTATTATCTGAGCGCGCACTGTTTATTCACACGTGCGTGAGTTCACCTCCCTATACTAACGGAAGACCAGCGCTGGTTGCAACCAACCAGCTTTTTGCTGAGTTAGTATAGAGTTGTGACAAACACTTTGTTTATTTTTCAATGTGTCCATAATTATATATTTTACCATTATGTAAAGTGTTTGTCGCAATTAAAGTTATTTATTCATTCATTCAAATATTTAGCATCTGCTCCAAGCATTTATCTTAGTTTTTTTTATTGGATAGGAGGGCAAACGAGCAGGTGGCTCATCTGATGGTAAGTGATCACCGTCGCCCACAAACACCCGCAACACCAGAGGTCTTGAGGATGCATTGCCGGCCTTTGAGGAGGAAATATGCTCTTGTTCTGTATAGTATATTTTTTTTGGTACCTACAATACACAATTTGCATGATATTATAAATTTAGTACCTACTTGGTCTAGAAAGGACGATTCGAAATAATTAAATATTCCACTCATTCACCATGGGACCAAATAGTGAAAAAAAAATAGCTTTTTTGATCTCAGGTAGGATAGCGGGGTAAATTAGTAGAATCGCTATTTCACTGCTGAACAGTTTAATAGTTGATTACTTTTAAAGACATATAAATCAAAATATTTGATTGAGTTGTTGCAACTACGTAATTAAAAGCCAAGCAAGTTTATCCGTATTTATCGTGAGTATTTTTACTTTCAGTTAACAGATTTTATTTGGAAGCAAATATGACCACAGGACATTATCTGAGTAAGTAAGGAATGCAGTCAATATTATTATAGGTGATTAAATAATTTTTGAAATAAAATTCTCGTAGGTTTCACACAACAATTGTCAAACGAAATGATATATAAGAAATTCAGGTAGCTGATAAAATATACACTAACCCCCAAGAAATTGTAGATACTTTTAACAAATTTTACATATATAAGTAATAAAAACAATACGAGTATTAATAAAAAAGATTACATCTCGAGGAAATTATTTGTAGTTTTTTTATTTTTTTTTATTCATGATAGGTTCGCGTTTGACCACACCCTGCCTGATGTGCATTGGTGTGGTCTAAGATGGAGCACGCTTACCTAGAAGAAACCTATTTACTCTCGATTTGAAGACACCAATGTTGTATTCATCGGGAAAAACTGGCAACGGTAAGGAGTTCCACTCTTTCGCAGTCCGCACGAGAAAAGTGGAAGCGAAGCGCTTCGTACGAGTCCTGGGAATATCAACCATGTACGATGGATAAAACTATGTATTTGACCCCAACAGACCCGTTAGCCATATTGAAGGCCATAAAACGTCTAAAACCTTTAAATTCCACTGGCTCTGATGATTTCAACACAAAAATGCTGAAACTATGCGCCATGCCCTTATGTGTTCCATTAAGCCAAATCATAAACTTATCGTTCCCAGACGGAGTATTTTCCGACCGACTTATGTTTTCGATCATAAAACCTATGTTTAAAAAAGGTGATAGATGTGATATGGGCAACTATAGACCAATAACATTAATACCTATATTGTCAATGGTTTTTTAAAAGGTAATGTGAGTAAATTACCTTTTCAAAAAGTTACTAAGTTCCATTCATAAAAATTCAATCTTAAAACCGGAACAGTTTGGTTTTTAGAAAGAATAGCGCTACAATACACGCTTGCTTTTCTCTTTTGAAATTAATAATCGAATACCTAGACAAAAAGATGCCTGTACTAACTATATTCCTAGACATGAGCAAAGCATTTGATTTTGTTTGTAATAAACCCTTACTCATAAAGCTAGAGAAATACGGAATTAGAGGTAAAGCTCAGGAATGGCTTCAAAGTTACTTAGGCTCTAGATATCAGTGTGTTCCAAATTATAGGAAACGCGAAAAAAATGTTTTATTCTTCGTACTCCCTAAATAAAGACGGTGTTCCTCAAGATAGCATTTTAGGACCATTGTTGTTTCTACTTTATATAAACGATGTGCCAGTAGCTGCGAAACATCAATGTTTCTTATTTGCGGACAATACAACGATCGTTGTCACATGTAAAGATAAAGAAATGTTAGAATGCGAAACTAATAAAGCTAGTCATAATGTTATTGACTGGCTCCAAAATAATAATTTATATGTTAACTTAAATAAGACCAATTTTGTTGAATTGTAAACGTATAATAGCATACCAAATAATGTCAATATTACATGTCCAGGACGCGTGCGAGCGAAAGCAGCAGGTCGCTTTGCTTGCCGTGACGTCGCAGACCACGCCGTGCTAGCTGCCAAGCTACGCTACTACAGAGTGAACGGACATCCTTGTGCATTGCTGACATACTTATTGCGGAACAGATGCCAGGTGGTGGTCAGTGACGGTGGTGAGACGAGGCCTGATCCGTTGTCAACTGTGATGGGTGTACCCCAGGGATCATCTGTGTCCAATATCCTTTTTTCGCCACTGTTAAATGAATAGCCCCATACTGTCGTCCCTGCGGATATTTTCTTGTATGCAGATGACGTAGCCGCTATGTAAAGGCTAAATCAATTGAGGAACTCGAAATCAAGTTAAATTGAATCGCTTATGAATTAGCGCATTGGTTCCAGCAGAACGGTCACGTCCTCAATCTGATGAAAAATAATTACGTGCAGTTTTCTTTGTACAATCGACCTGTGAGAAATTTGGTTGTTGAAATTAATGGTGTACCATTACGACAAGTTACTAACATCAATTTTTTTGGATTCCAAATCGATCGTTTGATGACATGGGCTTCCCATATTGACAAAATATGTGCAAAACTAGGCTGTGCATGCCGTACTGCCCAGTTTGCCTCTGCAGAAGTTATTCGTATGTGATGATGATGATGTTTTTTATTAATTGATAGTATATAAAATTTTGACTCCAGGTCTTTCAAAAGATTTATTGCAAAGGCAAAGTCGGAGCATATTGGCAGAATCGGAGAGTGCATTGGTGCCGATCTTCTAGGCTCTCTCTTTGCGTCTAACTTGACTTTGGATGACCAAAAGAACTCGGTAAACCGACCATACCCCCTCTATGCCGAACATTATTTTCCGGTAATGTGCAGTAGGTACGTAAACTACTCTCTAGATATTCATAATTCAAGTGGACCTGAAGGCATTCTTCCTATAGTGCTGCGGACTTGTGCTCCAGAGTTGAGACCAGTTCTAACGTGTCTTTTCCGGCTCTGCTACACATCAAGCGTTGTCCCTAAAACATGGAAGACGGCTTTGGTGCACCAGATCCCTAATAAATGTGATCGCTCAAATCGGTCCAATTACCGCCCTATAGCCATAACATCTCTGTTGTTCATGATAATGGAATCCATTATCATCAACCAGCTTTTGCAGTATCTAGAGGAGCAGCAGCTGCTTAGCGTTAGCTATTACGGTTTTCGTCGAGATCGCTCAGCCGGAGATCTTTTGATATACCTTACGCACGATGGGTGGAGGAGGTGGAGTGGCCAAGGGTGAGGCGTTGGCGGTTAGTTTGGACATAGCAAAGGCCTTTGATCAGGTCTGGCATAAAGCTTCTTTCGAAGCTTCTTTCCCCTCCAAGATATTAAGCGAGTGGATCTCCAGTGTTTTAGCATTTTCTGCATTGCACTGCCACAATATAGAACTAGCTGTTATGTGAAGTATTTCCGAACTTTTACGACTTAGAAAAATTTTCAGCGAATGTTGACATTGGATGTTTGGCCACTTTTGGCAAATCATTAATATTATTAATAAAAAGGAGTGGATCCAGGACATTAACCTGAGATACTTCAAACTTAACATTACGTACACCGGAGGTGTCAATTTCTTCCTTTTTTCTGTTATTGTTAAGTCTTGTGAAATTGGGTTCTTGTATTCTATTTGTCAAATAAGATTTAATAAGGTCAAACACATTACCCCTTACACCATAAGCTTGAAGTTTGCTCATCAAAATGTTACACGTAGTCGAACGTTGGGTTCATATCGCAGTAAATAGTACTGGCCTGGCTGTCTTGTTCTTCAGTTTCACTAATTGGGGTAAAATGAACACATAAAAAACTTTATACGATGGTTTGGTTTATTTACTTTTTAGTGAGTTTCAGATTTCTTGAGGGATCGGTCGATTCGAGTGGTCTTCAATGGCTGTTCTTCCGACCAATTGAGTATAAACGCCGGAGTCCCTCAATGATCAGTACTCTCCGCAACGCTTTTTCTGCTGCTTATTAATGATCTGCTTAAGCCCGGTATTTTTGGGTACGCAGACGACAGCACCGTTGTGGAGACTTAATATACATCTAACGCACGAACCAGTGCATTACAAATCCAGTCTCATAGGAAAACGATGGTTCAGCGCTTGATCTTTTCTCTGAAGGCAGTCCCCGATTGGGGTAGTGCCAATCTGTTTAAGTTTAATGTTGCTTAAAGCCCAGGCGTGTCTTTTCTCCGCCAAACGGAGCCCTTTTCAGCTGGTTCCTAATTTGTCGATAAGTACCATCTCGAGCTTCTCGGCATCACATTAACACCTACTCTCAATTTCTCCTATATTGAGTCTAAAGCCCAGCTTGCCTCAAAAAATCTTGGTGTTTTGGCTAAGGTGAGACAATATTTCACACTGGGACAGCTGCTTAATCTTTATCAAGCGCAAGTCCGGTCGTGTATGGAGTACTGTTCTCACCTTTGGGATGGTTCTGCCAAATACCAGCTGGAGACACTGGAAGCTATTGAGAGGAGAGCCAAGAGACTCATCAATGACGACGTTGTAAGCAAGAGACTTCAAAGTCTCGAGCATCGCCGCAAAGTCGCTTGCTTATCGGTTTTTTATCGGATACATTTCGGGGTGTGTGCCACAGAACTATATGATTTGATTCCGCTATTCCCATTCTATAACCGGACATCCAGGGATACTCAGAAGCACCACCGCTATATGGTTGATATTCCATTTACCATAACAAAGCGATTTGCGTGTTCATTCATCATGCAAACCGCCAGGGAATGGAACACCCTGCCTGAGTCTGTGTTTCCGGTTAAGTACAATATGGGGGTCTTCAAAACGCGAGTGAATAGATACGTTCTGAGTCAGCGCGCTCCATCATCGACCGCATCATCACTTAACATCAGGTGAGATAGTGGTCAAGTTAACTGCTACGCAGTTCAGTATAATTTAAAAAAATACTTACGCACGATACCTATGCTAATTTAGTTATATCAATATCTGCTATTATCATAGCCCTCGTCTATCCGTTATTACCAAGCCGCTCGGGCTTAAAAACCTTTTAAGGTTAGGCCACGGCTTGGGCTTATTATTTGGTATCCTCGATTGAATAACATAACAACCACTATTATAGTCGCGCGCGCAAATTTTAAAGAACGGTACCTAACTGTTCAAAAACATGCGAATTTATTTATTTTAATATAAAAATAATAATTGGGAATTTCAAAAATAGGTATATGCTACAAAATATTATATGTATATATAAAGAAATTGGCGGAAATATTCCTGAATTTCTAGTTCCAATGTTACACCTGCCTTACTTTGTTTATTTACATCTTATAAGTGTCGTTTGAAACGTAAAATGTATTATTTACTCTCTTAATGGCGCAGTACAGTAAAAAAGCACTATAACTACAAAAATTGCGAAACTGAAACAAAATAGGTAATGAAAGTAACCTTAGCGCTCTGACCGTCATTTGTCATTGAATTCAAAGATACTGCCGAGTCATACCACCGTTCATATATTTATACTGCGATCCAGGTCTAAATGTCTAGCCTAAATTACAATCATAATCTTATCATTAAAAAAAATAAGATTATGTCAAAACATTCTAGAAATAAATATTCAAACAAAAACACACGTGACGTCATAAACGCCACGTAGCCAAACCGCAAGAATTTTTGACGCGTTTAGATTCTACACGAAGCATTCTCAGGAGGCCTTAAAAGTCAAGTATGATGGTATGTCGCGTCATGAAAATTAGGCGGAGTCACTCATTGACCTCTATATACTGGACTAGACATCTCAAACGAGCAAAGTCGAATAGGTAGGATAAGCCAGCCGGCATGTGCTCACCCCACAGATTACCCCCTCTTTGTGGCTCACCCACACGCAGCTGGGCACTCATTAAGATCACACGCGCTTTTCGACGAAAATTGTGTATTCAAAATGCCATCCTGCGTCCTTTATTAGATACTGCAGAAATCAGTTGGGAAAAACAAATAAAAGCGATGGAATCACTTTTCACAAGTAAGTTCAGATTTTGGAATTAAACACGCCCGAATACTTTATTATTTTGTCGATTTGTAATCGCGAACGACAATGCTTCACGACACAGCACAGGCAGCCATGTTGACGGAGTGAAATTCATAGATTAAGTGGACAGATATGACAACTAGCAACATTGAGTATATTACCTATTTTTTACTCACGTGACTTAATCAAGTGCGATTCTAATTTTTATTACTATTATTATATGATTACATTTTTTTTACTATTTTAATCCAATGCAAATATAAAATCTAGACTTAAAAAAGTTAGTAACACTTTGTTTCAAGTAAAAATATGCCAATTGTACATTTACTTTCAAAAACTGAATAGTGTAGTTAGTGACCCTCAGTAATACTTATTTTTTTTAACTTTACTTTACTGTTTTTTAACTAATATACTCTTCACAATGTTTCGTAGGTACAAAAGCCATGTCCGTTCTGTGTGCTGATATTCTTTGATAATGAGAAACCATACCTTAAAAGTAGTATAGCGCTGCATGTTTGAATAGTTTGGTTAGATGATGCAATTAGCTTAAGCGCTGTAAGCGAACTTTAGTAGGAAACATTAACCTACAAGGGTTGGGGCGCTGCGTGTTTGGATATCTGGTTAGACTATATAAATAGTTCTAGACTGCAGGTCGATCTCGTAAAGCGCTGAAGCGCACTTAAGTTTAAAATTAGCAAAAATGGCAGACTTTTGTCTCAAATGTCTTCTCTAGTGTAACGTAGGTATATCTTGATGGAGTCACTAGATATTAGGATTATGTCAAAACATTCTAGAAATAAATATTCAAACAAAAACACACGTGACGTCATAAACGCCACGTAGCCTAACCGGAAGAATATTCGACGCGTTTAGATTCTACACGAAGCATTCTCAGGAGGCCTTAAAAGTCAAGTATGATGGTACGTCGCGTCATGAAAATTAGGCGGAGTCAATAGATATATTTTAAGTTTTTAGGTGATTTTAAATATGTTAGTTTAATTTTTTCTTCAAATATTTATTATTATTGAAAAGGAATATTATTAGTTGGTAGAACTTAAGTAGTATTTTATACTAAAGTTAATTCGCATATATTTAAAGTCTTCAATCCGAAGTGCCTATGATTTAAGTAACCGTTGATCTGGCACAAAGGATTATGTAAAATTGCTGCTTGAAATTATTGGACAAAGCAGTACACCTACCAATTCAATATTGTTTCGTATCAATTGTAATAAGTGACAATCTACATTGTATTAGCTGGACTACAATATTGATATTGCGGTAGTTATTTAAAAAAAAATTATAGCCTCGACGACCTCAAAAAGTAGTTATAGAAAACTCACTGAATTACACATAGCTTTAAATTTTGTTTACAGTTCTCCTTTTAATTTCCACAACATTATTACTTGAAGAATCGGAATGCTCCAGTGAAGAAAAAAAATTGGGTGTTAACAGATATATGAGAAAAGCAATGTACCGTCGACGGCCAAATCAACTTAACTTCAAAATTCCGATGGAAAATTTGTCTCGACAAAACAACAGAGAAAACGATAGACAACCCGCAGCAGTTCCTATATTATTTATCCTTCGGACCTTGATGCTTTTTATAAATGCATTACCCATATAACATTAACAATCAAAAATAGTTATTATTAAACATTACAAATTTATATGTTTTGTCACTTTCGAACATCGACTGCTGTATTGTAAATCGTATTATTTTATTTATATATATTTATAACTCGCTACACGATTTTCCAGCGTACACGTCAAATGTGTCAACACTTAATAGGAAACTTTTATTCATAAGATTATCGTCGCACCCATATTACCCGAAGGGTTAAACAGAAATGTCAAAACTTTAAAATTATGGCTATTTCAAAATTATGGCAAAACCCCCGTATGATAAGCATAAAATCAACTCTCCTCCAGTCCCCAGCAGCTCTATTATTCCTGGCCCCAGTAGCATGCCAAATAACGGTGGAATAGGGGTACGAAGAATCCCGGCTACCGCTCTCATAAACGACGACGACATATTATTATAACATACGGACGCTCAGGGAGGCCTACAAGATTATCGAGCTGGAGAAGGAACTGAACAAGTTATGCTGGGATGTCATGGGATTGTCGGAAGTCCGAAGATAAGGACACCGTTATCCTTGATTCTGGTAACTTGTTCTTCGTTATTCCACCGGGAAGGTCAAACAATTTCAAGTTAATATAAGGTTTCTTGTCTGGGAGTTCATTGTCAACAATATTGAAGTAGTGAAAAGTGTGTCGATCACGGTAGCATACTCAGAATCACTAAACACAACTTCACTTTCAAGTTTTCTACCACCGCGTATGAGCTCCCTCGGGAACCATTCTCTAAATCAAATTAAATTTATCCTGACCCTATTTCCCTTTCACTCTTGTAGCTTTTGATTGTTATTTCATCGGTTCATAAGTAATGAGTGGCCGAGAAAGTTTCTCATCATAATCTGTTCAGGCAAATTTTTAAAATAGGTTAATAATAACAACTCCTTCCTTGGTATGTGTATAAAAGCGCAACTATGGAAATTTGTGGACGTAGATTCGATTCCTAAGCTGGAACAGTTATTGGGTTATTAATTTACTGTTTTGACAAAAGTTGCATTTACATTTACATCATGCAAGTATACAATACACAATCCAAGTGTACAATAGTTATTTGTGTAACAAGAGAGCAAAGTCGTTTTTTGCTGCGAGGGCTGATTTTGAATTCTGAGCAACCGAAGGATACAATGATTGAATCACGAGCGTAGCGAGTGATTCTAAAGTTAAATTCTGAGTGTGGCGAGGGATTCCAAGGAAGGGGTTCAAAAAATTTTTGCTCTTGTGTAACATACATAACTTTTCACTTCAGCAGCAAGAACACTTTGAAATAAAATAATAAACAGGAATAGATTAGAACAACTATTAACTTATTCAACTGTTTACGCCAGGCACGAAATTTTATTCCCGCTCTTTTATTTAAATTTAGGCGTATTTGGAAATAGCACCCATATAATTTAAATTGTTCCTTGAGGTAGCGTGGGGACAAAGGGTTGAACAGAATACTGTAAAGGAGAGATAATATATGACCATTCCGGCGACGACGAATAGGGAGCCACTTGAGCTTATTACGAAAATCGGAGACATGGTCATATTTGCGTAAGCCATATATAAATATTATTAAGAAAATGTGTGGTATGGAGGTAGATGAGGCGCTGGATTAACACATATCATACATTTTATCATCATTATTCATCACTACGCGGGTGTAACCGCGGGGCGCAGCTAGTAAATAATAAGGTCAGGTATAGATTTTCATACCACATTCCTTCACAGCTACGGATGGCAATGAAATTCCATATAACCTATCCCGCCGCAGATTTATAAGGGAGAAACTTATAAGCCGTCTGAACGAGCAATGAGAATCTTTCTGGATATGTGTGGCATAAAATATATGATCGTATAAGAGTTAAGAATATTACAGTTCTTTATATACCTACCTATTCTATATTCTATATAGTATCTTTCTTCTCACGAAGGCGCATCCTATTTTTGAGTGTCTTTACTACCACTACTGCATTGAAGTGGTTGCAACTACACTAAAAAAATGAGATAAATAAATTAGATAAATAATAATAATAAATAAATCTCTTACCATCATGTGAGATTGGTCAAAGATGTTAATGAAGAATGTCTTAGAAAATAACTGTTAAAGTAGATTTGAGATACAACAAAATTTCTACAAAAGTCTAGGAAACTTGGCTAATGCCAAATTGATTGTGTTTTATTAATGAAATAGCCTATGTTGCCAATTCATCAATACGTCCGCGGGGATGCTTGACTAAAACTGAGGTCCTGGGGTGTTGCGCCACAAGATCGAAATTAAATAAATTAAATTTTAAAACAATAATAGAAAATAGCAATTAGTGACAAGTTCGTCTATAAGGAATTAGAAATACGAGAGGTAATTAGTTAAGAATGAGCCAGTTCATTTTTTAGTCTGTGGTCGTATTAAGGTTCCACGTCTTGAAATTATTTTTCAGCGAAAACTGACTATTTAGCTGGCAAAGCTGGCCGCACAAAGTTTACTATTGAAAATGTGATGAAAACAAGGATAGTTTTAACATACTCCAAAATCCACATATGAAATAATTACCAGAATAATGCATTGGCACGGAGAGAAATATGTAAAAACGCTTCGAAATTATATGGTAACTTGAGTAATATTATGGTACATGTTGCGAAAGTGTAAACGATATAGCCGGGTCAGTTTCTTGTGATCCCAGCTCTACAACGCGCATCTACACAAAGCACGCAGTGTTCGCTCATTATATTTTCGCAAGAGGAGTGAATTAACTAAGTAGAGCAAAGCACAGTGCAGCATAGCTGGCTGTTGTCTGGGTAGACACCCTTACGGTGAAATAGTGATCACCCAGCGTTACGACAGTTAACACCTGTCACAAATCACACTTGTTTAAATTGTCACTGACAGCTGTCACAATTTTATAGATTATTTTAAGAAATTTTAAACAAGAAGCGAAACTAAAAACTGCAACATCAACTGTCACATCTTAGGCCTTATTTCAAAGTTAATCCAATAGCAAAAGTATTATGCTTTTCAAAGGAACAATTCCTTTATACTGATATAAAAGTTGTTATTTGTAATATCGATGAAGCCGTTTATAATTGGTTTCCACTCTAGTGCAGTGGATGGAGGGAGAAATTTGAAATTCCCGTCCACCCACCAGTGGGAAATTGAAGTAAAACTACAAAAATCTAAAATGTCAAACTATTAACTTACATATTTGAATTTTTTTTTTCATTTATTGTTCTTTTCACAATTTATTCTTAAATCTATTAACATTCTTCTTCCAATATAAAGTTCATCTTCCATAATAATTATTTTGTTTTGGTATTTTTAGCATTTTATGTGTAATATTTCTAGTAACGATTTTATGCGATACCGGTATTTTTATTTCCATGTTATAAAATTGTTCAATCAATAATGACATATTCACTTTATCTTGTACTGACATATTCCAAAACTCAAATATATCAATTAAGTTTTCTTTATATTGTTTTTTAATATTACCGGGGACTATTAATTTTAGTAATCTGACTAGTAAATTTAATATTTTATCAATAAATGTTTTAAATGTTCGGTCATAGCTTGTGATTCCGTAAGATATAATGGAGTCCGCTAATGTCACGTACATATTTAATAGAATCTGGAATGGTACTTTTGGTATAATTACATAAAATTTTGCTAGTATAGCTCTCAATGTACCCAGTTAACATACAAAAAACTATTTCTTTACTTGCAAAATATTTATTTCGCTAACATATAATTATCGAAATCACTATTTGTTATGGGTTGTAGTTATCCCCATATTGCGCAGTTTGACGGACGCATATAGCACAATGTAACTACGTTGTCCTTATGCTTATGTTTATGTATAGGTTTAATGTGTTTTTTGCGAAGATTTTTCAGCTGTGATATTGTTGGTATACCTAAATTCATCATTAGGCTTCCATTCAGCGTTGGTAAGATCATTTTGTTTCGTTGACTTAGTTGCTGAACCCTTAAACTCCCTTCGTACTGCTGCACTTCTACTGAAGACACGAACGTGAACGACTTCATCACCAAAAGTGCAATAAGAAACATCCCAACTGGAAAATGTTGGGAATATTGTAACATGGCTTTGCATATACTCTAAGAGATTAATATAATTTAAGATGCCAGTGTTTTAGTGCTTGGATGCTATCCTCTGACCATTATCTCTTTCTTTGTTCTCACCTTTGGGATGGTGCTGCCTAATACCAGCTGGAAACACTGGTAGCTATTGAGAGGAGAGCCAAGAGACTCATCAACGACGACGAATTTGTAAGCAAGAGGCTCCAAAGTCTCGAGCATCGCCGCAAGTCGCTTGCTTATCGGTTTTTTATCGGATACATTTCGGGGAGTGTGCCACAGAAATACATGATTTGATTCCACCATCCCCATTCTTTAACCGGACATCCATGGATACTCAGAAGCGCCACCGCTATATGGTAGATATTCCATTTACCCGAACAAAGCGATTCGCTTCTTCGTTCATTATACGAACCGCAAGGGAATGGAATACCCTGCCTGAGTCTGTATTTCCGGTTAAGTACAATATGGGGGTCTTCAAAACCCGAGTGAACAGGTATCTTCTGGGTAAGCGCGCTCCATCATCGACCGCATCATCACTTAACATCAGGTGAGATAGTAGTCAAGTGCTACCCAGATCAGTATTAATAAAATATATATATCTCACCTGGTCGTAAGTGATAACGCAGTAAAATATGTTTTGCAGCCTTGCCTAGGATCACTGCTGTCGCTGGGTGTTTGCTGACAGATTTCTACGTAGGCATCATTCTGTGCTTGAGCGTGGTAAATAACCAGGCAAGCAATCTTAAAATACCCTACCACCGTATTATAACCACAGGCATCTTAAGACACAACCGGTACCGACCGTGTTTTACGTGCCCTCCGAAGCACGGAATCACTTTGTAGTAAACCCGACTAGCCCATCTAAGTCTTGATCGCAGTTGATCGGTTAAGGACGATAGAGCAAGCTTTCCTTCAAAATACAGTCAAATAGTCTCGTATACTTAAGCGATTTTTTATATGAATTTGCTAGACATACTAGTATCGGTAACAATCTCACTGTTCTCCGTACGTAACACTTGACTACGTCTGGATTATAGCGCAGATGTATCTATCGCCCAGTAGTGTCACCTACTATAACGTGCACAGCACTACTTCCAATCAGAAAACTGACACAACGGTGATTGAGTTTTGCTGAATAAGCCTACCACCTAGAAAAATGTAAGTAAAACAAAGTGTAGCATATGCTCACATCGAAACTATTAACAACGTACGTAAATTTTGCAAAATCGAAGGCAAAAAAATAGTCGCCCGTAATGAAAAGCCGTCCTTTTGAAATTGACTTGGGATAATCTGATTTAAACATTATTTTAATTTAATTGTTATTGCTTTAACTATAAGTGTTCAATACCGTTATAATCAGTTTTCAATTAATGTTGGTTGGTATGGGAAATGTTTCTTTAATATTCTAATACAAATAGAAAATGAAATAAACATTATTGTAAAAACGTGTGCGAAGAGCTAGAAAATCATGATGACTAATCGCAAAAGGCATACATTAAATGAATTTAAATATTATTTTTAAATATGTGTGAGTTCCTAACGTATTTACCTATGGTTCGTGTTGGTGCACAGGTGCACTAATTTTGTCTACCAGGGTTCTAATAAAATGTATGAAACTATAACAAATATTTTTACAAGTACTTAAGGGGATGACCGTAGTGAAACGCGCACTTTTGGAATCTTCTTGTACTGAAACTATGAGTTCAAATTGTGCGAAAAAAATATATCATATTCTTTAATTCTTTATTAAGTGAATTAGTTGATAACTTTTTATTAAAACTAATTAGTTCATATGTAATAAATTGTAATCGGCGACCCTTTTAAGATTGTTTTTTATTAATTTAAGAGGCATAGTTGAAGTAAATGCAATGATTCTTTTTTTTTAAAATAGCTAATACTATACTCTAATGAACTACTTACTAACTTGTGTTGAAAACATTTTTATAAATTTTTGGCACAAAATTCTGTGATCGCGAGAAGAAATCGCAACGAAAATCAGTCTGCCCGCAGCGCTCGGGCCGTTTGGACGTGGGATCTGTGCCGTTTGTTTCGCCATCATTTTTGTGCATTTATTTTACGAAATATTACAATATTTTTTTACCATACGTTAATTTGGAAGTCATAAATTATTGAAACTCAAGTTAAACATTTATTGGGGAAGTACTTTTGTTTATATTGATTTATGAAATCTTTATAATAACTTTTTTGAGCGAGTTTATTAAAGTTCAGACAAGGCATTGTTAATTCCTATTTTAGTAGGTATCTAGATTTTTAACCCTTGGTAAAATATTTCATTTTGTTATATTTAGGCTACTGTACAATTAAATGAGAACTTATTCCCAAAGCCCTTAACACACTTTCCGAGACGACCAACTTCTTTCTAGGTATTTAGATATCCAATCATTCAAATAAAGGGAACTTACCTATATCTCTTTTATCTCATTGATACTTAGTATGTATTTAGTCGGATTAAAATGTGTGTTACATCTGTATGACTCCGCTGTTCTTACGTACTACCTCTAAAAGCATGTACCCGTAACTTTGGAACCGTTACTTCTGTAGATAGTTTCAATTTTCATAGCAAAAGTGATAATGTGTACTATTATTATAATTTTATTTTATATATTGTAATAAGTGGGGTTCCTTAGGAAAAGTGACCCGGTACAATTCTTTTCGTACAACTTTTAATGGCAGCAGTCGAATGAGACTTGACAAAAACCAAAATGACATATTCAAGATGGCAGGTAAAATTCAAATTGCTCCGATCCGTCTGAAAATCAATATCTGGGTGGTTTTGGGCGTCCTTATTTCTAATTTAGAAATTATTTTTCGAAGATATTTTTTTTAAGATGGCCGCCATACATAGATGTTTTGAAACCATTGACTTAAATTGTTCTATGGGAAGGAGTCATGGGGAAAGAAAGTATTCTAAACAGAAAATAACAAAGTGGTTTTCGTGATAAGATAATAATGGGAAATATAAATTACGCCTCATAAAAATGACGCCTGCCAAGTGAAGATATATGACGTATCTGGTAAATGGTTACAGATAAGTAAAGGAGTTTTGAACAAATGACATAGGGAATCGAGAAAGCAGTCAAATGACATGCAAAAAAATCCAAAATAGCAGAATTCAAGATGGCTTCCATACAAAGTGCTGCAGTCCGATTCGAGTGAGTAACTTGCGAGGCCGAAGGCTGGGGTCCGACTTGGGAATATTTTCCATATCTTCAAATGGTCTCCATGATGAATGGCCGCGATAACCGAAGCACCTACGAGTGGGGTTCTTTAACCAATGTGACTCAGAAACTTGGTACGATTCTGCCTGTACCACTTTAAGAAGCGGTAGTGTGAATCTTATATGGCGGTTTCATTACAGTTATCTTTTGTATTGAGCATTGCATTGGGATTATACTTCTATTAAAATTTTGAACTTTTATTATATTATTATTTGCGTGTTATCTCATAAATACACTCTAAAATTGCAAACTGACTTTCTATAACTGAAATTATACCTATGCATAGTGTTTATTTACCTATAGATATATAGAAATATGGTCAAGAGTTAAATTGCAAGTTTCTGTTTTAGAGTTGGTAAATGGTAGGTATATGACAGTAAGCCCAAACACAAATTGTTTGACAGTTTTTTTTAAACAAGGTTCATTTTAAAATTAAATACATATTCTCACCATTTTTCTTTCGGCTTTTTTCACTTTTTCTACATAAGCGTTATCACACATAATAATAATAATTTAATTTCAAAAAACGTTTCACATGTTGTTGCAGTAAGGAATGCATAATGTACACATAGAACTATAAATAAGAACAACAAAAAACATGTGTACTTACATTGTATGCAGGGCACAAATATGCTCCAGGACGTTATCCGCACCAACCCAGTAGTTGGTGCGGATAACGTCCTATAAGTTCAAGTACATATATGACGAGTAGGATATATTGTGCTGTTTTTGGTTGCATGAATTCGTCCAAACCAAATATATTAATTGTAAAATAGCTGAAGGTATCTATAACCAAGTAACAGATATTCCCTGTTCTCCACCTTGTCCATGTTTGCCAAAACAATTTTTGATTAAGCTTTATACTTTAAAATTCAATAATAAAGCATTTCGTACGTTTCAGTCGAGGTGTAAATATTTTTTACTACCAATCTAAAACAACACGCATTTGTACACACTTCCTATTCAATTTACAAAGTATTTTATCTAAACTAATATAGGTAATGAAGAGGAAAGATTTGATTGTGCATTTGTTTGTTTGCATTGAATAGGCTCTGAAACTAATGGACCGATTTGAAAAATTCTTTCACCATGAGAATCCAACATTATCCCTGACGAACATAGGCTATAGAAGATTTTCAAAAAAGTTAGGTCGTATGTAAACTTCGATAACGTAACATAAAGTGCGAAAAAAATACCAAAAAAAAATCGTTAGGTATATCGCATACGCTGCGGAAATTATTGAAAATAGAGCCAAGTGATATACTACAATTTTATAGAAGACATCTATAAAAAGTCCGCAATACTATAAGTCTAACTATTACAGTTATATCACAATAACTGCTTTTTTATATGTTTAATTTATAAGTTAAGATTTTTTTGTTAAATAACCGCGTGAAGCCGGGGCGAATCAGTAGTTTGCTTATATAAAAAAGTATATTTACAATCACAAAACAATATGGAAACACAAAGTAGGCAAATGCAATTAAAATGCTGGATGCGGGCAGCCGTATCGCATGTTTACGTACCGCGCGGCTGTAGGTAGTTTTTTCAAGGACAGGGCCGAGTTAAAATACTGTATAGATAATATTACCGTGGTTTCGTACCGCTTCATGAAGTCAAAATACTTTTTTGAGCAAAATATTGAGATAATACTTTTGAATTTTAAATTATAACCTCGTTTTATGAACCCTATAATCTCAGCAAACCACAAACCAA
This sequence comes from Plagodis dolabraria, assembly GCA_963854805.1. Classification (NCBI taxonomy): domain Eukaryota; kingdom Metazoa; phylum Arthropoda; class Insecta; order Lepidoptera; family Geometridae; genus Plagodis; species Plagodis dolabraria. The sequence goes on along the minus strand of OY978443.1, from coordinate 3,801,443 downwards.
TTAAGCTCCTACTGGCTCTTCCTACTTGCAAATTCTGTTGATATGCAAGATGGGCACCTTTCTACCAAATTTCAAGAAGATCGATTCAGGCAATCGAGATTTATTGACGGGGAAATATACACTGCTCAGACCTCCACCGAGACCTCGCTTCGCTTAGTCTATTAAAAAAATATCATTACCTACAAGTGATATTTTTTTTTTACCTTAGAGGTTCTCAGTATCTGCAGATAAAAATGTTGTTATCTACACTTCTGTTCTGCCGCTTCTAATAGCGCACGAAACTCTACAATTTTAGCGACGCTATCCGTGGTACGGCGACTAGTGCCGCCGTGCGCCTGAATATTTTTATGAGTTAAAAGTTGACGCCCATTTCTTTTAGCCCCGCCCGAATTAGAAATTATTTTGACTACGGTCTTGTCCTTAAGAAAACATAAAATAATATTTTAATAAAAACCCTTAAAAAAGTATATATATATATATATGTATATCTCGTCACTATATATATATATATATCTAGCGACGAGACATGTCCGTGCGCTCGGTGAGTCAAGACCTCCTGGAGATGCTTCGTTTAGAAGCGAAACTAGTCGAATATTCTTCCATTTGGGCTGCGTGGCGTTAGTGACGTCACGTAGGCTTAGCAGGAAAATTAGGCGGAATTGTCACTAGATATATATTTTTATACATTTTAAGTGTATTATTAAAAATATTATTTTACGTTTTCTTAAGATACTTTTAAAAATATTTGTATTGTTAGATATGGATTTCCGCAAAGCAACGCCTGAATCTATTAATTAAAATATATGAACTTGAATTGATTGAAAGATTATTTTTTATTATTTTGAGAATTTATATTTTGCAATGGTCTTTTGATGTTAAGAGCAAATATATTGTTATTAGCAGTGTTCCTATTTGTTGCAAGCTGTTTTCTGCGAAGACGAATATCCGTAGCCAAGCCTCCCCATGAAGCAGTAATACAGTATCATCTGCTTAGATGATAACCTAACCTCCACATCTAACAGGAATAAACTGTTTTAACCGACATGAAAAAAAGGAGTAGTTTATCATTAGGTTTTTTTTTTATGTTGGTCAACTAAGAATTTTCAACCGATATTAGTTCCTTTTTTATTTGTTAGCTGATGCTTGTCGTGTGGTCCCATTTAAATTTCATCAAAATCGGTCAAGCTGTTTTTGAGTTACACTCCAATAACTGAAAAATATTTTCCTATCTAGATGATATAGGTAGTCGTTGACAGTGAATGACAATCGAGCCCGTAAGTAGCATGGTCACTAAAATGAGTGAAAAAATAATACTAAAAAATTGAATCGGCTTCAACACTCAAAACTGTGAAATAACTTGCCGAAGTCGGTACCATGCGCATAATATTGTGATAAAAGGTACTTTCAAACCATGGTACCGACTTCAACAAGGTATTTCATATTTTTTATTGTTGAAGTCGGTGCTATTTTTTGGTATTTTATATGTCTGGTATTTTTTATATGTGCATTCTACAAGGAAGTTAATAGTTGCTTTTTAGTTACAGAAAAGATCTCGCAGTAAAGTAAGTTAAATGATCGTCATCACTCAACTCGAAAAATGTATGGAGTTTAAACTTCTTAGGTGGTTCAGTCGAGTCGTCAGCGTCCCTTATCTCAAGCAATGAACGGACTCATTTCCTTGGCCTGCCTCCTTAAAAGATTATTGCTTCTACTTTTTTTATTTTGCTGATATAATTTGGTATCACATGTGTTATAAATACTCTGACTTACCATGTTACAACTGCTATATTTACTTATCTTATATTCCACAATTCGGGTAGGCTTACTGTCAAAAATGTATAGCTGTATTACTGGCTTATATTATACATGACACTTTGCTTATTAAATACAGTAACGTCCTTACACCACGAGACTAGACCACGGCAATATTATAATCTTTACTACGTCTTGACTAAACCAGAGCTCTGCACGGAATGAGCCTCCAAAACTGCCTCCACTTTCGAATATTATCTTTCTTTGTGGAAATCAAATGAATTACTTTTAAATGAAATATTCAAAGTGCGAGTCCTAACAGTTTCCATCAATTGAACACCTTTTAAATAAATAGTATCGTTAAAATACTGATATCATGACACATGGAACGTTGCTTTATTCCGGTATTGCGTTGTAAGTTCATCCAAAGCTGGTGTGATTGTCTTTATTTTGTAAAATAGTAATTAAGGCTATAGACGCCTATATAAGCATATTTGGTTAAGCGTCTCGCCCACCACGCGCCAACCTTTAAATTCTGAAAATTCTGCCATTTTCTACCATTTACTAGATATTTTGACACACGGAAGAACACGTCAACCGCCAAGTCTGACAAATAAATTTTAAGTTTGGGCATAACTTAGTTGTAATAAATGTTCTTTCAAAACTTTCTTATATTGTTGTCACGTTAGAGGATAAATATTTATACGTGATGTCATTTATCTATACATGTATGGGCCCAAATAGCGACAGTGCTTTTTCGCATAGTTGGATGATGAGACAGGTGAAAACACTGTTCTTTGTTTATGACGATACGTTTGATGATCAAACAGTGTGTTAGAATGAGTCTTCAATATTAACTTGTGAATAAATATTTATCTAACGGTAAGGATTTTAGCACTTGTTTGTTCTGTGCGTGACAAGGACGGGGAGCGGAATGCTTGTTAGGAAGGAAAGGGATAGAATGATTATGCATGTCTTCCTTCATATTTCTAACAAATACGATTTCGGCGTTAACAAGTATCTATTTGTTTAGTTGGGTATCTGAAAGGTTTTAATAATAATAACTTTAGCCGTGAGATGATGGTGATGCCCGTTGAGATCGCTCTACTCGTAAGAGGTAGACTTTGAGTATCCCCCAACTGTAATACAGTATACAAAAATTCAACGGCAAACAGCGAAATAGATTGATATCAATAACTTTTGGTCTCCTATGGCCTTAATCTGAGATAGTATATTTATTTAGATAAAAATATTAAAATTCTTGAAGAGTTTTATAATTGAAAGCTTTATTAACTGGCCTTACTTTTTCAAAAGAGGTTCAACATACGATATAAAAAATAAAATTATTAGAAACCGCAGCTATCACGTTGCTCAAATTATTAACTGTAGATATTATTTATTGTAGATATTATTTTTATTTATTTCTAAAACAATATGTATATAATATTATTTTAAGACAAAATCGAATTAAAATCGCAAATCCAAATGAAATAAATTTGGTACAAATGAATATAATAAATCAATCTTTATTACATTATAATATATTATAAATAGTACATATATAATAATTTCGAAACTATGATAACCGAGTGGTAATAGTTATAGACGTGGCTATGGATACCGTCCAGTAGGTCCACGGTTCGATTCCCACCACCGGCTTGAGCTTCACAGCATAGTGTAAGGGTATTTTGTGAATGCTCACCTGGCTAGCTACCAAGTTCAAGTAGAAAATATATCACCAAGCACCTAACAGTGTATAACGGCCGCAGTCCTTGAGTCAGTAAAATCACAGGCACATGAGATGTCTCAGGGTGACGAGCGCAATGCAATTCTTCACTTGTGACGAAAAAATCTATTATACGGCTCTCCGTATAATAGATTTTTTGGTTAGTCCGCTTAGCATCAGGCGGGACTCGGGGTTTTTACCTCGCAATATATCATACAAAATGTAACGGTGAACCCGTGACAGAAGAGTTGATCTTTGGGAAAAACATTCTACATTGTACCCAAAAGATAAACTATCAAAAGTGAGATTAAATTTTCATATATATTTTCATATATTAGCTATATTATGACTCTGAACATTGTAAGATTAGTGGCCTATGTGGGTTTTTCATTTATACAAATAGTTAAATTTGTAACACTAATCGGTATGAAAACAACGATTGGTATCGTATTGGAAAAACCGTACAATTTTACATATTAAATATATTGTTTATAAAATATAGTGTGATGATATCTAAAATAAATATATTAAGATATAATTAATAGTCATTATTATAACCGGGATATTTACCGTGTGTATGATTGTTTATGAGCTCTCGATATTTCGGCACTGTTACAAGCGCCATGATCACGAGTACACTGAAGTCTATGCGAGTGGATGGTAGGCACTAAGAGCTGCAGACGAACCGGTCTAAATTCTTTCTTGTACGTTTCTGGTAAATATCCCGGTTCTAATAATAACTATAGTTTAAATGACCGTGACAGTTTGGAAAGATATAATTTGCTTGATAACTACGAATAATTATGTAAAGAAGTGTAAATCTGATACAGTGACCGCTTTGATTTCGGACTCGTCGAGTCCACAAGTAACAAAACACGCACAAGTTTCCAAATTTAATCGATTTGATTTGGCGCTTAGATATGATCGCGTCATATTGTCACTACCGTCATTCCTTAAGGCCAAACCGCATTTTCATACAGAGAATTCTAAGGGTAATAAATAATGTTCCGAACTACTTTTTGATATAATGTAAAGTTCATGTTGCACTAAACTATCCAGGGTAGTCAAGTATTGGTATCCAAAATATTGCTATTTACTCCTTTATGTTATTCCCGAAATTTTTCATATCCGTATGATTTCTCCAGAATTTTTTTTTGCAGAAATAAATAACCCAAAAGGACATTGATAAATTCAGTTGAAACTTCTCGCGGTACCACTGCATGACTTCAGCCCACGCGGCGAACTGAGAGCGCGGCACGGTACACTTTTTAAACCACGCCCGCCGCGGTACAGATTGCGTTCTGTTGTTTTTGAGCTCGAATTACATTTCTTATCATTATTCAATCGTAGCTTGATAAATATTTATACCAGTGAACATCACTTTTTACCATATAATTGCTGTGGGCTCATGTATAAAGGGTGATACTGTCCAGCAAGAACGCTGTTGGGTGATAACAGTCCTGACCATTTTTTCACATCGATTGGTTCTTCTTCTTCGACTGACAGTTGGCTAACCTGATGCTCCATTACAGTTGTGTCGTAATTGCTCATTTCTTTTTGTAATGCGGATATTGATGATTGCTGATGTAAAATGGTCCCAAGAAACAGAGCGACTGAAAGAAAAATACCCAAAACAGAATTGAAAATATGTTAGCCAGTGTTTACATGTTTACATTGAACATTTTGAAGCGCTCGTAGCAAAGTTTGCTTAGACGTTCTTAACCGATCAGCTAAGTTAAGCAACGTCCGTCGCGGTCATGACTTGGATGGCTGTACTTACCGCTAGTGACATTACTAACTGAGCGTGCGCGTGCTTCGGAGAGCACGTTAAGCCACGGTTGTTTTCTTAGGATGGCAGACGGTTATAGCATGGTGGCAAGGCAAATAAGAGATAGTAGTTAGCTAAAAAAAAAACTACCTTAAGGCTTATAATCAGACCCTGAATTTATTATCAAGAAAAATCAAATAAACTCAAACATGGAAGAAATTAATCACCACATTGTTGAGTTAAGTAGTTGGGCAGAGGAAAGGAGACCAAAGACGCAACTTACTGTATCAGTTGGGTTGTCCACTTCTGAGCACAGCCTTTCATAATTTTGCCATAATCCCCACGCTTGATACGCAACTTGGGGATTGCAGTGTTACTTGTTAGATACCAGTTCCTCATAAGGCGTCGCTTATTACTAATATTCATGATTTTCGTTCGATATTTCTTTTTCTCTGACGTAACAACAGCGCCAAAAATGTTTTATTTTACTTACAATGAGATATCTTCAAATGCCATCATTTAGTAATAAAAAAATAATACGAACAATAAAACAACACTACAGCTACTACAATAAAACCATTTAGACGACCTATAAGTCATAGCAGACTCATAGGTAGTCCAAATGCTCCAGCCCACTACCAGTTGGCAGCGTGCCCAGCATGCTGGCAGCATTCCCCCGTTATATTGCAATGCTTATTCGTTGAATCAAATAGGTACCAATTATAACTAAGATACAGGTATAAAATATAACAATAAAGCAACCCCTCATTACATTTAGAAAATTATACGGGTAAGTAAGTTATGAACATAACAGTACCTAATTACAGTACAATATATAAATAAACAAATATAGTGTATTAACCCTTATTTTCCTTCTTATTTGACTTATTGCTGTAACATTATGTAATTATTGTACATAAGGAATTATTAAGAAACATAACTATATAATGTATGGGAAAGCACGGTGAATCATTAAGCAGTAGGTATGTTTATAAAAATTAATACGTTTATACATAATTATTATTTAGTAACCGGGTAGGACTCGCACAATATTAACTGTGTATTTCTCCGATCAGTTTCGTACTTCGGCGTTCATACTTACACACAAAAATCTTCATGATTCGATTTAAATCTTCTTTATAATTCGACTAACTTGAAGACTGTATTATCTTGTATTTGTCTGAAAATGTGAGAAAAAAGGTATGACTTAATGAATTATTATAAAAAAAATCATATTCCCAATACATTTGAATTAAGAAGAATACTTTTTTAGTAAGTTGGTACCCTGGACTTAACGCTAAGTCCAGGGTTTATGTAATAGTACAATGTTTGCCTTTGTAGTATCACAGTATTTAACCAACTTACTAAAAAAGTATTCTTCTTAATTCAAATGTATGTTCTTTATTGTTTTATTTTTAATGTTTGTTACGAGATAACTCCGCCAGTTATAAACTTATTTAAATGGTTCTATTATTTGTTGGGAAGACTATTCTTTCAAATAAGTGCCATTTAAATTACATCAAAATGGAGCGATTACTTTTTAAGTTGTAGTGAATTAACCAAAATATGTATTTGCGAACCCGGATGTTTTCTGGTCGATGGTGACTAGTATTTAAATATTATTTTAATTATGATCTTATAAGCAGTGTGCAGAAATAAATAAAAAGAGTGAAAAATATATTTAAAAAAAGACGGAACCGATATCCAGCACCATAAAGTTTTGAATAACTTATGGAATTTGGCCATTGATGTGTGATCATTGTTTTGAATTAGCATGGTACCTATGTCACCTTCCTACCTAGCAGTGGGTAGCAGGGGGCATAAAAGAAAAAAAGATGAGAACAGATTTAGAGATATATTGAAGATGTCAGATATAGTAAGTATGAGAAGGGTCGTGGATTACAGACAGGTGGCGTGTGGTAGGCTTCCTTGTTGAAAGACTTATCTCCGGTAAGTGAAGAGTAGCACGTGCTCAGCAGCAGGCGCTGTGATACACTCCGCTCGAGGTCAGCCTGTGAGCCGCGCCGGTAGGTCGTCCCAGCCAGATGCTGAAGAGACGGGTCCGTGGGACCGTAAGGTGGCAGCGGTTGGCGAAGAAGTTGCTGGACCTTGTTGCTTGCAGAAGCTAGCGGGTTGAGGTGAAGCCAGGAGATTTGGATCTTTCTGGAACCCCAAGAACGGGGTTGAAAGCTATTGTATTAAATTATAGTAAAGAGAATTAAGTAACTATTTCCTTAGCTCTTCACTGTCCGGTTGGCTCGTAACAAGTGAGGGAGCACTTTCGAATTGTAGCCACCTCGAGTCTACCGGAAGTTTGGTCCTCAAAGCATTACCAAATAAGGTAATGCTTCGCTGCTAAATCGATAGTGAGGATCAGAGCCAATGGGAGGCTTTATTACTTTGCAATTTTTGCTAAACAACCGGAAGTTCGTTGACCGCTGACTTTAGTCTGACGTTCGCTCAACTTCGCACTGTCGTGAAGTTGGTACGGTACGTACATATTTATTATTGCGACCTCTATAGGTTTAGTGAAAAACTAAATGATTTTAACTACAATCGGTACTACAGTGAGGTGTGCAGACAGTGTGGAAGCTAACGGTCATTCATATATTTATTATGTCAGAGTTCGAGCAGATGGCGCTGCTCTTCAAATTGTCTGATCCTAAGTAATTATTCTAATAATTTGTATAATTTATTGTACCTGGATTTAGCCAGGTTACACCTACTTCCACAAGTTGATTCATGCTTACTTTTTAGTGGTGGAAATCGATCCAATTGTTTTGTTTTTCATATGGCTCAGTTTTACTGGACTGATAACTTATATGAGCACTTTATGAGATGTATATAATTTTTTTGGTGTAGTTAAGATTACGTAAGTTTTTTATTTATTTTCTTGGCTATATTTTCTGCATACATATAGATTATCAAAGTAAATATAGAATAGAAAATGAATAATTCACACACTGAAAGGAGCTTGGTGCCACTTTTCGATTAAAGGTTAATAGGTCACTTTAGCAAGAGCCTGACTTGGTAGGTATCACCACAGTGTTAGATATTCAGCTCTAAAGCAGTAGTTTCCAAACATGACTGTGATAAGAAATTAAGGGCGATGTAGCAAGTAAAATGACCGGGCAAATGATACTGAAGAACTCACGACTCGTAAGTGTTCACCACGACGAGTGGTAAGCGCAGTGCAGTGTCGAGCAGAACGAGAACAGTGACACTGCAACTGTAATGTACAGGTTTGATTCTTACGATCAAGCGGCTGACTGAATCATCTCCTCACTACTTAATATAGATAGCGAGCCTATTGAACATGCAAATGCAAATAGTATATTATACAAACACTTACTATAAGCCAATTGTAGAATTAGAAATCACCAGTTCACTATCAATACTTATTACCACGAGCCTCGAAATCTCACACTCCTTAGGATATATACCCGTCAGCCAAAGGGTGAACTTTTATATAAATTCAACTTGTTATTAAAAAAACACGCATGTAAATATAGTTTAATATTAGACCTATCGTTTCTGGCTTAAATCCTTTTTCTTTTGGACTAATAATTTTTTTTTATTATATAGCGTTTAGTATATAGCACTCGTTTTTAGGAGTTTGAACCAGTTATTCGTAGCTCCAGATTTATTTAAAAAGTATGGTACACATGTATAAACTTCCCATTCTAGACAGTTCATTATATTCCCCATGTTTGTGTCGCAAAAGAAATATTAAGAACATGCTTATTTTTCTTGAAAGAGATGCTTAAAATTGGGTCTTTCTTTTATCTAAAATTACGAGTTTTTGAACTAGTGTAATTTCAAAACTGTATAATTTAATGAAAATCTGATGCACCACAAACCTAGATATTAGGGTAGTGATTACGTAGGTAAAAAATCATTCAGTTTTATTCGCTATTATTAAAATGAGATTAGAGCTGCGTTTTGTATGGGGGCGTTCGTCTAAAATATACCCTTAAGTACTACGATTGGTTTTAAAATAACCATTATAGTCATGGATTAAAAAATCTGCTTGACGGGCGGACGGACTTCGTCCGTCCATCTGTCACCAGGCTGTATCTCAAGAACGGTGATAGCTAGACAGTTGAAATTTTCACAGATGATGTATTTCTGTTACCGCTTTAACAACAAATACAAAAAATTGGCCAAGTGCGAGTCGGACTTGCGCACTTTAAATCAAAAAATGTTAAAATATGAAGTGTAATGTTGTGTAGCTAATGATTATAGTATTTGGTTTGATGTTATACAAGAAACCATTAAAGTATTGAGTTTAAGTATTGGTTTCAATCAAAAAGGATTGCCTTTCAACCTGCCTTCTAATTGCTTCATCATAAGCTTGCCCAATGGAATGTGTGCGGAACGACAGTTATAGAAGGTCGTACTTTAGTCAGACTAAAGTATTCGATATCGGATTTATTAATTGTATTTTAGCCTGCCTTCTGTCAAATCGAGCCCAAGTATTGTATAATTTGGCTGAATTAGGTCTGAATAAGACTTAATTCAGTCAAAAATGTAGGTATATTAGTTATCTAATTGGATATTATTATTAAGACTTAATTTTAAGTTAGTGGCGTTTTTGCTAACGTCTTACAGGACGATGTGGTCGCTCAGCGACAAAGTCCTTTCAATAAATAAAAAAAAAAAATTGCTAATCACCAACCTCTCGCATTAAGCTTACACCTGTTCAATATCTAGTTACCACGATAACCTACAGTTTGGCTGCTCCTAATAAACTTATTACAGCAGTAATAGCCTAAATAGCCTTCGTTACAATATCGAATTTTATACCTCCAATAAAACTTAAACTTGGCACTCAATTAAAATGTTCAATACATATCAAGCATTATGGTGTTTATATGATTGCATAATTTGTTTAAGTGATTAGAAACACATAAAACACACAGTCAATTATGTTATAAGTTGATTAGTTTGATAAAAAATGAAACTGTTTTTTTTTTGTAAGAGAAAATATATTTGTGCGAGATTGTCCGGGGGTGTTTTTTATTGCTAATAGGCTTGCCTTTGACCACTATATGTTGGTAAGTGATGATGTGGTCGAAGATGTTGTTCAGGTGTGTTCCGGCAGCTGTCCTTGAGAGCCAGTAATTCTAGGTTAGTCTGAACAACATCCTCGACCACATCATCACTTACCATCAGGTGAGATAATGGTCAAAGGCTAATCTATCAGGCATAAAAAAAAAAAAAAAAAAAGATCGTTTAAGAACGGCTAAGCAAACATCGCTAAGAGCGCTGCAAAATATGTATGGTATAGCAAGGAGTACTGCTACTAGACATATATCTGCCGCCAATCAGTAACATTCACATTACTGTGTACCGGTTTGAAGGCTATAGGTGCCTGTGACTGTGACAGGCACATGAGACTTAACAACGTTATGTCTCAGGTGCCTCTTAACACCAGGCGAGTCTCGTAATTGTACCATGATATAAGCATAAAAACAGTTTTTTATGCGTTATAGGCAAGCATTTGGCCGCTATCTTACCTGATGGAAAGTGATGATGTGACCGAAAATGTAGCATGCTTGCCTAGAAGATACCGATTCACTCTAGACTTGAAGGCTCCCAAATTATACTGTTCAGGAAACAAAGACGCGGACAATGAGTTCCACTCCTTCGCTGTACGGATACGGTTTTTTAACAGTTCTTTGTTGCTCACTTGTCAGTTGTTGAAACATCTTGTCGTACCTGCTACAGGTCTTTTCAAAACCAACGGTATGCTTTTATTTACAAAATACTGCGAACTATACGGGGTTATTGGAAAAATGCTAACAACCTCTTTGGGTTGACTTCTGCTAGTCCTAACAAACATTTTGAGATAATTTTTTTTGGTTCTGAAAAAAGAAGGGCTTTCCTTATTTTTGTATTTTTTTTTGTGTTTTAATGCCTACTCCGTGCCAAGAGTACCGTCGTGGTGGTAATTTTTTATAGTTATAGGTATTCACGGAACATGCACGAGGCCCACCTAATGTTAGACTGTAAATTCTGCCTATAACAGATGCATTTCGTTACATGGCAAATGCATCGCGCCTTGTAGATTCTGTTATTTTACTGCCTCTCAGGACCTTCTGCCAGAACATACTCAGAGATACTTGGTGACTTGTACTTGAGGGTGGTAGCTAGCCAGGGGAGCATTCGCAAAATGCCATCACACCATGCGGTGAAGGTCAGGTCAGCGGTAGGATTCGAATCATGGACTTGTGGCACCGCAGTCCATAGTTATAACTGGACTTACATTGCTTCAAAATTACGAGTATGTTATTCAAAAAAAAAATAATGTTCCTAAATATTGTAGTATAATATGTGAATTGTCTTCATAATCGTGGAGCATTGTTAACCGGCTTCCAAGTTAAGTATTTAGTTATTATTGTGCCCGTACATTCACTGCTTAAATTGAACTACGAGCACTTTAGCCATTGTATGGACACGGAAACTTTAACGAATACAAGAAGTGACCATAGCCTACAATGATAAAAATATCATCATGAAAAAGTAATGTTGTGAGATTACAAACTCCAGTTTTATTATGAATTCATACGAAATGTTCTCATATTTATTTTCTGTTACTGACAAACATTTCCCTTGAGTGCCAGGATAGAGTATAGCTTATAGCGGTATTCTCTTACCTCGATGTCGTAAAAAATTACTACTTTTCTACAGAATTGTCAACACTTATATTGCGACCCCTGGTAACTATGGAACAACGCCCTTTTCGAAATCGTTTTCATAAAGTTACAATAAAGATGGAGGCATACCGGTTTTACCTATGTCTCATATATTCTAGCTCTTTTTATATGACTGAGTACATTTAATCGTATTTAAAATTAATGTTCATCAATCCGCAACCTGTGCTCGAGCCCGTGGGGTGCCGGGCTAAAATGTCACCCCCCCCTGTTAATGTCGTAAGAGGCGACTTAAGGTAAAATACCGAAAGGTGGGCAGCAAAGCCTTCTAAGGAACTGATATCTTAAACTGCAATCCCCAAGACATGTGCTAAGCGTGGGGATTTTGGCATATCACCCTTAATGGACGAGGCTGTGTTCAGCAGTGGACAATCGGGCTGATACAGTACAGTACTTCGAACCGTTAGTTCTTACTTTTGCCCAGTAATTTAATTTTCTACAGTACCCTTTACGTCTTGGAGCGTTCGTAGTGAAGTTTGCTTAACCGTTTTTAACAGATAGAGTTAAGTTGGAGCGGGCGAGGGAAGACGACGTTCTCTCTGACCCGCTCCAGCGTAAACGAACTGGGGGAAGGAGAAGGCGGTTCGGGCGCCTTCTCACTCTATCCTAGTGCTGTGATCACCGGTGGAGAGTCGGGAGATCTCCACTGGCTTGCACGATCCCACACGTCTGGGGAATGGCTCCAATGAGCTGGGTCATCCCTCCATTAGCCGGAGTCCGTCACCGGTGACGGGCCAACTGCTAACGCAACCTCATTTCGCCTTGATGAGGCGGTGGACTGCTCATCCCGGGTTTTTAGTGGGTAACCTCACTTACTACCCTCCCGCGGGGGTGGTAAGGCCCTTCAGCCGAGGACTCCCACATAACCACTCTGCTCCCCCCGGGGCAGGGTGGTATAAATAAAGGATGTTCCCGGGTCAAAAAAAAAATGAGTTAAGTTAAGCAACGGTCGCAGCGGTCATGATTTGGATGAGTAACCGCTAGTGACATGTCTACTGAGAGCTTCCGTGCTTTGGTGGGCACTTTAAACCGTCGGTCCGGGTTGTTTTCTTACGATGGCAGTCCATATAGCATGGTAGTAGGGCATTTTGCGAATCCCGGCCTGGCTAGCTACCACCCTGAAGTAGAAAATCTGTTGCCAAGCACCTAACGTTGTTTCGGCAGCTGTTCTTGAGTGACAATAATTCTAGGTTTGCCTCAAGAACTTCGTCGACCACACCATCATTTACCATCGGGTTAGTTCGTGGTCAAAGGCTAGCCTATCAGCTATAAATAGAATAAATTTCTAAGCACACTAACTGACAATGTGTTTTTATCCACTAAGACAGATCTGTATTACCCTGGTAACAGTTTATTCATTGAGCAGGTGTAAACATAAGAAAAAAAACAACACAATTTCAATTTAACTTAATCTCCCACTGGGTATATCATGTTTGCTTGTCCTTGATCTGGGTAAGTAAAATATAAAAAATACTGAATGTATTGCTTTTTATTGAATAAAATGGAAAATCGTTTTCCGCAATTTTTTGAAGTCGCAAATGGGAAGTATTTGTCGGTGCCGGACAAAAGGAAAAATTTTCCATGATCACATTTTCCTGCAGCCGTCGATGTTTCCAGAACTATCATTGTAGCAATTAAAAGGAAGACTGAAATAAATCACAAGGTGTATGAATCAGTTACGGCTCAGTGGCATTGGTTATGGACTGCCACGCAGCAGGTCAATGGTTCGATTCCCGCTGCGGGCTTGAGCTTCACCGCACTGGTAGAAGGGCATTTTGCGAATGCCCGCCTGGCTAGCGACCACCCTCAAGTAGAAAATCTGTCGCCAAGCACCTAACGGTGTGTTCCGGCAACAGTCCTTGAGAGCCAGTGAAGTAACAGGCACATGAGACTTAACAACTTTGTCTCAAAGTGCGGGCGTAGTGCAATTCGTGACTTGTGACAACATGCATCTGTTATAGGCAGAGGTTAGTCTGCTTACATCAGCTGGGCCTCGAGCATGTTCCGTCACAATAACATAAAAAAAAGGTTGTAAATCGCAACATAATATTCCTATTTGTAGGTGATTGTATTTGCTTGGAAAGGGGCTTCAATACATTAAACGTTTCTGTACTACTTAGTAATTATTACTGTAACACTAGTGCATAGTTCTGCAAGCCTCGCTAGAACAAACTTTCTAGTCATAATAATATCAGTCTGTGCATCACGTACATATTTCCACCTCAAAGTGGTGACTGCTTGGAGATACTTTCAGTAAATGTAAATACTTACATTTACTTACGGTTATTTGTTTTAGCACAAGGTGGATACGTTATTCCGGAAAATCTCGTCACCCTGATTTAGGAAAATGAGCGTTTAAACCATGTGGTATATGTGCCAATATTCCTTTACCTACATGACTTTATAATTTTAGCTATTGCCGATGGATCACCTGATATAATAATATAATACACATCATGATAAAAATCTAAACCGACTTCTGTTAACATAAGGAAATGCCAAATCAATATGTTGAATTCAATATACTGAAAAACGTACATATTCTATCAATTTTATAAAAAAACAATATAAAATAAAAAAAAAACTAATATAAGAATAATTCATCGGGATTAATTGCAATTGAATTGAATTTGATTATATTTGCTACTATTTAATAAATATTTTTCTAAAGTCTATTATATAAATAGGAATTAAACAACTTTAAACGGTTTACATCGCGTATATTTATCATTATTTTTATCGATTTAAACCGTTTAAAGTTGTTTAATTACTATGTGTAACAATCGCGAAAACCTAAGACAACATTATGTCTATGATATAGCCCTCAATATCGTGTAATTATAATAATGCTTAGTTAAATTAATATAAATCTGCCTTGATAACTTAACATTGCATAGTTCATGTGTATTAGTAATATTTGGTGTAATTCTCGCGAATCTTGGACGAAAGTGCGGTGGGGTGCACGCTGATATGATCCATATGTCAACGGAAATTTGTTTGATTTTTTAGTACTGGCTGACAGCAGGTTGCTAATTTAGCAACTGTTAAGACCTTAACTTGTGGAAATAGGATCATGAAAACGCTATTCCATAGTTGCAGTATAGAGATCGTTACCTGTTTCTTTAAATCATCGCTTTAAGTTTCATCTGTGGTTTGAGTAGTTAGGATTTCCTATCACTGATCTATCGTAATAGAGATGTATTATTTTATGTTGATTCACATGATAAGAAAAATAGCACTGTTGATTTGTAAAGTACAATTTTGTGAGTAGTCACTTGTTGCCCATCTCAAAATTGAGAAAATAAACTACGAAAAATATTGAATGTATTATTTATTGAATCAAATAAATAATCATAATGCGCACATGAGCGGCGCTGGTTTCATGTAGGGCGAGACTCCTCTCCATACCGTTCCGTTCAGATCTAACGTTAATTGTTGTGGTTGGCTTATGTTATTTAATATTAGAATTCTGGTGTTTCTTCGTAACACTTGCTTGTGCTCCTGGTTGTCGCGTGCTTTGCGTATAGACGCAGTTGATTCCGAGGATAAAAATATTGTAAAGCACGAAACGACTGAAATAAATCATACTGTTATACAATTCTATAGATTTTTTTTTCTATTTCTATCTTCTTCTTCTAAGTGATGAAATCCGGGTGCTAACAGAACAACATTGATGAATGAGATTATGTCGTGTAGTTATTTTATTTCTCAACTACTGGCCCGATCCGGCTTTATATGGGTATTTAATAAAAAGTTAGAAAATATTCTATAACTTATTTTAATCACGGATAGTTTAGGATTAAAGAAAAAACATTAAACCTATTTACTGCTACCTCTATGGTGCCGAATATATCATACAACTTTTTTTTAATTTGTTAAAAACTCAGACTCGGAACCTTCTTGATGTTCTTTTTTCAATTTGCTTCCTCGCTGAGGTGGAATGAAAAGTTACGTGTTGCACTCGAGTGCAAAGATTTTTCACCTCGTGCTCTTTTGATTCCCTCGCTGACGCTCAGGATTCTAATTTTAGAGTCCTTCGCTTGCTCGGTCATTGAAATTGAACACGCGGTTAAAAAGCAACTTTGCACTCTTGTATAACAAATAACTATTCCGCAATGAAATCTGCTGCCAAACTCCTTAATATAAAAGTTTTATGCAATAATATGAATATATTTAATAGAATATGAATATATTTAATAGACTATGAATATATTTAATAGAATATGAATATATTTAATAGACTATGAATATATTTAATAGAATATGAATATATTCAATTTCTATTCATATTCTATTGGAGAAGTTTATTCAAGTCTCTCTTGTTACTCAATGCATACATGCTGAATTATTGAAACTGTTATTATAATTAATCCACAGTGACGAGTTGCAAAACAAATGGACTTATATAGCTTTGCGCACTTTGTAATCCTGTCACAGATTTTATGTTCTACTATTTTTTCGATTTTCAGATCTTTAATAAGTTTTAAGTAACTTCGTGAGGAATTTAATCCACAAATCCTTGTTTCACCTGAATCCCGATAGTTTAAAAACAATTGTCACATATATCATTTAGATACCCTTTTATTTCGTATACGTTGAGTGCCTTTTCGCATGTCGCTTGCCTAGCTAACGATACCTATACACAACGATTGTATCGACATGACAAAGCGCGCGATGAAGAGAACTTTTATTTTGATTAATATTAACAACTAAAAATAACGTTAAAAAGTGTATTTTACACATAATTCTTTGATTACTGTTAGTTGCAAAATGAGAAACTCATCATTGTTTTATGCATGCTGATGTATACACTTGAATTAAAATATATATTCTTGCACTATTTCGATTAGCATGTATGATTGCTCATTCTCAAGGAATACTGGAAGATTCGAGGGCTGCTAGACGCGCACCGCGGGCGGCTGCTCGCAACTCTCGAGCGCTCTCTGTGAAACTTGAGGAACGGCGGGCAGCAATGGAATCGCAGGCACGGTAGGGGCGCGTTCGTCGCTGTTACTGTGTTTACTGCACTCGTCAAAAGTGTGTGTAGGGTCTTCGCACACTATTGCAACTACGTCTGATTCGCGGGTAAACAGTTTGGCACTGGTCGGGGCACCATTAAGCAGTGGTTACCACGCAGACGGTAAACTCCAGCCACTTCCGTGGCACGAAAACTTCTCTCTCGCTAGTACGGATCAATCCGTATGAAATGTTTCGCATCTGTGATGAGAGCGTGCTCGGCTATTGCAGATTTCTCAATTTTAAGATTCTTAATGCACTTGACGTCTTCCGTCAACCTTGTTGGAATGATTCGTCGTGTTTCTCTCATATAGGTCTTGCCACTATCACAAGGTACCTTATTTAATGTTTAAACTATTATTGATAACTTCATATTTTTTTAATAAAACTACATAATATTTAAAGGATGGATACTTAAAAACATGCAAAATTACAATAACTACTTAACACACACAAGAGGTGTAAAAAATATATAAAATATAAATAATAATAACATTAGGACCTCTATTTTCCTTTGAATTTGAATTTGACACTAACTTATCCAATATCACCTGTAATAACGAAGATTTTAATCTATAATCTATAAGAGGCGACTAACGGAAAAATACTGGAAGGTGGGCAGCAGCGCAGCGCATTCTAAGGAACTGACCACTTACACTGCGATCTTCAAGACGCCTGCCAAGCGTGGGGATTATGGCAAATACCCCCTTAATAGGGGAGGCTGTGTTCAGCAGCGGACGATCCGACTGTTACAGTACTACGGAGGACTACACTGTAAAAATATCCTACACTATCAACCTAAGTACCTTGTACGTGTACTCTGTCTTTTCTCACGTTGATTTGTATTGTGTTAATCTCGAATCCCTCTTTTACCAAAAAATCCTTGGACAATATCGTGGGTAGCACAATGTTACCACAGAAACATGTACTAAGAAAATATATTATACGGCGTATTGAATGATCTGTTTATTCAACCAAATGAATTATTATTTTCCACATAGTTGCTTCGGCCGTACATAGGGCGGGGGTCCATGCCATCCCAATCCGTACAATTGTGATTGCGGATATCCACCTAATTGTGAAAACGTGCCTGACAATTGTAGTGGCCCAAAATATGGTTGGTTCAGATTATTTATGACCATAATTTTGCTCTCTCGTAACGCTTGCCTCTGCTCATAATCATTGTCTCGAATCTTGCGTATAGACGCTGATGTTTCCGAGGGATACAATGTCGCAATGCAAAGGAAGGCTGAAATTAATTACATCGTTATTCAATTACCATGTTTTTAAGTTTTAAGGCCATGGTAATATTATCTAATATTACCGTGCCACGGCTTCACTGGGTTTTTTATTACATATTGGGGATCATCATCAGGAGCTGATCATCGAAAACTTTCAGTTATAATCACCCCATTTTAGATGTTTGATGAGGTAAGGAAGATGATGATTTTAGTAATATGTTGCTGTTTATTTGTTACAATGTAGGTATCTTTTTGTTATTATCGTTAGCTTATATGAATTTAAAGTTATCGTCAAGATTTTGCCATCTTACCCAGTGCAATGTTATGTAATTAAATGTTTATTTATATATGAAAATATGATTAATTTTTAAAATATAAAATATTCTTTTATTTTGATTCTTTTTTACTCAAAAAGGTGTCGTAACGTTCATGCCCGTATGCCTGTATGTGTTTGTTTGCATGCCCCTTAAAATCAATGGTAATTTGGTAAGTACCAAATTTGGGTCAAAATAAAAGTTTTTTTTGTATTATTGTTGTTTAAATCCATTCTGCCATTTTTCTCTAACAATAGAATTTTTCTCTAACAACATTTGAAACACTCTTTGGCATTTGCATTTCATTGTATTTGCATAGACCCAAGTTTCTTCCACTATTACAGAATAGCACAAAAATTCATCCAAGTTGCGGTTGAACAACTCCAAAACTTCCTCCGAAGTTGTCATACGAACCATATTATGGTCGTTTGAGAGCAAGCGTCTATGTGCAGATGATGCGAACCCAAATGTTCCTTTAAATCAAAACGACCTAGCCATGAGACATGTTTATAGTCTCTAAGATCTTGGGCACTTTGGACGTTTTTTATTGCTGCCATATTAAACCAAAAATATATTTGTTAACATCAAAATTTTCCGATGCCATATAGTCACCGCAGACTATTTCACCTACTTTACTAGCGCGTGAAAAAGGTAATAAGTCACGGAATTATTTAAACACCGTCGTTTTGTATGTATCTGCCGCTCATACATTATCCCGCGTGTTATTTACTTAATTTATACAGATGATAATTTAGTCTATTTCAAGCCTATATCTCCCTTTCAAGTGTTTTCTAGAATGTAAAATGGCTCTCAAGGGCTTCTGTTGGAACACACCGAAATGTGAAAAATGTGATTAAAATCAGTCCTAAGACTGATTTTTATATAATTATATAACTGCGGTGGGGATCGCACCGTGGACCTGTGGCAAGACAGTCTATAGTTATTACCGCTCAGCCATCGTTATATTAAAATCTTACTGCTTAGGAGTTTTGGAGGTGAGTGGGAAAAACACACTTGAAGGTTTACTTCTATTGTGATAACACTATCTGGGTTGTCGAGTGGAGAAAGAACTATTTTGAAATCTAGAGATCGTGAATTAATTAACTGGGTGGAACAGTGTAATTGGGTTGCTGACAAAGAAATTCACAGCAGAAGTCTAAAATTTTATCACTATGCCCGGTAGAAGGTGTCTTCCTTATTTATGAGATTTCTCACAGTTTATCAAAAATGGTCTGATATTATATCACCTATTATTTCTGCGTGTGAGTTATAAGACTATTAGTTATATGGTGTAGCATTCGCACCGAGCCGAAATAGCTGGTGGCAGTGGTGGCTTAATACTACACTGGGATAATTGCAAATAAATACTCAGTAAGATATATGTGGGACTACGAGATGCCGGAGACAATATCAAACAGCACGTACCTGGGTATGCCTGTGCATCTCACTTAGGTTCCATCCAAATTCTTCGCTAATGTATTCTGAAGTTCTTTCCTCGCCGATGTTCCTCTGTTATGTTTTGACAATTCACAACGCCTGTATTATGCTCCGGAGCTTTCACAAGCACCAGCCGATGTTTTGATGTAAATTGACGCGATTAGCTACTAATTTTACCTAGATGCAAAGCTCCACGATTTTAATTAGAGCGCACTGTTCCGCAGTCGAATGGCCACTGCTTTGTCAATGACAAAATCGCATACCCACAATACCGATAGAAAAATATAAAATGAATAAAATGAGATGCGGTATGCTAGATCCTTATGATAACGAAACATCCCGCCCACCAAAATAACTATGGTATTTTCTGGTACAAAACATTTGGGGACAGAGACCGATTCTTAATAACACTTACCAGATATAATTTAGTGATTGTACCAAATCGAAGTATTTTGGAGGCACAAAATACTTTGCTAATTTACTTTAATAAATTGAGATGCGTTATTAAATTAACTACTTAAATATGAAATAATTTCCACACCAGGTGGAGATATTTCCACGCAATGTAGAATGCGTGGTTACGATATGAAATTATTTAAGTTAGTCCTCTATTGGGAGAGGGCATAACTTAACCAACGGTCTTTTTAGAAGTTGATTATTAGCCGTTTTGACTATTGCAATCCGAGCAATGCCATCAGCACCAGGTAGTAGATTTACAACTCTAGCAAGAGGCCATTGCAATGGAGCGCGATTGTCGTCCTTAAGTACTACCATCGAGCCAATTTGTAACGGTTTGGAATTTTCAGTCCATTTGGCGCGTTGTGTGAGAGTATTTAGATATTCGTGTTTCCACCTGGACCAAAAATTTTGGTGTAACGCTTGCAACAACTGCCACCGGCTAAGCCGATTAACATTGATATTAGTAAGATCTTCATCGGGGACAGCAGTTAACGGCTCTAATGTAAGGAAATGACCGGGCGTCAGCACTGACAGATCATTGGGATCAGAACTGATAGGACAAAGAGGTCGCGAGTTCAGTACGGCTTCTATTTGGACAAATAAAGTCGTGAGCTCTTCAAAGGTGAGCACTTGTTCACCAATCTGACGTGTTAAAATAGTTTTAGCAGCCTTAATTTGTATTTCCCATACACCTCCATGATGGGGCGCTGAGGGTGCGTTAAATTTGAAATCTATTTTTTCTCTGTTAGAAGCCTTTTGCATAAAAGAGGATAATTGATTTCTCGCCCCAACAAAATTAGTGCCACAATCAGCGTGTATGACGTTACATCGGCCGCGACGTGATACAAAGCGACGTAGTGCTGCGATGAACCCGTCTGTTGATAATGTCGAAACCACCTCGAGATGGACACACTTTGTTGATAAACAGACAAGCAAACATAAATATGCTTTGTCTATTTTGGCACCTCTATGTGGACCAAGTTTTATACGAAAGGGGCCACCAAAATCACAGCCTACGACAGAAAAAGCTTTCACTTGGTTGACGCGATATGAAGGGAGATCGCTCATAAACGGTTGCAGTGGTTGAGGATTGGTTTTATAACATTGGATGCATTTTGATAGCTGACGACGAATCGCGCGTTTCGCTGATACGATCCAAAACTGCTGTAGCAGCAAAAAATGAGTAGTGTTGATACCCGTATGCAAGTAGTTGCGATGAATGAAGTTTATGATTAAATTTGTGAGAGGATGCTCTGTAGGGAGGAAGGCAGGGTGCTTATGTTCATATTCTAAGCCTGCCCGAGAAATACGGCCTCCAACCCTAAGGATACCGGACGAATCGAGAAATGGATTAAGCTTACGAAATGGCTTTGGCAAAGGTTTGTGTAAGTTTAATTTATTTATTACATCAGAAAAGACATTTCGTTGCACATATTTTACAATTTGCATTAGTGCGTTGTGTCGTTCAACGTTATTGAGAACATTACTTTTATTTACCTCATGCGGCTTACGGCAATTGTTAATGAACCGATTGACGTATGTCAATACATTTACAAGTTTCTGCAAAGAAGAGAAATGATTCAGAAGATGCTCAAAAAGTGTATATTCTGGTTTTTCGGTGTCGGTTGAGCATAATGCTAATGTATTTCGCTCTTCAGCTTTTGCAGTCACTTCATCCTCATATGATATGTTATCTCTGTTTAATGGCCAAGATGATCGGTTTTCCGAAAGCCAACGCGGACCCGCCCACCATAGCGAGTTGTTAATAATTTCTATGGGAAATCGCGCGCGAGTGCACAGGTCTGAGGGATTGTCACCAGAAATAACGTGATGCCAACATTCGGTAGGAGTTAATTCTTGTATATGACTTACACGATTGGCCACGAAAGTGACCCAGCGCGACGAATGGGAGCTTAACCACGAGAGTACAATCGTGGAGTCTGACCATAGGTAAACCGCATCGATTTTAATCCGAGAAAGGTACGTATCACACACGAATTTGTATAGATCTGCAAGTAATACTGCAGCACAGAGTTCGAGTCGTGGCAGAGAAGTTCGCTTAAGGGGTACAACACGAGCCTTTGAACAAACAAAGAACACTTGAACTTTACCCGTGGTATCAGTAACACGCAAATAAATTACCGCGCCTAAGGCTGATTCAGAACTATCACTGAATCCATGGATCTCATAGGATTTTGCTATTGAGCAAGTCAATCGACGAGGTATTTTAAACTGAGCTAATAGTGGCAATTGTTCACGATACGTGTTCCAGGTATGGATGATCTCATCAGGGGGAGTCTCATCCCAAGCAACACCAAGAATCCAAAGCTTTTGTATTAAGCATTTAGCCTGAATTGTAACAGGGGATAGAAACCCTAAAGGGTCAAAGATTCGAGCTATTTCGCTAAGAATCGAACGTTTTGTACATGGCCGATCGGAGGGTTTGATTTCAAAAAAGAACGCATCAGATGAAGGATCCCATTTGAGACCAAGAACTTTCAAAGTTTGTTGCTCGTCATTGTCAAACGATATGGAGCCAGTCAAACAATGATCACGGGGCAGGTCAGACAAAAGTTCTACATTATTACTAGCCCACTTTCTAAGTTCAAAGCAACCGAGACTGAAAAGAGCGATACATTGCAGCTTAGCTTCCTGTGCTACTTCTAAGGACGAAAATCCGGTTGTAACGTCGTCAATGTATAAATCCGATAAAATTATTTGTTTCGCGAGTGGGTATACATCTCCTTCATCTTCCCCAAGCTGTCTCAAAGTACGGCAAGCGAGATAAGGGCTAGATGCCATCCCATATGTGACCGTTTTCAAGCAATACTCTTGAAGACTCTCGCTTGGCGAAGGTCTCCAAAAGATACGCTGATAATCGCGGTGTTCCGGTGAAATAAGAATTTGTCGGTACATTTGACGAGCATCTGCCATAAGGACAATAGTATGTTCCCTAAAGCGCAAAAGAAGCTGTAGAATATTTGGTTGTAGTTTTGGACCTATGAGTTGACTATCGTTTAACGATCGACCATGTAAATCTCTCGCCGATGCATCAAAAACCACACGACAGCGTGTTGATGCTGCGTCAGGACGTAAAACGCAATGGTGGGGTATGTAGTATTTTCCCTTGCCAACTTCATCTGCGGGAACTAAGGACATGTGACCGCTTTCGATATAATCAGACATAAAGTCTACGTACTGCGATTTTAGATTTGGGTCACGAGATAGTCTGCGTTCGATTGCATGGAACCTTCTCAAGGCCACATCGCGAGAACCCACGAATATCGGTTCTGATTCGTCTTTAAAAGGTATCTGAACCATATATCGGCCTGAAAAATCGCGAGAATGATCACGTACAAACTTTTGTTCGCAAAGCAATTCATCGGGAGTCAATTTCGACGCTTCTGGTAAGGATTCCAGTTCCCAGAAGCGTTGAACCAAAGTATTCAAATCGTGATCGATTTCTGGCAGTGTATGTACCAGAGCAGTGGACGTTAGGATAATCTTGCCTAAAAGGAGCCAACCAAAAATGGAGTTGAGTGCGGTAGGTTGGTTTACTCTACCCTTGATATGTTGAGGTAGTACAGAGTCAGCAAATACGTCTGCAGCAAAAAGCAGATCGATAGGTCCCGGAATATCGAAACCAGGATCAGCTAAGGTCAACGATTGGATATGTGACCATTCCGATGTATTTAGATGTGCAATAGGTTGATCGCCACATATCTTAGAAATAACATGCATATCCAAGTTAAAAAGAACGCGATTGTTAATGCCAATGGAGCAGGTAACGTCACCAGTAATGGGCGCCGCAGCGTCCCCCAGTCCACTAACGCTCGCGTTTGTTTTGACTGGTTTTAAGTTTAATCGTTTCGCTGCAGATTCAGTTATGAAATTGCTCTGACTTCCGCTGTCATAAATTGCCCTAAAAGATTGCATATGGCCTGAAGCATCCTGAACTTGTACGATTGCAGTTGCCAACAACACTGTGGTATTCGTTTGTGACCTTGACACTAAAGACGATCCGATGTGATTTGATTCTATGTTAGATTTATCGCGATGGAGTAAAGTATGATGTTTACGTTTACATGTGCGGCATGAAAAGATTGAGTTACAATTTTTTAGTTGATGAGACGACTTCAAACAATTATAGCACCAGTTTTTGTCTTGAGCAATAGTCATACGTTCGTCGACCGATTTTTCGAGATAATTTGGACACGATAAAATTGAATGAGGTTCATTACAATAAGAACATTTACTGGAGAACGTACCTATTTTACGGTCGCCTGTACTTTGCTGCGTATCGGTAGCGGCAACTAGTACATGCGACTTGTTACCCCGTTGAGGCTGAAGCGATCCAGTACCATACTTACTCGTTGACTTATTCGATTTGCTGATGTCGGTAAAATGAGTGTCACGCAATAAAGCCTCACATTTAGATCGTAGAAAATTCTTAAGTTGTTCATAAGTAGGTAACTCGACATAAGAGTACTTCTCCTCAAAACTACGGCGCATGTCTGTGTCAAGTTTCGATAAAATTTGATAAACGAGAACAAAGTCCCAGTGCGCGATTGGTAAGTTAATTGTTTTTAAAATGCTTAAGTTTTCCTCGAAAAGATCAAGCGATTTTTGAAACTCACGCGCTTCGCTGCAGTTAAAATTGATATTCAGCACATCCCTCCAGCATGTGAAAGCTAGGGTACGTTTACACTGATAACGCGCAACGAGCGCTTGATATGCATCGGTATAATGTTCATGAGTCATAGGAAACGCCCTCACTACAGACAACGCATCACCTCCCAAAGAAGAGATCAAATAATGAAACTTCTCTGTTTCGGTAAGAGAACTAGAGCTATGTATCAACGCGTTAAAAGTATCGTAATATTCCGGCCATTGTTTAATATCGCCGCTAAAATTCGGTAGTAGTATTTTTGGGAGGCGAATATTTGATACGGAACCACATTGCGGCTGAGCAGACTCGCTCTTTGTTAAACTACGATGAATTGATAAAACTTGATAGTACATGTCATCAAAACGTTCCTGACTTTCATTATCTTCATTCTCCGGATCATCCAGAAGGTCTAATATCGCTAAATGGGTATCTTCAAAGTTCTTGGAAATCCCTTTTAAGTCCTGATGATAAGACAAAAATAAATCGCGTTGAGAAGTATCACTTAATGCGGAAGTGCCAATCTCAAAAGCCTTATTTAAACGATTATAAGCAATAGTCCGTTTCCTACGCAATGACGGCAAGTCCTGCACGGTATATTGTTCAACATCTACAAGTTTCTTAGAATGTCTACGAACCGGCCGTTTGGTAAGAAGTGACATAGTAACCTAATGTTCTAAATTATAAATGATTAAAGCACAAAACGCAAGAACGAGTGACTAATTCAGTTGACAAAATAAGTTCTATACTGTACCTAACGATCTTATTTATGCATAAAATAATGTAGTTCACTTTTCATATTCTAAATAAACCTAACAGTTGTACCTAGCACTGATTAGGTGAACAAAATAAACAACAGTTTGTAGCTATATGCGTACGTTGCTGATAGTTACTATGGGTATATCTAGGTAAGTCGCGATAAGACCGTAATGCAGTTTGTAACAGATTGATAAATAGTTAGTAGGTACTAACATATGCCGCACGTAACACAATAAAATGCAAGGTCAATTTCCTACCTCCTTTTAGATATAATTATGTAGAAGTAATGATTTTATTATTTCTTATTACTAACTTGCACTTTGCTGGTTATATATGTAGATACTCGTAAAGTAAAATGTTGTGTGATGCAATTATTGCAAGCCGATAGAATTACGCACCAGAGAATGAGATTGTTTGCATAATGAGATCTTGCAATTAATTGCCGATTCTGTACAAAATATTAAAGAATTTGATTTGTTCGATGGCAGTCGACTCGAGAACTTGTTATAGTTTTACAGTATGGGCAATTGAGGCATAATTTATGAATGTGAAAAGCTGATGCATTGACTTAGATGCAGTAGGTAGGTAACAAAGATGTGAAGTTGACCAATAATTTGCGTATTTAAGTATAAACAATGATTTTGACCAGAAATACCGCTAGTTTATTAATACGTAGACGAATTTAGGTGGAAATTCCCGGGTTTCGGCACCATAAAGATGTAGCATTCGCACCGAGCCGAAATAGCTGGTGGCAGTGGTGGCTTAATACTACACTGGGATAATTGCAAATAAATACTCAGTAAGATATATGTGGGACTACGAGATGCCGGAGACAATATCAAACAGCACGTACCTGGGTATGCCTGTGCATCTCACTTAGGTTCCATCCAAATTCTTCGCTAATGTATTCTGAAGTTCTTTCCTCGCCGATGTTCCTCTGTTATGTTTTGACAATTCACAACGCCTGTATTATGCTCCGGAGCTTTCACAAGCACCAGCCGATGTTTTGATGTAAATTGACGCGATTAGCTACTAATTTTACCTAGATGCAAAGCTCCACGATTTTAATTAGAGCGCACTGTTCCGCAGTCGAATGGCCACTGCTTTGTCAATGACAAAATCGCATACCCACAATACCGATAGAAAAATATAAAATGAATAAAATGAGATGCGGTATGCTAGATCCTTATGATAACGAAACATATGGTTTTACTATTTAACTTATGTTCGATGCGAAATGGTTCCGATATTGGTAGGATAGCTTCATACCCACTGAGTCATAATAGTTCCTTCAATTGTACCTAGATGGCGACTCAGGTAAAATTATCAATCGCAAGCGATTTATTCACTACACCTCGCCACGTAAAAACATGTTTATTATTTAAAGGGATTTCCTTTAAGGCTTGTTGGACCACGCGCGCCATACTATAACTTAATTTAATTATTCGCAATCAAATGATAAAACAGACCCGTAATAATTTCAAATGTTCATTTCAAATGTTTGAGTATATATTTCGGTAAGAAATAAGTTACATACTACTTCAAATTTAAATAATATGTTTAGAATCTGGAGCCAAATTCTAATATTTGTTTAGAATTTAATGCCATTTAATTGATTTTCACGAAAACTTAAAGTGGCCAAAATATTAAGGTACAAAACTTATATGAGATAGTAAATAGGAAAGTTTTTTGTCAGATATCCTTCGGTGTATTCAGACACTGGATTTAGCTTTGTTTGAAGTAAAATGACTAATATTTATAAATTAATGGAATGGTTTATTTTTCGGTTGCTGTTCAGGATAAATCTTTGTTATACATGAACGTATACGAACTAAAAAACAAACACAATAATAGCTGTCTGGAAAAAGTATATTTTAACAGCAATTACGACTAACGTCGAACAAAAGACGAGAAAAGAAGATAAACTACCTATCAGAGAGGTCCCCTTAATGGGGGAGGCTTTTAAGAACCCCGCACTTGACAAGCGTCTTGGGGATC
Organism: Plagodis dolabraria; assembly: GCA_963854805.1. Classification (NCBI taxonomy): domain Eukaryota; kingdom Metazoa; phylum Arthropoda; class Insecta; order Lepidoptera; family Geometridae; genus Plagodis; species Plagodis dolabraria. Next base: position 3,773,591 of record OY978443.1, on the reverse strand, counting down.
GTAGTGTAAGATCGAAATTCTTCAGAAAAAGTTTTAAATAGGTGTTAATATAAAAGAAAATACAAAAAGTGTAAAAACATTAGGTTATAACATTCTGTACAGGCTACGTATATAATATTATAACCTAATGTTTGTTTAACTACATTTCTTAATTGTGTATGTTGAACATTGTTATAATAATATATAATTTTATTAATTAAAGGTATTTCAAAATCAAATCAAAATCAATTCTTCAGAAGACACCGTTGCGCACTTTCTGGTTTATTTCCTTTTGCCTCCTTTTGTAACTTCCAGAGAAATATACGGAGATAAACAAAGTAATCAAACTTGGAACATACGGGCTTACTCGAAGGCGGCAATTAAATTTTCACTGAATAAGAAAACTATGGTGAGTTTTGTCAGTGAAATTACTATTTTGTCAGTATATTTATCAACCAGCTAAGAGCCGTGACGACACAGGTACGTGCTAAGGCCCGCGCTCGCTTCTCTGCACAATTAACTCCCAGACGAAGAATTTTGAATAAGTTAGAAACTGGATGGAGTCGGCAAACATTGCAGCGAGTCCGAGACGGTGGCTAATAATCATTACCTTTTTACTGCTAATTGGTGTCTCTGAGTGCGGCAAAATTATAATCTTTGCTTAAGGGGGCGATACCCTGCTTTTGGTCAGATGAACTCCTATTCAGAGGATCATAAGTTGTGTTCAAAAATATATATGCAAATAATTTTATTCGAACATTTTGGCAACATATACCCGTACTGAATAGCTGAGAGAGGTGATTTTTCTCTTATATATGCTTAATTCATAGGTAAAAAAATTGGGTATGCTCAAATAAAATGTAACTTACGCTAAAATGTGCCTAACTATGTATTTAACAAACCAGGGTTTAAATATTTAAAATTGGACATAATCGTACCTACATATGAAAATTATTATTTTTATATTACTGATTTTTATTAAGTAATTACTGTCAGCCTCCCCTATTAAAGGGGTATTTGCCATAATCCCCACGCTTGGCAGGCGTCTTGGGGATCGCAGTGTAAGTTGGCAGTTCTATAGAAGGCGCTGCTGCCCACCTTTCAAGTTTTATGCCCTTAGTCACCTCTTACGACACCCACGGGATGATAAGGGTAGGTGCAATTCTAACCCGGCACCCCACGGGGCTTATTAGTATTTATTTTATTAAGTAATTAGTAATCATTAATTTATTTACATTAAAAATTGATGAAAACACTACAACAATATTTGCAGATAAGTGTCAAAAATCGATTAAACGGAGGGCGCGCATGTTAGTGTTGGTCGACAAGTTGCCACTGGTAGCACAAAATATGGGTAAACACGGACGAGCTCTTAAACCTGACATGTTAGCACTCGTAGACATAGCACGATATGTCCATTTTACACGAGGGGTAAAGGGTAGACAAAATTTACTCGCGGTGCGCATGCTAGCCGGGCTGTGCTCTCTAAAACACATTACTCTCGGTATAACATATGAAACACCAAAACTGTAATTAATATTTCCAGTTACGCTATCAAACCGGGTACTGTACAGACAAAGATTTCTATAATGTTAAACTAATTAGGCTGGTAGGTTGATATTTAACCGATATCATTTCAATGAAAACCATTTTAATTAATTTAGTATCATTGTAAAAAGTAGTAAGCAGTATTTTGTCATTGTTATTATTGTACTATTAAGTTAATATTACTGTAACAGCCACATCGACCACTGCTGAACATAGCCTACCCTATTAAGGGGGTATTTGCCATAATCCCCACGCTTGGCAGGCGTCTTGGGGATCGCAGTGTAAGTTGGCAGCTCTTTGGAAGGCGCTGCTGCCCACCTTCCAGTATTGTTCCCTTAGTCACCTCTTACGACACCCACGGGATGATATGGGGAGGTGCAATTCTAACCCGGCACCCCACGGGGCAAGTTAATATTTATATAACTATATAACTAACCTATAAGAATCTTCATGGTTTGTGCATGCGTTTTTAGGCTGCGTAGTCAATGCTTAGATAATTCTTTTAAGTCTCAATATTATTGACAACTAGAAAAAAAACATGTAGCTATTGCTGAAAAAGAAACAAAATTTCATGCGGAAAAAAATCTGTATTCATAATCTGGGTATAACTTGTATATTGCTTGCTACATGCTTTGATGAATCTAAACTAATTACGATTTTCTTCAGATGCATTTTGTATGTAGTTTATACAGAAACCATTACGTTATTTTGCTAAAAGTATCATTAATAAAATAAATAATTATATTATTAGATATGGGTCATTCTCTTACACCTCATACTAACAAGTAATATTGGACATAAATTTAAGTACGTTGTTACAAGAACTTACCAAACACTTTTTATGATAAATTTCTCAACTTAATAAAGTCTAGATTGTAATTTATACATTCCATTTTGTAACCATTACTAATAGAAAGCATATATTAATAATTAATTTGTATTTTTTGTATGGATACTAATTTATTTATATTAATTGCTTGTTTTGTAAATTAAGTTAACGTTGTAAAATCAATCAATCAATTCCTGTATTCAAATAATCCAAACAGAATTGTTGTAATGTATTATTGTAGAAATCTGGGCGCTTTAATAAACGCAATGCTTGTACGTGAAAGCAAAGGTTGTTTGTGAATTGAAAATACGAAGCTTATTGTCTGTCTGTCCGTCTGTATATCACGAGAGGAGTGCACGTTAAGCCGTCGGTCCCGGTTGTTGCCTTAGGACAGCAGTCGTTACAGCATGGTGTTAGGGCATTTTGCGACTGCTCGCCTGGCTAGCTGCCACACTCAGGTAGAAAAACTGTCGCCAAACATCTAACCAAACACTGGTCTCACAAGGCGCCATGTAGAATGGAGACATAGCTCACCAACAGATGTTCTAAAATGAACTGTCGTGGATAGGACTTTGACATTCGAAGAATTAACAACTTTATTCGCGCGTGCGGAAGCTGTACTAAATTTTAGAGCTCTCTGTACCTTGTCAACTGATCCGAACGAGTTTGAAGTACTTACACCGGCTCTGTTCTGATAAGTCGTGAAATGTTAAGCGTTTCTAAATATGACCTCACTACTACTCCTGTACGGAGGCTCAGTCGTTAGCAAGTCGTACACAGACGTAACAGAATCGTAACAGATGGCTCAGCAATTGTGGCGTTTGTGGCGTAAAAACTTCCTACGCACACTTCAAGAACGTCAGAAGTGGTCTAGTAGTTGTCGAGATCTGAAGGTTGGAGATCTGGTGTTGATGCATTCTGACGCACCGCCCCTTCAGTGGTCGCTAGAAGAGTCACTGAAGAACATACCGAACCCGACAATGTTACTCGTGTCGTTACTGTACGCACGTGAAATAGTGAACTTACACGACCCGTGGTCAAATTAAGCCCTCTGCCTCTTAACGAGGAAGCTTAATATATGTTCAAATTCACACAATGCCTACAAGTTAGTTAGTTATAAGTATTAAACAACCGCATACATTCCATTATTTCTAATAATTTTTTTAGGTCTGATGAGTTTTATTACATACTAACAGTTCCACTCTCTCACCATTTCTTTCTAGAAAACTAATGTTTTTTTTGGTACTCACGCGCTCTTTACACACCACATCTCAGTTACTTCCCACATTCGATACACAGCTGATTGTAACAGGGAAATCCGGATTGTTCGGGTTTCGGTGGGGCGAAAATGTAGGGACCTTGACCTTTATATCTTCAAATCACCCGCCAAATCCACGGAAGACACTTTGCGGCCAACCGACGCGATGGTCGAGCACGCCATCTGTGCGCGAGCGCTGAGATGCTCGTATAAAAAAAAGCGTCACCGGCAGTACTTACTTCGTCGCGAATTTAAAATATTATAAAGTAAAATACCATTCTAAACAAGGAGGACCTCAAGCAGCAGTGGCGGTCTCTTATTAAGGTCAAGATTGTTCAAATTGTGTAAATTTAGCCCAGGGCACGACATTCAACATGGGTGGAAGTTATTAATTCCAATTCAAAGTGTTGCCGCCCGTAAATGTTCCAAACAAAATTTTACTTAAAATTTCACAAATAGTTCTAAGCTCTCAATTAATTTTTAATATGTTAATGTTATTATATTTAATGAATATTTAATAGAAACACAAAATTTTTTTAATATTTTTATGTTTGCAATAACGCATGGTCTGCGGATTACATTACAAATTTACGAGAGGAAAAATGTAAGTCATGAGAGGGATTCGAACCCGTGTCCACCCACCCCTTTAGCCGGGGTATGCTCTAACCCAATTGAGCTAACATGACAATGAGTCCATAACTCGATACGATGGTTAAATAGAACGATAGGAAACATTTTGGTTATGGACTCATTGTCGTTGACATTGAATTTTTCTCTAGTAAATTTGTAATTTTGTAAAACTAGTATTATTTACTTTCCTTTAATTCGAAATGAAACGTAGAGTGCTTACTACGGGTGAAAGTCATCAATACCTACTCGGACTATAGACATTGTCAAAAGACTCATCCCCGCATTTCGAAAAGCTATAAAAGCTTTTCTTTTATCTTAACGTGCTTACGTAGTGCAAGAATGATCGTTTTAAAAAGGGTAACTACAAATTCCCCTGTAGGCCGGCATACGGCCGCTGATGTTACAGTTGTCTATAAGCGGCAGTTTTTGTTTAACCCAAGTCAGTCTGCTTTTTGTGTCTTTTTATAAGTATGATATATTAAAAACAAAAAAAAACATATTCCTTGATGTAAGTAAAATTTCCACCTGAAAACCATTATTTCATAAGTTTTGCGTCTAAGCTGGTTCCGTTTCTTCGATATAGGTAAAAAAACTACTTTATTCAGTCATGCATGCTGCGTACAGGATGGACTAATTCGCCTACAGTAGTGGTCGCCATTTTGCCAATGGCGACCACTACTACTACTAAGTTGCAATTGTCAGGTCACCGAATTTTAGTATATTTGCAATAAATAAGGGTAACTATAAAAGCGAACGAAATTGACCATATATAAGTGTGAACAACTAGAAGGTGCACAATGAAATAAAGTAATGATATTGAATGATCCTGAAAAAAGTCATACGTGGTCATATCACATCACTATCATATCGAGATCATATAGTAAAAAATAGACATAATACAATTATGCACGTCAATAGAGAAACCCTATTTTTCGGGAATTTGATAAAAAACATACTTTCAGTGAATATATCTGCCCTGTTTTGAAAACCAGGGTATCAAAGATTTTGATTGTTCTTTAAAAAAAACTTATAAAAAATTTGTGATTGAAAGACATTCATATTTATTGCTCTTAATTTAAAATCATTTTCCACACAGTTGCTGTGGTGCGTAACCGTTCAATGTCTGTATTGGTTGACTTAAAGTTTGTAGTGGATACGGTGCTTGCAATTGTGAATATTGTAATTGATGTTGCAATTGCATTGGTTGATTCAGTCTATTTACTACAAGAAAACTGCTGCCTCCTCGTAATGCGTGCCTCTGCTCCTGGTCGTCACGCGCCTTGCGCACTGATGCCCATGATCCCGGTAATAATAAAGTTGCAAGGAACAAGATAACTGAAACAAATCAGATATAAAATGTTAAATTGTATTATATAACTCCTAACTAAAATTCACAGTATAATAATAAGATTTCGATTGCTGAATAGTAGCTTATGCAACTGTCATAATAATAGAGGGTATTAAAACATGAGTGCAATTTGCCTGCAGGTCATTTCAAAATAAGATTACACGAGTGTTTAAATACCTAATTATATGTAGTTGCATAAACTACTATTAAGCATAGCCATGAGATTAAATAAAATACTTTATTTAATCTCATGGCTATATGTAGGTAGCTACATTAAATAAAATGCAATATAAAAACAAGCGCGTTGCGCGTGCAGCGTGCTCACCACAGATAATTTTGAAACCTTATTGGACGGGACACATTGTACTTTAATAATTAAAAAAATGTTTTAAAGCATTGCTTTGTTAAGAGAATAATGCTTTTATTTAATTTTTTAATTTTCTTAAAGAAGTATGTAAATAATATATGCCAATAAAAGTCTATAATATTACCGAATGAGATAATATAAAAATAGTTACTGATTTGCTGTTATATGCAAGTAAACTACATACCTAATATTCTAATTAGAAATACACTGCGAAGAAATAGTAGATTGTTACACAAGGGTCGAAAGTTATCAATTCACATACGAGGTACTTAGATTAAAGCAGCCCTCGCTGTGCTCGGACAGCTATAGTCCGAAAAGGATTAGATGACTTTCACCCGTGTTAAGCACTCTACTTTTCATTTCAAATTTAAGGAGAGAAAATAATAGTCATTTTTCAAAAAAATATTCATTAAAAATATTAACATTAACATAATAAAAATTAATTGAAAGGTGAGAACTATTTGTTCAATTTCAAGTAAAATGCTGTTTCGAATATTTACGGGCGGCTATAGACCGAGTAGGTATTGCAGACTTCCACCCGTGTTCTTATAACTAAATATTTTCACAACTTTGCACTAAAAAATATATAGAAAATATAAAAATAGTAAACACTTTTTTAAACTATCACGGTTTTGTACATAAATATTATTATTATTTACGGGATTTGTACCGTGGCGATTTTTATTTTTGAGCTCACGATATTCGACGCAGTCACATCAAAAATAAAAATCGACACGGTACAAATCCCGTAAGTGATAATAGTATTTATAAAAATAACAGTTTTTTTATAATATTTATTTTTATTATTATAACATGAATAGTACATAATTAAAATTATTGCAGCTATAGTCCAAGTAGGAAAAACATGTTTTAATATTAACCTTCATTTTACAAAAGAGAAGCTTTGTATATTATCTGTTACATTTATTCCATAGGTGCCAAAGAAGTTTTTGTTATTGAGCCGCGTTATTTTGTCAAAATCAAAACAAGCCAATAACGTGCTCATAACTTGCTGTCAAAGTTGAAAATGAAGTGTCAAAGTTGAAGTGAACATGCAGAATATCATTTCATGCTCTTTCATAGTTAGAACGTAACGCATTAAATTGTCACAAGTAAATATATGACAGTTCAGTAAATTCGTTGACAATTACATTACATATTTAATTGTACACATTAAAATACATTGACCTACATATAATTGTAGAAGTAGATTTTAATACTAGTAAATAGCTTACTTTGATCTTTTTGCCAAAACTTACTTGTCAGAAACTTCATGGTTTATAATTTTCTTCAGCTTATAAAAGAAATCTGATATCACTGAAAAAAGTAGGTTGATTAAAACAACGTTAAAGGATTAGTTTCATACAGAAGTCGTTTATAGCGCGGTACCTCTACATCAGCCAAGTAAAAAAAAAAAAAATTGTTAAATAGAATATCCCATATTATCCTATTCTGAGATATACCTCTGTGTTTTAGAGCGGTGACAGAACACCCAAGCTTCGACAGTAGGATTTCTTTTGTTAATGGAGTTAACAAAATGTATAGATTTTGCAGTGAAAAAAATATTTGAAGCAAGGATTATCTACCGGTAATAGCTATATACTGCCGTGCCTCCGGTCCATATTGGGATCCCCACCACCCGCATGAGATTCAACGCATAGTAGAAGAGCTTTATGTAAGGCAATGCTCGCCTGGCTTGCTACCACTCTCAAGCAGAAAATCTGTGGCCAAGCACCTAACAGTGTGTTCCGGCAGCAGTCCTTGACAGCCAAGAAAAAATACAGGTACATGAGTGCAGACAGAGGTTACCGCTTAACATCAGGTGGATCTTCTGCTTGTTCAAACACACTTTTCACGAACACATTTATTGCTAGTTGATTTTAAGGGCTTATTTGGCTTAAATAAGGTCGTATGACATAGTTACCTTATCTGCTTTGTTGGATACGCAAGAACTCAAATGGCACTTTTAAGCCATACTATTCTTTATAAGTTCTAAGTCGGGAACCATAACAAATCGAGAACATTATTGAATATTACTTTTATTATATCAGAATTATTTCTACAATGGCTTGTATAATTTATTATTTGATTAAAATACTCCCGAAAATCATTATTTTTCTGAAAATGATTATAAGACCAAATTACTTCCCTTCTTAGATTCCTAGCAGCATTCATAACTTTGTTTTTTTATGCCTGATAGGTTAGCCTTTGACCACTATCTCACCTGATGGTAAGTGATGATGTGGTCGAAGATGTTGTTCAGGCTAACCTAGAATTACTGGCTCTCAAGGACAGCTGCCGGAACACACCGTTAGGTGCTTGGCGACAGATTTTCAACTTGAGGGTGGTAGCTAGCCAGGCGGGCATTCGCAAAATGCCCTACCACCATGCTGTAACGACTGCCATCCTATGACAACAACCGGGACCGACGGCTTAACGTGCCCTCCGAAGCACGGAAGCGCTCAGTAGTAATGTCACCAGTGGTCACCCATCCAAGTCATGACCGAGGCGGACGTTGCTTAACTTTGCTGATAGATTCAGAATGGCTAAGCAAACTTCGCTATGGGCGTTTCAAATGGGCGTTGATGCCTGAAAAATATATTATGTCCAGAAGTACATCTTGTTATGAAACTGCGTCCGTTATTTTCATATAATTAATGCCCCGTGGGGTTAGAATTGCACCTCCCAATATCATCCCGTGGGTGTCGTAAGAGGCGACTAAGGGAAAATACTGGAAGATGGGCAGCAGCGCCTTCTAAAGAACTGCCAATTTACACTGCGATCCTCAGGACACCTGCCAAGCGTGGGGGTTATGGCAAATACCCCCTTAGTAGGGGAGGCTGTGTTCAGCGGTGGACGATCCGGCTGTTACAGTAATGATAAGTTCTGGATTTAAATTAGGAGGTTGGTCATCCATCGGGTGGTCGGCAACTTTGAAATGGTTATATAACGTTCACAGACGGAAAATTCAAGTTATACGTGAAAAATGTTATGATTAAGAAATCCTACTACCAAAGACTATGATCTGTGTTATTTTACAGTTTGTGAATACTTAACCCTTTCGCTTTTCCCCGTCTTCTCCACATTCAGGCGACTTATATAAAGATGTTGCTTATTAAACATAGCTTTTGTCAATATTGACTTTCATTTGTTTCATGACGTCAAAGAGCATTCTACAAAATGCAAAAATAATTTAGTTTTGTTATTGAATCCCACAATGTAAATGATATCTGCGGGATAGAATTTAAAAGTTTTTAGAATGTCTGTCATATGTATCTATCGAATTCCAGCAGGTGAGAATAAGCTCAATATATACTAACTATAGTATCTGATATGTAAATAAAATACTATAAATTTATGTTATGTGAATATATTAATAAATAATAATTATTGAGTTTACACTGTTACAAATTACAACGTTTTGTGTAAAATTTCGGGCTGGTGCCATATTTTTTGATCCGACGCACATAAATAATTGCATAAAAACATTTTTAGTAACATGCCCCATGTAAGTGATAGCTCATAATCTTCATCTACTAGATCACAATGCTATAGTAGCTTTTTTCCATTTTTTTATAAAAAAAGTTTAAACAACAGTTTTAGTTCATGACATTCATGACATGAATCCTGGTAATTATAAGAAAGTTGTCAATTGGCATTAATGGTCTGGTGTTTATGATCAGCCCTTGCTAAACGATGCATGAACGTGTTTCATGATGTACTCATGCTGTTTCATAAACCGTGTTTCCCAGCCAATGAAACTCAAATGGCTACTGATATGCTCACTTATTACTTCATTGTTTTGTTTTTGCACTAAAAGGTTGTAACGTTATGTTTTCTTTAATATCGTTCTAACAGTATTTAAACGAGCACACGCTGAAGATGTAGACCAAGTGTTTAAAGCGCAAAAGGTTAATAATAAAATTGATGAATTGGCCCTGGTAATGTTACCTACTTTTTATATCCCGTAAAGTCTTAAGTTAACAGGTTTGTACATCGATGAAATAGTAAAGTATGTCAGAACCAATTTCCAATCTTTCCTATTCATTCAAGTTTTAGTGAACAATGTTACGCAAAAGCTTCTTAAAATGCCGTTACCATCGTTAAAACTGTTTTGAAAACTGCACCTACATGGCACCTCTCATTTATTATGCAATTCCAAAGGTTTTGCTGGAATTAACTTTTCGTTTTAGTCACAGATTTTATAAATATGAAGTTGAAAAAGGGCATGATAAGTGAGAGTTTTTATACAGTAAAAATTTCCTGGAGAATACATTTTGTATTTTTTACATTTAAATATAATGCTAAATATTATGAATCATAATTTTTATTATGTAATTTGAGTGATGTAATTTTATTTCCATATTGACATCTTAGTACCTCATACTAGTTTTTGGTTGAGGTTGTTATGGCGGTTGACAAATATTGTTTCAGATCATAATGTTCTTACCCATACTCGTGCAAATAAAATATTTAAATTGAATTGAACATTTTAAAAACTCTATGAGGTATAATGATGATAAAGCTATTTATTTTAAGGGGTCACAGGCAACTTAGTTTCTTCTCCTTTCCATTTATTTTCTCTTACATGTTAAAAAATACACAATCGGCGAAGTTTTAACTAAACCTTTGTTAGGATAAAAATAACTTTAACGCGCCTTGGAGTAAAAATTTACACCAGAATTCACATTTGGGGTAAAAATGTATCCCAGAATGTATTTTGAGGGTAACGTTTTATAAAACAGAAAAAAATACGATGAATACATTTCTACAAAATATCCGTTCAGTATCAGTCTTCATAATATATTCTTCAGATTAAATGTTGTTTGCAAACATTACATGATACGATGAACGACATTATTGTTTCGTAAGTTCACAAAAATATTATCACAATAGTTATTTAAATATGAGCAGTTACATAATACTCAAATTCGATTGGTATAATTATCTTCAGTGAGTTTAGTTATTCATTCACGACCGTAAGTCTTTCAACAAAAAAGTTTACTATATTTCTATCTGTGCAATCATGTCATATCCCATGGAGCTTGACATATATTATTATCAGTAATAAAAATAAACTTGTTGCTTTATAAATACAACGCCAAAATTTTAACTATCATCCAAAACCTCTTGTATGTTTTTTATTCATGTCTGTTAAAATTTCAGCGCAGTATATCCATAGTTTGGAAACCCCTGCGCAGACATTTGGTCACCCTTAAAAGGGACCGTCACTTATATTAGTCGGTGTATGCCTTAGTATGGAAAAACGTAGATGTAGAAGAACAAAAACAAACTTAAGAAGTAGAAAATGTACAAAACTACAACGAATGGAAAAATTTGAACCTTTCTGATGGTCGGGGGTTCAAATCCCGCTGGTAGTAAATATTATACTTCTGTTGTAAATTTGTAAGCTTATTCGTTTAGCAGGTGTTAATGCAAAAAGTACAATGTTAAATTGTCGGATTGCGTCATCATAAACAAGATTTAGGCTAGTTGAAAAAAATATCTTGTTTGTAGTTCATATTTTTGGCTGCAGGAACCCAGGAACCAAGAGATAAATTTGAGCTATGACTCACTAACCACGATAGGTCAGTTTTAAGAGTTTGTGCCGAGTATGGAAACGGATGGTCACGGGTTCGATTCTAGCACAGTAGAACATTCGTGAAGTTATTACAAGTCTATTATTGGTAGTAAGGGTTGTTTACGTTGTACCGTGGGGTGATGGGCTGTGTCGTAAGAGGCCATCAATCTGTGAAATTGCTGTATTACACTGCAACAAGACGCCTGCCAAGTTTGGGGATTATGGCAAAAAAATTGTACATCTATAAAGCTGTATAACGCATCAAACAATTTTAAGAGTTTCATATAAGCTGATTGGCTAGCCTTTGTCCATTATCTCACCTGATGGTTAGTGATGATGTGGTCGAAGATGTGGTTCAGGCTAACCTATAATTCCTAGCTCTCAAGGACGGCTGCTGGAACACATCATTAGGTGCTTGGCTACAGATATTTCTACTTGAGGGTGGTAGCTAGCGAGGCAGACATTCGCAAAATACCTATATCGACTGCCATCCTAAAACAACCAGGACCGTCCTAAGTCAACGACGGCATAACGGGTCTTACGAAGTACGTGCACGGACAGTAGAATGTCACTAGCGGTCACCCGAATTTCGAACCGGTTTTCGAAGCGCTCGTAGCCTTCTTACTTAAGTTTGCTTAGCCATTCTGAATCGATCAGCAAAGTTAAGGAACGTCCGCCGCAGTCACGACTTGGATGGGTGACCGCTGGTTGGGCATTACTACTGAGATTACCGTGTGTATTGCCATACCGTACCTTATACCATCTAACTCCTCCTAAATCTTTAAAAAACATACCAAATCGAATGGAAACAAAATCGATTATTACTTTTTATATATAATACAATTATTACTTGTTTATTTTAAGACTTAAGAACTTTAAACAATCAATAAATTTGCATGTTAATAGTCATAAAGTACAATATTCAATCATTTTTTTGCTTACATACATAATTCGATTATTAATTTGTTTCATTAACTGACTTCTAAAATAGGAGGAGGTTGTCATTTCAACTGTTTTTTATGTTTATTAAGTGATTATATACCTATTGTTCACTGATTTTAAGGTTTACTTTCTTAAATTTCATTTAAGTCGGTTGGGCATTTTTGAAGTCATATTTAATTAACTGAAAAAATTATTATGTATATAGTAGTATATGACTGATCTTGTAAATCAGTCACTAAAATGAGAGAATTTTTTTTTTAATAAAAATTTAACCGATTTTCAACACTGAAAAGTATTAAATGGAAAATATGAAAGTGTGGAGTTGTTTTGTTGATAGTACTATATAATCATTTTAATGTAAGATTGTAATTCAGAATGAAAAATAAAACACACTCATAACGAAGATTCTCTAAAAAAAAGATAGACATATGTCACCGTTAATCAGTTATATTTGTAACATTCTGATCATCGCATCGTTTTCGATCTGTGCATGAAATAGGTGTCGCTCCATCCCCATACGATGGTTAAATAATGAGAAGAAATGTATGTTGGCTAAGTCGGACAGAGCATACCCTGACTATAGGGGTGAATGACGCGTGTTCGAATCCCGCACATGACTTTAATTTTTACTCTCTTAAATTTGTAATCTTGTAATTGTATACCTGTTTGTAGTATACGGGCATAAAGCCACTCGGATCTTCCTTTTACGAGGTTAAATTTGATCTATGTATACCTTCGGATATCGAAGATGTATCTGCTAAGGACATAGTCACATCACATCTCGGAATTGAGAAAAATAACAATAAATATTGAATAATATAGTGTTTATTAAATATTATAATGATCATCCACATTTATAATTTCCATAAAGTTGCTGTTGCTGGTAGCCGTTTAGCGTCTGTATGGGGGGCACTAAGGGTGCTTGCAATTGTGAATATTGCAATTTTTGTTGTAATTGCAACGGTTGGTTCAGTTTATTAACTACGAGAATACTGCGTAATGCTTGCGTCTGCTCGTGGTGCTCGCCAACTTTGCGCTCTGATGCCCAACATTCTGATAGAAACATTGTGGCAAGAAATAGGAACACTGAAAAAAATACACAGTTTATTAATTTCGTTATTTATATACAATTAGTTTTGTCTGCGAAGCTTTTATTTTCTCATTAACAGTTTTAATAGTTTGATATGGTGCACTGACTATCTTGTTGTCAAATATAAAACAATATCAATTTAGTAGTTTTTCTTTTGAAAAAGATACTTATATATTTTTTAAGGTACGGGTTGGAAATAACAACTATTTTTTGCAGCTCGATGCGAAATGTCGTAATTTTTCTTGGTGGAATGGTCAAAAATATTTATTTTTCTATACATAGTTAAATAATTCAAATTTTAAAACTTACTAGTTAGAAAATTCATGTTTATAAATACCCAGCTGATTATAAGAAAGCAGATCTAACTGAAAAATTAGGTAGATATTAATACAAAAGTATATATGATGCATTAAAAACGTTACAAACAGAATTATTCTCCCAATAGAAGCCATGCTTTCTTATTTTATCTAACATTAAACATTTAGAAATAAACCTTTTATTTTTACATGGGAATCAAAACCCTAATAATTTTGAATTTTCAAAAAAATACCATGGTTATGAGAAAATACATGGTTTCTAAAGATTGTTCAATTCATTATTTTTTATTAAGATAGTAAAATATAATTATAGTATGTACATTATACATCTTAATATGTTACCTGCTCACACTCAGCTTTGTTAGACAGTTTCTTGCCTAAATAAACACTAAGCATACCAGACTTTATACCCCTGCGTCCAATACCATAACAAATTAAAACATTATTGAATATTTCAACTATTAAAATTGTTTGTATCAAAATTATTTTTGTAATTCTTTTATAATATATTTTCAATAATTTACTCCCTGAATTCAATTAATGTTTAATTTTTATGTTTGAAAAGTTTAACTTTAGACAAATTACTATTTTATTAACTTTGGAGTTATCATCATTATCACTTTGTTTTACATAATATTTTCCATAATCATTTACAATCACAATATAGACTAAAAACTTACAATAAAAAACATTCAATATCTATTTTAAATAATAGTATTTAATTTATATAAATTACATTTGTGCATTGACTTTATCTTATTACTGCTTCCCTATAAACGAGTTCAATTTGATGTGTTTTTCTGAACATGCAATAAAACTTACACACAAAAGTTTTTTTTTTGAACATTTAAACATCAGTTAACATTTTAGAGCTTGAAAATAGTTTAAGCTCAAAAACTTATGTAAAAAAAGACTATTAAGTTAAATTCTGATGAAGAAGACGTAAGTTGAGTTTTATCAATATGGAGTTAATTTGGTACGAAAGCTATTTTGCATTAGATCCTTATAACAAGTAGGTAATTTTAATTTTTTCAAAAACCAAAACTAGGAAAACTTGATTTGGTCTAGAAAACGTAGAAAATTCAGAGTTATCAAGCCAAAGTTTAAATGTCGGTATTCCGCCACTCGACTCGTGTGAGGGGTTAACAAATAATGATAAGATGATTTTACGCAAGCCAGTAAAAGGATATACTTAACAGTTTTCATACACATAAACGTTTTTCGTTTCTCACACTCGGAAAGTAAAACGCTGCTTCCCACCTAAGGGCAGGAAAAACTCATAGTAAATACTTCCTTCTCTAGAGCCGGAATGTCTTGTAACCATGCCAACCATTGTTGTAAACAAAATTAGATATCTAAGTTTTTTCGTTGTAAAATACTCTGCAGTATTGTAAAAAATAATAACAACTGCGTTTGTATATATGTAAAGACTGAAAGAACTAGTTTATTTCAGAATGAATGTGACCTTATCAAGTTAGTGTTTCGTATGTATATTAAAATTTTAGTCACTAATTCTGTTTATGTGCAGGATTTAAAAAAAACCTTTTAAGTGGGATGGCCCCCGGAGGAGACGCATTGTGTTCCATATCTAAAAAAACTATAAAAATTGGCAGAGTAGAAAGTAATTATAAGGTACAAACATACATACAAGCACACCTGTGTTCGCCATAGGGGTGGGCAGATGTGTGTAAACGTGGGTGTTTACACACATCTGCCCACCCCTACACAGGTTTCGTCAATTGGGTTTGATCCCATGTTATAGTTGGCGAGCCTATGGCCACTGTCCGGGCACAGTTAATTATAAGGTACCTAAATAGAAATAAAAAATATGTAAAAAAAATATATCACGAATTGTTCTAACTCCTCAATTAATTTAAGTACCTATGTATCTTCTACTCATGTTATCATTTTCAGTAAATATTTCGAAAAACGTCTATTTTTACTTTCCTTATATTTCACATGCATAGTTAAGTGTTGAACTCGGATGTAAGTCAACGATTCCTATTCGGATTATAGCCGCCCGTAAATATTCCAAACAAAATTTAACTTTAAATTTCACAAAACATTTCTAACATCTCAATTAATATTATATATGAAGTTATTATGTTATTACATGTTATTATTATTAAAGAATACTTTAGAAAAACTACTAATTTTTGCATATCTTGCGGTTCATGTTTATCGCAACCGCTCTCATCTGTTATAGGTTTCTTAGGAGGCATTATGTAATAATGTTAAGTAAATAAAGGTCAGTATATAACGGACGAATTAAGTTGGTTACTGAATGTACGCACGATTAACGTAGCGCTCGCCTCCGCTACGCTGTCGGATAATATCAAACCGATCCGAGCGCACGTAGCTGAGATGAATGTAAAATATAAGTAATGATGGAGGTAGAATTAAATCTGCAATATTCGCAGTGAATAATTATTATACAGAATCTCTTATCAGGTTGTTAAGATCATGTCTTCTTCAGCAGACACTGCAATCCTTCGTTTCACCTTTTATCACTGGTGGGCTAGCAGCTAGCACACGTTATCACTAGATTTTATAAAGAGCACAATGCTCAGCGTTTAAAGTTTGTTTGTACGTAGTTTTATATTATTATTTGTGGAGCGATATAATTTTACAGCCGAGATGGCGGCGGGTGTGTTCAATACTAGTTTCATTTCTTCACGCTAGGTGGCACTAGTGCACTATACCAAGGGCGGACGGTGGCAGTTTTGCTTGCATTTAAAATTGGGAGGATTTATGAGGAAAAGGAATGTACTATTCATACTAAGCCGTGACGTTATTTATGTTTTCTGTCAAAGTCAAAGTTAAAGTCTAAATCATTTATTCAATTTAGGCGTCTACGACGCTCTTATGAAGGTCAATTACAAATTTTAATATTGAAATATACTACATTGTACTGCCACGTTAAGCAAACAAAAATTATAGAGCCACTGCGAGAAGAACGGGCAAGAAACTCGGTGCCATTCTTTTAAACGTTTTTTAACAATGTGTTAAGTACATACTATATAGTAAAATTATTACAATACCTAATTTACATAGGTGTTAGGCGCTAGCTTGGCAGAGGCGAACCAGTCCAAGCATTTTTGTCGTTTAAGTAATCAAAAACTGTGTAGTAAGATTTCTTTATCCAAATATTCTTCACATGCAACTTGAATTTTCTTTCTGTGAGCGTTGTAATATGTTTGGGCAATTTATTATAAAACCGCACACAATTGCCTAAGAAGGACCTTTTATTTGTCTTTGCTAATCTAAAACCTGGCAACGCTATTTTATCTTTATTCCTAGTGTTATAATCGTGATTGTCACTGTTTGATTTAAATTTGCTCAAATTTTTACGAAAATACATAATATTTTCAAATATATACAGACTTGGTAAAGTTAAAATATCAATTTCCTTAAAAAGATCTCTCAAGGATTCCCTAGGATCCATTTCGTATATGGCTCGAATTGCACGCTCTTGTAAGATAAAGATTGTCTCTATCTCAGCAGCAGCTCCCCACAGCAATATACCATAAGACATAATACTGTGGAAGTACGCGAAATAAACGAACCTAGCAGTAGCTACGTCTGTTAGCTGTCTTATCTTACGAACTGCATATGCAGCAGAACTAAGTCTTCCAGATAGATCATGTATATGTGGATTCCACTGTAAAGTTGAATCCATTTTAATTCCCAGGAATACTGTCGCATTGTCAAAAGAGAGTTTTTCTAGGCCAAGCTTAATGTTTGGTTCCACATAAGTAACATTTGGTAAAGAAAACTTTAAACATTTGGTCTTTTTTGAATTTAAGAGAAGATTATTAGCCGCGAACCACTTAGAGATCATAGATAACACATTATTTACATGAATAAGTTCACTATCCCTCCTATCTACTTTAAAAATTAGGGAATTATCATCTGCGAATAAAACTATATCGCAGAAATTTTTAACCATACAAGGCAGATCATTTATATATGCTAGAAACAGAAAAGGTCCTAAAATTGATCCTTGCGGTACTCCTATTCTTACCAAAGACCCGGAAGAAGTATTGCCATTTATTCTAACCTTCTGACAGATTGTAGCCTGTCTGACAGATATGACTTTATAAGATCCAGAGCTCTTCCACGAATACCATAATGTGAAAGTTTTCGCATCAGAGTGCGGTGCTCTACACAGTCAAATGCCTTAGAAAGGTCACAGAATACGGCAATAGCATCCTGTGAACTCTCCCAAGCTTCAAGTATATGTGACATCAATTGAGCACCTGCATCTGTTGTGGATCTGCTCTTTGTGAAACCAAACTGATTCTCATTCAATATATTATGCTCATTAAAATGGGATAGAAGTTGTTTGAGCATATTTTTTTCGAATACTTTACTCAGAACAGGTAAGATAGAAATAGGTCTGTAATTGCAAGGGTCAGATGTAGCCCCCGACTTCAAAATTGGAGTGATTTTACTTTGTTTCATTAAGTCGGGGAAGTTTTCTTTATCAATACAAAGATTGAATATTGTTTTTAAATATGGTGCAATAATGCATATTATAGACTCTGCCACTTTAACTGACATACCCCACAAGTCTTCGGTGCTCTTAATATTTAAATTTTTAAATGTCTTTATAATTTCAAATATTGTTGTGTGTCTGAAAGAAAAGTCCAGCGATTTGCAGGGGAAATTATGTATTAGCAGAGTATCTGCTACATCGGGACATGCATCTAATGACTTAGTGACTTCTAGGGGTAAGTTAGAAAAAAAATTGTCATATATATTTGCCACTTGTATTGGATCAGATATTTGATTTTTATCAACATTTAAGACATATGTAGAATCTCTAGGTTTATTTTTACCGGTCTCAGTATTTATAGTCTTCCCAATGGTTTTTATTTTATTTTTAGACTTACTAATTTTATTTCTAATAAAAAGAGATTTAGCACACAATCAAACAGACTTAAACATTTTTGAATAGTTCCTAACATAATCACGAAACTGCTTGCAGGATGTCAAATTCTTCCTGCGATACAGATCATACAAATAATCTCTACTTTTTCGAATACCTGTAGGCGCCCCTGGCGTTACCATTCCATTTTCCTTGTCGAGACTGGTGGTATGGTGTTATATGGTTGCATGGTAGTCCCGAACTGTTCGGTATGGTCGAGCGTATGTGTGGTATAAAGGTCACAGTGATGATTACAGTGCCGCTGACAGGAGACTAAGGTATCAGTCCAACACCTGGTTACAGAGCGGTTACAGGAGGTGTTGACTGTTTGATGGTTGCAGTGAGAATAAGTCTCTTTTCTGTTCAGCGTGTGATTATTTGAAACTGGCGATCTTATATACTATTCTTAAGCTACTATTTCTATCTTAACAACTATGTACACTAATGTGGTACGTCACCACATAATCCCTTTTTTTTTCTCTCTCCAGTGCCCTAGCCTACCTACATTACTATGCCTGCCTACAACATTATTTTTATAACTTAAAACTAGTTGGGATGAATGATAGACCTATAATTAAAATTGTGTATAGCACAAACTTACAGCTATAATGTATATAATACAAATTCTTAAATATACTTATTTTATCTTAACAACTATGTACACTAATGTGGTACGTCACCACATCCTTATATCTTATGAATATCTAGATGATGACATCCAAGTAAACTTGCTTAGATTTAAAATATATAGTTATTTGCTATGCGCGGCTGCAAAGATGTTATTTGGCACGAGTACTTGTATAGAAACCTGAGGAAGTGAATTCGCGAGTATTTCAAATATAGAATTCTAAGCTTAACGAAGGTTTCATACTTACGAGAAGCAAAATAACTTAGCTGCTAAACAAAACACACAATTTTTCACCTCAGTCCAGAAAGGACAATGCTACTTGCTACATACCTAGTATATAAGTATTCATTTATATTAAAATGATAAGTAAAATTGGTGATATTGAAGGTAGATTATTATTTCTAGAACTTTTGAAAAGATTCTAATTTTAAAATTCTTTTCCAGGCTATCGGATGGAAAAGCACTTTCCACGCAAATTTCAAATAATAAACAACACGTTTCAGAAGTGTATTTTTTACCTCTTCAGAAAACTATTTTAATTGAATTTCTTAACCAATATTAGTTTTAGGTTAACACAAAATATTAAAAAATAAGATTTGAAATTGATTTCGTTTGCAGATATCTCCCTTACAGACACCAGAGCACATAGTGGGATGTCTTGTTACAGGTTTTCTATTTTGAAGGGTGTTACTATTTAATTACGAAAATACGTAACATAAGTTTCTTTTACGGCGTGAACCTCAATCTCGTGTATATTTTGAAATATCTACGACTACAGCCAAACGACCGAAACTAATATCTCTATGTCCTATAGTTTGAGGATTCATTGTACTAAACTATTTTATTAAAATCATGACGGTGTTTTATATATGTATAAATAAAAAAAATATACATAAAATGGAACCGACTTCAACACTCAAAAGTGTGAAATAATTAGTTGAACTTAGTACCATGATAGTTCAAAAGTACATGTTATCACAATATTGTGCGCATGGTACCGGCTTTGACAAGTTATTTCACACTTTTGAGAGTTGAAGTCAGTTGCATTATTTAGATAAAAAAAAATCAGGTATTTTTAGTTACCTTTGCTGCTTACGGGATAGATTGTCATTCACTATCAACGACGATATCACCAAGATAAGCAAATATTTTTCAGTTATTGTGTCAGTAGTGCAACTTTAAAAGACTTTTGACTGATTTTGATGAAATTTATATGGAACCCAACGACAAGCATTAGCTTTTAAATAAAAAAAGAATCATCAAAAGGTTCACCCAGTCAAAAGTTCAGAGGTAACAAACATTAAAAAAAACAAGACGAATTAAGAACCTCCTCCTTTTTTAAGACGGTTATAAATTTAAATGTATCTGGTGCCTCAGGGACCAAGTCTATTCTGTCTTTTCTGAATCTGAACATAGCAAATAACATATTTCAAGATATATAAAACGACGTGTTTAATGCAATAAGTGTTTAATCATCCAAATCATAATATCCGTACAGTTTCTGCTGCTGGCCACTTGGATCTATAGGTGGGGGTCCACTCCATCCCAATTGTAACTGCCACTGTTGTAGTTGTAGTTGTTGTGATAGCATTCCATATCTCAGAGGATTTAATACTAGGAACCCTTTTAACGCTGATGTGTGTTCTTGATGGTCTCGAGCCTTACGCACTGACGCCAATGATTCAGAGAGTAACAATGTGCCAAAAAGCAGAGGGACTGAAATAAATGATACAGTTTATCGAAATTGGTATGGCAATTATAACGAACACAACTAATCATTACGAGTACGACGAATAGCGGATGGTTGAATATACCGGTTTATTGCCAAAATGCTAACAACCCCTTAGCGTTGACTTCTACTAGTCTCCACAAATATTTGGAGTATTTTTTTAATTTAGTTTTTTTTTGTATTTTTTATGTGGTTTTGATGGAATAATTACGATCACCTGGGTCCTAAAGATGTTAAAAGGCTCTTGTGGCTGTAATGTATTATTTCATATTTTTTATTACTTTGCTCGATGTAAATATTCAAAACTCTATTCAAAGGGAGCACGGCGCGGTCCAGTGTTATCGCAGCGGGCGCTCTTGGTACGGAGTAGGGCGTAGGCATTAAAACACAAAAAATATGTAAAAAAATTAAACGTTCAAATAAGACCGTGGGAAATGTAAATATTCAATTTATTAACTATACGCTTTTAGGACTGTCAAAAACTTACATGATATAAAATTCATAGTGTTTTTAAAAAAACAGCTGAAAGAAAGCACTTTTGTTATTAAAACAAAAGATTCTTATTATTGGCATTTAGCCTGTATGAAGAAAAATTTTCTTACAGCAAATGGTTTGTGAAGATATTTTTTTCAATTTTGCACAACTGATTTGGCCAATTAGTAATGACTGTTGTTAGAATTAATTTTGAGAACATACTAAGATGAATAGATTCAGGCGTTACTTTGCTGAAATTCATATATAAAAATAACAAATATTGTAACAATATTTTAAGAAAACATTAAGTTACTACTTTAATAAAATACTTAAACAAAAAGAAATGTGACAATGGCGCCTAATTTTCTTGTTAAGCCGACGTGACGTTGAAACCCCACCTAGCCAAACTTGAAGAATTATCGACGCGTATCGCTTCTACACAAATCATCCTCAGGAGGTCTTGACTCACTTAGTCAGTCCCGAACGTACCCTTGAGAAAATTTAACGGAATCGTGAATATATATATTTTTCAATGTTTTATTAATATTTATTTACATAATGTTTTCTTAAAATATTTTAAAATATTTATTACCACATACTACAAGTTTTAACAGGGTAATCAAATGTTATATACTTTAAGAATTAATGGTAATTACCAGTTCACTTTGAACCTTGTTGAACGGTTACCTAAAATAACAATTAGCATTTTATTCCATTTATGATTTCGCATTAATGTCCATAGCGAATTAAATACATCATGGAATACTACTTATGTGAATTAAAATTAATTACTCGCTTTGCCAATTTTTTTGATTTGTACTTCTTGCACTGATTTAAGAAATAATGTTTGATATTTATTTAAGCATTTAAAATAAAATACTGTTTATCTGTCTAGACATTTTTTATAATCGTCTCTTTGTTATCTGTATAATAATAAAAACTTTCTTTATTTATATTATGTGTTATCTGTATAATAATAAAAACTTTCAGACAAACAGTTCATAAATATATTATATAGTAGATCAATGTTGCGAAGAAACCTTAGAACACTAAGACCTGATTTCAACATAATAAGTGGTTAATGCCTAGTTAAACCTAGCAGACTGTTAAGGATGTCGAGTCTCCTACTATGCATTATTTAAAGGTTAATTCTCTTAAAACAGCGTTAAATATAGTTACTGCTCCAAAGATCCTTTAAACCATCAAAATACTGATATTAACACTGCAGACATTTAATGGAGTAGCACAGAGTTCATCACTCTCGAATAGAATGTTCTTCCTCCTTCTAAACCGCTTGACGGGAAACATGCGTAAAAGTTGTGCTTTTATGTACGCAGATGACGTCACCGCAGTGGTGACTGCGACCTAATCAACAATTGGAGGTCAAATTGAATAAGGTAGCGGCAGAGTTTAACCTCTGGTTTAGAAATAATGGTCTTGTCCTGAACACCAGCAAAACGCAGTTCATGAGGTTTGACCTATCACGTTTGACTTATATAATGTAAAGCAAATGTAACCATAGGTAAGAAAAAAAAAGAAACAGTGGGAGTCCGTCATTGACAAACTATATGAGAAGATAGGTCGTGCTTGGTTCGCACTATGGCGTGTGTCAGCAGTACTGCCAACGGAAATGTACTATAACTGCTACTTTACATGTGTGCACTCGCTCCTGCAGTACAGTATTGAGCTCTGGGAGCGTGGATCTAAGTAGGAACGCGTCTGACGCGCGTACGGCTCGGTTTTGCGTTCTGATGCAAAAACGAGCCGTATGAGCCGTGATGTGAATGTCACAAGATACCAGTTGAAACCAATATTCAACACATTAACGACCCCGACTGTACATTGTTTGGTAATCCTTCAAGCCGCTCTTTACGCAAGTGGTCATCTGGAGGAATACTCGAGATTCGGTGACAGTGGATACAACACGCGTTATGCGCACAAGCTCCACGCAGTGCCGCGTCGTTTCGGTCGTTGTAGCTAGTCCATGGCATACACCAGCTATGTATAACCGGCTGCCAAATAATATTCACAATGCCTCTTCAACGAACATCTTTAAATATCGGATTATAAAATTGGCTTGTCGAGAAGTTAATGAATAGATTCAGGCGTTACTTTGCGGAACTCCATATTATATGATAACAATTATTTTAAACATATTTTAAGAAATCATTAAAATAATATTTGTTAATTTTACATAGTTTTCTAAAAATATTTTTAAATTAATATTTTATTAATAGGGGGGGATTGATTCTAACCCCAGTTAGAATCAACAAAAGCTCAATGTTCAGTGGACATGAGATGAGAAAATGATAAGGTTAAATTTTACTCAAAGCATCGAGCTTGCGGGGTTGATGCAGTATTATAATTATTAGATGCATGTTCAACAGTTATCCGGATGCACACAACGGATCTTCAGCGACTAATATGTTATTGCACTCTCAATACTTAATTGCTATATCGCTCTTTTTTATCTATATAACCTTGCAGTTACGCTCTTTTTGAACTACATAATGTATGTTTAATAACTATACATAATGTCTTATAGCTACTGGTGATGTCAGCTCTCAATTTGCGCTCGGCTTTTATATCAAACCGTGGACAAAGTAATGGAATTTCTAAATAGGAATAACAATTGCTTCATTTTGTAAGGGATAAACAATTTAATGCGGTCATTAAATTTATGAAAGTATAGAAATCATCATTACAAATTATTATTGATGTTTAATTTTTGACACTACTGAACTGTTTTTCTCTAAAATTTTTAGGCTTTCCACTTAAAGGGGTGTAAAATCCTGACCATTGTCTCAAACTTTTTTCTTCCATTTTATTTATACCTATATGTAGTTTCTGCTCGCTACTTCTCCGTTGAATATGTGGAGTATTACGAATGCTGCGATCCTGTTGTAGCGCAGACGCTGATGATCCCAAAAGGATTAATGTTGTCAAGAAAAATACGACTAAAACAAAGAAACGTAGTGGTTTATACAAGGCTCTTAGAGTTAAAAGTTATTGAAAACGAAGTATTTTATATGTTTGAATTAGCACATTAGGAAGGTATGATATGTGCTTAGGTACTTACAATTCGATTAAACAAAAGAAATATTTTCAATTACTTACTATTAGAAACTTTCATGACGCTTCCGTTAATGGTCTAACAATATAACAGTAAAATATTTTCTGAAAAAACAGTATTTGTATTATTTTGAAGTGAAAGTACCACAGTCTGCATAGCCGTTTTTAACTGATTAACTGTTCTATGCGGTCAGTACTAAGTAGATGACCGTAGTCTTAGGCCATGAGGCATTCTGAAAACACCGACACTAGAGATGACTACTAACCAGCCTATCCGTCCAGCTGCATTTTGTCTGCTTGGTGGATTATGGCCCCAATATATTTTTCTCTACACGGTAGGTCTGTGTCCTAGCAGTAGGGATTTGCTGAGCTGATAGAGCTAAATGTTGTGTAATTAATATTTTTTCAATAAAAAACACTGATAGCTCCTTGGTTGTAAGTAGTATCATTTGCCAGTGAGGTGGTCATAGATGTAAATTCGTGGTGAGCTTGAGTTTTATAGAATATCTACCACTATTTTCTTTTGTTTTTATAGCAGACTAGCTCTCCGGCCGCGGCTCCGCCCGCGCGCTTATAACGGTTATTGCGCAAAACCATTAACTTCATTTTGCGCAGTTGGATAAAAAGTATCTCCTTTCCTAGGCCTCAAACTATTTCCATACCAAATTCCAATTCCGTCGCGGAGTTTTCAAGTTTATTCGTTGCACACAAAAATAAAAAACTACAAAAATACAAATCTTTCCTCTTTATATTATTAGAATAGATAAGCTAGCCTTCAAACATGGTTAAAGATAGTTAATAGGCTAAGTCAATAATAGCAACTGGTACTCATTGACAGCTGCTGGAATACACCGTTAGGTGCTTAGCAATACATTTTCTATTAGAGGGTCGTAGCTGGTCTGGTAGCAAACGCACATTCATCATGCGGAGCTGTTCAATCGTGGTGGCGTTTGCACCATGGCCCTTCCACGCGGTAGTCCATATTTATTGCCACTACTGTTTCATATGATATCACTTTCTGTTTTCCTTGAGAACCAATTCTCAGGAACAGTGCCCGGTAGATTGCAATAAGTTGGCTCTAAACATGATGCTCAAACCTATCTGCCAAAAGCCAGCTGGTATAGAGACCTCTGCCAACCCCTTTGGAGAAATAAAGGTGTACATGGTAATATATGTAACGTTTAATAGTTCATCTGATTGTAGCTACAGATACATGGAATAGAAAAGCAAATTATGGTCCATTGGCAATAGCTATGAATACACTGCCATGCAGCAGACCCTGATACTAATATGTGGTAGGGTATTTTGTGGAAACGCGCTTGACCTTCCGTAAAACATCCGTCATAAAGAAAATCTGTTTTGAAACACCCAACGGAGTGTTACCATCAGCCATACTTGTGAGGAAGTTAGCTACGCTTGGTTTGTTAACCATCGACGATATAATCTTTTACCAGCAGGTGAATTTGTGGTCTGATGCTAATTTATCAGCAAAAATTAAAATTAACTTACTCAATAATGTAATTTCCAACAATTTAGTGGAGTCAAATGCCAATCAAAATATTACATTGAGCAGCTAATGTTCGATCGATTATAATACATTTTATTGATTGCCAATTTTCCAGATGCTAATGGAATTAATTTGGTTGATTAATTTGTAGCTTTATATCGAAATATTTGCTATGTTAATAACATCCTATATATGATGGGGTATTTCTTATTCTAGTATTTTTAAGGCATTTTCTTCGATTTATAGGAACAAGAATATTTTAATTCTTGTTCCTATAAATCGAAGAAAATGCCTCGTTTTATACATACATCCAATAATTTTGCCGTAACAAGACCTAAACCTAAGGCGTGGGCCAGACAGAAGAGACGTAAGACGGAGACGGGGCGCGGACCTTTGTCTCTTCCGCGTCTCTTTCATACAAAATGTATAGAAGCGTCGCGACGCAAAACATACAGAAGAGGCAGGGCGCGGGCGCAACGCTTTTACGTCTCCGCCTTTTATTCGAAACACACAGGAGAGACGTCTCTTCTGTATAATTCAAAAAGTCGCGTCTCTGCCTCTTCTCCGCCCCGGCCTCGACGCGTCTCCGTCTTACGTCTCTTCTATCTGGCCCACGCCTAAGAGCAAATTAAGATGTTAGGTGATCATCACTTCATTCGATTATTATTTAATTTAAGACATTACTTATATAAAATAATTTAGATTAATAATAATAATAATAAATTTCTTTATTCAGGCTACAATGGCCCAACAAGTTAGTATACATATGTATAATAATGTTAGTTATAGTAAATAGAAAAACAAATAGGTATACAACAGAAGACAATATAAGTATATGCTGACGATACGTATAAAACTTATTTAGTCAGCACCTGAACAAAATGTCTGCTTATAGCTGAATTAAAATTTTCAGCTACAACTTTCATGATGTTGTTGACACTGCCATCCATCTTTCTTACCAATGAAGCAGTTCTTTTACGAAGGATCGCATTAAAATCGTCAACTCGTGCTTCTGCAAACATCTTTGAAGCGCTGCAGAAACGGGGCAGTCCCATCAACACACGAAATCCATTATTATACTGGACACGCAGAGCACTGACAGCTACGTGCGTACATCTAGTCCACAGGATACACGTGTAGAAGGTCTGGCAGTATGCCTTAAAAAGCGTTATTTTAACGTCCTGACTACATTGCGCAAACCGGCGAGCCAGCATATTGCACCTGACTGTCAGCGCCCTGCGTTCCCTTTCAACATCAGCTTGATCGTCAAGGTCCTCGTTAACAAGGTGTCCTGATGGTAATCCTGGATGAGGTACATGAACTGATTAAC
This sequence comes from Plagodis dolabraria, assembly GCA_963854805.1. Taxonomy (NCBI): domain Eukaryota; kingdom Metazoa; phylum Arthropoda; class Insecta; order Lepidoptera; family Geometridae; genus Plagodis; species Plagodis dolabraria. The sequence continues at coordinate 3,746,032 of OY978443.1, read as the reverse complement.
ACGCGTTAACTCTTTACTGATAAGTTCTATTTTAGGTATCATCTGGGGTGCCTTTCCTCCGGCCTTGAGGACCAAGTATACACTTTTCGTTACACTGTACTGTAAACCATGTTCAGATGCATATTGTTCACAAATATTGAGCAGCTTTCTGAGGGCCCTGACCGTTGGACTCAGCAGCAACATATTATCCTATTAATGACTTAGCGTTTATACGTATAAGATAATAAATTTAGCATTGAGTTTTATATAGATATAAAGCGTAAATACAAATAAAATTATTATATAATTTTCCTGCAGTCTGACCTGCAATTACCACAATCTATGGAAGTTAATTGTAAACGGCAATGGAGTGTCGTACTGTAACATAGTAACATAGTAACATAGTTTGGATATTCAAACCTGCTATAAATTTAATTATTATTACCAAGAATGTAGAAAAGTCTATGTAGAAAAGTTAAAATCGCCCCTTTTGCAAAGGAGAGTAATATGTTAACTTCATGTTATTTTAAAATTTCAATACATCTTAACTAATACTCTGAAAATACGTGCGTTACCTTGGAGAGGACAGCAAACCTACAACATAAGATTAACTTTTGTGTAGGCATTGTTATTTAACTGTTGGTTACTACTACACTACAAGAATAAATAAACATAAAATATGTGCCTAGTAATGTCATAAGGTAATAAGTTATTTTATAATGTGGATGTGCATAACTACTGATTTATTATAGGTAAGTTAGTCACATGCTGGAGAATGCAATACGCGCTTCTGCCAGCCGTTGCGTTGTGGCTTTCTGCGGGGCGTGCACTGTTATCCATAATATGTATGATATAGGTAATATTATATACACAAAAACTAACCATCTAGGATTTGTAGATCTCGTGTAAGTCCCTTTCTAGTTAGACAGTTTCATCAAAAAGTATTTAGTAGCATTTTTCAATACTAAGCCTACATTCATATTTGAAACCAAATCTGAAAAATACGACATATAAGTAATATTTCGAAATTCTATATACCTACTTCATAAACACTCTCAAAGGATATGTATATTTGGCCATCTACATATCTGTCAATCTCCAATTTACGGTATCTTTTTTAAATATGGCTATAAATAAATAAAAATGATAAATATCTATAGGCCCATAGTTTATGCCCGTGGTATCGAATCCTTAATCCACATTTCATATGATAAAAAGAACTAAAGATCTTTATTTTTTAGAAAGTAGCTCAAAACATAATTATAATCCGTTATTTTATTGAATAGAGGTATAATTGATCCTAAATTATAATAAAATTTAAAAACTCAGTATTTTTATTTATTTAGGTAGTTTTAGATATTAACACACAAATTTATTAAAATATAAAATCACTAATAATTTATTATCCATGTCACTTGGGATGATGTTAGGACATACATCTAAATAAGTAAAGGTATTTAAAAGTGATGCTGGAATATAGAAACCCACATGCAAAAACACTTAAAACATTACCCTCCTTTTGGGCAGTCGTGTTAAAAACACTTGTCTGAATGTCACGTGCCCGTGTGACATACGCAATGAAATGGATTGACATAAAATAAGAAAACTTCCTTTGTCAATTAATACAATGCAATTAGCCTGAGGTTCGGTGGGCTCGAAGTGCTTAAAAAGTATTTATATAATAATAATTTAACAATAAAATACATTTTGAAACAATTTTTTTTTTCTTAAAAGAGCACTAACCTAAATTGAGACCAGTAATCGGTGTCGGCATACCAACAAAAAAGTATTCCACCAAAATAGGGACTATCGCAATCAGTACGAAATAGCGCTTAAAGCACAAAATAGGAAGTTTTTATTTCATATTCAAAGGTATTTTGATATAATAATTATATAGAATGCTGTATAAAATAATTATTATAAACAGATTTAATTATTAGAAATAAATTATTTAGAAGCGCTCGTAGCGAAGTTTGCTTAGCCATTCTGAACCGATCAGCAAAGTTAAGCAACGTCCACCGCGGTCAGCAACTGCTGACCGCGGTGGACATCCAACTGGATGGGTGACCGCAGGTGACATTACTACTGAGCGCTTCCGTGCTTCGGAGCGCACGTTAAGCCGTCGGTCCCGGTTGTTGTCCTAGGATGGCAGTCGTTACAGCATGGTGGTAGGGCACTTTGGCTGACTACCTCCAGGACCGCGAGGTCCTGGTGGAGGGACGCGACGGTCTGAGGCAACGTCGCGTGTCCTGCGGGGTTCCACAGGGGTCGGTGTTGGGACCGCTCCTGTGGAACATTGGCTACGACTGGGTGCTCCGCGGCACGTTTCCCGCAAGTATGCGGGTTGCGTGCTACGCGGATGACACCCTAGTCGTAGTCAAGGGGAGGGACCTCGGGGAGACGGTGCGGCGGGCCACGGTGGCCACGACACTTGTGGTCGGCCGCATACGTGCCCTGGGGCTGGAGGTCGCCCTCTCCAAGACCGAGGCCCTAATGTTCCATGGGCCTCGGGGGGGACCCCCTCCAGGAACGCGGATAGACCTGGACGGGGTGCTGGTCCGGGTTGGGACCCAGATGAGGTACCTGGGTCTCATCCTGGACGGGCGGTGGACTTTTGGGGCCCACTTCACCCAACAGGCCCCAAAAGTCATAGGAGCCGCTGCCGCCCTTGGGAGGCTGCTGCCCAACGTGGGCGGCCCGAACGCCACATGTCGTCGCCTGTACTCCGGAGTGATCCGGAGTATGGCCTTGTACGGGGCACCTGTCTGGGTGGACGCCCTCAGTCGCGCCAATAAGGCCCTGCTGCGACGTCCGCAGCGGGTCAACGCGACGAGGGCGATACGCGGGTACCGGACGGTGTCCTGGACGGCGGGATGCGTGCTGGCCGGTGATCCCCCCTGGGAGCTCCAAGCGGAGATCCTCGCCGAAGTGTACCACTTCGTGGCGGCGAGGAGATCCCGCGGGGAGCCTCCAGCGTGGGAGGAGGTCACGCGCATGCGACGGCGGGCGCGGGCCGCCCTGTTGAGGCGGTGGACGGAGGACCTGGCTCCACCGGTCCCTGGACAGAGGACGGTGGATGCCATTCGCCCGGTCCTCCGGAGGTGGGTAGGGCGGCGATTCGGGTCGCTGACCTTCCGATTGGTGCAGGTGCTTTCCGGACACGGATGTTTCGGAAAGTACCTGCATCACATCGCGAGACGGGAGGCGACCCCCGCCTGTCACGAGTGTGGAGCGCCAGAAGACACGGCGCTCCACACGCTGGAGGAGTGCGCCGCGTGGAGTCCCATGCGGCACACCCTCACAGCGGTCATTGGCGCAGATCTGTCGCTGCCGAGCGTGGTTAACGCTATGCTCGGCAGCGACGGATCGTGGCAGGCGGTGGTCTCTTTCTGCGAAGCGGTGATGGCGCAGAAAGAGGCCGCGGAGCGGGCGAGGGAGGACGACGTCCTCGCGGACCCGCTCCGGCGTAGACGAACTGGGGGGAGGAGAATGATACAATGATACAATACTTTATTGCGGTAATATGGTACAATGATGACATATTAATTAAAAGTCCAACATATTAACCATTTCTGGCATGCAATTTAACACAAATGATAAGTTCAGGATAATGACGAAGTTAACATAATTATTGGTAATGATTATTAATTAATGATTATTGCTAGCATAAATATGTCATAAAATATTTTAGTATAATTTTTTGTAATTGCATGTCAAAGTTAATTAATATTTAAAAGAACATATAAATTTCAAAATATAAATCATCCAATTCAAAATTTACAATTAGTCTATATAATTTTATTAATTAATTTTTATCATTTAGAAACTCTTGTGTGGTGTAATAACACTTATTTACCAGCCAAATTTGTAATTGTTTTTTAAATTGATTTCCATTTAATTTTCTTATATTTAATGGCAGGGCATTAAAAATTCTCACACACATGCTGTAGGTATTTCTAGAATACATTTCTGTCTTACTATGTGGAAGTAACAGTTTTTCAGGAAATCGAGTGTTGTAGTGACTCATTACTCCTTTTTTAATAAAAAGTGAAGGTTGATTTTTAACAAAATTACAAATTTCATAAATGTATAAAGAAGGCATTGTTAACAGCTTTAATTCTAAAAATAGAGGCTTGCAGGATGTCAATGGGCCACTGTCACAAATGGCGCTCACACATTGTTTTTGTGCTATGAAGGCTCTGTTTATACTTACAGAATTACCCCACAATACCACACCATACCTTAAGTTTGTACAAACGTAGCCGTGGTAGGCTTTTAATACGGTTTCTTTGTTAGATACTTTTGTTAATCTATATAGTGCATATGCGAAGCGATTTATCTTTGTACAAATTTTTTCTACATGGGCTTTCCAAGAACAGTGTTGGTCTAATACTATACCTAAAAATGTAGTTTCATCTGCTTCGGTCACCTGCTGGTTGTTATATTCAACCCTAAGGTGTACATCTTTTGACACGGTGTCGTGTATATTTTTAAATTGAATGAATTTGGTTTTATTGACATTTACTTCTAAATTATTTTCATTTAGCCATTCAATTATATTTTGTACAGACTCATTAATTTTGAAATTGTACATCCCATCCTTGTTATCTGAAACAGCAACAGATATATCATCAGCAAAAAGCGTGCAATGATGATCAGTGACTTGAGGCAGGTCATTTATATAAAGAAGGAATAACAGTGGGCCTAAGATGCTACCCTGCGGTACCCCTAATCTGTTTACCATTGTTGAAGATTTAGCTATGATTTCTATTGATGTTTTAACATCAATTGCATTTATTTCTACAAATTGTTTTCTCTCACTAAGATAGCTTTTAAGCCAGTTGTGAGCATGACCTCTTATTCCATACAAATTTAGCTTATGTAGAAGCAGACTATGGGACACAAAATCAAAAGCTCGGCTCATATCAAAAAACACTGTCGTTATTCGTTTCTTGTCATTGATATTACTTATGATATTATTTATGAGCTTAAAAGCTGCTAATGTTGTTGACTTGCCTTTTTGAAACCCATTCTGCTCTGGGATCAATGTGTTATGTTTTTCAATAAAGTTACTTATCCGAGAATGCATTAATTTTTCATAAATCTTTGATAATACCGGTATCAGTGCAATGGGTCTATAGTTTTCAGGATTATGTTTATCACCTTTTTTATAGATTGGTTTTATTACTGTTAACTTAAGCGAGTCCGGAAAGATACCCTGTTGAAATGATAAATTTACTAAGTGGGTAAGAATAGGTGTAAATACGACTAAACAATGTTTGATTATATTAGTAGGAATCTGATCGTAACCAGCGGTTGGAGTATTTTTTAAGGACTTTAAGGATTTCAGCATTTCATTGTCGTTTGTAGGATATAAGAACATTGAATTATTATTTTGATTGATGTCATATTTATATTGCGTATTATTATGTATGTCAAGTTGTGTATTCTTTTGGTTTGTCAAATTTATAAAATAATCATTGAATGTGTTAGCTATTGCGATAGGGTCAAGTATAATTTGATTATTGTATGTCAATTTTTGAATTCTCTTAGAATCATTATTATTTCCCCTCGTGTTGGTGTCATATTTAATAATTTTCCATGCCACCTCACATTTATTTCTAGAGAGTTTGATGAACCGTTCGTTACTTATTTTTTGAGCAGTATGCACACATTTTTTAAAAATTTTGTTGTACTTTAAATATTTTGCCTTGGTTGTTGACTTACTTTGCTTGTAATATAGAAAACGTAATTTTCGTTTCGTAAGAGCAGCTTTCTTAATACCTTTGGATAACCAAGCAAGGCGTTTAGGTTTGCATGACAATGTTTTTTTAAATATTGGGAAACAGTGGTTAAAATAAAGGGTTACTCTTTCGTGGAAAGCATTAAATGCGGAATTAGTATCCTGCATAGCTAGTATGTCCTGCCAAGAGAGTCTCATCATGCAATCATAAAATTTATCCATATATTCAGGACTTAAGTCTCGTTTCATGATGTACCATTTTCGCAAGGGCATTGGGTTACTCTCAGTTTTGATCGTAAGTAATTGAGCAGTGGTATGGTCTGACAGTGCAAGAGGCAGTATTTCAGATGTAGCATTATGAACGTTACTGATAATTTGGTCAAGACAAGATTTTTTCCTTGTAGGTTTTGTAATGTGTATTGTAAGACCATGGTTTTGTACAATTCTTTTGAATTCGGTGAGTGGTTCAGAAGATTTCAATAAGTCAATGTTAAAGTCACCTACTACAATAATATTTTTTTTGTCTTACGTCTGAGCTTTGTAAGTAAGACCTCAAGATGCGTAAGGAATGTGAAACAATTTCTACATTTTTTGCATATTGGTATTTTGTAAATGCAAATTATAATACATTTTAATTTCGGTATCTCTATTCCACAACACTCAAAAGTTAGATTTGTACAGAGCTGTTGCAGAAGCGGAATTTTTTTGAATTCTATATATTTTTTGATCAGTATGCATACTCCACCTCGTCGTTGTGTGGCTCGAGAATACCAATCTGCTAACTTATAATCATGTAATTTTATGTTTAGTTCATCTCCGGCTTTTATAAATGTTTCGGAAAAACATAAAACATCAATTGTTTTATTTTGATTTGATAGCTGGTTCAGAGTTATGTCAATTGTATCTAGTTTACTAAGAATACTTGCTATGTTTTGATGTAAAATGTTAAAGTCAACGAAGTTATTAGGAACGAAAACATTTTTTTTCATCACTTGCGGTTTGGGGCTGTTTCTTATAATAATCTAAAATTGTTTTTTGAACCGGCTTATTGTTTATCTTTGAATCACCGGGAAAAAAATCCAATAGAGTTGCTTGTCTGCGTTTTGATTCATTATTATTCAGGCCAATCGTGTTAGGAACGTAATGTTCAGTGTCTTTTAACTGAGTATTTTGAAGTTTATTATTATATTTGTAATCAAGAAAGAAATTTTTACTCTGCAAGCGTCTATTATTACATTTTATAAGTCGACTTTGTTTTAAAAAAGTTTCGTCATAATCGATACAGTCTATTAAGTAATTAAGTTTAGAGCATATATCTGTAATTACATTTACTACATTTGCTCTGTTTTTTATAAAGAAACAGTTTTCATTTTTTTTTTAACATAATGTTTCAATGTCACGATTTAGTTTCTTCACGCTTAGGTACCTATTATCTAATACATTTAAAATGAAAACTGTGTGTTTATTCAGAATGTTAAGTACTGCACTTAGTTCAGAGCCTAGCATTAAAGGATTACTATCATTTTCGCCTATACAAATTACAATTTTATCCATAACACTGAAGTCAGTATTGAGACAAGTCTTCAGGATTTCTTCAGCGCTAGCAAATGGCTTTATTAAGGCTGTTACATCATATTCCCTATACTGATTCCCATTTCTGGAGTGGGTTAATTTAGATGCCAGGCCAGAGCACTGCTGAGTGCCAAATATCCATATCTTGCCGCGTTGAATTGCATTACTTTTGGCGTTGGTGTTTTGTCTGGTATAAGGGCTTATTTCTTTATGTAATGTTTTATCGGGGTCAGGAACGGTTAATAAAGTTGCAGATTGATCAGTTAAAATATTGTCCAAATGTGATGGTGAAGGAGATTCTTGGCTTATTTTGGCAGATGGAGTGATGAGCTGTCGGTTGTTTCGTCTTCGTTTTGGTGTAGCTAGTGTGTTTTTAAGCTCTGATATAGGAGAGTCAGTACAGATTTTTTTTAACTTATGTATTATGTTTTGTTGCTCTTGTGTCAATTTCTGAAGGGCTGTTTTTTCAAGAAGTAAGTTCTCAACTTCTGTGTGAGCACTTTGTAGTTGGCTTTTTAGGTATTGAACTTCGCATTTCAGCTCCTCATTATCCTCATTGATATTCATCGTCGATAAATCTGGTAAGCTTCTAGCTAAAAAGCCTGATTTAGATGCATCTATTAAACTGTTTGCTCTTAGGTCTGAATCTAGTGATTGAAATGAGTTTTCATTATCGTTATCCTTCTCGCACACTGACACATTTAGTAGATTATGTTTAATGTTTGAATGAGGGTGTAAATTTCCGTCTTGGTCAGTATTAACTAAATTTTTAGTAGATTTAAGTATTGGTACATCTTTTGTAATATTCTTTGACTGCGCCGTAGTTGGGGTACTAGTAACCGTTGTGATATTTTTACGTAGTCTTTTTGTCTTGGAAGAAGGCGGTTCGGGCGCCTTCTTGCTCTTTCCTAGTGTTGTGCGGATCACCGGTGGAGAGTCGGGGGATTCTCCACTGGCTTGCACGATCCCACACGTCTGGGGGATGGCCCCAATGAGCCGGGTCATCCCTCCATTGGCCGGGGCCCGTCATCGGTGACGGGCCGGCCGCTGGGGCGAGATGGTGACTGCTTACGCTACCCCATTTCGCCCTACTAGGCGGCAGACTGCTCATCCCGGGTTTTTAGTGGGTAACCTCACTTACTACCCCCCCGCGGGGGTAGTAAGGCCCCCTTCAGGCGAGGACTCCCACATAACCACTCCACTCCCCCCGGGGCGGGTGGTATCCATAAAGGATTTTCCCGGGTGAAAAAAAAAAAAAAAAAAATGGTGGTAGGGCACTTTGCGAATGCCCGCCTGGCTAGCTACCACCCTCAAGTTGAAAATCTGTCGCCAAGCACCTAACGGTGTGTTCCGGCAGCTGTCCTTGAGAGCCAGTAATTCTAGGTTAGCCTGTACAACATCTTCGACCACATCATCACTTACCATCAGGTGAGATAGTGGTCAAAGGCTAACCTATCAGGCATTAAAAAAAAAAAAATGTGATTAAATGCAAACGATTTATAGTGTGGAACCATGCAAGTGCACTCATTCTTCACCAGATTTTATTTGTTCAGGTATAGTTTATAGATAACTTTGAATTTATCCGCTAACTTCAACAGATTGTTGTTTGGTGAAAGCTAAGCTCTGTTCTAAATTATTATACGTCTAAAGATAAATATATAAATAGATTTAACGAAGACTTAAAGATATTTAGATCTATCAGTGTTTTATCAAAACTTAGAACGGAGCCTAGAATTTGAATCCCTTGTGCCAATTAAGGAAGCTAACAATAAAGAAGGATAATTGGGATGTTGATTGGGAAAGTAACGAAGATTGACTTCTCAAAGGTCAAGATTCGGAGCCTACTGCTGAATAGATTTCATATTTATATAAAATTTAAGGACTCTTTATAAATATAAGATATATTTCATATTTTTTAAACGAATGTTGTAAAAGGTGCCTAAGGGAAATAATGAGCCCAATGAGCGGCAGAGCAGATAAGAAGGCGTGCAATAGGACTCCTTAGGTTAGGAAGATGATGACATGCTATTACTTTACATTAGGCGCACAATGAAGCGTATATTTGCATCTTAGTGTATCAACCCAGGAGCAAAATGTATATAAGCAACAAGTTCTTACAAGATGGTTAACGCCAAAAAGACAGCCGGCCATAAAATCAATCAATTGTTGCTGAAAATTTAAATAATAATGTTTTCCGAACTGCATTCTTAGAGAAAATTACATATTATACAAACCCAATATACCTAATAGTGACTTAGTGATGGCAAATCGCCAATAGATTAAATTTTCTGGGATCAGTATTCTTGCAGGTTAATTGGACGAAACCTACTGGGTGTTGCATCAATATGCAGGTGGCAGGTCATAAAACTGTATGCATCCAAAACTATTGCAATACGTATGAACATGTGTCTCATTTATTCATTTTGAAGCAATGATAGCTCAGTGGCTTTGGCTATGGATTGCCGCGCAGCAGGTCCATGGTTCGAATCCCGCCGCGGGCTCGAGCTTCACTGCATGGTGGAAGGGCATTTTGGCGAATGCCCGCCTGGATAGCTACCACCCTCAAGTAGAAAAATCTGTCGCCAAGCACCTAACGGTGTGTTCCGGCAGCTGTCCTTGAGAGCCAGTAATTCTAGGTTATCCTGTTTACACCTTCGACCACATCATCACTTACCATCAGGTGAGATTGTGGTCAAAGGCTAACCTATCAGCAATATATATGCACCGTTTAGTTTAAGACGTGCGTGACGTCACCTACCGGTCCCTACGGAAGATCAGCGCTGGTTGTTAACAGCCTGCATTATGCTGAGTCGGGGCCGGTTTGTGGGGAAACTATTGCTTTTTGTTTTTTTTTTCATTATTAACTGTTATTTATATACAAAAATTTAGCTTAGTTTTAGTTTTCTGTTACAAATAAATTATATTCTATATTCTATTCTATTTTAGAGAAGAGCATCATTTATGACGCTTGACTGATAAAGGTAAAAAGTTCTGAATTAAAAATATGAAATATAGCTCAAAAGATTGCAGGTTTTTTTTATTCTTGATAGGTTAGCCTTTGACCACTGTCTCACCTGATGGTAAGTGATGATATGGTTTAAGATGTTGTTCAGGCTAACGTAGAATTGCAGTATAATATAAAATAATGTAACATTTTCTTTACAAACTACAACATTTTTATGTACAGTATTTCAAGGACCTGACAATACTGATTCTTGGTATATTTTTCAAAAACTTCCTAACTTCCTACCTGATAAATATATCACTCTGGCACAAGTGAGAACAGAGTGTCAAAATGTACGGGTGTTATTCCATTAGCCCAAATTCTTTGTCAATTTCAGTGTCATAATATCAATGAAATCTTATTATTTTTATAACACATAATTGACAGTCTAAATCAAACAAGTATAAAAACCTGAAAACAAATTTAATGTGAAATTGTAATTTCATTTAAATAATATCAAAAGAGTAGTTTAATCTTGAGAATAAAAAAAATTTGATAAAGGCATGAGACGTTCTTAACTTCTATAAGTTTAAATTTGAAAAACGTAAATAATTGCAAACCATACTATGTAATACCTTCTGATATTATAATTAGACGTAATAATTTTGAATAGAAAAATCTAAGTAACTGTTAAAATTAATCAAATAGCAGCTTTTGGTTTATTGATGATGTTGGAAGTTGCAGTTGTAGAGGGCCTATTGCTAATGTGCTTAAGTCTGAATCTTGAAGAGACTGTTGCAATCGTTGTATACGTTGTTGCTGCAGAGGTTGTTGCAATTGTTGTTGAAATTGTTGCTGTAGAGGTTGTTGCAATTGTTGTTGCAACTGTAGTTGATTTTGCAGGTCTTGATCTACTTGTTGTTGATACTGTTGTTGAAGTTGAAGATTTGAGCCTTCCTGCATAGACTGCAGAGCCTGCATTGGAATCTTGAAACTCAGTTTTGTTTTACGACGACCAGAGCTAAGGCCTTCTTGAAGCTCGGACTCGAGGTGTCTTATGTTGGGGGTGTTTAAGCATTCTTCATCCAGACAAGTTGCAGGTAATGCTACAGATTGATCCAATAAGTTCCAGGTTAACACCAATAGAACTGAAATAAGCAATTTAAATGTTAATTTTGACTTTATATTTAAGATTAATTAAGCCCTTTTATATTTTTGACTGAACCTAGCAAGGTGTTTTGCTAGGTTGGGACTGAGAATTTGTATGGTTGTATGTGCAGTAAGCCGTGATAAACACTGGATCTGATTTCATGAAGTTTGGTTCGAAAGTTGCTCATATAAATATTTAAATATTTGTCTCTTATAAATGTATGAATATATGTATATTTAGAATTGTATTCGACCTGAATTAGTTTAAGTGTTGGCAAGGAGATAAGGTCATGGGTTGACATTCAAAAAGTGACAAAATAGGCTTGAAACTTGTTTGTTACAAAACTGGGCATATAGCATAGATTAATTGTTTAAGTTTATTTTAAACATATTATTTATTTAGATAAAAATATGCAATTTATTAGGGTCACAGATCAATTCGCTTTCTTTAGACCAGAATAAGTATGTAATAATACTACGCCTACAATTTAGCGCGAAGTCTCATTTACTGCGAAAGACTAGAATTTCAATTGCCAGGTTCTCCTTGTTGAAAAATTTTCTAATAAATCGTTGGGTTGAAAAAGTAATTGAATATATACTTGAAAATAGAACTGTTGTATAACAATTAAATATATAAATGACAATAGCTAGACAGTTGACATTGTTACAAATGATATATTTCTGTAGCCGCTATAACAACAAGTACAAAAAAATGAACAAAGTGCAAGTAAGGCTCGTACTTTTCTCACACATATTTCTATTGTTTTGGATGAACTAAAGTGACCCCTTTACTAAACGTGCTCCATTCATCCGTTCTAGTTTTAACCATCACAATTTAGGTTCTATAGGTTTGTTACATAATGTGTGTTATTTTGGTAGATATAACAAAACTTAAAATGGCATCTCCATACAAGTACCCATGTGTTTATGACCGTTGTTTTTTTATTTCTGCTCTTTCTTAAAAATTAATAAACATACAGGCACCAAGCATCATTACAAAATTACAAATTTAGGAAAGGTAAATTGTAATTTTGTAATGTAATCCGTAGACCATGCATTTTTGTAAAAATAAAAATATAAAAACAAAGCACCATGTCTTGAAAACATTATAAATTTAATAAAATAAAAAAACAAGCCAAGTGCGAGTCGGATTGTTTCTAAAAATACTAAAATCTGAATAAAATAAGATCAACTATTTTTTTATGAATATATGAAGAGTTAGTGCGCGAGTCCAAATCGCACTTGTTTGGTTTGTTTACATATACGAAGTTACTCACTTTGAAGGCAAGATATCTTTACGGTCATTTTTGCTGATTCTGTAAAATTTAATAAAAACATTTAGGTAATGGTATTTTAATAGTCTAGAAATAAAATTATTAATTAGGTGAGCATAATACTTAAAACATATTATATGAAAATATGGAATGAGGGAGGTTCTTGCACAACAGTTATTAAATGTTACATCTTTAGTAAATTACTTTTTACAGCACATTTCTTTAAATATTAGATTAAAATGTCAGTTCGGGTTACTCGTCATTGCGTGTCTTTAAATTCAAATCTTTTCAATAAAATGTAACTCAACATTTCAAAACAACCTAAAATAATTTATTTACAACCAACAGAAATACATTTAATTATATTTACATTCAACTTATTCTATAAATATATTGCTATCTGAGAATAGAAAAATCAAGCTATTATGTATTAGAATCCAGCAATAAAAGATAAGCCGATACTTCCCAGGCACTACTACAATGGAAAACTAATCAGTACTTCAGTACTATAATATTATAAATGCGAAAGTAACTCTGTCTGTCTGTCTGTCTGTAACGCTTTCACGGCAAAACTACTGGACCGATTTGAATGAAATTTGGTATGGAGATAGTTTGAGACCCAGGAAAAAACATAGGATAGTTTTTATCCGACTGCGCAAAAAGAGGTTAATGTTTTCGCGCGATAACCGACATACGCGCGGGCGGAGCCGCGCCCGGAAAGCTAGTATTAAATATGTTTACTGTGACAGTATTATAATTCTTTCGAACGCTGTTTTAGTATGCTTTATTTTCAGATACATAGAAAGAAGAAAAGAAGAGATACAAGAAAAGAAGGAAGTTAACATTTTAAGGGGTATATTTTATGTATACCTACGTATTATCTATAAATATTAAAATTACGTATCACGTTCTTTGTCCGCGATGGACTCCTAAATTACTGAACCGATTTTAAATTTGATTTGCACACCGCAAAAAAAATTTAATCAAATTGTGCAATTTGATCCAAATTTAAAGATAGGATAGCTTACATCTCAATTTATAGTCATAATTACCCGTGCGAAGTTGGGGCGGGCCGCTATTTAGTATGTATATTTGCAATACATAAGACTTAAGAGAATTTTTCTTTTATTATAATTGACCTACTTTTTCATCATCAATCATTATTATAATGCTAAAATACAACCCATTCATAGAATTAAGTTCATTAAAAAATAACTAGTTTTTATATTTCATTAAACAAACACGACAAAAAATTGCTATATCACACCAGTTAATTCAAAAAGCATATAATCCTAAGCTACTCGTTACGACCAATTTTCAGAAAGAAGGATTCAAAAAGTTTTAAAATGATAGCCGTACTGACAAGCTAATGGCAATTATATTATGTTATCGCCTACAGTACAAATGGCAATGCCTATGAATAAAGATGACAAATAAGACAAAGTAATTTATATGAAAAGAAATACTTACATTTTAACGAAGCTACAACTTATGAATCTGAACGGCTTTAAACAAAGCCTCCCTCAGACTTAATAAGGACTTCTTCCACGTATCTAATATTCAATGACCCTGTTTATGCTAATAAACTTATATATAAAAACATGATTAAACAAATGTTTAATCATGTTTTCATTATTGTTTAAATGGAATAAATATCATATTAAAAACATGGTAATATAATTGTAATAAATATTAGGCGTATGTATTAAATGGTTTTTTTTATTTAACCACAAAATATATTTCTTTCTGTAATAAATAATACATGTATTTTTTAATCGGGAAATGGAAACGAGATCAATCACTAATAGAAACAAAAAAAAACTTATGGAAGCGCTTGATCGATGCGACGCGTGATCGAAACGCTGCGCTGCTGGGACCTACTTGGCTCAACGAATAAGCATTGCAATTCAGCGGGGTAATGCTGCCAACTGGTATAGTGGGCTGGAGCATTTGGACTGCCTGACAGTCTGAAATAAGGTGTAGTTTATTTCAATGCTTTCATTGTAGCTGTTGTATTGTATATAGTTCGTAAAATATTGTTAATGAAGGCATACCGACGGTTATAAAAAAACACTAATATACTGTATATCTATGAAATAACTTTTGGAAGTCAATACCATACTGTTCTCATTTTAATCTATATCTATATAAGTCACAATAAAAACCTTGTTATATGTGATGAAGTGGCCTCTTTAGGGTTCCGTACCCAAAGGGTAAAAACAGGACACTATTACTGAAACTTCACTGTCCGTCCGTCCGTATGTCACCAGGCTGTATCTCAAGAACTGTGATAGCTAGAGTTGAAATTTTCACAGATGATGTATTTTTGTTGCCACTATAAAAACAAATACAAAAAGTTGACCAAGTGCGAGTCGGACTCGCGCAAGCTTAAACAAAAAAAGGTTAAAATATGAAGTCTAACGTTGTATAGCGAATGGTACGGAACCCTTCGTGCGTGAGTCCAACTCGTGCTTGGCTGATTTTTAGGCTTCATTTGTGATAGAATGGCCTAATTTACACAGTTTCTAAAAGCAGTATTTCACAAGGCGCTGAAACCCAACTTCTGGTATTATTCCTATGTCGCTCTTACAACTCCAACAGGATGACTATATGCCAACATACAACCGCAATTTTGGATCTGGATAGCAATGGTTATTTGGATTTTTTATTTGATGTATATATAAATATTTTGTTTCAGTTAATTTCTTTAAAAGTTTTTATTGTTGACAAGACTAGATTGACGACTCTAAGATTGCCAAATGATAAAAAAATAATGAGAAACTATTATAATTATGTAATAATTTTTATATTTTTTAGCTCTAGCTAATAATTTTTCAAAAATGTTCATTGAAAACGCAATTTATATTTCAAATCGTAGAAATGAGTCTTTTAACATTTGTATTGATTAAATGAGCAGAAAAGTTGAGTTCAATATCATAAAGTTACATGACAAATCTTTACATGCTATTTGATTATATTTCATAAAAGCTACCAACAAAATATTTTAAATATAAACAAGTCAATTTACATTTTTATAGTACTAATTGACTATTGCTCACTTCTTAAAGATTTTGGAGCTGTTTTTATCATAGTAGTTATAGAATAGTATTTTAATTTAATAAGTCATACAGGTACATAGCTTTTTGCGACTGTGATGTAGCCTGAATTTTTAACTGAACTGGTTAACTTACGTTATTAAAATTTATTTCAAATTAAATTTACCAAAGTAAAGTAATCGAAACCGTATAAAGAATATTTAATTTACAAATCTATCCCTATTATCTGCAACATTTGTCTAAGCGAGTGAAACCGCGGAGCGCAGGTACTAAATAATAAATTAGAGCACACAATTTGCATCTCATTCCACTTGGTGGATTCCATTCTATCTTGGTTGCCAAAGGATTTAAGGCACCCGATGCGTAAAACCGGGTAACATGTTTATGATTTTCACCGAGATGAAAATTGTGTTGAAAAATTTGTTAGGTTGGTAGTCGCTCAGCATACTATCTTGAAATCATATTAAGCAAGTGATCTCTTATATACCTAATCGAATATAATGATGTTTATACTTAAATATATTATAGTATAAATAAGTCTAGAAGGATCACTCCGCATAGCTATTCTAATAAATAAGCGACTCTAGTTGCGAAGCAATAAAGTGCACTTCAGCTCGCGAACCATGAAGTACCTAATAAATATATTCACCTACAAGGCTCTTCTCTCTCTCTCTCTCTTTCTATCGCATAACCACGCATAGCTTTGATCTCTTCTGGCGCGGCACGGACGGTAAAATAATCTCATCCGGGCGGGTACGCAGATGTACATGTAGCTCTGTACCGCTGTAGTGCGGAGTGAGTCAGGCCTGATTATAGTAGGAATATTTTTAAAAGCATTGATGCATGCTAAGCGTAACATAGAAATAATCACGCATGGAAAAAGATTACTCCCGATAAAAGATTGGAAATCCTCAGTACTTTAGTACCAGTAAAATTACAGGCACATGAGACTTAGCTATTGTATATCTCAGTGTGCCTGGCGACGGGCAACTCATAATTTGCGTAACGAAATGCGTATGTTATATTTTAATGGCTCATTCAAAGCTTCCCGAGAAGTAGTTCAAGAGATATATCATGGGTGTCTTCAAGTCGAGAGTAAATAAGTTTCTTCTAGGTAAGCGTGCTCCATCTTAGGCCAGATCAATCATGCTTCACATCTGGCAGGTTGATCAAACGCAAACCAATTTGAATAAAAAAAACTATTTCACTCTAAAATTTTTTTACCTGTAGATGAGTTGTATGCCCTCCATATTTACTAGACGAATACAGGGTAATTACCAGAGTCACTACCAGTCTTGCACTTCCGAGCGTCCGGTGAATACATCGCCGCTAATCGTGTTTTTTAGGAATAATCTGTGGACAATATGCCTTCCTTGTGTCTTTAGACTCTGCACCAATTATACAAGCACTATGAAAGATAAGAAAACTGTTTCATTTCACGCATAATTATTGCTTTTATTGATGAAATGGAAAATATCGACATTTTGTTTTATCTTAGGAACTAATCTCAATGAAATGGATGAGCGACATATGTGTATCGTTTGGTGAGAGAGAGTGAAAGAGATCGCAGTGTAATGGTGATAGGAACGTCTCGTGGCGGTTCGGTGGTTACACGAATTGCTGATTTATCTCTTTCTTACAACAGATATGACGCATAATATTTGAACGTTCTTTCCTTGTCATTACAAACTGCATATACATGTGCGTAGGTATGTAGCTAGGTAAATTCTAATAAGCTTTTAGAGCAGTGGTGTTCGGATATAAGTACTCTAATAATTCAAATCTCTGATTTCACTACATTTCTATTCCAGATGGCACAAAGTAGAAGGTAAGATAATACACAATCATTTAAGTACCACTATATGAACTCATTTGTATAGTATTACCGGTCGACTGAGTTATACACAGTAGTAATACAAATAGATAATAAACATTAGTAATAAAATATATCACTGTTGTAGGCACTGAACAAAGTAGCAGGTACTAATAGGTAGTATAGGTGCAATAAAAATCCGATTTTATGATACCAAAAAGTCCAACATAGCCCGATATGAGGTGATTTAAGCGCGTAGTTCTGAATCTCGCTCGCTTGTCTCCCTTATTTCCGCAACGTCTAAGATTTTAATGTGCTCCTAAATAAATACGTAATATGCTTGATAAAAAGAAAAAAAAATATGCAAGTTTTTCACTATTCACAACTTTTATAATCCAAATCATACGTAGAAAAACTAGGACTACTTAAAATTTTAAATTCATTGACATTAAAGTAACATTTATCAGGTAATCCTTTACATGGATAGATAGTGACGACTTTAATTGAGATTATTATACGAGTATTTTTGAAAGTTTATTTCATTTTTCTGGTTTAGTCATTTGATGGTTACAATTCACGAAAATTGTTTTTAGAGTTACAATCCCCAAATTCTGTGTTATTTTCATGTAAGAACATCATAAAAATTACGACTTACTGTAAATAAATGAAATACAAAATCAGATACGGAAAAATATATTAATATCTCCAGGGTTTAAGGAAAAAGGTTAATTCACCCGTTAGTCTGTTTCTTGGGCCATTTCCACCATGGCTGTGTTGGGAGTTGTAGCTGTATTGAGCCCAATCCTATTGAAGGAGACTGTTCTTGCTGCAGTTGGTCTTGCAGTTGCTGTTGTTCGAGCGGTTGTTGTAGTTGTTGTGGCGGTCGACATTTACCTGGCGCCGTACAAGATAATTGTTGTTGTTGATTTGATACTTCTAGCATAGATTTCAGTGCTTGCATTGGAATCTTGAAATTTAGTTTTGATTTACGACGACCAGAAGCATAGACCTCTTGCGGCTCTAAATGTATGTCTCTCGCAGCGCGTGCTACTGATATCAAACGATCTTCGCCTTGGCAGGATGCAGGTAACGCTTCTGATTTGTCCAATAACATCCAGGAAAGCACCAACAAAATAACTGAAACAAACATTGGTTTATACCTTAAAAAAATTAAACAATATGAGACTTTGAGACATTATCATGAGCTTTCTGCCCATGTAACACTTTATCGCGATGGAAATAATTATCTTTTCATTTACATGATTAACTAAAGGTTTCAGTACACATAATGTACCTTCAGTACCGATGCGTACGTTTATTATAAGTTATTATTATACTTAAAATATTGGGCTACAATAAAACCAATTCTGTCCCTTGCGTGTAACATCGGCTCGTATGTAATATCGGTTTCGTATTACAATTCCAAGGATATAACTGATGGACAACAGAGGTAAAGTAAGGCCTCGCAAGGAATCCTAAAACTAGTTTAAGAGATATCAGACTTTTTTTAATAAGGGATAGCCCCCAATTTAAAAAAGTCTTACTAATATTATGTATTATGTACTTACTATGAATTAAGGATACCTTTGAGTCCATATTCACTGTTGGTTTTCAAAATTTTGCTGTAAAATAAATGTTTAAACTGTTACATACTGTTTTGGATATCACTTTACGGTGTATACCTGACTATTAAAAATATAAACAAAGTTTTTCTTTACATGCGCTTCTAAATACTTTCAAAGAGATTGTTAGTTTTCTAACCGTTAAATAGTTCAATAAACTTGTACAAGATGAAGCTTTTTTACAACCTTAAATGGGATTTTCAAAACTGTTACGTTTATCGTGGTGGGTACATAAATGTGTTAATTTTATTATTGAGAATTTATCCCGCGTTTTCGATTTTTTTACTATACTTTCTTATAAAAGGGTTTTTACAAAAAAAATTGGCTCTAATTCTATATGCGATTGTCAAGCCTCTCTCTGCTTTTATTATTGCTTAGCGACATTTCATTTTTAATAATTATGTAAGAATTTAGATAACGGTACAAGTAAAATGTATATAGAAATATCACAAATAATGTTACATACTTAAGTCACTTGAAACAAATCCACTGAACAAAATTCAACGTAGCATTGGTCGTTGGTTAAAAAAAAGTTGACAAAACTAGTATGTTATAAAAAGGAATGAGCAAAGGAAAAAGAAAATTGATGAGCTAAAAACTCATATTATAATGAATGACATTACATATATTAATACTGCTGTATTAATACAAACCCATTGAAGTGATTTAACTGGATCCTTCCAGGTACGGACCTGAAGAAAATAAATGATTAAATGAAGCTTTGTACTTATTCTGTAGAAATTTTAATAATATGTACTTAATTATGTGGCAGCGATTAGTCATGTTTTTAATCATATATAGTTATGTCATTTAGAATTATAATTGCTTTGAATCTATTATGGTTTTTGTATAAGTATTAGGTGACTGGAAACGGTGTTATTTTTTTCAATATAACAAGAACAAATTAGCGCTCAAATAAATGAAAATAAAATAGTGTGATTAAATATTCATGCAAAATAACTCAGTACATCTTCTATCCTTGCACATCCTTGATTTTTATTTAGCCATAATGTCGCTTTTATTCTTCTCTTTAAATTTTGCAGAATAAAACATATTTGAATTAAGAATAAAGTAAAACCTTTATCAGTTTCCTTAAGGTGTCACTGAGCAAATGACAAAAAAGTCTGTTTCCGTTTTTTTTAAATAAATACTAAGTTATTATGTTGCTTTGATGGTTAATGTAATATGAATATGAATTTGGGGAAGAATATTGCAACAAGCTGCACTAACAGCTCACCATGGTTATGTGTCATCTTAAATAAGTTATGGTCTAATACTGTGGGGAAACTCAGTATATACGGACAGAGTTTTCAAAATGCAAAAGCGCTGCGTACGTGCGATAAATGGAGCCTGGTTCTTAGACAGTTGTAGACTAATATTCAAGAATTGCAATATCCTTCCTCTGCCCAGTATGTACATGAGAGATATTTGTGTTTTTATTAAATTCTACCCTGAGTATTTTAAGAAGCGCAGTGAAGGCTAGGAAAATAAGAGAAAAAATGTAAACTTATGTATCAACCTGGTTGTAAAGATATTTATAAAAGAAACGCGTATGTGTATATATTTGTATAATAAGTGAGCTTCCAAGAGAGTTTTTATTATAAGAAGGAAATAAATTTAAGAAATGTGTAAGTAACTGGCTCTTGCGCAATTGTTTTTATGATATTAAGGAATTCGTAAAGTATTGTGACCAATTTGTATGAATATTTGCACGTCTGACTGATTTCTATGTACTCTATAAGACCATTCAAAATATTTGTACCACTGTGTAATGTAATCTTGCAAATAAATATTTCTTAACCTCTTCTTATGCAGACATTAAAATTATATGAAAATGGCAGTGTATGATTATGTATTTAATAATATAGAACGCCATTTTGTTATTACTATTAACTGAAAGGATAAGGTATTTTAAAATTAACTATGATTTATTTTAGTTTGTTAGAAATGCAAACTGTATTTTTATTTTAAATGTCAATAAATGCCAAGAGGGGCGAGCCGGTGCCTGATGGTGAGCATCACCTCTGCCCATTACAGTTACAGTGTCACCGTTGTATTTAACATCGCGCTGCTCTCAATGCTCTGAGAAATTCATTGTTAAGGCTCGATGGGCCGATAATTTCACTTGCTACAGTGCCCTTCAAACCTAATTAATAGTGTTTACACACTGGTGTTTGGAGGTGGAATATCTGACACTGCAGTACCCACCAAGGCGGCCTCTTGCTGTACCTAACACCTGATTTGCACCACCCGGAGACTGCGTAGGAGTATCATGGTGACTCAGTCCTTAAAAAAACCTTTAAATTATATTTATGACATTGACGATATTTGCTTCCGAAATTGATTGTAGGAGACCTATTGGCCTTTGTCAAAGTCTTACAATAATTTATTGACACCGAGTGGCATTGGCTATGGACTGCCGCGCAGCAGGTCCATGGTTCGAATCCCGCTGCGGACTTGAGCTTCACCGCATGGTGGAAGGGCGTTTTGTGAATGCCCGCCTGGCTAGCGACCAAGTAGAAAATCTGTGTCACCAAGCACTTAACGGTGTATTCCGGCAGTAGTCCTGGAGAGCCAGTGAAATTATAGGCACATGATACTTAACAACTATGTCTTAAGGTGACGGGCGCAGTGCAATTCGTGACTTGTGACGAAATGCAACTGTTATGGGCAGAGGTTAGTCCGCTTAACATCAGGTTGGCCTCGAGCTTGTTCCATCACAATAACATAAAAAAGTCGTGTTGCTAGCACGTTATGCCTCAATCTTACTAATAAGCATTGCAATTCAACGGGGCAATGCTGCCAGCATGCTGGGCACGCTGCCAACTGGTGGTGAGCTGGAACATTTGTACTGCCTGTTAGTCTGCAATGACTTGTACGTTGTCTAAATGCTTTTATTATAGTAATGTTGTACGGTCGCGGTCTGAAAATGTTTACCAGTTTTGAAATTAGATTCTATGTCACACTTTTCGCTCTAAAGTCTAAGATGCCATATCAAGTTACTTATTACCTTTCAAAAGTTATTATGCAAAATGACGCATAACAAAGACAATAATTATTAATCACTTTTTGATGATGAAACTCATTTCTTTATTTGTTGAAATGACATTTATCAGAAATTATTGTTTGAACGTCGTTTGGACAAGAGAAAATTTTTACAAAAGATTTTTTCATAACGAAATAAAATGGCAAGTTTAACCTTGGAGCAAAGGGCTGAAATAATATTTCTCTTTGAAGATGGACATAGCATAAGTGCTATATCACGAGACCTCAACATTTCGCGATTCACTTATTTTTTTTTTTGATCGTAATATTGCATGGTAGTCGGAGAACGGAAACTTTTGTTTGAGAGTGAGACTCGGTCTGTTTTTTCAAAGAAGGATTTCTATAACTATATCAAACCTTGATAGTAGTCAGTCCATCTATAGAGCGATTGATTGTCATGTCATTAGAAAAAACATTATATATGAAATAGACTTTTTCAAACATAATTTAGAACTTGTGACCTAAATGTGTGCATGCAATTGTAATCCTTATGGTGGTAAACATTTTCTGACCGCGACTGTACATGAGAAAAAAGTTAATACAACAAACAATATGTATAGTTCGTAGTTTTATGTAGTTTTTGTTAATAATGGCAAAACGCAGGTAAAAAAAATATCTTATAAGCAAACCTTAATCGTAGTCACTTCAATATTTTCCTTTTTGAGCAACAATATAAAAGAATACGACACAAAAATAGATATGATATATTATTATATATCCTCCTACTGCATGAACGTAAAAAACAAAATATTGATTTGCATTTTGAATTGAAGTGAGAATGATTGAATCAATCAAGGTTCGTTTAGCAGCTGTCTTTAATATCCTTCTAGCATTCACTAACTATTTATGTTGTAACATTCTTTACAAAAATAATATTATTTTTATATAAAGTACCATTTTCATTTGCTTCTTTTTCTGTCATTGTCAGCCAAGGAGTTACAGCTACAATATCACTTCCTCAACTGACATAAAATTTTACTTAATATTAAAAATTAAATATGGTATAAAATTCACATGAAATAAAATTAATTATTTTTGTTTTAATAATCGATATAATTATGCAAATGTGCATAAATACGATAAAAACGACATCATCAAAATTTCTAAATACAATTAACCTTTCAATTTCTGTGACGGAAGTAGGAGTTTGACCGGCCCTATTTGTATTGCTGCGGCATCATCACCAGTCACTGCTTGTTGAAGCTTTTGCTGTAGTTGTTGTTGCAATTGTTGTTGTTGTAATTGTTGTTGTAGAGGTTGGTCCAGTTGCTGTTGCAATTTTTGCTGAAGCTGTTGTTGTTGGAGTTGTTGCTGTAGTAATTGATGTTCAAGTGGTTGTTGGAGGTTCTGTTGTAAGTTTTGTTGTAGTTGCTGCTGTAATTGCATTTGTTCAAGTGGTTGTTGTAGTTTTTGCTGTAACTGTTGTTGTAGTTGTTGCTGTAGTTGTTGTTGTTCAAGTGGTTGCTGTAATTGCTGTTGTAGTTGCTGTTGGAATTGTTGTTGTTGAAGTTGTTGCTGTAATTGTTGTTGCTGTAGTTGTAGTTCAAGGGGTTGTTGAAGGTTTTGCTGTAGCTGTTGCTGTAGCTGTTGTTGATCCACAGCTTGTTGTAAATTTTGTTGAAGTTGAAGATTTGAGCTACCCAGCAAGGCTTGTATTGGAATTTTGAAATTAAGTTTTGTTTTACGACGAGCAGAGTCATAATCATCTAACGATTGTGAATTAATGCCTCTAGCTAAACGTGTTTTTGATGACATACAGTCTCCATCTAGACATTTTGTTGAAGTTGCTTCTGATATGTTCAAACATGCCAATGTCAATACAAGAAGAACTGGAACAAGCAAGAGTTAAGAGAAAACTGTTTTTTTTATCCATATGTTATTAAAATGATTTTCTTATTCTGTTTATAGCTGATAGGCTAGCTATCACCTGATTTTACTTGATGATGTGGTCGAAGATGTTGTTCAGGCTAACCAAGAATTATGATCGGTTTATATTTACTTCCAATATTTTGTTATCTCATCATTAGTGAAAAAAAAATGTATTGTGCTTTGATTACAATTCGCAATTTGCAGAAGAAGAAAATAAAATATTGGTTAAATTTAATAAATAATATAAAATAAGTGAAGTTACAATATTAATAATACATATTATATAACTAGCTTTCCGGCCGCGTCTAAGCCTACGCGTATGTCGGTTTACGCGAAAAAAAAATAACTCTCTTTATGCTCAGTTGGATAAAATCTATCTTATGTCCTTCCTCGGTCCTCAAACTATTTCTATACAGAATTTCATACAACTTGGTCCAGTAGTTTTGGCATGTAAGTGAGACAGACAGAGTTACTTCCGCATTTATAATATTAGTATGGCTTATGAATGCTAATAAAAACTGGTCTAAGTGAACGGAAATGTCCCTACTTCATCGTAAGAGTCCTTTAGAGGCTATTCACAAAGGCTATGCCTAAACCTAAAAATGTGTCCTCTGTTTTATATATCTGCATCTTTTAAAACATTCAGAACTATTTGGGTAAATATAAAATCTACAGGTTTTTTCCACAATTCGTTAAATAAATATATTATAAATTTTAAGAGCTCCTAACCTTACTCTAGCTAATCAGTACTAATATTATAAATGCTAAAGGAACTATGTCTGTCTGTCTGTTACGCTTTCACGCCAAAACTACTGGACCGATTTGAATGAAATTTGGTATGGAGATAGTTTGAGACCCGGGAAAAAACGTAGGATAGTTTTTATCCGACTGCGCAAAAAGAAGTTCATGTTTTCGCGCGATAACCGACATACGCGGCCGCGCCCGGAAAGCTAGTTTTAAATAAAAGTGATAAATACTGTTTTTATTATGTTATTATGCTCATACTTTTATTATAATTGTTTACCATTTGTACGAATAAATAGATTATTATACAGAATGTAAACTTACTTTGCAGAAAATATATTTTCGGAATCATGTTTTCTGTTTATTTTAAAGGATTGCTGTAAAATAAAAATAGTATCGTTATAATAAAAAATTGTGACTATAAGTAATATAAAGTGATTAACATTGATATGAGAAGCCATCATCATCTTCGATCAACATATTTTGAAAAGGTATAAATGGCGTATATTTATCATTATTATGTGATAATGATATGAGATTTATACAGTTTAAAATTGTTTAGTTACTAATTGCATTATTTTTTTGTATTCATTTTATTAAGGTTGGTTCACTAACTATTTTAAAATATTTTCTATCAACATGAAAACACGGAATGGTCCTTATCCTTACTAATTAAGTGAGTTGAAAAATGGGACTGTAAATTCTTCATAATTTTTGCAGTATGTTTTTATTTAGTTTCTTAAATTTTCTTCTCAAGTTAGCAATAATTAATACTTATATTATTTGATGCTGTAAAATATTTTAACCTATTCAGAATTGTTATTATAATTGTAAATCACCACATTATAGGTTCTTAGGATAAAATATGTGTCTAATTTTGTTTCCACGAGTGAATTAAAATAGCATAATTTTTACTCGACAAGTAAAAACAATTAACACTTACATTTGGTGTCAGTAAAATCAAAGTTATTTTTTCGTAATTTCTATTCTAATTTCTTCTCCAAAGATATTTCAACGAATCTAATAGCATCACGTGTTCATGACTCTACTTATAAGGCCGAAAATATTAAAAATATTTCGAAGTTAAATTTTATTCATGTTTCCATTAATAAGGAACCTGCATTTGGTAACATTGACGTAAAGCATGTCGTGTTGTAATTACTATTAACAGTAATGAATTACCAAATCCAATTAGTACGAGTAAGTAAAAATACAGATTCATTTGTTCCATTGTTTTATACAATTATTTTGTTAGTGTGTAAATGATACAAAGTGTCGATTCAACAAACTAAAACCTGTCTAATACTCATACTAATAACTAAATTTTTTTTATGCTCGATAGGTAAGCCTTTGACCACTATCTCACCTGATGGTAAGTGATGATGTGTTCGAAGATGTTGTTCAGGCTAACCTAGAATTACTGGCTCTCAAGGACAGCTGCCGGAACACACCGTTAGGTGCTTGGCGACAGATTTTCTACTTGAGCGTGGTAGCTAGCCAGGCGGGCATTCGCAAAATGCCCTACCACCATGCTGTAACGACTGCCATCCAAAGACAACAACCGGGACCGACGGCGTAACGTGCCCCTTAGCACGGAAGCGCTCAGTATTAATGTCACCAGCGGTCACCCATCCAACTCATGACCGCGGCGGACGTTGTTTAACTCTGCTGATCGGTTCAGAACGGCTAAGCAAACTAACTTACTGCAACTTACTACATAAGATTTAACAATTTTATGAGTAGTGCAGTTTAACACTAGTGACTCAATAAAATATGGGTTAAAGTATGAAATTGTCATTTATTGTAATAGGTACTTTGAATTGACATATAACTTTCATGATTGATGAATGAAACTTTTTTCACATGGCACCTATGAGATTCTTTCTTCTTTTAAAAAATGTGCTTCATTCGATTATTGACTTTCAGTAGTTTTTTTTTATTCAGCTTAGACAAGAAAGATGGATACTACGAAAATTCGAGTGATTTTTGAATACGAGTTCCGACGCGGAACTGACGCGGCAGAAACAGCTCGCAATATCAATGTTGCGTTTGAAAGAGGGACTTCTAATGACACCAGGTCAAAAGTCGCAACAGTGTCCTAAAGCAAAACTTACCAATAAAAAAGCAATGTTAATTGTTTGGTGGTATCAGCATGGTGTTATTCACTGTAGTTTTTTTTCGATCTGGTCAAGTTATCTTTCTGAGGTGTGTTCTTCCCCACATATGTATCTATTGAGCTCTATTTGGTTCTGTCTCCAGGAACCTTTTGTTGTTATTTTATTTTTCTTAGTTTTCTAGTAGGCACAAGTTAACATAAACAGCCAAGACCTACCCCATTAGGGGGCATTGACATAATCCCCACGCTTGGCAAGCGTTTGGATTATGATGTTTATGTCGAATGCGACATAATTCTATACTAGATTAATATATATATATATATATATATACTCGTATATATATATATGTGTGTACAGAAGCACCCTACTCACGCCCACATGAGTAGTGGCATGCAACTAGTTAGGCGTATTTTTTTACCCGACTGCCAAGGATGGGTTATTTACTTATTCGCCTTAAACATTAAGAAGAGTGAATAACAGTATATATATATATGTATATGTATCAAAGATAACTTATACGTGTTTTTTATTGTTTCAGGTATATACAAATACAATAATAATCAACTGCAACGCAAACTGACGCTGTGTACGTAGTACAAGACAAATATACGTGTAGGAGACAAAAGAAGAATGAAACGAAACATGAACGATGTATGATAAATATAATTTTATGTTAAGAAAAGTTGCTGATTTTATGGTGAGGGACGTTAGAGATTTACTAATATAGCTGTAATGGTGAAAGATAAACACCATTTAGTTGTAGAGGTTGTTGCAAATGCTGTTGTAGTTCTTGTTGATGAAGCTGTTGCTGCAGTTGTTGTTGTACAAGTGGCTGTGACAGACTACAGTATTGTAACAAAGTTGTTGCTGTAACTGTTGTTGATATAAAGACAGTTGTAGGTTTTGTTGTAGTTGAAGATTTGAGCCTCCTTGCAGATCTTGCAAGACTTTAATTGGAATCTTGAAATGAAGTTTTAATTTATGACGACCAGAGTCAGAAACTTTGTTTAAGTATGTACTTCTAAGTTAACTATTTTAACCAATGACCTTCTGTGTATAGAAGATCATTGATTTTAACACATAAATATTACTCTTATTTCACAAAATTTTTATTAATCTAGCCGAATTTCAGATTAAAAGCGTATGTTTATATTTTTTGTAGCTGATAATCTTCAACCATAATTTCACCTGAATGTAATTGGTGATGTGGTCGAGAGTGTTGACAAATTCAGGTTTAACCTAGGATTACTGGTTCTCAAGGACAGCTGTCGGAACCACCGTTAGCCGTTGCTTGGCAATTGATTTTCTAGAGAGTGAGTGCTAGCTAGGCTGGCATTCGGAAAATACAGAACCGTAGTGCAGAAAGAAATATTTTGTGATAAGTATTTTTTTTCGTATTTATTAGTTTTTAGTCAAGTCCGTTATCGTGGCGAATCAAATGCAAGCAATCACAAATAGCTAAAAAAAAATATTATTGATTGGTAACTCCATTATATTATTATTTATGACGATTTTGATTAAAAGTAAATTTTGTAAGTAGACTGATAAAACCCTACGTGTTAAATAATTGTTGGGTCAAAATATTTTCTTTTCTATTTAAGGCGCTTACGATGCTCTTATAAAAGTAAAATACAATATTTTCGTTGGTAAAATAACTTCATTTAAATGTTACTAGAAGATTTTTTACATGCATCATCAGTCTGTAACTTCCCACAGTTCCCACTAGCACTAATTGTCAGGCTAGTAATGCAAGCCTTGTAGTAAACTCACTCAGGCTATCCTCGCGAAGTCCTAATTGTGACTTGCTCGATGACATGATAAATAATTTATAATATGGCGCAGTCTTTTTTACACTACAACATAAGCATTTTATACTGCACGTTTTTTCTTTTATAAAATAACAAGGAAATAGTTATTTGTCAACAATTGAGCAAAGTTATTTTTGTTAGGAATACCAACTTTGAATCCGGTGCAAGCGAAGCGATTCGCGTTGTTTTTTATTATCCCGGGTTTTTTTATTCCAAAAGTTGATGTTTGAAATTCAAATTCCCTTTTCCTGAAAATTCAATTTTGCTGCACGTTATTGAACGATATAACGGCCTTTTACATGCTGGAGAATTAAAAATATTTTTTCCGGTTGTGGTTACTTGTTTTCCCATTTTTAGGGTTCCGTAGTCCTGACAAGGAACCCTTATAGTTTCGTCATGTCCGTCTGTCTGTCCGTCTGTCCGAGGTTTTGCTAAGAGACCGTTAGTGCTAGAAAACTGAATTTTTGTACGGGTACGAAAATCAACCACGCCGACAAAGTGGTAAAATAAAATTTTAAATTTAATATTTTTTTTTAGGATATCTTCCATACATGTGAAGTGGGGATGAATTTTTTTTGTCGTCTAACCCGTCGTGTGTAGTATCGTTGCATAGGTATTTTAAAATTATTTAGGGATTGCTAAGATTGTTTTTCGATGAAATGCTCCATTTACGAAATATTAAACTTTAAAGTGCAAATTTTTGTTCCAGCAGGGCGTCCACCCCTCTAAAAGCTAAACTGCTGGCTTGAAAAATCTGAAAAAATTCATGATGATAGTGCAGTTCATTAACTTTAAAGGAAAAGTATAGCGGTTTAGATAACTTAATTGGTTTAGTAGTAATAGTCGTTAAACTTGGGTATTGGATAATTTTAAACCAAATATAAAATCCTAAGAATAAATCCTCTAAGTGACTAATATGAAGTAGTTCGTTGTTTTTCAAGGCTAAATACTCGCATTGAAAATAGAATCTTAAGTTAAAAAAAATTATACAATAAGTATTTAGACCTCATACTCGCCGTACCGTACACAAGATATATTTTCTGGTCCCACGAACACAAGACTGGAACTTATATAATATATTCAATTCAATTTCACTGCTAAACTAGTCTAGTCCTAGTACGGCCATTAGTTAAAAATAAATGTCAAAATAAGTTATAAGTTACAAATTAAAATGCATTTTTTCAATGAAGTTATGTATTATTACTAAAATTGACATGTACATATTCATTAAAGCCTCAGCAAAAAATAAAAGCAATATTCTATTCGAAACGGCCGCTTTTACGTGTCTGGCCATAAATCTGTGAGTTAATATACTGTTTCCGTGAGAAATTTTACTACTGCTTGCTTTACAGATTTTATAAGAGACTCAATGTCAGCGTGTCATTTAGAACAAGCCATGTACTCTAAAACTGGTCTTAATTTGTACACTTGTGGGTGGGCTTATGTGGATTAACGACTAGGCTAGACGAGGGCCAGGATGTAGCATTATGACGCCTTGGTAAGACACGCCCCACCAAATGTTCACTGACGCAGGATCACGACCACGTTGTACCTGTCCAACCACTTGAGCAGCTTCTTTAGAACTGTGAGCGTACAGTTTGTCATTTTGCTGATTGTAGGCTTCTTCAATCGTTTTTTCATCAGTGAAAATAATATTTTACAGTCTTTCACCTGCGTATTGCGATGGAGGGCATTTTGATCGTGTATATCGACCATAAGGACCAAACTTCAGGTCTAGTTTTATAATACGCGATATTTTCCTAGTGGGAATCTTCATTTCCCGCAATAAGATTATTGATGAGTTATCATAACATTTTTACTTCCTAATGGGATTTCGACCAATTCTGGCTTCAACAGCATAAACAGCCTTTGTAGTTCTGTTAGAATGCACGCAGCTGCCCTGATCTTTTGACAGATGGTCTTTGACATGGGAAGTGTTGTTGTACCTGTTGATATTACGATATACGAACATACGGCTGATATTAGGCTTTTGAAGTGTCTGGAATATGACCATACCCACTTTGTGCAAGGCAATCAATGCAATCATATTTTCTTTAACATCCCATTCCATAATGTAATTTGATAATGAGCACGAATAATATGCGAGTGGCGCGAAATCGAAAGAACTTCATAAAATAATAAACGCGTTCCTAATTCAAAATAATTGTTTTTGATTAGTTGAAAACAAGAAAAGTTTTTATATTACAGTATATTTAGCCAGACTAGTTATATAGTATGATAGCCCTCTTATAACCTTACTTGCATTTATAGCTGTATACTTTTTATTTTTCTTTCATATATATATATACTATTTCAGAATAGAATTGAATAATTATTTATTGCTACACAAAATAAATTAAATGACATACAACTTGTTACAAACAATATACAACATATACAGTTTGAGTTATGGGCACACTTGTTAAGGTGCAACCATAAACTGATTTTCAGTGAATTCCTGAACTCGGGCTAAGATATATAAAAGCGAGTTCAAGAACAACGAATAAACACTTATATATCTAGACACAGACAAAACAGCAATCTATGAATAGGACTGATTTAAATGGGTAAATAACTTGTAACACTCAACCTATGCATTACTCACAATTTTTTTTTTACTAAATTTATGGTTCTCACAATAATTACTATAAATAAGAATAATTATCAGGTCCATGGTTCGAATCCTGCCGCGGGCTGGAGCTTCGCCGCATGGTGTAAGCGAATGCCCGCCTGGCTAGCAACCACCTTCAAGTATAAAATCTGTCGCCAAGCACCTAACGATGTGTTCCGGCAGCAGTCCTTGAGAACCAGTGTAATTACAGGCACATGAAACTTAATAGCTATGTATCAAAGTGACGGGCGCATTATATCCTTCGAGAATAAAGAACTACAGAATCATTCTATAATATGATAACGGGCTACTACGGAATCCTACATTGTGCGTGGCCCGACACGCATTTGACCGTTTATTGTTATTGTAATTAAAACATATGAATAATATAAATTATACTTACGTTGAAATAAATAAAACTTCCCATTCATTGTCTCTATTGTTTTAAACTTGGATTATTTGCTGTAAGAATAAGGTATAATAGTATCATTAACAGTGACTTTCATAATTATAACTGACTAACATGAATAATCTTTAAAATTCAAGAAATGCTGTAATACCTAGTCTATAATAGTTATAAACATATGGTCACAAAATCAAAAGCAATTTAAATACATTTCGATACAGATATTATACCTATTTAAGATTATCAAGAATGCACTTTAGTGAGAGAATTAGTAGATATTAAAAAAGTTAAGTTAATTATTTAATTCAATAATTTAATATTCAATAATATTATCTGTGGTTTTGGGGATTATACTAAATTGTAATCGGTAAATAAATTGTTAACACAATATAATGAGCTAATCAAGTTAAGACGATGATGGTATACGCAAAACCAAAAGTAACTGAAAGTAACGCAAAACTAAAAATTACTTTTGGTTTAGCGTAATCCGTTATCGTCTTAACTTGATATGAAATTCATGTGAGTTTCACACATATTTAAATATTATAACTTAACTTATATATATTATAACAGAATCCATCGGGAGCTCGCAGACGCAGCTGCCCATTCGCCCTGATGATGAGCATCTGATATGTTCGAAACCCGCGAGACGTATTCGATCCCGAGTGTCCGAGAGTGAGTGTTTTTGCCGGATTAAGTAATCATATTTAAAAAGTCTTAACCTAAAGCGCTCGTAGCGAAGTTTGCTTAGCCGTTCTGAACCGATCCGCCGCGGTCAGGAGTTGGATGGGTGACCGCTGGTGACGGTACTACTAAGCGTTTTCGTGCTTCGAAGGGTACGTCGGTCCCGGTTGTTGTCTTACGATGTTAGGTTGTTATTGCATAGTGGAAGGGCACTTTGCGAATATCCGCCTGGCTAGCTACCACTCTCAAGTAGAAGAATCTGCCGCCAAGCACCTAATGATGCGTTCCTTGAGAACCAGTAATTCTAGGTTACCCTGAACAATATCTTAGACCACATCATCACTTACCATCAGGTGAGATAGTGGTCAAAGGCTAAACTATCAGGCTAGTAATCACTAATGATAATTAAGTACAGTGATCCCAAAACATTCTCCTCTATGACCTATAAAAATCATCATAATAAAAAAAAAGTTTTTTGTTTTACACTTGGAACTTATATACAGGATGTCCAGAACTCAACGTCAAGCGGGCACGGGGTGTGAGGGGGGGTCACACCAGTCCCGGGAAAAATGAAAACAAAAATCCCTATTGGTTATTTAAATTTTAACTAACAAATTTATAAAAATTAGGAAAATCAATACCTTTAATCATATTTGTTGGTACTGTGACCACAAATTCCACAATTTTACGGTGATTTTTTCACTAACGTGGTCCCTAATAAACGTGCTAAGGAATTGCAGTCACAAATAAAGCATAAAAGATTGCTAGGTTAGTAAAAAAATGCATATTTTCTTTTACTTGTAATTGAAAAAATAATATCGCCGAACTTTGACTCTTCATAAAAAAAAAACTATAGGACTACCCTCGGCAAGTTAAAAAAATTCCAAAGATGGCCCACTTAGTTAAGATTTTGGAATGGTACAGCACTAGCTACTTTTCTAGCTACAGCAGCTATGAGATATTTTTTTTTTCTAAATATCACCATATTCAAAATCAAATAACTTAGTCAATACTTTACTTCAGTAAAATGCTTGTTTATAAATTCGGCTAGTAATTTAAGGTTAATTAAGTTATCGTTCTTGAAAAGGTGTAGAACCTGCATTCGTGAAGGTGGAAAACAATTTGAACCTGTAATAAATTAGATTACCCATAGGACACACAGCGATAAAGAGATCTGATAGAGCGAGATAGCTACGGTCCTATTTTTCAATCACAAGTTATTATTTTTTCAATCACAAGTCAAAGAAAATATGCTAACTTTAACTTACCTAGCAATCTTTTATGCTTTATTTGTGACTGCAGTTCCTTAGCACGTTTATTAAGGACCACGTTAGTAAAAAAAAACACCGTATTATTGTGGTATTTGTGGTCACAGGACCAACAAATATGGTTAAAGGTATTGATTTTCTAAATTTTTATAAATTTGTCAGTTAAAATTTAAATAACCAATAGGGAATTTTATTTTTATTTTTCCCGGGACTGGTGTGACCCCCCCTCACACCCCGTGTCCGCTTGACGTTGAGTTCTAGGACATCCTGTATATGTACCGTTGCGGCGCTTTTACATGCTTACTACCTATATACTACTATCTATATCAATATTTTCTCTTTACTTTAGTAGTCATTTTCTCATACGATATGGTAAGCGCGCAGATAAAAAAGTTCATCAACCAATGTTTCCCGACTCGTCTTACTAATCAAGGATTATATTTCTTGCGAACACAAATTACAATATATCATAATCTATCTCAGGGATAGTGCAATTTAAAACTAAAAATAGAATTTTTCATCAAATCTTATCAGCCCAGTTTAGGCCTTACTATTATCAAAGCATAAAAATTACCAACTTTACCTCATTAAATTATTAGTGTAGACTGGTGTAGATGCAGTTATTTTTTTATTGCTAATATGCCTTTGCTAGCTTGGCGACAGATTTTCTACTTGAGGGTGATCACTAGCCAGGCGGGCATTCGCAAAAGTCCACCATGCGGTAAAGCTCAAGCCCGTGGCGGGATTCGAGCCATCACTGTTTCTAAATTTGAAAATGGTGTAGATTTGAGGTAAATAAACTTACCTTCTAAGCTTACTTTGTAAATTACTGATAAACAGCTTTTTGTAACTTCTAAGATCTATATTCTGTTACATTAATATGAAACTTGTCAAGTATTTTGCTCACCTTTGGGTATAGTCCTCCTTATAATACGAGACTTACTAAAAATCTATAAAAAGTAATTTTATCGTGTTTTTATTGATTATAATACTGCACTTAATAACGTTATAATAGGCAGCAATGTTACATGTTGTAATTTATATTGAATGTAAGTAATAATCACAATTAAGTATGAGTAGAATTTTGCTTTATTTGCCAATATTTACTTTAAAATCGGTCCCTTACTCTAAATAGAATACTTCTATTGGACCTTTCATAAAGATATATAATATGGATTTGAAATAGTTTTAAGGCTACTAAATTCCTATATACGGTGCATAAATGGGGTAATAACTATGAACATTACTTGAAAAACCCGTGTGTTTTGAATCCTCCAACAGTTTCTTTGTATGGTACTATCTCTTTGTTTCGAATCTATATTCGAAACAAAGAGCTCACAAACGGCAGTTTATAATTATACTACTATAGGGGAGAAGGACATTAAAAAAAACGATTTCGTGAAAAGGCCAATCCGTCTAATTTATGATAACATAATAAAATACAATTATTAGCAGCTCATTGCCGTCGGGCATGAAATTCAAACAAACAATGACTTTATTAATATGATTGAATTTAATTTTAACGGAGTTGCGTATATCATTCTTCATTATAATAATAGTGTCTTCCCCGTTTGATTTTAATATTTTCATTTATATCACATCAACAGCCATAACATCTGTCATTGAACAAACAGGCTTCTAGGGGATCGCAGTGTAAGATGGCAAATGTTTAAGACGCTGCTGCCCACCTGTTATTTTTCCTTTCGTCGCCTATTACGACGCCCACAGGAAGATATAAGGATGTGCAATTTTATCCCGACACCCCTAGTTATTCGTGGTCAATACATAAAAAAAAACGGAATCAATTTTATTCCTTTTTTCCGAAAGTCGGTTTGAAATCAATCATACTCCCATAATCCACACAGACGATTATTAGCAATTTAAATTTTACGCAAACTTAATTTCATGGTTTAATGTAGTTAGGAAATCGGGTAAAACATATAAAATGCTATATTTATATATCTGTACGTAGCACGTATATTATATTAGTAAGATGGCTGGCACATATATTGTCTTAATATTGGATTATATATACAATCCAATCCCTCATCGCATGATCTACTGAAATAGTTGCATGTTTCTGAAACAAAAATAGAAATGTAAGTGAAAATTGTTGTTGATGTTGGTAACGTTAAATATTGGATAAAACAAAATCTTATTAGATTTTCAGCACGAAAATCAACAGTGCATAAGTTTCAAACAATGATTTACTCAGAATTAGAGGACAATCTTTATTCTGAGTTTCATTATTATCCCACTGTTTCCGCATTCTCATTCAATGTAATCTTATTAGAATGCTATAGGGGCAAGCAATTGACAAACAAAATTTGTTTGTCGATTGCTTTCCCCAATTTTATATTTAAAATATTATATTAAAGTCTTAATTT
This sequence comes from Plagodis dolabraria, assembly GCA_963854805.1. Taxonomy (NCBI): domain Eukaryota; kingdom Metazoa; phylum Arthropoda; class Insecta; order Lepidoptera; family Geometridae; genus Plagodis; species Plagodis dolabraria. The sequence goes on along the minus strand of OY978443.1, from coordinate 3,709,941 downwards.
GTGGCATTGTCAGTTGACTATGTACCAAAGTTGAAGCGCTCGTAGCGAAGTTTGCTTAGCCATTCTGAATCGATCAGCAAAGTTAAGCAACATCCGCCGCGGTCACGAGTTGGATGGGTGACCGCTGGTGACATTACTACTGAGCGCTTCCGTGCTTCGGAGGGCACGTTAAGCCGTCGGTCCCGGTTGTTGTCTTAGGATGGCAGTCGTTATAGCATGGTGGTAGGGTATTTTGCGAATGCCCGCCTGGCTAGCTACCACCCTCAAGTTGAAAATCTGTCGCCAAGCACCTAATGGTGTGTTCCGGCAGCTGTCCTTGAGAGCCAGTAACCCTAGGTTAGCCTGAATAACATCTTCGACCACATCATCACTTACCATCAGGTGAGATAGTGGTCAAAGGCTAACAAATCAAGCATAAAAAAAAAACACCAACAGTCTCTGAAGTAGGCATTTTTGTATGTTGTTAAAATAAGAATTACATATTGTTTTTGACAAGTTTTTTGTATTATTGTCCTTGTTGAGTTAGGATTTATCGTTCTCAGAAATCATATGTAAATTGAGATACATATTTTTTTTTATTTTTCTGTACTTATCCAATGGTGATTGGCTAACGTAACTTGTAAAGTTCTTCTATCTAGCTCAATAATCTCAGTGCTTCCAACTTTAGTACACGTTTCATTAACAACGCAGTCCATCTTAGTCAAATTACTCTTTCCTATTTTCAAATCTATGCACATTCATTTATAACTCTATTCACGTCAAATGTTTAATCATAAAACGCTTATCTATATATTAAATAGTTTATATATTGTGTAATTTATTGAGACATTTTTTTTTTCAATATGCATCTCTCCTCATCTCATATATCGTGCGCTTTTTTTATCTTCTTCATTGGCAATAAATCTTCTTTCATTTGTATTTTAAGCATTCAAATCTGTGAGAAATCCCTGTGTGAAATGTTTACCCAAAATGAATATTGGACTAAGTCTAATTTTTTTTTATTAGGAACCCAAAATATAAATACTCAAAAAAACTTTTGTACAGCAGCATGCAAAGTGTATTTTATGTAGAACTCATTGAGTAGAGTAGCAAGATATTTTTACAGCATTTTAGGCAGTTCTTGTACTCCAGAGAGTTGAAATACTTAGAGTTGTTATATCCGAACACCACTGCTCTAAAAGCTTACTAGAATGTACCTATGTACATACCTACGCACATCTATAAGCAGTTTGTAATTACAAGGAAAGAACGTTCAAATATTATGCGTCATATCTGTTGTTAGAAAGAGATAAATAAGCAATTCGTGTTACCACCGAACCGTTACGAGACGTTCCGATCACCATTTGCATCTCTTTCACTCTCTCACACCAAACGATACACATATCTCGCTCATCCATTTAATTGAGATTCGTTCCAAAGATAAAATAAAATAACGATATTTTCTATTTCAACAATAAAAGCAATAATTACGCGTTAAATGTAACAGTTTTCACAGTGCCTGTATAATTGGTGCAGAGTCTAAAGACACAAGGAAGGTGTATTGTCCACAGATTAGTCCGAAAAAACACGATTAGCGGCGATGTATTCACCGGACGCTCGGAAGTGCTAGACTGGTAATGACTCAGGCGATTACCTTGAATTCGTCTAGTAAATATGGAGGGCAAACAACTGATCTACAGGTAAAAAAATCTTAGTTGTACTCCCAGTTTTGTTTTTTATTTAAACGCTTTCTATAGAATTCAATTGTAATTTTTAACCATCCACTCATTAAAACACAAACATTTTCTGTCCTTAAGAGCCAATTCCCATTTATCAATCAAGGTAAAGCTTGTTTACCACCCTTGACCCAGTAATCATTTACTACCAGGGAGAAATACAGTCAAAAAATTATCCACAACTTGTAAAAAATTAAAAAACGGTATGTATGATGTGGCAATATTGTTCTAAATTGTATTGTTATAGTTGCTGTAGCAGGCTTTATGAAGTAGTGAGGGAAGACATATAGCTTCCAGCTAAGTAAAAGCCATGCTGGAGAGTAAGAGTAATCGCCTTTTCTGAAAGTGAAGACGCTAAAGAAGGTGGTGGATAGGAAGCGAGAGCCTGCATCAAATCTCCCGATCTGGTGTTTTCTCATATCCCTCAAGTACAATGAGTCAAAGTCATGCCAGTTTTTGCATCAACACGGCAAAGAGACCCCACGGGTGGGCCAACGCTGTTGAGCAGCGGACGAGTGCGCAAGCATTCCTACAGTCCCAACATTAAGGGGTCCCGTAGGAACACCGTATATAGTATTTAGTCAGCAAAGGCACTTGCTGTTGTAGGGGTTGTAGGTGTCGAGCTCGACATATCCCGTTGAGCATTATGCACAAATACGTAAGAGCATTATCACAATTACAAAAAATAAAAGCCATAATATCGTGACACCGTTAAATGATTTTGTTTTACCTCCATTTCCTAGAAGTTTGACATTTTGCGGTGGGTTGTAGTAATGTTGTTGTAACTTTTGCTGTAGATAAAGTTTTGAGCTGCCCTGCATAGGTTGTTGTAGCTTTTGTTGCAATTGTAGATTAGACCCTCCAGGCACAGCTTGGTGTAGCTTTTGTTGAAGTTGAAGATTAGACCCTCCAGGCATTTCTTGTTGTAGCATTTGCGGAAGTTGAAGATTTAAACCTCCTTGCATAGCATTCAAAGCCTGGACTGGAATCTTGAAATGAACTTTCGATTTACGACGACCAGATACAGAATCATCTAGTGACTTTAGATCCAAGTATCTCGGTACGCGCGCAATATCTAATGTACAATCTTCATCTAGGCAGGGTGCTGGAAATGATTCTGATCTGTCCCATAATGTCCAGGTGAAAACCAGAAAAACTGAAATAAGTACGATAAAATGAAAAAAATATAATATTGAACATATTCATTTTTAAATATATTCAGACGTTATTTTGCGGAAATTAATTATAACAAATACGATAAATATTGAAGGAAAACATTTAAACATTATTAAAACATTTAAATATTATTTTAGGAAAATATTTAAAAATACAAGTTAACTATCTAGTTACAACTCTGTATAAATATCTTGCTAAGTCGATGTGGCTTTTCCGTCAGCGTTGTAAAGAAACACCATGTAGCCGGAATTGTTTTCGAAGCGTTTCAATCCTACACGAAGCATCTTCAGAGTTCTTGACGCTTCAAGGGCAAGAGCGAGAAACATTTTTATGAGATGAGAGCGAGCTCCCGTTCTCGATTATTTTGTTTTTTTACTGACTGCCTAGTTGAACGAGAATCTTGAGGTTCATGTTCGATGCCAGTTTGGATAGATACTGTACCCGGTAGATCGCAATGGCACCTGTATCTAACTTTTCGAGTTATGCGATGAATTATTGATCTTTCAAATTAGGAAGTAAACTTTTCTCGTTTTTTATTTAAACTATAATAATAAACATATACACTTACGTTGCAGTAAGGGAACCTTTGCATTCATGGTATCTATTGGTCCAAACGGAGGATTCCTGCACAATAGGTACATAGGATCATCATCACAACATTTCGAGTGTTACCATTATAAATGGCGAACAGGAATTAACTAATAGCAACTTCAAGAGTGTTGTTACTTGAAAACATATTAATACAGTAATAACAAAACTATTTTAACGCCATAAAAGTTTTTTTTTGTCATTTAAAATTACTTTTTAATCATTTAAAAAATTAAAATAAATAGGTTTATTGCTTTGATATTAGAATAGTACCTAAACTGTCTAGATACATAGGAAACAGATAGCATGAATACATTGTACGGTATTATTTACAATAGATTTAGAATATAATATAGTTTAAGTTATTCGGTAATGATACAATATTTGCATGTCATTTAAAACAATAAGAGTCTTTTTTTGGAAATGTGTTTTATACTATGTTATCTCTGACACGTGACTGAACATGAAAATTGCTTCTTTCATTTTATTGTATTAATTTGCTTTAATTAATATGTCATTTTACTGATATTTGTATGTCAACTTATAAGAGAGGTAAGTTATCAATTGAGCAATGAGTGACCGTAGAACAAGATGGCTCTTATATTATTATTTAGTTCGAGGATGTAATTGATAATTTTATTGGAGTTGAACCACTCCAATTTTTTACTATTCTAATGCGTGGAAACTACTAGAATTGTAACCAAAATCACGAGAGGGATTCTTAAAATTGATGAATGCACGCCCCTCCCAATGTCATTACCCCTACATGCAAAATAGTGAATAGAAGCAACCACGCGAATATCATTGGTTCTCCAGTAATTGCATGTGTGTGTGTGCGATCTGCGTAAACATGTCCTAGTTCACAGTAATAATGCACACACACATTTAAATAATCATGTTTGGTGAAGGGGCGTGCATTTTTAATTGAAAGATTCTATTAAAAAACTTTTTAGACACTATTCAATTGTTTTTTTATTTTATTTGTAAAACTACAGATCACCTAGTAACCGAGAAAGGTTTTCAAGTCGATTCAAATATTTATACATGAAAGTCACATCCTCAACAATATCCTACACAATTGTAATTATTAACACCAACATTGTATTTACCTGTTTATGCAGTAGAAGTCCTCCTATAATAAGTAAACAGTATTAAATTCAATCACAATATATAATATTGGCAGGTAATTTAATACATGTTCTTATTTATTGAAATTCGTACTCCGTGACTTTCTTTCCAAAATGAACCTTGTTGTAATTTATATTGCCTGCATGTAATAATAATAATAATAACCAAATGCAGTTAAAATTCCCGCATTCTCTTGTAAGGGTGATCTGGTATCGTCGTACCACCAGGGGTGCGTTGTTGGGTCTGTAGCGGTATTTGGTACAAATTAACGGTAAAAAAATATCTATACAACAATTAATTGTCTTCAGAGGTTCATTTAGTTAATACTGTAACAGCCAGATCAGAGCTTTTGGGATAGTAACGACGAGAACGTAAGCTTGTGACGAAGTTATCCCCTATTCATCATATTTTCGCCTCATTTCATAAATCACTACTGTACATATACAGTTTTCATACCCCCTGTTCTTCATACAAATAAAAAAAGCCACTACTCGCACTTGCCTAATTTGCCGCATTCCAACCTGAGCTCTCATTGTGAGCTGAATTAATTACCTACCTATTTAAAATACGACTCACCTACATCTGCTTAAGATTTAATGGAAATGAAAATTGACAGTATTTATGATATTATAAAGCCTACGTCTTATCTTCGCGTTCCTGTTTTTCCCGCTACACGGTAAAATTGTTCCTGTTATATCCTCCATCCCCACAGCATCTTCCATCTTATGACACAGGGGCTGGGTTGCACCATCTCCGGTTAACGTCAAATCGTTAGACAATCGGTTATTTAATTAAATCTACAAATCATAAAACAACACGCATTTTCATTGAACACTTCGTATTAAATTTACAAAGTATTTTATTTTTTTATATGAAAAAAAATATTTACAATCACAAAACTAAATGGAAACACAAAGTAGGCAAATGTTATTAAAATGCTGGAGGCGGTCAGCCCTATCGCATGTTTACGTACCGCGCGGCTATAGGTAGTTATTTCAAGGTTTGGGCCGAGTTAAAATACTGTGTAGTTAATATTGCCGTGACTGAGCCATCACTCTTTCACTGAGTAGGTGAAGTAATGGCAAAAAATTAGCCTTTAAACTACGTATTCAAAATTGTGTTGATATTTCAAAGTAACGATAGTTTAATGTTACAGGACAAACATTTAAGGGCAAGTAAAGCCAAAAGTTAGATCTTCCGCTACCGAGTTTACACAACAACGAATGCGAACCAATTAAACTTAACAGGTGTTTCTGTCACCCTTTGTTCCTGTACACAATGGTAGGGTGGTGAACATTTTGCCTTTGTGAAGGAAGACAATTGAGAACGTAAAATCTTAAGGATTTAATTTTAGGCTGCGGTCCAGCTTACCAGTTATTAGGTGTTTATGTATTACTATATTTGTGTATTTGAATACACTCACAAATATAAAATAACAAAACAAATATAGGACAAAGTCCTTTTGGCTGAGATTGCAAATATTAACCTAGATATCAACTTTACCTCTTATCCCACTCTGAGTAGGGTCAGCAAAACATTTATTCCTTTTCTGTTGCGATTTATTGGCTGACAATTCATGGCTTATCCTTATTGTACATGTATATACAACTAGCTTTCCCGTATGTCGGTTATCGCGCAAAAAACATTAACTCTTTTTGCGCAGTTGGATAAAAAATATCCTATGTTTTGTTCCGAGTCTCAAACTATTTCCATACCAAATTTCATTCAAATCGGTCCAGTAGTTTTGGCGTGAAAGCGTAACAGACAGACAGACAGACCGAGTTACTTTCGCATTTTTAATATTAGTACTGATTAATCCGGCTATTTCTTGTATAGTCTGTACCGTTTCCGGCTGTCCAGAAATTTATCTACATCAATACATTTTTCAGCAGGCCCTTTCATCATACATTCCATGAGAAGCTTATATACCTATCACACATCTACCAGTATTTAATTTCAACTTATCTTTCTCTCACGCTAGTTTCGAGATTCTTCTGTAGTATTATTACTTATCTTGTGCATTCTTTTTATATCACAAATCCATCTTAACATTGTTTTTTCTGTTACATACAAAAACGCTCCGTCATATCATCAAGACAGGTTGCAGATATTCTTAGATATTATTGATTATATATTATATATTATAGGTCATTCATGGATCATCCCAGTGCTCCTGAGAGAACCGTTTTTGAACTATTACATATACATTCACTAATGACTGTTTCTAGTACACTTCGATCATTTATATCAAGATTTTTTTTATTTAAATTTAATTAAAGATCAAGAGCCTACTTAGATAAAGTTAGTAAAGGTGGAGGTTCTCCGAGGGCTACCGGCTGACTTAGGGAAACATTCTGTGTCATTTTTAATTTATTTTATTATATATATTTTCCTTAAGTACTGTTTCTTCAGTCTGACTATTACTTAAATTTAAATAATTGATATTATAAGTTGAAGTTTTTATTTTGTTGTAACAATACATAATATTTATGATGTTTATTTGAATTATAATCATTTCTATATTTTTATCATGACCTGTATAATAATCGCTTGTACTTATTTATTAGGAAACTACATACTTTTTAATATTATTATGCACATTAGTATGCATAATTACACTTAATTAGAGATATCCGCGTTATATTTTTAGATATAATTATATTGTGATTTGACGTGTAATTTCATTATTACCAATAAATATTATCATTATCATAAGATGAAAGATGTTGTGGCGATGGAGGATATAACATGAACAATGTTCAAATTAAGTATAGCAAGAAAAACAGGAACACGAAGATAAGATGTAAGCTTTACAAATAGGCAAATAGAATAGGTATGTATACTACACCTGCTCGGAAAGTACCTTGATACTTTATCAAATTTACGGTAGAAAGTACGTCATTGCATATCGAACAAATATGCGGCGAGAAAACGCATCTGAGCGGGAGAGAAAAGTGTATGAAAAACCATTTCTAACGTGGTTTTTCTTTTTTAATTTTGGGTAAGACCACGGATTTAGGAAGGGAGGGGATATGCCGAGGAGGCGTGATACGTGTCGCAGCAACGAGTTCCAGAGAACTTGTTAGTTAAAATCGTAAATATCGTCGCGCCAGTCGCACTTTGTCCACGGTCGTGCAAACATCGTGTAATTACCACCAAATACCAAGTTGTGCTGTCATTACGTGCAAGAACAAAAGTGATAAGGTGAACTATAGCATATATGGAATGTCATTTGACATGTAAATACAAGAATTCACATGTTATTATTTAAAATCCATCATAATTCCAAACGAAGTTAACAGAGCCGTTGAAAATGTTCCAAAGGTGACAAAAGTATAGCATATTCATTATCGAAATCCATTGCTCCTAATGTTATAAAATTGTTTACGACTCAACAAGCAAATGCCGCAATGTAGAATTGCGTTAACGATATTCTGAAAGCGCGCATCGTCGCGTAGTACGGCCGCTGCTATCGGCCGAGAGTTAGTGATGTGGTCGATACATTATAGAAATACTTATATCAATCAATACTTTAACGAGCCTGCTAAATGTTGTTTATAAACTTTAAAGCAATATTGCAAACGTTATTTGGTAAGAGACTACTTATAATAATTGACTGTTGTATAGTGGAAGATATTTTTAAAACGATCAATCGATACTGTAACGAGCCTGCTAAATGTTGTTAATAAACTTTAAAGCAATATTGCAAGCGTTATTAGGAAAGAGACTACTTATAATAATTGAATGTTGTAAAGTGGAAGATATTTTTAAAACAGAACATACATTTTCTGTCAGTTTCCCAAAAGATCCAAATATTAAGGAAAAATGGATTGAAGCGACAGGCAGGAGATCTACCTGGCTACCATTTAAAAATAGCAGAATATGTTCAGCCCATTTTAGGGAAGAGATGTTTCAACCCTTGAATAAAAGTCGCAGACTTTTTGATTGGGCAGTCCCAAAAATAAAAGTTTGTCATATATTTTCGGTACATACCTTTTATTTTTTATACGAAAAATGCATGATATGAAATATAAAATTTATTATCTTTCTTATTATAGTCCGCCCACTAATGCTAGGCACCACCTGCGGTATGCGAGCGATGAGGAGGGCAATCGAGAACTTCTTGAAATCTGGTGACGAAATCTTATCTGCAAGATAATATTTACTGCGACTAGCGCAGCGCGTCGCTTACCCTCCTTGCCGATCGCATACTGCAGGTAGTGACTATAGTACGCCGACTACAGTTATTGCGTTTTCAATTGCATTCATAACTTTTAGGAATCGGAGAAAGTCGACTCAAAGGCATCTTGTTCTTTGGAGCTACATAATCCCCAAGAATGCGAATTACCCCGAAACCACAACTGCTTTGACAGAAGTACGTGTGAAATTAATTAAAAAAATATAAAAACTAATAAAGTTACATACATACTATGTGTTGTCAAGTATCATTTATCCAATAAATAATAACCTAAAACGGTTCAAACCAAGTGCAAGCTGTTTTATTTTATATTCAATATTTTTTCATATTATTTACTTACATTTTCATAAAATTTTAGGTGACATGAAAATAAATAAAACATGAATTTTGAATATATGTAGCATGAAATGTTATTTTATACTCAATTACTTATTCAGTTAAAATAGGTAGTTTTTATTTCGATACCACTTTACCGATAGTATCAAGCCCTAGCGTACGTGTAAATGTATGCATGTAGGAGTAATTTTTATTATTACTGTGATGTCCGAGCGCTTTGCTTTCATTGATTGATTTGTCAGTGTGCATTGTAATGAGTTGGTGTGAGTAGCTAATGAGAGCCCTGCGTTCAGTGTATTACTTTAAGAGTTTATTGTTTCATTTGTAGGCGTGAAGCGCAGTGGGGATAGATAATTGAAAAACTGCGACATGCGGATCAGTAGAATAAATGCCTCGCGCCATATCCCCTCCCTTCCTAAATCCGTGGGTAAGACTATGCGCTGGTAACCTAAATATCAAAAGCCAAAAAGTTTTTACAGTGAGTTTTTATCTCCAAGTTCGCAAAATGACACTGGCCACTAGCTGTGTGTTGGATGGTGTCAAACAATTTGAAAAAAGAACATGTGAAAATTGCAGACGCCATTGGCGCCATTTTCAATTTGTGTGTTGTTTGAGGATTCAGTTTTCGTAGAAAAGTAAAATAAAACTATCAAAATGATAAGTAGTGATAGTGATGATGAAGATTTTTTCATCAGAACTCCGCCGCAGTTGAAGGAAACAGCAAAAATACTGATTGATAACCTTTTACCACAGAAATCAAGTAAAGATTTAGTTTTTTATTTTCCTCGTAGGTGTAGTATAAAGCACTATGTATCACTCAAGAGAAAGTGCGATTCCCGATCTCGGGTGTTTTAAAGCCCTCGCCTACGGCTCGGGCTTCAAACGTCACCCTCGACGGTAATCGGTCACTTTCTCCTCTCGGTGAACAATGTACTATTGTGCAACAATAGAGCAAAGACGATTTTTTTTGCCGCGAGTGCTGATTTTGAATCCTGAGTGTGGCGAGGGATTCATAGGCACGAGATGCAAAAAACTTTGTTCCCGTGTAACACGCAAAACTTTTCACTTCAACAGCGAGAACACTTTAGGAGATAAAATAATAAACAGGAATAGATTGAAATATCTATTAACTTATTCAACTCTGTACGCCAGCCACGAAAGTTTGTTCCCGCTCTTTTATTTAAATTACGGTGTGTTCAGAAATAGAACCCATGGTATTTTATTATTCAAAATATATTACGTAACATTTTTTATACAAAAATTAAATATTTACAGGTTAACTTAAATCGATTTAAATGTCAGTTTTATTTGCAGTAAATATTTATTTTCGTTTGTATACAAAAATAAGTTAAACATTCACTAAATTACTTTAATAGATAAAATTATCATTTTGGCAAAATTTTCATTAGTTAGTACGAAATTCCGAACTTGTTTATCTTTGAGTTTGAATTCAAAATCGGAACTTCGAAAGGACTGGTCTTTGTCTCTCTCTTTCTAAAGGCGGGAAAGAGATAGAGTGTGAAGGTTTCGAATTGTATGACTAACCCAAGCCTGAATAAGATATTCGCGGCTATCTGAAAAAAATAATTAAAAAGTTACTTTGTCTCACTCAGTGAGCAAAATCGCATTTTGCTCTTTTCGCATTTCAGGCAGCAAAACCTACTCTTTGAGCTGTGATTGTTAGATTTAATTAAAAAACCATGTTTATATTAGAATAACAAATTGATCTTATAAATTTGCTTATTGGTATATGTTGTTATAGCAGCAGCAGAAATACCTAATCTGAGAAAATTTCAACTATCTACTAAAAAAAATTATTTATTTATTTATTATTAAAACAATACATCTATCCTTACAGTTTATGTCCTAATACAATAGAGTAGTTATCAATATACGATTTCATCAATATATAATTACAGGTTTAGACAGAGGACTTAGAATAACAAAAATAGTACATTGTAGCCCTTACGAACTCGCTCTGTGAACAGTAGAATATGCCAATGTTTTCCGCCACCCGATTAAGGGCTCGTATAGTGGTAGTTAGTGGTGCTTTGTTGAGCAGGTTAGTTCTTCCGCGAGGTACTTCGAACAAAGGTTGCGCCGCTCCACGTACTCATCTGGCACGCTCAGTCTCATTATATCTAAGATGGTCGGATTGGTTGTGATACCCCGGAACACCTTAACCACATACACCGAAAGCGCCACATCTCTTTTTATTTCCAACTTGTTGTAACCAACCATGCCCAAAACGAACAAAGTTGGATACATCAAGGGATAGACCGGGTAGACGCCATATCTCTTCCAGTACAGGTATCTAGTGAACTTGTTCTGAATGCGCTCTAACATTAGACTATATTTAGCTTCATTAGGAGCCCATACCGAAGCCGCGCTCTCCACCTGGCTTCTGACTAGAGACTCGTACATAGCTGTTAGGACCTTATAGTTCTTAAAACTGTTCGCTCGGCGTAAAATAAAACCTAGATTTTTATACGCCTTTTTGCAAACATTAATTATGTGTACTCTAAACCTCAACTCTGAATCTAAACGAACCCCAAGATCCCTCACTGATTCCACTCGCTTCAACTGCGTTTCTCCAATCTTGTAGTTGTATTTGAGTGGTGCAGTTGCTCTACTGAATGTTATTATGGAACATTTGTCAACGTTAAACTGCAATTTGTTCAATTGACACCACTGGGCTACATAATCCACGTCTTTTTGAAGACGTATAAAATAATACACTAGACAAATAAGTTTGATCATCTGTCTGTAACTGACAGACGGTCAAATTTATTTATCTAGTATTATTCATACATACAGTACAAGGAATAACTATTATTAATATTAAAATACCACGTCATTACTTTGAATTAGGTATACGAACTAACAAAACAAAACACACTTGCCCCGAGGTTTTAACACAAGCGTACCTACCTATCGTAACATGATTCATGAACCGCCTATAACTACCTATTACACTCGTGTCAATCACTTTATTCACTTTTTATATTAATGCAGAATCTTTTTTTACGGGAGATAAAAGGAAATACTTATCCATTAAAAATACATACATTATCTAAGTATCTACATACTGGTAAGTAAAATTATTGTATAGTCTTACATTTCAGAGTTTCCTGGTAATATAAAACGTTATTGACGAATTCATGCAACCATAAACAGCACAATATACCTATCCTACTCGTCGTATATCAATTTTTTGGTCCCAACATACAAACATTTTGCAATAAAGGTGGTCACGGGCAGGCAGAAACCAACGTGTAAATAATGTAATGTAATTTTATTTATAAATATTTCCACACATGCAACCTTTTTAGGGTTCCGTACCTCAAAAGAAAAAACACGGAAGCTTACAGGATCACTTTGTTGTCCGTCCGTTTGTCTGTCAAGGCCCATTTTCTCAGAAACGCGTGGAGGTATCAAGTTGAAATTCATATCAAATACTCAGGTCTACTATACTTCAGAGATGTGAAAAAAATTGCATGATTATTTGCGTTTTGTTATTTTTATTTATGTAATTGTATTATATGTAATTGTCTTTAGTTATTATATGTGCGATATGCAGTGTATTCCAATTGAATGTAATTTGATTTGCATAGTCATTTTATGTTTTGCCTGACATTTGTAACAAATTGATTTACTTATTATTATATTATATGAATTTTTTATTTTTTTTATTTTGCCTTAAATAAAAGAATATTTTGAATTTGAATAACTCTATATTTAAACAAATAAACCGCATTTTTTATTATATATTATATTTCTGCTTTTTGATTATTAATTATATTTCGTAGTATATCTTCGTAGTAGTATATTAAGACAGTAATGATAGGCTTAACTTATTGTATTGAGACTAGTACTTTCTCAGTCCAGCTGTGCTATTCGGGAAATTAAACTCACCTAAGTGAAGACGAAACGTGACGTGAGTTTTACGTTTGGCATTCGGGAAACAAGTTTAATTTACACTAGCGCCACTCGAGCGATGTCGTCATCGTATGGAACTACACAACGTGATATTTTGACGTTTCTCCATACAAAACGGCATTCGGTGACAAAAAATTGCTCTCACTTCACTCAGAATATCACTCGTAAATACGGATCTAGCTGTCAAATCAAAAGTTACTATTTTGCGCGTGATTTACAAGTGAGACACTTCAAAAGTAACTTAATAGAGTTGATTTCAACATTTTCATTCCGTTTAACTTAGCTTGTAGCTAAATACGCGTTACTTGACAACTTTGGGTAAAAGTAATCGGTGAAAGAGTGTGTATTCGTGCTTTTTCTACCTCATAAAGTAAGTACTTATTTAGGTAAAATTTTTTCTACTTGTGAATTCTTGTCCTTATTATTTTCAGATGGCGCGTTCGTTTTTGCTTGTGAATCTACTTAAAGAAGCTCATGATATTGATGTAAATGAAAACCGTCAGCAATTAATGCACTTGCGTCGAATTCCGATAATAAATCGTGATGAAGACTTTGTCAATTTCTATAGGCTCTCTGAATCCCTTATTGAAAGCCTTGAAATGGACATCTATCCTCATTTAGTGAGATACCAAAGCAAGAGTATTCCAATTAGAAGAAAGGTATTCATAAAACATAATTTTAAAGTAATTAGATTTGTATTTGATGGCAATCTTTACGCTATTATCTTTATATTGGATTGGAATTTTCAGATACTCTGCACATTGTCATTTTTAGCTACTGGTAGTTACCAAAGGCTAGTGGGAAGCAATATCAATACATTTCTCTCAAAATCATCAGCTTCACGGTGCATCCATGAAGTTGTGCAGGCATTGAACAATAAGGACATAGTAAAAAAATACATAAGATTTCCTCAAAATGCACTTGAAAGACAAGCTGCAATTACAAAGTAAGTATGATTGATTAATTTTTAAAACATATTCCCTTCTTAGGTATCTACCATATGGTATAGATAATAAACTTGTTTTCAGATTTTATAACAAATTCAAAATTCCTGGCGTTCTGGGATGCATTGATGGAACATTGGTTTCCATGGTCAGGCCAGCAGAAAATGAAGAACGCTATTACTGCAGGAAAGGATATCATGCCCGAAATGTGCAACTGGTAAACTTATTTATTTTACTGCTAGAAAGGCATCTAACCTCCCAAATTAATGTTTGCTCAACCAATGTCTAAAATAAATTTATAAACATTCAAGAGTAGTATGTACAATAAATAAATGCTCTTATCTATTTAGTTAATAGCATTTATTTATAATTTTATGTGTATTAAATATAACTATGAAATAGTTATAGATACATATTATTATAAGGTACTAACTAAGCTTAATTTGATGATCACAGCTTAGCCAAACCAATGGGAACTACGTAAAATCAGTATTAAGGTATTTTTGCATTTATAATATTAGTGTGATGATTTCCTTATTAAACCATTTTTACTCTTTTATGTTTATGTGTGTGTGTATTTGTATCATATTTTTCAGATTACAGATGCTGACTTAAATATTTTGCATGTGGATCCAAGCTATGGAGGAGCGTCGCATGATTCCTTTGTTTTTAACAACAGTGAAATACAAGAACACTTGCAAAATTTAATACTAAATGATGAAATTGTGTATTTGCTTGGTTAGTACTTATATTCAATGTTTTTTAGCAATCTATACTTGTTGTTTTATGAGTTAATTTCAAATATTTATACAACTATCTATTTAAATTTAAGGTGATTCAGGCTATGCACAGCGGCCTTATATGATGACCCCTGTTTCTAACCCTTTTGAAGGAAGCCCTGAAAGTCTGTATAATAAACTTCATGCTACTGCAAGAAATTCTGTGGAACGGACTATTGGACTGCTTAAAGGTCGCTTCCGATGCCTACTGGTACATAGAGTCCTCCATTACCACCCAGACATGGTAGCAAAAATAGTTGTAGCTTGTTGTGTGTTACATAATTTGTGCAACCGTGCTGGTATAGAGGCTCCCACATTATCTCAGGTGGAACTGCAAGCAGAAAACGACTTCGTGTCTCAAGCACAGGCAGGTCAACATAGTCTTTCTGTTGCTGACTTAGATCTTGCTATGGGGCAAAGGGCTCGTAGTGATTTAATAAACAACTTATGGCGCTCCCGTCCCTTGTCATCATAAACTTTTACTAGAAAGATTGTAGTATGTAAAATAATTATACCTGAAGCTACTTGTACAACTAACACTAGGTTTGGTCTGCTACCTTTCAATTACATCAGTGACCCATATATTAGATAGTTGTTATTGTAATATATTATTTTTTTCATGTACATAAGTAAGGTTAACTTTATCATTTCCTAATTTTATTTTTAACTAATATTATTATATGAGTAATTCATAAATTTTTGTTACATTTTACAACTGTATTCGTTAAGTTTTTATTATTATTACTATAAAATATATATATTATTACTATACAGTACTAGCTTGTAGATCAATAATGTTATATAATTTTTTATGTAAGGTTACTTTTGAACACTAGCAAATTTTATATTACTTTTTCGCTAACATTATATTATAGTTCATACTTTTTCTTCATGTTATATTTTGTATATATATTGATTAATTTGATAACATGTTTTATTATTATTAGGTTACTGCGACTATTTATGCACTTGTGTTGTTGTTTGTTAAACATGTGTTTATTATTTTTAAGTACATAAATTAATCCATTTGAAAAAATTGTTTAGGATAGGAGTTAAGGAAATAATAATGGTAGTGATATGTACTTGCTATTTTCCATGTTTTAATCAAAATAAATGTGTAAATTACTTTTACCATTATTGTTTTAATTTACCTTTGGGTAACATTAAAATACCTGCAGGACCCGCCAGGCTAGAATGTCACCCCACCATCTCTCTTGGGTGTCTTATAAATCCCCAAGACGTTTGCCAATCGTGGGGATTATGGCCAATCCCTCCATAAGGGGAAAGGCTGTGTATAGCAGTGGAAGTGGAAATCCAGTTGATACAGTTACTGTACTTTATACAAATGATAACAATATGAACAGTATTGTTTATTAATATTGACACTATTAATGTAATAATTATTTAACTATTACTATTATTATAAACAATAAAAACAATGTTCTCTTATTACTAGGTATGTATTAATCTAAACTAATAATAATAAATAGTTTAATTCAAATATATTTGTATTGTTAAACATAATTTTCTTGACCATAATTGTATTTACACTAGAATCTATAACTTATAACAAACAATAAAAACAATGTTCTCTTATTATTAGGTGCTTTTAAATGCATCACTCAATGCAATGAGGCCATCACCTAAAGCTTTGATAGCTCCAGCCATTACATTGCCCATTGTGGTAACAGCATCTACCATTGCTTGGTCTCTCTGAGTACTCTGTTCCAAAACAGATCTCATGAGATCAGCGTTTCTTTCTTCTAACTCCATGCGACGTTCTTCAACCCTCAGAAATCTATCAGTGATACTGATAAATTGTGTTCTTCTCTGAGATGGTGGTGATGCACGAGCATGGAGCCTGCGCCTTCTAGGAGCTGAAAGAAAAAAATAAAGAAAAATTAGAGTGGAATTTATTTATTGTGAAAATAAGAGTGTATATATTTTTCAATGAATCATGGTATTTTATAAATATGTTGGCAATATTATACAACTATGTATATTGTAATAAAAAAACAGTAAATGTTATGTGCATTTAGGGTGCTGATATTGAAGGACATATTAGCATTTTACTTCTAATCTTAATTTTATAAAAGTTATAAGTACTTACTTAAGGGCAAGACAGTAGTCAAAATAATTTCTAATTCGGGCGGAGCTAAAAGAAATAGGCGTTAACTTTTAACTCATAAAAATATTCAGGCGCACGGCGGCACTAGTCGCCGTACCACGGATAGCATCGCTAAAATTGTAGAGTTTCGTGTGCTATTAGAAGCGGCAGAACAGAAGTGTACATAACAACATTTTATCTGCAGTTACTGCGAACCTATACGGTAAAAAATATCATCGCTTGTAAGTATAGAAATATTTAATAGACTAAGCGAAGTGTGGTCTCGGTGGAGGTCTGAGCAGTGTATATTTCCCAGTCATTATCTCGATTGCCTGATCCGATTTTCTTGAAATTTTGTTAGAAAAGTGCCTATCTTCCATATCAACATAATTTGCAAGTAAAAAACTTAATTGTTTGGTGGTTAGCAGAGATTATAAGATCCATAAAACGAGCTTATAATTTAAAATTGTAGATAATATTTTAAAAACATAAATGGAACCGACTTATGTTCCTGATAAGTGTGAAATTACTTGTCAAAGTCGGTACCGTGTTAGTTCAAAAGTCAGTATTGTGCTCAAAAAAGTAGTTCGATTTCATGAAGCGGTACGAAACGTAGCTTGTATGTGTAGAAAATACACATAAAACAGTACTACTACAGTAAAGACATTCAACCAACCACCGGGTTGGTGCGGATAACGTCCTGGAGCATATCTGTGCCTGTAGGACTTACATTGTACCTACACATGTGTTTTGTTGTTGTTATTCATAGTTCTATGTATACATTATGTGTTCCTTACTGCTCCAACATGTTAAACGTTTTTTGAAATAAAATTATTATTATTATTATGTATGATAACGCTCATGTAGAAAAAGCGAAGAAAGTGTGTCAGTGTTTTGGTAAGCAGAAAGAAATGTGTAGACTGAAGGGAAAATGGTGAGAATGTGTATTTAATTTTAAACAACCTTGTTTACAAAACACTGTCAAATAATTTGTGTTTGGGCTTACTGTAATATTTCTATAAATCTATAGGTGAAATGTAATGTATAGGTATAATTTCAGTTCTAGAAAGTCATTACGAAATTTTAAAGTAGTTATAATATCGTAAATAAACGATATTTATAACTCACTGAACTCAAGAACTCGTTCACAGTTTGTGTTGCTACAAGACGTTAATGGAGCACTTTATACTTTCGTTTATTTCTCATTGTATTACAAATCTAAAAAAAACTACAATTACGTTTCTTATGTAACCATAACTTTTTAATTATTTGTTATGTACTTATATGCTAACAAGTTTATCAGGCAGTGTCTCATTTATTTTTATGCAGTATGAAATAACATAGGTACCTATAATAATATAATAAAAGTTCAAATATTTTTTTTTTTTTTTTTTATGCTTGATAGTTTAGCCTTTGGCCACTATCTCACCTGATGGTAAGTGATGATGTGGTCGAGGATGTTGTTCAGACTAACCTAGAGTTACTGGCTAAGTTACTAGTTACTAGTTATCTTACTACTACTAGTTACTTATATAAGTATTATCCCAATGCAATGCTCAATACAAAAGATAACCGTAATGAAACCGCTATATAAGATTCACCCTACCGCTACTAAAAGTGGTACAGGCAGAATCGTACCAAGTTTCTGAGTCACATTGGTTAAAGAACCCCACTCGTAGGTGCTTCGGTTATCGCGGCCATTCATCATGGAGACATTGGAGATTGGATTTTAACATTTGGAGATACGGAAAATACTCCCAACTTCTCAGCCTTCGGCCTTGCAAGTTACTGACTCGGCCTAGACTGCAGCCTCACCTTGCACTCGCCCTTCGAACTCACGCACCATCCGTGCTCTAAATGCAATATGATAAATAAGAAGAGCAAAATGGCAAATCCAGAATGATGTAATTTAAGATCCGACCACACTGAAGATAAACCTTACTTCAGCGGGATCGCACTTCAGCACTTTGTATGAATTCTGCTATTTTGGATTTTTGTTGCGTGTCATTTGAGTGCTCTCTCGATTCCCTATGACATTTGTTCAAAACTTCTTTACTTATCTGTAACTGTTTACGAGATACGTAATCTATCTTCACTTGGCAGACGTCATTTTATGATTTTCCATTATTTCTATATCATGAAAATCACTTTGTTATCTTCGGTTTAGAATACTTTCTTTCCCCATGACTCCTTCCCATTGAACAATTTGAGCCAATGGTTTCAAAACATGTATGTATGGCGGCCATCTTGAAAAATTACATCATAAGCAGAAATTTCTTAATTCCGAATAACGACGCCCTAAGCAACCCTATCTGGGTTGCTTAGGGCGTTTATTTTCAGCCGGATCAGGGCATCTTGAATTTTGCCTGCCATCTTGAATCCGTCATTTCGGTTTTTGACAAGTCTCATTCGACTTAGAGATCCGCGCCACGCCGGCGTGCCGCCGCAGAGTTACCTCAGCGCGCCGCCGCTGCCGCTGGGTAATGAACAAATTCGCGCCGACGTCGAAAATTAATTTAGAGTTTTCTGCCGTGAGGTGCATTACCCTGGATAGCTGAGGTGTGGGGGAGTGCTCCGACCGGAATCCGAACTGCTCCGGTCAAGACTTCATGTGAGGGGCTATCCGACTTAAGAAGAGGCGTTCAAAGACTTTCGTAATGCATGTAAGTAGAGTGATAGGCCTGTAATTCTCGGGTCTCCAAACGTCTTTGCCGGTTTCGGGAACATATCCACGTGGCTCATTTTTCATTGAGAGGGTAAGTGCTCCGTGCGCAGGATCCCGTTAAATAGGCGCGTGATAGCTGCCGTGGTTTTAGAGGACAGGTGACAGATCACTGTCCAATATCTTCTTCTGTGTTTTATGGGACACTGAAGTATTCATCGAGGAACTGTTCCACAGAGTCTGAGTGTTCTCTGTTCACTGTGGGATTGGGCTTGAATTAGTTCTCAAGGGATTGGGCAAATATTTCTGCCATGTACTCTGCTCTGTATCTCAAGTTGCAATTTTCGTGGAAAAGACAACGAATTGGTTCTGAGTGTTTCCTAAGTTGCCTGCAGAGTTTGTGGAGTGAGGCCCAGTTCTGTGGATGGGGTCTCATAAATGTTGCCAGATTTTTCTGAGCAGGCATTTTTCTTTTATGAGCTCTCTTATACAGCGGGGGAGGATGGGCAATCTCGATTCTCCTTAGGGGTTTTCTTTAATTGTGGAGGTATGAAGTGCCTTCTGCGTGCATTGAGTGATCTCTTCTGCAAGATTGTCCATTTCTGATGGGGTTGTGACATGCCTTGAAGTTGAGGTATCTCATGCGGTTTTCATAAACTTAGGCCAGTCGATTTGGGCTTTTGTGGAAGTTCGTGTATCGGTTGGTGGCAAGATCCTGTTTCTTCAATATTTTGACTATAATTTGAGTAGGAACTTACTTGTATGCAAGAAAATAAACATTTACCCTTTTAGTACATATACAGCAGATTTAATTTTTCTATTCCACCATATAGGTAAAAAAATCAATAACACGCCGGCTACGCCGCGCCGCGCCGGGTACGTTTACCAGCGCGCCGCTGCCGACTTTCATGACCACGGCGCGGACCTCTACCACCGAACCGCCACGAGACGTTCCGATCATGCTGCGATCTCTTTCACTCTCTCACACCAAACGATACACATATCTCGCTCATCCATTTCATTGAGATTCGTTCTAAGATAAAACAAAATGACGATATTTTCTGTTTTAACAATAAAAGCTATAATTACGCGTGAAATTAAACAGTTTTCTTATCTCTCACAGTGCCTGTATAATTGGTGCCGAGTCTAAGACACAAGGAAGGCATATTGTCCACAGATTATTCCTAAAAAACACGATTAGCGGCGATGTAGGTATTGACCGGATGCTCGGAAGTGCAAGACTGGTAGTACTACTGGTACTCAGGTAATTACCCTGAATTCGTCTAGTAAATATGGAAGGCATACAAATCATCTACAGGTAAAAAAATCTTAGATAGTTAGGTACGCGTTCTATTGAAAACTACCACCTCTCTTGGAGGTCGGTAAACAAAGGGTGTCGACCTTTGAAGGTGCACATAATGTGATGATCTGCATACCTAGTAGGTACTTAATTCATATTTGCAAGGAAACGTTTTCATTCGTATTCTAAATAACATTCATACAAGTACAAGGTACAATACCATTCGAAAAGCTTCCGAATCCGAGAGAAAACTGTACCTAGATAGGTACTCTGGAAAATACACTTACACACATTACGTACGTACTTACCTACTTACGAACACCTGACTTTAACATGTAGTAAAAAGTTAAAACATTTACATTATTGTAAAAGAACACAAAAACTGTGTTTTGTTTTTATCCCAATCCGCAGCGGGAGTACGATGAGACGCGCCACGAGCGACGATTGTTCGTTAGTTATAATTTGAATAATATTAATTGTATCTAAAAGGGGCGCCCCCTGCCGCTTAACGCGCCGATGCCGATGCGACGCCGAAACTGACACCTATTCCGACACCGACGCCTATTCCAACAATGACACCGACGCCGCCGCCGACGCCGATGTGACGCCAAAACTGACACCTATTCCGACACCGACGCCTATTCCAACAATAACACCGACGCAGACGCAGACACCTATTCCAACAATGACACCGACGCCGACGCAGACACCTATTCCAACAATGACACCGACGCCGACGCCGACGCCGATGCGACGCCGAAACTGACACCTATTCCGACACCGACGCCTATTCCAACAATGACACCGATGCTGACGCCGACACCTATTCCAACAATGACACCGACGCCGACGCCGACGCCGATGCGATGCCGAAACTGACACCTATTCCGACACCGACGCCTATTCCAACAATGACACCGACGCAGACGCCGACACCTATTCCAACAATGACACCGACGCCGACGCAGACACCTATTCCAACAATGACACCGATGCTGACGCCGACACCTATTCCAACAATGACACCGACGCCGACGCCGACGCCGATGCGATGCCGAAACTGACACCTATTCCGACACCGACGCCTATTCCAACAATGACACCGACGCAGACGCCGACACCTATTCCAACAATGACACCGACGCCGACGCAGACACCTATTCCAACAATGACACCGATGCTGACGCCGACACCTATTCCAACAATGACACCGACGCCGACGCCGACGCCGATGCGATGCCGAAACTGACACCTATTCCGACACCGACGCCTATTCCAACAATGACACCGATGCTGACGCTGACACCTATTCCAACAATGACACCGACGCCGACGCCGACGCCGATGCGACGCCGAAACTGACACCTATTCCGACACCGACACCTATTCCAACAATGACACCGACGCAGACGTCGACACCTATTCCAACAATGACACCGACGCCGACGCAGACACCTATTCCAACAATGACACCGACGCCGACGCCGACGCCGATGCGACGCCAAAACTGACACCTATTCCGACACCGACGCCTATTCCAACAATGACACCGATGCTGACGCCGACACCTATTCCAACAATGACACCGACGCCGACGCCGACGCCGATGCGATGCCGAAACTGACACCTATTCCGACACCGACGCCTATTCCAACAATGACACCGACGCAGACGCCGACACCTATTCCAACAATGACACCGACGCCGACGCCGATGCGACGCCGACGCCGACGCCGATGCGACGCCGACGCCGACGCCGATGCGACGCCGAAACTGACACCTATTCCGACACCGACGCCTATTCTAACAATGACACCGACGCCGACGCCGACACCTATTCCAACAATGACACCGACGCCGACGCCGACACCTATGCCAACAATGACACCGACGCCTACGCCGACACCTATTCCAACAATGACACCGACGCCGACGCCGACACCTATTCCAACAATGACACCGACGCCGACGCCGACGCCGATGCAACGCCGAAACTGACACCTATTCCGACACCGACGCCTATTCCAACAATGACACCGATGCCGACGCAGACACCTATTCCAACAATGACACCGACGCCGATGCGACGCCGAAACTGACACCTATTCCGACACCAACGCCTATTCCAACAATGACACCGACGCCGATGCCGACGCCGATAGGACGCCTAAACTGACACCAATTCCGACACCGACGCCTATTCCAACAATGACACCGACGCCGATGCCGACGCCGATGCGACGGCGAAACTGACACCTATTCCGACACCGACGCCTATTCCAACAATGACACCGACGCAGACGCCGACACCTATTCCAACAATGACACCGACGCCGACGCCGACGCCAATGCGACGCCGAAACTGACACCTATTCCGACACCGACGCCTATTCCAACAATGACACCGACGCAGACGCCGACACCTATTCCAACAATGACACCGACGCCGACGCAGACACCTATTCCAACAATGACACCGACGCCGACGCCGACGCCGATGCGACGCCGAAACTGACACCTATTCCGACACCGACGCCTATTCCAACAATGACACCGATGCTGACGCCGACACCTATTCCAACAATGACACCGACGCCGACGCCGACGCCGATGCGATGCCGAAACTGACACCTATTCCGACACCGACGCCTATTCCAACAATGACACCGACGCCGACGCCGACGCCGATGCGACGCCGAAACTGACACCAATTCCGACAACGACGCCTATTCCAACAATGACACCGACGCAGACGCCGACACCTATTCCAACAATGACACCGACGCCGACGCCGACGCTAATGCGACGCCGAAACTGACACCTATTCCGACACCGACACTTAATTTTTTACTGACACCAACGCCGACGCCCTTTCTGATACCGACGCCGACAGTTAAATAAATTGATCTTCTTTTTAAAATAAAATAAAAAAAAATAATAAAGAAATTGTTTTTTTTAACTTTATAAAGTCTATAATTGCGTTCACCGGGGCAGTCAGTGCGCTCTAAGGTTTTCTCGTACGCGGACGTACGTTTATTCCAAACAAACGGAGTTAGACAGGTTTCCGGTCGCGGCGATCGGATGTTCTAGCAAGGATTGTTATAGATATTAGTGAATATAAACATGTGGTTTATTTGTGTGAGTGACCGTTATTTTGGACGCCGTGCGTTCCTTTTGGTGGAAGGATGAGCAAGCTGTTGGCGGGCGGACAACATCGAGGACAAAGGAGCGTATCCCTTACAAAAACTCCATAGCATTTGTTAATTGATCAATTAATCATTTGTAGGGTGTGTTTAGTGATAGGCTTCTTGTGACGGAGCGACGAGCGGGTCCTCTGAAAGTAGGTCCTTCCCGCCCATTTTTCCCACGTGCCTAAGGGCATATATATCGGCTGGTGTCTTCCTGTTACATTCCAGGAGCCCAGTCGAATATGCCACGACATCGTGGTATAGTTTGGGACTACGGGGATCAAAAGGGGCCCCATTCCCAAACAAGTGTCCTAAAACAAAGCTTTAAGAAGCAAAGGTTTTAGCAAAGCAAAGGTAAGTATAGTTAGGCAGAGATTTGAAATACTTACATAGATTAGTTATATCCGAACACCACTGCTCTAAAAGCTTACTAGAATTTACCTATATACATACCTACGCCCATGTATATGCAGTTTGTAATGACAAGGAAAGAACGTTCAAATATTATGCGTCATATCTGTTGTTAGAAAGAGATAAATGAGCAATTCGTGTTACCACCGAATAGAGATCCGCGCCACGCCGGCGTGTCGCCGCCGAATTACCTCGGCGCGCCGCCGCTGCCGCTGGGTAATGAACAAATTCGCGCCGACGTCGAAAATTAATTTAGAGTTTTCTGCCGTGAGGTGCATTACCCTGGATAGCTGAGGTGTGGGGGAGTGCTCCGACCGGAATCCGAACTGCTCCGGTCGGGACTTCATGTGAGGGGCTATCCGACTTAAGAAGAGGCGTTCAAAGACTTTCGAAATGCATGTAAGTAGAGTGATAGGCCTGTAATTCTCGGGTCTCCAAACGTCTTTGCCGGGTTTCGGGAACATATCCACGTGGCTCATTTTTCATTGAGAGGGTAAGTGCTCCGTGCGCAGGATCCCGTTAAACAGGCGCGTGATAGCTGCCGTGGTTTTAGAGGACAGGTGACAGATCACTGTCCAATATCTTCTTCTGTGTTTTATGGGACACTGAAGTATTCATCGAGGAACTGTTCCACAGAGTCTGAGTGTTCTCTGTTCACTGTGGGATTGGGCTTGAATTAGTTCTCAAGGGATTGGGCAAATATTTCTGCCATGTACTCTGCTCTGTATCTCAAGTTGCAATTTTCGTGGAAAAGACAACGAATTGGTTCTGAGTGTTTCCTAAGTTGCCTGCAGAGTTTGTGGAGTGAGGCCCAGTTCTGTGGATGGGGTCTCATAAATGTTGCCAGATTTTTCTGAGCAGGCATTTTTCTTTTATGAGCTCTCTTATACAGCGGGGGAGGATGGGCAATCTCGATTCTCCTTAGGGGTTTTCTTTAATTGTGGAGGTATGAAGTGCCTTCTGCGTGCATTGAGTGATCTCTTCTGCAAGATTGTCCATTTCTGATGGGGTTGTGACATGCCTTGAAGTTGAGGTATCTCATGCGGTTTTCATAAACTTAGGCCAGTCGATTTGGGCTTTTGTGGAAGTTCGTGTATCGGTTGGTGGCAAGATCCTGTTTCTTCAATATTTTGACTATAATTTGAGTAGGAACTTACTTGTATGCAAGAAAATAAACATTTACCCTTTTAGTACATATACAGCAGATTTAATTTTTCTATTCCACCATATAGGTAAAAAAATCAATAACACGCCGGCTACGCCGCGCCGCGCCGGGTACGTTTACCAGCGCGCCGCTGCCGACTTTCATGACCGCGGCGCGGACCTCTAATTCGACTGCTGCCATTAAAAGTTATACGGGAAGAATCGTACCGGGGTTCTTAGTCACTTTTCCTGAGGAACCCCACTTATTATAATAATAATTATAATAAAAAAAAATTTAAGCAAAAAAATGGAACCGACTTCTACACCCAAAAGTGTGAAATAACTTGTTGAAGTCGGTACCATGATAGTTCAAAAGTACCTATTATCACAAAACTTTGCGTATGGTACTGACTTCGACGAGTTATTTCACACTTTTGGGTGTTGAAGTCGGTTCCATTTTTTTGCTTAAAATTTTTTTCACACGTTTTAGTGGCCCTTGCCACTTACGGGATCGATTATCATTCATTTTTAACAACTATATCATCGAGATAGGTAAATATTTTTCAGGTATTTTAGTGTAACTCAAAAACGGCTTAACCGATTTTGATGAAATTTAAAATGGAACCAAACGACAAGCATCACCTTTGAAACAAAAAAAATAATTTTCAAGATCGGTTCACTGAGTCCAGAGTTCTGAGGTAACAAACATAAAAAAAACATACAGACGAATTGAGAACCTCGTCCTTTTTTGGAAGTCGGTTATTAAAATTATAATAATAGTTCACATAATCACTTTTGCTATGAAACCATCTACAGAAGTTACGGTTCAAAAGTTACGGGCACATGTCTTTATAGGTAGGACGAAAGAACTGAGTAGTCATACAGATGTAACACAAATTTCAATCCGACTAACTACCTACTAAGTAACTATTAAAGTCAAAGTTATAATAAATATATAACTTCCCTTTATTTGAATGATTGAATATCTAAATTCCTAGAAAGTAGTTGGTCGTCTCGGAAAGTGTGTTAAGTGCATTAGAAATTAGTTCTCGTTTAATTGTACAGTAGCTTATAAATAACAAAATGAAATATTTTACTTAGGGTTAAAAATCTACATACCTACTAAAATAGAAATTAACAATGCCGTGTCTGAACTTTAATCAACTCGTTGTTATAAAGATTTTATAAATCAATATAAAGAAAATTACTTACCCAATATTTTTTTTACTTTATTTTCAATAATTTATGACTTGCAAATTAACGTATGGTAAAAAAATATTGTATATTTCGTAAAATAAATGCACAAAAAATGATGGAGTAACGAACGGCACAGATCCCACCCACGTCCAAACGGCCCGAGCGCTGCGGGCAGACTGATTTTCGTTGAGATTTCTTCTCGCGATCACGCAATTTTGTGCCAAAAATTCATAAAAATGTTTTCAACACAAGTTGGTAAGTATTTCATTAGAGTATAGTATTAGCTATTTTTTTAAAAAAGAAACGTTGCAATTACATCAATTATGCCTCTTAAATTAATAAAAAACAGTCTAAAAAGGGTCGCCGATTACAATTTATTACAGAAGAACTAATAAGTTTTAGTAAAAACTAGTCAACTAATTCACTCAATAAAGAATTAAATAATATGATATATTTTTTTCGCACTTTTTGAACGAATAGTTTCGGTAAAAGAAGATTCCAAAAGTGCGCGTTTCACTACGGTGATCACCTTAAAGTGGGCGATGTGCGCGACGTAGATCGGCGACGCCTGCGTGGAGCCCGAGGTGGTGTGTGATGAGGAGGAGGAGATGGTTGAGAAGCTGTTGCTATTTCAGGTTCAATCATCTACAAATAGAACAAATATGGATTAATATAAACTTTTGTAATAATATCAACACAAAAGTTTGTATGTTTGTTACTCTTTCACACCTAAACAGCTGGATGATTTTGGATGAAATTTTGTATGGAGATAGCTTATGCCCTGGGTTAACACATAAGCTACTTTTCATCATCACCGTTATTCATTACCATGCAGTTAAAACCGCAGAATGCAGCTAATACTTCATACTTGTATTTTACTACAATCCGCTGTATATATAAAGAAACTTATAAAAATAGCTAGAATCACAGTTATGTATAGTACTTTTTTATAAAATACTTATGCATTTGGGGTACTTGTTTTTACTTAAGTACAATCTTAGCAATTTCATGTTGTTTTAAAGATTGCACTATAAGAATATCATGTCTATTAAATATGTAGGTTATAATATATAAACTTACACATGGAGGTTGGTAACTCATATTAGGCGTGGAATATGAGGTCCCAGCGACAGGTTCTTGCATGATGTTAGTATTTTCCTGTAACAATACAAAAAAATTTAATTATCAATAAAATGAATAAAAATGTATCAATCAAACTAAAATATTTTTTTTAATAATAGGTGTTGACTTACTGATAAAATTGAAGGGGAAATACCAAGTCCCAGAGCATCTAGTTCAATGGGTGCATGCTGAAAAGGATTGTATATGTTAGTTCATGAAAAAAAGTATCAATAGTATGTAGTATTTAGGTTATATATAATATTGAAAGATTTTTTTCTACCAATGTTTCTTGAGTTGGTATATCTTGATGAGGTGTAGAAGGTTCCTGAAATAAAAACAAAATGTCATCATCTTCATAATATTATTGCACTAATGTGTGATCAGTATAAAACTGTCTTATCTAGCAACAGCCAACACCAAGCACAACATGAAAATATATGTTTTTGGTAAGTATTTTTTATTTTTGCTATTTCTTAACCCATTATAATGAGTAAATTATGGTTGTTTACATGAATAAGTGGAATCCTTAAATGAGCATCTCCTGTAGCAAACCCTTCACCACCAAGCAGCGCTAACATTTTTTTTTTTTTTTTTTTTTTTTTGCCTGATAGGTTAGCCTTTGACCACTATCTCACCTGGTGGTAAGTGATGATGTGGTCGAGGATGTTGTTCAGACTAACCTAGAGTTACTGGCTCTCAAGGACAGCTGCCGGAACACACCGTTAGGTGCTTGGCGACAGATTTTCAACTTGAGGGTGGTAGCTAGCCAGACGGGCATTTGCAAAGTGCCCTACCACCATGCTGTAACGACTGCTATTCTAAGCAACCGGGACCGACGGCTTAACGTGCCCTCCGAAGCACGGAAGCGCTCAGTAGTAATGTCACCAGCGGTCACCCATCCAAGTCATGACCGCGGCGGACGTTGCTTAACTTTGCTGATCGATTCAGAATGGCTAAGCAAACTTGGCTACGAGCGCTTCAAAATTTTCTCCTCCACAGATGATAATTCCACTACTTCCCCAGCACCACCACCAGTCCTACGCCTCTCTGCAGCTCTCTGTGCTGATTTTTTCTTCAAAGCACTTCTTTTGTCAGACCAGTACTAAAATATGATTAGTTATTGTTACCAAACAAATACATACAGTAACATGCACATAAAATTTATAAATAGATGAGTATCCTGCAGAAAATATCATCTGTATTCATCAGGGATAATGAAGGAATTTTAGTTTCGGTGCCTATTCAATTCAAACAAACAAATGTTCCTCTTTGTAATATTATAGTGTAGATAAACTGTACTTTACCTTCATCCACTTTTTCCAGTCTTTAAATGTTCCACCACCAATACTGTTTAACTGCAGAGCTGCATTCTCCCAAAACTTTTGCGATTTTTTCTTCGCAATTTGAGTTTTAAGATAACCCTTGGCAACGTCAGGATTCCTCTCTAACATATCCACTAGGGCATTTATTTGAGCCATTGAAGGGTGCATTGATCGTTCAGTGGCTTGGCTGAAATAATGAGAAAAATTTTATTTATAAATAAATTATTATGTGATTCTCTTTTAGAAAGGACAAATGATTTTAAAAAAATACTTTCATTAAGTACATAGTACTACAACTTTGTACCTACAATAACAATGAAATTAATCTAACAAATAAGTACCTATATACTTGTAATATTTTTAAGGTAGGTAGTAGTTACACTGATGTGGCATGATTAGTTTATTCTGCGCAATTGAAATCACTGGTATTGGCATTGTAATTCATAAATTTATAACAGTACAAAGAATACATAATAATAAAAGTAAATATGAGTACAATATAATATATTTAAAAAATTATTGTTATAAATTACTAATTACCAATAATAATTAAATACTTAATGTACATACCTCATATTGATATTCTCAAAATTGGTGTAATTATATATACTTGAAAGTTGCACTGTAGAGATCTATATGCACCGCTCTCAAAATACAGATTAATATGAGGCACCGCTATGTAGTGCAGTCCTTCAATTCAAAATTCACAAAATTAACTAATGAAGTCGAAAAGCAATCTTTTGGTTGGGATGTTCCTATAAATAAACCACTTGAAAAGGGAATGCATTGCTGATAACCACAAAAAATGTAGCACTGGCCGAATTCCTTAGTTTTACCCTGACCTCTTGAGTTTTAAGTCTCTTCGTGTTTTTTCTACACCTTTTTTGCTAAATTTTATCCCACAAACATTTTGTTTTGATTAGTTTTTACTTTTTCTTCTCCGATACATATCATTTTGGGCAAATGCCTTAAGAGTTTTAGTGCCAAATTTATGCATTTTTTGTAATATATCATGTAACTAAATGTAAGTATTCTTTAATTATAAAGTCTTATTTAACTGTACGTAAACGTATCACACAATTTTACTGCATTCTGATGCATAAAATGCGCGTATCAACAAATATAAGAAAGACCGATAAATACCGATTTACAAAACCCTTTTACAGCGCTGCCCTCGAAACTCACGCTGGCGAGCGTGATCACTTCACATCACTTGGACTGACGTTATATTCCAGAATACCAATTCAAGTGATGTGAATTCTTTATGTGAAGTGAGCGTGATTCGCTGAGTGAAACTCGCCGTGAGTTTGGTAATTTCCTGAATAGGCCTAGAAACATAACAACAACATAACCCTTTGGATAGGTATTATAACATCAATTTCAAAAACATGATTATGTATTTGAAATTGAAATTTTGAAGCGCTCGTAGCGAAGTTTGCTTAGCCATTCTGAACCGATCAGCAAAGCTAAGCAACGTCTGTCTCGGTCATGACTTGGATGGGTGACCGCTGGTGACATTACTACTGAGCGCTTCCGTGCTTCGGAGGGCACGTTAAGCCGTCGGTCCTGGTTGTTGTCTTAGGATGGCAGTCGTTATAGCATGGTGGTAGGGCATTTTGCGAATGCCCGCCTGGCTAGCTACCACCCTCAAGTTGAAAATGTGTCGCCAAGCACCTACCGGTGTGTTCCGGCAGCTGTCCTTGAGAGCCAGTAATTCTAGGTTAGCCTGAACAACATCTTCGACCACATCATCACTTACAATCAGGTGAGATAGTGGTCAAAGGCTAATCTATCAACCATAAAAAAAAAAAAAAATATGTTCAAATTCAAGAAAATCAAATAAAAATTACACCTTCCTGTGTCACTTCTCTTTCATTAATGAAAACAAGCGCGATTATTGCAGAAAAGGAGGCAAACAGCCGTGTTTTATTCCTCATAAACTAGGGTTGTTACGCGTGAAATATTGCATTAACGAGCAAGGGTTGTCACAAAAAGGTATCTTTATGTGACTACTTAACCATGCGAACTGGATCATATATGCTTTATATAACACGTAACGAAGCCAAAAGGTGACGTGACATGAACTCAGAAGTCACTGAAGATAAATTATAGCACTATACAAGGCGTCCCACGGATATTCCACATGGAGGGATAGTACCTTGAATATTGTAGATAGAATTTTGTTCCTAGGTATAGTCTCGTGTTAAAATACAATTTTGATTTGTTAAGCAATCATCGTGGACGGTGCATTGGTAGTCGTTAATGTAGACCCCAAAATCAATTTCATACTGACTGACAATCTAACAATACTTTCTTAGGTTATTAGGTATACTTAAATTAGAACGACAACAAAAATGAACCACAACATTTATTCGCTATAATTTTTACATGTTCTGGACTGCGGACATACACAATAATGTTGGAACATGCCATCCTAACATTGTTGGGACCTCTGGGTGTTAAAATGATATACGTATCCCATTTGTCTGACCCTTTCCTACAACATGTTATTGTGCCCGCCTGTCTATCGCCCTCGAAATGAAACTTGACTTATTGTTCTCAACCGCATCATTCTCTAGATAAGTTTTGTTGACTTTGTCTAGCTTGTAGTATTTTTGCGCATTCCCATTTGAGTTTCAGCCTATTTTCTTTTGCATGAGCAGTCTTTAATTTTCAGAGCGTGGTTTAAAATATCGTTGTTTTTTTTATTCTGTTAAGATACTTAGTATGACTTTGAATTACACTTGGTCAATTTTGTTTATTTATTGTTTTATTCCCGTCGTTCCCTCTATCACTTCACGGGAGTGTCGTAAGAGGCGACTTAGGGACAAATTCCGGAAGGTGAAAATATATTTATTACCCTTGAATATATGACAAATACTTTACCTGATCCTAAAAAACAATTCCATATATTCTCGCAACAGAAAAAGATCACTAATACACCTCTTTCAAAAAGTTCATTTCGTCAATTTTGTGTCCGTATAGTATCGTATAAAATCAAATTTTATTTCTAATTATTATGTAGCAACCTTGTGATACAGTACATAAAAGAAGTTATCAGTTATTACAAAGCTAATTATTATAAGAAAGGATTTTAAAAATTTCGCTCACTTTGATTAAATATTGCTTAGGTACTCGTAGTTCTGTTTCACTCACATGCATGCAAAACGAGGTATCTCCGTCCTACGCCCTCAGTCTGTAATTTCTCAAATACGACTTCACCTGGGTGTCATCTTATTATATGATATTTAGGTATCATACAATTTTTCTTATACATCGATAAGGCCGTTTTATATCATTTTTTTTGATCGTACGCTCCAGTATAAGTGACCTGAAGATGCTTCGTGTAGAATTGATACGGCATCAACTATTCCAGCTAGGAATAGTTGATGCCGTATGCCATTTTTTAACGTCACGTCAGCTTAGTTAAAATTTTTAACGACTTTAATTCCATAAATTACAGTTAGTTCACTGCGAAACTATTTGTTTGCGCCACTTGTGGCATTATATGAAGACACAAGGCATTATGTGGAATTATATGAAAAATGTGGGTATATATGAAAAATGTTTCATACATACCCACATTTTCATATAACTTTTCGCTGCGTAAAAATACTGTTCATCATTTGTCAAGGACAAGCAGTCTGGAATTACACTCCGTTCGCACCGCACGTACGTGAATGCTTGGTGAAAACACCACCAGAATAATTATAGTCTTTATCCCGCATCACGCATTGTGATCATATTATACATGTAAACAAGAACAGGAAGCTCTGGCCAGAAGCAAACATCCAGGAGGATCCGCGAAGACCAAGATATAAGGACGAACTACAGGTACCAATGCAGCTTCTTCGTCCCTTTGTTGTATTCCACTACTTTCATACTTTAACGAGCCCATGGATATACCCCCCGCAATTTCTCCCACTGACAACGGCTTCTACTGCTCATCTGATCAGTGTCGATCACAGTATTTACGTGCCTCGATGATTTAATGAGTGTCGCAACTGTTGTCAATATGGTGACGAGAATTTTAGGTAAGTGATAACGACACTATAAGCAGTATGCATTCCTAAATGAGTAAAACAAATATTAAAAGAAACGAAACCGACTTCCAACACAGAAAAATATGACATATCTAGTGGATGTCAGACCATGATAGTGTTTTAAATCACCACGGTACCATGCTTCTTCTTCTTCAAAAAAATATTTCATTCCTTTCAGGGTTGAAAATAAGGTCTGTTTTTTTTAAAGAAACATTAGTTTTTACATATTTTTAAAAATGTATTTGATTATTTTTATTTAAGTTTTCTTTGCAAGACGTAAAATGCGTGATGCTCTGCGGCAGAGCCACCATCGTTAATACCTTTTAATTATATCTTCTTGTATTATTTTCGACTGTTAACATTTAACCTGTAATTTGTATTATGGCAGCAAAGTTTACGGCATAGGTACCTACTGGGCGAGTGATTATTCATATTCTAAAGAATCTATTTCCATAATTTGTTTCTCTCTGTTAGATCAACACGATCAAAATTCATAACAAATTGATTTATACCTGAAACTCTCAGTACCTATACTAAACGAAGAAAATTAAGTTCGTATTGTCGACCGCATCGTAGAACAACAAAGATCAACATATTTTCTTATTTGCATAATCAGATACACAAGTTTATTCATTTTCATCGCCAAAAATAAAACGATAATTGACAAATCTATAAATATTATTTGCCTCAAGCGGTAATTGAACCCATGTATTCCTATATCCTATACCCGACGGCCACGTTTATAGTTATATAAGATCAACCTTTACAAAGCGCAACCTTTACAAGCTTATTTTTTTCCGTGAAACTAAATTACGCCGTTTGATTAATAAAAATATTCTTATTTAAATTTACATAATCAACATTTATTTTGGATGTTTAATAATTAAACAAATGTCTAGACGGGCGAAGGCATTGGCAATCGAAACACAGTTTTTTAAGTGGGTCGGGAGTCAATGGATTCAATAACTGATATATATGTAACATTTTTATGCCAAATAAATAAGTTATTATTAAAAATATATTATTTATTGATATCTTCGACCACATCATCACTAACTATATATAGTATATACGTAACCTTTACGTAGATTTGTTGTCTAAAAAGTTCAATTGAACACAATAAGTATTCAGTTTATTAATAAATGGAGTGCGATCACGTGCGTCTCAAGAAAAATAGATTATTTTATAATAGCTTCATTGTATCTTACTTACATGCTAAAGAATAACACATCCACAGGCGAAGTCTAGTAGTGTGATATACCTACCTCTGATTTTACTACGGGATTTTATTCATTTATTATTTACTAGCTTTCCGGCCACGGCTTAGCCCGCACCTTTGTCGGTTGTCTTGCTAAACCATTAACTTTTTTGCGCAATTAGTTAAAAACCATCCTATGTCCTTTCCCGGGTCTCAAACTATTTCCGTTTCTTAGTTAGTTACTTTAGTACCAAATTTCATCCAAATCAGTCCTGTAGTTTTAAGTTTATTCGTTGCATACAAAAGCCACTGTCACCTGACAGTAAGATATGATGTGGTCGAAGATTTTGTTCAGGCTACCTAAACTAACTAACCAGGTACACACCTTTTCACTTACAAAAGCGTGAAAATCGATATATTTGGGTGTACACTCCGATCAAAATATCTGTGGTCTCGCCGTTTTTCGGTCCCGCTTCGTTGCTCGACTCTCCGAGCTCAACCTGTTCTATAGAGGTTTTTTTCCTTATAAAATCACTTTGCATGAGAAGTGAAAAAAAACATACCATCAGTTATGATTAGCTATAGGAATTAATGTAAAAGCCGGAACGATATCCTGACATTTCAATTCTTAAAATTGAATCTGTAACAGCCGGATCGTCCACTGCTGATCACAGCCTCCCCTATTAAGGGGTTATTTCCTATAATCCCCACGCTTGGCAGGCGTCTTGGGGATTGCAGTGTAAGTTATCAGTTCTTTAGAAGGCGCTGCTGCCCATCTTCCAGTATTTTTCCCTTAGTCGCCTGTTACGACACCCACGAGATTATATGGGGAGGTGCAATTCTAACCCGGCACCCACTGGGTTGAATCACAGATCAAAAAACCAGGATTGAATATTATTCATTCAGTAATAAACCATTTAAACTAATGGGTGAGCCTTAAAAATTACTGCTTCGTGAAAAGTATTTTATATTTCAGATGAAATTCAAAAAAACCTTCACTGTCCTGTTTATTTTGT
This sequence comes from Plagodis dolabraria, assembly GCA_963854805.1. Lineage (NCBI taxonomy): Eukaryota > Metazoa > Arthropoda > Insecta > Lepidoptera > Geometridae > Plagodis > Plagodis dolabraria. The sequence goes on along the minus strand of OY978443.1, from coordinate 3,674,429 downwards.
TTTAATTTGATACTTAGAATTTCAAAATTCGAACAACAACGCAACATGGACGATTCTTGAAATGCTGATATTTGTATTTTGTTTATGAATCCCAAACAAATATTATGCTGTACTCGAAACTTAATTGAAATGAACAAGTGTAGCTAATATTACATGCTGAAATTACACTTAATTTTCCATCTCACTTAATTTTTAATTACAAAAACATCCGTGATTATTGCAGAAAAGTAGGCAAGGAACCATGTTTTACTCCTCATAAACTAGGGTTGTAACGCGTGAATTATTATATTAACGAGATAAGGATGTCACAAAAAGGTACTTTATGAGACTACATATCTTACGGTCTGGACCGTACACTTTTTATTATTTTACTCGTAATGAAGGCAAAAGGTGCTTTGATGAGAGGCAGAATCGCAAAGAGGTAGAAATCGCTAAGGCAGATTGGAAATTAGTCGTACAACAGTACATTTGACTACTGATAAAAATGAGGATATAATATAGGAGAAAATAATAGTAAATAGTATATTCTACAAGCGAGAGAATTTCTATGTAGGGTTAGTGTCAGGTTGGCGACAAGACAAATTTGAAGAAAACATTTCCTAAAATAATGTTGTCTTAGGTTTTTGCAATTATTACACATAGTAATAAAATAACTTTAAACGGTTTAAATCGTGTATATTTATCGACCGACGTTCCCAACACTTTGCAGTGATCGTTACACGTTTGTCGTGATCGATGCAGTCACCCCATAACCACGATCACTGCAAAGTGTTTGAAACGTCGGGACAAAATAATAATAAACATACGCGATTTAAACTGTTTAAAGTTGTATAATTGCTATTTCCTAAAATGTTTTTTCTTAGTTTAACAAAGTCTGTTGCTGTCTTGGAAAAAAAATATTTGAGTTATATTTTCTGGTAGGAAGGTCATGAAAAGTACAGAGTAAAAACTATCAATATTTGATGCTAGTTTTCATGAGCGTTTTTGTTCGCGTACTTATATAAGAGTAACAATAATTTGTATTTACAAATTATAAGAACACAATTATATTATATAGAGTAGATTCCCGGCGCTTATAATGGAGCAAGCAGGTTCAATACCCGACCGGGACAGAAAAAAAATAATGAGGATCATTTGAAATGTGATTCTCGGAACTCGATAGTGCTTGTAATAATGTTTAGATACGATTATATAGAAAATTATAATTGTGAAAATAAAGTAAGTTTTTTTTACAAGCACTTTTTTCTACCAGATGAAGCCTAGTAAGTTGTTGAACGCGCACACGCGACAAAACTAAATTGTGCCCTAATAATTTCTATATGCGATTTCCTACTATGCGGTAGTGCTTGTAATTTAATTTTTATTTTATTTATTTATTGAATTCACAAAATCCACAGATCATTTACAATAGTTTCAACAGATATTATTTTTTACATCCAATAACGGATTTACTTTCTAATTTTATCACAAAGAAAGCAGAAGTACAAATTAAACATTATTCTTAAAAGTTACACAAACATAAAAAAACAGGTAAATAATTTCGCGTATAATTAAAGAAGAGAAAAAGTGTGTAGTGGGTTAATAACACTTGAAAACATACTTTATTTATCAATTATTATGTTAATAACATCTGTTTTGAATACACCTTTTGAGCTGTTGAAAAGGTCGGTTGAACTAAAATTATTATTATAACATTTCTGCGTTCTTAGGATTACTGAATTAGCCAAGTATTTAGTATATGAACGTGGGATGTGGAACAAGTTAGTGTGTCTGGTACGTAACGTGGGGGCTCTGAGCTGCAGGAAAAGTTCTGTGAGTTCTATGCTGTTAATATCACCATGACACACTTTATGGAGAAATAACATGTCGAACATTTTACGTCTATCTCTGAGAGTCATTACGTTATGGAATTTACACGATTTTTCATAGTCAATGTACCTATGGCCTTCTCGATAGTTAATATATTTTATAAATTTACATTGATTTTTTTCTAGATCTTGCGCATAAGTTATGTATTGTGGTGACCAAATGTTACTGCAATACTCAAGAGTACTTCTGACATATGCAAAATATAATACTTTTAATCATTTGATATCAGAGAACGGTTTGCTAGCTATTAGAATAAAGTCTAGGTTTTTGTAGGATCTATTAATTAAGTATGTCTGATCATATTATATGATCGTAATCATATTAATATAACAGGGGTTGTAGCTATGGACTGCAGTGCCACAGGTCCAAAGTTAAATCCCTACCGCCAGCTTGAGCTCGACCGCATGGTGGGAGGGCATTTTGCGAATGCTCGCCTAGCTAGCTACCAACTAGATAATCTGTCGCCAAGTACCTAACACTGTGTTCCGGCAGCAGTCATTCAGAGACAGTAAAATTACAGGCACATGAGACTCAAACGTATGTCTCAGGGTGACGAGTGCAATGCAGTTCTTAACTAGTGACAAAATGCATTTTATTAGAGGCAGAGATTACCGCTTAACATCAGGTCGGCATCGTGCTTACTCAGTGACAACAAAAAAAAAAAAAATTAAAAAAAAAAAAAAAAATTCGTTCAGACATCGTCATAGTTAATAGTTGATTGTGATTACTACCTATTCATAATCAAATTAATACTTCCTGACTTATTATAAACGTTACTATACTTATAACATACTAGCTGCGCTAAACGATTTTACCTACACTACTCGTACAATCATAAAAAGGTATGATGAAAATAAATATAGAACGAGACGAGCTAGCTACCTTATCATTTCGAGGCATCGAACGAGTAACGGCAAAACAAAGCTTACAGTTGAAGGAGCGCGACTATATTACAAATTACCCCCACATATAAAAGCTATAAACTCATTTCATGCATTTAAAAAACCACTCTACCAATGAATCATGTTAATAAGCAACTGAAATGCATGAAAGGGGTCATTGTACATACTTATAAAGTTTAATAAGCGCTGTTATTTTATTTTACTTTATTTACATTTTTGGGATGACTATATTATGTAATAGTATAATTATGTTACCACGTAAGTGACAGTTTCTCTTTGATGGTAGTCAAACTCTATAAACTGAAATATCCTTTCTCATTTTTTTATGTTTTTGTGGTTGAACAAGCTGGAGGCCCACCTGATGTTAAGCGGACTAACCTCTGCCTATAACATATGCATTTCATCACAAGTCACGCATACTGCGCCCATCACCTTGAGACTAAGTGGTTATGTCTCATGTTCCTCTCTTGTTATTTGCTGTCATTGTTATGTCTCACTGGTTCTCAAGGACTGCTGCTGCTGGAACACACCGTTAGGTGCTTGGCGACAGATTTTCTACTTGAGGGTGGTCGCTGGCCAGGCGGGCTTTCGCAAAATACCCTTCCACCGTGCGGTGAACCTCAAGCCCGCGGTGGGATTCGAACCATGGACCTGCTACGTGGCAGTCCATAGCCAATGCCACTGAGCCATCACTGCTTTAAAATATGTTATATATATGTATATATCCTATATGCTATACCAGGACCTAAATGATTTATATTCCAATTTGAATTTAAATTTTGCATAATGGCGGGATGTAGGCCTTGCTGGCTACCTCCATCAAGCAGAAAATATGACAACATGCACATTACAATGTGTGCTCCGGCAGGTATCCTTGAGAGCCAGTAATTTATGATATCATCATCACTTACCATCAGATGAGAGAATAGTCAAAGACAAGCCTATAAACGTTAAAAAAACAGCTTAACTGTTCCCAAACATAATTTATAAATATAATTTTAAATTAAGCAAATAGTAAACCACAATATCTTCAACAGCTTTTTTATTTGTATTGGTTCTACTCGTATATTGTGAGCAAACACATGTCCTCGGAAAACTATTGGGTCTTTGTCTAGGGTTGTGTTAAAGAAATATATACCTAAGTCTTACAGTGACCTTTCCAACAAAATCTTTTTGTGCTTGTTTGTCGAGGGCCCTCGAAATGAATCTTGATTTGTCACATCTTGTTAGTCTAACACTTATTATGTCGATCTTGTAGCATACGACAGGTAAATTGTATTATTCCTATAATGTCTTGAATTACATTTTTTCTTGAATTTCTAATATTATTATTTCATTACACCAAAAAGGAAAATATTATTATCCCAGTAATCACGTGGATCAAATCAGGATCTGGTAAGTAAAAAGGTTAACAATAACTTTTAACCGACTTAAAAAAAAGAAGGAAGTTCTCAATTTGTCTGTTTTCTTGTTTGTTTGTTACCTCAGAACTTTTGACTGGGTGAACTGATTTTGATAATTCTTTTTTATTTGAAAGCTGATGCTTGCCCAACAAACATTATGTCTGCAAATAGAGCTTACTTTAGAACCTAAAGTGGTATGAAGGTAGAGTGGTAGCTGCAATTATAGTTTGTGACGACAAAAGAGTGTTAGTAATAAAATATAACACTTAAAGTGACAAAGCAAGTTTAGAAGAGCAATGTATGGAGGTTAATCGCGTAGAGCAGTGATTATTATCCCTACAATACAGACCAAAGCTTCTGTGTTATAGCTTTGAGCGAATCTTACGACTATCAGATCCATATAAGAAATTAACATTTACTATTAACTTCTAAAGTTCTAAGCAAGCTATCACAAGCTCTTTCGGAGCGCTGATAGTTGCACAAAAGGAGCAAATAACGCTACTAGAGCTACAATGGTGTTCATTAAATCTTTTACAACACCAAACTCCTAAAGGGATACAAAACTCCCTTGTGTAATTTAGGGCTGAATAGTTGGGATATATCTCCCTATTAATAGAACTTATAGTGTCAAGTATAGTTTAAGGTTGAATTATTGACTTCGTTACCACTTTAGTACCACTAATAATTGGTCACGTGTGCGGTCATCATGTAAACATAAAATGGCGTCGCAACATAGCTCCTCTAAAAAGCGTTTTAAAACTTGGAAAGTTCAAAGTAGAACCGGTGGAAATAGACGGAAAATCTTGAAAGATTATCGTAATATTTTAAACTACAACGTTGAAGATGCAAACTTATCACAAGATAACCTGAATGAGAATGGAAGCATCACTAGACGCGGTCAAGTGGGAGTCTTACTTGAAGGTGAGGGTTCCGTATGTAATGGAAGTAATATCGCAACTGCAACTTTTGATATTTCCGAAGAGGACCGATGTTATTACTCATTGAGTAGTGATGATGAGGATAATCCGAGTGAATATATAAAGAATCTTCATTTTAGTGAAAAATTGAGGGCATGGGCGATTGAGAAAAATATTACACAAACTGCTATGAAAGATTTGCTGTTGATCTTAAATGACAGATTTGGCACGATTCTACCAAAAGATCCTCGAACTCTTTTACAAACACCAAAAAATATTTTAATAAAAAAACTAGATGACGATGGCGAATATTGGCATAATGGAATTTCTGAACCTTTGGAATGTATTTTAAGGAAGTTAAGTAATTTACCCGATACTATTTACTTGAATTTTAACATGGATGGATTGCCAATCCACAACAGTTCTAAAAAAGAATTTTGGCCAATATTAGCAAACATTCATCAAGTCGACGCAAATCCTTTTGTGATTGGCGTGTATTTTGGTATAGGAAAACCAAAAAATTTGCAACTTTATTTAGAAGATTTTGTAAATGAGACTAAATATATTTTACAAGAAGGCCTCCAAATAGAAAACAAGAACATTTCTGTGAAAATCAGATGCTTCATCTGTGATTCTCCAGCGCGAGCTTTCATTAAAGGTTTGTACATAATATGAGTAGGTAAGTTCAGTCGGCAAATAATTACAGTAACAGGGGGTCTAGTCAAGTGGCACACATTATAGAGCGTTTTCGTTTATCGCTTGCCACTTGTCTAGGGCCTCAGGGCTCAAATCGGTAAGTTATGTTTCTGTATTTATATAAGATGTTATGTAACAATTTATGAGTCAATAAGTATTATGTTAAATCAGTCTCTACCGGTTTCCAAAACATAAAATTCTTTGGCCGACTGTTAAATACAATACAAATACAAAGCAATGCAAAACACAAATCATAAGTTTTCTCATGTTTCAGGTGTCTGCAACTTTAATGGAATGCATGGTTGTTTGAAATGCACAACTGTGGGCGAATACTCTCACCGTTCACATACAGTGTTTTTTTCTTCGCGAAAGTTTCCTGATAGAAATAATGAAGATTTTAGGGCTAAGAAATATGGAGCTCATCACAAAGCTGATTCCCCACTATTAGAATTACCAATCGACATGGTTCAAGACGTTCCTGTAGGAGATTCACTACATCTGATTGATCTAGGAATCATGAAACGGCTATTAGTAGGATGGCGTAATGGAAACTTTGGGATTTATACTACAAAATGGTGTGCAAGGGATATCACTAAAGTAAATGAGTTGTTGATGAAATGTAGAATGCCTTCGGAAATACACCGGTCAATCCGCACACTTAATTGCCTCGCGCACTGGAAAGGATCAGAATTCAGGACTTTTTTACATTATCTGAGCATAATAGTACTGATTGATGTCCTTCGTGACGATGTGTACCAACATTTTCTAATGTTTTTCTGTGCGACAACTATATGTTCAGTAAATAAATATAGCACGTATTTACCAATAGCTAGAGAGCTGTTTCAGTGTTTTGTGGATCAGTTTAAAAAATTTTATGGCATCGACTATGCGACTAGCAATGTTCACAATTTGATGCACGTAGTAGATGAAGTGGAAAAATTTGGGCCACTGCTAACTTTTAACGCTTATCCGTTCGAAAATAAATTATACACAATTAAAAATATGCTCAGGCAGGGCAATAAACCTTTGATACAGCTAGCGAAAAGAATTACCGAGAAAAGGATGGTTGATTCTCCTAATTTACATAAAAGATCTGAGCATACAGAGCCTTTTGTATCTCAGAGTCAATGTCGTACAACGCTTCATTTTAATACTTATGTATTATCACCTAAACTTCAGGACAGATACTGCATGACGAATGACGGCGACATTGTGGAAATTAAAGAGATTAAGCAATTACATGAATCTAATGTTGTGCATATTCATGGCTATAGATTAAGGAATAAACTTGACATATTTCATCGTCCTATTAAATCATCATATTTGAATATGTTTGTAGTTGCAAAAGAAGCTGAAAATCGAGAAGAAATTGTGATATCATCAGGAGATGTCCAGTTTAAACTTGTGTGTATTGAGCTTGAAGTTTCTCTTTACTTTTTTCCTTTACTTCACACTGTGTAACATTTTGAATGAAACGCAATTAATATATGTCAAATATTTTTATTTCTCGTGCAAAATCAACTTATTATTCTAAAATTAAAAAGATTAATACGAAAATTAAGATCAAAAATTGTTTACATTATTAAATAACAAATACAATCATTAAATGCGAATCAGGTACTTTTTTTACTGGAACAGTGACATGTAACTTAACGTATTTATTCGTGTAGATAATTAGTTCTTGTGCTAAAACATTTGCATTATAATTAAAGTAGGCTAATTATGATATTAGTAATAATTACTGTTTAATGAATCTTCTTGATACGGTTATTGCCACTTAGAGGAGACTTGTCTATTAATGATATAATTAATCCATCAGCTTGGTTGGTTTATAGAAAGGATTATTACTTCCATCAAAATAGTAAGTATTTTAGTTTTAAATTATAATAAAATATAGTCGCATATTAAAGTATAGTCCAAGGAAGTCTCCGATTCTTTTCTCTGTTCTTCTTCAAAGTTTAGGCTAATAAGCACTACCTATTCCTATCACTCCTAAAATTTATAATTAATGAGTTATACTTAGCAATAAAAATAAACTTAGAAAATATAGGTAAATGAATTAGCAGAGGGACTCTTCGACTTCGACAGAATCGTCACCTGGGGCTAGTCCTATGGAATAATTTTTAATTCCAGGTATATTACTTTCAGCAGTTGCCGCGAATACTAAATTATTGTTTTTTTCAGTCTTGTTTGCGTCTTGTTCAATGTTTTCATTTCTATTTTCATTAGACTCTGTGATACTTGCACTCTTTTCAATTTTGGCCCGTTTTCGTGTCGTAGTTGACCTTTCTTGTTTCGCGTTTTTTCTTTTGTTGGCATTTTTCAAAATGCTTTTAAAAAAATGCTCATTGTTTTGTAATGTAAAGTTCTGGTCCCAACTGAAAATCATCTCCCAAAAAAACGAAACAATATTTTTGTAACATTTAAAACTAATTTTGACGCCATCAGAACGACTACTGCCACTCCAAGAGCACTGACACAAAAAATCACGCGAAAACATGATATCTATAAGTTTATAGGCACAGTTAATTCCTTTTCCACCAGAACAAATAACCGAAAAAGTTTGTTTCAGTTGTTTTCTAGCAGTTTTATCAGAAAGTAAATCATTGATTTTGCTCAAATCTTCAACAGTTGTAATTGGAGAGAAACTGAATCGCAAGTTCTCAACTTGGTTTTTGACGTCCCCAAGGAAACAACATCCTCTATAATTACCGAGTTGTAATTGCATATTATCAACTTGGACAGAAATGCAAGCCATCTTGTGCATAATTTTTTTTTGATTTTCCAATATTGTATCCTTTTTATCGTGGTTTTCCAATACGTGATTTATATTGTCTAATATTTTCATGATGAAATCACTATTTTCTTGAGTTTTGTCTATAAAGTGCTCTTAGTTTTCAGCAAGCACACAGTAGGTATTTGTAGGTATACCGAGAATTTGGTTATCTGAAGTCAAAATGATTTGAGAGGAAGACTCGCTGGACTCATCGGGTACAGAAATCACGGGTGAATTATATTGGTTAGTCTGAAAAACAAAACACAAAAGGTGGGTTGTGGATCGTAAAAAAATCAAAAAGTCTAAAATCGTTGACCATTTTTTCATCTATAAGTATAAATTCGAAGAGAATCTATTCGGATCACATACCTACGCTCATAAAGCGTTTTGAAACAAAAACTCAATATCTATTTGAATGAAAGGAGCTTGATTTCCTGAAAGTTAAATACATACCACTTGTTCCACGTCCACAACGTTCATTTTTTTTTTGTTGGTCGGAGTTTGTAAATTCAGAGGAAGCCGCGTTGGGGTCATTGGGTACAGAAATCACGAATGGTTCGTATTGGTTGGTAGTCTGAAAAAAAAGCAAAAGCACTATTTGTATTGCAAAATGTTATTGCCTATTCGTCGTAAGTATAAATCCCAAGAGATCTGAGGCACTAGCACGAGTGGGTGACGTAAACGTAAAGTAACTACCTACGTCAATTTTAAAATTGAAAATACTCGATTTCTATAGTATTTACTCAATTTTATACAAATATTTAAATCTTTGAGGAATACTGATTGTGCTTTTCGCAAAAAATTGGACCTAAATGCTAAACGATAGTTCAAAAATCGACGTACCTACCTATTTTGTTTACGGTTACGTCACGCACTCGTGCTAGAGCCTCCGTTCCCGTCCGTTCGTTAATTTTGTAACATATTTTAGAAATTGAAGAAATTGACGTAATTCGTTATTAACTGACTGACCGATCAATGCACAGCTAAATCTGAATATCTATGGCTGATATAATGGTTCCACTGACCTCTAGTTAGATCATTTGTGCTCCACAATCGGTTTACCGATACCATCTCAAGTTTTGAAACAAAAACTAAATTTCACAAACAAAAACACCACATCACAATCGAGCGAATCCGCGTGCAAAAGCTAGTCTTATAACAAAATTTTTTTTTAAATTAAAGGAGTATAATTGAAAACGTAAAGTAATACATACCAATTGTTCCACAAGTGCATTCAAGTTTACTTCTTGTTGGTTGAACTTTGTTATTTTGTCATTTATTTGATCTTCATCAGTGTCTGATACACACAATAAGTTAGCGAGTTCCCGTTCAGCGTCCTCATAAGTTGGAATATTGTTTCGTTTTACTTGGCACTTTATTTGTCGCCAATCTGGGTCTGGTAAGTAATCATCACATTTAACAAGTTTTGAAATGTTTCTTTTAGGCCATTTTACAATTTTATTAGATTCCCATGTAGAAGGAACAATCCAGTGGCTGTATTTTCCTTTCTCTAATGTTCTTACTATTTTGAATGGCATTCTGAAATTGAAATATAATTGTCCAGTTAACAGAATTAAATTAAAAAATACAGTAGCGTCTAAATCGTCTTGCACTCCTATTTATTTTAACAACCCTATAACCACAATATTTACACGATATGAAATAATGCTAACATCCACCTAGTCACACTTTCAAAACAGCGCAATCGAAGCTACTTACGTGAACAAAGGTATACAGCGCCAAAAACAACACACGTCACGTCGAACTTAGTGGAGGGCAGAGACTGACTGGTTGGTACTTGTTTGCGCGCGGGCTCGCTCTCGCTGCGTAGGTACCCACGTGAAACGCGATCGGTTGATCTGCCGAATCATGTAGGTAATTAGTATCACATACAAAGTAAAGACAACTGACGCTTCGTTCTTAAACGTAAGGAGTTTATTTTAGCAACCTTGCATTAAAAAAATAACATCCCATAATATTCAAAGGCTTTAACTGCCGGAATTTTACAGTATTTAAATATGTAGAAAGACAGGGACGTATAGGTATTCAAATTTCAAATCATTTCAATTGTGCAAAACTGCAAATCTAACAATAAAAACAATTTAGCACTCGATCAGCTAGGAGATACGTGTACTAGTCGTGTACTAGGCTAGGTAGTGGTTTTGGAAAATGACTACGGATCCCCAAATTCATGCGCCCACCATTTTTAGATTATATGAAGTTAATTAAAAACAGTAAAACGTACGAAACGAAAACTAAATACAATGAAGGTATTTATTTTTCTAGCATTCTATATAGGGTCACGACACTTTTAAGTCAATAGGCAAAGTTTTGTTACATATTTTGTAAAAAAATGTCTTGCTCATTATGAAGTAAAACATTTTTTTTGATAAATACACAACAAAGAGCGGGCCCTTCAATTATTTGCTAATAACATATACACATATTCACAGTTTACTTACCTTCGCAATGAAAATTCCGCTTCAGCTTCCACTAACAATGAGTTAAAATTTTAGCACTCAACTCCGCCATTTAATTATTTTCGTAAACACATATAATAATGTTTGGTTTTTTGTTATGGGAATATATCATTCAAATTAATTTAACATAAAAAAATACCGCATAGCCGGCTATGAAACAAAGTAAAAATTGATATCCTTAGACGCTTAAATTTCCTATTGTAGATCTATACTGCAACTCAAGGTGTTACAATTTACCTTAATGCCACCCTCTAACTGCCCAAACAGTAAGTAAGATACATCATAGATCTACTATACCCCTTACGGAGTTTATATTCATACATTTGCTCCCTATATAGCACTCGAACTGTCAGTAAGCAGCATGTAGCTCTACCATATCGCTTGAGGAGTCACTAGTCACTTAAATACTACTTCTGCAGCGCTTTAAGTCTCAGTTACCGCTACTGTACCTCCACAATTGCTCTACTATATCTCTTATATTCATTCTGTAACTCCACTACATCGCCATAGTGGAACCTAAGACCATAAGAACTTGTGCCCATTCCAGGGATATAGTAGAGTTATAGCTCGCTATAACTCCCACGTGATGGAACTTATTGATGACCTTAGGATCTGTTTAGCTCTTTTATATATCTGTTCTAACTCTTATATTAGCGCCTGATGTTAGTTGGGTGCCGTTTGGTCTTATTTAAATTTAGTTAATATCGGTTAAGGCGTTTTTAATGTACACTCCAATAACTAAAACATATGTTCCTATCTTGATGATGTAGTCGTAGACAATGAATGCCAATCGATCCCGTAAGGAGCAAGGGTCACTAAAAAGAGTTAAAAATATTTTTTATCCAATAAATGGAACCGACTTCATCACTAAAAAATGTGAAATAACTTGTCGAAGTCGGTCAGTACCCATGCGCACAATATTGTGATAATAGGTAATTTTGAACTATCATGGTACCTACCGCCTTCAACAAATTATATTACACTTTAGAGCGTCGAAGTTGGTTCCATTTAAAAAAAATACTCTCTAAACACAATAAGTTCTCTTAACAATTACTTTGTTTAAAATTAACCTAATTTTAAAAATTACCTATTCATAACCAAAAGCCAAAAAGTCCACATCTGCATATATATTTTTTATTTATAGCTGATAGCTGAGCCATTGATGATTATCTTACCTGATGGTAAGTGATGATGTTATCGAAGATGTTGTTCAATAATGTTGAATTAATGAGACATTTATTTTGTAACCATATACAAAATAGCCATGTGCGAGTCATGAGTTATTTTGTATTGACTTGTTCTTTTGTCTTTTTGTACTTAAATTTTACATTGCCACTGTATCTATTTTAATTTTGTCATGAACAACACAACAAACTTTTTGAAAAACGCATCGATCCCTAAGGCTTAGTCTTTAGTTTGGGGCTCGCTGTCAATCTATTAGTCAATAAGAATTTTAGTTATTGTAGAATTTAAGTTAACCGTTGTATTTACTTATAAATCTTTTTGGCAATAAAATTATCTTATCTTATCTTTTAAGATGCCGCATTGCCTGTAGATGGAGCATAAAATGTTAACAAAAAAATACCGACTTCATATATAAAATTTGCATTATTAGAACGCATACTACCCGTCAGATCTCACTCAAAACACACAAGAAAAAACAATCGCATTGAGAACCTCCTACCTTTTTTATAAATCGGAGCAAAAATAAAAAATATTTTATCATAATCTTTAAAACCACGTTATAGTTCGGTGTGTTCAGTATTAATCGTTTGTAAAGAAGATATAGTTGGTAAATTATATATACAAAAAAATCTGATTTCTAACTTGTTTTGTTATAAAGATTTTAAGACCTTTACGTTTTTAAGACCCTGTAAAAAATATATTTAATTAAGTCAACTCCATTTATATTGCGGTAATAGGTATGGACTGCCATGTCCCAGGTCCATGGTTTGAACTCCACCGCTGGTTTTAGTTTCACCGGTAGTAGACCATTTTGCAAATGATCACATGCAATGCTACTTGAAAATCTGTCACCAAGCACCTAGCAGTGGGTTCTGGCAGCAGTCCTTGAGAGTTAGTAATTATAAAATTATAGGCACGCGAGACTCAATAAAATGTTTATCTCGGGGTGATGAGCGCAGTGCAGTTCGTCATTTGTGATGAAACGCATCATAGAAAGGTTACCAATTTACACCTAATGGGCATCATACGTGTTCCGTCATAAAAAACATATGATTAAGAAAACATAAAATATATAATTACGTTCTACTCTATGATTTTTAGACGTTTTTTGATCCTTTCCTAAAATATATAACTACAAAATATTTTAAAAAAGCAATGTTTGTATAGATGATACAATTTCACAACTCCAATGATAAAGTACAATTGGTGATTCATAAAATACAATCACGACGAAAATAAAATTGAACTTTGTTATCTTCTATTTATGTGTAAACACACTAATTGCCTCCATAGAATGATCAAAACCATTCATGAACAAACAAAGATGTTTTAAATAGTAGTTTATGCTACTGTCATATATAATAGAGGGTATTAAAACATGAGTGTAGTTTACACGACTGTTCTAATACCTAATTATATGCAGTTTCATACACTACTTTATTTAATCTCATGGCTATAGGTAATAAAATGCAATATGAAAACTAGCGCGTTGCGCGCGCAGCGCGCTCACCACAGATAATGTGTACTTAAATTGAATTGAAACCTTCTTGGTCGGGAGTGTCGGGACACATTGTACTTTAATAATAAAAAAATTGTTTTAAAGCATTTTGTGTTGTTAGGAGAATAATCCATAATTATTTTTTTTATTTTCTTAAAGAAGGAAGTAAATAAAACATGCCAATGTATTTCATTTCATAATTATAATATTACCGAATGAGATTATATAAATGTAATTTTAAGTACTATCGTAAAGTAAGGATACATTACACGCTTTCAAAAATATTCTATAAGAAATTTATCGGATCTATAAACTTGACTTGCAACAGAACTCCCGCAAAGTTACTCATGAATCTATTAATTATTTTTAATGATAAGTACTCGCTTGGAACTCTACAGGTACCAAAGTTAAACAACAATAGAGCAATATTATATACCACAGGTATAGTTTCAAAGTAAACAAAACGGTATCATGGGAGTCCCACATAGACAAACTTTCTGTGAAACTTGGCACCGCCAGCTCCATCCTTCGCTAACTCACCTTTTATTTCTAACGATACGTTAGTGTAATGAGCTTGAGATATTTCATTTTACTTTCCCTACAATACGGATCTTTGTCGTACAATACGGTGTAGAAATATAATGAGGTTTAAGTGCGGATTGGCTGCCATGTTGTATGCAGTCAGGAGCTGTGGGTGCACTAGTATAAAATACAAATAGTTTATTTTCCAATAAAAACAATCGAGATAAAAATATTTACTTAAATACTAAGGTCCTAAGGTCTTGAAGCGCTCGTAGCGAAGTTTGCTTAGCCATTCTGAATCGATCAGCAAAGTTAAGCAACGTCCGCCGCGGTCATGAGTTGGATGGGTGACCGCTGGTGACATTACTACTGAGCGCTTCCGTGCTTCGGAGGGCACGTTAAGCCGTCGGTCCCGGTTGCTGTCTTAGGATGGCAGTCGTTACAGCATGGTGGTAGGGCACTTTGCGAATGCCCGCCTGTCCAGCTACCACCCTCAAGTTGAAAATATGTCGCCAAGCACCTAACGGTATGTTCCGGCAGCTGTCCTTGAGAGCCAGTAATTCTAGGTTAGCCTGTACAACATCTTCGACCACATCATCACTTACCATCAGGTGAGATAGCGGTCAAAGGCTAACCTATCAGGCATAAAAAAAAAAGGTAAAACACAATACATTTACAACCCGGTCAGAATATCTGTGCACCTCGCGACAGTACGGTTAGCATCTTCGTTGCCGATACACGTCCCGATAATTTTTTTCACTTTTTTTCACACCGTACCCAGACCGCCGATATGACGTCACGAGGTCAGGAGCACATATATTGTGACCGGGTTGTAACTTCCATTAGCACCCGCACTTGGCGAACCTGTGTTGTCTGCTAAGCGTGTTCCCACAAAAATGTAAATATATTTGTTACTGCAACAGTTGTAAATTTAAAGACACGTAATCCATTTATATAACATTAAAAAAACATAATAACAACAAACATACCGTATGGCCACCTGCTACCTCATTGTTCTATAGAATTTTTAACAACTAATTATACGAAAAACTACCTAAATAACATAATATATTTAAAAGATAACCACAAGTACCCAATTCACTACGTAAATAGCAGAATATCACATTCTGCTGTAGCAAATTTGGTAGCTTAGTCAATTACCTACCAGATTTTGCACATCCTAAGTAAGCACTTAGAACAATAGATTAAATTAAATAAACGAATAGTACAAACAAAAACAAAAGTTATTAAAAGTTACTTACAAGTATATCTACTAAAAATTATTACTCTAACTTAGTATTACCAAGTATTATTAACACACGAATAATGAAGTCAGTTTGAAAATTCGCTTTATAGCCAAGACAAAACTTTGTTACCCGCAATAATATAAGAGTGGAAATACGTTAATCTCTAACGACTCATCTAAACTATTGTATTTATTGAATGTTCTTTTGCAATTTATTCACACCTGTGACAGTGAAATTTAGTATGTATTGGAGACACGCTCTTATTTCAGACGCCCATGCCGAAGGGATATACTCACCAATATTCCCAAGGCTTGCCAAATTGAGAAGTTAGCACATATGTTGGTCCGAAACTGTCGAGCCTAAAAGCGTTATAGAGCCAGCTTAAAAGGTCAGTAAAGGTTAGAAGGTGTGCTAATAGATAACGAACACGGCATTTTTTAAACAAGACGAACACTTTTCTTTTACAGTTTATTGCGATAGGGAACCCTGATAAAGAAAGAGAACCAATCCGTACTTCACAAGTTTTTTAACTTTATGTGTTTCATTGCTCAGTTAAGAATTTCTGACATTTCTTCCAGACTTCACCGACCACAGAGTGCTTCGAATATAAATAAACTGATCAATTAGAAAAGTATCTATCGGGTATTAGTTATTTAAATATCGCAGTTTAATTTAATATTTACTATATTACCTTTAAGGTTATACAATAAATATTAAATGAAACTGTGTTTGATACCATTTTCTTTATTATAATTTTGCCAATTATTTGGAAAGTCTTCAGCCACTTGGCCTATTTTTGTTATAATATGATAATCTTTATTTCTATGCAGTGTGAAATTATAACTGTGGGAAAAAAACTCATTTGGGGCATTATTTTAATATAATCATGTCGATTGCTTGCATGACTTATACAAGGATAGTACAATGATTATGCAAAGTGTGCCTGGTATGTTATTCCGAACGGTGGCCTGCAAACAAATTATAATTATAATACATTTATATTATGTCATTTCATGTTATGATTACGGGATTACGGGGTTACGACGGTACCCGGGCAACGACGCCGACGCCCACATGATATTAAGCGGTATCCTTTGCCTTAACAGATGCATTTCGTCAGAAGTGAAGAACAACATCTTTCACGTCTTTTTCACTATTAGGTGAAGCTCAAGCCAGCACTGGGGATTAAACTATGGATCATAGATATATTACCACTCGGCTATCATAAGAAAATGCCATATAATATGGCAGTACCTACTACAAGTTGTCTGCTGCAACTGGACATTTTTAATGGATTTGTACAGTTTCGTAAGTACTGTACATGTGAAGTTAGAGTAGAGTTGAGTTGCGGAGTGCTGTTAGTGGAGTCGAGGTTTTGAACTAGTTGGAGTCAAACACTGCGTTCACCGTTATTTTTAATTATTAGTTATTTAGTAAGTAGAATTACATTAAAAGTAAGTAGGCAATTCACAATGGGTGCGAGTGTGTGTAGTTCGGCGTTCTATTGAGCACTCCTCGTAGTATTTTACCGATTGACGTATAAATACAATGAGCATATATATATGCAACACAGATTGCATTACAGTTAATATGCTAGTAAGAAATGTACGTTGGATCGTACAGGATTTATCTTGTAAAATATGTACAATACATTCTGATTAACGTTATGCTTATCCGGAACAAATGGACCACTTCTAGTCCGTATTTTTGATTGTTTATATCCAAGAATTTAATTAACTCGGCACTCATTATTTCGTTGATAACACAAATAATAAGATAGCACACTGTTATAATAATTTTATTCGTTGTTTACAAAATCGTGCAATAATGGCTACGTTTTACTAACAGACGCTTAGTTCCATTCAGTTTGTTTTAAATCAAATGTCAAGAAGAGCGATGAGCGCGGCCGAGGAAACGCATAGGAGTTATTGGCACAAAGCCACACGAGTGGGCCGAAGGAAATTGCGTTTTATGTGTACCTACGTTGTTGGACGATAACTGATGCCGATCTGATGTAAGAGCAATACCTATATAGGTTTACTCAATTGCGAGATAGGTATCAATGGCGATGTACAATAGTATATTATACAATTAGAGAATAAAAGACGAATTTAAAGAGTGAGCTATAAACGAATCTCGAGCTAGTGAAGAATTCTTATAACTGAATCACGACCGTAGGGTGTGATTCATGATGATTTGATTGATGAGATCCCTGAGTGACGCGAGTGATTCATGGCCCTCGATATAAATCTGTTTATTCTAGAGTTTACGATACATAATACCATGACATGTATAATGTATTTGAAAAAAAAAAGAAGTAAGCAAAAACAGATATTTCATTATGAAAAAAGGATAAGTTAAATGAAGGAAGATTAAGTTAATTAAAATGTACATTGAAAAACAATTAATAAAATTAAGAGTACATATTATTTGTTATTATTATGAGGAGGATCAATTTGAGCGATATTTGTTTCTTTGGAGATCGAATGTCGTGTAGTCTTTGCAAAAGGAGTTTGTAACGAGATTTTTTTTGCGCAAGGAGATTGTATTGAGGTGGAAGAGGTTGTATAGAAAATATATTTGCGTTCTAAATCGAAACACCAAAGTTGTGATTAAAAGTTCTTTTTATATACTGATAACCGTGAATAAATTAAGTTTTTTAGATGGAGAATGATATAAAGATCATAATTTAATATATGTGAGATGTACGAGATGGTACAGGATGTGATAGAACAGAGATAGTTTTTATTATATATTGTATATTGTATATATATTGTATTATATATTGTATTGTATATATTTTATGTATATATATTTCATATATACAATATATATTATATATATATATATATATATATATATATATATAGTCCTCTCATGGTAATATTTTGCTCCAGTAACAAACGTTAACTAAAGTTGCTCCACCTTTTGGGCCTATATACTTTGCTCCCTTTTGTTATTTTTCGATGAATGTGGCATACATCAAATCCGACCGTGACGACGGAGGATCGTATACGATCGAGAAATCGAATACTCGCCATGAGATATTTACCATTACTTTGATCTGTAACGGACTGAATTATTACACTCATATTAACTTTCCTGATCCATTTTGTATTTGATATGACCATAGAATAGTTGATCAGAGCTATAGCGGAGCCAAGCTTTACGAGAATATCGGCGATCTATCATAATAACCGTTAGAAAGAGATAAAGTGCTACGTCAAAAAGAGATAAATGCATAGATGAGACGAGACTCTTTACTCTGGCTGCCACAGTTTAAAATTAAGAATATGTTTTTCGGTATTTTCAGTCATAACTTTAACGTGGGTGTGTTACTACAGCGTCATCGTAATAACGTCATCTACATATATTATTTACTGTAGTTTAGTTACAAACTCACCTGCTCTAATACGTGTGGATACATAAAATGACTGAAAGAACCGAATTAGATGATGATGATAGGTACCTATTTTTGTTATTTTATGGTAACTATATAATTGTAAAA
The DNA here is from genome assembly GCA_963854805.1 of Plagodis dolabraria. Lineage (NCBI taxonomy): Eukaryota > Metazoa > Arthropoda > Insecta > Lepidoptera > Geometridae > Plagodis > Plagodis dolabraria. The sequence continues at coordinate 3,655,426 of OY978443.1, read as the reverse complement.
TTGTGAACAATATTTCAGCTCTTTCTACATAAAGAAATCTAGGGATCATTGTTGTTAATAGATATTATGTTTGGATTTTGCTACAGTATACTTATGTACTCTTTAATATTAATTTATTGTACATGCCATGACCGGCTTACAAATTTACTACAACGATCCTAGTTACAACTACTGAACAAAGAGAAAATATGCTGTAGGTATACCTACCTAGAATATCTACATAAAAGAACTCGTAACATAAGTAGACCTTGGTGAATTAGTGTCAAAAGTTGCAAGTGGACTGAGTTGTCCATATAAAAATTAGCCTGCATTTTGTATACCTACCTGCCTGCATAGGTAGGTACTTACCTATAATAAGTAGGTTTTTATGACAATGTTATATAACAGTGAGAGATCTGATGTGATGATGGAAACGATATGAAGCCGGACGATTGTTACAAAAATCGAGTTCTCCTTAATTAATACCTACCTACTATACCGCGCTAATTTCGTAATGATTAGAATTCATTATCATCAACACCCAGAAGACATTAAACATTAAACAGACGCCTCTCGGATCTCAGTAAAGATGGCAGTTTTTTACTAACCCCCTGTTTTTTTATCGTCCACCTCTTAAGATTCAGACAGAAAGACGTTTAAGGGGGGTGCAATTATAGCCCGACATCCCACCGGGTCCTAATCATTCTTATAAACTATAATACCTAACATGCTAGCATAAATCTATATATAAGGCCTTAGATAGGTTCATTTCAAGGCATGATGGTCAATAACCATAGGACCAAAACTGCCCGGCCAGGTTGGTCTGATGTATGGTCACGACACGACACGATAACTAACACATTTTTCACGACGGTATTTTACCCTTATTTGCCTCTAAAGACACCCGTAGAGATGAGGGGTTGACATTCTAGCCCAGCACCCCACGAGTACTTAACTAGTCTGACACCCCACGGTTAAGCCCGGCACTCCACGGGTAAGCCGGGCACTCCAAGAGTAGGTATATTAAAAAAATTGGTATTATCGAGAGTATAATATTTAATTAGCCGGAAATATAGATGTTCTGATTTCTAAAACCATTTTTATATTACCAGGTTATAATATCACGTTATTAGATATACAGAGATGTCAGTTTAAAAATCACTTTGCACGCAGATTTCGAATGATAAAGTACCTACCGACACCTTTCCAAACTACTGAGTTGAAAAGGTTGTTTGTTCATTGGTTGCGGTCACCTGATAAACAGAACATATAAGCACAGGTATCTTCTATCAGAAAATAATTTGTCATAGGTGTATATTATGTAGGTAGGTACCTACATAATATGTATATCTCTATCAAGTTTAAGTTTTTCACTTCGTCACAGAATAAATAGGGACCTCGCGACGCGACGAAGCCGATGGAGTCCGCACCCGGGCGAGACGTCATAACATAACAGAGATAATTATGATGTCTCGCCCAGATGCGGACTCTATCGGCTGTATGTATACGTCATAGTATAGGAAAATACGTATGTACCCACCTACCAACGCACCCAACCACTAGTTCCTACATGATATTTTATAATGCAGTATTAATAACTAATTAGGTTTGACCATACCGTTTGGTCATTATCAAATATAATTATTATCACGGTTAACAATTAACATAATAGTACGTGCCTACTAACTTTTGAAGTAATATTCATAGGTAGTCATAGTCATATCACATACTAGTATATGTAGTACCTATGTAACGTCGGTACTCATTCTTATAGGGTAATGATCCCTACCCGATTTTTTCGATTATTATGTTATAACGTATACCTAACGTGACTACTCAGGTATTTTTTTTTATTCATCTACACTGGACTCACTCTCCTGCCTTTTATAACAAACTTTTTGAGGTTTATAGTAGACCTGCATGTTATACCTAGGTACTTGCGTTAGGCAGTGATGGCTTAGTGACATTAGCTATAGACTGCCGTGCAGCAGGTCCATGGTTTGAATCCCGCCGCATGCTTGAGTTTCACCGCATGGTGAAAGGGCTTTTTGCGAATACCCGCCTGGCTAGCGACCACCATCAAGCTGAAAATCTTTCGCCAAGCACCTAACGGTGTGTTTCGGCAGCAGTCCTTGAGAGCCAGTGAAATTACAGGCACATGAGACTTAACTACTATGTCTCAAGGTGACGGGCGCAAACCAATACGTAACGTGTGACGAAATGCATCTGTTATAGGCAGAGGTTAGTCCGCTGAACATCAGGTGGGCGTCGAGCTTGTTCCGTCACAATAACATAAAAAAGGTACTACAACTAGACATATTATGCTTTATGTCAGTAGAACAAATCAGTTTCATATTAAGCGGCTCTGGTTTCAAGTTAGTATATTTCCTGAAATTGTTTATTCCTACCTAATGGTGGGAACCATTAGATAGGTATAAACAATGAACATGAATGATAGAGTGTATACTTGAGGATAGCCCACGGGGAGTATTCGCAAAATGGCCTACCACCATACAACATAATATACCTCTACTTTGGTAAACTGTTATATAGCACCTAAAATTGTGTCCTCTAATAATTAAATAAAAAAACGGCTATGTGCGAGTCGGACTCACACACGAAGGGTTCCGTTCCGTACATTACAGTTCCAATATCTATACAATATGAACTTTTTAAGGTTCCGTACCCAAAGGGTAAAAATAGGACCCAATTAGGTCTTTAGACTCCACTGTCCATTTGTATGTATATGTCACCTGTATCTCATAAACTATCAGCCTGTATCTCATAAACTGTATCAGCACGACAGTTTGAAATTTTCACAGATGATGTATTTCTGTTGTCTCTATAACAACAAATACTAAAACGTGGCCAAGTGCGAGTCGGACAAAAAAAAATAGGAGTGAAATCTTACACCACGACAATCCATAGTTTTTACTACTGGGCTATCACTGATTTATAATCCGTTATAACTGCTACCAGGGTTAACTTACTTTCATAACCTTTATTTAAATTTACTGGGCCATTGTACAAACCTATGATTATCTTTTGAAATAAGTTAGGTAGTACTACAGTATAGTACTGACCTATATTGTGATTGGATTTCTGGAATACCTATGCTAGTAATGGTACATCTTATTCAATACCTTTGGGTTTCAATTTTAAAGCAAATTAGAACCCAGCTAACAATACAGTCTTTCCATCCGTATGTCACGGATCCCTAGTCCTAAACGGAATGAGTTACATAACCTCAACTTTAGTGTATTTGGTGTTAAACGTGAACTAAAGATGAATATTTGACTAGAAATTTAACTAGGTAAGTATATGATACCTATTTCACGATAATAACAAATATTTTAAAAATATCTTAGGAAAACATTAAATTAACATTTTAGATAAATATTTAATTAATATATCTAGTGAAAATTCCAATCTATAGTTGAATATTTGTATATGATACCTATTTCACGATTATAACAATATTTTAAAAATATCTTAAGAAAACATTAAATGACATTAATATTTAATAAATATATCGAGTCAAAATTCCACCTAATATTTCTGCTAAGCCGAGGTGGCGTCATATACGCCACATAGACTAACCGGAAGATATTTTCGACGCTTCTCGCTTTTACACGAATCTTCATCAGGAGTTTTTGAATTAAGACCTTCTAATGATGCAGGATTAGGCGGTTTTTCTAATATGTAAATTCAAAGTTTTGAATATGGATCGAAATCAATAGATTCAGGCAGCAAAGTAAAGCCTAATCTATTGTTTAACCTATTTTAATGGGCTCCAAAAATAAATCTTATCAGAAACAAAGAGTATAAGTATAAATGTATTTTATTTATGCCAAAGTGGAATTTCCTATACGGAGTTGAGTCTAACCTGAAATATCGGCCATGGAGAGATATTCAAATTTTTAGGTTTTTCGTATTTCGGCTTTGGTACCCATTCAACATTATCGTAGTATCCGCGAATTTAAAACTTGTGGCCCTCGGAGCTGTTAACTTTGCGAGTCTGAATCTAAATATCATAAATACCTATATTCTGAAAACTGATGTAAACACAGGTAATTTGCCTTACTACACCAATTCAACTGATCGTAAGTCAGTTGAACTTCATTTATTCACATACCATCACTACTGATGGTAAGTGATGATGTGTTCGAAGATGTTTTTCACCCTAACCTAGAATTATTGGCATTCAAGACAGGTATTTGGCGTCAGATTTAACACTTGGTGGTAGCTAGCCAAGTAAGCGTCCACAAAATACCCTACTATCTTATAACGACTGCCATCCTAAGACATCAACCGGAACCGACGTGGACGGTTTAAGGCTAGAGAGCTCTAGGCTCCATACAAATACTAAGTGTTGAAACTCGGTGAAACTTTGCAAGTATGTCCTTGAGCGCAATATGTTCTGGTTTGCCAGATTTCCCTATATTTAAGTATTTTTTTAAATAATCCAAAAAATCATTTTGTATGGCAATTGTTATTTTGACATTTAGGGGTAAAATAAATAATAAATCAAAAAACTGGCAAATTAGAAGCATAGATATTGGGTTCAGAAATATGCATACAAAATTTCTCCGAGTTTGATAAAGATAAAGATAAAGATAAAGATCATTTATTTGCATACAACATGAGAAATTTTATACACACGAAAAAACAACACATGCACAAAAGATGGTAAAATAGTTAAGTAGGTAGCTTTTATCATGTTCTGCCCATGAGGCGTGCAAATGTTGGAGAGTGGCACTATGCTCGTTACAATATTATGAAACAATACAAGTAAAATAAAAATATTAAGAATGGTTATAATGTCAAAGTGATCATTAAAATTAATGTCAATGTTGAATATAATAATAAAACAATTCTCTATAGATCAATTATGATGTCATGGCAGAAGAAAACCTAGAATTTGTCATTTAGAAAGTCATTGATCTTGTAATAGCATTTCTGCAGCAGTAGTGCTTTAAGTTTATTTCTAAATAAGGTAATGTTTTGATCTCTTATTGCCTTTGGAATATTATTGTAGATACGTGGTCCCATGCACACTACACTGTTATGCATCAGGTTTGTTTTGCCTTTATGTGGGCACCGTATGTTTTGGTTACGTCTACTTCTCTGTACAAAGTCAGATAGTGTGGGGAAACGCTCTTGGTTGGATTTAACAAATAAAGCCGTCTCAAGAATATAAAGGCACGGAAGTGTAAGAATTTTATACTTTGTAAAATATGGCTTGCAACTTTCCCTTTTTTTTAGTCTAAACATAGCGCGGATACAGCGTTTCTGTCTTTTAAAAATAACCTCTTTGTTGGTTGAGTTACCCACTTACAACACTTGGTATTTAAAAAAATAATAAAAAAATATCTAAAAAATGGAACCGACTTCAACACTCAAAACTATGAAATAACTTGTAAAAGTCCGTACCATGATAGTTCAAAAGTACCTATTATCACATTTTTTAGTGATCCTTGCTACTTACGGGATCGAATGTAATCTTGAGATTGATGATATTCCTATCTTGTGATAGGAAAATATTTTTCAGTTATTGGTGTGTAACTCAAAAACGGCTTGACCGATTTTGATGAAATTTAAATTAGACTAAACGACAAGCATTTTTTTGCAAACAAAAAAATAATTACTAAAATCGGTACTCCCAGTCAAAAGTTCTGAGGTAACAAACAATAAAAATAAAAAGTACAGACGAATTGAGACCTCCTCCTTTGTTTGAAGTCGATTAAATATGACGAAACTACGTTTGTGCTCCATGCACTCTACTCTTAACGTGCCCTCCGAAGCAAGGAAGCGATCTGTAATAATACACTTACAACGGTCACCAATCCTAGTCATGCACCATGCTATAGTGACTGCCAGCACACATCCGTCACACATCCAACTCATGACCGCAGCGGACGCTGCTTAACTTAGTTGATTGGATGAGAACTTGAGTACGGCTAAGTTAACTACGCTACAAACGCTTCAAAATTAGGTAATGTAAGCAGGTATTCTCATATTTAATAAGTAGGAAGATACATATATAACTACTAGCTTTTCGGGCGCGGCTCCACCCGCGCGTATGTTTGGTTACCACGCAAGAACATTAACCTCATTTTGCGCAATTGGATAAAAACTATCCTATGTTTTTTCCCGGGTCTCAAACTATTTCCATGCAAAATTTCATTCAAATCGGTCCAGTAGTTTTGGCGTGAAAGCGTAACAGACAGATAGACACAGTTACTTTTGCATTTATAGTATTAAAGTACTGATTTAAGTATTTATTTTATTTATTTATTTTACTTAATTAGTAAGATAATAATGATAGTTATTATCTTACAATATAATTATTGTTTGACTTACATGGGTAATTACATAAATATCTGTAAGTAGGTACTTAGGTTAGGATATAAAAATATTATTTTAGTATCTGGAGGTGTTCGGATCCTGGATCCTCTTTTACCTACTTACTAATTTAGGATAGCCCGTCCAGAAAAAAACAAAATTATTTCGAAACTATGGGTTACTATTTTTACATAATTCGGAAAAGTAAGTGCCGTAAGGAATAAAATATACTTATCAGGTTTTTATAGATCTTCATCAAAGCATCTTAGGTAAGTATTTTCGGTGGTAGGGCATTTTGCGAATGCCCAACTGGGTAGCCACCGCCTTCAAGTAAATAATCTGTCGCCAAGCACCTAACGGTGTGTTCCAGCAGCTGTCCTTTAGAACCAGTAATTCTAGGTTACCCTGATCAATAGCTTCGACCACATCATCGCTTACCTTTAGTAGAGAGTTCAAAACCTAACCTATACGGTATACAAAAGAAGAAGAAGTGATTTGTAATCAAACCTAAAACTATGTTGATATGAAAGAATCATATTTATATTTTAAACACTTTTTTTTAAATATAGCTTCTAAATTAACATTAAAACAACCTTTTATTTAAAACATAAGATGTCAAACATGTATCGCACCTTTGAAATACACATTAGGTACCTACCTTAAAGAAAAATCTTATTGTTAATTAAAAATTACGGCAGTGCTGCGAACAAAATGCATCCATAATCCACATTCGCATGCAACGCCGCCACGCGCCGCGATAAATCTGGCAACGCCGCCGAATCTAACGCTCGCCAATCAGGAGCAAAAAGCCTGTGATTGGTCAGTTTGAATTTGTAAATTGCATGAACAAACGCACTCCGGTGGTAGGTAGTGGTTTGTATATCGGATCTTAAGAGTGTTATTGACGGTTAACGTACTTAACCGTATTATGTAGCTCCTGGAAAAATGACCCTGGAGCCATTTTAGTACGCCACATGTTACATTTGGATCAACAAAGGAGGTATGGATCAACAAAAGCCAACGGATCAAATAAGTGCTCGTGGGACACCGCGTTTGATCAACATTTTACGAGAAGAGATCTCTATATATATATATATATATATATATATATATATACAATACAATACAAATGATACACTCGTTTTATAACGTGTAATACGTGGCCACTCCTCAAAAATGACACAAATTACTTTTTCACGCCCTGATATCGAATAACTTTGTCAAAGTAACGACATCTTTAATAGCTAACAAACTCGTTAGTGCTCACTGAACGGTGACTCAAGGAATACATATTAACTTATGCTTAATTTGTAAAAGATAGGCTCCCCTGTAAGTATTCTACATCATCATCATCAAGACGTCAAATGTCAAACGCCTCCCCCGAAGAATTCACAAGGAAGGGCTTAATTAGCCACTTGTAACTAATGGCTACTCGCAACTTTACGATGTCGTCTGTCCACCTAAGCTAAGGCTTACCGTTGAGAAGTAATGATGGGCTAAAATGTGTTATATATAGATAATTTTACCCTACGAGTTTATTGTGAATGCATTACCTTTATTTTGGTGTTGTGTTGTTTAAGGCTGTCATAGACAATTTTTTTTTCTATCACTACTGCGACTTCTTGATTCACTTCAAGTTTTATTACGAATAGTCCTTATTAATAAAGTTTATATTTTATTTTTTTCTTAGGTTCACATTAAGTTATCAATGTTACTAAAAAAAACATTGATAGCCGAGCGGTAAGAGCTATGGACTACCAGCCGCAGGTACAAGGTTCGATCCCTACCGCCGCCGGCTTGAGCCTCGCCACATGGTGGAAGGGCATTTTGCGAATGCTAAAGTGGGCTACCACTCTCAAGTAGAAAATCTGTCGCCAAGCACCTAAAAGTGTGTTGCGGCAGCAGTCCTTGAGGGCCAGTAAAATTACAGGCACATTAGTCTTAACAACTGTATGTCGCATGTATGTTATTCCGCTTATTATAAGGTGGGCCCCGCGCTTTTTCCGTCACACAAAAATCAAAAGTTTTTTGATAAGAAATTTAAGTTAACAACTATATAGTACTTAAAAGTAACGACAATGTAAAACATAATATAATTATAACTCATAAAATTTTCCGTGTGTGGTTAGAGGCCGGTTGCGTGTCCTAAAGGAATTAAGAATACCTAGTATGGTGTGAAAATAAATCTAAATGCCCATAATAAAAATATATATTATTATACTGTAAAGGACCTGGCGATATTTTAACGTTAAATTGTATCCCTAACCGTTATATAGCTATAGCTTTTCAATATTTCCTGGCTTGTGCTTTCGGCGTGGTTCGCAGGAAATTGGGTTATTTAAAACTCTCTAGGGAACTAAGTATTAGGAAAAATGAATTATCACAAGAGTAAGGGAGCACTTTAATATAATATTTATAAAACGAAATACTTTTTACAAGCTGTTATTTAAAAAATACCTTTTTACAAACTGTTATTTAAAAAATACCTTTTTCAAATTTTTTCACCAGTCCCGATATTTGTCATTAAATTTGCAAAATAAATTTGATCCACTTCGCGGTTACTGATTTAGCCGAAATTTTGCGTACATGTAAAATCGCGTGACAATGCAATATTATGATGTCAAGGTGCTAATCTGATGATGGAGCTGGAAGCCAAAGGAACTTCGTAATAAAACGATAGAACATCATCGAATTTGGGCTCATTTGCATTGTCGTATCGACGGATCAAGCTCATGGCCCACCTGATGTTAAGCGGACTAACCTCTGCATATAACAGATGCATTTCCTTACAAGTCACGAACTGCACTGTGCCCATCACCTTGAGACATAGCTGTTAAGTCTCATGTGCCTCTTATATCTCTGTCTGTCAAGGATTGCTGCCGGAACACACCGTTGGTGCTTGGCGACAGATTTTCTACTTGAGAGTGGTCGCTAGCCAGGCGGACATGCGCACAATAACCTTACAACCATGCAAATCTGTACAGAATACGTTCACTAATATTTTCCCATGGCAAAATGCCATTCCACCTTGCGATGAATCTCAAGCCCGCAGCGGGATTCGAACCATTAACCTGCTGCGCGGAAGCCAATGCCGCTGAGCCATCACTGCTTCAAAATTTGAATTGAAGCATTTGCTTATATGAAGTTATTTACAGTTTCAAGTGAATATAACGATTAATAAGTTTGTTTTTTTTTTGTTCCAGTGTAACGAATATATTCCTGGTGAACCTATCGGTGGCGGACCTGCTGGTGACGCTGTTCTGCATGCCGGTGCAGATAGCCAAGTCTGTCACGCTGCTCTGGTACTTCGGCGAGGTCATGTGCAAAGCTGTCAACTTCTTGCAAGGTATATGATCTCTGAGACATACAGTTGTTGAATCTCATGTGTCTGTAATTTTAGGGGCTCTCAAGCAGTTGAGGAGCACGCGGTTAGGTGCTTGGCGGCAGATTTTCTACTTGAAGGTGATAGCTAGCCGGGCGACCATTCGCAAAATGCTGTCCTACGATGCGGTGAAGCTTAAGCCGGCGGGGGGTTTGAACCAAAGACCTGCGGCATCGCAATCTATAGCTATATCCGGTCGGCTATCATAGCTCCAAAAGCTATGTTAAACTATCAATGCTACAAAGACTAAGCAGCTTCAAGTATCTAACTAGAAGCCAATATCTAATGTATTGGTGTAATATAAACCATACCTTAAAACGTAATACTCTCTTGTTAGATGTAAAAAAATCCCATAACAATGTGTGTATACCTACTGCAGTACAAAGGTTTGAAATATTACTGAATCCATTAACAATGTGTGTATACCTACTGCAGTACAAAGGTTTGAAATATTACTGAATCCATTAACAATGTGTGTATACCTACTGCAGTACAAAGGTTTGAAATATTACTGAATCCATTAACAATGTGTGTATACCTACTGCAGTACAAAGGTTTGAAATATTACTGAATCCATTGATAGCAATCTGCATACAGAAATTTATAAAGGCTTTCAGAGCACTCAGGATTTAGGGTGTTACGGGAACGTGCTGGGGCTTAAACTGTGTTCGATCAAACTAGGCGTCAATTGCGTAAGATGCACAACCACTTTATTGACATAAAACAATAATATAATAATAATAATAATAATCTTTATTTGACTATATTTCTTAGGTGGTAGGTACTTACAATAAATTAGTCATTGGGTATATATAGACTTGAAGCATTTCTTAGTCAGATCGTTGATGCCTGTTGTAGTATTAAAACTGTAGTACAGACAACAACGCCCTCCGTATTAGCAAGACATAACTAAACTATAACTAGGGATTTCGGTATGTAAGTAATCTAGGTTACCGTATGAAAATTCGAAATTAACCATATGTATAGGGTGGTATACCCATTAAAAATATGTGCAGTGGGCTTTAGGTTATCAGTGAGCCTGCAATAGCCCCTAGGTTGCCCAAACACTTTCGTTATGGTAGCTAAAATGTATGATATAGTTAACAAACGTGTATATTAAGTTTCAATATTTAGAGCATGCAGTTCTTTTAATGCTTGAAATGTTAGCCTTTGACCACTATCTCACCTGTAAGTGATGATGTGGTCGAAGATGTTGTTCAGGCTAACCTAGAATTCCTGGCTCTCAAGGACAGCTGCCGGAGCACCGTTAGGTTCTTGGCGACAGATTTTATACTTGAGGGTGGTAGCTAGCCAGGCGGCCATTCGCAAAATGCCCTACCACCATGTTATAACGACTGCAATCGTAAGACAACAACCGGGACCGATGGCTTAACGTGCCCTCCAAAGTATGGAAGCACTCAGTAGTAATGTCACCAGCGGTCACCCATCCAAATCATAACCGAGGCGGACGTTGCTTATTTTTGCTGAATGGTTCAGAACGGCTAAGCAAACTTCGCTACGAGCGCTTCAAGTTTGTTAAAATAGAGAGCATAAAATATGGACTGCCGTGCTGCAGGTCCAAGGTTCGATCCCCACTGCGGTCTTAAGCTTCACCGCTTGGTGAATGCTAGGGCATTTTGCGAATTCTCGTCTGCTAGCTACCACATAATCAGTCCTTGCAATTCCGTAAGTAGTTAATTAACTATATGTCTTAATAGTTATTCTAGTAAAGCGGGAGTAGGTCAGTTCATCTTTTGTGACAAAATGCATATGTCATTGACAGAGATAACCACTTAACATCAGATGGGCTTCGTGAGTATTCCGTTACAATCCAAGAAAAGTACTGGCGGTACGCTAGTACTTTTCAGAAGCAACATAATATATGTGATAATAAGTTTTGCATATGACACGTTGACATTCTAAGCTATCTACAGTAAATTTATTTATAGGCCAATCGTAATTATAGGTATATTTGTATCATAATAGGCTTGTTTAGAAATAATTTAATTAGGAGCCAAAATTGTGGATCTAAAATACAATATTGCAGTTAACATCTTAAAGCTCTGCTTTTCCATATGATAGGGAGTATACTGCAAAGGAAACCATCCCTAAGATAGGCAACGTAATATCGGCAGGCTAGTAAACCGAAGCCAAAACTGTCAGAGATATCTTATTTCTATATATTCTGGTGATGTCGTTTGTGTTGGTGAGGACATAATGATTGTAACTACCGACCCCGCGAGAGTAGAATAAGAGTCGAAACGTGGTGAAGAGTGTTAAGATTTTTTTATTTATACATAGAGTAAGTAGAGCTGGCAACAGCTTGGGCGCATAAAACTAGGATTTATTTTACAGCCAACCTTGGCGCAGTGACGGTAATGGTCGTAAGACAGTTGTATAAACCTTTTACTAGCTAGGTAGGTACTAAAGAATACTCGTAATATCGACGTTCACCATTTCAATTCCATAAAGAAGTGACCAACAATATCTAACCGTTCAACTGAAAGTATTTTTTTTTAATGTATTGTGACGGAACAAACTCGAGGCCCATCTAGGGTTACCATATCTCAGGATTTGTCCTGAGATTACAGGAATTTTCGACTTTTCTCAGGATTGCGGCCGGATTTTGCAAATCTTCTGAAATCTCAGGATTTTCAATAAAACACAGGTTACATTTTAAAGATCTCTTTAATTAAAAGTTAAACCAACTAAAATTATCTTCTTTTGGTAACAATTAAACAGTTAAAATCAATACTTATTTATTTAAGTTAAACAAACTAAAAATAATCTTCATTTGGTAGATAACAATTGCAGTTAAAATCAATACTTATTTATCCAAGTAAAACAAACTAAAAATAATCTTCTTTTGCCAACAATTGAACAGTTAAAATCAAAACTTATTTATCCAATTAAAACAAACTAAAAATAATCTTCATTTGTTAGATAACAATTGCAGTTAAAATCTATACTTATTTATCCAAGTAAAACAAACTAAAAATAATCTTCTTTTGGCAACAATTGAACAGTTAAAATCAATACTTATTTATCCAATTAAAACAAACTAAAAATAATCTTCTTTTGGTAGATAACAATTGCAGTTAAAATCAATACTTATTTATCCAAGTAAAACTAACTAAAATAATCTTCGCCGCTGCCACCCCCCGCCCCACCGCGCGCCGCTTTGAGTGCGATGTGCAAGTTGCAACGCGTGAGCTAGATCCGCAGTGTATAAAACGATAAAAATACGTTTTTGGAAGAAAATTCTCAAACTGTATAAAATCTCAGGACTTTTCCATGGTAATCAGGCCTTTTCTCCGGTCTTTTGATTTATACATCTGGTAACCCTAGGCCCATCTGATTTTAAGTGGTTACCTATGCGTATTACAGGTGCATTTTGTCACAAGTGACGAATTGCACCTTGAGACATAGTTGTTAAGTCTCATGTGCCTGTAATTTCACTAGCTCTTAAGGACTGCTGCCGGAACACACCGTTTGGTGCTTGGCGGCAGATTTTCAACTTGAGGGTGGTAACTAGGCGGGCATTCGCAAAATGCCCTTTCACCATGCAATGAAGCTCAAGCCCGTGGCGGGATTTGAGCCTGACTGCTGCGCGGTAGTCCATGGTCAATGCCTTTGAGTCATCACTGCTTCGAATGTGGCATTTCAATATTTTATCAATAATTTTTTTTAAACTTTCTTTTATAAATGTCTTTAATTTTGAGTAATAGGTTCTAATAGTGGATATTATAAACGTAACTGTGTTATCACATCAATCATAATGGAAGTCATGCTTGATCAAAAAGTTTGGGCTGCGCTATTGGGCATTTTTGATAAAAAATATTCCAGAAGACAAACAGCCTATCAATAAATATATCAACCAATATTTAGTCTTTTTTATGATTTTCCCATATCTCCGTACCCATAGGCTAAAAACGGGACCCTATTACTGAGACTTCGCTATCCGTCCGTCCGTCTGTCACCAGGCTGTATCTCAAGAACGGTGATAGCTAGACAGTTGAAATTTTCACAGGCGATGTATTTATATTGCCGCTATAACAAGAAATAGTAAAAATAAAATAAAATTAATATTTAAGCGGCTCCCATACAACGATCTTGATTTGTTGACCGTTTCTTGTTCGATACTAATAACGGTGACAGGTAGACGCTTTAATTCACAGAATATTTAGTTTTATGTTATCTTTAAATATAATTAATTAAAGTAAATAACTAAGGGGCCTCCCATACAATTAAAAGAGGTTTTCACCGTTTATTTGCTAAAATAATAATAATGAAAACTGGTAGAAACTTGAAATATTCGCCGGAGAAACATAAAACTTAATAAGTTTTATATTTGCTTTAAAAATAAACAAAAAGTGAGATCATTAATTAGGGTTCGTACCTACCTAGGATAGGAACGTACCTACCCAGCTTATTCGGACACTGCGAAAAGTGTCTGTAACTTGCAAGATTAGGTTACAGATAATGGTACGAAACCCTTCGTGTGCGAGTCCCACTCGCACTTGGCCGGTTTTATGTTAAACATCAATGGATCCTAAACAATTTTAAAACAAGCGAGCCTGGTTTGACTTATTAGGAACCTGCTTGGACTTGCGTAATATTTTCCGGAAATATTCTTCAATCCTGGTTTCCAGACGAAAGACTTCAAAACGGTCGGAACGAAACTACTACTGTAGTAGGATAAAACTAGCAATAGTTTAAAAGTAAAGCATGTTTTTGTTCATTAAAATCGGTATATAATTGTGTATCAAAACTGTTTATTTGGGATAGAGAATTTTGGTTAACTATAAAACGGGATCACATCAAAGTTGTCCGACACTGACGAAGAAAGAAGCAAGGTTAGTGTGGGTGGCTGTGAGGGCTAGGGAGTTCTCCTGCTGTTTAGGGTTCCGTACCCAAAGGGTAAAAACGGGACCCTATAACTGAGACTTTGCTGTCCGTCCGTCCATCCGTCCGTCTTTCACCAGGCTGTATCTCAAGAACGGTGATAGCTAGACATTGGAAATTTTCACAGATGATGTATTTCTGTTGCCGCTATAACAACAAATACAAAAAGTTGACCAAGTGTGAATCGGACTCCCGCACGTTAAAACAAAAAAAGGTTAAAATATGAAGTCTAATGTTGTATAGGTAATGGTACGGAACCCTTCGTGCGCGAGTCCGACTCGCACTTGTTAAATCATTCAACACTTCAGCTGTTATTCCCTTTTACACTTCTACGATTAAAACCCGGTACATACACAATACTTAATAATACTCGTATACAAATGTCGTTGGATATTTTCTTTCGTCTCCACTATAAAGGCAAATTAAGGCAAGCTGAATTCTGGGATTTCAACTAGCCGCAGAGGAAGTGGTAGTTGACAGACGTTACACTACACTAAGCCGCGCAAGAAAAATATAGTTTTTATTATAAATAGGTACCTACATAGTATTTATTTGTATGTTATTTCTGTTTTCTGAAGAGTTTTTTTTTGCTTTAATATTATTATTAATTTATCTGAGTAATGGCGTGATGAATGGATGCGTGGGAAATGGCACAAGAAAATGTGTATTGCGTTGGTGGAACAGGAAAGTATATAATAGACTATGAGGAGAAATTTATTACATTGGACATATTTCAACCCACGATAGCAACCTGTAGCGTGTCAGCCGGTTGTCTACTGCTGAACACAGCCTCTCACAGCCTGCCCTATGGCAAACCCCCCTTGGGGGTATGCTATAACCCCCAAGCTTGGCATGCGTCTTGGGGACCGCAATGTGAGATATAATTCCCTCAGAAAGCGTTGCTGCCCACCTTCTGGTGGGCAGCACCTTCTGTGTTGCCCTAAGTTACCTATTACGACACCCACGGGTAGATATGGGGGGTTTGACATTCTTCATTCTAAGTTCATGCCTGTCTGTGGGCAACAATTATTACACAAAATTATGATTGCATCTCTTACTTAATTTTTTAAGTAATTATAACTTGTTAATTATTAGTAGAAAACCTTCCGTATATATAAGTAAATTTATATTTATAATACGCTTATATTTTGAAGCGCTGCGTAGTGAAGTTTGTTTAACCATTCTGAACCGATCAGCAAAGTTAAGCAACGTCCGCCTCGGTTATGATTTGGATGGATGACCGCTGGTGACATTATTAGTGAGTGCTTCCATTCTTTGGAGGGCACGTTAAGCCGTCGGTCCCGGTTGTTGTCTTAGGATGGCAGTCGTTATAGCATGGTGGTAGGGCATTTTGCAAAAGCCCGCCTGGCTAGCTACCACCCTCAAGTTGAAAATCTGTCGCCAAGCACCTAACGGTGTGTTCTGGCAGCTGTCCTTGAGAGCCAGTAATTCTAGGTTAGCCTGAACAACATCTTCGACCACATCATCACTTACCATCAGGTGAATTAGTGGTCAAAGGCTAACCTATCAAGCATAAAAAAATCTATATTAAGCATTAGTATACATTGCTATCTAATACGTTGCCAATAGCATAATATTATTTACTGTGCCATCGTCATCTTTAAGCCTATTTTTAATTAAAAATTAAATACGTATGGTCTCAGTATCCGCAGTGAATTCAGTTTCGAGTTTACGTCAACTCGTTATCTCGGCACGAAGCCAACCGGACGCGAGGATCCCAATCGTGTCATCAGCTACCGGCGAAGTTAGCTTGAACTTTGTGTTTGAACTTTGGCGCAATGTTACGTGCAACACAACAACAGCTTTATGAAAGGGTATCGGTTGAGGAAAGTTTCGTTCGGGTCTCGTAAGAAATAATGGTTTCTTAATCTGTTCTCTAAACTATGTATGAATAATTTTGAACTCGTAACATAACGGAGATTCATCGTAGGATACGCATAGCTGCATAAAATCTTGATAAAAACTTTAATTCCTCAAATCTGAAAAATTGAATTATGCCAACTAAAAATTTGAATAATCACGCAGCTCACGTCAATATTTTTAAATAATATGGTATTTTTTTTTATATCAATGGTCATTGGCTAGCTTCTGAATGGTGCTGAATAGGCATTTTCGATAGTTGATAAGTAGCGATGTGCTCAAAGATAGAGTAAGCTGAAAATCAGAAGTTGCCACTCAGCATTTCAGCATTTAATGATACGGACATTCCGACCTGTGCCGCCACGCCGTGCACACCTGTCTACAGCTCCGCCAGTATCTCCCAGTGAGACCGCAATAGTCCCCGCACTATTGCCGTCTCACTCGGGTCATCGTTCCGACGCTAGTTGCAGACCAGTGCCTTGGAATACGCAGTCCTGACGAAGTTTTTGTTTTGTGTGCAGAAGCTGAGCAGCCGCCGAACGCCGAGCAACGCGAGCTACGAGCTCGCCGTGCCGTCGCGCAGAGGCGCTCTAAGACGTCAGGCATTACCACCTACCCAAGTCCCTTGTTTCGGACGAACAACATCATATCGGGCTGGTGGTCTTGTTTTGACCGCACTTTTCGGTGCGCATTTCACCACTTTACTACCCGACACAACATAGTAACAGTCGCGTAACAACACACTTTGTGCTGTTAAGCGACGTCGTTCAGGCGTGGGGTAGCGTCAGCCAAACCCGTCTGAACGATCAAATCCGCCATTTGCTGCGGTCGCAGTGTGACACCCTACGGTGACAACGGCCACTGTTGTTGTTTTGGTTTAACCTTGCACCGTGGCCTTTCCCGCTTCACGGGTCAGCCGAAGCAAGCTGGGCTCCGGGATTACTGGCCTTGGGGTCACCCCTAGTCAACCCCGGAGTAGCGCTTAGGAGCACCCCTCTCCGCCGAGAAAAAAGCTCGGAGAGGGTACACAACTAGGGCACACCATAGGTACTCACTCCCTCTCACACAAGTGAGCTCACGAGTTGCGAGAGGGAGACAGAACCCGTTAGGCCATCCTGAGTATTCCCCTCAGGATGCAACGTCCCTCTAACGGTGAGGTGGAGGTCCTTCAGACCTTCGCCCTCCGCTACCCCGAACTCTACGCTGATCATCAGCAATCACTTAACGATGCAGAGAGTGCCCGCCTCACGGACACTCTCATCGCTCCCTCCGGAACTCCAATTCCGGAGGCCATCGTCCCTCCTCTGACCCGGTCCTTCTCAGAGGACAGCCCGACTTCGCCCGCTCCGGGCCCTGACAACAGACGCACGGTGGCAGCCCCTCCCCGTGAGAGGTCTCGCTCGCGCTCACCGATCGGGAGGCCAGCGAGCACCCGTCCCTCCATCGCCGTTGTCGAGCCCACTTCGGACTCCGAAGCGGAGATGGATGTAGATCCGAGTCGTGCCTTACGCACTGACTCGGACTCCGATAACGACGGCTATACCGTCGTAGACAGAAAACGCAAGCGTGCTCCTAAAGCCGCTAGTTGCGCAACTTCCGCCCCTCCCGCTAAGGCCCCCGCCTCCGGCAAGAAGCCGACCCCCGCCCCGCGCCCCGCGTCTCCTCCCTCCGCTCCGGCCACCACTGCCGCGTCCCCTCAGGACGCGAACGCGCGCCGCGAAAAACCGCCTCCGCCCCTGTTCATTCAGGACAAAACCAAATGGGACATGCTGTCCCGTTTAGTTTCGGATCGTGGGATCCACTACACTAATGCCCGCTCCACGCAGCAGGGCATTAAAGTTCAAGTGTCCACCATTAGCGACCACAGAGCGCTAACAAAGCTCCTCCGTAAAGAGAGCATAAGTTTTCACACTTATGCGCTCGAAGAGGAGAAAGTCCTCCGAGTGGTCATCCGCGGTGTGCCCAAGGAGGTACATACCGATTCGGTATGTGCCGACCTGAAGGCACAAGACTTCCCCGTACATGCAGTTCACCGCATGTACAGCGGGAAGGACCGCAGTCCCTACGATCTAGTACTCGTAGTACTAGATCGTACACCTGAAGGCAAGGCCATTTTTAATTTAAAAAAGGTCTGTGGCCTCTCAGGACTCGATGTCCAAGCCCCATACAAAAATGGGAGTCCCTCGCAGTGCCATAACTGCCAACTATACGGGCACGCCTCCCGTTTCTGCTTCGCTCGCGCTAGGTGCGTTAAGTGCCTAGGCGATCACGCGACAGCAGCGTGCACTCGCACCCGGGATTCACCGGACCCACCCAGCTGTGTTTTATGCGGTGCTCAAGGGCATACCGCGAATTACCGTGGTTGCCCTAAAGCACCACGAGTGAACCACAGGGTGGCAAGGCATAGGCCGACCCGTCCCTCTTACGACCGTTACCAACGGGTAAGCCCTAAACTAACGGTAGTACCTGCCTCACAGGTAATACCCGCGCCGCTCCCAGCCCGTAACGCATGGTCTAAACCACCCAGTATGGTTAAGACCGTCGCTACCGCCCAAGCCCCGGCCCGCGCGCCCGCACCCGCACCCGCCCGCGCCGCGGCCCCTGCCCGCGCACCGGCCCCGGCTCGCCCCGCGCTCCCGGCACCCGTCGCCAACACCATTCGCGCGCCTCCCCGCGCCGCTTCCCGGCCACAAGCTCCACCTATGCCATTGATGGCTGCCCCTCTTCAAGAGGCAATCAACCTAGTCAGCGATCTGGCTATGTCGGTTGACATCAATGAGGTACAAGAGCTATTCCACAAGATGCAATACGCTCAATCCCCAGCGGACGTGATCCAATACACATTGGAACACGCGAATTTACTTAGCGCCCTTAAGCGCTTCGTTCCCCAGGCCCCTCCCCAGTACAACCAAAAACAAACAGAAACCGCGCTCAGTTTCGTTAGCGTCATTCAACGCTAACGGTTTCTTTAGACAACGTGACCTTGTCCACGACTTTTGCTGCACCCACCTTATCGACATTATATGCGTGCAGGAGACCCTTCTAAAACCGGGGAAGGCGAACCCTAGGTTTGCCAATTACAGAACGGTACGTGATGATAGAGTGAACTCCCGTGGGGGAGGCACTCTTATCTATTACAAAAGGTCCCTGCACTGCATCCCCCTACCTACCCCGACTCTTGTTAATATGGAAGCATCTTGTTGCCTCCTAGCTATGACTGGTCATCAACCTATAGTCATAGCGTCCTGTTACCAAGCTTGTCAAAAGCCGATCGTCCGAGCTGACTTAGAAGCATTGTTCTCATTAGGAAGCGCCGTCCTTCTGATTGGCGACTTCAATAGTAAGCACATCCTATGGAATTGTAACGTCAACAATCCCAGAGGCATTGCACTTGAAAAACTAGTCGCAGAACTTAATTTTGACATAATTGCGCCCACTGAGCCCACTCACTACCCTCATACGGAAGACTTTCGACCTGACTTGCTTGACATGGCACTACTCAGAGGCGTAACACTCCAGTTACGCTCCATAGAAGTGGTTCACGAGCTTCACTCTGACCACCGACCCATTATACTGCGACTAGGTCCCGACCCAACAACAGACCTCCCCCGCCCCACTAAGACGATAGTGAACTGGAAGCAATTAGGCGTTGCCCTAAAAGCTATCAGTTCACCGGACCTTGACAAGATCCCTGACGACATCCTGACTAAAGATGACGTAACCCTTGCGATCGATTCGTTCACTAATCACCTCTCCACCGTAGTAGGTGCATCCGCAAAGGAGGTCATGGTGCCGGACGACCGGCGCCTTGTCATTCCAGCGGATGTGAGACGATTAGTGACGGAAAGTAAAGCAGTGACCCGACATTACGACTCTTACCCCAGTAAAGAGAACAAAACTAAGAAACGCCACTTTGAACGCATGGTTCAAAGTCGCATGTCTGAGTTGCGTGATCAACAATGGGGTGACAAACTTTCAAACCTCGTGCCAAGCCACCAGGCTTATTGGGACTTGGCGCGAGGTATGAAAGGAAGTAACTACAACGACATGCCTCCCTTATACAGACCAGTCCCACTAGTCCCAGCGTTCTTTGACGAAGACAAAGCTGAGTGCCTAGCTGATAGCCTAGAGGCTCAGTGTTCCCCTAACGTAGATCACGTTGACCAAGCTCACCTCGATTCGGTGGATGCTGAAGTCGAACGTAAAAGCTCTGTGGTCACCTCTGAACTCCCACCAATCACCTTAGCGACTTACGCTGAGGTGGCGAGACTGATCAAGGCCCTCCGACCGCGCAAATCCCCCGGTGCCGATGGCATCTCCAACAGGGTTCTTAAAACCCTCTCTCCTCCTCTCATCCATCTCCTAGTCAGCATCTTCAATGCTGCTATGAGCCACTGCTTATTCCCAGACACCTGGAAATGTGCAAATGTCATTGGCATTCACAAACCAGGCAAAAGCTCATCTGACCCCACCAGTTACCGCCCCATCAGCCTCCTCAGTGCCTTAGGCAAACTTTACGAGCGGTTACTTGCAAACCGTCTCCAGTCCCATGCTAAGGAACACCACCTTATCCCAGATGAGCAGTTTGGCTTCAGACCCGGACACTCATGCGTCCAACAGGTGCACCGCCTCACGGAGCACATCATTGAGGGCTTTAACAAGTACCCCAAACCCCAGACAACGCTAGCAGTCTTCCTCGACGTAGCGAAAGCTTTTGACAAAGTCTGGCACAATGGCTTGATTTACAAGCTATACCAATTTGGCGTGCCAGAACGTCTTGTGCTCATCCTACAAGACTTCCTTAAAGCCAGAAGCTTTCGCTATCGCGTGGAAGGCACCCTCTCCTCCCCCCACCCAGTCAGAGCCGGAGTCCCTCAGGGCTCCGTGCTATCACCCATTCTTTTCGCGCTGTATACCAGTGACATCCCACGCTCTCAGCCTAACGTCCTATTAGCCCAATACGCGGATGATACCGCTATTTATACCACTGGGTGGCATATCAGTAGAAAGTCCATTCCCGCCCTCCAACGGGCCATCACCGAGATCGGTGACTGGTTCCGTAAATGGCGCATCGCGGTCAACCCAGTTAAAAGTGCAGCTATGTACTTTACTGAGAAGGGCCGCCCCCGTTACCCGCAACCTATAACTTTGTTCGACCAACCCATCCCCTGGGTTAGTAAAACAAAATATCTCGGAGTCACCCTTGATCGGAATCTCACCTTTAGCGATCATATAACAACCGTCCGTAACAGAGCGGCCTTTGTAATGGGTCGCCTTGGTCCCCTGATTCGCAAAGAGAGTAAAATGTCTCTTAGAAATAAGAAGACACTTTACACTGCCTGCATCCGCCCCATCATGACTTACGCATCAGTAGTGTTTAGTCATGCTAGTGAGGCCCATCTCCATAAGCTTCAAGTCATTCAAAACCGTTTTCTTCGTAGTGCAACCGGCGCTCCGTGGTATATCCGGAACACCGAGTTGCATTGCGAC
Source organism: Plagodis dolabraria (assembly GCA_963854805.1). Lineage (NCBI taxonomy): Eukaryota > Metazoa > Arthropoda > Insecta > Lepidoptera > Geometridae > Plagodis > Plagodis dolabraria. The sequence goes on along the minus strand of OY978443.1, from coordinate 3,633,444 downwards.
CTAAACCTTCCCTCCTTAGCGCAGTTCAATAAGGACTGCGCCCGCCGATACTTTGATCGAGCGCCCCACCACTCGAACCCATTGGTTGTCCAGGCATCGAACTACTCGACCGCCTCTTCTATCCCATTCTTCAAACCCCCCCGTCGCCGACCACGGCAGGTATTAGACGACCCGGATGACCCCATCGCAGTCATTACATTGGCAGCTTTAGCGTTATCCGCAAGTCGTCGAGGTAAAATCCCCAGGTGTGAGGTAATTAGAGGTCACACAATCAAACACCGAGCTCGCCGGCGAGCTCGAGGCAAAAACAAGGTCACGATAAATTGCTCTCCAAATAGTCAAAGAGTATTATTCAGTAGGGCCCAATTGTGCAACACTGCAGTTGCACAGAGGCATTTTGCTCCGATCCCCCCCATGTCTCTCGACAGCGAGACAAGCCGAGGTCCGAACCACAGTGGTGCCCTTGAGCTCGCTGTCAACCCCTCCTATAATAGCGGTACGTTTTCGGCGTCCGCAGGAGACGGAGGTAGAAAGCGCTTTTCGCCTTCTACGCCCGTCTCGGGAGAAGTGCCTTCGGCACTTCTCCCTCCCGGGCTATTGTAGAGCCAGGCCCTCGCCCAAAACCCGGTGGAGCTGGACGACCGCACAGGCGGTAGCCAGCATCTATGTCCTCCCTAAAAAAAAAAAAAAAAAAAAAATCAGCATTTAATGCTCGGTAATAAATTTTCCACTTGACACTACTGCTATGGTACTAAACTGGGCAGCCGTTCGCAATATTTCCTACCACCACGCAAATACATTTTCACCAACGAATTATAATTTGACGATGATAATCACGTCTGATGGTATTAATAATGTGGTCAAAGTTGATAAACTAGCTTCACCTTGAATGGGAACTGACTTGTTAGGGTAGCTGCCGGAACATACCGTAAGTTGCTTGGCGACACATTTTCTTCTTGCGGGTTAGATGGTTGTATAGCAAATACTAAGTGAAACAAAGAATAAATAAATTGAGTGTGGTCACGGAACTCTCTGAATTTGAGCCCAACTCGTACACACCAGTAGTAGGTATCTTCAGCCGGTGCATCTCACTGGGTCAGATATTCTACATCGAAGTATTAGAGTCGAAACACCATTTCTCAGAGTGACGAGCGCAGTCCAGTGTCATGCAGAACGACGATGATGACACTATATCTGTAATAGACAAGTAACCATAGTTGTCACTCCATCCCAATACAATGGTTGAATAACGATAGGAAAAAATAGAGTTATGACTTATTGTCATGTTAGCTCAGTCGTCGGTCAGAGCATACTCCAGCTAAAGGGGTGGATGGACGCGGGTTCCTGTTCTGCACAAGACTATAGTTTTACTTCTCGTTAATTTGTAATTATGTAATGTTAATATACAGGCATGACGTTTACCACCAGGCGAGCGATATACAGGGTGGAAACTTTCAACGGGTCAGTGAGGGGAAGTACCTTATCCGTTGTAGCTACTCGGAAATGGTCTTAGGAGACTATCTATATTTTTTTATGGAATTTTGATCTCAATTCACAGTTTTTTAAAAAAAATTACAGTTAGCTTGAAAATAGCCATTTTACACAAAAACATTTTTTGATGCCAATCGATTCTGTTTCTAATACTGATCAAAATCTTTTATGGAACCAACCATCGTTGGAGTACTCAAAAAGTCACAAATAGCAAAAAACGTTTCCTTTACATTTTGTAAAGAAGTTGTGTAACTGAAAATATACAAAAAATAAAATAAAAGACAAATGATCACGTAGAATTTTACACATATCAAAAAGAAGGCAAGGTTCTATTTTCTTTTTTTATTAACGAACATAACTTAATGGTGTATTTTTATTATTTACGTAATATGCTTCGAGCTAGTCTAAACGTTCTAAATTGGAGATTATTTTTCTCTTATCTATAGCTGTCCAATTATGCACATTCACAACACACTCAGAGCTTTTCTGGCGCAACAAACTTTTAAGATTGTTTTTTATTTAGTAATAACGAGTTCGAAATTTGAATTGTATTTTAACTTATCTTTTTATTCAGTCAACAAAAAGATCTCAACCAACACAAAAAGCTTTTGCATAAAATTTTCATACAAAATGTACGGGAAAAGTTTTTTTACAATTTGTGTCTATTTGAGTACTCGAACGATGGTTGGTTCCATAGAAGATTTTGATCAGTATTAGAAAAAGGATCGATTGGCATCAAAAAATGTTTTGATGTAAAATGGCTATTTTCTAGCTAACTGTATTTTTTTTTCAAAATCTGTGAATGGGGATCAAAATTATATAAAAAAATATGGATAGTCTCGTAAGACCATTTACGAGTAGCTACAACGGATAAGGTACTTCCCCTTACTGCCCCGCTCAAAGTTTCCACCCTGTATTCGTCACCTCACTTCAAAACATAAAAAAACATAGTTTTAAATACTCAAATACTCATTTATTGATAAAGCTTGTTTACACGTCAAGAAAAATATTAAAGTTTAATTTAAAAATTAAATAATTGTTAACCTTTACATGGTATACCTACCATGCAATGTTATGTTGAGTAAAAGTAAATATAAATTATAAAAAAGTATTACTTTAACAAGTAAAGTCAAACACAATAAATACAATAATCAATTCTAAATGTCAAAAAAAAAACCAAATTATAAATAATAACTGAGATATTATATTATATATTTATATGTAATAATAAATTAATAATATTATACATTATATAATTTTTTTTTGTAATGCGTATGCTCTATTGATTCTTCGATTTTTTTTTTTAATATCTAATATATATATCGATACGCAGGGACAATTTTGATATGAGAGTAGCCCATCACCCTATTTGAAAGTCCCGTGTTGAAATCCCTCGGACCTGCCACTGTAAGAAGCTCATCCCACATTTAACAGGTAAAGGCGAGATTAAGATCTTAGAGAACTGAACCGCGTGGGATTGGATTTTCATGTCCGGATTATTTCTGTGTGGATGAGCTTCTTGGAAGCAAACAGAAGTGAATATTGTATGATAGGTACCTAACCTTCTTACTATTCTTTACTTATATGTGTTCTGTTGATATAAATATTAATTTTAATATTATGTCTAACGGGATGCTGAATCGAGTTGGGAATATTCGAAAATCGATATGGTTCGTTACAAGATAATAAAAACCTGACCAAATGCGACTCCGATCTCGCTTTATTACGCGCCGCAGCTGCCGAAATAAAAAAAATAATTAATGAATAGGTTCAGGCGTTACTTTGCGAAAATCCATTTTTAATTAAAACAAATATTTTAAATTCAAATGATCATCATCAATGATCTAAATTTCACAATATTGATTCTGTTCTGATTAAAAGATGTAAGAACAAAAAGATCACATACGAAGCCATAGACTATGACAAATTATATGAAACAATTGAACATGATATTACATTACCCCACTTGGAGCAAAACTATGAACAACTAGAGACCAAATTGCTAACTGCCATTAAAAATAGTAAGACAAAAAAAGTGAAGATTCTAAACCCACCTTGATCAGATTGGATTAATAAAGATACATTAAATGCTATTAATCGCAGGAACGAAATATGGAATGAAACTATAAAGAAGTATACAACATGTAATGAAGAAGAGAAATTGATTGATGAAGAACTATTGATAGCAAGAAGAGACGTAAGGAACAAAATACAAGAAGCAAAAAGAACATATTATTTGAAAGCTTTTGAAAATTGTAAGAAAAAACTACTTAAAATGTGGCAACTCATTAATTCTTTAAGTGTTAACAAATGTAAAACCAATACTTTCCCTTCAAAACTTGAAACACCATCAGGCAGTTACATTGAAGTCCACGACATATGTAACTGTTTCAATGATTTTTTTGCTACCATCGGTTCGATACTAGCCAAACAAATACCATTTCCATACCATATTAAAAGATTGACAGTACATTATTGCAAAGGCCGCGAAATACGCAACTGCAGGTTGGATGGAATAAAAAAAATGTAATGCCAAGAAAGATAAAATTACCCAGTATGTTAACAACTACAAAGGCCCTAAAATAGAAGTTAAGGTCATAACTCCGAAAATACGAAAAATCGCGGAACATACATGGGGGTGATTCAGATAGCGCTCTAGGTCCTCTACCTCCCAGCTTCAGTATTATTCTTGGGACACCCTGTATATGTACTCAAATAGTTCTAGGCTACATTCTTATATATCCTACCTTGTAAAATATTTTTAATTACCGGCGGTATGCCTTTATTAGCAAAATATTACGAACTATGTACAAAACTACAGCTACTACATTAAAGCATTTAGACAAACTATAAGTTATTGCCGACTTACAGGAAGTCTAAATGCTCTAGCCCACCACTAGTTGGCAGCGTGCCCAGCATGCTGGCAGCACGAATTGCAATGCTTATTCGTTGAGCCAAATAGGTGCCAGCATTTTGGTCACGCGTCCCATCGACCTGATAAGTTTGAATATAATTTAAAAAAATAATGAAATGAAATTACTAATCCCACATTTAGAAACTTGAAGACATTTGCGACTTCACACATAATTATAAGTATTTAACGGGGCTTAATCGCGATATAGCATGTATAATATAGGTAGGTAATAGGTATACCTCAACGTTTCGACCAAATTGCTTTGCTCGTGGTCATGAGCAGACTAAACGCTGAGGTTAATAATAAACATGATTTATCGCGATTAAGTCCCATTAAATACTTATAATTATATAATCGTGTCGTAAACTTTAGGTAGTAGGTACTCATAGTAAGAATAACTTAATACTACACTTGTTTTTTGTGTTAGTTCGTTATTCTACACAAAATATCTGAATGACCGCATCTATTGCAATTTGACAAATCAATGTTTTGACAGATACTTTAAGTTCCCTGTAGTAGAAGGCGAAACTGTTGTCATGCATAGTCAATTGTCGTTATAAGCACAATATTTATTGTATTATAGGGCTCTTTAAATTGATTATACCCAGATGTCATCGTATTTTCCAAAACTTACCTGATCGCTTGGTCGAAGCAATGCGTGATCAATATGCTCGTATGGCTCAATGTGAAAGATCAAGATGTTTAAATGTTTTCCTTTAGTTGTTTAAATGTGTTTGTTCTAGTAACAAAAACATTTAAAAAGTTTGTAGTGTTTTAATCTTAATGGAATACTGCCGCAATAAAATTATGTAATTAATATAAACATCTTCTATACCTACATGCAGACACAGAAATTATGAGTACTTGCCGACATTATTCATATCCTGTAAAATAAACGAAAAAAATTCGTAATGCGCTCGTAGCGAAGTTTGCTTAGCCATTCTGAACCGATCAGCAAAGTTAAGCAACTGGTGACATTACTACTGAGCGCTTCCGTGCTTCAGAGTGCACGTTAAGCCGTCGGTCCCGGTTGTTGTCTTAGGATGGCAGTCGTTATAGCATGGTGGTAGGGCATTTTGCGAATGCCCGCCTGGCTAGCTACCACCCTCAAGTGGAAAATCTGTCACCAAGCACGTAATGGTGTGTTCCGGCAGCTGTCCTTGAGAGCCAGTAATTCTAGGTTAGCCTGAACAACATCTTCGACCACATCATCACTTACCATCAGGTGAGATATTGGTCAAAGGTTAACAAATCAAACAATAAAAAAAAAAAAAAAAACCAGTGTTTTCCAGACATGTTTTGGTTGCATAGTACGGAAGACTATCATAAAAGCCTTACCTTACACTTACAGGCACACTTTAACACTCCAAACTGCGCTTGATAATTATTTTGACAGAAAAACGCAACAAATACATTTAAACATTATTAGAGCACATGTTTTTGTACCGGGCGGGAATCAAAACTATATCCTACGATTTTGCGCCATAGTATCGATACCAGACGAAATCTTCACGGCGAATCAGATAAAGACTAGTAGTCTGCTTGATGACCGCGCACTGACCTCTTTGATGGTTAAAGCAATACGCGTACAATTAAAGCAGAAAATTTCGGCTAAAATCAGCATGTCCCGGTGGGCCAGTGGTTAAGGCATCCAGCGCGAAATTGGGGTTGATTTGGTGGAGGTTGCGCAGGTTTGATTCTCTACTGGGACAAGAAAAAAATGTGTTCGAATTTGTGAATGTAATTTTAGCCTAACACATGATAGTGCTTGTAGTCATAGTTAGAAAGAAAAAACGCAATAAATATCTGTTCCGGGCTCAAACCGAGGACCTCACACAGCTTTTGTCACTCCACCAACGTGCTTTTACATTTAGGATTTAAGTCATGAATAGATTACCTTCTCTTTATTTCACTCTGATTAGATACTGCCCTAAAAACTTTAACGAACTAAATTTGGGTATTCTAAAATGAAAGACCTCGACACGGAATAAAATAAATAGAAGAATCTCCTTTGAATACCAATGTACCCAATCGTTTCTTATAGCCATCACTGCGGCATCGTGGAACGAAAATTAGTCAAATGGATGGACGGAAATGACGAAATTCTGTTGTAATTTACAGGATTAGGAACGGAATTCTAAATTACTCTGCGAAAATGTAATTTTGGGTCTCCCTTTACATGTTGATTATTCTTTGACATAGTAGAAGAATTATCACGCTGGGGTGGCTTTGTAAGCCAAGCTTTAAGTGGTGTCACCTGCTCTGTCTTTGTGGCTAGAAGAAGCTCCTGACCTAAGTCCGTTCGGGAGATGAGACGCTACAGCGAATACCTAGCTCATATATTCTATATGTATCAGATATTTTGCGTCCAGACAGTATTGTGTTAAACGTTGTTAGGTGTATAATATATGATACTGTAGCATGTGAAAAACGGATGTAATGCGGTGACACTGAAATTATATAATGGGTAAATGTGATGCTTACTATCAAACTATATTATTAATAAATTATGTATATATAAATTTAAAAAAAACTCTATTGGTTGATCAGCTGCACTGTAGTAACACAATTTACTTAAATTCATACAGGTTGGGATATTTACGGGAATTCAGAACTGCATTTATATTGTTTTTGTAAAAGTTTGACTTAGGTATATAAATTAGAGTATAACATTTTTGAAATCGAACCCGCGTCCTCTGATGCTTAAATTCCACGGCTATCGGAACATTGTCATTCGAACCGTATTTAATTGTTTTACAATTATAACCGTTATAGACGACAGTTCAACCAAATTAATAGACTTTATCTGATGGGAAGAATGGCTTTTTGAAACACTTAACTATCAGAATGATGTCACTACCCTTCTATATATCTTAATATTTATACAAGCATTATCGCGTGCTAAGCACAAAGATTCGGCTTGAACGAGTGGTTTAGGCGACCAGAGCAAAATCGAAGGGCGTGGGTTTGAATTCTGGTCAAAAAATTGTGCTCACTATGCTAATAACTTGTAAATGTGATAGTCTCTGTGCACTCAATAGTGCTTGTAATCATATTAAGAAATATAATAGTTTGAATTGTATGTCTTGCCGGTTTATGCTATAGCAAAAACAAATGAAATGCTATAACAAACAAATTTCATATACGCTTTACTCATGTTTATGACCTTTTGATTTTGACAAGTTATCTGCCGTTTTACCATTCTAAATTTAAACCAGTTACCTATAATTACAAATGGTTTTAAAAAATACAACGCTTAAAAATACAGATGGGTGGATAGCTGCATCTCAGTGATAGGATCCCCTTTTCCCTACCTAAAATTTTTATTTTTTTTACATTTCTGATAGATTCGTTTTGACAACTATCTCACCTGATGGTAAGTGATAAAAAATTGTTCAGGCCAACCTAGAATTGCTGGCTCTCAAGGATAACTGCTAGAACACACCGTTAGGTTCTTGGCGAAAGATTTACTTCATGAGGGATATAGGCGAAATGCACTACCACCACGCGACAGCGACTGCCATCCTTAGACAATAACCGCAACCGACGGCTTAACATGCCCTACGAATATTATAATACCGGTCGCTTTGAGCTGATCGGTTAAAAAAGGCAAAGCAAATTTCGCTACGAGCGCTTCAAAAATTACATTATGCTTTCTAGGCGTAGCTGTAGCGTCGAGCGTGTTCACAATCACGGCAATGTCGGTGGACCGGTACCTTGCCATCACGCAGTCCCTGCGTCAACCCTGGATGCCATCACGCCGAGGCGCGTGTCTTCTCCTGGTAGCATTGTGGCTGGTCGCACTCGCAATCTTCGCTCCGTTGCTGGGAGTTGCGGCAGTCGAGAGAGAAATAGTACCCCTCATGTCGAGGACCAGAAACGGATCGGTAAGTCAAGTATCAAATTCCTGACCCCTGATTTACGAACGCTACTTAAGGGCTATTTACTTTGAACCCTCTGTTTTCATATTATTCTACTCATGATTCTCAATATTACTGTAATACCACATAAAATAAACTCATAAATAACAATAATATGTTTGTTCTAGAGGTTGAGCTCCGACGAAATTATTTGAGTTTATAATATTTGAAAACTATCTCCACTGTTGGTAACTATGATGCGGACGAAGACCTAATTGAAGATAATATTAGAATGGATTCAAAGACCAGTGCCAAAAATCCATGTTTTGCTTGGGGACAGATCCTTATCATGGGTTGTAAGTAGCCAGGTGAACATTTACAAATTGCCCTACAAAAAGCACAAGAGACTTAACAATATTAACTCTTAGGGTGATGGGCGCAGTACATTTCTTCACCATGGTAGACATAGGTAATACCAAACCTCTACTAGACTTCAAACATTTCCCGTTAAAAAAAATCATAAGAACACTAAAAAGATATACATCTCGTATATATTTATACATATTACATACAGTACACGAACATAATGGTAAAATGTTCTGACATTGGCATTAGGCAGACAACCTGTCTTTTCAAAATTCAAAAATAAATCTTAAATTGAAATAATATTTCACAGAGGATCAAAAACAAACGTTGCTTCGTTAGTCAAATGGATTAAACGTCTATAGTGAATCTTATTAAGCCCATATAGACTGTCTTGTTTAGATATCTAAGTCAAAGTTATTTAATCATTACGTAAAAAGTATTTAGAGATTTTAGTCGTACCTGGTAGATAACAATAAGCTCGTCTCTTGTTATGTGAGACCAATATAGCTGACTATAATATTTATTTTTAGATGCATATACCAATCTCTTCGAAGGAAAATATATAATTATATATCATAACTTGTTACTAATGAAATTCAAATGTTTTCATTACTAATACGCATGGATTAATAAGTAATTGATAACTTAAAAATCATCAGCATTCATATGTTTTCATGAACTATTTTCGCTTTTCTTACACCTTGATTCGTAAATAATACAATATTATAGATAGACATAGTTAAAAGAGGATTTTAATGTTTTCTTTGTGTATAAGAATCACAAATTAATGAAAATTCTCAATTAAAAATAAATAATTATTTAGAATATTGTAAAAAGTTACCTCATCATTATGACTTTTTGTAATTACATTATGAGTAGCAAATGTACATCTGGGTTACGCATATTTACGGACTCAAAACATGCCCCAACAATATGTTTTTCGTGTGTGTGAAAGTTGGTATTAAGGCCGAAAAACTATGTAAAAACTGCCAAACAAACGCTCAAGCACAGAATTAAGTTTGATAAAAAATTTTAGATACACTCGTGCCAATATCTCTTTAGATCAAAAGACGTGTTTTTCATTTGAAAATATTGTTTCTGTCGTCTATTTGAAATGCATCTCGAAAGTAGATCATTCTGCTACATTGCTGAATGGCATTGACATTTCAAATTTTAGAATTTACAAGTCAAATTCTACTTTGAGATTGGTCTCGACATGAAACGACGAGATAATATGACGGATATTGAGTTTTCTGTTTAGAGGATTAGCTGGCATTACTGTTGCTATATTTGACTCTTGCCAATTTTAAGTATATTCTGAATTGTATTTGATTTTGTTGGACTCCAAAAACCTATGAGCAAAAGTACAACCATAGGGACAATTTAGACTATGAGTAAAATCCAGATATGCCTACCAATGCAGAAGCCCATTGTACTGTTAATTAGTTCTATAGATAACGATAGCGCTAAATGTTTGTTACAAAAAAAGTTCTATGGAAATTGTTTCGCCTTTTACTATTTAATTCATACCGAAGAACCAGTGGCCGGCAGTTTTATTGACAAGCCATGAGAGGTTATCGGCTCGCGGCGTCGGGAGCGACCGCGCGACTATGCAACTCTTTCAATCGATACCTACTATTGTGATGATTTTGTAAATTATGTTCAGTATTTTTGGTATTTTTATAGTTATTTGTAGTATTTTAAGATATACAAAATGTAAAAGTTGCTGATTTGTCTTTTATCGAATGTGTCAAGTACCAGTAAGTCTATTGATTAAGTACTTTGCTGCCTTCTGATTGGTCGACCCCACCTATCTGGATATCTTCCGATGATTTGTTTAGCTGGGTGGGGAGAACGATCGGCTAAGTCAGTCTGTCGTTAGAACTCGATGGAGTAACATCTATTACAAGTGTTTTCTTAAAGTTAATAATTTACAGTGTGATTATGTTTATATACGTATTGACGAATTACTGTGTGAACCATAAGTGAAATGTATCAAAGCAGAATAAATTGTATCAAGGTTTGTACTTGAGGTGTCTGATTTTATTACATCTCAGAGGTGGGATGGCGCCCAAATAAAGGTATGTGATTCTGATTTCTTGAAATTATTATTATTTTAGTGAAATAGTTGAACAGTTCAGAACATCTTCAAAAATTCAAAATTCAAATTCTCCTAAGCCATGTGTGCTTAGAATAGATGAGTCTATTGATTAAGTACTATGCTGCCTTCTGATTCGTCGGCCCCACCTATCTGGATATCTTCCGATGATTTGTTTAGCTGGGACGGGAGAACGATCGGCTAAGTCAGTCTGTCGTTAGAACTCGATGGAGTAACATCTATTACAAGTGTTTTCTTGAAGTTAATAATTTACAGTGTGATTATGTTTATATACGTATTGACGAATTACTGTGTGAACCATAAGTGAAATGTATCAAAGCAGAATAAATTGTATCAAGGTTTGTACTTGAGGTGTCTGATTTTATCACACTATGCACTTTGTTACTAGAATTCGAAAATGGTTTGCCAATAAAACTGCCGCAGCCGTTGTGAGTTTGTCGTAACATGAGCCTAAAGGGAGGATTGCTGCATACATTTGAATGTCTAGAAATCGCAATTTTCACTATGTAAATAACAGTGAAATTACGATCTAAAAAAATAATTTTCGTGTCTAATTTGATGAGGTCATTAATTAAGCAAATTCCTAAACAACACTCAAATAGTTGAGCTACACAAAACTGACAAGTTAGACCTCTATCTTCAATTTACAACTACAATGATCTATCCAATTCAATTTAAATTCAAAATTGTATTTATTCATTTTAAGTAAATGCTTCAAATTTGCGGCTCTACCTACCAATCTGGGTATAACAACACCCGTATCTTGGTTGGTAGTTCCTTCCCTATAATATTACAGGTTTGTACGTATGAACATTTAATTTTTCTTTATTTTTAATATATGATTTTAAACTAATCCTTATATATATATATTGGAGACATTATTATATATCTTCACTTTATAAAATTATTAGCTATTACACATATTTTGCTATTTGCAACTACAGTTTTGTCCAGTTACAAATTTACAGTAATTTATATTGTGTATCTATCTATATATGATGCATATGTATTAACAATAAATATTATAATAATTATGAATACAATTAGATTAACCATCTATTTGAATACTTATTTTAGTCAGTTTAGTATACATTTATATTCAATTTATATACATTTTAAACAAAAACATTTTGTGTTACAGTTTTGATATATGTCATCCTAACATCTAGTATATTAATGTAATAATTTATGTAGCAATCTATAACAATAATAAAAAAATAATTAATCACATGTTGAATTTATATTGTTAAAATATTATCATCTTATTTTAAGTTAACGACCTTTTATTTATGCTTATAAACCGAGATTAGTGTATTGAGAATCCAATTTATAGTAGAATTTAAGGTACCGTGCCCTTTCAAACAAGTATAAAAATATAGAGCCCTCTGGATAAAACCAAAAAAAAAAGGGGGTTTCTACAGACAGCTATGCGCGGCGGATAAATATATTAAATGCAAAATTTGAGAGACACTTACAATACAATTATGTTACGGCGGCTCGTATCAGCTCTAATTGCTTGGTCCATGAAGGACCTTACCCATTTATAGTAGAAGCGGCACCGTTTATTATAATTAAAAATAATAAATTATTTTCCCTAAGAAGAGCGTTTATTTACGTCCGAAGGCTGCCTCTCGAGGCACTTTAATCACAACAATATTTTTTTAAGGTTTCATGCAAATTAATGCATTACAAAAGCAAGTTATTTATTTTAATATATCAAGAAGTTTTATTTCATACAGCAAATATGAATTTCATCACCAAGAGCAAATTATAATTTTAGTATTTATTTCCAAAGGCAAGACCAGAAAATATATAATTTTAAACTGAAGTCCTACGCTGTAAACATGTTTACCGAAGATAACAGATACTCCAGATATTTACAATAATGTAACATACTAATTTTAATATTGTTGTTGTTAAATTTTTATCGCTAGTGAAAGAAGCAAATCTCAAAAATTATCAAAGCTTGTCCAATTACTCAATTCCCACAAATGTTGTCATCTTAGAAACAGTGGGATCGGCCCCTATGCAAGCTAGCATGGAAAGATCTTTTATATACGTCGTGTCCTAGCATCGCATATAGTGCTCGTATTCTCGCTGCTTCTGTGTGGGAATGTGGTATTTAGTTACAGGTCATTCCTTCTTACAAAAGTGGTAGCTTTATATATTCAATATCAACTCAGTCACGCAGCCAACTGGTAGTGGGCTGGAGCATTTGGACTGCCTGTGAGACTGCTATGACTTATAGATTGTCTAAATGCTTTTTTTGTAGAAGCTGTAGTGTAGTATATAGTTCGTAGTATTTTGTTGAATAAAGGCATACCTACCGCCGTTAAAAAAATTAAAGATTTAATATTCGAACCACGAAAATATATCAAAATCAATAATTAATATTTTAAATAGAACAACACTTAAAACATAATATATGCCCTGTTAGGGATCAAATAGTATTCGTCAGCCGTCACTCAAATATAGATGGCACCACATAACAAGCACCATCTTTAGAATGTTAAAAATATAATCAAAATCGGCAAACCCTGTGAATAAAATTGAGGTGACACACAAAAAAAATACAGTCGAATTGAGAACCTCCTTTTTTGAAGTCGGTTAAAAAAAACAATATTAGAAAAGAATTTTTAAAAAAAAAAAAATATTAGATCATGTCCCTCGCAACACAAACGTTAAAGTTTTGTCACATCTTGAATAATTTAAGGATTCAAACTCTGTGAAATGCCATCAACCTTGGATTACTTGCTTACCTTCTAGTTTGCCGGTTTTATCTTAGTATCTGTCCTCTCACATAAATGGAATTTCTGATTTTGAATTCATTGCCTATATATCCCTGAATGGATGGGGCTGATGCTTTGAGCTAAATTTTAACAATATATCTTGTTGCTAGTATGGCGTGCCTATTGTCATAACTGGATACAGGTAAATTACGGTAAGTAATGTTATCATATCAGCTTCTTTGATTCCCTTGACTGGTAAACCCTTTCTTAGTGAGAGAGAAATAAAGAGAAGTCCAATAAAACACATAATGATAAATTACAAAATTTAACTTTTCCATAATCACCATGTTTGGCAGGCGTCTTAAGAGTTTCAGTGTTAGATGACACTTTAGAATGGGTCTATTATAGGTGCATAATAATTTAATTATTAATGAACTAGAATTTTGTAAATCTTTGGAGCTCTTTTGTAACACTGTAGTGTATTTTCAGCAATTTGCAGTTCAATAGTTTTTCCACAATAATTCAGATCTTTATTTTGTAAGTAATAAAGAAACAGGAATATTAGAGGTTTATGACTATTTAAAGTACTTGAATGACGGCCAAAGTTAAAAAAATGAAACATAAGATTCGGCTCAGTCGAGCTGTATGTTCCGATAGACTAGATTACTAGTTTTGGTCAGGGCACTTGAAGCGAATCTGGGAGATGCGGGTTTAATTCTCGCTCGGCACAAAAAATTAGAATTCTAATAATTTGTATAAAAAGGACTTAGTTTGAGTTTACAATTATATTTAATTTTATAACAAATCAATGATTGATTTTATTTGTAATATACATAATGTTGTAGCATCCAACATCCATATAAATCCATTCATGTGGAGAGTATGTTTTGGGTATGAAATTATGTGTAATTAGTATTCTGGTCGGTAAAAAAAAAAGAAACTAATATTTTCAGAATTAATTATTGTCTGGTTCAAAAAAGTACCTATGCTGGTTAAGTTTTTCCATTGTAATATGGCTAACTTGCACTGTAATTTCAATCAGGAATTGCTACTTACAAGTTACATGATCCCCCAAATGTTAATTTACGTAGTCTGTATTCAAATGAATTATTCCAATCTAGGTGAAAGCAAAACAAATCATAAAAGTTTAGACGATGTGATTCAATTTCGTGCGTAATTAACGTGAGGGAGGGTATGTATGTTCCGAATTCAGATGATAAAATTAATGATTATTTACAAGAGTCAGGGCCGCTACTGCGATTCTCCGGAGTTTCGATTTGCGTGCTTCGGGCTACACTTTAGACAATGAAAATTTAATTTGCGATACGAAGATCGTTTTCTGATTTGATAGTCAATCGAGTACATCAATCATTAAGAATCTCATTACGCTGCGGAATCTACCATACTACTTAACGAGAAAATCCTGAGCAATTAAAGATCATTTTCTAATGGTAGTCGAAGCTTAGTTATGGATCAGAGAGACGGTGTCACCATTGTCTTAGGAAGAAAATATGCAAGTTAGATATATAGAATCGATGTTGATGCCTTTTGTTTTCTGTAGTTATTTATATCCACTTTAGTAAATGTGATATTTTGATAAAAGATACGAGTATATCTAATTCACAATTTAAAAAGTATGTCGCCTTGTCGGTCAAAATTAAATTATATTGTAAGTATCTTTAATAATTCAAAAAGGTTTACATAATAGTTATGTTCTATTTTAATTCCATGCATAATTAGACAATACTAAGTCGATGACTAGAATATCAATATTTAACCATATATTTTTTGTTAAATACAAAAAAACAATATTCTTTTAGCACATTGTATTGTATTCACAGAATGTAGTTTCTTTTTATCTTAATACGAGTATAGATTTAAGTGGATGTTATGATAATAAACAACTATTTTGTCTTTCTGAATTACCTTTTACTATAAAAGGTCAACAAGGGAGGATACTTATCAATTAGGCACTTGCTGGTTTCTCAATTTGCACTGCGCATGGCTAATATAAGCTTTTGTTTGTCTGAATAACGCAAAAATTTGAGTAAATAATGTAAGTCAAAGTCATTAAAGGTAAAAGTGGGAGAGACGCCATAATATGCGAAAAGACGCAATACTCTCGCTAGTTCTTTCTGTATGTGAGAAAGCTATGGCTATATTTCTCACCACGCCTAACAACTAACAGACGCTGTCACAGAAACTTGAGAATGCGCGCTTGGTTACGTTTGAGCTTAAGATGATAGAAAGGATATAGTTTTTTGGCACCCATTTTTATTGTTCAATATATTATGTTAATATGGTTGCTGTGACTGCAGCAAGTAAAGCACAAACACAGTATGGTAAGAAACAATTAACTTATGTACTATTCATATGTGAAGCGCTCGTAGCGAAGTGTGCTTAGCCATTCTGAACCGATCAGCAAAGCTAAGCAACGTCTGCCGCGGTTATGAGTTGGATGGGTGACCGCCGGTGACATTACTACTGAGCGCTTCCGTGCTTCGGAGGGCACGTTAAGCCGTCGGTCCCGGTTGTTGTCTTAGGATGGCAGTCTTTATGGCATGGTGGAAGGGCATTTTGCGAATGCCCGCCTGGCTAGCTAGCACCCTCAAGTAGAAAATCTGTCGCCAAGCACCTAACGGTGTGTTCTGGCAGCTGTCCTTGAGAGCCAGTAATTCTAGGTTAGTCTGAACAACATCTTCGACCATATCATCACCTACCATCAGGAGAGATAGTGGTCAAAGGCTAACCTATCAAGCATAAAAAAAAACTAAATTACTGTATAAAAATTACTTTTATACATTTTATTTACGTCATCTTTGTATTTAACTAATTTTTTTAAATGTATGGCGTCTCTCACAGTAAATAAGGTGAGATGCTACTCGTTGCAACATCTGTTTTTGTTTGTGTAATCTCGAATAATTTTATTGTTATGTATTATTGTTCAATGTGACGAAAAATTATTAAAATATGTATTTTTTCAACTTCATTTAGGTTTTTATGCCTTAGATGCTTCAAAGACATTTTTTACCTAAAGTACCAAATATTGATACTGTTGGCCACACTTAACATTCTAATTTTGTTCATAGCCCTATTGGACTTCGCAAATGGATATAATGTTGAATTATACACTTCCCAAACCATACAATAAAAGTTCGTCAACCTCGGGATCGCAGTAAGAAAACATTGAATGTGGTTATAAAAGGAGCTGCTTAAAATGTTTAACTTGCTGGTACAACAGCTGTACCCTCATAGAAGATGAGGGTACAGCTGTTGTACCAGCAAATCGCGTCTAGTTCAATTTAAAATAATGTGTTGGATAATTAGTTTTCCCAACACTCAGTCTCACTGGATGTTATGATATGATGTAAGAGAGGCAAACTATTCTATATTGTAGGATAACTTAACAAAAAGAAATAGATTTTGTCAAGGGTCCTTTATGACTAAAATGGCAACATAATTCACGCACAGTGTTTTTTCCACTTTGCAATAATTTTAAAGTTATTTCCAAATACAACCAAAAATATCAATAAATACATGTGATGCATCTTCCCCATCAGAGATGGCCGTATGCCACCTTTTACGTTTTAGTATTTTTTTTATATTTTCGCCATTATGCCAGAACATTGTAATATTAATATATGTGTAGCTTTCAAATTAAAAATAAACATTTTTATTATATTACTTTTATTTCACTCAATATTTCTTTATACAAAAAGTATGGCGTATCTACCACTTTTACCCTATTCAATTTAGGCATCTACAACACCCATATGAAGTTCAATTAGAAATTTTAATATTGAAATATTATACATTGTACTGCCACGTTCGGCAAAAAAAATTAAAGAGCTACTGCGAGACGAGCGGGCAAGAAACTCGGGGCCATTCTTTAAAACATCTTTTAACAATGTGTTAAAAGATGTTTAGTAACACTAAGTGTACCTAATGCTCAGAATACGTGTTTTCTGTATTCTGAGACCTAATGTTGTCTTCGGTTTTCCTGATTGTTTAATTACTTAGTATACCTATCAATTTTTTTTTACAATATTTGTTTAAATTACCTAGGTGCCAAGCGATAGTTTGGCGAAGGCGGAATTGTCCATGTCGTTTAAGTAATCACAAACTGTGTGGATTTCATCATCAAAATATTTTTCACATGCATTTGAATTTTCCTTCTGTGAGTAATACTTTTCACATGGATGCGGTTCTACGATATTAAATTGTTTTGGCGGGGATCAAATAAGGATATTGGTCATATTTTTGCGTGACTTGAGATGTGAAAATTTGTTATCGTTGAGGAGTTCCAAAAAAGAATTTGAAAGTTGCTGTTTTTTTTTTATTATCAAACTTTTGTAAAATAACCTTCAGCACGGATTTGTTGCCAACATTTCCGTACGTAGTATATATAGTCTATGAATCCATATAATAGTCTTCCGAAGAGTAGTTCATCTACAAAGTGAAACAAAAATAAGAAAAGCGCTAACCAATGGTTAATAGTTTAGAATATGGTTCAGATCAATAAGGCATACCCAAATCTTATAATAAAAGATTGAAATGTAAGATTTTTCAGTATAGTAATTTATAAGTGCTAAAAAGTATGGAAACAGTCTATAATAATATAATTTCATTGATTTGTTTGATTCATCTAATTGTATCCATCTAATGAAAATAATAAATAAACGTACGAAATACGTGCGCATTCATCTTTCTACTGTTATTTATTTTAATGGATTATTTTATCAAATACAGTCGCACAATTACTAAGTGAAGATGTGCGCGCGAGGAATAGGAATACAATTTACGAAATCGACGTTACGTATTTCCCCGTTTTCTACTAAAAACTGAGGCGATTCAATTATTTTTTGGGCTTTGTTTTAAGTAAAAATATACCTGGACTACTATCATTTTCTTTTGTGTTAAAAACTTTTCAAATTTGTCTGTTGGCCCTTTGCAGTAAAATGGGGAATTTTTGGTGATTTTCAAGATCATAGCGAGTATGTATTAGGCAAGCCAAGATTTTATGTAAAATAAATATTAATTTAAATTAAAAAGAAAGATACGTTATGTTCTAATATCACGACAATATAATATGGAAAAATTTAGCACAAGCTTATTATGCACTCAGCTACACTTCCACTGTATAGTTTATACGTTTTAATTAATGACAGTTTAATTAATGCATGTTGCGATAGACGCATGTTACAAAACCACAATCAGAAGTCGTCGTCTGATTTTACATTGCCATGTTCGAGGTATGGGTGCCGTTTCTACTAGGATAATTTGTCTTGTCAGCCAAAGATTATTGCTGAAAATTAAGATGTATTATTAGAAAGCCATATTCACATGGTTGCGAATTGAAAAATGAAGCCCTATAAATGGGATTCCGAGGTCTGTCTATATGTCCATCCATCCGTATGTGACGGGCTTCTAGCGCGTAAACGTTTAGCCAAGTGTTTGTTGGTGATGATGATCACCAAAGTGTGATGATGGCCAAGTTATTTATAAGTATGGACTGGATGTACTTAGCTGGTATGCGGGCTGATGCCCAATAGTGAGAAGAACTGTGTTTTTACTATTTTGATATCTTAAAAAATGGCTGAGATAATAACGATCAGAGTGCATATTTCCGGCCGAAGGTTTTTAAAAGCGCGGGCGGGCGCTCACTAGCCGATGACGTCACGCAATTCAACGGGGCACGCTGGCAGCATTGCCCCGTTGAATTGCAATGCTTATTCGTTGAGCCAAATATGTGCCAGCATTTTGATCACGCGTCGCATCGACCAAGGGCTCAGATAGGTTTTGGAAAATGCGATGAGCTCCCGGTCCCCACGGACCCAACGTCTCTACACCAAACGGCTAAAAAAAATAATTAATAAATAGTAATAATGTACATGTGTTATAAATGTAATATGAGTTTGCTATGAATGTTTTAGTGTATGTATGACTGTGACATGAATATATAATTTGGATTATATATTTGTGTGATATATACTCTAAATATTTATATAGAATAAAATATACAAATGTGAGAGTAGCCCACAAACGAAATGAGTTAAAAACTGTTTTTTAGGGTTCCGTACCCAAACGGTAAAAATGGGACCCTGTTACTGAGACTTTGCTGTCCGTCCGTCCGTCCGTCTGTCACCAGGCTGTATCTCAAGAACGGTGATAGCTTGACAGATGAAATTTTCACAGATGGTGTATTTCTTTTGCCGCTATAACAACAAGTACAAAAAGTTGGCCAAGTACGAGTCGGGACTCGCGCACGTTAAAACAAAAAAGGTTAATATATGAATGTTGTATGGCTAATAATGGTACGGAACCCTTCGCGCGAGTGCGACTCACACTTGGCCGATTTTTATGTATGCCGACCAAAAATCGAATATTTGAAGAGCAGGTACAAATATATTATGTTCCTATATTTATTTCTTAAAAAAATGTAGCAAATGAGACTAATCAAAAGTGTGAATTTTAACCGATTTTTGTTACGTATTTAATCTCAATAACTAAACAAGTTATATATAAAACTTCGCTATGCTCTGTACCATAATATCATCAATTTTACTAACAAATACTCCAAATGCTGTTTTACTATTTAGTTTATAAGCTGTGACAATCCTTTTTTTGTCATATGTTCTTGAAATGCAGATTCCTAAAAAAGCGAGGTCAAACAAGTGCAACAACCCTTTTTTTTTTTTTTTTTTTATTTACGTGTGAAAAATGCATTTACGCATTCCCGTCCACCTCGGGGAAAGTGGCCGGGATATGTCGGGCTCGACACCAACTACTCCCACAGCAGCAAGTGCCCCTACCGACTAAATAACACACGGTGTTACAACTCTACCGCTTCTCGGCGGGCCGCAGGGACGCTTTAGCTCTCGACCACGAACCCGCCACGGTTGTCCGTTGCCGGACCCCTCCTGGGGTGCTACCCCTCACGACGCACCAGAACACATGGCACGTCGCTACCACCCGGGGAATAAGCCCGCAAATGGGCGTCAGACAACCCCCGCTTCTGACGCCCGAGGTCCCCCTGCGACGGGTCAGATAAGTAGCCCCGTCGCCTGCTACTTCGGCCGCAGAGGATAGGGAGAGCGGCGCCTCGCTATACCGACACTCCTCTTCCCCTGCGGCCCCTCCGCGTCCGCGAACGGTGGCGGCCCCGCCGTGGCCACGGAAGGTAGGGAGAGCGGCGCACCGTAATACCGGTACTCCTCTCCCGCCGTGGCCCCTCCCCGTCAGATGCGGTGCTGTCCAGACAGCACCGCAGCCTACCCCCCCTTGCCGCTCCATACTGGACTTAGAGGCAAAGCCCAGTGGAGCGGCCCCTCTGGGGCCGGCCGATATCCCAAGTCGGCACGGCCCCTGGTTCCTCTTCGCTTCACCGTGGGTGACCAAGACACGGCTACTAAGCCCCACCGCCACGACAAGGCGGGAACCGTCGGGGGGGTGCAACAACCCCTGGGCCAGCTATTATTTCTGTAACATTTACTTTACCGACCCGACCTCACAGGCGGGGCAGAGATAGGAATATGATTTTAATATGATGTCTTTATAATTATTATTCTTTTCTTTCAGGTTTGGGTGGAGAGAAGCATCGAGTTCTGCACGGAGAAGTGGCCCGACTCTATCAAGAGGGAGCTGTTTGGAGCATTCAGTTTTGTTCTCGTTTACGCTATCCCAGGTGAGTTTTAATACTAACCGCTTTTAAAATAGGTCTAGTTTAGTATGAACTAAAAGACGTAAATACTTAAATGAAACTAGTTACAAAACTCCGGTCAAGTTGAATGTTTGCACCAACTGTTGGTGTTCCTATTACTTTACTTACCTACAATAGGTAACTCAAGTCAGTTGGCATATTGGAAATACTCATTCCCAACATTCCGAATAACATTTTTAAGAGACAAATTACTAAGCACTCCTTGGATTTAATGTAATGGAGCCGGGTTCATAGCATTGCAGAGGTAGAGGCTCAAGTCACGGGCGCCTGGGACTTGCAACCGAAGACTTGCTTCAGAATCCCTTTATGATGTCATTAATACTCCCCTTACCCGCTCAAGAGAAAAAACTCAGTGGGAGCGTAAGTAATGTAAAATTCTATCCCCCCAAGTATGAATGATAGGTAGACCAGGATATGCACATCACACTAACATTGTAATGACAACCTAGTTAATACACTATTATTTCATCGTGACTCTAGGAGTGTGTACAGCGTAACAAGCAGTAATAAAAAAAGAAGATTTCAGATTTTTTAAATACATTTCAGCAGTTCAATGTTAAATATAACTTCATAACTTTTGAAATTTTATAAACAATTAACACATGTGCTCAACATTTCCCTAATTACGAAGTCCTTTAGCGAGAGTTGGAAATTATGAAAGATTAATTAACATTGCTTCCTGGGAAATGTTTCAACAAACAATTAGCGCTGGGTTGCTGAGTTCCCAAGAATAGAGTTAATGAAGTAATCTAGGTACTTAACATTGCTTTAAGCGAATATGCCTTTATGTGTACCAATTATAACATACCTGCAAAGTAAAGGCAAAAATGATATACAATTTAAATGGGTAGTACTTAAATAGCATCGCATGTTGTCTAGGTATAAAATTTGTTATTGTATATATTGTGAGAAAATTTTGAGCCTCTCTCCGGGGAGATATATATCCGGTCCGTACTAAACCCGCAGGGGAAGTATACAGTCTTAAATTTCATCCCAATACAATGTCTCACGATTGTCAACATTTTTATTTAGTTTTGGTTCTGTGGGATCATCTTATGCCCACAAAACCAAAACTAAATAAAAATGACAAACCACAGATCCTCATTTTTTGGAAGTCGTTCAAAAATACGAGTAAACGTACACAATTAAATGTTTTGAATTAATGAAATATGCAAAAAGCCTCATTTTAATATTTTTATTGCAGATAAGAGATTGTCAACCAGAATGAAAATAGGTACTTAATAACATTGAAACCAAAAATGCATTAAATGCATTCAAGTCATTCAACCACGCAGAACTAAAAAGTACCTAAACACAAAGTCACGGTAATGTTATCTATACAATATTTCAACTTCATAGAAACGGACGAAACGCGAGTTATACCTACGCGCCTCGAACTCAGCCCGCAGACAGTCGCGACCATAGATCAAATAGAATATATACTACGTAGTCGCGACTGCGTCGCAGCATAGATAAATGAAATCCTTTATCATTTCTCTATGGTCGCAGTGAAGAATGGACGGTGTGAAATTTTCTTTAACAAAAAATAAGTTCATGTACATATTTAATATGAGGAATAGGATATTTTATATTGTGCTGTTTTTGGTTGCATGAATTCGTCAATAACGCATCCAGAGATAACTTTTTTTAGATTACCTGGAAACTCTGATAGGTAAGACTATAATATAAAGTTACTTACTAGTAGGTAGGTTACCAACATAATGCGTGTCTTTTTAATAGATAAGTGTATTTCCTTTTATCTCCCGAAAAAAAGCTAACTGAATGAATAATAAAATAAGTGAATAGAGTAAAGGAATGACACGAGTGAAAAAGGTAGTTAAAGGCGATTCATGTATCACGATATGGTAGGTACGCTTGTGTTAAAACCTCGGGGCACGTGTGTTTTGTGTTGTTACTTTGTATAATTCAAAATAAAGACGTGGTATTTTATCAGTACTAATATATAATCAGTACTTATATTATAAATGCGAAATTCACTCTGTCTGTCTGTTACGCTTTCACGCCAAAACTACTGGACTGGACTGAATTTATAAGACTGATGTGTTATTCAAAAATGAACAGTTTTTTTATATATGAGTTGATCACCCGTGTTTTCCGCCCGCCACTGTGCAAGGAGCCGTTTACCCAGTAGGTCGTCCCAGCTTCTTTGTCATTCAGGTTTTGCTGGTGGGTTGATGCCTGGGCACATTACTGACCACCTCGTATGCGCGGGGCATCCAAGGGGGCTTATCTTTGAGGGAAGATAACGTCTCTTCTCCATAAGGAGTAAATTTGCTCCTTATGGAGAAGAGACGTTATCACATTTATGTGCAATCCGACGTGAGCAAGCGCGCAATATTTTTGTGCTTGCGGCCGATGTGGACTCGCAGACCATGAGGTACAGAGAAAAGTTTCACTGAATCTGGGCAGTGGGAACAAGGAGCACGTGCGGGACTAGTCATGATAATTATAGTACTTACCAAATAAGCCTGGTAATATAGTAGATAAGGCAGAAGAAGTACTTTTGGTATACCTACCAGTAGGATCTATATAATACTATGTATACCTATATGACTTTTAAATCGAATGATTATTGAAATTACATTACAAAACTAAACACCTAATACGAAAGTAAATTGAAAAATCCTAACAATTCATATAATATGTGATTATTCAATAACACGTAGGCACCTACAAGTTACAACAACTACAATACAACGTAGTTAACCATGATTAATTATCAAATGAAATCTAATTAGCAACCTAAATAATAAAATGTCCTGTCCATAAATAAATAGAATAACAATTAATTAACAACATAAAACATATTCATATATTCATAGTCATAACATTCAAAACGATTATTTCTCTGCCTGATTGGATTAGAAGGTAGTCACCCTTTAAAAGCAGCCTAGGTTTAGGAAACGCTGTGATGACAGGTAGCGCCCTCCTTCAGTGATTTGAAATATTTAGATTAGTTACATCCGAACACCACTGCTCTAAAAGCTGTCGTATTGTGTGGTTCGTGGAGTGAATGAAGCGATACTTACGACAAATATTTATTATAATAAGGTGTCCTGGATAGTCAGCGGGCAGCATGTGAAGACCTTGTGACCAGGCCGTCTTTGTGCTGATGGTGGCTAGTACCTATTCGAGAGGAATGCTTCGCTAGGGGGCATGGCTGATGGAAACAATCTTTACACTTTACAAAAATATTATTTATTATACCAAAAATTACAATGTCTAACTCTATAGTCCTTTTAAGCCGAGCACTGCTGCTTACTGCTACGCGCGGGGAAAATACGGAAGTTTGTCGCGCACATGGGGGTCTAAATTTGATTATTTTGGTATCTTAGGTTATGACGAAGGGAGGTCCCGTCCTTTATACATGCCGTTCGTTGTTTCCCAAAAATATGTTCTCTTTTGCTCCGTTTAATTCCTCATGGATTCGTGTCGCCTCGTGGCGGCCATTTTGGTGAGCAGCGTCCGTTCCCCAAAGTTCAGCGAAGGAAGCTGTGTGGCGCCAACGGCACACGTTTCCTCAACGCCTCTTAAATTTTCCTCGTATATTATTTGTAATGAAAATTAATCTTCAATATGCCTTGACTTGGCACTTAATTTCTGGAACGCGAAATGTGTATACGCACGTACATTCGTGCAAGAAGTAACGAGGTCTCTGCTTGTCATCGGCGGATGAGGGGTATATATACCAGCTTGCGGGAGGCAGGGTAACACCCGTTAGTTTGATCTTCCTTCTCGCTTGCTCGCATGTGCTACCTCTTTCCTTTTTTCATAACCTCACTTTATTATTGAGTATTCTTTGTAATATTAAATTCTAAAGCCTAATCTGAGTATACAATTCAAAAGAGGAAAATGCCAATACTAATCTATTCAATTTTCATATACAATAGCCCTTGCAATTATGACTATTATCATCATGTGGTCGACCCAGCTTTTCAAATGACTACAACTTTTAAACGAGGATTATTCTTAAATTAATTTATATTGTTACCTGACCAGGAACAGGTGTTAAATATAATTTCATAATGAGCCTGGACGGTAAAAAGGAAATATCTTGAAAACCAGAGACTGTTTCCAATTTCATTGACAAAACTTGTTATTGTTCTCAAATGGTCAATAATCTGTTAGACATGCAATAATTATATATTAGGGGTAATCATGGGTTATTGAGAGATCGCCTCGTGATCTTTTCCAGCTTCCAGAATGCCGGGAAGAGCAGGACTTTATTATTAAACATTTTGATTTTATTATTTACTTTTCGCGAGCAATATATTTTCGTGGCGACTATTCCATCGCATTTTTATCAGGCGCTTGTGGGATCTCAGACCATTCTTCACATTCAAAACGTTAGAATATCTTTGCCGTGACATTCTCTCAATATTCCTAACTAATCAAAACATACCAGGTTTGGTCTTTCATACGTACATTCCGCAAACAAAACATTTAAGAGGCTTCGGTTTATTTATATTTCAATACATCTCCCAGATTTACCTAAGTTTGAGGTGCTATCTAAATAGTATGCTTTGCTCGCCTGTTTATTTAGGCGTTCTCACCACCGACTAGATAATTCTTATTGGAAATATAATGCAATAGGATAATAACACTACAAAGCTTACTAGAATTTACCTATATACATACCTACGCACATGTATATGCAGTTTGTAATGACAAGGAAAGAACGTTCAAGTATTATGCGTCATATCTGTTGTTAGAAAGAGATAAATAAGCAATTCGTGTTACCACCGAACCGCCACGAGACGTTCCGATCACCATTATGCTGCGATCTCTTTCACTCTCTCACACCAAACGATACACATATCTCGCTCATGCATTTCATTGAGATTAGTTCCTAAGATAAAACAAAATGACGATAATTTCTATTTCATCAATAAAAGCAATAATTACGCGTGAAATGAATCAGTTTTCTTATCTCTCACAGTGCCTGTATAATTGGTGCAGAGTCTAAAGACACAAGAAAGGCATATTGTCCACAGATTATTCCTAAAAAACACGATTAGCGGCGATGTATTCACCGGACGCTTGGAAGTGCAAGACTGGTAGTGACTCAGGTGATTACCCTGAATTCGTCTAGTAAATATGGAGGGTATACAACACATCTAAAGGTAAAAAATCTTAGCCCTCCTTAGTAAACTTGCAAAAAATTACTAAAATGCATCGAGGTATACGTTACACGTACGTTACGTATATAGAAGTCAATGCTAAAATGCAGGGTCTGTATCATAGGTATCCGATCACCGCTAACGCTCCATATCTTCGTGTCTGGTGAAAGGGTGACTCTGAGCAGTTCCACTGCGTATTCATAGATGGCGCATTATTAAAATAAACTCTGCTAGCAAAATGTTGCAAAAGTAATTTCCACTACAATATGACCTGGTTTCTATTCCATTAATCACAACTAGTCACTACAACTACACCATCACTGCCAAAAAGTTAAACACTGACAACTTTTCTTTGTTTGTTTACTTTTGGATGCCATCGGTCTGTAGGTAATCCAGGTTAACTGAGCTAGGTATCCCCTCGCAAACCACTTTTGTAGTACCACATAAGTTGCGACAGAACTAGATAAAAACTTTCAGATTTTCAACTTTTAAGTGTAGAAAAGTACCTACAGGAAAACAATTATTTTTATAATAAAAAGTAAGTTGTCTGGAAGATATCGCTCTGAGCGATAAGACCTGTTCGTTATACACTTGGTTCTAAGTTATGTTTTAGAATTAAGTTTATTGTTGTTATTATGATGTTTTCAATAAAGGGTTATCTATCTATCTATGTATCATACCCAATTCCATAAAAAATCGATCCAGCAGTTTGAGCAAACGTTCGCCTTTATAATATTAGTTTGAAAAGGATCAATTAGTTACTACCGAATATACCTTCTGCATATTCGGTAGTAACAAATAAATTATATTATTATAGCATATATTTTGGCGATAATGGATTACACATAAAATATAAATATATGCTGTTGCGGGCTTTTTTTTAGGAAAAAATATGATAAACATTTCCGTGATACATTATTATATACGTGTGACACTTAAAGTTTTTGCAGCGCACGCCAGAATGTACCACCGCCCATATTGCTCCAGCTGAAGACTATTAAGAGCCCTTATTCCAGCAAAGCCATTTTACAGCCGTTTTCTCAAGGCTGTTGCAGCTAAAGTATAAAAGTTTTTGTTTTTTAAATGATGCAGGAAGAAAGTTTATTGTTTTTTTTAATGGAGTGCATTAACCAAAACAATAAAAAAAACAACTGAAATCCGACAACATTTTTTTTACCAACTCATGTTTTCATAAATTTCTTCATCAGTGTAACTTCAACAGTCTTTTTATCGAATAAAAATTAATTTATTTGTTAAAAAATAATTTATCGATTGAAAAATATCAGTAAACCAATCATATTACCACCAATGGAGCGCATTAATAACATTTTGATAAATATATGTTACAACTGAGTAAATAAGGGATTGAAAGGGCACTTTTGGCACAAAAATACCATTAAAATTTCTTGTTATTTCTACAAATCTAGTATTTTATCAAATAAATAAATATGCAATTCATTAGTTGAAGTTTTTATTTAATAGATAATAATATTTTGTCGTTAATTTAGTGAAAAATGTATTTTATAAAAAATTTTCAATATGACCTATAAATTACGGAACACAACGCCTTGCACTCACTCACTCACTGCACTCATTCCGACCTGTGCCGCCACGCCGTGCACACCTGTCTACAGCTCCGCCAGTATCTCCCAGTGAGACCGCAATAGTCCCCGCACTATTGCCGTCTCACTCGGGTCATCGTTCCGACGCTAGTTGCAGACCAGTGCCTTGGAATACGCAGTCCTGACGAAGTTTTGTTTTGTGTGCAGAAGCTGAGCAGCCGCCGAACGCCGTGCAACGTGAGCTACGAGCTCGCCGTGCCGGCGCGCAGAGGCGCTCTAAGACGTCAGGCATTACCACCTACCCAAGTCCCTTGTTTCGGAACAACATCATACCGGGCTGGTGGTCTTGTTTTGACCGCACTTTTCGGTGCGCACTTCACAACTCTACTACTCGACACAACATTGTAACAGCGCGCGTAACAACACACTTTGTGCTGTTAAGCGACGTCGTTCAGGCGTGGGGTAGCGTCAGCCAAACCCGTCTGAACGATCAAATCCGCCATTTGCTGCGGTCGCAGTGTGACACCCTACGGTGACAACGGCCACTGTCGAACTTTTGGTTTAACCTTGCACCGTGGCCTTTCCCGCTTCACGGGTCAGCCGAAGCAAGCTGGGCTCCGGGATAACTGGCCTTGGGGTCGCCCCTAGTCAACCCCGGAGTAGCGCTTAGGAGCACCCCTCTCCGCCGAGAAAAAAGCTCGGAGAGGGTACACAACTAGGGCACACCCTAGGTACACACTCCCTCTCACACAGTGAGCTCACAAGGTGTGTGAGGGAATTCAAACCCTTGATAGGGCGTCCTGAGTATTCCCCTCAGGATGCAGTCCCGTCCCTCTAACGGTGAGGTGCAGGTCCTTCAGACCTTCGCCCTCCGCCACCCCGATCTGTATGTTGCACACATGCAACTCCTCGAAGAGGAAGCGAGTGCCCGCCTCACGGACACTCTTATTGCTCCCTCCGGGACTTCAATCCCGGAGGCCAACGTCCCTCCTCTGACCCGGTCCTTCTCAGAGGACAGTCCGCTTTCGCCCGCTCCGGGCCCAGACAACAGACGCACGGTGGCAGCCCCTCCCCGTGAGAGGTCTCGCTCGCGCTCACCGATCGGGAGGCCAGCGAGCACCCGTCCCTCCATCGCCGTTGTCGAGCCCACTTCGGACTCCGAAGCGGAGATGGAGGTAGATCCGAGTCGCGCCTTACGCACTGACTCGGACTCCGATAACGACGGATATACCGTCGTAGATAGAAAACGCAAGCGTGCTCCTAAAGCCGCTAGTTGCGCAACTTCCGCCCCTCCCGCCAAGGCACCCGCTAAGGCCCCCGCCTCCGGCAAGAAGCCGACCCCCGCCCCGCATCCCGCGTCTCCTCCCTCCGCTCCGGCCACCACTGCCGCGTCCCCTCAGGACGCGAGCGCGCGCCTCGAAAAACCGCCTCCGCCCCTGTTCATTCAGGACAAAACCAAATGGGACATGCTGTCCCGTTTAGTTTCGGATCGTGGGATCCACTACACTAATGCCCGCTCCACGCAGCAGGGCATTAAAGTTCAAGTGTCCACCATTAGCGACCACAGAGCGCTAACAAAGCTCCTCCGTAAAGAGAGCATAAGTTTTCACACTTATGCGCTCGAAGAGGAGAAAGTCCTCCGAGTTGTCATCCGCGGTGTGCCCAAGGAGGTACATACCGATTCGGTATGTGCCGACCTGAAAGCACAAGACTTCCCCGTACATGCAGTTCACCGCATGTACAGCGGGAAGGACCGCAGTCCCTACGATCTAGTACTCGTAGTACTAGATCGTACACCTGAAGGCAAGGCCATTTTTAATTTAAAAAAGGTCTGTGGCCTCTCAGGACTCGATGTCCAAGCCCCATACAAAAATGGGAGTCCCTCGCAGTGCCATAACTGCCAACTATACGGGCACGCCTCCCGTTTCTGCTTCGCTCGCGCTAGGTGCGTTAAGTGCCTAGGCGATCACGCGACAGCAGCGTGCACTCCCACCCTGGATTCGCCGGACCCACCCAGTTGTGTTCTATGCGGTGCTCAAGGGCATACCGCGAATTACCGTGGTTGCCCTAAAGCACCACGAGTGAACCACAGGGTGGCAAGGCATAGGCCGACCCGCCCCTCTTATGACCGTTACCAACGGGTAAGTCCTAAACTAACGGTAGTACCTGCCTCACAGGTAATACCCGCGCCGCTCCCAGCCCGTAACGCATGGTCTAAACCACCCAGTATGGTTAAGACCGTCGCTACCGCCCGCGCCCCGGCCCGCGCGCCCGCGCCCGCTCCCGCACCCGCCCGCGCCGCGGCCCCTGCCCGCGCACCGGCCCCGGCTCGCCCCGCGCTCCCGGCACCCGCTGCCAACACCGTTCGCGCCCCTCCCCGCGCCGCTTCCCGGCCACAAGCTCCCCCTATGCCATTGATGGCTGCCCCTCTTCAAGAGGCAATCAACCTAGTCAGCGATCTGGCTATGTCGGTTGACATCAATGAGGTACAAGAGCTATTCCACAAGATGCAATACGCTCAATCCCCAGCGGACGTGATCCAATACACATTGGAACACGCAAACTTACTAAGCGCCCTTAAGCGCTTCGTCCCCCAGGCCCCTCCCCAGTACAACCACTATGGGCAGTACAACCGAATGCACGAAACCGTACTCAGTTTCGTTAGCGTCATTTAACGCTAACGGCCTCTTCAGACAACGTGACCTCGTCCACGACTTTTGTTGTACCCACCTTATCGATATCATATGCGTGCAGGAAACCTTTCTAAAACCGGGGAAGGCGAACCCTAGGTTTGCCAATTACAGAACGGTACGTGATGATAGAGTGAACTCCCGTGGGGGAGGCACTCTTATCTATTACAAAAGGTCCCTGCACTGCATTCCCCTACCTACCCCGACTCTTGTTAATATGGAAGCATCTTGTTGCCTCCTAGCTATGACTGGTCATCAACCTATAGTCATAGCGTCCTGTTACCAAGCTTGCTCCAAGCCGATCGTCCGAGCTGACTTAGAAGCCTTGTTCTCATTAGGAAGCGCCGTCCTTCTGATTGGCGACTTCAACAGTAAGCACATCCTATGGAATTGTAACGTCAACAATCCCAAAGGTATTGCACTTGAAAACCTAATCGCAGAACTTAACTTTGACATAATTGCGCCCACTGAGCCCACTCACTACCCTTATATGGAAGACCACCGATCTGACTTGCTTGACATGGCACTACTCAGAGGCGTAACACTCCGGTTACGCTCCATAGAAGTGGTTCACGAGCTTCACTCTGACCACCGACCCATTATACTGCGACTAGGTCCCGACCCAACGACTGACCTCCCCCGCCCCACTAAGACGATAGTGAACTGGAAGCAAGTAGGCGATGCCCTAAAGGCTATCAGTTCACCGGACCTTGACAAGATCCCTGACGACATCCTGACAAAAGATGACGTAACCCTTGCGATCGATTCGTTCACCAATCACCTCTCCACCATAGTAGGTGCATCCGCAAAGGAGGTCATAGTGCCGGACGACCGGCGCCTTGTCATTCCAGCGGATGTGAGACGATTGGTGACGGAGAGTAAAGCAGTGACCCGACATTACGACTCTTACCCCAGTAAAGAGAACAAAACTAAGAAACGCCACTTTGAACGCATGGTTCAAAGTCGCATGTCTGAGTTGCGTGATCAACAATGGGGCGATAAACTTTCAAACCTCGTGCCAAGCCACCATGCTTACTGGGACTTGGCGCGAGGTTTGAAAGGAAGTAACCATAACGACATGCCTCCCTTATACAGACCAGTCCCACTAGTCCCAGCGTTCTTTGACGAATACAAAGCTGAGTGCCTAGCTGATAGCCTAGAGGCTCAGTGTTCCCCTGACGTAGATCACGTTGACCAAGCTCACCTCGATTCGGTGGATGCTGAAGTCGAACGTAAAAGCTCTGTGGTCACCTCTGAACTCCCACCAATCACTTTAGCGACTTACGCTGAGGTGGCGGAGACTGATCAAGGCCATCCGACCGCGCAAATCCCCCGGTTCTTAAAACCCTCTCTCCTCCTCTCATCCATCTCTTAGTCAGCATCTTCAATGCTGCTATGAGCCACTGCTTATTCCCAGACACCTGGAAATGTGCAAATGTCATTGGCATTCACAAACCAGGCAAAAGCTCATCTGACCCCACCAGCTACCGCCCCATCAGCCTCCTCAGTGCCTTAGGCAAACTTTACGAGCGGTTACTTGCAAACCGTCTCCAGTCCCATGCTAAGGAACACCACCTTATCCCAGATGAGCAGTTTGGCTTCAGACCCGGACACTCATGCGTCCAACAGGTGCACCGCCTCACGGAGCACATCATTGAGGGCTTCAATAAGTACCCCAAACCCCAGACTACGCTAGCAGTCTTCCTTGACGTAGCGAAAGCTTTTGACAAAGTCTGGCACAATGGCTTGATCTACAAGCTATACCAATTTGGCGTGCCAGAACGTCTTGTGCTCATCCTACAAGACTTCCTTAAAGCCAGAAGCTTTCGCTATCGCGTGGAAGGCACCCTCTCCTCCCCCCACCCAGTCAGAGCCGGAGTCCCTCAGGGCTCCGTGCTATCACCTATTCTCTTTGCACTGTATACCAGTGACATCCCACGCTCTCAGCCCAAAGTATTCCTAGCCCAATATGCGGACGATACCGCCATTTACACCACTGGGTGGCATATCAACAGACAGTCCTATTTCGTCATTCAACGGGCCGTCACCGAGATCGGTGACTGGTTCCGAAAATGGCGCATCGCGGTCAACCCAGCTAAAAGCACAGCTATGTGCTTTACTGAGAAGACACGCTCCCCTTACCCGAAACCGCTTATTTTGTTCGACGAACCCATTCCCTGGGTTCCTAGAACAAAATACCTCGGAGTCACCCTTGATCGTCATCTCACCTTTAACGATCACATAACAACCGTCCGTAACAGAGCGGCCTTCGTAATGGGTCGCCTTGGTCCCCTACTTCGCAAAGAGAGTAAAATGTCTCTTAGTAATAAGAAGACACTTTACACTGCCTGCATCCGCCCCATCATGACTTACGCATCAGTAGTGTTTAGTCATGCTAGTGAGGCCCACCTTCATAAACTTCAAGTCATCCAAAACCGTTTTCTTCGTAATGCAACCGGCGCCCCGTGGTACATCCGGAACACCGAGTTGCATTGCGACTTAAACCTTCCCTCTTTAGCGCAGTTCAATAAGGACTGCGCCCGCCGATACTTTGATCGAGCGCCCCACCACCCGAACCCGTTGGTTGTCCAGGCATCGAACTACTCGACTGCCTCATTTTTCAAACCCCCCCGTCGCCGACCACGGCAGGTATTAGACAACCCGGATGACCCCATCGCAGCCATTACATTGGCAGCTTTAGCGTTATCCGCAAGTCGTCGAGGTAAAATCCCCAGGTGTGAGGTAATTAGAGGTCACACAATCAAACACCGAGCCCGCCGGCGAGCTCGAGGCAAAAACAAGGTCACGATAAATTGCTCTCCAAATAGTCAAAGAGTATTATTCAGTAGGGCCCAATTGTGCAACACTGCAGTTGCACAGAGGCATTTTGCTCCGATCCCCCCCATGTCTCTCGACAGCGAGACAAGCCGAGGTCCGAACCACAGTGGTGCCCTTGAGCTCGCTGTCAACCCCTCCTATAGTAGCGGCACGTTTTCGGCGTCCGCAGGAGACGGAGGTAGAAAGCGCTTTTCGCCTTCTACGCCCGTCTCGGGAGAAGTGCCTTCGGCACTTCTCCCTCCCGGGCTATTGTAGGGCCAGGCCCTCGCCCAAAACCCGGTGGAGCTGGACGACCGCACAGGCGGTAGCCAGCATCTCTGTCCTCCCTAAACAAACAAACAAACCTTGCACTCAGTTTGCGCCTAGCGCTCGCGGAGGGAGGACGTATCGCTGCTCGTCCCGCGCCCTACACGTGCCGCAACTACGGTGCGCAATGAAAATATAGCGTGACCGAGTTGTTTTGATCTATGCGTATGCTTTTATTATTGTAAAGATATTTTTGTTGAGACCATCCCTTTTTCATTATTAACTAGGATTTATTATTTCCTGATCGGAATTGAATTTTTAACCGACTTCCAAAAAAAGGAGGAGGTTCTCAATTCGTCTGTATTTTTTATGTTTTTACCTCAGAACTTTTGATACCGATTTTGAGTATTATTTTTTTGTTTGAAAGCTGGTGCTTGTCGTTTGGTCCTATTTAAATTGCATCAAAATCAGTCAAGTCGTTTTTGCGTTACACTCCAATAACTGAAAAGTATTTACCTATCTTGATGATATAATCATTGACAATCGATATCGTAAGTAGCAAGAGTTACTAAAACTAGTGATCAATTTTTTTACCAAAAAATGGAACCGACTTTTTAGTTTTTGCCATATTAAAAAAAATTTAACCATAAAATGGAACCGACTTCAACACCCAAAAGTGTGAAATAACTTGTCAAAGTCGGTACCATGCGCACAATATTGTGATTATAGGTACTTTTGAACTATCATGGTACCGACTTCAACATGTTATTTCACACTTTGGGTGTTGAAGTCGGTTCCATTTTATGGTTACATTTTTTTTTACTATGGCAAAAACCAAAAAGTTGCGTGGTTGCTATATATAAGAAAAAAGTTCTTAAAAAAACTTGAAACTAGCTAGAGGCTAAAATGTATTTTTTTTCTTATTTGTTCTTTATTTTATTTTATATTAGGTATTAACTTGGCCAAACAGATGGAAGAGAAGTAATAAATTTTTACAACAAGTGTCTTTTACACGAAATAATTGGCCATCAAAAAGCACGATCTATGCCTCTAAGAAATAATTTTATTTTAGGCAAGACTATCTAACGGTCTGTACCGTGTACTGATTTGGTTAAAAATAAAAGATGTTTATAATAATATAGACGTTATATATTTTATTAAACAATTAGTACCGACCCTGAGTTAGGATTTAAGACTTCTATATTAAACGCACCTTATTTTTTTTCCGTAGCGACCACTAAAGCCGCTCCGCCAACGGGGCAGTTATACAAATATAATGAACCAAGATATGCGTGCACAAAGCAGGTATACCAACTACAAAACTAAGTTATTTGCCTATATACAATGATGGTTAGAAGTACATAATCGAATATACATACCTACACAGTAGTCCATTGAAATGTTACAATTTAAGACCGAATATTGCATTTCTTAGAGGGCGCAATTTTACTTTTGAGACATATGTGGGTGGTCCATAGAAGCTTAACCTCAAGTTTGTAGGGTCGCCACCCTTGTCCTCCGGCCGCCATCTTGGAAAAAGGGGTGAAAACACTTATTTCGCGATATCTTGGAAACTATGCGTCTTACAAAAAATTCTACAACATATAATTTGCAAATTATTTTGCCTACAAACACGATTATATAACTTTTTGCCCTAAATTAAAAATTTAAGAAGTTATAACCATTTTGACCGGGAATCCGGTCAAAATGAAATGTTTTAATTATATTTTTCATGTCTTTAAAAAAAAATCGTACAACTTCACTTATTCATACCTAACTGTTTTCCTTACCATAGAACTTACCAAATATAACTTATCGAAGGATAAGCAGGTAGAAAAGGTCTTAGTTACCGTTTGGGGACAAAGTAACATCTGCCTGCTACGACTATTATTATTATACGCAGGCTTAGCTGTTTCTTCTACCTCAGTTTATTCTCTTAGTTGTGCTACATTTTTTGTTACGTGTGTAAAAATAAATTACTGTATTAATTTGTACATGACTTTATTGACAATTATGTTACAAGTACAATCCACTTCGTAAGCTGTTCTAGAAAAGAATCCCCTAACTTTCGTGCGTTTTTCTCCACGTCACACACATGCCATTCATTGCCGCTAGAGGCGCCGTAGGCGCGTCACAGATAACTCTGAATGATTTCTCACGACCATAGACTCACAATGCAATACTAATATGGATCGCTAACAATCGGCCATTCTGACATGTGTCTGACCTCAGACACTAGAAGTTCTATAGATAGTAACTGACATTACCTGGTTACATGGTGTATAGAAATTAATACAATTTATTAACAGTGTCTGACTTCGAACAATGACAGTTTTAAATACATTAATAACTGTAATTGGGTCGTTATCACGTTTCGTTCGTATTACGTGTCCGAGCCCATAACTCATATGTCTTTAATTTTTATTTAAAAACTTTGTATATGTAACTGTTACAATCCAATCAAGCTCTCATAGCACCCAGCATGAAAAAGCTATATAGTTATTTATAAAAAATGGCTGAAGAAAAATATGCTAAAATATCATTCCACTCCGTGTCCAAACAATGCATCAGCTAATTCAATAATTTTTTATATGAAATATTTTTATAAAATACGGAATGAATGCTTCTTTTTGGATAAATTAATAGTCAAATAATATTTTATTGAGGTTGTTATATTTAGAAAGCGACTACAAGTTAATGATAATCAAAGTTTTAATTTTGTCAAACAAAAAAGTTCATTCCTATCCGAGCTTTCGAATATCAACATATTTCTCAAGTTAGGCCCTGGACAATGGCTAGGTGATTCCTTGAGAGTTCAGCAACAAACCAGGCGTCGCTACAACTCAGAGCGGAAAGACGTCTGTGGCTACGTTAAAAATAATTAAGAATCTCCTGTCACCGGAAGGAGTTTGTCATAGATTCACTGTCATTGCCATCCACTGATTTTTAAGGTAAGTATTTTTTTTTCATATTTCATAAATACCTCATTTTGATCAATATCATTTTACTGTTCTAAATAATAATTTGTAAATTTTTGGTACATACGTATCGTAAACAATTTAAGATCAAATATCTAAAACTCATTTTTCTCCAATTCATTATCTTCCATTTTACAAAAAAAATTACTGGATGGTAATGACAACGATTGGAGAGGAATGAAATGAAGTAATAAAGAAAGTTTTTGTAACATTTGTTGCGTCTAATAAATAATCTAAGATACCAAGTTATAATATACCGTACATAGTTTATTTCTTTTTGAATATTCTGAACGTTAAAGTTTTCAAATTTGGATTTTTACGTCACATATGTAATAAGAAAAAATAGCCAAAGTTACTAAGAAAATGCGTCAAAACTATGCAGAAATGAAGAACAGTTTTAAGCTTTCTGAAATAAAAAAATAAAAAGATAGGAATACGTATTTCATGAAAAAAGAGACAAAAAAGATATGTAGCATTAGAGACAGTGCTAGAGCACAAAGTGTCAAAAAGAATTAAAAAGAATACGCAAACTTACGTAAAGAAGAAACAGAAGCAGATATTTCTGATGACAAATATTTTAATTAAAAATTCACCCCCCCCAAAAGCGAGAACAACATTGAATGCCTCAAAATCTGAATAAATAAATCTGCAATATTGGCCATGGAATAAGACATTATATCCCTGCTTATATAACAAAACAGCTAGCCATGGGGCTAGCTGTCCAAAGTTCACTCATTGTCAGATTCTCCTTCAAGCCAATATAGGAACCTGTTCATCTTTTACATGATAACAAAAATTCATGAATAGGTTGAATAACCAAGAAACTGGTCATGGAAGAGGAGAACCAATTGGTGTATGGATAATCCATAAGAGAACCGCAGATGACCACAAATTTGAGAGCGATATCGGCTCTTTCAAAGTTTTTATAGATTAGATTCGTGAAAAGGTTCAGACTGTCAAAATTATTGTAATTTAAGAGGAAGATATCACACGAAACAAATTTCTTGCTCACGTTCCAGACTTCAAAGATACCACCAAAGTTCACCAAACTGTATGGTCTTCTTTATTGCTGTACAGAGTAGCTCACAGATGCCTCAGCTGTTTCTATTGCTTCTTAAACAGCCAACTTAGCTTGTGAACACAAAAATCAATTAGGGGTGCTTGACATTGGGTTTGGGCAGATTGCTATTAGCAACTTGGATATTGACATAAATGAACATTACTTATATACCTTGCCGTTTGACTCGGCTATCAAATGCAACAGTTAAATAAACTTGGAAGTGGATTTGGGAGAAAATTGTTTGGAAGATACTGTGATAAATAAATTTATCAATCGAGAGGATGAACACCTGACTGCATTAGACATAGATTCGGACACTATTTTTAACAACATCGAAGAGAACATGATCTGCAACTTTCAAAATTTTTTTAACGTCTTTTTACAATGTGTCATATACAATATAATAAAATTATTACAAAATTTGTTTAAATTACATAGGTATATAGAGCTTGGCAGAGGCGGAATTTTCCAAGCATTTTTGTCGTTTAAGTAATCACAAACTCATGTTTTTCACGTGCAAAAAGTTGATATTTCCTTCTGTGAGCATTGCAATATGTTTGGGAATTTTATTATAAAACCGCACACAATTACCAAAAAGGACCTTTTATTTGTCTTTGCTAGTCTAACACCTGGTAACGCTATTTTATAGTTATTCCTAGTGTTGTAATCGTGGTTGTCACTATTTAATTTAAATTTACTAATTTTTTTCCGAACATACATAATATTTTCAAATATATACAGACTCGGTAAAGTTAGTATATCAATTTCTTTAAAAAGATTCCTTAGAGATTCCTAGGATCTATTTCATATATGGCTCGAATTGCACGCTTTTGTAAGATAAAGATTGTCTCTATCTCAGCAGCAATACACCATACGACATAATACTGTAGAAGTACGCGAAATAAACTAGCCATGCAGTAGCTACGCCTATTAACTGTCTTATCTTACAAACTGCATAATAATATGCAGCAGAACTAAGTCTTCCGGCTAGATCATGTATATGTGGATCCCACAGTAAAGTTGAATCCATTTTGATTCTCAGGAAGACTGTCGCATTGTCAATAGAGAGTTTATCTGGGCCAAGCTTAATGTTTGGTTTAACATAAGGAACATTTGGTAAAGAAAACATTAAGCCTTTTTTGAATTTCAGTGAACCATTCAGAGGTCATAGATAACACATTACTTACACGAATGAGTTCACTATCGTTCCTATCTACTTTAAAAATCAGAGAGGTATCATCTGCGAATAAAACAATATCGCAGAAATCTTTGACCATGCAAGGCAGTTCATTAATATACGCTAGAAATAGAAAAGGTCCCAAAATTGATCCCTGCGGTACACTTATTTTTACCAAAGACCCGGAAGAAGAAATGCCATTTATGCCAACCTTCAGTAGCCTATCTGACAGATATGACTCTATAAGATTCAAAGCTTTTCCACGAATACCATAGTGTCAAAGCTTACGAATCAGAGTGCGGTGTTCTACACAGTCGAATGCCTTGGAAAGATCACAAACTACGCCAATAGCATCATGTGAACTCTCCCAGGCTTCAAGTATATGTGACATCATATGCACACCTGCATCTGTTTTGGATATACTCTTAGTGAAACCAAACTGTTTCTCATCAATATATTATGCTCATTAAAATGGGGTAAAAGATATTTGAGCAAATTTTTTTCGAATACTTTACTCAGAACAGGTAAGATGGAAATAGGTCTATAATTGAAAGGGGCAGATGCAGCCCCCAACTTCAAAATTGGAGTGATTTTACTTTGTTTCATTAAGTCGGGGAAATTTCCTCTATCAACACAAAGATTAAATATTGTTACTAAGTATGGTGCAATAATGCAAATTATAGACTCTGCCACTTTAACTGACATACCCCACAAGTCTTCAGTACTCTTTATGTTTAAACTTTTGAATGTCTTTATAATTTCAAAGTTTGTCTGTCAAAGTGTAAGTTTTAAGTGAATCTCATAAAAATTTGAGACATTTTATTTTGTTTTCATTGCAATTTTTTTGTTTCATAAAAACATTTTAAAGTTTTTTGAAGGAAAAAGATCCTACATCATTATTTAACTAAGTAATTAAAAATAACATACTAACTGGCTTCTTGAACTGTTGAACGGTTGTTTTGTTTTACTGTTTCATTAGTTTCTGTTAAATGAAGCGTTTTGAGTTCAATGTTTTATATTTCTTCATTATTTATAAAGAGTTTCGCTGAAATACTTTTGTCATCATTTTTGTTTTTACTTATTCTTAACTTTTTGCTAAAAGAAATTTGTTTAATTTTGCGTTTACCTTAAGACGTTTTATATTTTTTTGTGATTACTTAACTATAGTGGGTAGTTTAAATAATTTTATCCGAGTTATAATTGATTCTTGTGGTCATATTTGAATAATATAATGTTAATGTTAAAAATTACAAAATAAACTGTATGATTTGTATATTTTATTCATTTATGAACACTAAATCTTGTGATATTTTATGTTAAATATAACTAAATTTCATCACCTTCCACACGCTTTCATTTACTTCCAAGCAAATATCATTTCGCTCCTAGTAAAATTCATTACGCTCCAGTCGATTTTCATTACCATCCATGGGTTCATTACTTTCCTCCATTTAAAAAAAAATGTTTTTGACTTATGAAGGTGCCCTTCACAATTTACTATTCCGAATCCGCAGCTAATTTTATAAATGCAATAAAAACGTCAAAAAATCACTCAAAATAAAAATATCATAAAAGTTTTAAATCTGCACGACCCGTGATAACGACCCAATTACTTATGTATTGTTTAGAAAATACACAAGAAACATAAGTTGCCTTCTCTTAAAAAAAAAAATCATAATCATAAACCTTTTGGAGAATAATTCACGTATTATACACTCAATCATCTCAAAGTATTTAAAACAACTCATAAATGTCTCAAATAAAAATACTTAATAATCATATACATTTCTGCTATGTACTTTCAACTTACTGATCTTACTATATTTAGATAAGTATATATTTTTAAATGTTATTCGGCCATCCTTTATCTGGCAGAATGTCCTCATTCTTATGGCACTATTTACTATCAACTTCATGCTCGCGTCAGATTGGGTCTATAACTTGTAATTAATAGCAAAACAGCAGTCTGCTGGCTCTCCGAAGTTTCATAACTATGAGTACTTAATGATCGGCAGCACGCTCACTCCGAGGTTAGCAAATGATGCAGCACGCTCGCTTCTTATTCTTCTATCCAGGACAATGAAAGCAATCGGCAGCACGCTCACTCCGAAGTATCGTAAGTAGTGATTGGCAGCACGCTCGCTCCAATATCTACTTGTAGAGTGACCACTATTGGGCAGCACGCTCACTCCAATATCTGGTCAGAAACTGGTCCGAGGTCTCGTCAGTAGTGATTGGCAGCACGCTCGCTCCCACATTTACTTGTAGAGTAACCACTATTGGCAGCACGCTCACTCCAATATCTGGTCAGAAACTAGTCCGAGGTCGCGTCAGTAGTGATTGGCAGCACGCTCGCTCCAACATCTACTTGTAGAGTGACCACTATTGGCAGCACGCTCACTCCAATATCTGGTCAGAAACTGGTCCGAGGTCTCGTCAGTAGTGATTGGCAGCACGCTCGCCCCAACATCTACTTGTAGAGTGACCACTATTGGCAGCACGCTCACTCCAATATCTGGTCAGAAACTGGTCCGAGGTCTCGTCAGTAGTGATTGGCAGCACGCTCGCTCCAACATCTACTCGACACTGCCACGCTGGGCAGAAAACGGTCGGCAGCACGCTCACTCCGAGGGCCTGAAATGTTCATAAAATTCCAAAGCAGTATCTATCCAGTCGTTCTTATCAACATAAATAGTTCTGGTATGTACTTTGTACTTTAACTCCTGTCGTATATAAATATATACAAACACTTCACAAAACTTGTACTATGGGTTTCTATTGGAATGTTTTCAGTATTTGCAAGACTTTTTAAACTACATTTAAACCAGTAAAGTTACCGAAGAAAACGCATATGACTATTGTGCA
Organism: Plagodis dolabraria; assembly: GCA_963854805.1. Classification (NCBI taxonomy): domain Eukaryota; kingdom Metazoa; phylum Arthropoda; class Insecta; order Lepidoptera; family Geometridae; genus Plagodis; species Plagodis dolabraria. The sequence goes on along the minus strand of OY978443.1, from coordinate 3,591,688 downwards.
CGGTTTAGTTATTATACTGGTATTAAAGTGATGAGATCATAATAATATGTTATAAGAAGCAAGATGTGTAAATGCAATTAATCAAATAAAGATTTTACTGTCGTATCTGTACGGTTTAATTATTATCTAGTTCTCCATCTTCATTTATGAGCCCAGCTTAGGTCTGACTTAATGAAATCATTTACATCTTTATCACTACCGTGTTTCTCGAAGAAACTGCTCCACAGCTCTATTTAACTGTAGCGAAATAAGGACAAAATAGACTTAATTTGCAAGTGTCAGTATCGAATTACAACTCTTTACAACAAAAGAGTTTCCTAACAAACATCTGCATTAGGCATTGCTGAGATATAGTGTAGTTTAGGCATTCTAGGCATTTCATATTAGACGAAATATAAAAATGTATACTATTGAAATGGTAGACGTTTTTGCAGTCGCATCTTTTTATAATCGATTATTTTCAGGTTTATGGTGTCAGTTTTACGAAGAAAATATTATACACTTAGATAATTTCGATTTACCCACACATTTACATTAAATATTCATTTAATGTATAGTTAACTCTTTAATATAATAAAACTTAACAAATTGCTCCTTAATATATTTATAAATCCGTTTCCAGTATTATTTTTAGCAAATGATTGCACTATATTTTGAAACCACATAGACCCTTCTTAAAACATGCGGACCTTTGGTTTTAATAGTTTATTTTTGTGAGCATATTTTTATTTTTGTGGTTTTCGCTTTTACTAAACTCAAATAACTAGAAATTATTTCTTACAAATAGTGCCATCTCAAAAATATACAGTCATGGGAAAATCAGTATTCATTTAGTAGAATCAACTTAGAAAAATGTGGTTTTGAAGAATGTGTAGATTTCAGGTCACAGATAGCTCAGTCAGTCAGAAACATTTATTTTGTGCCTTGAACAGTCTCGTTCTGTAGAGAAGGTAGATTTGACATAAGCACGATAAGAGGTAGAACTTTTTACTATAAGTAAGGAGTATATGAGGAACTAGTAAGTTTTGTAATGAATCGGCATGAACTTTTCCATTCAAGTCAGAATTTACATAAAGAGCGAAGAACCTCATCACAGAAATATTTTGAACTTTGTTTCTTTATAGGATATTATATCTAGATAACTTATGTATGCTTATTTTTTTTAACTGTAACTTTATTTGTTTTGTCCAAATTTATTAAAAGATTAATAGATGTCAACCATTTAATAATATTTTGTAAAGCTAAATTTGTCTCTGGTTCAGATTGCTTTTAATTTTCACATCGTAGCGTTTTCAGGTCTCTTGAAAAACGCCACTGCATTGATTTGGTTATCTTTTGGGATAGTTCGACGCCCAAACTTGAATTTCGTAGCGATATCAAATCGTTTCGTATCGTTTGCTCATAGAGTTTTTGGCTACAGATATGATACCTAGATACCCCCCATATTGAGGTTAGTGAAATATTGTTGCCTATTCAATCTGTCAATTTGAGCTTCCTTTAACGGAATTGGGTATTTATCCTTGGTTGTGCTTTTATTTCAAGCCATGTCATCATAACATAATTAGGGTCATCGTTTTACCCAAGTACTCCCACAATGGAGCTCGAATGTTCACTTACTGATCTTCGTATAATTTTATTCGCGCTGAGATATTCAATCACGCATTCACCTTTGTCTTTCCGGTCAGGATTAAAGATATGGTCTGAATAACAACAGGGGTTTTGTTTTTAATTTTATAATATAGTATATTATGCATATCTGTTAATCTGTCCTAATTCTGCAGTAGGGAACGAAAAATACCCTTACTTTCGTTTATCAGCTGCGTCTAATATCATCTAGATCGTAGTCTGCCTTCAAACTTCCCAGGTTGATCGGCAAATCCGTGGTTTTTTTTTTTTTAAATCACGAATTCGAGTTTCAATAGCTTTCTTACAAGCTGCAATTTGATTGTTGTTGATGAAGCCCAAAAATAGATATATTTGCATACCCGTCAACGAAACAATAAACTCCAGAAACAATAAGGTATTCAAATCCAGATAAGGTATTTAAACATGCTTCAGATGTAAAATACAAGCTAGCTTGCCATGAGCAATCTTTAGCAAGTACTTTAGAGCAACCATTACGTTTTTGACGTCAATTGAATTTTTGATGGTTATTTGCACCGGCCTTTCAAATGACTTTTCCAAATTGTTTTTGTATCATCTTTATAGACTCATAAATTAGGAAGATTATTAGTCAGTTTTATTTCGTCTCCAATTAATATACATTCACTACCAAGATCCATTGAAACCTTTACATCCCGACAGTACAAGAAAACATATTTTTGGTACTTTTCGTTTGATGATACTAGAGTTTCTATTTTAAAATGCTTTTAATTGGATCCAATCCGTATCTTGTCTGCTTTACTAGAATGTTTTCACACTAAGTTGAATCGTGACGCATTCATAAACACTTTCCACGCCCAATAAGAACTCGTGGATAGTTTTACCTTAAAACGAGTCGCATCGAGACACCTTTGCTTACAGTTTGACGCACTCCCGACTGGCGTTTGTTTATTAGGAACTAGTATATAATGACGGTGTGAATGTTCAAGTTACCCTGACATACTTCTTAGCGTGACATTTTCCTAAGATAAATAAGAACATCTTCAGGTTCCTCAGAACACAGTCTTTGTGCATTCATCCGTACGTTACTGTACTGTACTTTGTCACTGTCTACTGCTACTGTACTTTGGTTAAAGGAGCCTACTGTTTTTTTCGGTTATTTCACAATATAAAATAATGAGATAATTGTATTCATCAATTATTTATGCCATTTATCTCTAAGCATTATCTTATGAAGATTTTCATTATTCTTTTCACACTGAAAAGCCTTTATTCTGAGCCGCTCCAAGAGAATTAAACACTAGTTAGGCCATCATACCAACGTCAAATGAGGTATTGAATAATAAATAGATTATTTTGGACATGAATGCAGGAATAATATTCTGACCCGAAAGACTTGGGAACAACATTTTTTACCTCTAATCGCCACGACTAACTGCGGCTGTAATTATTGTTTACTCTTGACTAAGAATATTATTATATGTTCTAAGATAAAAATTAAGGATTTACGGTGATCTTCCAAACGTTTCAATCTTAGAAAGAGAACACTTAGGCCAGGTTTCCTAGCGCTAAATGAAATAAGGTTTTTTCGTCTATGTATTTAGTCTCATCTTAACGATTTTCTATTTGACAAAGATGATGGACATAAACATAAAAAAATTTTTCGTGACGTCTAAATCACATTCTAGAACGACGTCATCCGACACAGAGTCAGCCATGCCTGTGGCGTAATTGGTTCATTGGTTCTATAGTTACTGTTTTGTACTTAGTCAAGGAAAAACACTGTCATAATTACTTAGAAAGATAATTGCAGTTACAGACAAAACATTATTACATAATAAATAAAATAACAAGACAAACAATATTACGTATAATCTATCTTACATTTTCTTAACTTGCAGTAACTTTGTTTCTTAATCATTCGTCTATATATTAATGGGTATTCAAAATCATTTACATGACCAACAATTAACTAAACGCAGGTCAAACTGTATGTTGATTTATAAGAGCAACTACTTTAAAAATATTTCGCAAATGATAAATAAACGGTCGCGTTTATTTCTTCTGAAATCTTTGGGTTATTTGCTGGCCCTAAATACTGGCCTTGAGTACTGTCACTATCCGTTCAATATAATCATGTATTTTCCTTCATTATCTTATATAATACCAACTAACTGATATGATAACTAATCTGCTGTGTTATGTCATTAACACTCTTGTTCTAAAAACTTATAGATTTTTTAGATTGAACTCACCAGATTTTTAATGCAGATGGCAGACGTCAGTTGTTCGTGCCTTACTAGCACGTTTTTTTGATGCAGTGGGTGTTGGTTGCGTTGTCACTTCTGAAATGTAAAAATAAATTACTGTATTAATTTGTACATGACATTATTGACAATTATGTTACAAGTACAATCCACTTCGTAAGCTGTTCTAGAAAAGAATCCCCTAACTTTCCCGCGTTTTTCTCCACGTCACACACATGCCATTCATTGACGCTAGAGGCGCCGTAGGCGCGTCACAGATAACTCTGAATGATTTCTCACGACCATAGACTCACAATGCAATACTAATATGGAGCGCTAACACGTGTAAACGTGTTGAAAATTGTGGATATTATTTTCAGTTTAATCAATTAAACTGCGGGTTCCGGAAAAAAAATCCTCAAAACATCATCTACAATATTGTTCTGAGGTAATTTTTTTGTAAAATGTATAAAGAAAGTTATAGAGTAAAAAATATATTTTTGCTTATAACTTCTTTAATATTTAATTTAGGGCACAAAGTTATATACGTACCATATTTATAGGCAAAACAATTTGCTACAAATTATTTCCTAACGAATATTTTGTCAAACGCTTAGTTTCTGAGATATCGCAAAATACGTGTTTTCACCCCTTTTTCCAAGATGGCGGCCGGGGGACAAGGGTGGCGACCCCACAAACTGGAGGTTAAGCTTCTTCTATAGACCCCCATACATGTCTCAAAAATAAAATTGCGTGCTCTAAAAAATGCAAAGCTCATGTAACTTTTCAATGGACTATAGTTATAGGTGTGCTAATGTTAGTCAATGAGAGGTTTAATATTAGGTTCATTTAAGTCTACTTTCTATGTAAACTGTAAAGATGCGAAATGAATTTACAAAGTTACATAACATTCCACATTATTTATCAAAAATAAATAACACTTCAAAAAGGATCAAAATGTTTTATTCCATGCGACATCGTCTTTGACCGCTCGATCCTTGCTAACGGTGTGCTCGTGTGCGCCGCGCTACGATAAATGCCTAAATTTGAACGATAGCGCAAGGCGTAAAGACTCTTAATATATATATCCTGCTGGACGTTGGCCTACCCCTTCCGTCAACAAAGTTGGTATTTTACAGTACATTAGGCGCTTATCAAGCCTCCGATGATATTCAGGGCGTTTAGATGGTAACAATTAGATATACCTAGGTATTGTTTGGGGGCTTTTATTGCATCTTTGTAGTCTCTTTTGGCTAATGGGAAAGTTGGAACGATGGAGTGCGCTTGTGATGCCATTGTGGCACGAAGCCAAAACAAAAAAAAAATAGATACTGACGCCTGTCACTGTCAACTGTCAAGTGTCAATTCTTCTTGGATTGGGTCATTGACCGCAACTTCACCGAATCAAGTTTGTTCTAGCGACGCTTACGCATAAATTTAAATAAAAAATAATTTCTCACTGGAATAAATCAGAGCAGACATTACATTATAAGGAAACGCTGACAGCCACCGTTATTTGCGGCAAAAGGAGGAACACATTTACACAAGAAAGACGCAGAGTATACTAGGCATTGTGGCTATGTTTGGAGGCTACAGGTTAGTGCTAACTTCCTTTCGCTCCCGAGGCCGTTCCATTTTTGTTTCCCCGCATCCCCATATGGTGGATTTACGAGCCATCATAAAGTTTGGTCAACTTCAAGCCATATTTTGAACCAGTAAACTTCCCGCCTTGTGTTGTGTTCCGCACACAATCATAGCACAATTGTTTTCTTACAATAGTATATCTTGCTCATACGCACACCCCTCGCATATAATAAAACCAAAGTGGGCTAAAATTGCCACTTTGACTAACCACCATTTTATAGACAACTTGACACGTTGCTTTGCATTTCACAAACTTGGCAATTACTTAATAATTTGCCAATCTCAATAATGGCAGATATAAAGCGTAAGATAAATGAATCCGAAAGAAATGCTATTTTCGAACAACTTAGTTCAATGTCTTCTGTTACCAAGAAAATTTCACAGGCTGATATGCAAAAAACAGGATTTTTTGTGTAAGTCATCAAATGTTGAGAAACTTTATGATCAATTTGATAAGCTATGTGATGAATATTATACACTAAGCTTGAGGGAGATAATGAAAACAAATTAAATAATGGTCAATGGTTAGCATTTGGAAACTTGTACCTATGCTGCAGTCAAACACTTCAGAACCCAGCTACATACCAGAATGCTCACATGAGCGTTCTGGTTCTTCTACACAATCTAAGAAATAAGCATCATGTGATATAGTTCTCCCCTGCTGTGAGTTGCCTATATTTGATGGGAAAAGTGAACACTGGCCTTTGTTCTATGAAAGTTTCAAAACCAATATACACAATTATCGTAAATTATCAAACACTCAAAGATTCAATATGTAGTTTGTCAATTGAAAGGTAAGGCCTTATTTGTCTTTGCTGGAATATTACCAACTGAGGAGAAGTATGTAATTATGTATTTGGCAAGGTTTAGTAGATAAGTATCAAAATAATAGATATTAAGCTGCCGTTTATCTGAACAACATTTTTGAGTTGAAAAATGCTTCTAGTGGTAATAATAATCAATTGAATGAATTTATTGAAAGATCTTCATTCAACGCTTTAAAACAACTTTCTATACCTGATTTGGCAGATTTTATTTTTTTACTTCATGTAGCACAAAAGAAGTTGGACTGTACCCTAATCCAAAACTTTGAGTTGTCTATGCGTGACAAGGAAATTCCTATGTGTAGTGAACTTCCTACGCCAGCTTATAAAAATCGTTGAGAGAACTGATGTCCAAAAGTGATCTATGCCACGTACCAATTGAAATGTGAATTCTCATTCCTTTGCATTAGTTGATGGGGAGGTGCAGGTTGGTAAAACAATGTTAAAAGCTGTGTAAAAGTGACTCCCACTTACAGATTTACATGTGCCCAAAATTTAAAATATGGATGTGAAAGACCACTTTGATTTTAAAAGAAGTAAAAAATTGTGTACCAACTGCTTGAGTTGTAAACATTTAGTCAAGGAATGTAAGTCAAAATCAACTTGTAAACATTGTCAACTGAGACACCACACTATGCTACATTTTGATGCATATAAAAGTAAAGTAGACCATAGTAGTAATATCACTCACAGTCACACTGCTGCTGTTTACAGCAACTTAAATACTGCAAATAGTAGCAGTTCATTTACTGCTGCCCTGATTGAAGACACACATTTATTTCTTCCAAATCATCAGACTCAGACACTCAGTGAAAACAAACAAAACTCAGTAACCCTGGCTTCTATACCTACTCAACATTCTGTAAATAAGAAAACCACTGTACTGCTTTCCACTGCACAAGTTTATGCTATTAAAAATAATGAAAAAAATGTTTGGTGCGTTGCTTGTTGGAGCCTCTCAAAATCATGTTATTAGTTTAGACAGTTGTAAAAGACTTAAACTTAAAATCATACCGCTTGGTGATTCTCACATAAACACAATAGGTTCCAACTCAACACAAATTCTTGGATATGTATACCTGACCATACAATCACACTACACTACATACATATGTTTATAATTTAAAATTTTTAGTTGTTCAGCATATTTTGAATAAACTGCCAACTTCATATATTGATATATTGTCAATGACACAGATTAAAAATTTACCTCTTGCCTCTTGCTGTTGACATTATATTGGGTGCACAATTGTTTCCATACCTACTGCATGGGGGTTGCCTGTCTTCACCTCCACTTTCTTATGGTGCCAACACAAGCTATGATACTGGCAAGACTGCTTTTGAAAATTCCGCACAAAACCCCGCATTCGCCGCAACTGGTTTAAAGGCTTCGGATAGCCTTTCTAACCGCTCCGTTACTTCCGCGCTTGATTCCGTACCTTTTGAAAATTCCGCAAAAAACTCCGCATTCGCTGCAACTGGTTTAAAGGCTTCGGATAGCCTTTCTAACCGCTCTGCTACTACCATGCTTGATTCCGCACCTTTTAAAAATTTCGCCCAAAGTCCGCATTCGCCGCAACCGGTTTAAAGGCTTTGGATACCCTTTCTAACCGCTCTGCTACTTCCATGCTTGATTCCGCACCTTTTGAAAATTCCGCCCAAAGTCCGCATTCGCCGCAACCGGTTTAAAGGCTTTGGATACCCTTTCTAACCGCTCTGCTACTGCCGCGCTTGATTCCGCACCTTTTGAAAATTCCGCATTCGCCACAACTGGTTTAAAAGCTTTGGATAACCTTTCTAACCGCTCTGCTACTTCCGCGCTTGATTCCGCAGCTTTTGAAAATTCCGCATAAAATTCCGCATTCGCCGCAACTGGTTTAAAAGCTTCCGGTAGCCTTTCTAACCGCTCTGTTACTTCAGCGCATTAAATTGCGATTCTGCATCTTTAAAACATTCTGCACATAAGTCCGTTTCTGCCGCGACTAAGATCCTAAAATTAAGGTTTTCGCATCTGGTTCTACGCGTCAATCGCTTATTAAGAAATTCAGTAGTCACACCGTGCAATCGCCTACCGCTCCTGCTTATCCGCTTCCAGTTCTCGAGACTACGCTCCGAGGTACCGGTTTATCCGCCTTACCATGCTGACGTCGCCTGGTCCTTCGGTCCTGTAACAAATGATGAGTTGAATAGTTTGTTTAAAAGTTTGACTAAGTTTTGGGAAACGGAAGAAGTATTGACACGTTTGGTTGATAATACTGACGAAATGGAATGTGAGGAAATGTATGCTTCTTCAGTCGCTCGCGACCCGCACTCGGGCCGATTTATTGTTTCGCTTCCGCTTAAATCAGATCGGACTGTATAGGAAACTCATATTTAGTCGCTAAACATATACTAGCCGCTCTTGAACGTAAGTTCAGAGTAAATTCAGATCTACGCCATGCATATAATGACGTCTTAACTGAATATATAGAGAAGGGATACTTATCTGAAATACCCTATTCACCTGCAGCTATTCAAAAGGGTTATTTGATTCCGTAGTGATCAGACCCGATAAAATCACGTCGAAAACCAGGATTGTACTGGATGCTATAGCCCGGCTAACTCGTGCGCGACCGTCCCGCGGGGTGACAGACGGTGGCGGGGACGAGGTAGCGCGTCATTCTAGCACACGGCTACACACGAAGAGAAGTTTGCCAGGATAAATCTTGCGATAAGTTGGACGTACTTGTGACGTAATATAGGAAAATAAAAACATAGAACTACTTTTATTGTTTATAATTTTTTATTGTGCCTGAGGACAAATTATTAGGAAAACTAAAATTATGTTAGATTGCTTTTATTATAAATCAATTTCCATATCACTTTCATGTTCACTCTCTGTTTGATCTTCTTCATCATTTTCGTCGTTTTCATTCAATTGAATTATGAATTTAAAAAGATAAAAATGTACTATAAAAATATAAACAACTTCACATACAATGACCTGATTCCGAGAATTATAGCTTGAGCACTCTGACCAGTTAAAGCAATAGTAATCGATTATGTTAATAAACAATAACGTACCTGTCCATTTCATCGTCACCGTCGATAGAGTATCTATCTGAATTATAATATTGGTCCTCGTTTTTTATGACGTGATTTTCACAATCGCGCCACTGTCCAACCGAATAATTAGAAAAAAGCAATTCTAAAGCTTTTAACTTTTCATCTAAGTTCGAATCAATGGAAGTCCTTGCGAGCTCGCCTTTTACGTACCCTCACACGAGTTCAATGGGATTTAAATCCGGATGGTATGGGGGTAAGCAAAGCACGATATATCCATTTTCCTTTAATATTTTATCAATTTTGTACTGTTTCTCCGTGTTTTGCTCATTAATTATCTTAATTAGATCACATTTACGCATAGCGCTATCATCTAACCACTGCTGCATTTCGCTTTTCAGGGTACTCATTGTAGGTTTTTTGTCGATCTGAGTGCTATGGTAAGCGGCTTTGTCCATTACAATTACAGAATTCGGAGGAATGTTTGGTAACAGTTTTTCATCGATCCACTTTCGAAAATTTGTGGCATTCATCTCTCCATGATAATCACCGGTCTTAGAATGCGATTTGAACATCAATAAAGCATTAGGTACAAAGCCATTGCGACTGCCAGCGTGTACAATTACAATACGAGGTCCTTTACCGATGTTTTGCATAGCCCCGCGTTCTGTATCAGACTGCTAGCATTTTCGTGTCACGTGATTTTTATTCACGTAGGTTTCATCAAGGAAAATTATTGACTTACCCTCTTGGCGGTACTTTTTAATGTCTCTGATGTAATGCCACCGCAGGCGCATTATGTCGTGACGTTCAATTAATAGTTTCCTCTTTGACTGGCATGTTAAATATTTGAAACCAAGCCTACGTATTGTCCGCCTCAAGTATTCACGTGAGCAATGAAGTATATTGTCTTGTTTCAATCCCACATTCAATTTTTTCAACGACGGGATACATTTTTGACAGTATACCATTGTGTAATTTTTCTTTGTATGAAACCTTCCGTAAAATTGTCGATTTCAATCCTTTTTTTTAGGAAAACGGTTTTCCCGTGTGCTTCCATGATTCTAGCTTCTTTTACATTTTTTTTAACGCTGGTTTCAGACAAACCTGTGGCTTCAGCAACAGTTTTTGCTAAATTAATGTCGTTTGCGTATTCGGCCGAAGTTTGGTAATTTTTTCGCCTCTCAAAAAATTGGTACTTTTTATGTACAACTTCCTTAAGTTGTCTTGAGATAGCCTTACTCATCCTGAGACCTTAATCTCATGTGTGTCGAACTCTTACGTAGTACGGAATATCAAGCACGTGTTGCCGCTTCGACTGCGCAGCCGAGACTGCGTATTTGACGCGCAGATGCACGCGTTTCCCTTCCCCGCCACACCACCCGCTACCCGCTGACATCATGGGTACCTCGTCCCCGCCATCGTCTGTCACCCCGCGGGACGGTCACGCACGAGATTGCCGGGCTTTAGCGCTGTAACAGATAAGAAAGTATCTCTAAACAATATTTTGCACACGGGTCCGAATTTACAACCAGACTTGCTCGCACTTCTTTAAAATTTAGACTTCTACCGGTCGCTGTTACCGCAGATGTTCAGCAAATGTACTTACGCATATTGGTAATTGAAAACCATCGTAAGTATCATAAAATACTGTACCGATTTGACGAAACCGAAGATATCAGCTTATTTCAATCCTTTGGACTTCGGTGTAGCCCGTTTTTAGCTATGCGCTCAATTCGTCAACTAGATGCTGAACAGAAGTGCACGGTAAAATACCAGAAGGTGAGCAGCAGCGTCTGCTGAGGACCAGATATCATAAAGTGCGATCCTAAGACGCCTGCCAAGCGTGCGGATTATGGAAAACCCCTGCTTAATGGGGGAGGCTTTGTTCAGCAGAAGATAATCCAGCTGGTACAGGATTGAGGTACAGCTGGATAAACTACTAAATATTTCCAAGGAGCAGAGGCAATTTATGTCCTGTGTTGTCCAATTTGTTGTTATAAGATGAATACATTTAAATGTGTCTTCTAAGACACATTGTACTTACCAAATAAAAATATGAATCATTTATAGGCTTTAACCAAATCAACAAACATATTTTCTTGCTCCGACTAATGTTTGTTGATTTCGATACAATAGGTTGTTGCGATGCGGAATGTCAATAGAAAGAGGCTTCACTTACGGCTGGCTGGTTCCTCATAACAATTTTATAGCTTGATATTTTATTCATAGACGAAAAAGAATATATATATTCACGCCTTTACAAGAACCTCAGAAGGGATAAATAAATAAACACTTGTGCGTTTAGATACCTTTGTCAGCAGAAACAGTGATGGCTCAGATGGACCTACTGACATAAAGGCACTGCAGCGCAGTAGGTGGAAAGGCAATTTAGCATACGTATTCCCACCTGATTAGCTCTCACTATCATATAGACATAGACATACCTTTATTTGTGGCAAAAACACATACACAAAGATAATATACCAACATAAAAATAAAAGTAGGTACTAACCTACTTGATTATAGTCTTTGCCACAAGCCGGCCCCAACTCAGCGTAATGCTGGTTGCGAATAACCAACGCTGGTCTTCCGTTGGGGAAGGCAGGTGACGTCACGCACGGTATAGACAACGTACATTCAGTTAGTATAACTTTTGCATAGATATTCACACAAAGAAAAAATCAAAAAAATTATAAAAAGACAGTCAAAATAAAACTAAGTTCTTATATTAGTTACAAATCTGCAAAATTAACTAAACATATGATTTGTTCATTTATGCCGGCAGTATTTGATCAATTTTAAATAAATAAAATAGAAAATGAAGAAAATTATTGCGATTAACATTATGACATACCTAGGTGTAACTAAAAATTATATAAATTTGAAATTATATTATGGTTTTACAGAAATAGTAATGTTTGATAACAAAACAAAAGCATGTTTAAATAGATTATATGGCACTGGTGTCCTTAATTAGAAGTTCTTCGCTGTTTTGATGCGCATATAAAAATATTTTAAGTTTTAGTTTAAAACCATGTATACTTTGCATGTTCCTTATTGGCGGAGGGATGTTGTTCCAACACTTAGACGCAGCATAGCGGAAACTTCCTCTGAAGGTGACTGATCTATGCCGCTCTGTTACGAGCTGCGTTGAGCATTGGCAGGACTGTAGGGACTTGCGGCTAGCCTTCCATGACAACTTATCATATAAAAAGTCGGTTCTCTATATTTTAAGACGCCGAACAGTAAACAAGCCAAATGAAGCTTTTGGCGATGCTTTATTTTTAAAAGTAAGTGTTTGTTTAGAAATGGGGTCACATGTGACCTCAACGGAATGTCAAAGCAATAACGTGCACAAGCGTTCTGGACTTTTTGTATCAACTTTTGTGTCTTGACCAAAAGTCTTGGACCAAAAACAGTGTCCATATAATTTAATTTCGACATAACCAATGACTCTACTAATTGAATACGCAACTCTTCTTTTAAATATGGCCTCATTTGGTACAATACTTTTAATCTATAAAAACAATTCTTAATGCAATTACCGATGTGTTTTGTGAAGTATGCTATCAGTTACATCGAGTAATGCGGTAGTAGTACTACGCCCTTTTCTAAAACCCGATTGCACTTCAGGCAAAATTTTATTAGTTTCGATGAACTCAGTTAACTGTGTACATACCGCCTTTTCCAAAATTTTCGATATAGGATATCTGTCACCAAGCAAAAGCTGTGTGTTACGGAATCTGTCCCAATAATACGTATAACTAATATCACTAATTAATAATTATAGAAAACCGCATTGTACCTATTCTACCCACAAAAGTAACTAGGAAAAAATAATAAAACACTAATCACAAATAAGGTCGTTATCATCAGGGTACATTGTGGTTAAAGGATATCCAACTAAAAATAATTAGGGATATAAAATGTTGCCTCTTCTTCTAATTTCAACAGTTATTTGTGAAAAGTATCTATTTGACTTTGAATATGGCATTTACCCTTCGAAATTAATATAATACATCAATACACAAAATCACTTTTGGAATGTCAATTTTATGCTGAAATGTTTCGCTGCGGTCGCTTGTACGAGGAAATTAAAAAAGTTTTGTCATATCCAACAAAATATCACAAAAGTATTTTAATAATTTTAACACTAGTGTTTGTCCTCAGCTTTACCCGAGCAGAATTCTCGGTCGTGGCTTGATAGAGATATAAAGTATTTTTGACATTATCTTAGTCAAATGTAATAGTTCTGATCATCGTTTCTAATACTAGCCATACACATCGAGTTTACTGTCAAGTTTGCAGTGGATTCGAAACGGAGTCCATTTAACTTGACGGTGTATAGCTGTCAGTGCACATGACGAATTAATTTGAAGTAAAAATTAAAATTCCAACGACGCACGCGCGTGTTTCGCTATGTTGCAGAGTACAACGCGCTGCAGAAAAGTTCTCAGCGCGCTTATTGGTCTTTACAAAGTCGAGCCAAGTTAGAGGCAACTGCAAAAAAAAGGTTCTAGTTTTTTCTCCCAGTTTCCTTAATTGCGAGCAATAAGCTTAGGACGGGTTACGCATCGTCGTCAGTCATTGGTGTGGCGTCATACAAACTAGATGGTAATCTTAATCGTGAGTGGTGTGTAATGGATGCACTGTAAACTGAAAGCCGCTTCAAATCCACTGTAAACTTAATAGTTAACATAATAGTGTATGGTCTGCATAACAGTATATTATCTGTTTCTAATAAAAGCTGAAAAATCTTAACTGGCGTGAAGTATTATAAAGGTTTCACAAAGAGCGAAACTAGGAGGTGCGCTAGGTTTCTGTTGGATGACCACCATAAAGCGCGATCCGAGCAAGCGAAGCGTGCGGCTGGGGCAGTGGCCAGCGATGTGAAAACTGACCAGCTACAACTAGTATAGCTGTCCCTGATAAAATACACCAATAAATTCGGAGTGTTGGCTTTTCATGTTTATTGTAAATGCATATGACCGGGCTTGAAAAGTAAGACCAGTAGTAGCTGACTAAAATGTTATGTATATTTTAATTAGAAACATAATTAAAATCAGTTTGCCGTTTTAGAAGTAAGTGATTCTAAATATACACTGTCGGATAAAGACTAATAATTTAAGATTCCAAATTTACGAGGGGAAACTTTTGTTAAAAGTTTGTAGTCATGTCGGGATTCAACTCCACGTCATCCACAATCAACGTAAGTTGAACTATAGCATTAAAAAACATAATCTGCAGATTAATAATTATATAATCCGCAGAGCATGCGTTATTGCAAACATAAAAATATTAATATTGAACTATAGCTTTCGCTCCATCCTTTACGATGGTTAAAGAACGAGAGGAAAAATTAGAGTTATGAGTCACTGTCATGTTAGCACAGTCGGTCAGAACATATCGCGGCTATAGGGTTGGATGACGCGGGTTTGAATCCCACACATGACTATAATGTTTCCTCTTATAATTCTGTAATTTAACCCGCAAAGCATGCGTTATTGAAAAAATAAAAATATTAAAATAATTTAAGATTAAGTCAACATTAAATTATATTATGGACAAAATCTGGTGGATTTATCGCTGAGAATGTATCACGGATTACATACATCAAAGACTCCATTAGTTTTGATATTCGTAATTCCATAAATAAAAGAATACCTTACATTACTAGGATTATGAGAAAGCTTCTAAGTTAACTCCCTTACTGTAAGACTAAGTAGTTAGTAAGATACGATACTAAGAACTTCAGAATATTACGACTGGAGTGCTGGTTAAGTGCCATACTGTAATAACTTAATCTGTATCTACTGAATAAGTCTTTAATATACCACTCATATATGTGACAAGCTAACTCATTTTAATGATATATTGTTTCCGTAATAATACATATTTTCAATGTAACAATAATGTAATAATTATAAGCATTTATTTTTCTTTCACAAAGGTTTTCTTAACGTTTTGACTTTTAGTATTTTAGATAACGTAGTATTTATAACTAATACTTAGCTAAATAAGCAAAGATCAAAAAACGTCTTCAAAAATGCTTTGTGGAAGACGGGTGCCGAGGTCAGATTAAAAAAAATACTTGTGTCACCAGCGATCCATACCATAGATTTGAAAAAAAATACGGCATAAATTATTAAAAGTTTTAGACAACAACGCAACTTTTTCTGCCAAAATATTGTGGGTAGGCACATAGTTTCAATACCTATACCAAAGCAGATAGTAATGTTTCGACCTATATCTAAAATAAAGGGATTTAAATACTACTTCATTTAGGCCTTCGATCTTCAATCTCATGCCTAAAACCCGTCTCGATTGTAATAAACAACTTCGCGCACTTGTTGCATAATGTAGGTACTATTGGGTCTCTAATATATGTAACACAGAACATGTATTGAAATAATTTATCAAATAACATATTCAAGGGATAAAATATAATGTTAAGGCGATAAACGTATTGTCCTAGATCATTTTTACATTAATGTTGATTAATGTGAAGGGCATCGTCTATGCGAGCATATGCCCGAAACCTAGGTGGACAATCTCAGCTGATTATTATATATTACCATACTAATTATACATTAATAAAAAGTATTGAGGATGATGGTAAAAAGTGTCCAATGTGGTTATGTAAAACCCTAAACTATCTAGTATCCAACTTTCAAATCAGCCGTTTCAGCGTGAAGCAAATACAAACACACACACACCTACATCCTCACACACACCCATTCACCCTAACACAATATTTCTCATAATAATTGTATGATGTGTAACTTTGTACTGGGACATCCATTTTGTAACATTGTTTGTTTCAGTACGTCAAAGTTAATCCCATGTGTATTACATAAACATCGAAAGAGCTGTTTTTAAGTAACGCTAAATGAACATAAAATGTATTAGCTAATATGCCTATACAATGTGGCTGACTTAGTAACTATTGCTGATGGTGACTAGTAATGTGAGAAAGAACACCGATAAATTTTCTTTAAAAAAATATAGACCGAGGCGAGTTCTTTTAATCTAAGCTACCAATAATAAAAATTCATTTCATAGACACCTTATATTCTTATTTGCTTAATTGGCCTTAGTTTTATATACAATCATCAACAACAGCCACAATGTTCACCTTTGGAAAAATGCCTCCCTCATAAAAGGAGCTGCTATGATCCCCATACTTAGCAGGCGTCTTGGGGATTAATACCAATATAAGATGGCATTTATCAAAAAGCGCTGCTACATACAATAATACATCTTCTGTTATTTTTCCTTTTATCGCCCTTCCTTTTATACCACTCCCACAGTAAGATATGGGAGGCTGCTATATAATTATATATAGTCTGGCTTCCACGTGGAAAACAAATATTAAGAAATACAATACAGTCCGTATAAAAAAGCAACAGGCAAGAGCCTGAGGTGAGGCATTAAGACGATCGTCCTTAGATGATTTAATTTTCTCCAATTACAAGGTATCCTCATATTCATTAATCATTTTATCCCTTTGAACCTAAAGAGATATTAATTATATTTTCAACTGTTTCCAGAAGACTAATGAATCTTTCATTTCTACTCACTTTGAAGACAAATTCCGTAAACATTTGAGTTGAACAAATTTGAAGTTGAAGGGTCTGGAAGGGGCAAGTTTCAGAACTCCAGATTTGTCAATTTTAGTATCAATTTCATGGGTTTACAGAGCTGATTTAAAGTTGCCATCTTAAGTGGATTTCTATAAATTCTAATCATAGCTATTATTGTGATGATAACAGCGATACTGTTCTTAGAGAAGACCAAGTATTATAAAGAAATTAGTGAAGAATAAAAAAAATATGAATTTAATACAGAATATGATAAATGTTAATACTCTTATTTAAAATTTTGCCAGTTATTGTTAAAGTTGATTACTTAATTAGGTTGCAAAATTTGCTGCAAAGACATGTATTAAATACCTAGAACTTACAATTATCCTACCCGTCAAACATCTAAGCCCCAGCTTAATGTAAAAACTAGTTATATACAAAACTACTACCGTACTATCAGTGAAATATTTTGTGCCGAGATCGTCAATCCAACCAGCTATCCCTTCCCTCTCGACCATTCCGTTATATGCATAAAGAGTTAAGCTGCCATTTGATTTATGATTATTATTAAAAATAAAACAATCCATTTTGATAAACTAATCAACAGTAAATAATTATTTTATTATAATTAAAAAAATAATTATTAATAACTTGTTATAAAGTAAACAAAAGTGAAAAATATACTCACGATACTTCTCTCACGATACTCAGAGTAGAATGGAATGTAAGTGTATTGCAAAAAACTGCCAGTCACCCTTTCGTTTGTGCCCTTCATACCATCTGCAATCTTTGATTTCTTAATTGTTTATATGTACCTGGGGCATTATTTTGTCTTTGTGTAGGAAGTCAAATTTTTAAAAGATGTCAATATATTTTTATGCCTGATAGGTTAGCTTTTGACCACTATCTCACCTGATGGTAAGTGATGATCTGGTCGAAGGTGTTGTTCAGGCTAACCTAGAATAACTGGCTCTCAACGACTGCTGCCAGAACACACCGTCAGTTGCTTGGCGAGAGATTTTCTACTTGAGGGTGGTTGCTAGCCAGGCGTATGTGTCTTTATAGGACGCTTAGCTCTTTCCTAGCTATACCCGCCAATATGAAAATAATGTAACGTAAGTAAATATGTACCTACCACTATTTTATTTCAGATAACCGCTTTCTTTACAGAACCATAAAACATAATAATACTACGGAACGTATCATCTTCATCACTCCAGTCAAAATAAAATAAGTCCTAATAAATCAAGAGTGATGATTTATTAGGACGAAAGTATAGTTAGAATTCACTATACTTTCACTAATAAAACAAAACAAAAACAAATATTAGTTGCATTTTCAGATAAGGAAGTGAACCAAGACATTTCTGGGATTACGAATTTGGATTGCTGACACCGACCGAAAGTCCATAGATCTGTTATTGACACACGCAAACTGACATTTACGAACAGGGTCAATCCTTTTTCTGTAAACCGAACTCCCAACGATAGAATGCTAACACAGATATAAATTTAAATCTCTGGATAGCTTATTGGCATAACGGTACCCGAAAATAAATTGCTTATTTGATCTTAAAATAGATTGGGATTGATTTCGTAAGCAAATGGCTATACAACATGGCAGTCGATATGCTATGTTACAGGCTTTGGGCGGCCTGAAAAATCCGGGTCTTGATCTCAATAACCTCAAGTAGATTTTGAAGCAATGATAGCTCAGCGGTAATAAGTATTGACTGCCGTACCGCAGGACCATGGTTCGATGGCCACCGACGACTTTATTTTCACCGCATGGTGAAAAGGCGTAGAAAATATATCGTCGAGCACCTAAACACAGAGTTATATTTTAAAAAAATTACAAATTTACGAGAGAAAAAAATTATAGTCATGTGCGGTATTCGAACCCACGTCCATCCACCCCTTTAGCCGGGGTATGCTCTAACCAATTGAGCTAACATGACACAACAATTGGTTAGAGCATACCCCGGCTAAAGGGGTGGATCGACGCGGGTTCAAATCCCGCACATGACTATAATTTTTTCTCTCGTAAATTTGTAATTTTGTAATGTAATTCGCCTAGCAGGCGTCATTGCAAACTTAACAATATTAAAAACAGAGTTATATTGTTGTAAAGTCTCATGTGCCGATAATTTTACTGGCTCTCAAGGATCGCCACCGGAACACACTGATAGGTGCTTGGCAACAGATTTTCTACTTGAGTGTGGTTGTTAGTTGTTGCCAGACGAGCAATCGCAAAATGCACTTCCGCCATGCGGTGCAGCGCAAGCAATAAACCTTAATAATGACAAACATTTCACACTAAAGTTAAAACAATTATTAATGAAGAAAACTTATTACACAGTAGAGGAATATTTCAAGGATAAAAATATTTAAATAATAAATATGTAGGTGTAAATACTTTTACCATTTAACTTGACATTCTTGACAGTACATAAAATTATACATTAATAGCTAACTATTAATTATTGCATGTTAGTTTTTTTTTATAATTTTTTATATCGTTATTTATTTATTTTAATATGAAAAGTAATGGAATATGCACCTTTAAATAAATGAAATATTATTTTTTCTTCCGTATTATTAAATACTTAATAACAATTTAATAATGATCAGATTTGGACATCAAAAACGATGAAATATTTGAACCAATTGAAATAATAGTGTTAATAATCCATCCTCTGTTCTTATTGTGTGCCCAGCAGGGTCTGTAATGAACTTTTTTTTATTTGGACCATCTTTGTCTACACTACAGAAAACAGCGTGTGCCGTTATTACGTATTGAGGATTGAGCCCACCGTGTGAATCGAACCATACACCTGCAGCACGGCAGTCCATAGCTATTACCGCTCGCTCATAATCGCTTCAGTACGTACATTGCTTACAGAATCTATACACTTTTTCAGGCTGCATCGTGGTTATATCCTACTCACTGATGGGACGAAGACTATGCTCCGTGCTGCCACCGTTTGACCAGACGGAGGGAAGTGCCAACAGTCAACAGGTATGACATATTTAATTTTTTATTTAGAGCTGGTAGGCTAGCTTTTGACGACTATCTCATCTGATGGTAAGTGATGATGTTTCACAGATGTTGTTCATGCTAACTTAGAATTATTGGCTCTCAATAGCAGCTGCCGGAACCCACCGAAAAGTATGCATACAAACTTAAGCAATTGATTGCAATATTTACTTTGCGATACTTTTCGGAAATCTATATTTAATAATAACAAATATTTAAAAATATTTTAGAATAAGATTAAATTAATATTTTAATAAAACAAATAACAAAATATCAAAATTGACTATACAATTTGACTCTACAGCGTTATTATTAATGATTAGTAATTTTCAAATAACGAACAAAGTAAATGTAATGTATAATTTAAGTATGCATGTATTTTAATTGTTTTGTTTGGTATAAATAAAGCATTATTACTATTATTATATAAATGAGAAGGACTAGTCACCCGCTTGACGGTAAGCGGTCGCGAGCGCCTATCCTTTACAGATGTAGAGTTACCAATCTCGTTCTGCTTTACACTTTTGCTGATGATGATGATGATAATATACTTCGAAGTTGGTTCTATTTAAATTTCAGTAATATCGGTTGCGTAGTATTTAAGCTATCAGCCAATTAACTGGAAATGCATCTGCATACCTACGTATCTGCATACCTACAGAGATGGTTTAATACTAATTGCATATTTTGTCGATGGTGAACAGTGTTTTAAGCGAGTGAATGATCTTTTGAGCATTAGGTTTGCATCACAAAACAGAGTAAATAAAGGGACCGATTTCTAATATTAATAAGTATGAAACAACTTGTCAAAGTTGGACCATAATAATTGAGGTCAGTGATTTCAATCAGCATAGTACCAACTTCAAATAGTTGGTTCACACTTTTTAGTGTTGGAAGTAGGTTTCCTTGTTGTTATTTTTTTAAATGTTATTTTAAAATGAATAAAGTTACTCATGAATATAAAAAATATTCTTATTATAATAATAATCGCAAGCATAAGTCAATTCATCGCATCACATCTACCGGCATGTCTACAGTTGAACAAGGTCTTTTCAAATTTGCTATAATCCCCACGCTTGGCAAGCGTCTTGAAATTATCAGCGCTGTTTTCCAACTTCCAATATTTTTCCCTTATTCGCGTCTTACGATACCCATGGGAAGAAAAGGGAGGTGACATCCTAACCCAGCACCGCACGGGTATTCAAATTGCACTTTAATTATCTTTACACACAGAGCCCTTATCTTATAACAATCTACAAGAAATTCGAAACGTCTACCGTTGACCTATGAAACATTCAGTTACGAAATTGTAATGACTCGGGATGGGTTTAGGCTAAATAAGTCATTTGTCTTAATGTTTCACCGCCCACACTTCTTAATTGGTTTCTGAAAATCTGTGAGGCGGAGATCAAGTCAGTTGAAGTTTATCTATGTAACTTCGTAACCTCATTTCCGTTAAGTACTTTATTGTCAAGTTATATCCGTCGAATCAATTATTTACATAACTAAAATAAAACTGGCCAGTATTTCAGTAACTTTTTGGTAGGTATATAAAAAAAAACTCAGTGTAATTTGTAATTAGCGAACCGCCTTGGCTTCGCAAGGGTAGTTATATAATATATTTTTTAATATATTCCATAGCCGATGTCCATTAGGAATAATGTAGCATTGTAATGGTGAAAGAATTTATCGATTCGGTACACTAAATTTTAAGTTTAGTCGTTACATACTAAAATACAGATCATATTAGTTTAGATAATACATAGCCATGAAAAGGTCTTAACACTATGGCAATTTGGTCTTATATATTCTGCCTACATGCAGGCGTGCAAATATTAAGGCGCTGTAATTAGACAAATTGTGCATTTTTGAAAGTAAGAAAATAGTACTTTAGAACAAGTTATGTCATCCATTATTTTATATATGTTTCTTCGATTCTTCCTTCAGATTAATGGCAAAGCAAAACACAATAGCTTAAAATTTTCTCGATACAATATTTAATTTAAAACTGTACCTTTTTGAACTTTACATGGATATATTTGGATAACTACTGTGCATATCAAAATGGGACTTACACAATATGGTATGTAATGAAATTTGCTAAATATTTGGCAAAGATTTTCTTGATACGACTCATAAATATAATATAAGACCCATTATATAATAATCCAGGGATCAGTCTAAACGTCAGCGTACGCGTCGGCCGCTAATCAGTACTACCGTGACCACTGTCAACGTAGGACGCGTGTTTGACTTTCTCAGCAGAGATTCGTATAAATATCAGTTATTTTTTTTATCAAAGTACTATTATTATAATAATAAAACTGTTATTGTAACTGTTTAAAACTGTTATTGTGTTATTCAAGTCAAATAGGTTACTACCATGGGTAACCACAGTAAAAAAGTTGTGAAAAAGAGAGAATGAACACGAGACTTCAAGTTCAAAGAGAAAAACTGAAAAAATAAGGGAACAAATCCGGTAAGTACACACACATCTTCATAATCTTCATTATCGCGGAACAAGTGGACCTATTTTGTTGTGATCTGAGCGAATTTACAAAAGTCGCATTACATGTTCTGTGTAAAAGGAATTAAGAATTAGATACCAAAAAAAAAATTATATATATATACTTATTAAATGTGTATAAGTAGCTACTCTATTGTATTGGGTGTGTACCTGTAAAGATAGCTGTATGTATGGAAATAAATAAATAAAATAAAATTACCTAGTTAGGTTACTATTTGGTTTTTTTTTTATATAAATTCTAATCTCGAAAAAGGTCTTGCGAGTTGTTGCCAGTGCTTATGAAATTATTGTAAGTCTTATGGAGGTAATTATATTTCAGTGTACTCTGTATTTTGGTGGACATTTTTATTTATTTAAATCTAGATATCTACCTACAAAAATTCGATAAGGCTGAGCTATACATTTCTTACCGGTAAGAATCTGCTTTGAAGATTTGAGAAAACTAAACTGGTGTAAATTTACCATATATACCCACTTACTTCCATGACAAACCATAAATATATTCATAATACACATGAGCGAACTAATGTTTGCCGAGTAGATACCGACCTATTCGCTGAATCAAAATAATTATGCCTGCATTGTTGGCAATGCTACTTATAGAATTGTAATGTTTATAACTAAACAGAACTTTGCTTTTTTTTACTATTCTAATATGCATTGGCATCTTTCGATCAAGCCCTCGCAGAGCCATAATAAGCCACTGTGTACAAGTGCACTAATTACCTCTTTTGTTGATGATCCGCGTGCTAAGTTACATATCAAAGATTGTTCCTGTGTTACGTACCTAGCGTTTTTGACGTTTTGCTCGTCGTCACGATGATATACATACCTAATTACCTAAATTAAAAAAATCTAGTGGGCACGGTCAATAATATACTTTCCATTAGTAATTTACTTATTAACCTGATTACATTTTATTATTATTTCTTATTTTTTACTTATTTTAATAATATTATTTATTATTTTTCAGATTTAATGCTTCTAGGGACGACAGGTCTGGGGCATCAACATCACTGACTACTCCAACAGCAGTTCACGTCTCAATGCCTGATGAAGCTACTCAGCTACCAAGTTATCTATTATTTGTGTTTATCTAGGGATTGTGAAATTTCGGGATTTACAAGAAAACCGGGATTGCAATAATAGTCCCGGGATTTTTGATAATTATTATAAAATGTGATAACTTTTCTGACTGTTTACACTACTATAAAACGAATGAAATGATGTTTGTTTGTTTTGATCTAATGAAAGAGGTTTATAAACGCCTTTGATAAATTGTTAGGCTTAGACTGGAAATAGGACAAATAGTACGATGTATCATGGTTGTATCCAGGTATCACATAGGTGTAGTGATGCTAGTTGTATTATGCTATAAATATCTTTGTGATGATTACTTGAACTATAAATGAAGCATTTTTTTTTCAGTTGTTCAATACATAGTACCGTACAATGTCAAGAAGTCATAAATATGTCTAAGTGAGTAATTGTGTTTATTATTATTTTGTAAAAATGTATTTCGGTGAAGCAACTATGTTTTTTTCCAGTGAAGCAAGCAAAAATAATACACAATATCGAATGGAATATCAAGAAGATATTAACGTACCAATGTAAGCACGTTTTATGTGAGTTTCAAGAAGGGCTATGTTTTTCACTCGTATCTTGTACACTGAGAAAAAAAATAGGTAACGCAACCCTAATATTTAACCTAATATTGGGGTTTGGTCGGACAACGTAACGTGTCTAGTATCTACAACCGAGTGCGCTAGGTAGGTACTACGTGTTCTTTGTTTTACTTACTTACTGGGTAAATATTAACGTTACTCTCTAAGGTAACGTTTACCTATTAATAGGGTGTCCGACCAGTAACGTAACGTTAGGTTAAATATGTAATACCGAATAATTAGGTATGAATAGAATACCTACTAAAGTTTACCGATACCTTACGACTAACGTTAAAAATACGTACCAAAACGTCAAACGTTACCATTGATAGCAGATTAAATTCATATAATTTATAGGTTAGAATTACTGAATGTATTTTGTATCACTGACCGAGTATGATGAATTAAAAATACCTGTTGTGTGTTATCAAATAGTTTAATGTAACCTATACTGTTACGCAATAATACGTAATTCTAACCATATCGATTAGGCTGCGGTTAATTTGCTAATACGTAATTGCACCATGGATTCGGCTAGTTCGACCTAGCTAATAGATTGTAGTAAAGTAGTGTGTTTGTAATTATTACCTAATAAATGCTTTTAAAAAAAACCCACTCGACAGGTCATCTGTACCTTTTGAAATAATGCAATTAGCCGTATCAAAAGGTTAAGTATACGCGAAATAGTTGGTAGGAGTTACTTTTTTATTATGATACAACAATATTATTAATGAGTAATTGTAAACAAATTACATACGCAAGTAATACGTAGTTGTGCGTAAATGATACCCACTTAGACGGTCTCAAGTACCTTAACATATGTGTTGTTCTAATCTAATTGGAATGCTT
Source organism: Plagodis dolabraria (assembly GCA_963854805.1). Taxonomy (NCBI): domain Eukaryota; kingdom Metazoa; phylum Arthropoda; class Insecta; order Lepidoptera; family Geometridae; genus Plagodis; species Plagodis dolabraria. The sequence goes on along the minus strand of OY978443.1, from coordinate 3,566,668 downwards.
TTAGTTAAGCGCTAACCAGTTCTTAGGTTATTGTGACCAAGGCAATGGGGCTCTGCAATATTCTGTATACGTTTTGGTTACCTAATAAAATGTTTTACGACGTCATGGCTACCTACTATAGGTTCAAGGTACTTAATGTAAAAGGTATTAGTAACTATCTACTAGGTTGTATCAGACTATTGAATTATTTACGGTAACGAACTATGTGCGTACCGGTTACGTTACCTGAACGGTGAAAAAAACCTTGTTGATAGGTTTATGTACCTTTTTAATAAGTAGTTGTAAACTAATTGATAAGTGTGCGGTCAAATGACTGGTATGTTATTGTAACCAGATATTCGGTTGTAACCGTTTAATTAGTAGTTAACGATAAGTAGAGATAATCTACTGTTAGGTATAATATATGTAATAAAAAAAATTGTACAGACCTATTTGACCAGTGAAATATATCTAGTCAGTAAGTTATGGGTACCCAGTTTTATGTTAGGTAACCAACAATCGAGAAAAAATCATAATTATTTTTCACTCAAGTAGTGAACTTAATTACAAAGTTACAGATTTACGAGAGGAAAAGTTATCTTGGGGTGCTCGCTAGCTAGGCAGGCATTCGCAAAAATGCCCTACCACCATGCGGTGAAGCTCAAGACGGCGGCGGGATTCGAACCATGGACCTGCTGCGCGGCATTCCATAGCCAAAGCCACTGAGCCATCACTGCTTCAATCATTACACTAATGCTTACAATCGATAAGTAAGTAAGTATAATATCAAATACAATATTAAAATTCTTAATAATATAAACAGCGAATTATTCAGGAACAATGCGACTACAATCACTGGTGTTGATACTGGTGGTACTTTTCCGCCAGTGGAAAATAAATAAGGCAGCAGAAGCAGGGCAGCCGTCAATTTGTTGTTTTTATTGTCTGTAAAATTAAATAAATACCACGGTAACGATTACTTGCACAGAAAAGTATAATTCAGAAGATCATAAATTTACAAATTATTGGAATACAAAATGTTTTGCCCCGGGCGTTTGCATGTTTAGTCTGGTTGATGACCGCGCACCGTCCCCTATGACGGTTTAAGAAATACGATTGGAGTACGAAATTTCGGCGACACAGCCGTACCCCTGGTAGCTTAATAGATAAAGCATCCGGCGCGAAATCGGAAGGACGTGGGTTCAATTCCCGCCCGGGGCAAAACATTTTGTATTCCAATAATTTGTAAATTTATGATTTTCGCTTAGTACGCGGTAGTGCTTGTAATCATAATATATAGAAATATAATTCAGAAGACTTTAATAAAAGGATTACGACGGCAATAATTTATATACAACAATAATTCTCTGGTAAAATAATGGATACTAACAACATTTTTATACAGCTAATAGGCTAGATCTTGACGGCACTGCCCGGGAACCATTTGTAGGGTATTGAGATAAAGGTACTTGGACCCTTGGACGAAGGTGACTCATCCGCCAAAAAACTTAAGTTGTTTATCATATATTCAATAATGAAAGAGACTAAGTAGTTAAATCTATGTATGTACGTATACACAGATAGACCATGAGCTGGAATGAAACAGGATAATATTTATGACACCATTGATACAACAAGTAAAAGGTTCCAGTATTCAAAAGTTAGGTAAAAAAACAGTACTATAAGCATGAAAATATACAATAACAATACATTCCTGCGTAAAAGACGCTATTGTATAAGTTTCAGTTCTTTTTTAATATACATATAGGTACCTACACAGGAACTAAGAATAAAATGTTATGTGGGTGTACCCAAAGCTAGATTCTTAAATTCTAATTTAGGTATATCTATACACCAAGAAATATGCCTAACTACTGCGAGTATGAATCATACCATTACCTTACAAGTACTTTATAAGAAACTAATGTAAGGTAAACGTATGTAACAATTAGGCAAATTCATAATCATGTCTTCGTAGTAATTGTATCCTTAGTAACAGAGAGTTGAAAAAAATCTTAGCTTAGTAACAGTCGTTTCTTTTACCTTTTGTCATTTTGTCAAGAATACGTTTAAGTGAACATTTACAGTAAGTACGGTAAATTTTACATACCTAGTACACATGTACACCTAACTGTATGTTACCATTATACAGGTGCATACCTATCTGCTAAACAGATGGCTATTATTACGGTAAACGCTACGAGGTTTCAAAACTGCGAGCAATAAGGTAGGTACATCTACCTACCTATTTTGAACTGGTCAGATAGGTTCATCGTGTTATAAAAAAATATTGAGTTATTTTTACCTAGATTTGCTTTCAACATTGATGTAATAAATTAGGTTTTGACTAGATTAAACGTTCGCATGGTAGTTAAAACCTAGTAGTAAGGTTGATTTCAAAGTATTTGAATAAGTTCCGATAACCTAAGAAAATCTTTGTTGTAATGGGTATATATTACCTAACTTAGCTTATATATGGCTTTAAAATTGTTTAAGGCAACTGAATATGTTCGTTTGATTGTACCTAATTATTATGTTACATAGGCCGGCGTCGGTGTCTGTGTCGGCGTCGGTGTCTGTGTCGGCGTCGGTGTCTGTGTCGGCGTCGGTGTCTGTGCCGGCGTCAGTGTCTGTGTCGGCGTCGGTGTCTGTGCTGGCGTCGGTGTCTGTGTCGGCGTCGGTGTCTGTGCCGGCGTCGGTGTCTGTGCCGGCGTCGGTGTCTGTGCCGGCGTCGGTGTCTGTGTCGGCGTCGGTGTCTGTGTCGGCGTCGGTGTCTGTGCTGGCGTCGGTGTCTGTGTCGGCGTCGGTGTCTGTGCTGGCGTCGGTGTCTGTGCTGGCGTCGGTGTCTGTGTCGGCGTCGGTGTCTGTGCCGGCGTCGGTGTCGGTGCCGGCGTCGGTGTCTGTGCTGGCGTCGGTGTCTGTGTCGGCGTCGGTGTCTGTGCCGGCGTCGGTGTCGGTGCCGGCGTCGGTGTCTGTGCCGGCGTCGGTGTTTGTGCCGGCGTCGGTGTCTGTGCCGGCGTCGGTGTCTGTGCCGGCGTCGGTGTTTGTGCCGGCGTCGGTGTCTGTGTCGGCGTCGGTGTCTGTGCCGGCGTCGGTGTCGGTGCCGGCGTCGGTGTCTGTGCCGGCGTCGGTGTCTGTGTCGGCGTCGGTGTCTGTGTCGGCGTCGGTGTCTGTGTCGGCGTCGGTGTCTGTGTCGGCGTCGGTGTCTGTGCTGGCGTCGGTGTCTGTGTCGGCGTCGGTGTCTGTGCCGGCGTCAGTGTCTGTGTCGGCGTCGGTGTCTGTGCTGGCGTCGGTGTCTGTGTCGGCATCGGTGTCTGTGCCGGCGTCGGTGTCGGTGCCGGCGTCGGTGTCTGTGCCGGCGTCGGTGTCTGTGCCGGCGTCGGTGTCTGTGTCGGCGTCGGTGTCTGTGTCGGCGTCGGTGTCTGTGCTGGCGTCGGTGTCTGTGTCGGCGTCGGTGTCTGTGCTGGCGTCGGTGTCTGTGCTGGCGTCGGTGTCTGTGTCGGCGTCGGTGTCTGTGCCGGCGTCGGTGTCGGTGCCGGCGTCGGTGTCTGTGCTGGCGTCGGTGTCTGTGTCGGCGTCGGTGTCTGTGCCGGCGTCGGTGTCGGTGCCGGCGTCGGTGTCTGTGCCGGCGTCGGTGTTTGTGCCGGCGTCGGTGTCTGTGTCGGCGTCGGTGTCTGTGCCGGCGTCGGTGTCGGTGCCGGCGTCGGTGTCTGTGCCGGCGTCGGTGTCTGTGTCGGCGTCGGTGTCTGTGTCGGCGTCGGTGTCTGTGCCGGCGTCAGTGTCTGTGCTGGCGTCGGTGTCTGTGCTGGCGTCGGTGTCTGTGTCGGCGTCTGTGTCTGTGTCGGCGTCGGTGTCTGTGTCGGCGTCGGTGTCTGTGCTAGCGTCGGTGTCTGTGCCGGCGTCGGTGTCTGTGTCGGCGTCGGTGTCTGTGCTGGCGTCAGTGTCTGTGTCGGCGTCGGTGTCGGTGCCGGCGTCGGTGTCTGTGTCGGCGTCGGTGTCTGTGTCGGCGTCGGTGTCTGTGTCGGCGTCGGTGTCTGTGCCGGCGTCGGTGTCGGTGCCGGCGTCGGTGTTTGTGCCGGCGTCGGTGTCTGTGTCGGCGTCGGTGTCTGTGTCGGCGTCGGTGTCTGTGTCGGCGTCGGTGTCTGTGCTAGCGTCGGTGTCTGTGTCGGCGTCGGTGTCTGTGCTGGCGTCGGTGTCGGTGTCGGTGTCTGTGCCGGCGTCGGTGTCTGTGCCGGCGTCGGTGTCTGTGTCGGCGTCGGTGTCTGTGCTAGCGTCGGTGTCTGTGTCGGCGTCGGTGTCTGTGCTGGCGTCGGTGTCTGTGCCGGCGTCGGTGTCTGTGCCGGCGTCGGCGTCGGTGTCTGTGCTAGCGTCGGTGTCTGTGTCGGCGTCGGTGTCTGTGCCGGCGTCGGTGTCTGTGCCGGCGTCGGTGTCTGTGTCGGCGTCGGTGTCTGTGTCGGCGTCGGTGTCTGTGCCGGCGTCGGTGTCTGTGTCGGCGTCGGTGTCTGTGTCGGCGTCGGTGTCTGTGCCGGCGTCGGTGTCTGTGTCGGCGTCGGTGTCAGTGTCGGCGTCGGTGTCTGTGCCGGCGTCGGTGTCTGTGCCGGCGTCGGTGTCTGTGCCGGCGTCGGTGTCTGTGTCGGCGTCGGTGTCTGTGCCGGCGTCGGTGTCTGTGCCGGCGTCGGTGTCTGTGCCGGCGTCGGTGTCGGTGCCGGCGTCGGTGTCTGTGCTGGCGTCGGTGTCTGTGTCGGCGTCGGTGTCTGTGTCGGCGTCGGTGTCTGTGCTGGCGTCGGTGTCTGTGCTGGCGTCGGTGTCTGTGTCGGCGTCGGTGTCTGTGTCGGCGTCGGTGTCTGTGTCGGCGTCGGTGTCTGTGCCGGCGTCGGTGTCTGTGCCGGCGTCGGTGTCTGTGCCGGCGTCGGTGTCTGTGCCGGCGTCGGTGTCTGTGTCGGCGTCGGTGTCTGTGTCGGCGTCGGTGTCTGTGCCGGCGTCGGTGTCTGTGTCGGCGTCGGTGTCTGTGTCGGCGTCGGTGTCTGTGCCGGCGTCGGTGTCTGTGTCGGCGTCGGTGTCTGTGCCGGCGTCGGTGTCTGTGCCGGCGTCGGTGTCTGTGCTGGCGTCGGTGTCTGTGTCGGCGTCGGTGTCTGTGTCGGCGTCGGTGTCTGTGCCGGCGTCGGTGTCTGTGTCGGCGTCGGTGTCTGTGCTGGCGTCGGTGTCTGTGTCGGCGTCGGTGTCTGTGCCGGCGTCGGTGTCGGTGCCGGCGTCGGTGTCTGTGCTGGCGTCGGTGTCTGTGTCGGCGTCTGTGTCTGTGTCGGCGTCGGTGTCTGTGTCGGCGTCGGTGTCTGTGTCGGCGTCGGTGTCTGTGCTAGCGTCGGTGTCTGTGTCGGCGTCGGTGTCTGTGCTAGCGTCGGTGTCTGTGTCGGCGTCGGTGTCTGTGCCGGCGTCGGTGTCGGTGCCGGCGTCGGTGTCTGTGCCGGCGTCTGTGTCTGTGTCGGCGTCGGTGTCTGTGTCGGCGTCGGTGTCTGTGCCGGCGTCAGTGTCTGTGCTGGCGTCGGTGTCTGTGCTGGCGTCGGTGTCTGTGTCGGCGTCTGTGTCTGTGTCGGCGTCGGTGTCTGTGTCGGCGTCGGTGTCTGTGTCGGCGTCGGTGTCTGTGCTAGCGTCGGTGTCTGTGTCGGCGTCGGTGTCTGTGCTAGCGTCGGTGTCTGTGTCGGCGTCGGTGTCTGTGCCGGCGTCGGTGTCGGTGCCGGCGTCGGTGTCTGTGCCGGCGTCGGTGTCTGTGCCGGCGTCGGTGTCTGTGTCGGCGTCGGTGTCTGTGCCGGCGTCGGTGTCTGTGCCGGCGTCGGTGTCTGTGTCGGCGTCGGTGTCTGTGCCGGCGTCGGTGTCTTTGTCGGCGTCTGTGTCTGTGTCGGCGTCGGTGTCTGTGCCGGCGTCGGTGTCGGTGCCGGCGTCGGTGTCTGTGCTGGCGTCGGTGTCTGTGTCGGCGTCGGTGTCTGTGTCGGCGTCGGTGTCTGTGTCGGCGTCGGTGTCTGTGCCGGCGTCGGTGTCTGTGCCGGCGTCGGTGTCTGTGTCGGCGTCGGTGTCTGTGTCGGCGTCGGTGTTTGTGCCGGCGTCGGTGTCTGTGTCGGCGTCGGTGTCTGTGTCGGCGTCGGTGTCTGTGCCGGCGTCGGTGTCTGTGTCGGCGTCGGTGTCTGTGTCGGCGTCGGTGTCTGTGTCGGCGTCGGTGTCTGTGTCGGCGTCGGTGTCTGTGTTGGCGTCGGTGTCTGTCGGCGTCGGTGTCTGTGCCGGCGTCGGTGTCTGTGTCGGCGTCGGTGTCTATGCTGGCGTCGGTGTCTGTGTCGGCGTCGGTGTCTGTGCCGGCGTCGGTGTCTGTGCCGGCGTCGGTGTCTGTGTCGGCGTCGGTGTCTGTGCCGGCAATAAGCTAATATGGCTTTAAAATTGTTTAAAGCAACTGAATATGTTCGTTTGATTGTAACTTATTATTATGTTACATAGCATCAACTTAATATTAGGTGTTTTTAAGTCAGGTATATTTTCTGAGTGTAAAATTTACCAAATTTGATTAGTTTAACGTACTTTTACGATTAGGTAACGGCTCATTAACTTAGCGATTAGGTAAAAAAAAAGGTATGTGTGACCTAAAGTAGGTGAAATACACCTGGTATTTGTTCCTACCTAACGCTGGTGCTTACCTATCGCCAGGTAAATATATTACCTTTTGCTACGTTCAGACAAACTAAGTTAGTTAAAATCAAACAATTTTTTGCATTTTTTAGTTGATGAAAACACACGTTCGAAAATAACGTCTAAAAGGTATCAACCACTAAAACCATGGATCACTAAAGGAGTTATTAGGGCTATAAAAAAAGGGACAAACTTCATAGAAAGGCTAAAAAACTACCAGAAAATTCTGAAGCAAAAGAAAAATATACTAAATATAGAAATATTTGCAACAAAATTATAAAACAACTAAAAAGAGACTATTACAAAGAAAAATTACTTAAAAGCCATGGCAATCTAAAGGAAACGTGGAGAACAATAAAAGAAGCCTGCAATATTAAAAATTCAAAAGTTTCCTCTAATGAGTTATTAGATTTGAGTAGTTGTCCAATAAAATCTCTAAATAAGGTTAATACATATTTCACTTCCATTGGAAAAACTCTAGCGGATAATATACTACAAAAACTTAATACTTCTGAAAAACAGTTAGCATCAAAAGTAGTAAGTAGTAATCCACCTGTTAATTCCATGTCACTGTTGCCTACGGATACAAATGAAGTGAGGGGTATAGTCATGGGCCTCAAGACGAAAAGTGCTCCAGGCTGGGATAAAATCTCAACGAGTCTGATTAGAAACTTTATATCAATACTAGCAGAACCAATTTCATATATATGCAACATGAGTTTTGAGAATGGAACCTTTCCGGACATTTTTAAAAAAGCCATAGTCTGTCCAATTTTTAAAGAAGGAAACAAAAAAGAGCCTTCTAATTACAGGCCCATCTCACTTCTTTCTACCCTTTCTAAAATACTAGAGAAACTAGTTAAAAAACGTGTGACACGGTATTTAGAAAAGCATAAACTATTAAGCAATAACCAATATGGGTTTCGAGAAGGCCTGTCTACTGAGGATGCTGTGCTGCTCACGAACAAAATAACGACTTACCTAGACAAAGGGGAAAATTGTATTGGCGTCTTTTTAGATTTGCAAAAGGCCTTCGACACGGTGTCTGTACCTATCTTATTAACTCGATTGGAAAATGCTGGTATTAGAGGTCTAGCACTTGATTGGTTCACTGACTATCTTTCTGGAAGATCACAGCGATTGAAGATAGAAGGCTATGAAAGTGAAAGCGCAGGATGTAGTTATGGAGTACCACAGGGAAGTACGCTAGGCCCTTTACTATTTCTGTTATATATAAATGACCTATGCGATACTAAATTATCAGGAGTAGATTTACTAATGTTTGCAGATGATACAGTACTTTTGATTCATGAAAGTGGTTGGCATAAAGCGATAAGACTAGCTGAAGATTCACTTGCAGTAGTAACACAATGGCTGGAAAATAATTTACTATCATTGAATACTAACAAAACTAAGTACATTTGCTATAGTATCACAGAAGCTACAGCTCCTGAATGTGCACTTAGCGTTAAATTACATATGTTTCCTTGCAATCGTGGCATACGTCGAGCTCCGTGTACATGTTCAGAGCTATCAAGAGTCGACGTCATAAAATATCTGGGGGTGCAAATAGATAGCCATCTTAACTGGGTTACTCACATAAAAACCTTAGCATCTAGGCTCAGAAAACTTATTTATATCTTTAAAACCCTGAGAACAGTCATGAACCAAAATTAATGATTCAAACGTATAAAGCTCTTGGTGAATGCTTAATTAGGTACTGCATATGCGCGTGGGGTTCTGCTGCGAAAACACACATTATTACAGCTGAGCGCGCACAACGTGCTGTAATTAAAGTGCTGTTGGCTTTACCATTCCGACACCCAACCATAAATGTCTATGAAGAAGCTAAAGTACTTAGTGTCAGGAAGTTGTATATGTATGAAAGTTTAAGGCGGTATCATAAAAAAACCGTGCCACACTTGCCCCCAACAAATAAAAGAATAAAGCTGTGCCCCATTCCGAATTGGAATAATAAATTCAAGAAAAAAAAAATGAAGTGATTGTACCAAATATATACAACACAATAGATAAAAAATATAAAATGAAGAAATATAGCAACAACGAGTTTAAGAAGTTTTTACTGACTTGGCTTAATCAATTTGATTACAATGGCATTGAGGATATTTTAGACGATTTATGTTAGTTTAAATTTTTAGTTCTAAGCTAAAATTAATTTAATTTTAATTTTACTCGGTTTGCCATATTAACATAGCTTTTATATACATTTCAAAATTTGAAAATAAATTTAAATTTTAAACATAATAGAACTGGGTTAAATAAGTTTAATATTAAGTTAAGTGCTTTATTGCAACTTATATTGTTTTTTTTCTCTTTTAGATTAAGATTAACTTGAAATTATATATACACGTAAGAAATAAGTAAATGTTTTAAAACACTGTAACTAAGTTTGTTGTCATAATAAGTCTAAGCTCATCTACTATGGGAGAGGCCATTGGCTCTGAAACACAGTTTACACTAGCTCAGAGCCAATGGGTTCAAATATTAATGTACTGTACACATATTTTTATGACAAATAAATTTATTTATTATTATTATTATTCACGTAATTTATTTTACAACATAATTTTAAATTTTTTACAACATTCATATACAAAAAAAATAAATATTATAAAAAACTTAAAACTAGGATGCCGCCGGCAGCGGGGTAGTGCCCAAGCTACCAGCGGTTAGGGCTGCAGAGAGAGGAACCTTCGGACAATGCGTGTCGTGTTGAGTATCACTGCCTTCTGTATCTGACCCTTGATCCAACCGTCTAGTGAGAGCTTCTTGAGGTGTTGGTCGAGGCTCTTCGCTATTAGGCCGTTCGCCGAAACGACTATCGGGACAATGATCGTCGAGTCAACATCCCATATGGCGGTTACCTCGTGAGCCAAGTCAAGGTACTTGCTGACTTTGTCCTTCTCGGCCTTCACGAGATTCTCGTCATGTGGGATGGTGATGTCGACAAGCACTGCCCGGCGTTGGGATCGGTCGACCACCACGATATCAGGCTTATTGCAAACAATAGTCCTGTCCGTGATGATAGAGCGGTCCCAGTAGAGCAATGCACGACCATTCTCGAGAACTGGCGCCGGTGCGTACTGGTAGTACGGCACCTCTGACTCGACAAGGCCGTATTGAAGAGCAAGTTGCTGGTGGATGATCCTGGCCACTTGGTTGTGCCTGTGCAAATACTCGCCGTTAGCAAGATGCGAACAACCGGAAATGATATGCCTGAGTGACTCTCCGGGACGGCGGCATGCTCGACAAATGTCGACCGTACCATCCTTCAGGATATATTTCCGATAGTTGTTCGTCATCATTACTTCGTCTGCAATTGCACAGGCAAAACCCTCGGTTTCTCCAAAGAGGTCTCCGAAGCGTAGCCAGTTCACCGAAGCGGGTAGGTCCACATCAGGCCCTGTTAGGGCCCGGAAGAACCTCCCGTGCAGCTCCTTGCTTTTCCATACTGCTTTGCGGTCATCAGTGCTCAGCATCGTTGGTTTGCGCCAGTTATCGTTCGCCAAGGAGAGCGGTGTGAAGCCTTTGTCAACCGTCACGACATCGCGATGCATCCCGCACTCATGGTTACGGAAATAATCCCTGAGACTGCACACTTCACGGTTGTGAAGTGTCTTGGCATTTAAAAAGCCACGACCTCCCCATTTCCGTGGAATGTACAGTCTCATAACTGACGAGCGCGGGTGTAGCATACGATGCAAAGTGAGCAGTTGACGGACTTTTCTATCCAGGGCGTCCAGCTCAGTCTGCGTCCACTTCAGGATACCAAAGGAGTATATCAGTAGAGGCATCACCCAACCGTTAAAGGCGCGCGTCTTGTTGCCGCCAGACAAAAGACTTTTAAGTACTTTTGTCAGGCGGTAAAAGAAGCGTTCCTTTACCGATTTCTTGATGTCATCTACCGAAATACCCAACGACTCTGACATACCGAGGTACTTGTAGGACTCGACTTCGGAGAGAGATCTGAAAGTTATTGTCTCAGAAAGCTGCAAATTCGGAGAATTTACAACTTTCCCCTGCTGAACATGCAAGACCGCACACTTATCTACACCGAACTCCATCCTAATGGCGCTGCTAAAAATCTGTGTAATTTTTAGCATTTCCATCAAGTCTTGGCGTTTCGGAGTAAACAGCTTGAGATCGTCCATGTATAACAGATGACTTATAACGTCACCCTCTCTACGAAGTCGAAAGCCTAGCCCTGAATCCTTCAGCAAACTGCTGAGAGGGTTTAGCGCTAGGCAAAACCACAATGGACTCAGACTATCACCCTGGAAGATGCCTCGCTCAATCCTTATTAAGTCCTGCGGGCCAGAGGGGGTGTCGCTACCACCTGGTTGACGAAGGACTGTGGTCCACTGCCTCATACATGCAACCAAAAAAGATTTCAGGGTTGTATCAATTTTATACAACTCTAATATCCTTTCCAGCCATGAATGAGGCACTGAATCATAGGCCTTCTTATAGTCAATCCAGGCAACAGAAAGAGACCCTCTGTTCCGCCGAACTTGTTGGCTAATGGTCATGTCTATGAGGAGGAGCTCCTTAGTACCACGGGACCCAACCCTACATCCATTCTGAGTGGGGGCCAAAACATTGTTCGCAACAATATGAGTGTTAATTTTCGTGGTCAGAATGGATGTAAGGAGTTTGTAGATGGTAGGCAAGCATGTGATGGGTCTATAATTTTTCGGATCCGTGGTACTACCGGACTTATGGAGCAAGAAGGTGACACCGGTGGTCACGAAACGGGGAAGAGAACCAAGTTCGAGGGCGTCTTGAAATTGTGTTGCCAATCGGTCGTGTGAGCATCGAATCCATTTTATCCAAAAGTTGTGCAATCCGTCTGGGCCAGGACTTTTCCAGTTCTGGGTCATACGAATTGCAGAACTAACGTCTACGGGGTCTATATTAATAGGCGCCATGGATTCGATAGACTCACATTCCCGTTGAACAACATGAATCCAATCACCCTCTATGTGCTCGACGGGCATCGACCAGATGCCACGCCAGAAATCATTCATGGCATTGGCATCAGGTAGCTGCCCGTCGGTCACACGCTGATCGGTTCCTTCCCACTTCCGGAATACCTTCTTCTGATCACTTTGAAAGAGGCGATTAAGCCAGTATCTATCCACACGCTCTCTGTAGCGACGAATACGACTTGCCCACGCATAGACCTTCTGTTTCAGGTAGTCGATGCGATCCGTGACACAGGCCATGTAGTCTCGGGGTAGGACACCGGTACCAGCAAAGGCCTGGGTCACGAAACGCATGACTCGGGGGCGGTTATTGCCACGACTGAAACCGATCAGCTTAGCTATGAGAGTCCTGAATGAGTTGATACGACGCTCGATCCGTACCTGCCATGCCGGATGTGCGCCCATCCGGCAGGACGCGATGCTCGGTCAGTGTCCGGAAACTTGACACGAGCAACACGACACGCCGCAATGGCGCCGCAGTACAATATCGAGTGGGTATCAACTAAATCTTCGCTAGTCCGTAAATACGGGGCCAGCAAAGTATTCAGGGCTCCCATTAGCGCTAGATTGCGTCTATGAGTAGGCAAACGTGGTAGTCGCGGCCTAGAATCGGGTGTGTATCGATACTGGCTAATTGCATCTTCCAAAGCCCTCCTCAACTGCTCACTCACCTGGTTAGTTACGCTCATATTCGCATAATCTCCCTCATCGATTTCAAGATCAACCATTGCCGCTGGTGTCACCTCCGGCGACGGTATCACAGCCAGGGCCGGGGTTGACGACGCGGAGGGTAGATCCTGCATCATGGAAGGAGCAGCGTGAGTAGTAAGTGCCTCCAGGCGGAGCCGATCAAGCACAGACTGTTCCAACAGCTTGCATCGGTGGATAGCCCGTACTTGATCCGATAGGCGTTGGGCGGATACGGCGACGGTCGGTTCAAGGGTCTGAAACAGAGGCAACATACGATTACGGTACGCGGTCAAGTTGGTTCCTCCCTCTGTAGCCTCATAGTAAGCACGCATGCAGTTTTCATTCATTGATGAATTCCATCGCATGCGGCGCACTACACCACCGGTAGCGGGGGCCGGGTGCGGAGCAGATTGCCCCACAGGCTCCAAGCGTGCCGGTAGCGGGGGACGTCCCCGTCGCACAGGTCTCGGCGGCGGCGGCGGCGTCAGTGGCCCACCCTCATCACTGGATGCATTCGACTCGCGGGGAGTGTGAAACTCGTCTCCCGACGAGGAGCTCGGAGTTGACGGGGTAGGCGATGATTGAACACGTGCGCAGGTGGTTGCCGCTGTGATCTTCTCCCTCGCCTTTGATCTTGTGATCATTTCTATTGCTTCAAATCCGTATTTTATCACATCTATTGGTTTAAATCCGTGATTTGTTGTTATTTACATGTTTGACATAAGGTGTCAATTTTACTATTTGTAGATTTTGTAGTCATTGTTGTTGGTTTTTCTGTAATTTTATCTGGTTATATTATGGAAGGTTGTAATAAATATTCTGGATATTATAAAGTAGTAAATATCGGCCCAAAAACAGTAAAAATTAAATTTTAAAATTGTTGTACGAAAAAAGGCGACGTATGTCAGCGGTGTTTTTTTTTTTATTATTATTATCATAGAACATATAATAATATGACTGTAGTGTCACAGGGTTTTTTTTTAAACTAACAAATCTGACCATTTAATAAATGTCCTTCACTATCACTATCATTACCTACAGAATTAGGTTGTGAGTTACCTAATTTTTTTCTCAGTGTATGTGTGTTTGCTTGTACATTTCTTTATCACATCGTATCTTCCAAATGGTTGGATGGATTTCTACAGTTAAAAGTGAAAAGGAAGTGGAGTGGTGAAAAGGAACGACTCAAAACTGAGATCGTAGAAAAAAAAAACCTATTTTGGGAACAAAAATGAAAGATTTTTTTTTACAATTTTACATGGTATGGCTTTTACCGGAAATAGTTGACTCTCGTAAAACTCGCGGTATGCCCCTGAGAGAAATATTGCCCTTAGCTCATCCTCCTAACCCTATTTACAATTTATCTGAATATGACGAATCGTCAATAGGCATAGAAGATGAAACAGAAATTGAACGGAGACGACTTAATTTTAAAGATTGTCAATTAGAATATTTGGATTTCAGTATGCCTTTTTTATTTTTTAATAAGAAATAACTAATTGATAATTATATGTTATATAATAAGAAATAATTGAAATTGATAATCATATGTATTTAAGGTGTAATGTAGGTTATGTAGGTATTAGGTTTTTACGTAATAAAAACTTGAATCCCGGGATCCCGGTATTTAAATTATGAATGAAATCTGAGAAAAATATCCACTCTATTCTATTTTAGATACTTATACTACCTACTTACATGTTTTTCAACCATTAAAGATGTTTTATCGAGTGTGTAGGAGAAGTAAAACCTCTTTCATCGTCACAGTTTATAACTAGGATTTTTTGACTATTTACACTGTAAATGGTTCTCGCTTTGCACTGCGAGTTAAACGCTAGCGCGTACATTTCCAAACACTCCTTGAATTTTTTAACAAAATTAATAACTGTCTTCTACACTGGAAAGTGTGCAATAATTTGTTGGTGTCGGTACAATGCTGGTTCAAAAGTACCTATTATCTCAATATTGTGCTCACGGTACCGACTTTGACAAGTTATTTCACACTTTACAGTGTTGAAGTCGGTTCCATTTTTTCACCCATTTTCTACTTATGGTATTTATTGTCATTTACCGTCAACTATGAAATCATCAAGATATTGTAACACTTTACAGTTATTTGACTGTAACTCAAAAACCACTTGACCAATGTTGATGAAATTGTAATGGGAGCACCTTTAAAGTATACCCTACCGAGTAAAAAAGAATCATCACGATTGGAGGATTTAATAAAAGTAATGCATATAGTCTATAGATATAGTCGAAACTGTCATTGGAATAATCAAACTTTTATATTTGAGTAAAAAACACGTTAGTTTTTAGTGTACGAGTGTTGAGATTATTATAGTTATACTATTCATAAAAAATATTTCAGACTTACCTTCCACATAATTCATAATAAAATTTTGAGATGCAAAAAATTCTGGCAAATTTTATAGAAGAAAAAAAGCATTACTATAGAGTTATGCTATTTTCTATATAATTTGGTACTACGTAAGTTCTCAGATAGATACTTGGGTATCCAACAAGTATGTGAAGTGAAATTAAAATAACTTGTCGAAGTCGTTACCACCAGCACATTATTGATGTTATATTTTTGAACAGAAGCGAGGTTTCGACATCAACAAGTTATTGCACTATGTTCAAATTAAAAAAAAAAATGTTTTAGAAAAAATATGGATAGTAAAAAATGGATATCAGTAATGAGTAAGAACCACTCATTTATGTAACGGTTGGTACCAATATTCTTATATTGGTGAAAAAAGATAACCGAGGTCCTGGAATAAAAGAAGCGCTCCCTCAGTAAATTCACATATGTTCCTGAGAGAGCAAGCATAATTCGAATTCTAGGGTTGAATTCCGGGTTCTCGGTTGAAGTCGCGAGCAGAAGCTTGTAAGCTTCCATAATAAAAAATCACATTTCAAACAGCAGAATTAAAAACTTATAATTCCGCACATATCAGTTTTTACCCGCGCATCAGCAGAATAGCGGCCCGATTCAACAATCAAACTACGCTACGCGACGCCACAACGGCATTTTTCGACAACTCACCACATCGTTTTTACCTATTATTTGGGAACTCGGAGCGCCTTAAAAAGTATTTTTCGTATATATTTCGTCACTTAGATCTATAAACTCCTTTATACTGCAAAAACATTTACATAACAGCCAGTCACATAATCGATTTTTACATTGATTATCTTTCATCACTTTAATTTCATCAGGAATCCTATTATAGATATTAATACAGTTGTTATGTACATATTTTCATAGATATCTTTACGACATGGAGGTTAGTATAATAAGTTTGCGAACTTGGCTCGTTTTTGTGAATATATTTCGCTACGCATTTTGAAGTGTTCGGGATAGTCTAGCGATTAGACAAACGTCTCTTATTACGTACGGTAGCCGGAGAATGTTACATGATTTGAATAACGGTCGGCAGTTATCCAGAAACCAAGCTTTATTAATTGCGCGGATGCAACGTTTCTGTATTTAGAAAATTCTATTAATGTCAACAAAGTGTCATCACATTGTAAGTCCATTGTTAAGAATCAATGCCACCCAGCCATGTTAAGCCGTAAGTGCAGTTTCTATTGAGACTGTATGCCATAGTTTTTTTTAAAGCAAAAACATATTGGTCTTCTCTCGGACACACTTGATCGACATGCATTTTCCAATTGAGACGTCTGTCCAGATTTACTCCTAAGAATTTAATATTGTCATTTTCATCAACCTGCTCATTATTATAGGTGATGTTAATGTCAATTGGATTAATATTACAGGAATTCAATTGAATTGTTTTGTTTTCTAAAACTTATGTTTAAACTATTACTACTACATAATTTGAAGAAAAAAATACAATAAAAACGGAACCAACTTTTTAAAATAAGATAACAAGCACTATTGCGTGCTAAGCAGTAATTACTCATCGGAGCACATTTTTTTCTGTAACAGGTGGGAATATTTATGTGTTCTAATATTTTTTAATTAGAAACTAGCTTCTAGAAGCCAAACAAATTCCCCAAGTGCGACTCAGGCCTCGCACTATTAGGGTTACACATCGCATCAACCTGTGAAAACATGGTTTGTTGTTTTTCATTACAGCTAAATTATAAAACGGCTGTTTCGGCTGAATAAAGAATATGGTACTATATTCTGGAATTACAGATTTCTAACTCTAATTCATCTAAAAATATATTTTCTTGTGATAGAAAAAAAAACATATGAGTAAACTATTTATATTTTTAAATAATGAGTCTTAAACTGTGACGCCACGCATGCTAGGATTAAAGAAAAAATTTAGCTACATTTTCTTATATTGGAATATGGAATCCTTTCAACCCAATATACCAAGATTTTGAATCTAATGTACCAAAATTTAGGGTATATTTTAGTTTGCCACTGTTTTCGTTAATGAACTAGATACACATGACGTACGGTAGGATAAAGAGACAAACATATAAACAGAAAGACGGCGGATTTTCATTAATTGGGCGGTTTTCCCTTTTGACATAACATTTCCTTCTTTGAATTAAGGGACAAGTGTTCCCCATTATAATAGTGTCATGATTTTCAATGGCTTTATAGATTATTTTATCTGAACCAATATTTTATTCAATATTTCGATATTTTAAATAGTGGCAACACACACACTATCTCGGTCGGTCGGTTATTCGAAATCGATCAATCACTGTTGCGTTCGATCGACCAATCAGAAAAGATTTACCACTATCCCATTTTGGACGGAAAAATACAGGAGGAAGAAACCAGTCAGTCCGTCGAATTGGCATTCTGGCAAGAGACTTCGAGGCGAAAAGTACTAGTTTCAAATTGTACAAGTTTGTAATAAATAGTATTTGGAAGTATTATCTACATTGGTTTGGAATTTATAAAACTAGCAACCCTGAACTAACTTTATCGTTGACAGAATAATATTTGACGGTGCAACCCGTTTTGGAAAAATGGAACTGTTAACCGCGCTCGTCACCATTAATGTTAACTATAACAGTAATTTTGGTGCAATTCACCCTAAAGAGAACCAACTTGAGGTACACTCTACTTAACAAAAAAAATCGAACAAGCATCGAACTCAATTCATATTTGACGGAGTAATTGCGTAACAAACATAAGAAGATTTTCATGGTGTTAGGGCATTTTGCGAATGCCCGCCTACACCCTCAAGTACAAAATTATGTTGCCAAGCACCTAACGGTGTGTTCCGGCTGCTGTCCTTGAGAGCCAGTAATTCTAGGTTAGCCTGAACAACATCTTCGACCACATCCTTACTTACCATCAGGTGAGGTAGTGGTCAAAGGCTAACCTATAAGGTATAAAAAAAGGCTTGCCACCGCCAAGCATTAATCTTCGCATATCTGTGTTCAGCTTTGAAGGGTAGCCGGTACTATCGTGTAGTTGTGCCGGTACTGCCGGTGTATTCGAGAGACGTAATGTATCTGTTATGGCCAGAAGATAACACGAGGTGGCCCTCGCACTTGTACCGTCACAGTCAAATTCAGAACAATCAAATTGCTAATAAACTATTAACAATTTGATTGAAAACTATGGTTCAAAACTCACCATAAGCTTGAGCTTCACCACGACCAAGACACGGTAATGTTATCTATACAGTATTTCAACTTCATAGAAACGGACGAAACGCGAGTTTTACCTACGCGCCTCGATCTCGGCCCGCGCTCGGTACGCAGACAGAAAGGAAAGTGATTGACACGAGTGATATAGGTACCTAGTTATAAGCTATATATTACAATGCGGATTTTTTATACTTTGAAATTTAATAATAAAGCATTTCGTACGTCTCACAAATATTTTTCGGTCGCAAATTTTTAAGACCGATTTTTTATTCAAATTTAAACATGGTTTTGTAATTAAATCTACCTACTAGTCAAAAAACAACACGCATTTTTCGTGAACACTTCCTGTATATTTCACATAGTATTATATTAGTTTTTATAAAAAAAAGTATATTTACAATCACAAAACTAAATGGAAACACAAAGTAGGCAAATGTAATTAAAATACCGGAGGCGGGTAGCCATATCGCATGTTTACGTACAGCTCGGTTGTAGGTAGTTATATCAACGACAGAGCCGAGTTAAGAAACTGTATAGATTACATTACCGTGACCAAGAAGTGTGCGGTCGAGATCGAACCGCCGCGGCGGCTGGCACACACGCTTCGATTTAACAGTACAGTTCCTCCATTACGATTTATATGTTCGATTTTTGATTCTTCTTCGTTTGACGGTACTGTGTTAAAAATCGAGCCAACCTTCCTTCGATCGACCGAGACTCTGACTGTATAGTCCAAATCGTATCCAATTTCGTAAAGTGTGTAGCAGGTGTAAGCAATTGTAAGTTTAACCATCAGGTGAGATATTGTTATCAAAGGCTTATACTTATAATAAATAAAAAAACATACACTCAATTAAACCTCCAACTTGGCATAGGACCGTCAGGTCTCGTCGCTTCGTTCGTTTCAAACAAAGTTTTAATTTAGGTACATGTTAGATGACACGCGTCTTGAGTGATTAAATTAACATCATGAAAATATTACTTACATTTTGGTACAAAAATGTTATCCTTCTTTATTATTTATGAGACTTTCCACCTATACAACACTTAACCCCTCTCTTTTAAAGTCCACTAAACAGCAAAATGATATGAGTGGGCGACCCCGACAAGATCTATGAATTATTCATTTATGTGCTCAAGTCAAGGTTTTACTTCAAACGGGTTGATAAAATAGATAGAAGCTTATATAGCAAAACCGTTAGTTGCAACTTTTAAAGCATTATTATGTTCGGTTATCTAAATTCTACTATTATTTATGGTATCTTCTTTTACCCATCGGTTCAAGTAGTGCGTTACAAAGAAAAAAAAAGAAAAAATCCTCAATCGTGTACTTGAAGAGTCAAGACCGAGATATTGCTTCTTGTAGAAGCAAAATAAGTCGATAATTCGTCCAATAGGATACGTGACGCTGATGTCATCGCGTTCACTCAGCAGGATATTCCAGAAAAGCAAGAAAAATAGTTTTACCTTACAATCTGCGTAATAATGTAAAGCGAATTATATAAAAGAATGCAATTCGAGTTGTACCAAAAATTATCTAAAGTACATACAGATACAAGGTTGTTATTTGAAAATACTGATGTATAAAATATATTACCAAAAAGATTGACCGCATTAAAATATAGTTTGTTCAAACTACATCTTAAGAACTTTTTTCAACACAATCCCTTCTACACAAGAAGTATAAGAATATAATATGTCAGTGCAGCTTTAAGAATCTTTGTGCAAACGCGATAACTTTAAATACTGAGTATTTAGGTTCATTAAATGTAATATTATTATCACGACATTTATTTAATTACATAATTTTAAATTTTTTACAACATTCATATATAAAAAATAAATATTATAAAAAACTTAAAACTAGGATGCCGCCAGCAGCGGGGCAGGGCCCAAGCTACCAGCGGTTAGGACTGCAGAGAGAGGAACCTTCGGACAATGCGTGTGGTATCGAGTATCACTGCCTTCTGCATCTGACCCTTGATCCAACCGTCTAGCGAGAGTCTCTTGAGGTGTTGGTCGAGGCTCTTCGCTATTAGGCCGTTCGCCGAAACGACTATCGGGACAATGATCGTCGAGTCAACATCCCACATGGCGGTTACCTCGTGAGCCAAGTCAAGGTACTTGCTGACTTTGTCCTTCTCGGCCTTCACGAGGTTCTCGTCATGTGGGATGGTGATGTCGACAAGCACTGCCCGGCGTTGGGATCGGTCGACCACCACGATATCAGGCTTATTGCAAACAATAGTCCTGTCCGTGATGATAGAGCGGTCCCAGTAGAGCAATGCACGACCATTCTCGAGAACTGGCGCCGGTGCGTACTGGTAGTACGGCACCTCTGACTCAACAAGGCCGTATTGAAGGGCAAGTTGCTGGTGGATGATCCTGGCCACTTGATTGTGCCTGTGCAAATACTCGCCGTTAGCAAGATGCGAACAACCGGAAATGATATGCCTGAGTGACTCTCCGGGACGGCGGCATGCTCGACAAATGTCGACCGTACCATCCTTCAGGATATATTTCCGATAGTTGTTCGTCATCATTACTTCGTCTGCAATTGCACAGGCAAAACCCTCGGTTTCTCCAAAGAGGTCTCCGAAACGTAGCCAGTTCACCGAAGCGGGTAGGTCCACATCAGGCCCTGTTAGGGCCCGGAAGAACCTCCCGTGCAGCTCCTTGCTTTTCCATACTGCCTTGCGGTCATCAGTGCTCAGCATCGTTGGTTTGCGCCAGTTATCGTTCGCCAAGGAGAGCGGTGTGAGGCTCTTGTCAACCGCCACGACATCGCGATGCATCCCGCACTCGTGGTTACGGAAATAATCCCTGAGATTGCACACTTCACGGTTATGAAGGGTCTTGGCATTTAAAAAGCCACGACCTCCCCATTTCCGTGGAATGTACAGTCTCATAACTGACGAGCGCGGGTGTAGCATGCGATGCGAAGTGAGCAGTTGACGAACCTAAAATTAAATTTATTATGATTATTAAATTACACATTTTTTACATACACATAATAATAATTTCATATAATATATAAGTAGTATAAATATGTAATAAATGTAGCATGGTCTTGTCCGTAAAAAATACAAAAGGGCTAATAAAGCGTTTTTATATATTTATAACTATTTTATTATTATATATAGATTCTCGAAAATGTTTAAATCACTAAAAATATTTGTAATTATTATTTATGGATTTCCCCAAAATAATGCCTGAATCTTTTAAATAATGTTTAATATTGAATAATAACAGTATTTGCCATTATGCTTATTCCGTGCCTCGATGACTTCACATTAAATTTAATTGTAATTCTTATCTAAAAATCTATCCTAAAAACTGTGATTATAATATTAAAAAACAACGTAACCAATATCAAACACTGAAAAGTATTAAGAAAATCTTTTGCAAGTTGGACCACGAAAATAAATTGTTTTGAACCACCATTTTAGCGACTTTAAACAACATATTTCACATTTTTGTAGATAAAGCGTATGTTACCGAAAGAAAAATATATAAAGCTTATCTTAAGCACTTACAATTATTTTTGTATAGTTACTATCAGTAAAATGGAAATTTGCACATTTAGCCCTCGGTCACGTTTTTTCTCTCCGTTCATTCCACCTTCAAACGAGCGTGAGGTCAACATCCGCGGTCACAATACGTTGGAAATCCTACCGGATTATAAGATATTTAAGAAAAGGAATGTCGTGCGTTTGGAAAACCAATTAATCATTACATGTTTTTGTTTGTTCTTGCCGTTTTATTTGGATTCCCTTTTTAACGGGATTTGAAAAAAGGGAGGATTTTTTGAAGACAACGCGATTTTATTTGTCTTCATGTAAAAATACATAACTTTTCATAAAATAAAATTACGATATATATTACATTTATTATACAATCAAATGAACTTAGAAGTGAAGCTCGGTCATTATTTTGTCACTTCATAATTCGATATAGGTATATAAATATATTATTAAGCATTTGGCAGGTAGTCGCAATTACCTATAGTCGATATATTTTTGCTGCGTACAGTAATTTTCTAAGTTTACGTAAGAGATTAAATTGCAATATCAACCATACATACATGGTTGATTGTAATTAATTGAAACTCAAATATAGTTTCGGTTCACTGACCTCTATTGCTCTTGCAGGTGGTAAAATTTTGAACTAAATGGTAAAATTATAATTATTCCTGAAAATTAGTTTCAGGTAATATTAAATGTATAAAGAACTATCCATGCATCAGCTAGCTCGTAAGGTTTGCCAAAATGAGATCATTTTAATAATAAATTTAGTTTATAAATACCTATATACTATTGTAATATGATTACAAGAACAATCGCTTGCTAATCGAAAATCATATTTACAAATCATGCTAGCAGGGCCATTCACTTTGGTAAGGCATTTCACGTAAATTGATTAAAAACTGCCTCCAAGCACCCAACGGTGTTTTCCGGCAGCTGTTCTTGAGAGTCAGTTATTCTTGGTGAACCTGAACTACATCTTCGACCACATTATCAGTTACCGCCAGGTGATTTTGTAGCCAAAGGATACCGTACGAATTTTGATGCACAATATTTCACACTTCGATTGGGAATTGAACTCACGTCCCCGCATCAGTTTTGTATGTTTTAGTACCCGGACGGTTGGTCTAAAAAATTTTACATTTTTCTTCGTGTTTTCAACCAGTGCACAGTTTTGTTAATGGTTCTATTGCAGTTGGGTTCGGTTGCTTACAAAACCACGATTTTAATCAGAAATGGTATATATGATAACCATACTGATGGCAACCATTTTTGGATACACAATATTATGATAAAAATATATAAATAATATCATTTTGTGTTTCAAACGTGTTCTGCTTATTACAAATTCCTATATTACGAACTTGTGTTGTCTATTTACTCAATGGGAGTAACTGCTAAATGACGTATTATTCACCAAAGAGTAATTAAAGGAACAGGGCTTGGGGTATAGAATAATTAGCGACCGACGTATATAATGTTCCCCTTTGTTACATAATAACGTTACGTTGTCCCTAAGAACATCATATGATTATTAAAGATTATAGTGTTCTGACGTTTTGAACCGATTACGTAGGTTTAGTAATAAAGTCACGTTTTCTAAAGACTGGAACACCATAAATTAAAAAATATCTACGACTATATATACATAAATTACTGCCGCAAGCAGAGATGTCAAAGCAACGAATGGTGTGTTCCGGCAGATCTCCATAATAGCCAGTAATTCAGGGTGATCCTGAATAACACCTCCCACCGCCTCATTACATCAGGAGAGGTAATGGCCAAAGGCAAACCTATAAACCCTAAAAAATGCCTAAAATACTATAAAATGATAAAAATAAATGAACAAAGCACAAAAGGAACGATTTAATGCTAGTTAATTGATGGTTTTGAGTACTGCAGATATTGAAGATTTTGAACCAAATGGTAATTCACGTTGTTAATTATTACGTGTCCCGTACTGATGAAATACTATGATGATAATGAAAAGTATCCAATGTATTATACCAAGACCTAAACTATCTATATAACAAGTTATATCTATACGGTTCAGCTGTTTCAGCGCAAAGGAGTGACAAGCTTACACTCCCACATCCTCACTCCCCAAGTGGGGTGCCGGGTTAGAATTGCACTTCCCCATATCCTCCCGTGGGTGTCGTAGGAGGCGGCTAAGCAAAAAATACTGGCAGGTGGGCAGCAGCGCCTTCTAAAGAACTGCCATCTTACACTGCGATCCCCAAGACTCCTGCAAGCGTGGTGATTATGGCGTATGGGAATGGATATTATATGTGTGTATGGGAAGGGGGCCTTTTTCATTCCCCGTAGTCCCAAACTTTACCACGTACGTCGTGGCGTATTCGAATGGGTTCCTGGAAGACACCAGCGGATCTTCGTGCTGTTATAGGCACGCGGGTAAACGAAATGGCAGGAATCCAGCAGTGGACGATCCGGCTGATGATACATAATGCTCGAATTCGGGTGCGTTGATGCTAACAGTTGGTAGTCGGTTAGGACACTTGCCAAGATGCCATTGCTTACTCTCGCTTGGTAGATTTGCATACCAGAGGACCGCTCCGAGCGAGCGAGTAATTGCCTGTCGCATAAAGCCCAGTGACAAAACTATTACTCCCGGTTCTCGCTGCTCGCCAACTCTTTGCTTGTATCTATATCCCTATTTCTTACAATTGTGCAAGAGAAAGCGCTCTACATTGGACATTCTCAGTAAACAAAGTATAGCTCTACTCGCTTCTTAATCATCGCTGGCAGTGGTACAAGTGCCTTTGGGACAAATAGGTTTAGGTTTAAAAAATATTCTCAATTAAGATAATAGGTAGTCTATTACATGAGTAGGTACAGTAAATTGATAGTAAAGAATTATATATATATATTAATTGGTCGTTACAAAAAGATAAGTATTATATATAATTATAAATAATAAAAGAGATAACGTTTTACAGAAAAAAAATCATTACAAAAAAATATAAAAATAATGAAATTTGGGTTGTACAAAAATCTTATTATATAATAGTTAAAATAACGAGAATAAGATTCTAAACACTACAATATTTGAAACTGAATAAAATGTAATACATATTTTTTACAACTGATTGTTTACTACTATAATTAATCTGTGATAATTAACTAGAGTTCTTTTTTAAATTTTTTAAACGTGTTTACATGTTTTATATGTATGGGTAGTTTATTATAATGTTATGTTCCTGCAAAGTCAACGTTCTGCCGTAATTTGTTCTTACCCTTAGAAGTACAAGGAAGCTAGCTCGACGAGAGCAGCGGTTAGAAACCCCTCTTAAGTTTGGAATCACAAATCATTGCGATGCTTTTACCGTAAATATATAAAGTTTTACTCCATTATCTATTAATCAAGTATGTTTATATATTTTGTTGTCCTTTGTGTTACGAGAGAAGTAATATGATTTATTTTTATATGATTTTTAGCCTTTGACTACTATCTCACCTCATGGTAACTGATAATGTGTTCGAGCATGTTGTTTAGGCTAAACTAGAATTACTGGCTCTCAAAGACAGCTGCCCGAACACACCATTAAATGCTTGGCGACAGATTTTCTACTCGAGGATGGTTGCTAACCAGGCGGGCATTCCCAAAATACCATACAACGATGCAAAACAATATTTGTTAATAAAGGTAGAAAGATAATGTTAAGTTAGACAACCTACGTATCTTACACTTAATTGAAGGTTACGACAATGATTATCGTAATGCCCACAATAACTTTGTTCGTATCGTGAAAAATTGTTATTGCAAGGTTTGAAAATCCTTTTATTGTTATTGTTGCCGCGTAGCAGTAACTCTCACATAAAGAAAAAAATATTGGCTGTAAATACAGACCATAAAGTTTCTTAGAATCTTTGCGAACATTATGGTGGAGGCAAACAATGAAGAAGATATCTTAATAGCGTTTTTATGAAGCTGAGATTTAGGAAAGATTGTTTTTCATATAATTTAGGGATATTTACCTTGAGTACCTCCTTAAATGTATGCAATAATTTTCGAAAGAAATAATACGCAAGAAAGTGAAATTTATTATATAATTAGTTGCATATGTTAAGATTTAAAAAATAAACTTGAAGTGATAACTGAGGTATATTCATTCAGTAATGTAATGAAAGACACGTCAAAATTGGGCTCAGATAAATTAAGTAATTTTTATGTAACTTATGCTACATAGAAGATTATTCACTTGTTAGTTGGAATAATGAAAGTCAAAGTCAAAACCATTTATTCAATTTAGGGGTCTACGACGCTCTAATGAAATTTGAACACTGAAATATTCTAAATAATTTTACTGCCTCGTTCAGTAAACAAAGTTAAATAGAGCCACTTCGAGAGGAACGCGGGCAAGAAACTCGGGGGCATTTTTTTAAACGTCTTGCAATAATGTGTTACTTACTTACCATATACACTTCATTTATACTTATCAACTATTGATTAACATATTTGTCGTTATATAATACCAAATAAACGGTCAAATGCGTGTCGGGCCACACACAATGTAGGGTTCCGTAGTAGCCCGTTGTCATAACATGTATGTTAAACGATTCTGTAGTTCTTTATAATATTCTCCTCCACTTTTTTCCTGCTAAAGCTAAATAATAAGAGTACAATTGCCGCCAAGTTATCATTTCATATTGTTTGTTAAAAGTTTTTAATTTATTTTCTGTAGCAATAAATAATTATTCAATTCTATTCTAAAATAGTTGATGTATATTTGATAGTTAAATAAAAAGTATACACCGATAAATGCAAGTAAGCTTATAAAAGGGCTATTATACTATATAACTAGTCTGGTCATAAATACTGTCATAAAAACTTTTATTTTTTTCAACACATCAAAAACAATTATTTTAAATTAGGAACGCGTTTATTATTTTTAAAGTGCTTTCGATTTCGCGCCACCCACATATTTTTTCGTGTTCGTTATCAAATTACGATATGGAATGGGGTGTTAAAGAAAATAGGATTGCAGTGATCGCCTTGCACAAAGTGGGTATGGTCATATTCCAGACACTTCATAAGCTTGGTATCAGTCGTATGTTCGTATATCGTAATATCAACAGATACAACGACACTTCCCTTGTCGAAGACTATAAAAGATCAGGGCAACCGCATGCTGTTAGAACTACAAAAGCTGTTAATGCTGTGAAAGCCAGAATTGGTCGAAATCTCATTAGGAAGCAAAAATATTATGACAACTAAACAATAATCTTATTGCAAGAAATGATGAAGATTTACGGTCGATGCCGTAAATCAATCTTTACAATTAAAGGGAATGGACTGATCAAAATGCCTTCCATCGCGATACGCAGGTGAAGGGCACAAAAATATTCTTTTCACCGATGAAAAACGTTCACGATTGAAGAGCGCCCGCCGCGGTCATGAGCTTGACGGGTGACTTGATGGGTGACCGCTGGTGACATTACTACCGAGTGCTTCAGTGCTTCGGAGGGCACGTTAAGCCGCCGCTCCCGGTTGTTATCTTAGGATGGCAGTCGTTATAGCTTGGTGGTTGGGCATTTTGCGAATGCTCCCCTGGCTAGCTTCCACCCTCAAGTAGAAAATCTGTCGCCAAGCACCTAACGGTGTGTTCCGGCAGCTGTCCTTGTGACCCAGTAATTCTAGGTTAGCCTGAAGCTGAACAACATCTTCGACGACATCATCACTTACCATCAGGTGAGATAGTGGTCAAAGGCTAACCTACCAAAAAAAAATATATCATGGCTTAATAATACAATAACAAATATTTTTTAAATATTTTAAGAAAACATCAAATTAATATTTTTATAAAACAGAGATCGAGAAATTCTCGATCGTGCGCTCGAAGAGTCAAGACCTCCTGAGGATGCTTCGTGTAGAAGCGAAACACGTCGAAAAAATTCTTCCTGTTTGGCTGCGTGGCGTTAGTGACGTCACGTCGGGTTACCAGGAAGAAAAAATTCTTCCGGTTTGGCTGCGTGGCGTTGTGACGTCACGTCGGGTTACCAGGAAAATTAGGCGGAATTGTCACTAGATATATTTTTGTATTTTTTAAGTGTTTTATTAAAATATTAATTTGATGTTTTCTTAAAATATTTAAAAAATATTTGTTATTATTAAATATGGATTTCCGCAAAGTAACGCCTGAATCTATTCATTATATCATGGCTTACTCTAAATGACACGCTGACATTGAGTTTTGAATTTTCATTTGTGACATAACTGAATCGATTCAGGCGTTACTTTGCGGAAATCCATATTTAATAATAACAAATATAGTTCAGTCTCGATCGTGCGCTCGGTGAATCAAGACCTCCTGTAGATGCTTCGTTTAGAAGCGATACTAGTCGAATATTCTTCTGGTTAGGCTGCGTGGCGTTTGTGACGTCACGTGGGCATAGCAGGAAATTAGGCGGAATTGTCACTAGATATATATATTTTTTATATTCTTTCAAGTGTTTCATTTAATGTTTTCTTGAGATACTTTTAAAACGATATTTGTTATTATTATGTAACATTACTTTTTTAAAATATCTTTTTTTATATATGCGTCTGGCCATAAATCTATGGGAGATTTATTACGCCCTACTGGAACAAAAATATGCTCTTTAAAGTTTAATATCTCTTCAATGGAGCATCAAATCGAAAAACAATATTAGCAACCCCTAAGTCATTTTAAAACACCTATTCAACAATAACATACAAGACGGGTTAGACGACAAAAAAGAAATCTCCCCCCTTCATATGTATGGAAGCTATCTTAAAAAAAAAAACAAAATTTTATTTTACCACTTTCGGCGTGAAGGATTTACGTATCTGTACAAAATTTCAGTTTTCTAGCACTAACGGTCTCTTAGCAAAACCTCGGACAGACGGATAGACAGACAGACAGGACATGACGAAACTATAAGGGTTCCTTTTCAGGACTACGGAACTCAAAAAATAGTATAATAAATTACTTAACTTCACAACATTTTGATTGGGCAGCACTTCGTCGTTAAAGACTATTTCCACACCACTGGAGGTCTGCTCGGCACGGCGGTCGGACGAAAAGTGAATCGGGCAGCACTTCGTCATTAAAGACTATTTCGATACCACTAGAGGTCCGCTCCGCACGGCGGTCCGACAGACACTAAACTACTCGCAGTGACTGAACTAACAAGGTGACAAAGCGACTACCGTCAAACGCAGTACTCTTTTTAATTGACAATTGTGTGATCTCAAGCTCTATACGTATGGCAATAAGTATAATAAAATCTTCAATGTTTTTACACATATACATAAGGCACATAATATAAACTATTATTAATAAGTATCTTAACAACTGTCACATGACCAGTTAAACTACTTATAAAATATACTTACAGTATTAATATCATCGGGGGATCCGTTTCCGGTCGTTAAAGTGTCAACAGGTTGTGCAGTTCTTTGTCAATAAAACACTTATTAAAAATAGTTAAAGTTGCACTTGGGAAACTGTGGGGCTACGAACGTAAGCAAAACAACATCGGAAGATATAGAAGAAATAATCCTTGGATATTATCCACGCATTAAAAGTGAAGCTCAAGTATACATCCACGATAACTGAGGTTATAATTTCAGAAATTAACTACATCATCTATTTGTTCAACGTCAACCTGACAGCTGGTAAAACAAACATCAGTCAACCAGAACTCCTATACTTGAAGAAAATTAAAAATTGAAACAAAAAATGTTTAACCTGGAGAACGAGATTAAATATTTAATAAAATAGAAGAAAAGTAACAACATAGTTATGTATGGACTAAAAGAGAGCGAAAAATCGTCATCAGAGCTATTTCTAACCGTTAAGGAGATCTTTAAAAGAGACTTAAATTTATCTGTGGAAGAAAATGAAGTAAACAGATTATACCGTCTAGGAAAAAATAAAGTCGAGAACAAACAGACCTGTGCTATTCTCATTTACAAACGGGTGGAAAAAAGATCAAATTGTAAGGAATAAAAAAAGTTTAAAGGGAATCTATATATCAGAAGACTACTCTAAAGAAGTCATAGAAAAAAGAAAGGCTTTGCTGCCACAGCTACTGGAGGAGAAGAAAAAGGGAAATACCGCTTTTCTAAAATATGATCAACTGGTAGTAAACGGACCCTACCCCGACAAAAGAAGCGCTCGTAGCCAAGTTTGCTTAGCCATTCTGAATCGATCAGCAAAGTTAAGCAACGTCCGCCGCGGTCATGACTTGGATGGGTGACCGTTGGTGACATTACTACTGAGCGCTTCCGTGCTTCGGAGGGCACGTTAAGCCGTCGGTCCCGGTTGTTGTCTTAGGATAGCAGTCGTTACAGCATGGTGGTAGGGCACTTTGCAAATGCCCGCCTGGCTAGCTACCACCCTCAAGTTGAAAATCTGTCGCCAAGCACCTAACGGTGTGTTCCGGCAGCTGTCCTTGAGAGCCAGTAACTCTAGATTAGTCTGAACAACATCCTCGACCACATCATCATTTACCATCAGGTGAGATAGTGGTCACAGGCTAACCTATCAGGCTACAAAAAAAAAAAAAAAAAAGAAATGAGAACTATCTACTTCACCTCAAGCGACTTCAACCACTAAACCCAACAAGCAACAAACGATAAATTCTATCAAAACTAATAGGAGAAACGCCTTCGATTATATGAGAACCCGATCAAACTCTCTCACTGACATATTCAAAAAACAATAGCAATTAACAACCGGAACACAGACAACCCAACCACTTAACGAAAACCAAGCAAAAGAAATAACACAAACTCCCCCAAGCCGACTGGTCCTCGTGGGGGATAGAGACCACAACCCTCCAACAACACAGGAAAAATATTGCGAAAACAGTCACAAAAAATAAAAAATCTACAAAAAGGAGTAAAGCAAGGAGATCCTCTATCTCCAAACTTTTCTCCGCCGTTTTGGAAATTATCTTTAGAAGCTTTGAATGGGAAAATTTAGGTTAAAATATCGTCGGTCGCAAACTTAAAATTTGCCGATGATATTGTTTTATTCGCAAAAACATCAGAAGGCCTTAATATAATGTTATATGAACTAGCATCTGCGAGTGGAAAAATAGGACTAAAATTAAATCCCGAAAAAAACAAAAATAATGACTAATGGAAATAAAAACAGCATAAATGTAGGCGAGTCACAATTTAACTATGTTGAAGAATATATATACCTCCGACAGCTGATATCACCAAAGGAGAACATAAATAAAGAAATAGAAAGAAGAATAGCAAACAGTTGGAAAAGGTATTTGAGCCTAAGGGAAGTAATGAAAGACAAAAACCTTCAAATAGCAACAAAGAACAAATTCTGCATTCTACCTATATTGAAAAGAGGTAGACAGCAAAGAAGATGGGACGATGATATCAGGCATCAACATGGAGCAGAGTAGCCAGAGAGAGATCAGAATGGAGTAGGTTGGAGGAGGCCTTTGCCAACTGGCAAACGGACATACAGAGAGTAAAGAAGCACCGAATTCACGAATATTTTAAGTGTGTAAAACATACAATTGTATATCTGTTGTCTGAATAAAAAAGGCTTTATTATATTTATTATTATTATTAATATCATCAAATAATGATTCAAGTGATCTATACATATGGCAATAAGTATAATAAAATCTTCAATGTTTTTACACATCATAAATAATGAACATAATATAAACTATTTTAAATAAGTACTTTACACTGTCACGTGATCAATTTCACTACTTATAACATATACTTCCAGTAATAATATCATCAAATAATGATTCAAGTGATCATGATAATCCATATAATATGATGCTTAATCACAGTCTTACAATAAACACAATTAGGACACATGAATAATTAAACCAATACTTATTTTCCTCTTAAAAACCACAGAGTATATTTAAAACGAAATGAGAATGTCACATTAAACCAGTTGTCTAATCTTAAGCTTAAAGCTAATCAAGTGATGATGAACAAATATTTCATTACATAGTAAGTCAATTTTCAAATAATCTATCACGCCCGTATTCAGTTTTTCTTAGAGGTGAAGTCAATTTTATTAGGATATTCACAATTATTAGGTTCTTTGAAAACATTGCTCCGATATACACGTACACATTTAATGGAATTTAACCTTGATGATAAATATTGATAATGTTTTATCAATAGTGTTTGCCTACAGTGCTTTCAATTCGTTATCTGCCATACCAAAAAAGTGGGTATTTGCAAAAATAATTGTTGAACCGAAGCCTAGGTTGACAGGCCTTATACGAGAATTTTTAAACTAAAATCTACAAAAGCAGTTTTTAATTGTAATTTCCAGCGTCTCCGGTTGGTTCGCGAAAGGAAGCGAGTGGCTTGGATCCTGTTGCTGCTGGCGGTACTGTTTGCGCTGTGCTGGCTGCCGTACAACATCCTGCAGCTGCTGATTGACGTAAACGCCGTCGAAGTGGAATCAGTGTCTCTTGCAATGCCTTACACGCTATTGTTAGGTGAGTTTAAAGCCACATATTTCTAAAATGATAACAAGCACTATCACATGTGAAGTGGAAATCATATATACAATTTTTAAAGCATTACATTTTCATCTCGTTTTAACCGTCATAGGTTATGGCTAAGTGGTAGCTATGAAGGTTAAAATAGAAATATTGGAGCGTAACATTCTCGCCTCGTATTTAACCTAGTAGTTATGGCACCAAGTGTGTAAACACGGGTTTGATTCCTTTCCAGAAAAAAAATGTGTTCTAAAAATGTTTAAGTGTCTGACACACCTTTGAGGTGCATTTTTTTAAGTTTTCGCCTTTAATTTATTTAATATTATTATTACTAAAGACTAGCTTTTGAACACTTTCTCACCGGACGGCAAGTGATGATATGGTCAAAAGTATTTAAAAAATGCGAACTGGCTCTTGTGTAAAGCTGCTAGATCTGCTGGAAGGCACCGCTAGCTGCTTGCTAGCGTGGAAATCAGCAATTTTTAGCTTGGGGTTATTAGAACCCCCAAGTTAATAATTGGGCCTGGAATGTTACCCTCCCCATCTCTTCGCGTTAATGTGGTAAGATGCGACGAAGAGTTAAATACCCGCAGTTCAGCAGCGCTTTTAAAGAGCCGATATCATTATGACGCCTGCCAAGCGTGAGGATTATGGCAAACCCGCCATTCATGTGTTCAGCAGTTGGCAATCCGTCTGATACAGTACAGAACACTACTGATAAACATCAAGAGATCATTTGCGTCATGGCATTTCTGAATTCCGGTTAATTCAGGATCATGGTAAAGATTCCAACTTAGTTCAAGATTTAATAGTATTATATTCAAAGATTGCTGTTTTAGTTATATAATGTTGACAGAGATTCGTAAACAATTTCACAAGCTGCTCGTTTCAGAGAATTTCAAAGTGGATGAAGCTGTTCCCTGTTCTGTGGCGCAACTCATTACGTAACTGAATGCAAATCAGATTATTCGCAACACTGAGTTGATGGTGTCACGTTTAATACAGAAATTTATCGCGTAAATTCAATTATGCGTCAATATTTATTGTAGCTCATCAACACTAATTAATATTGAATCGTATAAATGCTTCAATTTAATTTTAACATAGTTTTAGTTAGCTAGTCAGCCCGTGACCATGACCAGCTATTCCAATTATTCCCCGCAGCCATACTACCTGGAAGGGAAAAGTGAAATTTTGATCCCACTTCGTCACACCATCGCTATTCCACTGACCTACCCCACTATCCCACCTAGTAGGGAAAAGCCTACTTTTCCCACTAGACCACTGGTGTTTAAATCGTGGGAACGATATATATACACGTATATATTTATATACGTGTATACATTCTTATAAAATATTCCTTCAATACCGTATGTTTATACCGGAACAGAAATGTGTACATTGCTGCTTGGCGATAAATTTAGCTGGTGGCAGTACTTCCTCGGTCGAACTCATTCCCAAAGAAAAGTACTGCTAAAATCTATGCAAATAGTGTGAACTACTAAAACTATGTTGAAATACTATCATCACTTGACTTGACACTTGTTTGATGACGGTTTTTAAAATTAACGTAAGCTCATATTATTAGTAAATGTATCTCAAAACTAAGATCGATCTTAAGATGCAGTTTTGACGTTTGTTGTATGAAACATCTGTCAAAAACTACATCTGAACCCGGCGAGCGTAAGGTATGTAACAAAAAGCGCTAGGTGAGTGTGGTACACCCAGATAGTTATAGTGTTCTTTCTTACACTATTATTTTTAATACTTATTTTCTTGAATACTAAACTGACATTTATTTCTATATTTAAATAATGTAAGGGTGACAAAAAAAATAATTTAGTTGACTATTTACGAAATTAACTTAATTATCAATTCCAATTAACATTTATTAGTTAAGGCACCTTTTTGCCACCTTTTAGCAAAAATATGAAAATAAAAACATTAAAAGGTATTTTTTCTTCTAATAGACTAAACATAAATCATGAAACTAATAAAAAAACTTATTCATCTTGAACGACTAAAACTATGGCAGTCGAGGCTTCTGTACCTCCCCTCGCGCAGTTACTCAGGCGCGCAAAGTTTAATAACAATTCGCTATTAAAATATCTATCGATATTTTCTAGGTCTGGGTGTACCACACCCAACCTTACGCTCGCCGGAATATTATCGATCTCCACTTTTAGATGCAATTATTAATATTATTCTTAAAATCATTTCATTCACTTCAATAATGCATGCTAAGCGAAAACATAGATATTTTTAAAAATCAGTTTTAAAATTTTAATCCACAATATCAGTTGATGAGGTTTGCTCAATGCGAATAATTTATTTATACTTATTGTTAAGTATAACACTAAGACTTCAGAACTGTATTTGAGATAGCGGTTTAACTTGGCACACAGTTGAAACTTTAATTTTAGTTGGAGATTTCTGTCTAGTTTATTTAATGACATTATCTGGGCTTGCAAGAGCTTGATCAAGTTAATCTTCCAAACTCAAGACTAAGTTAAGGCTCTTATTAATACAAATTACACAGAAGGTTTTAAGCTTGAGGCCTAAACTATTTACTCATGCAAATAATTAATCTTATATTTTCAAGGATTACTCGACTTTTGTAACCGTAGGGTGCTGATTTACAATGTCAGCCTATTGCCATGGGTGTCTGTGAGGCGACTAAGGATACAGTACAGGAAGGTGAGCAGCAGCGCCTTTTGCTCGAGGAGATGCTATCGTACACTCCGATCCTCAAGACGCTTCCAACCGTGGATATTAACAAACCTAACCCTTAACAGAGTAGGCTGTGTTCAGCAGTAGACCATCCAGCGGATATAGTACAGGATAGAATACTACTAATACAGTACGGAAAGTAAATACTAACGTCTATTTTTTTATACGTACCTATGCCTCGTGTTAGCAATAAATGCTTTGTAAACGTTCCTTCACACAAAGCTAACATATGTAAATATACAAACCTGTATAGGTAATTTTTAAAGCATGTAGCGTGTGCTTAGTAATGTTTTGTGTGATTTTGTCTTTTTGGATGAACATTTTTACGTGGTTACCACGTTGCCACGCACCTCGACGACGCGGTGATATTATCATGATCATTATTTCAACGGTAGTTAATTTGATTTTCGTGCTTGCTGGCAACGACCATGCCATTAGACATGGCAATTTTGCAGCAAAATTAAGCCTTTAAATGAAAACTGACAGCTATAGCGGGAAATTTAAATTTGAAGTGACAATGCTTGTCGCTAGTTTTGGTAAATATTTATATTATCAACATAATCCAATTATTGAACGCCAATGTACAAAATTCTATAATTTACCCGTAATATAACCAAAATAAAATAATACAATTCGGGCACAAAATTT
Source organism: Plagodis dolabraria (assembly GCA_963854805.1). Classification (NCBI taxonomy): domain Eukaryota; kingdom Metazoa; phylum Arthropoda; class Insecta; order Lepidoptera; family Geometridae; genus Plagodis; species Plagodis dolabraria. The sequence continues at coordinate 3,531,339 of OY978443.1, read as the reverse complement.
CGGCTCAGTCGAGGGATACTCGATAGCCCAGTTGTTAGCCGCTTAAAATTGGTTGTACGAATTCGCTCTCCTGTTGCACATGCATGTAATGCCGCATCTACTTCACAAGTTTGATGTTTAGAGGTCCTCTGATTTTACGTGGATTCAAATTCTACTCGACGAGATAAATATTGTGCACAATTTTTAAAAATATGCAATGTAGTAAATTAAGTAATTATTATAATTTAACATAATAAATAATTTAACCGTAAAAATATTTATTTGAATCTCGCGTATTTTAATTTTAAAATCCGCCACGTATTAGTGTTGTACGGATTTTATGGGTGAAAGTATTTGGTAAGCTGAAGTAATAAATGGTGAAAGGGCATTTTGCGAATGCCCGCCAGGCTAGCGACCACCCTCAAGTAGAAAATCTGTCTCCAAGCCACTAACGATGTGTTCCGTCAGTAGTCCTTGAGAGCCAGTGAAATTATAGGCACATGAGACTTAACAACTATGTCTCAAGGTGACGGGCGCAGTGCAGTTCGTGTCTTGTGACGAAATGCATCGGTTATAGGCACAGTTTAGTCCGCTTAACATTAAGTGGGCATAGAGCTCCCGAGAATATTGTTTATATTTTAAAATGCGTCACAAAAAAATAAAAAAAAAATAAATAAAGATTATGTTTAGTGCAAACGTTTAATTCTTTTTTAAATTATATTATTCGTTTTTACCCACAAAATACAGTTTAAAAAAGACTATCATTTTACCACATTGCTGTTAATTAAAGAAAGTTATGCATTTAAAAATCATTACCTAGAAAATAATGTGCTAAGTATTTTGATAAAATATTGCGCTAAGCTGATCACCTATTTCCTTATTTGTAATACTTGCTGTCATTTATAAGAACATTAAGCACCTACATACCAATTTATAATAATGACTGTCGTCTGCGACATAATCAAATTTATGGGTTTACCGTGCGGATCTCGTAAATTACTCATATTTAGGCGTAACAGCTGTTACTTCGCCATGTGGATTTTATGGGCCAAAGTTAGCCACGAGAATTATTTAAACAGTTTCCTTCTTCTAAACGATTAATAAGAAGCTACAAGAAAATATGGTAGAAGTACATTATTATTTTAATCAAAAGACTATACAAACTTAAATTTCATGATTTTAAAAGTGGCAATATTTGTTTTTTTGAAATAAACATGCTTGGAACTGAAAAGTTTTATTAAAAAAACGTTTATAAAATGCTAACGGGTAGAAGCTGGGCCATTTAGTGACTAAAAAAAGTTGGTGAAAAATTTTAGGAGTTTATAAGACAGGGGTGTAAAATGGAAGTAGGTCCAAAACGCTTCGCTAGATTTTTACTTTTTGCTGGTTTAGAAATTCACCACAGTTCACAAAGTTTTTATGTTGAAACTAATACTGAGTTTACACATAAAATACAGTAGTGATTATTTTATATTTCAGGCAGCTTTTCAATGAAGCATTTGAATATGCGAGTAGAAGCAACAGCGATTCTTTATTATAATTCACTCAAATTTCATTGATGTGGCGTCATCACTGCTCTCAATTACCTGAAAAAAGTTTTTCCCAAATAAGTCTTTACCTGTATGTTACGGTACGGTCGTTGCAGCTCTTGTTAATTTTGAGCAGCAATTTATTTTTCGGGCAAAGTTTTTGCCGAGAAAATCGATCTCGTAAGCAGTATCTATCACTAAAACGAGATATTTTTTAATTTTTTTATATTCAATGCTTCAGACACTGCAAAGTGCATTACAACTCATGAAAATCAGACCATGAAATTATGGAGCTTAGAGACCAATCTTAACTATCCTTAAGCAAATACTGGCTTTCACGTAAGTAGTAGCATACATATAATATACGCGAAAATTTTGTGTGTGCGTGTGAGTGTGTGAGGGTGTGTTTGTGTGTGTGTGAGGGTGTGCGTGTGGGTATGCGTATATGTATGTGTCAGAGAGAGAGGGTGTTTATGTTTGTGAGACAGGGGGTTTGCGAGGGAAAACGGTAGGTGGTACGAAATTCAAGATGTTGGCTAGTCACAGTCTACTTTTACTTCGTAAGTTCTTTAGGCTTGGTAAATTTTTTATGAACAACATTATTATTTAATACTGTGACTGTCGTTTTCTTATGGAAAATATTACTTTTAAGTGATTTCTTAATCCAAATGTTTATATTCTATCTATTCTGCATATGTACACATTTGATTTGCAATTGAAGGGGCCTAATGAATCAATATGTCCAATGAATAGGTACCGAAGTTCCAGATCAAAGCAGTGCCTAGTTTAATTCAAGCCACAAGCGGGAGAATGACATAGGTACACACAAGAACACCAAATTTCTTAGATCAGCTTAGTTAGCTAAAACTTGTTTAAAATAATTGTTAAGTAATGATGTGTGCAAGAATGGTTAAAACCTAGTAACTAATGATTCTCAAAGAGAGCTGCCAAAAAATTTATATTAGTAGCTAAAAACTTAATTTACTTACATGTGTAAAATGTATAGGTGGCATTGAGGAATGGCTTGAGCAATATCCATGTCTATCACGTGTTTATTTAGTTATAAACGCTCGTTTTTGTTTTAACCTGATTATATAGTTTCAAGCTCTCTTATGCGTTTAAGACTAAATTCAAATGTAAAATGTTTATAACAAGGACGTAGATAAATAAAACAACAAGATTAGACTGCAAAACGGGAAGTCGCTTTATAATGTACACAGACCCTGAGTTTTCCGTATGGTTTGATAACTGGGACTAGCGGGGAAGCCCAGTCGGAGCAGTCGACCACCTTGGTGACCCCAGCTTGCAGTATCTGCAACAACATGCTCTCGCATCACACTTGGTAGCGGCCGCGCTCGGTGGTACACGGGTATCGCACCCTCCCGTATCAAGAGTGTCGCCTTGTCCCCCGTGCACCTTCCCGGAGTCCTATTAAACAGCTGCTTATATCTGTGGATCAAAACATTTGTATCGTTGCCTGTTCCATTATTGCATTAATTATTACATAGTACTGGGATTTGAATGTCCAATTTAGTAAGCCATTATCTACACAATAACGAATTTACCCGTTCTTGATAACAAATAACTAATACATTCTCGTATGTACCATACTTCACTGTCAGTATAATAACTCCCAATGGCCGAATCTCAATTCAAAACTTTAATCGTTAATTATAGAGGACAACTTGAATATTGTTAAAATGTTTGTCGTATGTTACCAGTATAATATATAGAAGTCCCTGTACCGATTTCTATGTTTATGAGTCTTTTTAATTTTGAGATTTGCAAATAAATCGTGTTCTCTTATGCATTCTTTTCTCATCATTAGTTATTCTGCCAAAGTAAGATCTTCATCATTACAAGACACCAAATTGCTACTGAGAATTTCTAAGCTATAAAGCTCTGACTCAGGATCCGAATTCAGAACCTCATAATTCAAAAACGATGGTTTAACTTTTCTACTGAACCTCGTGTAGATGATCCAATATCACGGGCACTATCTCTTTAACGGAACAATGCTTCAGAGGGCACGTTTAGCCGTCGGTCCCGGTTGTTTTCTTACGATGGCAGTCAGCATCATGGTGGTAGGGCATTTTGTGAATGCTGGCCTGGCTAGCTACCTCAAGTAGAAAATCTGTCGTTAAGCACCTATCGGTGTGTTCCGGCAGCTATCCTTGGGAACCAGTAATTCTAGGCTAGACTGAACAACATCTTCGACCTCATTATTACTTACCATTAGATGAGATAGTGGTCAAAGGCTAACCTATCAGGTGTAAAGAAAATAAATAGGCAGAATTAGCTGCTCGTTGTCTACTAGTATATAATTTACTTTTATTTTGTGAACTGAGATTATGTATGCTAAGTGTTACCACTTATTAACGCGCGCTGCAATGTAGCAGTAAAATCAAAATTCGGAAAAAATTGTGTAAAAATATAAGTTTCATATGGTAGCGAAGAAAATAAAAATAACGAAAATAATACATAATATTGCTAGTTTCATAATTTGTGTTATAGTAAGGTTTTTCTTACTAACTAGTACATTATTGGTCAGTCAATTAAAATATGTGTATTTAAATTAAATAGCATATGCCATTAAATTTTCAAATACATATAAGTAAATTAACGAATAATAACAAAACAATGTTTTTGTGGCGAACAAAGGAATAATAAAAAATACAGTGTCTAAAAGTTTTTTTTTGTTTTATTGTGACGGAAAAAGCACGAGGCCCACCTGATTTTGACATCACCAGCCATACCAGACCACACAGCCAGATGTTACCACCTGTTAGGTGCTGGGCGACAGATTTCTACTTGAAAATGGTAGCTAACCAGGCGAGCATTTGGAAAACGCCGTTTCACCGAGGACGTAATATGTATATATATAATATATATACATACAGGCAAGCACGCTTATTGCGAAACTTAATCCCGCTGAACAATAACACGTCGTGGGACGCTCAAATGAAACTAATGTTGTCATTTTAGCTTGGCACGTATATCCGTGGTAGCCCGTAGCAAAGAACATATAATAATACTACGTACCCGTAGTATGTATATTACTCGTAGTAAGTATGATTACATCGTCTCAATGTAGGCTTAATCATCGTACCGAGTAAGCTTCTATAATAATTATACCAAACTATGGATGTGTGCGGCAATATAGGGAACATTTGAAAGGAATTTGATCCGGGTTCACTATTATTAGTCTGTCTCAAGTAAAAGATATCACTTTTGTTCATTCGAATTCCAAAGGTATAGTATTCTCTGTTCTACATACTGTGTCTTACGTATCTTCATTATAGTATCCTGCATTATAAGTACGTACCTATAAAAAAAAATGTTAAAATTTTGCGTACGCTAATCTGGATAGCTACTACTCCAAGTAGAAAATCTGTGAAAGCAAAGCATGTGTTCCGGGAGCTGTAGTTGGGAGCAGTTCAATACAACCATACAAGCAAAATTGCACCAGTAATTATATTTACATCTTCATTCATTCAGCTACATCTAGTGATGCCAACCTTTTACCGCTACACATTTATGTCGGCACTATTAATACTTTATTAACTGCCAGTAATTCTTTCTGGTTAAGTCGTTGATAAGTTAAATAATTACAACGAGAGGGAGGGATTCAAATCTATCATTGGGGATAGCGCGGGTTTGTATCCCGCACATTACTATAATTTAATACATTGTGTTTCTCTCGTTGTAATTTATAATATATATACATTTAAGAAACCTAGCTCTTTCAATAACTAAACTCTTACTAGCATTTTCCTAGTGCACATTCTCACCTCGTTCTATTCTATTCTTGAAGCTGTTTTCTATCATCCATAGTTCGCCTATCTCTACCTTTACCCACTGGTTAAGATATAAGTGGCTTATAAGTTTTATTTTTGCATCAAATAAATAATAATGACAAAATATACATTACTACATTCACATTATATAAAAAGAAAAGAAACACAAAAATATATACAAAATGTAACTATATCTTTCACCTAAAAATGTTATACATGAAAATTGTGACCACTGTTTTCTACCAGGAGGCAATCATAAGTAGGAAACAGAGTTTAGGTCACTGTCCACGGGTAGAGTACCCAAAAGGCTCGCAGCATTACCCCGTTGTATGGCAATATTAATTATCTGGTAAAAGCATGCGCCAGCCCTTTGGTCGTTTGTCTTTTTTGTCAGCCGCTAAGTTTTATTGTTTCATCACTTCTGGTGTATGTCAAATCATTTGTCAAGTCAATAACTCCGTTGGAGTAAGGTTGGATTTAAGTCGTTTTTCACAGATATTAGAAGCAGAAGAAATCTTTGTGAACAAGTTCGTTCGTAGAATTACTGAAACTATACCTATTTCTACCACTAAACAGTTCTGTTCCTATTACTGTGTTCGTATATACTGGCAGTGTAGGGTATGAGTGCCAATGAAATAACAAGCACATGAGACTTAACAACTATACGTCTCAGGGTGATAGGCGCTTGTGCCAAAATGTCTGTATAAGGTAGAGATCACCGCTTGACAACAGGTTGTGCTCATGCTTCTTCGGTCAAATCTAATAGATTTAACGATAGACAAAACAGGTGCAACCTATCTTTAATACTGTAATTTAATGCGATTATTTTTCTACATTTCAGGGCACACAAACTCAGCAATCAACCCAATCGTGTACTGTCTGATGACACGCAACTTCCGGCGCTCTCTGCGGAAGCTGATCTGCCAAGACCCGGGTAACATACACTCTAGTACTCATTTCCATGTAAGTTCACAACAGTGGAATGTAGTATTGATATTTTGCGACTTATTAGTGCTTTTACACATAAATTCAAAAAATTACACTTCTCTCTTCACTGAATGAGATAGGAATAGTTTATGAAGAATGAAAAAGTCTAAAATATTGATTGCATAGGGCATGTAATCAACATTATATCTATAGTTTATTTGGTCTTTGAATGCTGCAGTACCAAATATATTATGGGTTATTTAAGTTCTACGTACCAAACTTTTTTTAGCATGTAGAATAAATATTCTACATGCTAAAAAAGGTAGAATAAATATTCTACATGCTAAAAAAGGTTTGGTAAGACACATATGTAATTTAAACACATATCTAAGTTGCGGCTAATATGTGAGTAGAAGCTTCTTTAACGTTATAACTATTATGCAAGTAAATTTTGACGAAAATACTACATTTTTAGAATTTCGCACGAGGCTCGATCAGCAGACAAAACCTAGCAGTCGATATATTCTGTATCACTCCCAAATTGAGACCATTTTTGTTATATGACATCAATCATGTAGCGTTCGTAGCGGAGTTTGCTTAGCCGTTCTGAATCGATCAGCAAAGTCAAGCAACGTCCGCCGCGGTCATAACTTGGATGCGTGACCGCTGGTGACATTACTTCGAGCGCTTCCGTGCTTCAGAGGGCACGTTAAGCCGTCGGTCCCGGTTGTTGTCTTAGGATGGTAACAGCATGGTGGTAGGGAACTTTGCAAATGCCCGCCTGGCTAGCTACCACCCTCAAGTTGAAAATCTGTCGCCAAGCACTTAACGGTGTGTTCCGGCAGCTGTCCTTGAAAGTCAGTAATTCTAGGTTAGCCTGAACAACATCTTCGACCACATCATCACTTACCACCAGGTGAGATAGTGGTTAAAGGCTATAAAAAATAAGAAGAAACAAGGCTAACCTATCAAGCATAAAAAAAAATATATAGAATAATACGTTTTAAATGTATAATTAACGGCATAACAATACTTATGCTTTTGACTGAAAACATTATTTTCACCTCACCAGTTCGGCGAGGTGTATTTTTTTGCACCCGTAATATACGTGGAATAGTATTTCATCCGTACGAGTAAATAGTAGTTTATGCAACTGTCATATAATAGAGGGTATTAAAACACGAGCGTTGTATTTTGAAACGAGCCGCAGGCGAGTTTTTTCTCGTTTCCAAGATTACACGAGTGTTTTAATTAACGAGTGTTTTTTTTAATTATTTTTTTATGCCTTAAAGTTTAGCCTATGACCACTATCTCACCTGATGGTAAGTTGATGATGTTGTCGAAGATGTCGTTCAGGCCTAGAAAACCTAGAATTACTGGCTCTCAAGGACAGCTGCCGGATCACACCGTTAGGTGTTTGGCGACAGGTTTTCTACCTGTGGGTGGTAGCTAGCCAGGCGGGCATTCGCAAAATGCCCTACCACCATGCTATAACGACTGCCATCCAAAGACAATTGAAGTTCGGTGATTGGGCAACTACAGGTATTCGAAAAAGTAGAGATTGTTTGTTTGATCTGTATCGCAGGAAGAATTTGATATCCTGCAAGCAGTTTCGTGATTATGTTAGGAACTATTCAAAATTGCAATTACAGACCTATTTCTATCTTACCTGTTCTGAGGTAAGTATTCGAAAAAATTATGCTCAAACAACTTCTATCCCATTTTAATGAGCATAATATATTGAATGAGAATCAGTTTGGTTTCACAAAGAGCAGATCCACAACAGATGGTGGTGCTAAATTGATGTCACATATACTTGAAGCCTGGGAGAGTTCACAGGATGCTATTGCCGTATTCTGTGACCTTTCTAAGGCATTTGACTGTGTAGAGCACCGCACTCTGATTCGAAAACTTTCACATTATGGTATTCGTGGAAAAGCTCTGGATCTTATAAAGTCATATCTGTCAGACAGGGTACAGAAGGTTAGAATAAATGGCGATACTTGTTCCGGGTCTTTGGTAAGAATAGGAGTACCGCAAGGATCAATTTTAGGACCTTTTCTGTTTCTAGCAGATATAAATGATCTGCCTTGCATGGTTAAAAATTTCTGCGATATAGCAGATGATACCTCCCTGATTTTTAAAGTAGATAGGAGAGATAGTGAACTTATTCATGTAAATAATGTGTTATCTATGATCTCTAAGTGGTTCGCGGCTACTAATCTTCTCTTAAATTCAAAAAAGACCCAATGTTTAAAGTTTTCTTTACCAAACGTTACTTATGTTGAACCAAACATTAAGCTTGGCCTAGAAAAACTCTCTTTTGACAATGCGACAGTCTTCCTGGGAATTAAAATGGATTCAACTTTACAGTGGAATCCACATATACATGATCTATCCGAAAGACTTAGTTCTGCTGCATATGCAGTTCGTAAAATAAGACAGCTAACAGACGTAGCTACTGCTAGGCTCGTTTATTTTGTGTACTTCCACAGTATTATATCTTATGGTGTATTGCTGTGGGGAGCTGCTACTGAGATAGAGACAATCTTTATCTTACAAAAGCGTGCAATTCGAGCCATATATGAAATGGATCCTAGGGAATCCCTGAGAGATCTTTTTAAAGAAATTGCTATTCTAACTTTACCAAGTCATACATAATATTTGAAAATATTATGTATGTTCGTAAAATTTGAGCAAATTTAAATTAAACAGTGACAATCACGATTATAACACTAGGAATAAAGATAAAATAGCGGTGCCAGGTTTTAGATTAGCAAAGACAAATAAAAGGTCCTTCTTAGGCAATTGTGTGCGGTTTTATAATAAATTTCCCAAACATATTACAACGCTCACAGAAAGAAAATTCAAGTTGCATGTGAAGAATATTTTGATAAAGAAATCTTACTACACAGTTTGTGATTACTTAAACGACAAAAATGCTTGGACTGGTTCGCCTCTGCCAACACATTGTTAAAAAACGTTTAAAAGAATGGCCCTGAGTTTCTTGCCCGTTCTTCTCGCAGTGGCTCTATATTTTTTGTTTGCTGAACGTGGCAGTACAATGTAGGATATTTCAATATTAAAATTTGTTATTGACCTTCCTAAGAGCGTCGTAGAAGCCTAAATTGAATAAATGATTTTGACTTTGACTTTAAGAATCACTCGTATCGCTCGTGGTACAATCCTAGAATACTTCGCTTCCTCAAGTTTCAATACATGTACTAGCACTATATAACAACTTTGTACTCTTATATAACAAATAACTTTTTCAACACACTCGCTCATAGCGGGCCTTTAAATGCAACGATTTTAGTTTCATAATATAGTCTATTACGCACTCGTGCTTTTTGTTTACTTTACCGCACTAGTGTTTTAAATAGAAAAAAAACAACGTTTCCACACTTCTTACCAAGGATATTGTAGTTTGTTTCGTTCGTTTTCCATATAAAAACAAACCAAAGAGTTTTTTACCTACTGAAGTAGAACTTTAGAAGATTTAATTATAAACCGTCTTAATCAGGTTATTATTACTATCAAAAAGATCAAGAAAATATTTTGTATCGAAATTTTCGTATTCGTTCCTCGCAAGTGTGTTGAAAAACATCGTATGAAACTCGTGCGCGTTGTATATTTCTACTTATATCTCTACTCCATTTAGTCCTTCATTATTCGATCTCAGGCCTAAAACCCGTCTCGATTGTAATAAACAACTTCGCGCTCTTATTGCATAATGTACTATTTTACAATCATCATGTATGCAGTATTCTAGCAGTAGCTCAAAAAGTAGATGCTATGTCTATAGTAAAGAGAATATTTGTGGGACCGTCATCGTTAATTTATGGCTTTTTTAATTATCGTTGTTATAGTGAACTGCATTTTTCTCGAAATATTTTTAAGAGATTGGCTGTGTTATTTACTGAACATTTCTCTAAGTATGATAAACACGAAACTAGTTCTTTAAAGTTTTTTGGTGAAATCTCACACAAGCCGGTTACTTAAAAATATTTATAGTCTTATAGTTTAAAGTAGTTTTTGCGCTTTACTACTATTATATTGAATATTCATATTGCAAAGATAATGAAATAATTAATAAAAAGTTTCTAACCTATCTTCAATAATGACAAATATTTTAACAGATATAAATACAATATAAATATCAAAACGAGTCGAAAAGTCTTCCAGTTAGGCTACAAGGCGTTTATCACGTCAAGTCGACTTAGCGGTAAATTTAGTCGAAATTGCCACAAAATTTGTGCTTTTGATATTTTATAATATTTGTTATTATAATGCCTATTCTCATCTAAGTCTATGAACCATTTGCATAGTGGTAGGGCATTTTGCGAATGCCCGCCTGGCTAATTACCACCCTCAAGTAGAAAATCTGTCGCCAAGCACTTAACGGTGTGTTCCGGCAGCTGTTCTTGAGTGCCAGTAATTTGAGGAAAGCCTGAACAACATCTTCGACCATATCATCACTTACCATCAGATGAGACGTGGTCAAAAACTTTGTATAAAAAACGACTAGTTATACATGTTAGTGATGAATATATGTTCTAATTAATCGCAATGTGAGTGAACACTTGATATGAACACTTCTCCTCACCTCTTTGAGTTGTACTTTTATTTTAATCCTTTAACTAAATATACAATAAAATCATTACCATTGTGTCACTTACATTAACGCAGCTTACATTCCAGATGCAAGGCTTGCGTCAAAAGTCGGGCACGTGTAGCGTGCGCACCTGTACCACCGTCACCTTCCGCAGCAGCAACAACCAGTCGGGGCGCGGCGCGGGGGGGCCGGGGGGCGCGGGGGGCGCGCGCTCGCTGCGGGGCTCGGGCTCCTCGCACGGAGGGACCTCTCTCAACGGTAAAGGTTCTCTGCGCGGCTCCGTCAGAGACACGCCGCAATGGAACCATCGCTACCAAAAAAACCCACAGTTTCTCTAACGCGTTTCACATAATTGAAATTTCAAATTATGACAAGCACAAAATGTATAAAGTTATTCATGTTAAAGCTTATCTTACACAAAGGATCAATCGAGAGCTTGTTTACACGGTCTATGTATATTTTTTGCATTTTTTGTATTTATGTGAGTTTGTAGTCCTTAGATGTATGATATTATGCATAAGATGGGTTATGGCCGTCAAACTGCATTTGAAATTTAACCGCGACAATGCTTGTTTTTATGTTAATATTAATTATTAACATAAAAAACAAGCATTGTCGACAAGTTTTAAATATTCCTTGCGGTGTCATTTAGAGCGCGTTTGTAAACATTGTATAAATAACATCATTGCCTCATTTATATTCTTTATCGCTTTGAGTAGAGCTTTGTATACACAAAAACAGGTACAAATTTATGATAGATTTTAAAATAATTTAAGTACTTACATAGACACATAGTTATTTATACATAAGTAATGTTATTATTTGATTTTTTTAAAGGCTTAAAGCATATAAATATGATATATATCTCTTAGATCTAGTGTGAGATTGCACGCGTTGTTCTGCAAGTGCGATTACGTGAATTTGTATGGCGTCTTTCAGTTAGCCATATCGTAATCTGTGGTCATACCATAGAGAACTCACTAATGTGAGTTTTCTATATATATATAATATTTGTAAATAAGTTAAGAGACAGGGTAAGAAATTACTAGCTTATAATTAAAACAGTGCTTATTTAATTCAATAAAAAGATAATCGACTCTTAAAATATGATTTAAGTATATCCAGAACGAAAAATATTTGTTGTGTACCTAATACGAGTAATTATACCATAAATTCTTATGCTCAATAAAATATAAAGCAAGTATATATACCTAAGTGTTACATTAATTGCGCTTATACATATTTTCAGAGCACCGTAACATCTATAATATATTATTAAGAGAGAGCATTATAATCTAACAAATTTTGTAACGTACATTGGATAAGGTAAGAGTTCGATTAAAAATGTTAACGAAATTTGTAACGTTTGGTCTAGCGAGAGGAGTTAATCAACACTGCATGACGATGCTCGATGTAGAAACAAAACAATAAAAACTGTTCTTGACGTATTGGGTGTCACGATGGATCGGACATGTCGTCTTGAAAACCTAGTAAATTAAATATTTTTGCTTTTATTCCTAATATTGTTTTTTGTCTGTATATGATAGGCTCTCTCTCGTCTATGTACACAGTCGTATTCATTGTAAAATACTTAAAATAGTTAAATTATGTTCAGATGTAAGCTATGCAAGGGCATGCTCGCGAGGTTTACAGCTCGGAGAGACACTAGTAATATCTGTCGACTGTCGGAAATAATATTGAACTTAATATCGACCAACATTGCTGAAAGCAGCGGGGTGCACCGACGGTTTAGATGCGAGAAAGAACTATTTATGTAACTATTTAATAGCCACATGTACTAAAGTACAAAAAAAGCCAAAAATCGAATGCATTATTTTGTACACAAAATAAAAGTTGGTGAGTTCGGTGAACTAATTATGCATTTTACGTTATGTTTTATATTAAGTTCATATTAAATATATGGTGTGAATGTATATACTTTAGATCTTAAGACTTGACTATATAGGACCTAGCTTTGTCACGATATCTTCTATCATGCCTCTGGGAGAAGTCGCGGTGTAAATTCACCCATTTGTAAATTTTCAACTCAAAAATGCACGCCTCTCCACTGAACGTAAATATTTATAAGTGTGTGGGTGTAATTTCCCTGCGAACGTACTCGTCCACACATAGTCCACGAGCACACTGCAATAACTGAAATATCAATGTGTTGACGACGATACGTATATTGAGTCTATATATATATATATATATTTTATATAAGGTAAAAACATTAGAGATTCGTGTATTTTCACAGTGAAAGGTCTCCTGCTTTTATTGCAAAATACTTTTTTAAATTGTTTGAACATTTAACAAGAAACTAGATGGAATAATTCTCACACTGAAATTATAAGTATTTCTACCCTGAATAAGTTTTAGTTGTTGTTTACCTGTGTGAAACATAATTATCTCCAAAACCTAAACATTTTCAACAGCACTGTTTATTCGGAAAGGCAAAATGTTTGTTTTATGGCTCAAAATTACTTGAATACATATTTTTCTCATATTGAAGTTATTCGCCCAGTCATTTGACTTAATACAGTGTTCTTTACGCCTGTACACAGTGTTTGAACACTACAACTTGAGTGACAATACCTGACACTGTGGTTGTACACAACAAGATGGACTTTGCTATAGACACCTTCAGCCTAGGAAAAATACATTTCTGAAGCATTTGACGATATTTTTTATTTTCTAATGTCAAACACCTCAACTAAATCTTATAGATTGAGCGGAAAAGTTAGCAAACGCACAGATATTTACGTTGCACACTTGTAAAAAAAACACTATTTTAATATTGAGATCCTTATGTTCGAGAAATGCATGTGTAGGGGTAATATGTCTGTACTAGTAATTTGATTTCATAATCTCTCGTCATGCAATAAAACACAGCATTTTAAAAATTGTTACCTAGTAAATAATAAATAAATCGGGGGCAGCTTTATTGGCAATCTCTACATGTGGTAGCACATTTATTCGGTGCGAGTAGTATAGAAATAAAAGAGCTCATCTTATTTTTCACAATTTATCAGATCGCTTGGTCTATGCAAATTACGAGTATAAGGGTAAGAATAAGCACCGGTCCTGAAAATGTAAGCCCGCGCTAATCATTGAAATCCAACGGGGAAAAGCTGCCAGCACGCTGAGCACGTGTGCAACTAGTTAGTGGACTGCAGGATAGATGGAGCTATGGGTCTGCAATAACCCTAAATGCTTTTGTTAAAGTGTTGTATATAGTTTGTGGTGTTTTGTTAATAATAGCGTAACTGTAAAAATTAAACATAATGGAGTATTTATATCGTACAATACAATGCTTAGTATTAAAAGACCTTATTTAGAAATTCATTTTATGCTTCACATGCATTTATGTAAAATAAATAGCCAAATGTGTTAGAAACACTCTAAAGAACCCTATGCTAGAATAGTGGTAAGATATTTATTTATATTATGTAAAATGTAAGTTACAAAGAACATTATATTGTATAACTTAAACAACTATCGTTTAAAATTCTTCTTTTTAATTATAGAAAGTAAAAAAATAATATAAGATAATACATATTATTTAGTTATTTAAACTAAGGAAGTTAATTAAAATCTAACTAAGATATTGTCAGTGAAATAATGTAAGACATTGTCACAATATAGTCGTGTTGTGTTAATTGTAAATAAATAATTGTATTTAATCAGTCTTTGTATTTTAATAACTTGCACGAACCTATACAAAACAGTTTGCTACATTTATGAAACTCTAATACAGAAACCTATTAGAGAAACTCCGTTGTCAGTATGACTGTCTGTCCATCCGTTTGTATGTAACGTGTATCTCGTAAACGAAATGTGATCACACTATGAAAATTATGAATTTGATTATAAAAAAATACCTAAATGATGACTATTGAACTAGAAATTCAATTAAAAATATTTTTCGAAGGGGTATAGTAATAAAAAAAGAAGTAATAAAATAAAGTTTTACACCCTAGCATATTATGAAACACAAATAAATTATAATATTTACTTATAACCTATCGTTTTAATTATGTAATGCAACCCTTGGAGCGTGCGGTACTGCTAAAATAAAAATATTGAAATTATAAGCTTGCGTCATCGTTACCCAGTTTAAAGCTAGTTGCAAAAAATAGCCTTGTTTGTAGTACATCGCAAGTTGAACTATATACCTACCTATGTAGCTCCATCCCCATAGTATGATGGTTATGAACGAAGGGGCAAAATATAGGCAATTTAACTTAGCGGTTAGACCGTACGGTAGCTTTAGGGAAGGATGGCGCGGGTTTAAATTCCGCACATTACTATAGTATTTCCTCTCGTTGTAAATTTGTAGTTTAATACGCATAATACACTACAAAATTGTGTAATAATTTATTTTCAATATAATATTGAGGGGCTACTAAAATTTACAGTAATAGACCATTTTTGATATGAAGTACATCTCAAAACTACACAAGCTAGAAATTTGAAATGTCTATGCATTATACACTATACGTCGGGTGCGGGGTTTGAATGTCAACTCCTCATTTCTTCCTATGGGTATCGTAAGAGGTGCCTAAGGGAAATTTAGCAGCATGGCACTTCTCACGTAGATGTGAGTAGGGTTTTGTGTGCATTCGACGCAGAACAAGACTGAATACCATTTTAGTTCAGTAAAGTTTTATACAGTATGTTGTTCCTGTCTTATACGATCTTAGCCTAAACATATAATTCGTAATATGGTCTTGTTTTTTTGTCAAGTGTGTTAGAAAAAACATTTTTATGACAATGAAACTGTGCCTGGTGAATGGCAATAGGTTCACCTCCTATCAAAGAATCATACAAGAAAATATTGTTATCCATGGCTTCAAATTGATGGCTGATCAATGGTCTGACGCAAGTCCTCTTTGAGAATGTTCTTGCTTGTTCTCGCTACATTAAATTTATTTGGCGCTAGGATCGTAAAAGGCACTTTTGTGCCAGAAACACCCAAGTGAAAGTTCTTAGTTCCGTAGACTATAAGTTTAATACTTATGCCAAGTATATCAAACTTTCATCGACTATGAACTTTGTAAATTTTGATTGTACCACGTAACACTGAAAACCGACTTTAACCGGCGGTATGCCTTTATTTTAAATATTTTTTTCTTATTTAAAATTAAACCTTTAATTTTTTTAATTTACTTAGTGTAAAATTATTAATTATTAAGTTTATATGAGCTTTTTGTTTTATTATTATATGACACAAACCATAAAAATAATGAATGTGCTGGCTGCGATAAGCTTACAATTGTGCAAAATTTATGATTAACCTAAAAATTACTTTATAAATTGATTCATGAGAATTCAAATACGTAACGACTAAATTTAAATCACATTACAGATTATATAAGTTCACTGTTTAACAAAAGCCTGCTGAATTTTGGGGAAATTTTAATCCGATTTCAGGCTTGTCAGGCGTCTCGGGTATTGCAGTGGATCATGGCAGTTCTTCAGAAAGTGCTGCACTTACTTCCTGGTCTTTTCCCTCTGTCACCAATTAGGTACAACGTCTATAGGAATATATTCTAGCTGGGCAACCTATGGGTAGGGTTACAAACACTGAGAAATACGTATGGTAAAACTGACATAACTCCGGCTCAAAACGAAATACCTTAGTTAAAGAACAGCGAAGAATTCGTTACCCTGAACCACGTTAAATTGGTTATTTTAACCTAGTTAGTTGGTTATTTCAATTGCCCGTCTATGAAAGCCGAACCAACCTCCTCGGAGCTTGTTTAAATATACTCAATAATTAGGAACGATTTTGACATTCGTTTAATTGATGCTTCTCAAACAATAAAATAATATTCACTGTCTAAAATAACATACTATGGTTCATTATGCGACAGAAGGCGTTTCATGCAACGTGAATTCAATTAAAATATTATACAATAAGTATACAGTTTATGTACTCTTTAAGCAATACCTTCATAATAGATTAGTATTTAATGAGTACTATAAAAATAAAACAATCTTTTCTGTAACTGTCGTGTTACTAGCCTTTTAAATTATATTTTTCTTAAATCGTCTATATTGATTCGTTCATTTTGGCGGTAATTTTTGATTAAGAAACCTATTTTTATCGTTATGCCATGATACGGTGAAACTCATATGTGAGTAATCAGCAATATAATTACTAAGTTTATGAAGTCAGTTATATTGCCAAAAGAGATAATATTATATATATTTTCTAAGATGGTTTTTTAAGTTGTGTGGTGGCAGTTTTGAACTGTTACCAGTGAATTGCTATTGCCTGTCCTCCAACTACATGTAGGTTGAAAATATTTGTTGAAATTTTGTTCTATATAATATTAAAAATGATCTATTCTTGACATCATTAGCTAAAATCTTGCATCTATTACTTACTTTACAGACATATTTTATCCATTATTGACTTCTATTTGAATATAAACAGTATCACGTTTGTTAATCGGAAAGCTTGGTGTAGAGATCACGGGCGCTATTGGCTCGGAGTAGGCATTAAAACACAAAAAAAGTAATAAAAAACACTCAAAATGAATTCATGTGGTATTTTATTTTTCTGCTGGGAATTCTACAGCCTGAAATTATGATATTTAACAACCGCTTAGAACTCGCGATTATATATATCGGAAGTTTATCAATATATTAATTTCGCTGGTCTGAGTCTATAGTTGAAAGCTCTTATTAAGGATAAAATTCACATTAAACACTTGACCGTTATTTGAAGCTTACTTGATTGAGAGAGGCACTCCTAGTTTTCCGGTTTATTTACCCTCTCTTTTACTCGTTTGCAATCTATCTCTTTCGCACATCCGTTCTCCCACCAGGCCCCACTGTATCCGAACTGAAACTCGTTCGGTGTCGCATGGGTTTTATGAGTCATTGGCGTCAAGTTTTCCGTGAAGTGCAGACGTGGTCAAGACATCGTCACGACTTCAGATATTTTTTCATATAAGTGATTAAAATAAGTGCCTTTCATCGGCAGTAAAGCAGTAAGTAAGAAATTATTTTACGTTGCTATACAGTGGGTAAAGTTATATTATTTTGAAAACGGTTTTACCGTTCGCCTTTACCTTTTTACCATAATAGAACAATATGAATGCTATTTTTAGAATAGCTATTTATGTACTGCACTACCCTCTTGTGAATCATGACGCTAAATCGAAAATTTTCACGACAGTTTTATTGAAAGTTCCTATCCCTCACAGGAAAAATTTTTTTTTTTTTTTTTGTTATTTCATTTTTACTCAATTCTTTTACGAGTATCTTAAGGTATCGATAGTTGCTACAGTGCATATATATATTGTGCACTATAACGAGATTTTCTACGTTTGGAATCGATTTAACACTTTGTTTTTAATAGGATGGACAACTCAAAGGACGTGACCGCCGAACCGGTCCCAGGGCCATCAGGTCTTCAAGGGAGAAGTTCAGCACCACGCTATGAACAACGGACAAGAACCAGGTCAACCTCTTCTAGCGAAGGTAGTAGCTCAAAATCATCTTCAACTTCGTCATCTGCTAAATCGGATCGCAAAAATACACGTCATCGCAGCCGTCGCCATAAAAAAAGGGGGGGCAAACATAAGCGCAAAGATGATTTGTTGCACAAACTATCTCTTGAAGTAAGCGAACTCCGTAGACGTTTTTATGATGACGGTAGCGTTGTAGGACACCTTAGCAAGCACCCTACAACTACATCTGGTGTTCCACCACACGTACAGTTGGTTGATAACGATGACGAAATCTCCTTATTAGACAGCCGGGAGTGTATGTCTCTGGATTGTGACGAGGTTTTAGGCGATCAAAATCAACAACCGCGTAATTCTCAGCAATTCAATTTTGATATTCAGGTTAAATTAAAGGAACCATCTGTTCCTAAGGCTCCCGAAAGCTACCTTAAGGTGTTGCAGGACATACAGCACCTTGATAAAACTGAGTGGTGTGAGGTTAGGTACTCAGAGGTACAGAAATCGTATAATCACACTCCTGGCTTTACGGATTTGGAAATCAACGAAGAAATTAAGCCCTATGATTTACAACGACATTTAGCTTATGCTGACAAAGCCTACGGAGCTTTGACTTTTTGTCTGCTGAAACAACAGGAAGTGTTACAGAATGCTATGTCAGATCTGATCGCTTGGACTCAGAACAATGACACTGTAACACCCAATCTACTGCGAGATAAGATTATTGAACTGTTTTCGGATGGAGCGGAGTATCATAAGGTTTCCTCTGATATGCTGCAGCTTATATGTGGTCATCGTGCAGAAACTATACAAATGCGTAGAGACGGAATAGCTAACTCTATTCGCGATCCCCTAGTAAAATCATCTGTACGCAAAATTCCACCTTCGAATCGGCATCTTTTCAACGCTGAACAGCTAACATTGGCTCTGGAAAAGGCTGGAGGGGTCAAAAAAGCATTTTTACCACCAAGCAAAACCAGTACCTATAAAGCTGCTTCGCAAGCAGTAGGTAAGAAAGCCAGTCACTACTCCTCGCAGGGGTTAGTTAATTTATCCGTACCCTCGCAGGGTTACGAACATACTCACGTTACTCAAGGGTGTAACCGTCCCTCGCAGGGCACTGGTAACAATACCTACAGTAGCGCACGTGGGTCCAACCAGAACACACGTGGATCCTTTCGTCCACGTGGAGGTAACCAACGAGGCAATAGACAGGAACCGTCCAGAGGTATTAGAAAACGTAATGCAGCCCAGGATTACCACTCAGGTAATAAAAGGGGCAGATTCTGACTATTTCAAAGCAGGCCAGTTAAAGCATTATGTCGATCGATGGAAGAAAATGGGTGCATCACACACTATTCTTCGCATAATAAAGGGCTACCGTATACCTTTTATCAAAAAACCCCCTCTTGTTATCCCCAAAGCCCAGAGCCCATTCGAAACAAGGGAATCCAAAGCGTTGTCAACCATCATTTTGGAAATGTTAAAACAGAGGGTTTTGGAAGAAGCGCCAATGTCCCCAAGCTTCTTATCGACAATGTTTTTAGTTCCCAAAGACGACGGGTCCCAGCGCCCAATTTTCAACTTGAAAAATTTGAACGAATTTGTTCTCACAGAGCCGTTCAAGCTCATAAACCTCTTTCGGGTTCCGGACTTCCTTCAAGCAGGCGACTGGCTCTGCAAAATAGACCTCTCACAGGCCTACTTCAATCTGTCAATGTCTCCATCACACAGGAGATTTCTAAGACTAATTTACAAAGGGAAATTGCTACAGATGACTTGTCTCCCATTTGGCCTCAGCACCGCACCCAAGGTGTTCGCAACACTGACCAATTGGGTTGCAGAAACATTAAGACGAGAAGGCATCCGGATACTTGTATATTTGGACGATTTTCTAGTAGTACACCAAAGTCAGAAAAATTTAAAAGCCCATATCCAAATAGTGCTAGACCGTCTACACTACTTAGGATGGCGGACCAATCTCCAAAAATCAGTCACAGTGCCGTGCACAAACCTAGTATATCTGGGTATCATGTGGGACACGCGGTTAAACATGAGATCCCTGCCACACAAAAAAATCCTAAAATTAAAGGAGATGGTTTTGGATTTGTTACACAAAAACACATCGACTTTAAAAGCACTGCAGCGCCTCGTCGGAGTTTTAAACTTTGCCAGTTTTGCCGTGCCCACAGGCAGACTTCACTTTCGAGAAACGCTGATGTTTTTAAACAAGATTTTGAGAATAAGTTCTGCGAGTGTGCATGTGCTACCCATAAGCGTAAAACAGGAGTTGAAATGGTGGTTTCTAAATTGCGATCGAGCGTCGCCAATCCATTACCCACCACCGTCACATTTCCTGACCACAGACGCCTCCGATGTAGCGTGGGGGGCTCAGATCGACGGTTGCGCACTGTCAGGGCCGTGGACAAAAAGCGAGCAGCACCTCCATTGCAATCAAAAGGAGATGCTCGCTATACTGAAGGCTGTGAAAAAACAAGGAACACGCTTGAGCAGGTCAACAGTCCTTGTACAATGCGACAACAGGACTGTAGTTGCATACCTACGAAACGAGGGAGGAACCAGATCCGCAAATCTGTTGCAGCTAACAAAAGACATTTTTGTACTTCTAGACAAGTATCAAATTCACCTAAAAATCCAACATATTCCGGGAAAGTACAACAGCCATGCGGATCATCTGTCACGCCACCGGTGTCCACCGGAATGGCATCTCCTACCTCAATGTACATCGATGATATTCAAAAAGTTTGGAGTGCCAATGATAGACCTATTCGCGTCAGAACGAGCGAAAGTAGTATCAAATTACGTGTCGCTAGACCAGAAGGACACACACGCAATATACCACGATGCGTTCTCCCAAACTTGGAATTATCCGCTCGCTTGGGTATTTCCACCGCCATACTTGATACCCAAAGTTTTGGAACATCTCAACACAACGTCCGGAGTATTTCTGCTGATAGTCCCTCGGTGGGAACAAGTGTTTTGGCGACCCGACCTAAAAGCCCGCGCGTTAGCACCTCCATTCACAATCAAGAAACTACACTTACACTTGATAGACGCTGTAACCGGCCTCCCACCCCCCAAAGTCCAAGATATGACAATGGAAGTATGGAAATGTGGGGGTGGGCGCAGAATTTAACTGGATGGAATGATTCTCAATTACAGCTTTTCCATTCATCTTGGCGACCATCAACCAAGAAGACTTACCAAGTAGCTTGGAATAGGTGGATTAAATGGTGTATAAAACATAAATTAAATCCGTTTCAACCAACAGGCTCAATCTTAGCGCGGTTTTTGGCAGATTTATATATTATAGATGGATTGGCATATAATACAATTGTACTTCACAAATCCGTTGTGTCTACGTTATCTAACTCAGAAAACGCTGGTAAATTAAGCTCTCATGTGTTTGTCAATCACATCCTTAAAGCTATTGCATTAAAAAAGCCAGTATCCCAAAGACCCGCCATCTGGAATATAGACAAACTAGCATCCTATTTAAGTAGCTATTCTATAGATGAAAATAGTATTTTTGCCATTTGTAGACACACAGCAACGTTATTGCTCCTTTGTTCTGGTAGAAGAATACACGATTTGACCTTGCTAGCAGTGGACTCAAATAACCTAGCCTTTCAAGATGACCATTTGATCTTATGGCCCATATTTGGATCCAAAACAGATACGGCATCATACAGACAGTCGGGCTGGAAATTATCCCCTAATCCTACTAACAGGAACCTGGACCCAGTTTTTTGGGTGAAACGAACAATAGTTATTCTAGAAGAAAAACGTCAGGCTGGAAGTTGCACTAGCCTCTTTTTGAATATTCGAGGAAAACCAAAGGCTGCTTCACGAACTGTCGTTGCGGGATGGGTGAAAACTTTGTTATTGGAAGCGGGAGTAGTGTCTTCACCCGGGAGTATTAGATCTGCCGTCGCTTCTAGAAATTGGTCTGATAATTACCCTTTAGATGAAATTCTTTCGAGGGGTAACTGGAAATCACAAAATACCTTTACCCGTTTCTACTGTAAGGAGGTTATGCCATCAAATCCTAGTTGTGGTGTTACTAAAATGTTTAATCCAATCTAATTAACTATGCTTATTTCTGTATTAAAACTGAAATTATTAAGATAATTCTCTTATTGATGACCAATAATAAATTTTATAAGACAAGTTTTTGTTTATGTTGGTGTGATTTAAAATGATTATATAAGTATTTAGACCTATTTCGATTTATAATAAATCAAATCACTGACATAGATGAATGTATCAACATAATACACGATAATTACATGTCAATCACAATAATTATTAAATGATTTTGTGTCCAGTAATAAAATCATCCATATATACACATCTTGTAGTTTTTATTAAGATTCAATTATCTTTCACCTTGATAGATATTTATATAAATACATTTATATAGTGATGTATATTATATAGTCACTCACATTGGCGTCATCTCCCACCAGGCGATAACAAACACGTCTCAATCAAGTAAGCTTCAAATAACGGTCAAGTGTTTAATAACGGTGTTTTACCTGAAATAAAACACATATTAAATACTTACCTTATTTGAAGCTTACCATTTTAAATTCTGCCTGGTGTTGCTTTCGACTCAATGACTCATAAAACCCATGCGACACCGAACGAGTTTCAGTTCGGATACAGTGGGGCCTGGTGGGAGAACGGATGTGCGAAAGAGATAGATTGCAAACGAGTAAAAGAGAGGGTAAATAAACCGGAAAACTAGGAGTGCCTCTCTCAATCAAGTAAGCTTCAAATAAGGTAAGTATTTAATATGTGTTTTATTTCAGGTAAAACACCGTTATTAAATTTATACTTAACCAAAAAGACTGAAATATGGCGTACATCCAATGATGTACGCTATACTTTAGACTTTTTGGTTAAGTACCCACAAAATATGTTAGAATCAATAACATATCTTGTGGGTATTGCATCATAACATCCCTCTTTCAGGTCAACAGTTGCAGCTTTCAATAAGCATCGTTGCTTGTTCTTCATATAATTATTTGTTTTAGTCCGTTTACTACTCATTGCCGTATTGTTACTTGATGAAGCAGGAGGTACCGACATTAAAAGAGTCAGAATACGTATTAAGACCAATTTGGAAGCCAACTATCACCATTAGAAGTAGCTAACCCGCAAATGACTCATAAATTTTTTCCACTCGTAAATATGTAATTTTGTAAAGCTATAATTTTTATCAATATATGAGTCAAAATAAAGTTTATATAAAACATTTGTTAACTGATAGTTGAGTACCTGTTTATTGAAGCTTGGACTTGAACACCATCGCATCGATATATATGAACAAAATAATAATAAATGGTCAATTGCTAATATAATAACAATTAAAGATAATAACAATATTACATGATGTTAATCATTCTCATGATTAACTAAATAAAATATAAATGATGATTAAATTATAAGGAACGAATCGTAAATATACCCGTAATTATTGTTTACAAGTAGGTAAGGAATACAATTGTATTAAATAATTATGTGAGAATGTAATTTAATTCTTCTTGAGTAGAAAATTACTTGACCTTATCGTTCTGCCACTGTAAACATAAAGTATCTAATTGCTTTTTCTTAAATGGATTCTCTTTTGCACTGTAACCAGTAAATAATTGGCTTCCCTACTACATAACACATGTAAATATTTATTGAAATAAACCTTGATATATTTTTGAGACTCTCTGTGCTCGATTATTACCTATTAATGTAAGTATAGTCCAGGTTTGGTTACCTATATTCAAACATGCCTAGCCTCAGACTCCTCTACTGAAAACCTACGTGGAGGCAAAGGATTTCTCAAGCGATACTTATATTGTTTAATTTCTTACATAGTTAGTTTCTGAAGCTGCACAACCTAACTGGAATGAGACGACATTTATTTAACCATTTACACTTTTTCAATGCGCTCTTCACAATGGACTGAATTCGGGTTAAATTTTTTCGTTCAACAAGCCGAAGCGAGTTCTAACACTGCCTCCGAAAATAATCCCAATTCTGGTTTTTAAATGTCAAATTGGACTATTTTGAACTTCTTCATCGCGTTTGTGCGATTTGATGAGCACGGGCTTCAGTGCGTAACGGACTTTATGACGCGACGGGGCGCTGTCTGTCTCAGCTCGGCTGCATTTGTCTCTGCACAACTGCACGTTTCTGTTGATCTATAAACAATAAAAATATTAGACAATAAGCAATACACTTCCACATCTTTTATATCTAGAATGTTTTTTTTGGAAAACAATATAATTCTATAATTGTCAACAAAACATTGCTTCACATTCCATTTTTTTAGCCTATTTATTTACCCGCTCTTTCTTCTTATTAAGAAGAAACGGTGGCGTAAATATAACTTGGCCAGCAAATGCCTTCTTTGCATTTGCGAACCAAGCAACAACCTCGAATTACTGGCTCTAAAGGACAGCAGCCGGAACCCACCGTTAGGTGCTTGGCGAAAGATTTGCGAATGCCCGTCTGGCCTCAAGTAGGCTAAACGGGCATTCGCAAAATGTACTACCACCATTTCCACTGTTAAAGTAGCCGTAGTAAATTGAATCTGTAGTATCTGCATGCTTATTCAGGAAACGGTATAACGTTATGTATGTACTAATATTGTGATATATATAATTATTTCTTTCAGATATTTTGTCTATAAAGAATAGTCTAATTTGGAAAAATTAATATGAAATCAAAGTTTCAGCCTAGTAAGTATTAATTTTATTGCAGTTTCCGTTAAATTACTCAAAATTCAACAGACTTAAATAAATACAAAAGCTAACTTAAGTTTACATAAAGATTTTTATACGGTAGTAATCACTATTTAATATAGAATTCAAGTGAAAATGACATTCAATACCATAACTGAAAAGCGTTGGATACTAAGACCAAACTAAACATTTAATCCCTTGATAATTTTTAATTCGTCTAATTACTGAATTCTAGACATATTCGATGCGCTTTGAATAGCAGAAAATTAAAAATGTAATGGTATCTTGGATTACCCTGCCACATGTTTTTAATATAAAAGTTATTTTTGTACTCTTTTTGTACGTAACGTTGAATAAACGACACGGAGCGAGATACGAGTAGGTCGAGGGTGTTAAAAAATGACATAAAAATTAGGTAATTGAATGGTAACTTTTCTTATGTTATGTATGAAGCAGAGAAGTTACTTATGATCACCTTATGGTAAGCGTCATGCCTGTCTATATCAGAACCTCCAATGCAGTTTTCTAAGCAAAGTGTAGTCTAACATATAGGGAATAAAATAATATTAATATTATTTTACTATATACGGTTTGCACTTACGGTTATTATTATAGTCGAGAACGCGACGACGCCCGACTAGTTTCGTGGGATTCGGACCCACTTCATCAAGGAGCGACACGGGCGGGGTCGACAACGTCCGCTCGAGCGCTGCTGGCGGCGGCCGCGGCATCGGCGCACCTGGCGCGGGCGGCGGCCCGCTCAGCCCTGCTAGACAATGTCGGAACCGGTTGCACCTCGCTGCTATGGTCACTATTGTTGTCATCGTTATCACTCATGTCTGTGCTATTGTAAAGTCCCGTGCACACTACACTTATCGTGTCCTGCGGCAAGTCTTCAACCCAGTTGGTAAAACTGGCAGTTTTTTGAAGAACCGGTCTCCACGCTGGTGCTAAATTCCATCCCCGGTCCCGGTTGAAGTTGGGAAAACGAGCAATTTCAATCGCTTCCCGCACCTTCCGAGGAACAAGGAATTTCTCCTTCGCCAAAACGGAAACTTTGTCAAAACGTAAAAATGGTTGACTTCCTGTGCGTGTTCCGCTATGGCTGACCTGCTCGTGTCCATGTTCTTCACGCTTCTTATGTGCTCAGACAACCTAGTCGAAATACTTCGACAATAATAATAATAACCGTAACTGCAAACCGTATATAGTAAATTAATATGTCGAATACTTACGTAAGTTTTAACTATTAATATTATGTTTTAAACCCTGATGTACAGTATCAGAGATGTACTGTATCAGCCAGATAGTCCACTGCTGAACAAAGCCTCCTCCAATATGGGGGGGTTTGCCATCATTCCCACGCTTGGCAGACGGCTTGCGGATCGCAGTTTGAGATATCAGTTCCTCAGAAATAACTGCTAACTAGCTCCTGATGTGTTACCCTTAGTCGCCTGTTACGACACCCACGGATAGAGACAGGGGGTGATATTCTAGCCCAGCACCCCATGGGGGTTTAAAGATGATATTAAAGATTTTTTTAAATGTTAAGTCAATTAAAGAGTTCACATAGTTAGGTATCATCTTTATTATTAAATTCCAGAGAGATCGTCACATAAGTGGCTTGTGATCAGTGTGTCAATTTATCATTTATATTGACATCATAATTTTTTTTTCAGTCCTGTTGCTTCTCTTTACCTCACTGCTACTCACAGTGGCGATCGGTTCAAATGTGAAACGAGTAAAAAGACAAGTGGAAAGCGTTTTGGGGACGAGGTATCCACATTTAGCTCACGACGCTAATACTCTTCGGTTCACAGTACCAATAGAAGTTATGAATGAGCCGTTGAAGCAAAGTGAACCGGACAGACAATCTTTTGATTTATTGTTTATGAAGCCAAATAAAATGGGCTAGATATTTTTTATCGCACTCGATTTATTTCATTGTTATTGCAATAAGGTTAAGCATATGTATATTAATCATAAATATACATACCATAATTAAAACAAATATTTTAAAATTATTTTAAGAAAACATTAAATTTATATTTTAATGAAACACTTATAAAATATATCTTTTGACAATTCTGCCTTAGGCGTGGGCCAGACAGAAGAGAAGACGGAGACGGGGCGCGGACCTTTGTCTCTTCCGCGTCTCTTTCATACAAAATGTATAGTAGCGTCGCGACGCAAAACATACAAAAGAGGTAGGGCGCGGGCGCAACACTTTTACGTCTCCGCCTTTTATTCGAAACACACAGGAGAGACGCGGAGACGCGGCAGGGGCGAGGTCGGGGCGCGGGGTGGCAGCACAGTCACGTGTACGGTACACGTGACTGTCGAATGCCGAAAATAGTCCTGACTGCGTCGCATCCGCGACGCGTCTCTTCTGTGTAATTCAAAAATTCGCGTCTCTGCCTCGTCTCCGCCCCGTCCTCGACGCGTCTCCGTCTTACGTCTCTTCTGTCTGGCCCACGCCTAACTTTCCTGCTATGCCGACGTGACGTCACAGACGCCACGCAGCCAAACCGGAAGAATTTTCGAGGTCTTGACTCTACGAGCGCACGATCGAGAAATTTGGTGGATTGTGCGCTTGTTTTCTTTTTAGCTTAATTCTTCCGGTTTACCAGTCTTCAAACTCAGTGGCATTTTGCATACATGTCCTGGTGCCTCATATTTTTCTTCTAGTTTGCCAGTTTTCCGTGGGATTATTTATATTATCTGTAACTCTCCGTTTAAACATAACTAATCTAAGATGTTTTATATAATTTTTTTAGACAAAAGTTACCTAAAGTAATAAAATTATGCAATACTTATTTATATTTTACAAATTATTGGAGCTCAAAAGTTTATGCCACGGGCGAGAATCGAACCCGCGTCCTCCAATTTTGCGCTGGATGCCTAAACCACTCGGCCACCTGGGTAAGC
This sequence comes from Plagodis dolabraria, assembly GCA_963854805.1. Taxonomy (NCBI): domain Eukaryota; kingdom Metazoa; phylum Arthropoda; class Insecta; order Lepidoptera; family Geometridae; genus Plagodis; species Plagodis dolabraria. The sequence continues at coordinate 3,503,322 of OY978443.1, read as the reverse complement.
TATTTCTAGGCGCTATTTGTCGTGCTCCAATTGTATTACTTAAACCGTCATAGGGGACAGTGCTCGGCCATCAACCAGACTACTAGACTTCACAGTGCTCGGCCATCAACCAGACTACTAGACTTCATCTGATTGAAAGAAGTGTTTTTTCAAACACTTAACTCTTGGAATGATGTCGCTACCCTTCTATATTTTGAAATATAATTAGAAGCACTATCGCATGATAAGCGAAAATCATATTTTACAAATTATCGGAGCACAAAATGTTTAGCCCCCGGGCGGGAATCGAACCCGCGTTCTTCCTATTTCGCGCCGGATGCTTAAACCACTCGGCCACCAGATAATACCACTGAGCCATCACTATTTCAAATTTTCTGTTACATCAAGTAAGCCTTGTGAGAGTTTTGTCTCAATTACATAAAAAAACACAATGTTAATCTTTACAAAATAACCATATACAGAGAGATGATAAAAGCATAAAAGTTAATTTTTAATTTTACTTTGTAATTTTACAATTTTTTCATTAAACCACGTAATTAAACTTCTAATTTTTCGATTATAACGATGTGAAAAACGTGTTAGAATTGCTAATTAGTTACCAGTATGTATTAATTGATTTCTTTTCCATTAACTACTTTGTTTTCGAGATTTATTAAAAGCTGTTGGTTATATTGTTTACACCAGTAATAGCTAAATTAAAATATGAAGAACGGGACAGTATTAATCATAAGTAAGTACAAAAATCTGTAAAATAAATAAAATATCAAACTTAACCGGGAGCTTGATAAGTGTCTCTGAAACATCACAAAACTCACGAAACCTCTGTAAAAGGCCTAAAATTGAGTTATTTGTATAACATTTTGACCCAAAATCAAAAACTTTAATAGATATTTTGAAGAAACCTTGCCAACCAACCAACCTTCACACTTCCTTGTCATACTGCGCACTGGTGTGAAATCTATTAGACTAATAGTTTCATATCCATTATTACCGTATACTTAATCAATTGTATTTAAATTCCAAAATGAGGTATTAAGAGGGTTTAAATTTTGTGTCGACATTCAGTTATCATGTAGAATTTTGTTTTGTAAAGCGGTGTCTTCTGCCTATAACAGATGCATTTTGTCACAAGAGACGAACGAACTGCGCCCGTCACCACGAGACATACAGTTGTTAAGTCTCATCATGTGCCTGTAATTTTATTGGCTCTCAAAGACTGCTGCCAGAATACACCTTTAGGTACTCGGCGATAGATTTTCTACTTGAGGGTAGACAGGCGGGCATCCGCAAAATGCCCTTCCACGGTGATCGAACCATGAACCTGCGACTGCGCAGTCCATAGCTGTAACCGCTCGGCTATCATAGCTTCAATGCAATATTCTACAAATAATCTTGAAAAATTCAAGGTTAGTCTTAACAACATCTTCGACCACATCATCATATACCATCAGGTGAGATATTTGTGAGATCAGGTGATCAGGTGAGATTTTTTTTACAATCTGCTGATAGGCTAGCCTATCAGCAGATTGTAAAAAAAAAAAAACCCGAACATTCATGAATGTGATACAGAGAACAAAATAATGACAGTTAAATGCAGTTTTTTTGTTATGGTATTGTGAACAAGCTTGAGGCCCATCTGATGTTAAGCGGACTAACCTCTGCCTATAACACATGCAATTCGTCCCATGTCACGAATTGCACTGCGCTCGTGAGTTTGAGACATAGTTCTTAAGTCTCATGTGCCTGTAATTTTACTGCCTCTCGAGAACTGCTGCCGGGACACACCGTTCGGTGCTTGGCGACAGATATGATAATTTTTTTAATTTTTTTTTTCAGTGTTTGCGCTTTTCATTGCTGCGTTGGTGGAAAAGTCAGTATGTTCTGACCATAACCGAGCTCCAAGACGAGTTCAGAGCGTTTTGGAACCAAAATACACTCCCACAGTTCGAAGTCATTTTCGAGTGGAAGTTCCACTAGAAGTGTATCCTTATGTCAAACAGCTTGCAATGCCACAGTATAGCGATATTTTTCTAGGAAAATGATTTTATAAGAAATAAATTGTTACTTCAAAACAGGTGTTTTACTATTTTGTTTAAAATATTTAAGTGATAACAGAAAATTCGAACCAAAGAAAATTCGAAGTCGAGCGGTTATAGGTATGGACTGCGGTGCCGCAGGTCCTTGGTTCGAACCCTACCACCAGCTTGAGCTTCACGGCATGGTGGAAGGGCATTTTGTGAATGCTCGCCTGGCGTAGTTCAGACAATTGTTTTATTAGAGGCGTATACAACGCACTTATGATATACTATGATATACTAATTTCACTACTACATTATTTCAAGCACGTACAGAAGCATCCATTCATTTATATTTAAACTCACACAATAACATCTACTTACTCTCCAACTATCTACATACATACACAAACACACACACACACACCCTAACACACACACACACACACACACACACACACAACATATATAGAGATATACTTAGACTTTATTTACATCTACATATTACATTTTATGTCAATCCCAAGATTTCTAGGAAATATTTTATTATGTATACCTACGCACTCATTAAAAAAAAAACTAGATAGTAAAGTTCTGCATTATTAAATTTAAAACAAGGATAACTGAGCGCTACATCATCCTGAAAACAATCGCTTAACGGTATAGTTGTGTTAACTCATATAAGGAAAGTAAACTTAATACAGTCGTTATTTCAGATCCTCACACAGATTACAGAGATCTCTTCCATCTATAACTACACCTTAGTGAGTTCCACAAGTGTACACTCATTCTTTGGGTCACCAAGATACAGGCTGTGCCTAGTTTGGGGCCCTCAGTTTAATCTTTTGCAGTTAATCATCACTATGTTATCCTCAACGAAGTAAGAATAATATATAATAAGTATTATTAATACTGTGCATGCAAGAACAATTGTAAAATAACTTGTAAATCTATTGGCAAATAAAGATTTATTATTATTATTATTACTACCATGTGCCTCACCAAGCAGGCAGGCCAGTAGTAGTTATTAGCATATAAAAGTGAAACATTTGTAAATTATAAAAAGAAAGTTGGTGACATACTGTATCAGCGGGATCGTCAAAGTCAAAGTCAAAATCATTTATTCAATTTAGGCGTCTACAACGCTCTTATGAAGGTCTATTACAAATTTTAATATTGAAATATACTACATTGTACTGCCACGTTCAGCAAATAAAAATTATAGAGCCACTGCGAGAAGAACGGGCAAGAAACTCGGGGCCATTCTTTTAAACGTTTTTTAACAATGTGTTAAGTACATACTATATAGTAAAATTATTACAACACTTAATTTACATTACGTAGGTGACAGGCGCTAGCTTGGCAGAGGCGAACCAGTCCAAGCATTTTTGTCGTTTAAGTAATCACAAACTGTGTAGTAAGATTTCTTTATCAAAATATTCTTCACATGCAACTTGAATTTTCTTTCTGTGAGCGTTGTAATATTTTGGGCAATTTATTATAAAACCGCACACAATTGCCTAAGAAGGACCTTTTATTTGTCTTTGCTAATCTAAAACCTGGCACCGCTATTTTATCTTTATTCCTAGTGTTATAATCGTGATTGTCACTGTTTGATTTAAATTTAAATTTGCTCAAATATTTACGAACATACATAATATTTTCAAATATATACAGACTTGGTAAAGTTAAAATATCAATTTCTTTAAAAAGATCTCTCAAAGATTCCCTAACTCCACTCCACTCTTCGTCCACTGCTGAACACAGCCTTCCCTATGTAGGGGGTATTTGCCATAATCCCCACGCTTGGCAGACGGCTTGGGGATCGCAGTGCAAGATGGCATAGTTCTTAAAAAGGCGCTGCTGCCCATCTTCTAGTATTTTTCCCTTAGTCGACTTTTGCGACACCCACACGGGAAGAAATGGGGAGGTGCAATTCTAACCCGGCACCACACGGACTTTGGTGACATAAGTTTTGAAAAAATATGTATATCATGCAAATGTAGTCTAGTACCTAGTTCGGTTGATAGCGGCGCCGTCCCTTTTGACGACAGTTCTATCGTCTCGGTAACCAAGGAATAAAGGCCAAAGAGCCAGTTAATCCATGTTAGCTTGAACAACATCTTCAACCACATCATCAATTACCATCAGGTGAGATAGTACTTAAACGCTAACCTATTAACTACAAGAATATTAAAAAATGCCCGGTGCTTTAAACTGGGCGACGTAGGTTCTATTCTTGCCCGGTGCATGTTTTTAAAATTAGTAAATATGAATTCTAAATATTAGCAAACAGCAGACTTAACAATTGCTATACTTGTGTAATCTGCGAGAACTGTAGGACAGAGTGGCGTCTATACTTCAACAAGGCGAATATCAGTACTTTCATCAGTACTAATATAATAAATGCGAAAGTAACTCTGTCTGTCTGTCTGTCTGTAACGCTTTCACGCCAAAACTACTGGACCGATTTGAATGAAATTTGGTATGTAAATAGTTTAAGATCCGGATAAAAACATGGGATAGTTTTTATCCAACTGCGCAAAGAGAGGTTAATGTTTTTGAGCGATAACCGACATACGCACGGGCGGAGCCGCACACGGAAAGCTAGTTGATGATATGCTCACGTTTACTCGATAACGACCACTGATATTCTGAACGCGCATTTTATATCCATTTTTATCTATATGTACGTACATGCTTCTGAGAACTATTGAAGCAGTGATACCCGAGCGATGGTAGCTATGGACTATCGTGCCGCTGGTATATGCTTCGATCCCGACCGCTGGCCCCAGCTTCAACGCATGATGGAAGGGGCCTTTGCGAACGCTCGGCTGGTCAGCTACAACCTTCAAGTAGAAAATCTGTAGCCAAGCACGTACCAGTATGTTCCGGCAGCAGTCCTTGAGTGCCAGTAAATTTAGAGTCACAAGAGACTTAACAACTGTGTGTCTGAGGGCGCAGTGCAGTTTGTCATTTGTGCCAAAATGCATCTGAAATAGGCAGAGGTTACTGCTTAACATCAAGCGGGCATCGTGCTTGTTACGTCACAATCACATAAAAAAACGATAGATAACTTTATATCTACCCAAAATTTAAACCCTCTTATACTCATTTTGGGATAACAATTGTATTTTAATAATAATAATTAATTCTTATTAATAACAATAAAAACACAAAAATATGTTTCAAAAACACATAACCTATTGCATATTCTTCGTACTACTAACTCTTGCTAAAAGTACAGGTCACTAAGTTCAGTTATAATAAATATTATACATAAATATACAGAGGGATTTCCTTAGAACCTGGGGTAACCATAGTCCATCCAATGGGCAGGGTTTATGGGTTAAATTAGCGAAGCAGTGATGGTTCAGTGGCTTTGGCTATGGACTGCCGCGTAGCAGGTTCATGCTTCGAATCTCGCCGCGGGCCTGAGCTTTTCACCGCATGGTGGAAGGGCATTTTGCAAATGGCCGCCTGGCTAGCGACCACCCTCAAGTTTAAAATCTGTCGCCAAGCACCTAACGGTGTGTTCTGGCAGCTGTCTTTGAGAGCCAGTAATTCTAGGTTAAGTCTGTTAACACATTCAACCATGTCTATCAGCAAAAAAAAAAAAGTAATTCTTAATCCATCCATGTTATTCCTTAATTTATCATACTATTATGCAAGTCGATAACAGTAAACACGACAACAAAGCCTTTATAGGTGTTTAATTTATTATGCTGTTTGTAATAATAAATCTGCAATTTTCTATATTTGTCTTAAATTAAAAGAAAACAAGCTATTAAACTTTTAAAAACTATTTTCCTAGTAATGTCATAAACTTGAAAGTGTGTATTTGTGGCCACAACTTTGGTATGTATCCCAATAGAGTGTTTCCACTTCAACATGATTCCACTCAAGTGCCATAAATTACTTTTTAATCGACTTAGAAAGACTTAGGAACTACTAATTAGGAGGTTCTCAACTCGACTGTTTTTTTTATGTTTGTTACCTCAGAACTTTCGACTGTGTGAACCGATTTTAATGATTATCTTTTTTATTTTAAAGCTGGTCCTATATACATTTTATCAAAATCGGTCAAGACTTTTTAAAGTTATACTTGACAGTGAATGACAATTGATCCCGTAAGTAGCAATGGTCACTAAAAATGGTGAAAAAATATTTCGAATTATCGAAATTGGTACCATACGGACAATATTGTGATAATAAGTACTTTTGAACCGTCATGGTACCGACTTCAACAAGTTATTCACACTTATAAGTGTTGAAGTTGGTTCCATTTTGAGGTTAACTCGTTTAACTAATCAGTTTTGTATAACTTACGTGTATACCATATTTTATTTGTAGTTGGTTATGTGAGATTATTACACACACATAAATGTCATGAGTTTTTAGAAAATCTTTATGTGAATATTCCAAACTTTTATTATGATACACTGAGAAATAATAACTACCACAGCGCAGGAACGTGATAAAATTGTTTAGCGAAATAATAAATAGTGAAGTAATAGAATATATTCTTAAGTCTTTGTTCCGAAGAACACAAGATAAAACTTATAATAAAAGTAAGTTGTCTGCCACGCTGCCTTTGACCAATTGTTATCATATTCGTAAATCAATTCTTTGTTAGCGCTCACTCAATCTCCTTTGTCTTGTCCTTGTCCTTACATCTGGATCTTGTATTGTCAGTATCTAGTCAGAACTGCTGAATATGTCAGAAGATACTGTGTAGTTTGATTTCAGTACTTAGATTGATATATTTTTCAGATTAATATTGAAAAAGCTTTTACATGGGAAACAAACATGTACGTTAATTATGTGCCAAGTGAGTATTTGACTCATAAATTTCGTATTTTTTTGTATAGGAGGGCTACCAAACGGTCTGTTGAGCCACCTGATCGGTAGCCCTCGTTTTCTTGGACGTGATCACCCGGAGACCGCAATACAGAGGTCTCGAAGTTGCGTTGCCGGTCTTTAAAAGTAGTAAGAAAGATAATGCAATATTTTCTTTTACCCAATATTGCCGCTCAAGTTTGAAATAGAAATTGAATTCGCAACTGCCTGATTGGCAATCTTTTCGATAATAATGATAAATATTTATTTTCAAAAAAATAAAGGAGTAAACAAATGACAATTTTCTTTAGTAGCTTATCTATCTCATATAATGAAACACTTTTAAACATTAAAACCCAAACTAGGCGAGTGACTGTATCTTGGGTACGATTTCTTTACTAGTTAATTATTATAAGATCGATCAATGCATGTAGTAATTTAGCAATGACTATTTGCAGTTTTTGTACTCTTCATTACCTTAATAATATTTGACAAGTCTATCTGTTCAGACTTTCAACAAGTGACAAAGTATAATAAGAGAATTTTGGAGTCAAAGTATCCACCATTAGCTCGTCGTTCAAGTCATCTTCGGTACAGGATATCGGCTGAAACAATGCCAGCAACATCATCAGAGCTGAGAAAAGAAAACCCAAATTACAGTGATAGACAGCCTGTGATATTATTTTTCTTTGTGGTTGGATAGTTTTGAAGTGTCTTAAATTTGAAATACATTACAGTTTTACTTAAATGTTTGTAGATTTTTTTCCTCTTGCTTGCTTGCTCCATTCTTTTAATGGTAAGTCAGCAAATTCGATAATAATTTTGTTCTGATGGAAAGTTTCAACATCAGAAATAGGTTATTTCAAAAACATTCGGCAAAATTGTTTTGTATGGAAATTTTAGTTTTATGTTTAGATATAAAATAAATGATAAATTTAAAAATTGGCAAACCAGAAGCATAGATTTTAGACTCAGGGATACGCTTGCAAATTATCACAGAGTTTAAACAGTCTAGCCTTGACCTCTACCTAATAACATGTTAACCTCATGGGGTGCCCCATTACATCCTATAGGTATTGTTCGCATGGCGGGTGTCTTGGGGATCGCAGTAGAAATTATCTCTCCAGAAGGCGCTGCTTCCCATTTTTATTTTTTTTATTGCTGATAGATAAGCTGTGGTCAGAGCACAATCTCACGTGATGGTAAGTGATGATGTGGTCGAAGGTGTTAACAGGCTTAACCTAGAACCCACCTGGTATTTTACCCTTTATGAAGCATTTATTTGATGATGGCAAATCCCCCTAATGTTGGGACGTTGATCAACGGTAGACGTCTCGGTTGATGTAGATAATATGTTAGCAATTTATCAGATTTAGTGCCCATTTCAGAATGTTCGAGTAAGTTCCGGTTTTACTACCCAGATCATATTTAATAAATAAAACACTATCTTTGCGTTTCACAGTCATCGACTTAGCCTATCCATTGGTGAAAGCTTGAAACGCGCTGCATGTTAAATTTCATTTTTATCATTCAGTTATTTTATGTGTTGCACAGCAACCCAAAATTAAACATTCTGAAACGGACGCTAAATATTATTTATTTAATTTAAAACGTTAAAACGTTTAACTATAGATATTGTATTGGCATTTCTATTTACATACCTTCTTATTCATAAAAACAGTTCCATTAATTAGTTTATTTGAACGAACAACCAAGGTAAAAGCCAATTAAAAAACTACAATATTACCCTTGAAATAACACATGTACGTATTTCTACTTTAAAAAGTGTTTTATTATGTGATTGAAAAGGCTCCTTATTCAAGTTTCTTATTAAATCGCAAGATGTCCGGTATATAAAATAACGCATTGATTAATTCGTAGGTAAGTATCTACTCACAATTCTGTGTTTCATTAATTAAGGTCGTACAAGATTTCAATCCATCGGGGCAATGCTGCCAGCAAGCTGGTCACGCTGCCAACTGTTAGTGGGATGTAGCACTTACCTAGACTGCCTTTGAGTCTGCAATGGCTTGTAGGTTTTTGAGATGCTTTCGTTGTAGTAGCTGTAGTGTTGTATATATTTATATATATATATAGCATAATACCACATTTAGCTAATAAAAGAATATTTTTTTAACGGTATGCCTATACTATTAAAATCAGTACTCAGTACTAATATTATAAATGCGAAAGTAACTCTGTCTGTCTGTTTGTCTGTTACGCTTTCATGCCAAAAGTACTGGACCGATTTCAATGAAATTTGGTATGGAAATAGTTTGAGACCCGGGAAAAAACATAGGATAGTTTTTATCCAACTGCGCAAAAAGAGGTTAATGTTTTTGCGCGATAACCGACATACGCGCGGGAGGAGCCGCGCCCGGAAAGCTTGTATTCTTCATAACAACACGTGAATTCATCCATAAATATTATATCTTTAGTCAAAGAGATATTAAATCTTATATTTACAATGGCTGATTCGCACAACTATTTGACTTTCTGAAATTTGGGTACTTAGTATGATATTTGTTGGACAGAAATTACATAATTTTTTTATCACGAAAACTTAAATATCTTCTATAAACATCCATGTTTACTTATTATGTGTCTTGACAGGTAGCAGAAAGATATGATGAGACGAGCGGTGGAGCACATTGTCTAAAACTTTTTGTTAGTGCATCTCACTTTCTTAATTTCTCACTATCTCCATCATCTGTGTTTATTTGTTTGACTTTTCAATTACAAGAAGAAGAGGCAAAATGACGCTTAATCTGGCGCACTCATACGGTATTTATTATTACCTTTTAACTGACTTCCTGAAAAGAAGGGTTATTTTTTCTGTTTACTATTTAGAGCGCGATTACGCCGCCAATTATGAACTGAATCTACTAAATTGGTCCCATTCGAATTGTCTAATATTCGTTTGAATAGTTTTTAAGTTCTAGTGAATTAAGTAAAACGTATATAAGCGTGCCTGGGTGATTAATTATTATTGCTGCTCTTGTCGGTGAACAGTACTTTAGGCAAGAGAATGATTTTGTAAGTCGAAATTAATATAAAGAGTTATAAAATGAATGAAAAAATGTGGTAAAAACTACGTTACCGATTACTAACACTAAATAATATGAAATTACTTGTACAAAGTAAGTCAGGCCGAGTTGATGTGAGGTCAGTGTTCAGTATGATACCGACTTCAACAAGTTATTTCATACTTGTTAGTTTTGTTACTCAGTTATCTTCTTGTAAACCTATTTTTTCATAATTCTATTATTCAAATTCCTCCTGCAATAGTATATTTACTATTTTTTTATCAGTATTATATAAGTATATGTACTATAATATTATAAATGCGAAAGTAACTCTGTCTGATAGTTTTTATCCAACTACGCAAAAAGAGGTTAATATTTTTGCGCGATAACCGACATACGCGCGGGCGGAGCCGCGCCCGGAAAGCTAGTTAATGTTATAAATGCGAAAGTAACTCTGTCTGTCTGTCTGTTACGCTTTCACGCAAAAACTACTGGACCGATTTGAATGAAATTTGGTATGGAAATAGTTTGAGACCCAGGAAAAAACATAGGATAGTTTTTATCCAATTGCGCAAAAAGAGGTTAACGTTTTTGCGCGATAACCGACAAACGCGCGGGCGGAGCCGCGGTCGGAAAGCTAGTAAATGATATGTTAGCCAAACTCTCGTATCCAATTTTCGCGCTGGGTGCCAAAACTACTCGCACATCGGATCATGCTCGGTTAATCTGAATTTTACTCTAACTGTATTATTTTAACCGCAATAGGGGATGGTGTTTATAATTTGTAAATATGATTTGTGCTTAGCACGCGATATTGTTGAATTGATATTTAGAAATTCTGGTTGATATGTTTTTTTCATTTAATACTGCTCTAAATTATACTTATCTTTCTCTAGCTCTACTTACTCTAATAGTTCTTACTTGTTTCCAGTGTTTATTTTTCTAATAGCTATATCAATGCTTGATGGGTCTTTCTGTTCAGAGACAAAACCAAGAACTCTTCAAGACAAAAACATTATGGAGTCATTAACTCATGGTTCAAGTAAACTTCGATTAACAGCTCCGCAAGAAACGATAGAAACGCCAGTGAAACTAAGGGGTCCAAGACCATTCTATAACAGCGGTTATAGGAAACCGTCTTTTGGTTTTGCTTTTCGTAATGTTTTATTTCTCCATGGAGTTTTTATCGGATAATTGCATCGATATTTTGTATAGAATACTTTTAGCTAGCATATATCTAATATAAAAAACAATATATAAGTGCAGTTACAGTTTATAATTTTGAAATGTAATCCAAAGAGCATGCGTTATTGCAAACATAAAAATAATATATAAGTGCGTTTTTTTTTTCTCTGACTTCCAACGTCCGTGGGGTACTGGGTAAGAATTTTATTCCCACCATATCTACTAGAGAGAATTGTAAGAGGCGATAAAGATATAAATAGAGCAAATTATAATTCAAATACATGAATAATGAATACTTGGAAAAAATCAATGGATTTACACTTTTCTTTAGTAGTATATAGTATATTATTTTATAGTTATAGTCATAGATCAAACCTATTAGGAGAATATTCTAAAATAAGTGCTCATTACTGTCTCCCTTATCTTTTACATTTTGTACTGACACTTGATTATGAAAATCCCACATGGGTAGATTGTACCCCATTTAGCCACAGCAAGCTTGGATGTAATTGTGGAAGTCTGTAAATTAAACAGCATTTTTGTACGCAGTAATAGCAAATCAGCAAAGTTATTTAGTTTATTAATAACTATTTAGTTTAAAATCAAATAACAAGGAAAACCATTTAAAAAGCAATTACATTAACATTTATACCAAGACGTGTGGATTGATAAACTAAGTTTGTGTTAAATTTAACTGCACTGGCTCGTTATCCAATATTATTTATGCGTGAAAAATGTGCGTTAAATAAAATAAGATTGATTGAGGTACTTATATTTTTTTTTTCAGGATCATTCATTTAATTTTTCATGGACTTTTGCACTTGCTAATTCGCACAAATATTTGAATTATGAGTTTATTCATTCGGAGTGACTATACATTTTAGTTTTCTTTAATAAAGTTAGTTGTTTGGTCCTATAAAACCTTTCAATGTGCTTTTGTATGGTAATATGGTAGTTGTCATTTATTTCTTATTGACTTAGCGTTAGATACCAAATAATGTAATACCAAAAAAATGATTTTATTTTAAATCGAAAAATGTTGGTTTATTTCACTTAAAATTTAATTTAATTATGTTCTATTGTAAAATATCGTTAATAATTAAATATTAGAAATTTAAATGATATGACTTCCATATTGTATTGAATTGTAATGAAACTATATTTATATAATATTTTGAATATGCTTTTTGATATACATATTATAACTATGATACAACAAATTAAATTTTAGTCCTAAAAGTGGCAGAAAAATTACAAATTAAAAAGTACCATAAAGTTCACCAGGAACTATGTGTACCTATACAAAGTTAAATGTTATACATGTACACTAACCGGCAAAAAATCTATGACGTCGACCCGGTTTTCGGGCATATCAGATGCTCGTCATCAAGGCGAGTGCGCAGCTGCGTCTGCGAGCTCCCGACGGGCACTGCGGAGCGCCGCCCGCGCGGCTCGTCGCGATACCGGCGCCGGCGGCAGCGGGAAGCTGGGTAGGGGCGGAGCGAACCCAGCTCTGCTAGTGCTAGGTGATGAGATCCTAGCGTGCCCGGCTGAAATCAGTGGGCCTACTTCGTCGGCTGTTATTGCATCGTTATCATCACAGAGGAGCTGGAGGAGAGTGATGCTAGCCTACAATATGCAAAACTCAGAACGTTCTTCAAAAACTCTGCTAATTAAATACACTCCTGTTTTGCAATAATTTATAATTTCCTTTGTATTATCCATTCTGTTCAACAATCTAGCAGATTGTTGAACAGAATGGATATCTTTCCCGATTTCATCAGATATTATAATTGTATGGTTCTTTGCATGCATATTTGTTATGTCTCTGTCGCGCGGCAAAGTTTGATAACACGTACTTTTAGGTAAATTTGAAGACGTGCGAGTATGTTGAATTTTAGTAACATGCTGACTATTTTCATTTTTACTGGCAATTTTTTTTAAGGCTGTCGTCTTTTGACACTGTCATTTCTATTACCGGTGAGATAATTTGTGACTCAGCTGCCATAAGCTTAAGTTTTAGTCTATTTCCTTCTTTTTTTAGTTTTTTACAGATATTTCGTAGAACTTTTATACTTTTCGTAAGGTAGTTTGTCTTTTTTGTTCATTTTTTATTATAAGCAGCATACAATTTTGTTTTCAAAAATTTATAGTGTTGAATATTTATTCCCGTACCTGTTAGTTCGCTTCTCTCTATTGTATTTTTCTGCTGATTATCATGTATGAACACGTTTTTATCTTTTTCTTCTTCCAGCCATTTTGTTAATTTCTCTATCTTTTTATTCAGATGGATTATCATATCAGATTGCGATTTATAATCGGCGGCTATATGAACTGACGATACAGGGCTTACGGGGTCTGATTTTGCATTGGATAGTCTAGATCTTTCCCTCTTTTTTCCGCGCACGGGTGTAGAGATTCCATCGCAAAAATCCATTTTTTATAAAATTCATTTATTTTATTCGACTTCTGCAGCTCTTTTTTTAGCATCTCATTTTCGGAAAGTAACTTGTCTACTTCATTATTTGCCGCCAATAAGTTGGTTTCAAGCTGAGACACTTTCAGTTGCAAGGCGATATAGGTCGAACTTTGATCAAGTGTTGTTTGGGAAACACAAATTCTAGTCGATTCGAATAAAAATGAGTCAGTGAGATTTCCTAATGAAGTTGCTCGCTGACGCTGATGAATGCGAAATGTAATGTTTTCAATTTCCATTATGTCTATAAATATTAGCCAAAAATAATAATAATAATACTTCAAATAATTAGCTTTGATTGCTTTGTTCAAAAATAATAAAAAGTTAAATTTTTTGTACATAAACAATATTTTGCCACAAAAACCAATATATGGGCTCAAGAGGATTTGAACTCACTGTCGGCCGATAGCATTATTTATATACCAAGCGGCTACACAACTGAGCTGTAAAGTCCAAGACTCCTTTTTCGAATATATTGCTGATCTGCAGTATAATACAACTTTGTTCCAATTAGTATAAAAACTTGTTTGACTTGTTCACTCTGTTGTTTCTCTTGGTGGGTGCAAAGTTCATGTTTACTTGCCGGGTAGGTTAACGGACGAATCTTTAGATAATTTCACTGTATCACTGGCTGTTCTTTTTAATTGTGTGTTGAAACTGTTTATCTTGTGAATAATTGAAAATGAAATGTATATATAAAGAGATCGATCATTCCGATAATACACACTCACAAGCCTAAGAATTTTTTTTATAGTTTCATAATCATATTGCACTGTTATCACTAACACTTATGTTTGTTTATCGTTAATACACAATGGCTTTTATATATTTGAACATATTTTAAAAATCAAGCAACTCATATTTTAATTTATTTATAAATACGGAGGCGATGTTTACTTGCGGACCGTGCGCACAGATAATTAAAGTTTATAACGTTAGTCGTACGTACACCGATTTTTAAATACTGCACGCTTATGGGAAAAACCTAAAATGTATGTCTTGCAACACTTTTGTTTACATTTTTATTCGAAATTCTAACCTAAATTGCGTTGTATAATATTAAAGAAAGTACATTATATTCAATAATTACGTGTTTTTTTAATGATTTTGAAGCAGTGATGGCTCAGTGGCATTGGCTATGGACTGCCGCGCAGCAGGACCATGGTTCGAATCCCACCGCGAGCTTGAGCTTCACCGCATGGTGGAAGGGCTTTTTGCGAATGCCCGCCTGGCTAGCGACCACCCTCAAGTTGAAAATCTGTCGCCAAGCACCTAACGGTGTGTTCCGGCAGCAGTCCTTGAGAGCCAGTGAAATTACAGGCACATGAGACTTAACAACTATGTCTCAAGGTGACGGGCGCAGTGCAATTCGTCACTTGAACCATGAACTGCATCTGTTATAGGCAGAGGTAACCGCTTAACATCAGGTGGACCTCGAGCTTGTTCCGTCACAATAACATTAAAAAAAAGATGGTTTTAATTTATTTATTATGTTATGTGTGACGTGCATAATGTGCTACGGACTATCGTGAATGAGGACGAAATTTGCAGAATTTGGATACGTTTGTGTGAGTGAGTTTTGTCTTATATAAAATTGTCTGAATCTTATGTTTCACTTTTGATTTTCTTTAGACTCCCTCTTTCTTACTTAATTGCTCTGAGATTGAAGGCAGTAGCTAACCAGGAAGGTGTTCGATTAGTGCACAATACCTCGCAATAACAAATGCTATCCTAAGACAATAACAGGGAATGCCTTCTGTAACTATGTTTTATGTTTAATCCTACTTACACATAAAGTTCACACCCATGCGAAAGAACTGACCAAATCGAATTCGTCGAGTACGGTCCCATGCATGACACCCGAATGACCGTGAGACAGGATGAACCTTCGGTACGAGCGCTGAGCGGTAGCTACGTTGGGCAAGGGCCGTTTGCAGCGTCTACTTGCAGCGGCGGTGGCAAGCGGATTGCTTGCAGGCACGGTTGAGTATCTGTCAGTCGACGAAGGAATAGGAACGGAGGGTAGAAATAAATAAATTTCTCAACGTAAGTGCAAACAAACTATTTGAAGTGACCACCGCTACAGTAGCATTAAAAACTATCTGCATTTGGGCACTCAGCAAGTAATATCATTGGGACCAGGCCCGTTTATTGACAAAAAAAATCTAAAGAAGTAAGGGGTGGAATGTCTCAGACAGGCAACAGGGAGATGCGGTGATAGGTGGGCGATGGTTTAAATGATATTGAAAATGAAATATGAATGTAAAATATGTATAATAGTGGAATATTATGAAATGAGGTGATAATGTGGTCAAAGACTTCGTCTCTCAAGTCTAACGTTTACAGTTTTCGCATCTTGTTTCATTGGACGCCTTCCTGATGTAAGTATAAATATTGAACATGGCAGGAGATAAACAAAATAAAAAAAAAATGAGTTTTTGAATATTGCATTAGCGTTGCACACTTAAATCTATATGTATAGTAATCTAGGCATGCACCAGCATGATCTATACTAAGTTTCATTTGGTATTTTTATGGACAATAAATTGACAGCTCAATAAACTTACATTATTTGTAATGTAATAGGGCAAAGTTTCACCAAACTAAAGTATAATTAATACCCGGATAACTATATATACTACAAACCAATGTGATAGGCTTTTGTTATCATAGAACATGTTTTAACCTAGTTTGTGAAATTAGATCTTACTCATTTAATTTAAAACTTTTTTATTTCATCTACCAAATACAACAAATATTTTCTTTGAGTTGCTATCTGCATCCTGGCCACTTGGCTCCGGCGGCACTTGCAAAGCTTCTATTGGAATAGTCCACGTTATTTTATTTCAACCATAATATGTTAGTGGTGACATTTTTTTTTTTTTTTTTTTTTTTTTTATTGATGATCGGTAAGCCTTTGACCACAATCTCACGTGATGGTAAGTGTTGATGTGGTCGAAGGTGTTAACAGGCTTAACCTAGAATTACTCTGGCTCTCAAGGATAGCTGCCGGAACACACCGTTAGGTGCTTGGCGAAAGATTTTCTACTTGAGGGTGGTCGCTAGCCAGGCGGGCATTCACAAAATGCCCTTCCACCATGCGGTGAAGCTCAAGCCCGCGGCGGGATTCGAACCATGGACCTGCTGCGCGGCAGTCCATAGCCAAAGCCACTGAGCTATCACTGCTTCAAAAAGTATTGAATGATCTTATCACGTGCTTAAAATTAGAGCATACACATTCTTCTAAACTCCATACGGCAATGATGAGAAGAAACACTGAAATAAATATTATATATAAGTTAAATACGAGCGAGCAATTTTTCATGTTAATATTTTGTAAATTTTTGATTTAATAATTGAGGGTTTATTTTAATTTTAAAATAAATTGTCCATGCGCCCCAAAAATGATAGTCACTCAAAAGCGCATTCATCCAGAAGTAGTATCTATAATACACTTTAAAAAAATCATTCATTTTGAGTCTAAAATGAAAAAACAGTTTTTAATTTAGAATATATCGGGTAAGAGCTCTTACACACGAACGGCATTTGCCAACGGCAGAGGCTACTGCAGCCATCGCCATTGAAGGCTGCAGATGCCTTTCGATCGTTTGTAAGGGTTCTAAGTCGAAAATCGAGGGACTTATTATTAGACAAGAATCATATTTTCCCGAACCGCCACATTGTCCACTTCCTGCAGTTGTCCTATTGTCCATTACTTACTCCATGCCCGGCGATTATTTTTACGTTTTAGTACTAGATATTTATAGCGTAGATATATAAAAAATAGTATAGCAGTAAAGGAAACTAACTACACTCCTAAAATATTTATTACGAAGAGTCCTCCTAAAATTTTATCTTTGTTACCAAGCCTTTCAATAATAGCGTCAAAACTGACTATGGAGGAAAAAAAATATACGTGAAAGGGTGATTTTAAATTTTTCTCTCATTTAATTATTTTTAAATTATGTAAATATATTTTATGAGCATTTATATAGTTATATTTCCAAGGCTTCACTGCCATATCTCAATTCATGGAAGTGATTTGAAAAATCATATTATGATTACACGTGGAAAACATGATTCAACGTGCAAAAGAGATGGATATTTCAATATGCACATCCTGCATAGTTGGCAATTTTCATTTAGTAAGAAGATACAGGTGTCAGTATTCATATTAATTCTGCAGACTGGGATCCCAATAGCCAAATCATCGGTGCATTCATATTGCTAGAAACATCGACCGCAGAGAGGCCGCATTTTTTAAGACTAGACCTCCCAACTTTTTCGGAAACGTTTCTTTGGAATAGAGAAGAAGAATATGGCTGCAGCAATGGTTGCTTCACAAATAACACTCGTGGTGATCCAGACTATCAAATGCATTTGAGGCATACAAATTGACCTGATATAATCAGTTCAATGTTTTTTTCTTCATCAAGTATTTTGTAGATCTAAGATACGAGTATAAATGCACAAAACTCTTTAGATGTTTAAGCAATACTTTGTGATGTGTAGGCAGCCTCTTGGACAAGAATGCCTAGCTTGCTAACTATTTCATGAGTTGAATCCAGAAGGAGAGAGCTTTAGCTATTTTTATTTTTTAACATCGGTTTTATGAGCGACCGACATTTGCAGAAATAAATTTAAAAAATATTACTACCTATCTTGTAAGATTTTTACAAATGTGCCATGACGGTATTTTTATTATTAAATTTGCTTTTAGCTCCTTAAATTAGAAGCGGGCAGAACTTATCGACCGATTATTCTTTGTGTAGTGAATATTGAGTGATTTTTTTTTTAATTTCTGTTCTTAAGCTAAATCAAGATTATCTGAAACAACATACGCAATTCTTTTTTCTTGGAAATTTTTAAGGTCATTTGGAATCAAACAGTTTTCGATTCCTGTTTTCACCTGCAACAACGTGGATATCCGTATCCCCTTTACCTCCATCATTTTCCTCAGTGCCTTCTAAAGAATCTTAAACGTGATTACTGGTATGACATATGGTTGATATTATTGTGAATTAAAATTTAATACCTATAGAATCTTCAAAACAAAAGAACTTAGTATATAAAATAATAACAAATAGATTTATTTAAAGAAAATATTAAATAAAGATTTTAGAAAAACACTAAAAACTATTATAATAAATTTAGTGACATTTCGCTTCTTCGTGAAGCATCATCAGATCTTGACTCTTTGAGCACACAATCTCAATGGAATCGCATGACACAAGCAGTGCACAGAAGCAGTGTATTTATTAAAATGTGTTACTACAAAATAAAACAACCAATATTCTCTCATCGTATCGATATTTAATCAAAGAATTATCCTATGAAGATAAAACCAGGATTTCTGTCAACTTGGTATTGTGCTGGCGGAATTATAACCTGTTCGGAGGGCCCATTTGGATCTAACTCATATCCCTGGCTGTTAAGTTGCTGCATTGGCTGTTGTTCCATAGCTTCTAGAGCACCTAACGGAATCTTGAGGTGGAGTTTTGTGCTTCGAACTACTCGCGGAAGTCTTCTAAGACGTTGGATATTTGAGCAGTCGATTTCAGAAAGCAATAAAGTAGCAATGAGGAACGCAAGAACTGAAACAAATAACTTGTGTTCAATGAATTTTTTTCATAGGACGAAATCTCCTTAACCATGAAGCCAAGAATTAATCATCTCTACTATGACAACCTCATCACCTACATTTTATTTTGATTCACTTTACACGATCTGTATATTTATGCTGAAAAGGCCTTGTTGATGACAGATCCATATTGACTTTGTGGTGACTGCAGATTGAGACTGATAATCAGTGTTAGTTAACTGGTGACTATATATTATAGTCTGATAAAACGTGTCTCTATACAAACTGTCTAAATTCTGCCACAAAAGTGTCATGCAGGTATGACAGGGCAGGAAATTGGTATGGGATGCGATGCGTTATTTTTCATCCTGACGGACAGTCTTTACTTTAGTAGAAGTTGTGATTGCTTTATAGAGTATTTTAGGGTTAGGGGCAAGTCGTCACATACACCTTTTTAATTTTTGGGCAACGGGCCCACATTAGGTTAAATAAAGGGACGATTTGTACCATTGAATAGTAAGTAAAGGTTTATAGATCCATGCAAATATCGAGAAAGTTACAAATAAATTTTTATAATGTGCCGTCCCTAAAAGTTATCTTTCCATTCAGTGATGATAGTGGGTACTCTGAAGCATTGAACTATGTAGCATATTTATCTCGACTTCAACTTCAAACTGTTAATCTAAAAATGTAATTTGGGACGAAATACATTCCGACCTGTGCCGCCACGCCGTGCACACCTGTCTACAGCTCCGCCAGTATCTCCCAGTGAGACCGCAATAGTCCCCGCACTATTGCCGTCTCACTCGGGTCATCGTTCCGACGCTAGTTGCAGACCAGTGCCTTGGAATACGCAGTCCTGACGAAGTTTTGTTTTGTGTGCAGAAGCTGAGCAGCCGCCGACCGCCGTGCAACGTGAGCTACGAGCTCGCCGTGCCGACGCGCAGAGGCGCTCTAAGACGTCAGGCATTACCACCTACCCAAGTCCCTTGTTTCGGAACAACATCATACCGGGCTGGTGGTCTTGTTTTGACCGCACTTTTCGGTGCGCACTTCACAACTTTACTACTCGACACAACATTGTAACAGTGCGCGTAACAACACACTTTGTGCTGTTAAGCGACGTCGTTCAGGCGTGGGGTAGCGTCAGCCAAACCCGTCTGAACGATCAAATCCGCCATTTGCTGCGGTCGCAGTGTGACACCCTACGGTGACAACGGCCACTGTCGAACTTTTGGTTTAACCTTGCACCGTGGCCTTTCCCGCTTCACGGGTCAGCCGAAGCAAGCTGGGCTCCGGGATAACTGGCCTTGGGGTCGCCCCTAGTCAACCCCGGAGTAGCGCTTAGGAGCACCCCTCTCCGCCGAGAAAAAAGCTCGGAGAGGGTACACAACTAGGGCACACCCTAGGTACACACTCCCTCTCACACAGTGAGCTCACAAGGTGTGTGAGGGAATTCAAACCCTTGATAGGGCGTCCTGAGTATTCCCCTCAGGATGCAGTCCCGTCCCTCTAACGGTGAGGTGCAGGTCCTTCAGACCTTCGCCCTCCGCCACCCCGATCTATACGTTGCACATATGCAACTCCTTGAAGAGGAAGAGAATGCCCGCCTCACGGACACTCTCATCGCTCCCTCCGGGACTTCAAACCCGGAGGCCAACGTTCCTCCCTTGACCCGATCCTATTCAGAGGATAGTCCTACTTCGCCCGCTCCCGGGCCCGACAATAGACGCACGGTGGCAGCCCCTCCCCGTGAACGGTCTCGCTCTCGCTCACCGATCGGGAGGTCAGCGAGTACCCGTCCCTCCTTCGCCATTGTCGAGACCGTTTCGGAATCCGAAACGGACATGGAGGTAGATCAGGCCGGCGCTTCACGCACGGACTCTGATTCCGATAACGACGGTTACACCGTCGTAGATCGCAAACGCAAGCGCGCGCCCAAAGCCGCTAGTTGCGCTAATTCCGCCCCTCCCGCCAAGGCACCCGCAAAGGCCCCCGCCTCCGGCAAAAAACCGACCCCCGCCCCGCGCCCCGCGTCTCCTCCCTCCGCTCCGGTTTCAACCGCCGCGTCCCCTCAGGATGCGAGTGCACGTCGCGAAAAACCGCCTCCGCCTTTGTTCATTCAGGACAAAAGCAAATGGGACATGCTGTCCCGTTTTGTTTCGGATCGTGGGATCCATTATACTAATGCCCGCTCCACGCAGCAGGGCATTAAAGTCCAAGTGCCCACCAGTAGCGACCACAGAGCGCTAACAAAGCTCCTCCGTAAAGAGAGCATAAGTTTTCACACTTATGCGCTCGAAGAGGAGAAAGTCCTTCGCGTTGTGATTCGCGGTGTGCCTAAGGAGATACATACCGATGCGGTATGTGACGACCTTAAAGCACAAGACTTCCCAGTGCATGCGGTTCACCGCATGTACAGCGGGAAGGACCGCAGTCCATATGACCTAGTACTCGTAGTACTAGACCGTACACCAGAGGGCAAGGCCATTTTTAATTTAAAAAAGGTCTGCGGCCTCTCTGGGTTAGACGTACAAGCCCCATTTAAAAATGGAAGTCCCTCGCAGTGTCACAACTGCCAATTATACGGTCACGCCTCCCGCTTCTGTTTCGCTTGCGCTAGGTGCGTCAAGTGCCTAGGCGATCACGCGACAGCGGCGTGCACTCGCACTCGGGACTCGCCGGACCCACCCAGCTGCGTTCTATGCGGTGCTCAAGGACATACCGCGAATGACCGCGGCTGCCCAAAAGCACCACGCATAAACCACAGGGTGGCAAGGCATAGGCCGACCCATCCCTCATATGACCGTTACCAACGGATCAGCCCTAAGCTGTCGGTAATACCTGCTTCACAGGTAATACCCGCGCCGCTCCCCGCCCGTAACGCATGGTCTAAACCACCCAGTATGGTAAAGACCATCGCTCCCGCCCGCGCCCCGGCCCGCGCGCCCGCACCCGCTCCCGCCCGCGCCCCGGCCCCTGCCCGCGCACCGGCCCCGGCTCGCCCCGCGCTCCCGGCACCCGTTGCCAACTCCGTTCGCGCCCCTCCTCCCCGCGCCATTTCTCGGCCACAAGCCCCACCCATGCCGCTGATGGATGCCTCTCTTCAAGAGGACATCAAACTAGTCAGCGACCTGGCGATGTCTATTGACATCAACGAAGTCCGCGAGCTAGCGCACAAGATGCACTTCGCTCAATCCCCAGCGGACGTGATCCAATATACATTGGAACACGCGAATTTACTTAGCGCCCTTAAGCGCTTCGTTCCCCAGGCCCCTCCCCAGTACAACCACTATGGGTAGTACAACCGCACGCACGAAACCGCGCTCAGTTTCGTTAGCGTCATTCAACGCTAACGGTTTCTTTAGACAACGTGACCTTGTCCACGACTTTTGTTGCACCCACCTTATCGACATTATATGCGTGCAGGAGACCCTTCTAAAACCGGGGAAGGCGAACCCTAGGTTTGCCAATTACAGAACGGTACGTGATGATAGAGTGAACTCCCGTGGGGGAGGCACTCTTATCTATTACAAAAGGTCCCTGCACTGCATCCCCCTACCTACCCCGACTCTTGTTAATATGGAAGCATCTTGTTGCCTCCTAGCTATGACTGGTCATCAGTCATAGCGTCCTGTTACCAAGCTTGTCAAAAGCCGATCGTCCGAGCTGACTTAGAAGCATTGTTCTCATTAGGAAGCGCCGTCCTTCTGATTGGCGACTTCAATAATAAGCACATCCTATGGAATTGTAACGTCAACAATCCCAGAGGCATTGCACTTGAAAAACTAGTCGCAGAACTTAATTTTGACATAATTGCGCCCACTGAGCCCACTCACTACCCTCATACGGAAGACTTTCGACCTGACTTGCTTGACATGGCACTACTCAGAGGCGTAACACTCCAGTTACGCTCCATAGAAGTGGTTCACGAGCTTCACTCTGACCACCGACCCATTATACTGCGACTAGGTCCCGACCCAACAACAGACCTCCCCCGCCCCACTAAGACGATAGTGAACTGGAAGCAATTAGGCGTTGCCCTAAAGGCTATCAGTTCACCGGACCTTGACAAGATCCCTGACGACATCCTGACTAAAGATGACGTAACCCTTGCGATCGATTCGTTCACTAATCACCTCTCCACCGTAGTAGGTGCATCCGCAAAGGAGGTCATGGTGCCGGACGACCGGCGCCTTGTCATTCCAGCGGATGTGAGACGATTAGTGACGGAAAGTAAAGCAGTGACCCGACATTACGACTCTTACCCCAGTAAAGAGAACAAAACTAAGAAACGCCACTTTGAACGCATGGTTCAAAGTCGCATGTCTGAGTTGCGTGATCAACAATGGGGTGACAAACTTTCAAACCTCGTGCCAAGCCACCATGCTTATTGGGACTTGGCGCGAGGTATGAAAGGAAGTAACTACAACGACATGCCTCCCTTATACAGACCAGTCCCACTAGTCCCAGCGTTCTTTGACGAAGACAAAGCTGAGTGCCTAGCTGATAGCCTAGAGGCTCAGTGTTCCCCTAACGTAGATCACGTTGACCAAGCTCACCTCGATTCGGTGGATGCTGAAGTCGAACGTAAAAGCTCTGTGGTCACCTCTGAACTCCCACCAATCACCTTAGCGACTTACGCTGAGGTGGCGAGACTGATCAAGGCCCTCCGACCGCGCAAATCCCCCGGTGCCGATGGCATCTCCAACAGGGTTCTTAAAACCCTCTCTCCTCCTCTCATCCATCTCCTAGTCAGCATCTTCAATGCTGCTATGAGCCACTGCTTATTCCCAGACACCTGGAAATGTGCAAATGTCATTGGCATTCACAAACCAGGCAAAAGCTCATCTGACCCCACCAGTTACCGCCCCATCAGCCTCCTCAGTGCCTTAGGCAAACTTTACGAGCGGTTACTTGCAAACCGTCTCCAGTCCCATGCTAAGGAACACCACCTTATCCCAGATGAGCAGTTTGGCTTCAGACCCGGACACTCATGCGTCCAACAGGTGCACCGCCTCACGGAGCACATCATTGAGGGCTTTAACAAGTACCCCAAACTCCAGCCAACGCTAGCAGTCTTCCTCGACGTAGCGAAAGCTTTTGACAAAGTCTGGCACAATGGCTTGATTTACAAGCTATACCAATTTGGCGTGCCAGAACGTCTTGTGCTCATCCTACAAGACTTCCTTAAAGCCAGAAGCTTTCGCTATCGCGTGGAAGGCACCCTCTCCTCCCCCCACCCAGTCAGAGCCGGAGTCCCTCAGGGCTCCGTGCTTTCACCCATTCTTTTCGCGCTGTATACCAGTGACATCCCACGCTCTCAGCCTAACGTCCTACTAGCCCAATACGCGGATGATACCGCTATTTATACCACTGGGTGGCATATCAGTAGAAAGTCCATTCCCGCCCTCCAACGGGCCATCACCGAGATCGGTGACTGGTTCCGTAAATGGCGCATCGCGGTCAACCCAGTTAAAAGTGCAGCTATGTACTTTACTGAGAAGGGCCGCCCCCGTTACCAGCAACCCTTAACTTTGTTCGACCAACCCATCCCCTGGGTTAGTAAAACAAAATATCTCGGAGTCACCCTTGATCGGAATCTCACCTTTAGCGATCATATAACAACCGTCCGTAACAGAGCGGCCTTTGTAATGGGTCGCCTTGGTCCCCTGATTCGCAAAGAGAGTAAAATGTCTCTTAGAAATAAGAAGACACTTTACACTGCCTGCATCCGCCCCATCATGACTTACGCATCAGTAGTGTTTAGTCATGCTAGTGAGGCCCATCTCCATAAGCTTCAAGTCATTCAAAACCGTTTTCTTCGTAGTGCAACCGGCGCTCCGTGGTATATCCGGAACACCGAGTTGCATTGCGACCTAAACCTTCCCTCTTTAGCGCAGTTCAATAAGGACTGCGCCCGCCTATACTTTGATCGAGCGCCCCACCACTCGAACCCTTTGGTTGTCCAGGCATCGAACTACTCGACCGCCTCTTCTATCCCATTTTTCAAACCCCCCCGTCGCCGACCACGGCAGGTATTAGACGACCCGGATGACCCCATCGCAGTCATTACATTGGCAGCTTTAGCGTTATCCGCAAGTCGTCGAGGTAAAATCCCCCGGTGTGAGGTAATTAGAGGTCACACAATCAAACACCGAGCTCGCCGGCGAGCTCGAGGCAAAAACAAGGTCACGATAAATTGCTCTCCAAATAGTCAAAGAGTATTATTCAGTAGGGCCCAATTGTGCAACACTGCAGTTGCACAGAGGCATTTTGCTCCGATCCCCCCCATGTCTCTCGACAGCGAGACAAGCCGAGGTCCGAACCACAGTGGTGCCCTTGAGCTCGCTGTCAACCCCTCCTATAATAGCGGTACGTTTTCGGCGTCCGCAGGAGACGGAGGTAGAAAGCGCTTTTCGCCTTCTACGCCCGTCTCGGGAGAAGTGCCTTCGGCACTTCTCCCTCCCGGGCTATTGTAGGGCCAGGCCCTCGCCCAAAACCCGGTGGAGCTGGACGACCGCACAGGCGGTAGCCAGCATCTATGTCCTCCCTAAAAAAAAAAAAAGGGACGAAATAGAGCTTCTGTTTTTTTTTTTATTATTATTGCTGATAGTTAAGCCTTTGACCACAATCTCACCTGATGATAAGTGATGATGTGATCGAAGGTGTTAATAGGCTTAAACTAGAATTACTGCAATTAACTTGCAAAAATATACAACAAAACGTGCTCTTCTTCTTTTCAACCGTTCAATTTTTATACTTGTATTTGACTGTTGAAATTATTCCGCTTATCTGCCGTTTGTAAGAGGAATAACGGATAATATTGTAAGTTATTCAAAATAAGTTAGGTGCACTGAAAGATATAAGATATAACACATATATATTTAAGATAACTACCACCTTAACGTAATGGCGCAATAATGTATCAGGCAACTGGGGCAAGAGTTACGTAGAAGAGGTTCAATGCAATTCTAGGCGTTAAGAATACCCTTACATGCGTAAGTTTTTAGGGTTCCGTAGTCCTGACAAGGAACCCTTATAGTTTCGTCATGTCCGTCTGTCTGTCCGTCTGGCCGAGGTTTTGCTAAGAGACCGTTAGTACTAGGCAGCTGTAATTTCGTATGGATATGTAAATCAATTACAAAGTGGTAAAATAAAATTTAAAAAAATATTTTTTTAGGGTACCTCCCATACATGTGATGGGGGATGATTTTTTTTTTCCTCGTCTATCTCTTCGTGTGTGGTTGAATAGGTCTTCTAAAATGATTTAGGGGTTGCTAATACTGTTTTTCGATTGAATGCTCCATTTACGAAATATTAAACTTTAAAGTGCAAATTTTTGTTCCAGCAGGGCGTTCCCCTCTAAAAGTTAAACTGCGGGCTTGAAAAATCTAATTGTGCGTTTTCAAGCTGATAGTGCGTTTTATGAACTTTAAAGGAAAAGTATAGCAGTTGAGATAACTTTAATAGTTTAGCATTTACAGTCGTTGAACTTGGGTGTTGGATAATTTTGTACCAAATATAAAATCTATAGAATAAATCCTTTAAAGTGACTAAGATGAAGTAGTTGGTTGTTTATAAGAGGTAAAGACAAGCATTGAAAACTTAATCTAAAATAAAAAAAAAAAAACTATAACAATGCCCTATGTTATACATAATAGACTAGCTTTCCAGCCGCGGCTCCGCTCGCGCGTATTGCGGTTATCGCGCAAAACCATTAACCTCTTTTTACGCAGTTGGATAAAAACTATCCTATGACCTTTCCCGGGTCTCAAACTATTTCCATTAGTATGGATATAGATATGACAGTACAAAGATTCGACTTATATAGGTATAAAGTACTTTTTGGACCTCATCTTCGCCGTACACTAGAAGTGTTTGCTGTCTGCACCTGTCGTACCAAGGTCATCGATCACTTCATTTCACACCTCATCAATTCGTAATGCTCTTCAATAGCTTTCATCGGTAAAGAGAATATTTCTGTGCCCTCCACTTGCGTATCGCAACGGAAGGCACTCTATTTAATTTTAAAGATTGATTTAGGGCATGTACTGTATATCGACCATAAGCACCGAGCTTCAGGTCTTGTTTTATAATACGCGATATTTTCTTAGCGG
Organism: Plagodis dolabraria; assembly: GCA_963854805.1. Lineage (NCBI taxonomy): Eukaryota > Metazoa > Arthropoda > Insecta > Lepidoptera > Geometridae > Plagodis > Plagodis dolabraria. Next base: position 3,476,080 of record OY978443.1, on the reverse strand, counting down.
GAATCTTCATTTCTCGCAATAAGATTCTTGTTGAGTTATCATAATGTTTTTACTTCCTAATGGGATTTCGACCAATTCTGGCTTTAACAGCATTAATTTGTAGTTAGTTCTATGACACGCGGCTGTCCTGATCTTTTATGGTCTTCGGCAATTGAAGTGTTGTTGTATCTGTTGATATATACGAACATACAGCTGATACCAAGCTTTTGAAGTGTCTGGAATATGACCGACGCGACGGCTCAATACCTACTTTGCACAAGGCGAATCCTATTTTCTTTAACACCTCATTTCATATTGTTATTTGATAATGAACACGAAATAATATATGAAATGGCGCAAAATCGAAAGAAAATTTTAAAGTAATAAACGCGTTCTAAATTCTAAATAATTCTAAAGCTGAAAAGTTTTTATGTTACGCATTTGACCGTTTTTATTCTTTTTAAACGAAGATGAGTTATGTGAAAATTACCCAACATAATTGGTACAAAAAACCGTGGCAATATTGGTGGGGTGGCAATATAATAAATATAAATATGAAATTAACATACAAGACAAAGAGCCTAAAGATAAACACATTTTTTTTCTCGAATTTGTAGTAAACGAAGCCGTTTACTACAAATTCGAATCTTACTAAATAATTAAAAACCGTGTTTAAAAGCATCAATATTTATGTGAAAAATCGGTAATCAAATAATGTTCATTACGATAAAAAAATATGATATATAAAGAAATTTCATATTTTATTCACAAAACTAAGTTAACCGATAAAATAAACATGTGGTACTCTATTTTGTCATCATTCAGCATCACAGATAAAGAGAACAATAGATATTCATTCTCAAAAGGAAACGATCGGTCTCTCCGTGGTGTTGAAAGGTTAAGACGACATTTTGGTAGAATTGTACTTGTAAGTCAATACTCTTGAAAGGCAAATCAAAACCAAATTTAAATGTAAAATGAAATACATTGACGGATTCGTTAAATTTAGTGTAAAATTTAAATACGTAATTATAAAAGCTGTCGTTTAACGAATCTACTGCGTTATATTCTTGCAAGATGAAATGAAATGATGTAAAATCAAATGACCTACGTCATGACTTATGCCTCTTCTTTTTATATCTTAATACATGAGCTGTCAACTTATATAATATGTATTGCAAATGTCTATAGACTATAAGTAATCGCTTTTTTATTGACGTTTATTACCATTTTTTGATCGAAAATATAGAATGTGCATTAAAAAAATATATTTATTTTTAGAATTTATCATATGAATAAGATAGCTGGCATTCTATCACCATCACCGGCATTGGAATAATCAGCGCCGTTAAGCTGCTGCATGGGTGGTTGTAGTTCCATAGCTTTAACAACTCACACCGGAATTTTGATTTGTAGTTTTGTGCTTCGAGGTATTCGGGAAAGTTGTCTTTTAAGACGTCTGATATTTGAACATTCCAACTCGTGAAATAAGAAGGCCGTTATATTAGCAGTATGACAACTGAAAAAAAATTATCTATATCATCATATGCAAGAACACACCTAAGCAAATAACATTGATTAACTGACTAGTTCTCAAATTCGTCTGTATAATTTTTTTTCTTTATGTTTGTTTCCTCAGAACTCTTGACTGGTACTACTACTGATTTTAAAAAATCATTTTTTGTTTGAAAGCTAAAGCTTGTCATTTGGTCTCAATTAAATTTCATCAAAATGAGTCCAGCCGTTATTGAGTTACAGTCCAATAACTGGAAAATATTTGCCTATCTTGATGATATAGTCGTTGACAATGAATGACAATCGATTTTGTAAGTAGTAAGGTTCACTAAAAACAGTGAAAAAAAAAAATTCAAACAAAAAATGGAACCGACTTCTACATCCAAAAGTGTGAAATAACTTGTCGAAGTCGGTACCATGTGCACAATATTGTGATAATAGGTTCTTTTGAACTATCATGGTACGTCGTAGTGTCGGTACAACGGTTTCAACAAATTATTTCACAATTTTGGGTGTTGAAGTCGGTTTCATTTATTATTTAATTTTTTTTTGGCACAATATACCCAATGAAAGGATTAAACGATATTATTGCAAAATAAAAAAAATATTATTGAATGTCATGAATTTCGAATTTATTGATTTTCCAATTGGATGACGATTATGAATAACAAATGCGGAGTTTGGCATTGACCTGTGTAACGTATATCTCGATGTAGTTTGGACACTTTTTATGAAGTAAAAAAAAGAAACTTAACTTTTTACGCGGAACAGGCAAAAATTACGAGTATACCAGCCAAAACAGGCGTCATTTGTGCGTTAGCTTGCAAATTACTGATACATTATTCTATCATTTTCAAATGGTATTTGCATAATACCGTCATTGTACTAAAGAAGCACAATAAAGTCACATGTCTAGAAGACATAACAACTGTTTTATCATAATATAAATGTATGTAAAAGCCGTTTCATAAAATCACGGCACTAAACACCGTTAAATGCATGGGGAACAAGCGTACATGTAAATTTTCTTATTTTCATACGATAATGCACTTACATTTTTACCACATTCGAAAATGTCGCGGCCGATTACCCTTGAGTGTAATTTACGAAGTCACACGTTCTAAAAAAATTAAAGTAACTAATAAAGAACAAATCATTGAGCGGCTTGTATTAGCTATTTGTTATGTTTAATCGATTTAAGCCACGAAAAGAACTAGATCTTAAGATTATTTCATCAGCTGACAATTAGTGCTTAATAGATTTATTGAACAGAATTTTAGAAAAATGTATTTAGTTTGCAGGAGTAAGAAAATTACATGTTAATCTTGATCACAATATCTAAGGCCAGGAAAAGTCCGAAACACGTTTCCATTAAATTTTCTCGTTAGAATAAAATGGCAAAGTTGATTGTAAATGTAAATATCTTTATTGTTTATGTATGAATGTGTATGAAAATATATTAATAAAATAGGAAAACTTTATCAAGAGGGACAATAAAAGTTACATTTTCGATTTATGTTACTAGTTTTGTGTAATTAGGCTTTCTTTCGGATTTTTCCTAAACTGATCGCGATTTCACCATCGCTGCCTCTCTTTCTCTCCTAAGCAGTCCGATAGTGACACATAATTTTAGTATTAGACAGCGTCTTAAAGAAAATTAATATTAAATTATCTACACTAATATTAAAAAGAGGAAAGATTTGTATTTTTGTATGCAACGACTATACTTAAAAACTACTTAACCGATTTGGATGAAATTTGGTATAAAAATACTTTAAGACTTAGGAAAGGACAAAGATTAGTCCAACTCCGCAAAAAGAGTTTTGCGCAATAACCGATATAAGCGCCGGGGCGGAGCTTCGGCCGGAAAGCTAGTCGAGCAGATATAAGTGTATGACGGAATTTAATCTCGATACAAATGTTTATATTCTTTGCCACCACGCGTGAATCGGACTCAATACAATGTGATCAAATCGAACACTTATGTTCACATACAAATTTAAGATCACAAGAACCTTCGTCTCTACGTTTTAACCAGTGTACCTTAACCAATGGGCTATCGAGTGAGACTGGCTCGATGGAGCCGATATTTTGAGCTCTAATCTAATTATTACGGCGCCACTTATCCGACTACTAGACTTTATCTGATCGAAAGAAGTGCTGTTTTAAACATTTAACTATCGTAATGATTTTGCTATCTATCGACATTTCTAAATATGATTACAAGCACTATTGCTTGGCAAACAAAAATATTTTTTTAAATTTTAGAGCACAACCAAACCAATTACTCCCTATTTTTAAAAGTTGTACCTTTGGAATTGTAATAGGTGGTCATTTCAAAGAATAATAAAAGTGAAAGTTAATAAATATAAATCTTGGCAAAAAACGTATATATTACCGTCGGTATCGTAAAAGCCGTTAGATATAGAAGTATCAAACTTATGATTATACTAGCTTTCCGGGCGCGGTTCCGCCCGCGCGTATGTAGGTTATCGCACAGAAACATTAACCTCTTTTTGCGCAGTTGGATGAAAAATATCCTATGTTTTTTCCCGGGTCACAAACTATTTCCATACCAAATTAGATTCAAATCGGTCTAGTAGTTTTGGCATGAAAGCGTTACAGACAGACAGACAGACAGAGTTACTTTCGCACTTATAATATTAGTACTGATACGTATGATTTATTTATAGTAGATATACAATAGACTTTGGGCTATTATTATACGTCATATTATCATAATTTAGTCTAGTCAAATATAAGGATATTTTCTAGTCGCAAGTCTTATACTTATGGTATATAGTCGTCGTCCGCACGAGTGAAATTGAGTAATAACTGGGTCGTGTTATCTATTAGGCACATGTTACGGATGCTGATCGCACTTTTGAATAATATACCGTATTTATTGGGCAAAGTTAGTAATTTTTGGGTTAAAAGAGGAAAAAAAATAAGATGAAATAACTTATATTAAATTTGTCATGTCACGGTTATAGTTTGTGGTTATTTTACTGATGATTAAGATTAAAAACTTATTATTATTTAACATAATAATTTACTTATCACCAAAAATGTTTAACCCTAAATCAAAGAAACATAGAGGCCCTAATATTCATCCTTGTGGATGTCAATTTATTGCTAGGCAGCACACAACAAAGCTACATCAATAATAGGCTTTGCTTACTGTAAAGAAGGTTTTTATTTGTCAGTGACGTACAAATATACTATTAATAATATTGCATTAGAATTATTATTTATTAGTAGTAAATAAAAAGAGCGGCGTCAAAATTGTCAATTTCAGTTCATTTTGTAACGGTTCGAAACACACAACCATATTTTATTTTTCCTAACACGGAACCCTAAAAGAGCAAAGCCCGAAGCGCGCTAGGTCAGTTATTTTAATGTTTTTTTTTATATAGCTGATAGACTGCTTTTGAGCACTAGCACTCCGTTATGTGCTTGGCGAAAGATTTGCTATAACGGATGCCATCCTAAGATAACAACAGGGGCTGATGGCTTAACGTGTCCTACGAAGTACGTGCACGCTCAGTAGTAATGCCAATAGCGGTCACACATCCAAGCTCATCCAAGTCATGATCCTGGTGGACGTTGTTTCAGTTAGCTCATCAGTTAAGAACGGCTTAGCACGAGATAAACTATTGCTTGTAAGGTATAAGAAATGGTTATCTGGTGTCGTGGCGCACGTCACCTATCAAGGTGTATATGTGCGCCCTAATTTCTTCCATATTCGTGTTCTTCTGTCTACTGGGATGGGTAAATGAAAGCACTACATTTCGGTGATCACCGTTAATTATTGTCGGTTACAATTACATAAATTTAGGTAAATAAAAGGTTACTATTGAAGTGGGCTGAAGTACGGACGCTCGGTACAAACGTGAGGGGGCAACTGAGCGCATCGGCTACTTTTGCATTATCATCAAATTGCGCTCACGTTGCATGTGTCCCTACATCAACCCCCTTCTTATAAAAAAAAATTTTGCTACAAAATTTTTACATCAATTACCTGTCATACACATTCAAACAAAAAAAAAATCTATAAAAATGCGTTACAAAAGCTTAAAGACACAAGGTTGTTCCATAAAAAAAAATGCTTCTATAGCAAAATATAATCATTACAAAATAATCATGCCACAATACGCTGAATAAATATTCTGACTCGACAAAATACGTGACACGGTTTAGTTACTAAGGCATGCACCTACCACGTACCCTACATCAACAAAACAGTAAATCAACTTTCTACATTACTACATTTTAACTCATTTTGTAATTTAATTTTAAAATAACATTTAATAAAAAACATTGTAAAATTCGGTTAAATATCAAAACTTAGTAACAAAGTATATAAGAAAACACACATTTATAAATTCTCAATGGTCAAACAATAATTAAAAAATCTTCGTACACCTTATACCTTTAAAAACGACTACCAATAGAGTTCGCGACACTTATGCTACTTCCACGATAGTTCATTTGTTCACAGGTTTTTTACTGATACATTCTAAACAACACTTTTCATCATCATCACTATATAAATTTTATCACCACTCTAAAAAATAACACCGTAACTGCTCCTCTTCTATCCCGTTGACACCAGTCACTCGGCAATGAATAGCGCGACTGAGTGATCCCTCCAAGTCCAACGCTCACCTCCGGTACACTTCCTCGGACGGTGTCCAGCCAACCTCGAGTGAAAGTATCTGCAGGCCCAACCTGGAATACACTTCAACAGCGCTGGCACCTCAGATTTCTCTGGCTCAATGTGGATAGCATAGGCTGCTACAAATCTTGCATAGCACTTTTGCCTTGGGCTGTTTGCGTTTGTAGCTACTCAACCCAATGGCGCTGCTACTATGCGCATGTCACCTTGACCAATGTCTTCAACAAATATGTTCTGCGATGCGGACGAGTGTGATGTTCTATACTGACTTCTATTATACCAATTCTTCTTATAGGTAATGTTTCCTCTAATTAGGTTATGCTATGGTACGTGTGGTTCCTTTGAGAGAGCCGACCTTCAGCCCTGTGAGTTGCCCCAAAATTAACTTAAAATCACAAACACAGTTTTAAAAATAAGGTTTAAATCTTCGTTGACCCAGTAGACAGATACGCGGGGTCACCACTGTAAGGTATAAGAAATGGTTATCTGGTGTCGTGGCGCACGTCACCTATCAAGGTGTATATGTGCGCCCTAATTTCTTCCATATTCGTGTTCTTCTGTCTACTGGGATGGGTAAATGAAAGCACTACATTTCGGTGATCACCGTTAATTATTGTCGGTTACAATTACATAAATTTAGGTAAATAAAAGGTTACTATTGAAGTGGGCTGAAGTACGGACGCTCGGTACAAACGTGAGGGGGCAACTGAGCGCATCGGCTACTTTTGCATTATCATCAAATTGCGCTCACGTTGCATGTGTCCCTACATGCTATACGAGCGCTTCAATGTATAGCAAAAGTTTATCTATAATAATAAAATTTCATCAATTACTGGTCCAGACTTCAGAGGAAAAGCAAACTTATTTGTTTTTATTAACTTTAACTCGTGGATTTATCGTCTTTTAATGTAACCACATTTTTCAAATCATTTAATGGTATACAAAACAGTATGTATTGAAAAATTATATATGAAATCAAAGTGGAGGTATGTAGGTATATCGCAGCTACGAATAGTGTCTTCATTTTGCTTTTGATACAAAAGTAGTTTCATCGTGTAGTTTAAATACCCGGCATTTTAATGCATTTTAATGCTTGTTGAAGCTTTAAATACATGTCTTTAAGCCTGAAATCTATGCTTCTATTTTGTCAGTTTTCCGTAATTTTTATTTTCAAAATTATTTGGAAATAGTGGTTTCTATGGCTATTCTTATTTTCACATTTACAGACAATCCTACTAATATTATAAACGCGAAAGTTTGTGAGGATGTATGGATGTTTGTTACTCTTTCACGCAAAAACCTCTGAACGGATTTTAATGAAACTTTACAGTAATATAGCTTTGACATCAGAATAACACAATGGCTATATTTATAAAGATATTATGTGAATTGTCGAAAATATAACGATAAGTGTCAAGTAAGTAAGAAAAAAATCAGCCATATGTGACCTACCCTGGTGTGCGCTGCAAAAACCATAAGTGTCACACGCACATAATATACTACGAAAATATTTATCTTAAATTTACCAACAAGAAAGCTCGGAACAGCATATATTTATCTTTTATGTGTAAGCCATTATCGCCAAAATAGTGAACCACATATATTATAAAAAAATATAATTTATTTCTAATGCATATTGGGTAGTAACAAATTGATCCTTTTCAAACTAATATTATAAAGGCAAACGTTTGTGAAGGTGTTTTAATGTTCATTACTACTTCACCCTTAAACGACTAGACCGATTTTGATGAAATTGGGTATGATAGATATCGAGATAGATAACTCGTTATCGAAAACACCATAATAACAACAATAAACTTATTACTAAAACATAAATTAAAACCGAGTGTATCAATGGGTGGTCTAATTGCTCAGAGCGATCTATTCCAGACAATCCATCAACAATAGATATGGTCAAAATATTGGGCGGGGTTTCTTAGGGTCTTAATAATTGTATACATAAATAACTGCTGTATAGCGTTAAGTTTTCTAATGACAGTAACGACAAAGAATGGGTAGAATGAAGAAATTTAAATTGTTCCTTGAGGTAGCGCGGGGTAGGAAGTAGTAAGGATGAACAGAATACTGTAAAGGAGAGATAATATATGAGCATTCCGGCGACGACAAATAGGGAGCCACTCGAGCTAATTACGAAAATCGGAGACATAATCATATTTGCATAAGCCATATATAAATCTTATAGGTATGGAGGTAGATGAGGCGCTGGATTAACATATTATCATACATTTTATCATCATCATCCATCACCACGCGGGTGTAACCGCGGGGCGCAGCTAGTATAAGTATATTAAATCCAAGAACTTGCATACTAAAAGCATAGATTTAGGCTTGAGCCTAAAACCTATGCATGACCTCGAGGACATGCACATGGTGTTTGAAATATAATGAAACTACATTTGTATGGAAAGAGCTACAAAGACGCTAATAATAACTTAATTTAGTTACCATTCTAGAATAAAATTATATATTAAAATTACGTGTCACGTTGTTTGTCCGCAATGGACTCCTAAACTACTGAACCGATTTTAAATTTGATTTGCACACCGTGCGCAATTTGGTCCAAATTGAAAGATAGGATAGCTTACATTTCAATTTAAAGTTGCAATTACCCGTGCGAAGCCGGGGAGGGCCACTAGTAAGTATTATATATAACATAATTAAAAAATAATTTCGGAGGGTAGGTTTAATTAGAATGATACATCCAAAAGTTTTGACGCTGATGAAAATGTAAGTTATTTTGCCTTCAGACAAAAAGACATATCTTTAGATAAATCTTTACATATGTCTTTTTGTCTTGTTTCAACTTTGAGGGTAAAAGAATTATTGGAGTGTGAAATATACCACTAAATATAATAAAATTTAGTTGTTTTTGTCTGGGTTGATGTTTATTCATTAACTACGTGTAACATTTACCCTCGACAGAATTTGAAACCGGAAACCCGACAATCCTTCAGGCTTTGACACCACAAAAATTCTGTAGTAATTCTCGGGCTACATTTTTGAATGGGGCAATATTTTATTTATACGTTTTGTCATACTACGAATATTTATATGCCAAAAAATATATAGTCTATGGGTACTTACTTGTCATGTACTTGGGAAACATGTTTTCTTCACAAACAAGCAGATGCTATTGAAGATGGATCTAAAAAAATTAAATACTATGTACAATCTAACAATTTCTGTTTAAAGCTACTTAATTATATTTTTTACCAAATAGTTTTTTATATTACAAAACAGCAAAAACGAAGTAGGTTTTAGCGGGTAACTTTTTTAATAAACGCTATTCCAAAGGAAAAACTTAAATACGTACGGAGGTTAAACTAATGTACGCCCACTTCTAGCAAAACCCACACACATATATATACTCGTAATTTAATTAAGTATGAGTAAAAGCATCGATTAAATGTTTCATTATTATAAACATAATGTCCAAGAAAATTTACAATTAATTATGACATGTTAAAAGTTAATGGAAATACATAGTAGGTAATTACCCAGAACACAGAAATAATGTTATTATTCAAGGGGTTAAGTGTATGTGTTGGTCATATATAAAGGTTCCTTATTTAATGAATAGATTCAGGCGTTACTTTGCGGAAATCCATATTTAATAATAACAAATACTTTTATAAGTATTCTAAAAAACATTAAATAATATATAAATAAAACACTTAAAAAAGCATAAAATTATATATCTAGTGACAATTCTGCCTAATTTTCCTGTTATCTACGTGACGTCACAAACATCACGCAGCCTAACCGGAAGAATACCCGACTAGTTTCGTGCAATCAAATTATCGCTCAGTGACTGATAACCGCGATGCGTTGGAGTTATTAAAGGCTGGTTGTCGTCCTTTTGACAAATTATGCATCTTTCCCATTTTCATACAGGTCTAACTGGAGTCGTTTCTTGTATAATTTTCAAAGGGTGCTGACATCTTTATTTAGTTTTCACCTTAAATAGGCGGAGCTGATTAGTTTTTCAGTCATAAAAATCGCATGTAAAATAAAGGATCAAGGTCACTTACCTACCCACTCTTTCAGAATCTACCCCGAGTTTACATGTCACGATGTAATTAATATGTAACAATAGGAAATACAACACTACTAAACAATAAAAAGTAACGACAACGATAACAATTGCTTCGTTATTTAAATTCTTCATTCACTAATAACACTCGTAGGTACATTCTTTGACTGTATTTCGATTCGTACTGTCAAATTGGCAACTAGCAATAGCGTGCGGGTGAAAGCGCAAGTGCGCGGTCGCCCTACTCTCGCGCGCGCAACTACGCGGCAATACCGCAAGGCGCCTAGGCTAAAATCGTTATAAATAGAGCATTTTCCATCCGATCGCTTAACTTTTTTTTTTAATAGAAACGTGGTTAGTTTTTGGTATTTCTGTAATACATAGTGGTTGTCTAAATTACATAATATAGAAACTATTTAAAAAAAACGGGATTTTTCAATGTAACATTTTCATAAAATTTTAAATATTATTGTACGTCTACTGGTAGCGTGGTGTCATATAAGAACAATATTCTAGCACATTTAATTACCTTCAATTTGACACCCCACACGTATATTTATGACTCAAAGTTTCAATATAATTTGCATTTTTCAAAATGCAGTGGCCGCAATTTTGATGACGTCATAGCTTCGGATCCAGGCACTTTACAGCTTGTGTCCCGATGTTTTTTTAGAGTAAACACTATGTTTATTAACATACTAAAAGATGGTGCTGGTATCACAAAGTGAACTATTTTTATGCTAAGAGAAGGGACTATTACTACCTTCCATATAGAGAGCAACGCCTCGGATGTGAATCCCAGGCTCTCCTTGCTCTCCACATGCCAACAGTTGGGAAATATTTGTTTTTTGGATCGGGGATGGGCGGGGCTATGAAAGGGGTAGGAAGGGTAGGCGGGCTACTAGAACGGGGGGGTAAATTCGAGTTGCTTTTCACCGCTGTTTTGAAGGACCTCTCAACGAAAGACAGGAAATGTGCTCTGCTATTTGTGTCTAACTCTACATCTTCCGGTGTAATGATGACCACTCGAGATCCTTTTATCAGCTCAGAGATCGTTTATCAGTACGTCGACAATGTCGCCCGCCCATTGCTACTTCAACTTGCAAATTCCAAAAGCTATGTCGGTTTCACTAGGTACCATTCGAAATACCCAATTAAGCCACTGATAAGAAAATCCAACGGTATTTTTGACTAAGATTGTATAGACGCAAAAGACTATTTTTCTCTAGATACAAAAATACATGTTCAGTGTTTATCATTCACTAACTTTGAGAATCGAAGAGGTAGCAGTATGATGTATTATCATAGAAATCGATCGAACTACAGAATACAAAAAATATTCCATGTGTAATTACCAAAACAGCCTTACCTATGTGGTTTTCCTCTTTCATCTGGCATAATAACTGCTCACCACTCATATTTTTTACCCCTTACCTTTCAGGTATCAATTGCAAATGGTAGCAAAAAAATTACCTTATCACTAATATAGTTTAAAATACTCAGGGTTTCATTATTGAGTTGGCTGCAATATTCATGTAATGTACCTATGACGTACTTACATATATGTTGGATAGTGGGGTGCCTGGCTAGAATGTCACCTCCCATATCTTCCCGTGGGTGGCATAATAAAGGTTCAAGCGCTTTTTGAGGAACTGCTGATTTGCTGTGGATAGCTCCTCAGACACCCTCCGCCGATCTGCAGCGAGAGGGGGTCTGAGGGTTTTTGCCGGCAGCAGCCGCTCCTCCAAGCCTTCGAAGCGGGCGCTGATCATGGTACCCACCTGCACCATGACCTGTCGCACCGCCTCATCGCTCACAAGGGGCGTGGGGGGCTGAGCAACTAGTGCCGCAGCCCGGGCTGCCTTGATCTCCTCCATTTGATGACGAAGCTCCTTCAACTCCGCCGCCAGCTGTGAATTGGCCTTGACAAGTAGGGCCATCTCTTCGGGCATCGAGCGGGCCCGTGACTCTAGGAAGGACGCTTTGATGGACATCGCGGCATCCTTCAGGGCCTTCACGCTCGTGCCCTTTAAATTCTTGGACTTGGTGGCCACTGTCAATACAGTGTCCACCGAGTCCAAGAGGATCTTCTCCAGATGAGCGGCGTCGCAGTCGCCCAGCCTCAGACCGGTAGCCGGAGGTTCCGGCACCTTCAGAAACTGGGCGGCCGTTGACGCCGCCCTCCTCTGCTGCAGCTCCTCTGCCGACTCCTTTTCGGTGATAAGCCGCAGCTCCTCCTCGCGCGCCCGGTTCAATTCGGCCTTGGCTTTCGCCAGGCCGACATATTTGCCGATCGTGGGTGGCCTTCCTCTGCCGCGTCGCGCGGTTGTGACCTTGGGTGACGGTGAGGGGTCACTCAGGTTCCCATCGAGTTCGTCAACTCGGCGTTTCCTCCTCTTGGGAGAGCCGCGTGAAGACATGGTCTCCCACGTCATTGCATCGGAATCCGTCTCCGATAAATTCGGAGACGGAATCCGAAGCACTTTGTGCAGTGGGGTCACTTCTGCGCCTGGTTCAGACGCAGAAGAGACACCCGCTGCCTCCTGCTCGTTTAGGTCCGTTGACTTGCCGTGTTTTTCGTTTCGTGCAGGATCAGAGTCCATAATCATGCCAGAGTCGTTGGTGCGCGGGCCAGAGCCCGCGAAGCGGTTGTTGCCCCCCCCCAGATACGTTGGGGCAGCCTTCTTTCGAAGGGTGGGATTTACCCACCTGGGGATTATTAACAATCGCTCGTTTATCCATGTTTGTGTTTCCTTTTTTGAAGGGGTGAGGTCCCCTTTTTGGTGCCCTCGCGACCGGGTTCCCCCCAGCCATGCATCCCATAGGCGGGCACCGAAACCGTAGGATTCGGAGACGCATGAAGCCCGACAGGGTGGCCGAGTTGACCCTCCCTGTCGCGCCGCGAGCCTTGGAGGCCCGCCATCCCACAACCCGAAGGCCCGCTGCAGCCGCTGTTAGGCGACTGCCATCCAAGAGTGTGCCCGACAGGGTGGCCGAGTTGACCCTCCCTGCCGCGCCGCCAGCCTTGCAGGCCGGCCATCCCGCGACCCGAAGGTCCGCTGCAGCTGCAGAAAGGCAGCTGCTCCTCCAATTTTGCCCGACAGGGTGGCCGAGTTGACCCTCCCTGCCGCGCCAACCGTCAAAAGCGACGTCGCTCCACCTCGTTGCACGACAGGATGAACCTGACGTGCCACCAGCCTTGCAGGCCAGCCATCCTTCGACCCTACGGATCCGCTGTCCCCTCTCAGGACCCCTACTCCGCGGATGAACCGCCTGCCCGTCCACTGTGCCGTATGCTAGCTTCATAGGGACACGCGGAGAGCACCTACGCGTCAGGATTTTAGCCAGCAGCCAACAAGATCCCATATAGAGAAGTTATTGACTGCTGCCCAGGGTGCACCGGCCCAAACACTGCTGTACTCCCCGGATAAAAGGCATCCGTAAGAGACCAGCAGCATTGAAGCACACGAGGAGGTATCCTGACCAAGCACCCCACACTACAATCCCTAAGACGTTTCCCAAGCGTGGAGACAGTAGCAATTTAATAACAATTTGGCTGATAGAGTTCAGTGAGGTACTTACTTGTCATGTAGTTGGGAATATTACTTTTTCACCGAGATGTAGACGATGTAGAAGGTTAATTAAAAAAAAACATTCGGTTCATGGAAAATCTATCATCCTCCCGTATATTTTATATGCGTAGTAAGTTTGTCAGGTTGTTAAACCAATTATTATAAATTGGCACATAAAAGCATGTTATTTGGGTAATAACTTTAAGTCCATAGCCGCCACGCGCAGCGTGCATTGACAATGAAATTTGTTTAGTGCATACCATAGAGATATAAAATACTCTTTTCTGTGGTGCATACTTTGTTTTATTTTCCGTTTCAAGCTCGTAATTGATGTACATTGCCCCTTTAGAAGGGTTTTGTTATATTTTATATGTTACTAGTGGCTCGCCCCGGCGGCTTCGCAAGGGTAATTACGACTATAAATTGAGATGTAAGCTATTCTATCTTTCAATTTGGATCAAATTGCACACGGTGTGTAAATCAAATTTAAAATTAGTTCAGTAGTTTAGGAGTCCATGGCGGACAAACAACGTGACATGTAATTTTTATATATAAATATATATCCTCATGCTTAGAAGGTGGCTTGGGGATCGCAGTGTAAAATGGCACACGTTCAAAAGGCACTGCTGCCCACATTCTGGTCTTTTTTCTTTAGCCTTTTATTACGACGAAGATATGGGTACGGGTGGGGGTTGGGTGCAATTATAGTCACGACCCCACATGACCCCACGGGGTAAGTAACAAATATCAAATAATATATATCGAATATACTATTGTTGTTTCTGATATTTAGGAATAATAGACACAATTAAACTTAATAATATGTTATTTTACTGAATAAAATTTGTTTAATAACGAAAACATCTCACAACCAAAAATATATTAGACTTCGAAAGAAAAAGAAAAGAGAGAGACATACTTTTGTTGCATGTACGATATTACACAAAAATGATTAGTCTCTGAGAGGAACTGAACTTGCGTCCGATGGATTTACGTAACGGGTGTCTTAAACATTCGGCTATAAGGAAATCTTATAAAAATGAGAACTAGGTTTCGCCTCCCGACAGAATTTAAAATTTGTGCTATAAAGTTGTTTTAGTATAAAATATGTTCTCTATACGATAGTGCTTGAAATTATATTAAAAAAGTAACTATAGTAGGTACTGACGAAATCAATTGTTACCTGATAATTTTATATAAGTCCACTTTTGGCGAAACAGACACGTATAAATAGAAAAATCGACGATTAACTTTTAAATTATTAATAACTATAAACAGCATATTTATAGTTAATGGAAATGACTAGTAAGTAAAAACAGAACGCAATACAAAGCGATTATGTTATCATTATAATATAATATTTAAAACGTGAGTTTTGGTCGAAGAAAAGGGTTCCATAACTTATAGACCTTATAGTGGCTCAAACTGCACCCTTATAATAAATTGTGTAGTAACTTTACCATCAGCCTATTATATAATTACCGTATAACATCTTATTATTATGTTCCCCCCTGAGTACGAACAAATTTGACAATAAATCAATAGGTTTCATAATTTGCAAGTTGAAGTTGCAATGGTAAGCCACAAATGTAGGCCACATTGTTCAACGAACCGATAACTGATGGAGATGAGGTTCTCCAGTACTATCATATTACATCAGAAGACGTATCAACTCGGTAAGCCTTCCATTTGATGGACTGACAACATCGTCAGAGTCACGGTGGCATATAACCTTTCTATGTGGCGTTTGTTTAACAGTGGACGTCTTTCAGTTGATGATGATGACAATAATGGTAAAGGGTTCATCTAAAAGTGAACTACAGTTCTAACACGTAAATGATAAAGGTGTGTTAGGCTAGGTGTTCAGAGTAGCTATTGTCTTCGAATAACAATATTTTATAGATTAAACAATTAGCTAAGATAAAATGTATGGTATTAAATTTTTTCGGTTTTTTGAGGGTAACACCGAAATTTGTGTACTCTAAATGATTATAGGACATTTTATGATATGCATATTTTCATTTAGCGATCACCCTCGTGCATAAAATCTGTCACCAATTACAGGGTATTCCGGAAATTATTTTTAATACCAGTTTCAATTTGGGGTATACCCGTTTACCTCGTTTCACTTCATCACTTAAGTAAGGTCTAGAAAGATGGTAGTCAAGGGCTAATATATCACGTATTAAAAATAAGTAATAACTCATTTACACCTTATACAGCTACTATAACGAAAACAAACATTAAATAGACAAAACGTCAATAACGTTTTGTCTATTTAATGCAACGAAAAAATTCTTCTAGATTTCATTTTAGTTAGTTTGCATAAGTTTGGAACTTCTTATTATATAGGCTAAAAAGTTCTCACTTAAACGACTCAGCTATGAATTATTAATTGCACCACAGTTTTAATATGTATCCATCAATATTTTATCTCTTAATAACAATTAAATTATATTAATAAACTCAAGAAGAAACAACCATATTCGCGGGTATTCACATGTCATGTTTAATATATAAAATGGTTCTCAGCCGCCATCTAGCTTAAATGTAAAGAAATACGTGTGTGCTATGGTTTGTAAGTCACAAAAGTGTTGGTAACCTTTCAAAGAATTTCCGCAAGAGGGCAGAAAAGGTAATGTTTATGATCAACAGTGAATAAAGTATGATTCTTGAGAACTATTGCGAGTTTTTCCCATATTGACATACTAGCGGTCCGCCCCTGCTGCGCACGGGTGTATAACAAAAATTTAAAAAATTATAAATATAAACACATAAAAAAGTAGTTATTGTTACATAACTGTAATAGTTAGTCTTATAGTATTGTAGACTTTTATGTAGATAATGATGTCCTCTATAAAATTGTGCTACATCACTTTGCTCTATTATCAACAATTTCCGCAGTGTACACGATACAACTCATACAACATTGTTTTTAGGTATTATTTCGCACTTTGGGTTACGTTATCGAAGTTTTCATACGGATTCCTAACTTTTTGAAAATCTTCTATAGCCTATGTTCATCTTTTTTTTTCGGGATAACTGTGAGCCAGTGATTTCTTTTTCATATCTACTGGGCTTACGTTATCAATCAGAATAGATTGCATACACAGGCAAACATACAAAATTTTACTGTATACAACAATCTAAATTTAATAATGTTTTTCGACAAATTTCGATTAATTAGGATGAGAAACAGTTTTTATGATTGGTTACGCCAAAAAAATTATTATAGGTACGTTAATATTAAGTACCAAAAAATTATTCTTTTGAACATGTATAATAGTCCCGTACACATTGATGATTTTCCAAATCTACAATTAAAAACCAGATTCATGAAAGACAGATTTACAAATGAGGTCAATTTGCATGTGTTACGCATTACAGAATATTTATTTTGGTACAAGCTAAGATTTTTTTACCTATAGATGAGTTGTGTGCCCTCTATATTTACTAGACGTATTCAGAGTAATTACCAGAGTCACTACCAGTCTTGCACTTCCGGGCGTCCGGTGAATAGGTACATCGCCGCTAATCGTGTTTATTTAGGAATAATCTGTAGACAATATGCCTTCCTTGTGTCTTTAGACTCTGCATCAATTATACAGGCACTGTGAGAGATAAGAAAACTGTTTCATTTCACGCGTAATAATTTGAGAGACTTAATGACTGTTATTTAAATAACAGTCATAAATTCTCTCAAATCATCAATATTTATTATCGCCCTCTTCTCCTCTCCTTTCTCAATACTATTTAAAGAAAAATTCCCTTGTTTTTTTTTTATGCTTGATAGGTTAGCCTTTGACCACTATCTCACCTGATGGTAAGTGATGATGTGGTCGAAGATATTGTTCAGGCTAACCTAGAATTACTGGCTCACAAGGACAGCTGCCGGAACACACCGTTAGGTGCTTGGCGACAGATTTTCAACTTGAGGGTGGTAGCTAGCCAGGCGGGCATTCGCAAAGTGCCCTACCACCATGCATAATTCTTGTATAATTCTTGTATTTATATCTTAGTAACTTTAATAAAACCGTCATTATATGTATGAGTAATTATTAAAATGTAACATTTATGGGATTATTTTTGTTTAAAACTCTTCTTAAATAAGTAATACGTATTGAACCTAATGCTTCAAATTACTTCTAATCATGAAGTTAAGCTTAATGTTCTTGTAAAAAACTAGTCATCAATTTTCAATTAGATTTAATCATGCATTGCATTTGAAGGATTTATAATCCATATTTAGATATCTGAAACACAAGGTTGTTAAGTCTCATGTACCTGTAATTAAATATATAAAAAAAGAAGTTGGTGTGAAAAAAGTGGTTGGTGAAAAGGCAAGTAAATCTGATATGAAGTGAATAGAAAAAGGTCCGTTAAACCAGTCGAGGAGAACAATAGTTTTGAAAAGAAATGTGTCAAAAGAAAATAAAAAACAATAGAAGAAAAGCTAATTGCTATATTATTAATAAGCGACACAGATGAAAACGATTAAAGAATAATAGTTGTGACTTCGGCTCTAAATTGTATAATGATATTGGGGCCCAAATGCCAAAATATCGGGAGTCCAAAACTAACCAAACACACGGTAAATATCCCGTTGGAAATAATAATTATAATTTTAATGACAGTGAAAATTCAAAAACTCATATTTATAATGCATATCTTCAAATTTGGGCCCCAACATCTTAACCTTAATTTATCTTAAATTATACAATTTAGAGCAGAAGTCACAACTATTATTCTTGAATCGTTTTCATCTAATTAACCTTTTTCTATTCACTTCATTTCAGATTTTCTTGCCTTTAGAAAAAGTGAAAAAGTTGGTAAAGACCAAGAAGTTGGTAGACACCAATTTCTTTTTATCCAGTTTTAGCTTCTCTTTATCTTTGTAAAACTGACGCCACATTTACAGCTGGTGTACGAGTACTGTAGATGTAGTAGAAAATATTTGTTTATTTCTATCTATTTCTATTATTTCTGCGGATGATCTGGTATAATATTTTCTAAAGGCTTTTCGATGTTCTATTTCTTGTACAGAATTTTTTAAAGTAAAATTTGGTGTTCTGGTTTATGTCAGTGCTTTTTTGATTGATGTAAGGTGTGATGTTGTAATTTGCGTTTCACAGTGGCCTTTCTTTACTTTTTTGTCAACGAACGGACGGACGGACAGCGAAGTCTCAGTAAAAGGGTCCCGTTTTTACCCTTTGGGTACGGAATCCTAAAAAGAACGTATGAAATCAGACCACATGTTAATAAATTACAACTTAGTGTATATTTTGACTTTCATCCCCTCTCCCAAGGAAACCATACTGAATTTCGGGATAAAAAGCATAAATTATCCTACCTCGTAGTATAAACTCAAATCTTGCTAAATTTCATTGAAATCTATTAAGTAGTTTTGGAGTGATGCGCCGCCGGGTTACAGACAGACAGACAAAAATATAAAAAAATACAGTTTCGGCATTAGTATCAACTAATGCCGAATGCCATGTACAAAATTGGACCTGTTACAGTTCTATTATAAGTATAGATATCAATTATAATCCAAATAAAATTCTCCCCTTTTTAATGTGCATCATTGAAGTAATTCTGATAGGCATATATCAATCCAATGTCATAGATTTATTTACGTTTGTATTAATATTATTACAATTATGTTATCTTCTAAACTATTTCTGAACGTGACATGTACAAAAATTAATTTATTCAGTATTGTCAGATATAAATAAAAACGACTGTGTAGCATGGTTTCGTCATTCCCATCTCTAGTCTATTTTTTTAACAAACGAGTACCGAAAATTTTACTGCGTTGCTATTGCCCGCGTAATCAACATAAAGTCCTTTCCACACGAACTCTGTAGTTACATCTAGGTACATTCAGTTGAGTCTTCGACTAGTGCGCGTCGAAAAATATTGCTTGTAACGAATCAATACTAAAGTTGCATCTTTTGAATTAGGGCAAGCAAAACAAAGATCGTTTCGGAGAAAAAATGTTGCCAAGTCAACAAATCGTTTCGTCATATGTTCACTCGCCGACGTATCACTTTTTTTTTTTTTTTTTTAGGGAGGACATAGATGCTGGCTACCGCCTGTGCGGTCGTCCAGCTCCACCGGGTTTTGGGCGAGGGCCTGGCCCTACAATAGCCCGGGAGGGAGAAGTGCCGAAGGCACTTCTCCCGAGACGGGCGTAGAAGGCGAAAAGCGCTTTCTACCTCCGTCTCCTGCGGACGCCGAAAACGTACCGCTATTATAGGAGGGGTTGACAGCGAGCTCAAGGGCACCACTGTGGTTCGGACCTCGGCTTGTCTCGCTGTCGAGAGACATGGGGGGGATCGGAGCAAAATGCCTCTGTGCAACTGCAGTGTTGCACAATTGGGCCCTACTGAATAATACTCTTTGACTATTTGGAGAGCAATTTATCGTGACCTTGTTTTTGCCTCGAGCTCGCCGGCGAGCTCGGTGTTTGATTGTGTGACCTCTAATTACCTCACACCTGGGGATTTTACCTCGACGACTTGCGGATAACGCTAAAGCTGCCAATGTAATGACTGCGATGGGGTCATCCGGGTCGTCTAATACCTGCCGTGGTCGGCGACGGGGGGGTTTGAAAAATGGGATAGAAGAGGCGGTCGAGTAGTTCGATGCCTGGACAACCAATGGGTTCGAGTGGTGGGGCGCTCGATCAAAGTATCGGCGGGCGCAGTCCTTATTGAACTGCGCTAAAGAGGGAAGGTTTAGGTCGCAATGCAACTCGGTGTTCCGGATATACCACGGAGCGCCGGTTGCACTACGAAGAAAACGGTTTTGAATGACTTGAAGCTTATGGAGATGGGCCTCACTAGCATGACTAAACACTACTGATGCGTAAGTCATGATGGGGCGGATGCAGGCAGTGTAAAGTGTCTTCTTGTTTCTAAGAGACATTTTACTCTCTTTGCGAATCAGGGGACCAAGGCGACCCATTACAAAGGCCGCTCTGTTTCGGACGGTTGTTATATGATCGCTAAAGGTGAGATTCCGATCAAGGGTGACTCCGAGATATTTTGTTTTACTAACCCAGGGGATGGGTTGGTCGAACAAAGTTATAGGTTGCGGGTAACGGGGGCGGCCCTTCTCAGTAAAGTACATAGCTGCACTTTTAACTGGGTTGACCGCGATGCACCATTTACGGAACCAGTCACCGATCTCGGTGATGGCCCGTTGGAGGGCGGGAATGGACTTTCTACTGATATGCCACCCAGTGGTATAAATAGCGGTATCATCCGCGTATTGGGCTAATAGGACGTTAGGCTGAGAGCGTGGGATGTCGCTGGTATACAGCGCGAAAAGAATGGGTGATAGCACGGAGCCCTGAGGGACTCCGGCTCTGACTGGGTGGGGGGAGGAGAGGGTGCCTTCCACGCGATAGCGAAAGCTTCTGGCTTTAAGGAAGTCTTGTAGGATGAGCACAAGACGTTCTGGCACGCCAAATTGGTATAGCTTGTAAATCAAGCCATTGTGCCAGACTTTGTCAAAAGCTTTCGCTACGTCGAGGAAGACTGCTAGCGTTGTCTGGGGTTTGGGGTACTTGTTAAAGCCCTCAATGATGTGCTCCGTGAGGCGGTGCACCTGTTGGACGCATGAGTGTCCGGGTCTGAAGCCAAACTGCTCATCTGGGATAAGGTGGTGTTCCTTGGCATGGGACTGGAGACGGTTTGCAAGTAACCGCTCGTAAAGTTTGCCTAAGGCACTGAGGAGGCTGATGGGGCGGTAACTGGTGGGGTCAGATGAGCTTTTGCCTGGTTTGTGAATGCCAATGACATTTGCACATTTCCAGGTGTCTGGGAATAAGCAGTGGCTCATAGCAGCATTGAAGATGCTGACTAGGAGATGGATGAGAGGAGGAGAGAGGGTTTTAAGAACCCTGTTGGAGATGCCATCGGCACCGGGGGATTTGCGCGGTCGGAGGGCCTTGATCAGTCTCGCCACCTCAGCGTAAGTCGCTAAGGTGATTGGTGGGAGTTCAGAGGTGACCACAGAGCTTTTACGTTCGACTTCAGCATCCACCGAATCGAGGTGAGCTTGGATAACGTGATCTACGTTAGGGGAACACTGAGCCTCTAGGCTATCAGCTAGGCACTCAGCTTTGTCTTCGTCAAAGAACGCTGGGACTAGTGGGACTGGTCTGTATAAGGGAGGCATGTCGTTATGATTACTTCCTTTCAAACCTCGCGCCAAGTCCCAATAAGCAAGGTGGCTTGGCACGAGGTTTGAAAGTTTGTCACCCCATTGTTGATCACGCAACTCAGACATGCGACTTTGAACCATGCGTTCAAAGTGGCGTTTCTTAGTTTTGTTCTCTTTACTGGGGTAAGAGTCGTAATGTCGGGTCACTGCTTTACTTTCCGTCACTAATCGTCTCACATCCGCTGGAATGACAAGGCGCCGGTCGTCCGGCACCATGACCTCCTTTGCGGATGCACCTACTACGGTGGAGAGGTGATTAGTGAACGAATCGATCGCAAGGGTTACGTCATCTTTAGTCAGGATGTCGTCAGGGATCTTGTCAAGGTCCGGTGAACTGATAGCCTTTAGGGCAACGCCTAATTGCTTCCAGTTCACTATCGTCTTAGTGGGGCGGGGGAGGTCTGTTGTTGGGTCGGGACCTAGTCGCAGTATAATGGGTCGGTGGTCAGAGTGAAGCTCGTGAACCACTTCTATGGAGCGTAACTGGAGTGTTACGCCTCTGAGTAGTGCCATGTCAAGCAAGTCAGGTCGAAAGTCTTCCGTATGAGGGTAGTGAGTGGGCTCAGTGGGCGCAATTATGTCAAAATTAAGTTCTGCGACTAGTTTTTCAAGTGCAATGCCTCTGGGATTGTTGACGTTACAATTCCATAGGATGTGCTTATTATTGAAGTCGCCAATCAGAAGGACGGCGCTTCCTAATGAGAACAATGCTTCTAAGTCAGCTCGGACGATCGGCTTTTGACAAGCTTGGTAACAGGACGCTATGACTGATGACCAGTCATAGCTAGGAGGCAACAAGATGCTTCCATATTAACAAGAGTCGGGGTAGGTAGGGGGATGCAGTGCAGGGACCTTTTGTAATAGATAAGAGTGCCTCCCCCACGGGAGTTCACTCTATCATCACGTACCGTTCTGTAATTGGCAAACCTAGGGTTCGCCTTCCCCGGTTTTAGAAGGGTCTCCTGCACGCATATAATGTCGATAAGGTGGGTGCAACAAAAGTCGTGGACAAGGTCACGTTGTCTAAAGAAACCGTTAGCGTTGAATGACGCTAACGAAACTGAGCGCGGTTTCGTGCGTGCGGTTGTACTACCCATAGTGGTTGTACTGGGGAACGAAGCGCTTAAGGGCGCTAAGTAAATTCGCGTGTTCCAATGTATATTGGATCACGTCCGCTGGGGATTGAGCGAAGTGCATCTTGTGCGCTAGCTCGCGGACTTCGTTGATGTCAATAGACATCGCCAGGTCGCTGACTAGTTTGATGTCCTCTTGAAGAGAGGCATCCATCAGCGGCATGGGTGGGGCTTGTGGCCGAGAAATGGCGCGGGGAGGAGGGGCGCGAACGGAGTTGGCAACGGGTGCCGGGAGCGCGGGGCGAGCCGGGGCCGGTGCGCGGGCAGGGGCCGGGGCGCGGGCGGGAGCGGGTGCGGGCGCGCGGGCCGGGGCGCGGGCGGGAGTGATGGTCTTTACCATACTGGGTGGTTTAGACCATGCGTTACGGGCGGGGAGCGGCGCGGGTATTACCTGTGAAGCAGGTATTACCGACAGCTTAGGGCTGACCCGTTGGTAACGGTCAAGTGAGGGACGGGTCGGCCTATGCCTTGCCACCCTGTGGTTTATGCGTGGTGCTTTTGGGCAGCCGCGGTAATTCGCGGTATGTCCTTGAGCACCGCATAGAACGCAGCTGGGTGGGTCCGGCGAGTCCCGAGTGCGAGTGCACGCCGCTGTCGCGTGATCGCCTAGGCACTTGACGCACCTAGCGCGAGCGAAACAGAAGCGGGAGGCGTGACCGTATAATTGGCAGTTGTGACACTGCGAGGGACTTCCATTTTTAAATGGGGCTTGTACGTCTAACCCAGAGAGGCCGCAGACCTTTTTTAAATTCAAAATGGCCTTGCCCTCTGGTGTACGGTCTAGTACTACGAGTACTAGGTCATATGGACTGCGGTCCTTCCCGCTGTACATGCGGTGAACCGCATGCACTGGGAAGTCTTGTGCTTTAAGGTCGTCACATACCGCATCGGTATGTATCTCCTTAGGCACACCGCGAATCACAACGCGAAGGACTTTCTCCTCTTCGAGCGCATAAGTGTGAAAACTTATGCTCTCTTTACGGAGGAGCTTTGTTAGCGCTCTGTGGTCGCTACTAGTGGGCACTTGGACTTTAATGCCCTGCTGCGTGGAGCGGGCATTAGTATAATGGATCCCACGATCCGAAACTAAGCGGGACAGCATGTCCCATTTGCTTTTGTCCTGAATGAACAAAGGCGGAGGCGGTTTTTCGCGACGTGCGCTCGCGTCCTGAGGGGACGCGGCGGTTGAAACCGGAGCGGAGGGAGGAGACGCGGGGCGCGGGGCGGGGGTCGGTTTTTTGCCGGAGGCGGGGGCCTTTGCGGGTGCCTTGGCGGGAGGGGCGGAAGTGGCGCAACTAGCGGCTTTGGGCGCGCGCTTGCGTTTGCGATCTACGACGGTGTAACCGTCGTTATCGGAATCAGAGTCCGTGCGTGAGGCGCCGGCCTGATCTACCTCCATGTCCGTTTTGGATTCCGAAACGGTCTCGACAATGGCGAAGGAGGGACGGGTACTCGCTGACCTCCCGATCGGTGAGCGAGAGCGAGACCGTTCACGGGGAGGGGCTGCCACCGTGCGTCTATTGTCGGGCCCGGGAGCGGGCGAAGTAGGACTATCCTCTGAATAGGATCGGGTCAAGGGAGGAACGCTGGCCTCCGGGTTTGAAGTCCCGGAGGGAGCGATGAGAGTGTCCGTGAGGCGGGCATTCTCTTCTTCTACTAGGAGTTGCATATGTGCAACGTATAGATCGGGGTGGCGGAGGGCGAAGGTCTGAAGGACCTGCACCTCACCGTTAGAGGGACGGGACTGCATCCTGAGGGGAATACTCAGGACGCCCTATCAAGGGTTTGAATTCCCTCACACACCTTGTGAGCTCACTGTGTGAGAGGGAGTGTGTACCTAGGGTGTGCCCTAGTTGTGTACCCTCTCCGAGCTTTTTTCTCGGCGGAGAGGGGTGCTCCTAAGCGCTACTCCGGGGTTGACTAGGGGCGACCCCAAGGCCAGTAATCCCGGAGCCCAGCTTGCTTCGGCTGACCCGTGAAGCGGGAAAGGCCACGGTGCAAGGTTAAACCAAAACAACAACAGTGGCCGTTGTCACCGTAGGGTGTCACACTGCGACCGCAGCAAATGGCGGATTTGATCGTTCAGACGGGTTTGGCTGACGCTACCCCACGCCTGAACGACGTCGCTTAACAGCACAAAGTGTGTTGTTACGCGACTGTTACTATGTTGTGTCGGGTAGTAAAGTGGTGAAATGCGCACCGAAAAGTGCGGTCAAAACAAGACCACCAGCCCGATATGATGTTGTTCGTCCGAAACAAGGGACTTGGGTAGGTGGTAATGCCTGACGTCTTAGAGCGCCTCTGCGCGCCGGCACGGCGAGCTCGTAGCTCACGTTGCACGGCGGTCGGTGGCTGCTCAGCTTCTGCACAGAAAACAAAACTTCGTCAGGACTGCGTATTCCAAGGCACTGGTCTGCAACTAGCGTCGGAACGATGACCCGAGTGAGACGGCAATAGTGCGGGGACTATTGCGGTCTCACTGGGAGATACTGGCGGAGCTGTAGACAGGTGTGCACGGCGTGGCGGCACAGGTCGGAATGATGACGTATCACTTTGAGATCAACCCAATTGAACTAGTTTGGTCTCAAGTGAAGGGCTACGGCAGGATATAACAAAATTTATAAAATTTATGAAGTCTGAACTCTTTGTTACAAGCAATAGCTAAATAGACCATTCATATCATCCACCATTTTTATAAATCAAATAGTTCTACGACAATATTTGTAATCTTAAAAAATTTCGTCAACCTTCTGATGAACTTTCTGCAGATAGGTATGACAATAATAAATTTCTCTAACATATTTTGTACATGATTGTCGACTCCGTACATTTTTATTTCATGCATGATTGAGACATGACCACCATTTTTATCTATCCAAAAAAAATTAAAATTACCATAATTGTAGTAGAATTATGTGATGTATATGTTGTAGTGCATAATTACAATATTGTTTTACATCATGAACGCGAACAGAAAATTTTGTTACGAATATACTTACAATGCAAATTTAAATCACAAAATAATAACGTAAATTTTTCTACAGTAAAAATTCAATATGAACGGGTCCTGACAATTTCAAAACAAGAACAAAGACATTGACCAATGACGGCAAACACCTATCTCACTCTGTCAATATCCGAAATTTGCGAGAGACATACTCAGTACTCGTTTGACAAACTATAGTCGTCTGTGGGTGGTTACATATTCACAAGTTTAACACATAGTTTAAACATGACATTCTCATGTAAATTTGTCGGATAATCCGTGGTACCTACATTTTCTAGTCAATTTATAAAACATTGTAAAAAAATGTGTAATAGTTATACCAAAATACACGTATCTCATATATTATAAACGAAAAATACTTATTTGAAATTGTATTTATTTCCCTTCACTGACAACTTTTTCGGGTTGCCTTTAACGCCCGCACTTTGATATCGTGACAGGTGTAAAAATAGCCCTTTCAGCGTTGGATTAACTGCGGCTCAATATTGATGGAATTGGTCGATGGCTCATTTATCGTTACGATGTCATGGGTCCAAATTTGATGGTTTTTTGAGAAGAAAAATCAGGAAAATTGTGGAGGCTAAACCATGTGGGAATAAACTTTTGATTAGGACTCAGTGTGACCGAAAGACGGAGAAAAAATACTTGAAAATAATGAATAGATTCAGGCGTTACTTTAGGGAAATCCATATTAAGAATACACATTTAATATTTTAGAAAAATACTATAAAAATATATCTAGTGACATTTCTCGTCGTGCTCTCGAAAAGTCTACCTACTGAGGAACCTTCGTGTAAAAGCGAAACGCGTTCAAAATCATCCTGTTTTGGGTGCGTGGCGATTGTGACGTCACGTCGGCTTTAACAGCAGAATTTGACAGAATCACTGTCACAATTTTTTTTTAATTATTTGTTAAGTTTTTTTCTAAAATATTAGGTTAGTGTTTTCTTCAAATATTTTTAAAATATATGTAATTATTAAAAACAGGCACATTTTGAGTCGGGCCTCGTTCTTTTAAGGTTTTCCATTGCAACAGACCATATAAGAAGATTAAAGATGTTTTGTTATGATCAATGTCACATTATTACAAATTGGTGTTTTATATACTTATTGGAAACAAAGTATATGTATGGTTCATAACATACCGAAATTAAAGTTTCCGGAGCAGTTTATTTCTTAAACTTGATCTAAAATTAACAACATTGCCAGCACCATAATTATTTTAGGGATTTATGAATTTTCTTTAATTACATTTTAAGGCGTCTTGGAGATTGCACGGCACGATGACAGTTCTTCAGAATGTGCTGCCTACCTGCTAGAATAATTCCCTTTATTACCTCTTTCAAGTCCCAGTTATGAGGAGGTGCAATGCTAGCCTTCTAGCTCAGCACGTCACGGGGAAATGTTTAATATTTCAAATGTGTCAACAATACAAAAAATATTGCCAAATCATCACCATACCAAATCATAGTTAGTATATGACACATAATTATATTGTGTTTAAAGAAATATTTTTCAAAATAAGTGAATTATAAGTGCCTAAATGATCAAATTTCTAAACGCGTAATTCGTTAAAATATATAAAAACGGTTGGAGCGTGCGTGCAGTGTTGTGTATACGAAGCATTGACCGCGTCATTAGAATGAATAGAAGACCCGAGCCGTTAGTTGAGGGTTTTAAGAGAGCCCAGGACGATAGTCATCAATACACACGTGTATCATACGACGTTTTTCAACACACTTGTGAAGAAAATAATACTAAAAATTCATTTATTTTCAACGGTGAAAACGAATAGTGAAAATGTTTCTCAATGGCGGGAAAAATTAATCTGTTTCCGTATTCGCGCGCATGGCGATTGGCCATAGACTATCTATTGTGGTTAATTTATTCTTTGGCTTTTCGCAGATAGCATTATAGCCACGTACAAAATGGGGGGTTAAAAGTTTTCTTTATTACCGAGAAAATAAAAGTTATATTTGAGTATAAGTTTATTTATTAAACACGTACAAGTTGAAAGTATCTATTTAAATACGAAGTTGTATAAAATGAGCAAACAATTAGGTACATAAATTTATTTCTATTGAATTCGATCTTTTTTGTATCGAAACTTTTTAGGAATAAAGAAACTCAACAATAATCCAAAAAAAAAAAACAACTCAGTAACTCACTTGTGAATACTAGCAATGAAAAAGTCACAGTTTGATTACAGGTGTCATTATAATCCTAATAAAGTAATTAATATGCATCGAGATATACGTAGGTCAATGTTAATATGTGAACGTAATACAATTCGAAGAAATAATGTAAATAACCTGAGTCACCTCGTTGTGGCATCTCACGTAACCTGTGATTGTTTCAAATAAGCCGTAAAGCACCCAAAGGTTAACAAGGTCCGTAAACCGGCTGATCTTTGCTATTTTAGTCTTTACGATTTGCGTGCGTCACGGCCGCGGAGTAGCGCGATTTTATATCCTACCCTCGGTTTATGTTCGGGAGTGATCAAATTAAGTTGTTACAAATATATTTACACCTACGTAAATGTAGGTAGCTTTTATATTTCTTTTTGAAATTGAGTTCTTGCGTGGGAGCAGCACCATTTCGGCAATGGTAACCAATTTTTTACATAAACTTATAAACAGACGTCATGTGCCCTAATAAAGTATTAATATTAAATACAATATAATTATGTGAAAACTGTTCTGATATTTGTATTTAGGTTATTGAAGGCGGTTTAGTTTTAAAACAGGGAATGTTATTTTGTATTCAGATCATGCTTTCAAGAATCATCAAATAAAAATACAGACTGTTGTAACACAGTGCGACCATTCGGATTGGTGTATGTGTTTATTTGCCGGAATTTTTGAGTGACCACTACTGACGTTACTACTGATCACTTCCGTGCTTTGTAGGGCAAATTAAGCCATCGGTCCCGTTTGTTGTCTCAGGATGGCAATCGCTATATCATGGTAAAAAAAAAATCTGTCGCCAAGCACCTCACTATGTGCCAGAGCATATAAGATTATGAATCTTAACTGGTGGTATATGATAATGTGGTCGAAGATTATAAACAGGCTTTTCTAGAATAAGATCCTGGCTCTTTGAAGGATAGTCAGTCAAGTAGACATTTGAAAAATGCCCTAATACCACGCTATTATAATTTGTTATTGTTTTACGTATCAAAAATGCCTTTACGCAATTCCGTCCACTATAGTAAAAATAGGCAGGATATGCCAGGTTCGACACTATTCACTTCCACAACAGCAAGTGTCCCAACGACTAAAAACCACGCGGTGTTCCTACGGGACAGCATAATGCTTGGGCTATGGAGACGCTTGTACACTCCAACACGGCCTACGGCGTTGGCCCATCTTGGTGTCCCATTCGAGTATTGAGGCAAAGCTGGAGTAACTTCACCTCATAGTTTCTGTGGGGCATGCGGAAACATTCAAGCTAACGGAGGAAGGCCTGAGTTTATCCAAAACAAAAGCATACAAGTAAGGCATATACACTATAAATGAATAAACCCAGATTTACCCATGCTATGACGATCTAAAACAACAAAGGGGAAGAGTTAGGTAGGACATAGGTCTATCCGAAGCCTGGATGCACCCACTAGTTGTACAGATTACATTACAAATATTAGTCTCATCTAAGCTCCGCTGCAAATCCTTTACAGTTTTTGCCACATCCAGAAATATTTTACTTGGAATAACATGACGTTGTCTCACAATCCAACAAATAATTTGTATAATATGATTTTCGCTTAGCACGCGATAGTGTTTGTAATCATATTTGGAAACACTAAGCTGTTCATTTTTGAATTACTTCATATGTTATCCAAAATAATTAATGACATACATATATCACAATAGCTTATACTCCCCTTCTAAATAATCTTATATTTATGTTTTTATTTTAACCGACTTTTGTTAGAAAAATACAGATAAATAATCAAAACTGAGGTGGGTGAACGGAACGTAAAAAATAAAAATACAAAATATTTTTTACTCCGTTTCTCTCCAGCCTTGTAAATTATTTTTCTTTGTTAATTTTCACTTATAATGTTTCCGTCACTGAACATGGCAGAGAATCTGCGTTGATATAATATATAAAGACTTCTGTTTCCTTACTTGCTTTGAAGAGTATCACCTTCCCGGGCCTGTGATTTTTATTTGAAGATCAGAGGGAAGTGGGCTGATTGTCTGCAAATTCGCAAACGCGTCAGTGAATTCAAGGACACATTTCCAGTGTTATTATGAATCTGTCCCTGTATTTGAAGTCGTGACTCTATTAGTTCATAGGAGCGGGTTCAGGCGGATTAGGACACTTATCTAATTCCTTAATTTTTCATTCAAATTGCAACTACGATGCAATTATGGTGTGTTTAATTCTAATTTTGCCTTGCAATCAGTTCATGATAACTTATCAAAAGCTAAAATATAACTGAGCTTAGTGTTAAGTGTTTTTTGCCTCTCTATTAGAACTAGACGCGCCCGAATCCTGGCATTTATGAAAGAAATTCTATTGTTCTCATTAGCTATGATGCGCAGGGATTAATGCGACAAAACTAAATTTCTACGATCTGTAGAAAAATAAATTTTAAATATATAGTTTGCTAAAATAACGTGCTTCAAGATTCGTGTCGTGTGGGAAAAATCATTAAAAATAAAACAATTCATATCTCGATCGGTGACTTTGTATCATCTTTCTGACACAACATAATCTAAGTATTATAATCGTAAACATAAGCAAAAAGCTTTTTTTATTGAAACTGGCTATATGGTATCCTTTTATTAATAAAACAGTACAAACTTCATATAACACTATAGAATTTAGGTAACTTACAGGCCATCACAGAGCCACAGGCCAATTAGCAGCGTCCCAACCATGCTGGCAGCAATTGTCTCGTTAGATTGTAATGATTATTTAATGAGCCAAATAAGTGCCCGCACTCACGTTTGTTTCAGAAAGATGTGACGGCACTAACGTATCAACGCACGTTGCGTCCTGCACTCATGGCCACCAAACTTCAACTGTGTGGTGGCCATGAGTTCACATATGTGGGTAAGCACTTTTAAATGACCGCAAACACCACACTCATCGCAATTAAGGGCCTGTTTCAGAATGTTCGAGTAAGTTCCGGTTACACTACCCAGAACATATTTACTAAATAAAACACTATCTTTGCGTTTCACAGTCATCGATTTAGCCTATCCATCGGTTAAAGCGCGAGACGCGCTGCATGTTAACTGTCATTTTTATCATTCAGTTATTTTATGTGTTGCATAGCAACCCGAAACTTTATTAGGACATTCTGAAACGGGCCCTAAATCTAGCAAACTGGCACTTATCCGCCGGATGTAGTTTGCCGCACCGCCAGCAGGGCCAGGTGGACGCGGCCAAAGCGCTGCCGCCCGAGCCGCTGAAACCGAAGTGGCTCCGCTTACTTCAGCGTGCCGCTCGGCTGCTTTCAGCGCCAGAGCCAGCTGGACTGCTTGTATTGGATTTTCCTTTCAGCAAAATTTCGGTGACGCATCGCTTCATTAGCTAAACCGCCACGAAGTGGTCGTGTAAATTATCTTCAATCCAGAGTCATACAGTCTTCTACCAACGTCATGCATTAGAGCATTTTGCTAATACGAGTAACCAGCTACAACATTGGCACTGATCACCAGCGCCAATGTTGTAGCTGGTAACCTGGTGGATGATTTCATTAAGTAGAAGTGATATGTTTCAAAAAGTAGTAATAACATCTTTAATCATCCACATACTCAAACTTGCATGTCTCAAAACATAGTAAGTGTAACAGTGTAATCTCATTGATGCATAATGATGTCCGATGAAATTTTCGACTGAAACCAAAACCTTAATATTCAAATAATATGATACTTACACTATTCGATCAACTAGGCAGTCATTTAAGAACGATAATCATGTGACGATAATCCATGGAGCTATCTGTTGTATAGATTACGAACAATTTCCGGACATAGGCATCGATGGACTTAACCAATGACAGAACCGTACAGATCAAAGATTCTTTATTTACTGTCCTCAAGACTTCTTTATATATTCGTCAATAGTGTGACTGGCGTGGGGATATTTGCAATTTTTACAATTTATGACTCTAAAATATTTTGCAAACGTTATGAAGCTTCACGCCTTGTCGAGCCATTCCCTCCCTATACCTAATTTATTTCGTGTATAGGTATGATACAGATAATATACCTCAAAATATTCTTTCTGACATAGCAAATGTCTTTCACAAGTCAACAGAATACTGACTGAATACTTAGAAGGGCCAAAAATTTACTGTCCTCAAATTTAAGCGTTAATGCTTTTTAAGATTCCGTATTTGAAAACTGGAGCCTGCAAAGCCTATATAATCATCTATATAATCATATGAGATTGCCAGTTGAAATTTCCACAATAGTATAATTATTTGTTCCAATATTTGTGTTATTAATAGGAACATCTTAGATTGTATCATTATATATATATGACTGATATTAAATGAGAATTAATGCTATATAATTAATTCTCATTTAATATCAGTCAGATTGCTACTTTTAGTTCTACAACTACTTCTAAACACAGCCTCCCTCAATATGAAGGGTTTGCCATGATCCCCACGCTTGGCAGGTGTCTTGGGGATCGCAGAGTAATAAATAAATTCCTGCCCGCTTTCCAGTTCATTATCTTTAGTCGCTTCTGACGACACCGGCGGAAAGAGATGTTTTTTTTTTTTTTTTCATACCGAACTGGGTAACACTTGACCACTATCTCACCTGATGTTAAGTGATGATGCGATCGATGATGGAGCGCGCTTACCCAGAAGATACCTATTCACTCGCGTTTTGAAGACCCCCATATTGTACTTAACCGGAAACACAGACTCAGGCAGGGCATTCCATTCCCTGGCGGTTCGTATAATGAACGAAGAAGCAAATCGCTTCGTTCGGGTAAATGGAATTTCCACCATATAGCGATGGCGCTTCGGAGTATCCCTTGATGTCCGGTTAAAGAATGGGGATGGCGGAATCAAATTGTGAAGATCCGTTGCACACTCACCGAAATGTATCCGATAAAAAACCGATAAACTAGCGACTTTGCGGCGATGCTCGAGACTCTGGAGTCTTTTGCTTACTAGTTGGTCGTCGTTAATGAGTCTCTTGGCTCTCCTCTCAATAGCTTCCAGTGTCTCCAGCTGGTATTTGGCAGAACCATCCCAAAGGTGAGAACAGTACTCCATACACGTCCGGACTTGGGCTTGATACAGATTAAGCAACTGTCCCGGCGTGAAGTATTGTCTCACCTTAGCCAACACACCAAGCTTTTTTGAGGCAAGCTGGGCTTTTGACTCAATATAGGAGCCGAAATTGAGAGTTGATGTTAAAGAGATGCCAAGAAGCTCTAGATGGTTACATATCGGCACGGACACATCCCTGAAAGTAGGAGCCAGCTGGAAAGGGCTCCGTTTGGCGGAGAAAAGACACGCCTGGGTTTTAGCTGCATTGAACTTAACCAGATTGGCATCGCCCCAATCGGAGACTGCCTTCAAAGAAAAGTTCAAGCGCTGAACCATCGCTTCCCTATGAGACTGGATTTGTAATGCACTGGTTCGTGCGTTAGATGTGTAACTCTCCACAACGGTGCTGTCGTCTGCGTACCCAAAGATACCGGGTTTAAGCAGATCATTAACATGCAGCAGAAACAGCGTTGCAGAGAGTACTGATCCTTGAGGGACTCCGGCATTTATGGCCAATTGGTCGGAAGAACAGCCATCGATGACTACCCTAATCGACCGATCCCTCAAGAAATCTGATATCCAAACACACAAACCAGTGGGAAGGCCGTAAGAAAGAAGCTTGCTAATAAGGCTATCATGCCAAACCCTGTCGAAAGCCTTCGAGATGTCGAGAGAGACAGCAAGTGACTCTCCGTGGTTCTCGATGGCCGCGCTCCAGATGTGAGTGGCATACGCTAGAAGATCCCCAGTAGACCGGTTTCGGCGAAATCCGTATTGTCGATCACTGAGGAGATCGTTTACTTCTAGGTATGCCAGGAGCCTGTGGTTCAGTACACGTTCCAACGTCTTACAGAGTATGGAAGTGACTGAAATAGGCCTGTAATTGGCAGGGTCTGCGCGACTACCCTTTTTGGGCACGGGCTGCACGTTTGCAAGCTTCCAGGACTTGGGCACTTGACCAGTCGTCATAGACAAGCGAAAGAGGCGAGTCAATACAGGAGTCAACTCTGGCGCACACATCCTCAAGACTACAGCTGGTATACCGTCTGGACCACCAGCTTTGTTCACGTCCAGATCGCGCAACGCTTTGCGTACTTCAGACTGTCGAATGCGGATTTCTGACATTAACGTCCCGCTATTTGGCAGGTTAGAAGGTACAGCATTGCCAGCATCTAAACGTGAAGACTCCGCAAATTGAGTTGCAAATAAATTTGCTTTCTCTTCAGCAGAGTGCGCTAGTGAGCCGTCAGGTTTCAGCAATGGGGGCAGTGAGGGACGGCAGAAGTTCTCTTCGATCGACTTCGCCAGGGACCAGAATGCTTTGCTGCCCAAAGGGTAAGAAGCAAGTTTGTTCCCTGTTCGGCGTATGTGGTCGAAGCGAGCCTTCTTGAGAGCCTTTTTGCAGGACTTGGCGGCTAGGTTAAATGCTTTCTTCTTTTCACGTACATCTCTGGATTTGCGGGTTCGAGCATCAGCCCAGGCTAAGAAGGCCTCATGTTTTGACGCTTCTGCATCTCCACATTTGGCATTAAACCATGGGCGAGCTTTGCTGCACATCGGGACGTCAGAAAATGGTATGAAGTATTCCATACCCTGACGTAACACCTCAGTCACAGCATCCGCGCAAGTTGAGGGATCGCTCGAAGAAAAACAAACCTGCCGCCAAGGGTAAGACGCGAAAAAATTACGCATCTCATCCCAATCTGCTGACCTGTATCGCCACACCCGCCGAGTGCCTCTTGGACTGGGATCGGGCGGGGAGTACACTGATACAGACTTCACCAGACAGTGGTCGGAGCTACCTAAAGGTGATGAAACCGACACCGAGTAGCGGTCTGGATCTGTTGTCAGCAGAAGGTCCAAGCAATTGGCTGTGTGGCCATCAACATCCGGTATCCTTGTGGCTCCTTGGACCAGCTGAGTGAGGTTTAGCGTCAAAGCAAGCTTGCGCATCTCTCGACCAGCGTGGTCTGTGCTCTGGTATGGGTATAGCCAGTCTTGATGGTGGGCGTTGAAATCCCCCAGAAGCACTAATTGAGCAGAAGGGTACCTCTGTTGGGCCACATCGGCCGCCACTGAGGTAGTTTGTGAGCCTGGTTGTCTCCTCATCTCCGCTGTGCGAACGGTAGACACAAGCATAAAGTATCTTCTCCATGCCATTGTCCACCAGAACCCACATGATGGAAAATTTGGGGTCTTCAAGGTTGCGGAGACGCCGATAACAAATGTCATCGCGGGCATACATACAAACTCCCGCTCTGGCCCTGAAGCTATGTTCTAGAACGTAGCCAGGGTAGGCAAGGTATGCAGCGTCAGCTGGACATTTGATCTGCGTCTCCATGAGGAATAGAATATGCGGTCTGGCGGTCTCAAGATGGTGGTGGACCGGGTCGATATTTGAGTGCAAGCCTCGAATGTTTGAGAGGTGCACTTGGAGAGAGAGGACGTGCTTCCGCTGTTGGACCGTTATTCTATTTCTTTTGCCTTTCATTTTATGGGGAGTGAAGATAGGTAAAGGGAAACGGAAGTGGAAACGTGGCACAAATTACCAACCCGTGACACAAATTAGGCCTTTCCACCCAAAGGGAACCAATCCTGGAGACCGCGGGGACGCCCGAGCCCACCCAGAGGTGTCCATCGGGTCCTCTCATCTGGTCGCCAACCAGCACGATGGCGCACCTCCGGGATTTTTCGTGAGATGGCGGGGCAGCCTTTCATGAGTGGCTGGCTCACTACTTGGGCCCCCAACTATCTGCGGTCGGCCAGCGGAGAACCGTGCCTCGGATCCCGCTGCTCTCCAAGATTGGCTGCCAGGCATATTGACCTTCGATGTGTCACGACTAGTTATAGTAATAAGCGCAACTGTTTCCGACCCGTTCCCCATGATGGCTTCACCAAACATCATGCCGTAACGCGACCGCTTGGCGGCATGGCTTTATCTGGTGGGTGGTAACACGCCGCGGCCTAAGCCTACCACCTGTCAATACTGCTCTTTTAGCGCCACCCAGGGGACACGTGTAGGACATCGAGGGCTAAATCCTACGGACGCGAGCAGTATAGTCCCCCACAGATGTGCGGTCATGCAAGCCTGGCACCCCACAAGCATGGGAATAGATGAAAAGCTGTTTTTCAAATGAGTGTTTTCATATTCCGTACACTTCTACCACATGTATTTCAAAACGATTTCAGCAATTCCGTTGACATATTGGTATCTATACATTTTCAACAAATTGTGAGAGAGTAATCGATGATATTGGCTTACCTAATATATATAGTAAGCCAATATCAGGCTCGAAGATATTTGTATAAATTTCACATGAATTGGGAATACCTTTGAGAAACGTAATGAAATACTGTGGTATAAGGTACCAGGTATCGTCTGAAGCAATAAAAATCCATGTACTGTGTTTTATGTGTGATATATGTCACAATTTTAAGTTTTTGATATCTCTCTGGTGCAATTTGGCGTATTTTGCGCTCGAGGTGAGCTTGCTTAGTCGTTCGGCTAACTTTGTAAAGCACCGTCCGCTGCGATTATGATTTGGATGGGTGACCGCTACTAACATTACTAGTAAGCTCTTCCGTACTTCAGAAAGCACCTAAAGCCGTCGGTCCCAGTTGTTGTCTAAGTAATTTTTTTTGCAAATCTGTTAAATGGAACAATAAACGATTGGCTACTGGCAGGATTCGAACCCACGACTATAGGTCTCTGGCGCTGTCACTTTACTCCTGCTCGGCAACACCCGCTTGTAATATCATAATATATATTTCCAGATGTTGAATTATCTTTTTCGGAGCAGTGATTGCCAAGTGGTAATATACCTATAGACTGCCGTGCTGCAGGTGCATTTTCGATCTCGACCACTGCCCTAAGCTTCACCACGTGGTGGAAGGGCATTTTGCGTCACCTGCTTAACCTGGCTAGCTACCACCTTGAAATAAAAAAACTATCAGCAAGCAACTAACAGAGTTTTTCAGCATTAGTCATTGATAGCCAATAAGTGATTCATGACATTACAGGCACATGAGTCTTAACATACAGATGTTAGGTCTTATCTCTTTATTTCAGGATTACTCGGCGCAGTGCAGTTTGTTACTTATGATGAAATGCATCTGTTAAAGGCAGATGTTACCGCTTAACACCAGGTTGGCCTCGTGCTTTTTCCGTAAAGAAAAAAAAAAGTTGTTGATTATTTATCCATTTACAAATATTTAAAACTAGTTTCGTTTACTGTATCAGCCATATTATCCACTGCTGAACACAGC
The DNA here is from genome assembly GCA_963854805.1 of Plagodis dolabraria. Taxonomy (NCBI): domain Eukaryota; kingdom Metazoa; phylum Arthropoda; class Insecta; order Lepidoptera; family Geometridae; genus Plagodis; species Plagodis dolabraria. The sequence continues at coordinate 3,438,395 of OY978443.1, read as the reverse complement.
CTATCCCATAATGGGAGGGTTTGCCGTAAGCCCCACGCTTGGTTTGCGTCTTGGGGATCGCATTGTGAGATATCCGTTCCTCAGAAAACGCTTGCTGCCCACCTCCTTCTTACCCTTAGAGGCCTCTTACGACATCCGCGGGTAGAGATGGGGGGGATATTGTAGCCTCTATGGGCTCACCCCTAGAGGCTAGAATATCACCCCTGGGGTCTCAACCCCACGGGACAGTTTCGTTTAGCATACAAAAATATCTCCCGTGTGATGCCGGAATTATGCTCTCATAATATTTCTATTGGACTCTTAAAAGGCGATGAAGGTAAAAGTAGCAGAAGGTGAGTAGCAACGTCTTCTGATTATAGCATACCCCCGTCCTCGCTAATGTGGAGGTATTTATTGAACGGTGTGATTCAAGATTCTTTATTGCTTCCGTACAGTACAAGATGTTAATATAATGTATAGGTACATAGTCCAATGGACCCTGTCAGGCACACCAACATTAGAAGAGAGGAGGACGCAATATTAAATAATAATTTACTAAATCATTTTAAATTAAATCTACTATTTTCATTAAGATATTCGTCGACTGAGTAATATGCCTTTGATATAAGATGTTGTTTTAATTTTTTATTGAATTTTATGTCGTCTCTTTCACACTTTAGTTCTGTTGGTTAATTGTAGACTATTATTGACATAGGTAGAGTGCTGGAAGAGTGCATATTCAAACAGCATTTATGAATCATTAGCCGATCCCCGTGGCGGAGGTTTATTTTAAGTTCATCACGAGTTTTATATAAATAAAAAATTGACCGAACAAACTTAAAATTTCCAAAATGGCATATATTTTAATATTTATATTTTAAATTGAATAAAATACAGTTTACAACTGTCGGTTTGTTCTGTGTTGGCTAGAATTCGTATTAATTTTTTCTGCATGATAAAGAGAGTAGATGCAGCAAGCAGATGGCTGTAAGAGTATGCGTAAAACTCATAAAAATAAACAATTGCCAAACTTTTATTTTGGGATACAAACAAACATAATAATCATGTTCCCCGCCCGTATTCCCCGAAGGGCCCAATGTAATATGGGGCCAGTGTATTGCCATTAACCAGGCTCAGTTTTTTTTATTTTATTTTATATATGCCTGATACGTTAGCCTTTGACCACTTTCTTTTTTTTTTTTTTATAATAGATAAACAAGCATTTGACCGCTGCCTCACCTGATCGAAAGTGACGACGCAGTCGACGGTGGAACATGCTTGCCTAGCAGATACCTATTTACTCTGTTCTTGAAGACTTCCAAATTATATCTATCGGGAAATAGAGACGTTGGTAGGGTGTTCCATATTTCGGCCGTACGCATTATAAAGCTTGATTCAAAACGCTTTGTGCGTATTTTCGGAATATCGACCATATATGGATGCCGTGTTCCAGTGCGTCTTGTCGTCCGATCAAAGAAAGGAGAAGAGGGAATGAGGTTATGTAAATCGATCGCACATTCTCCGAAGTGAAGCCTGTAAAACACCGATAAACTGGCAACTTTGCGTCTGTGCTCGAGGCTTTGGAGTCTAGCCTCCACCAACGCATCGTCACCAATGAGCTTCTTTGCTCGATTATCTATGGAGTCCAAGGCTTCGAGCTGGTATTTAGCCGAACCATCCCAGAGATGGCTGCAGTATTCCATACAAGACCGAGATCGCTCATCCTATTTAAATATTGCGTAGGTAGTTCTGTTTTTCTAACTGGCATGGGGTCTCTCCGTTCCCGCCCTGAGACGCCCTCAGTCTAAAATTTTACAAAAAACTCTTTGCCTACAATATGTACCTCTGTACAATATCATTGTGCACAAGAAAGAAGACACGTAGCCCCGGACGCCAACAGAAATTAACGACCTACGACGGTTGCAAGGTTTGATTTTTGCATGGTGGTAGGGCTTATGTGAATGCCCATTCGTAAAATTATGGATTTTGCTAACATTGATATTCCTTGAAGAATGCCACTAGCGGTCCCCCATCCAAACAAGATCGCAGCGGACGTTGATTTTAACTTTGTTGATTGGTTGAGAACGACTTGACATGCTACGCTACGATGGATTTAACTCAATGTATCAATTCAATATAGATGTGACTCCACATATTATTTGTGATTGTGGCAGAGAAATGACAAGTTTGATATTTGCACCGATAATTTTCTAGCTAAAGATAACAATACCATAGTATTATGTCGTCTTAGATTTATAGGCTAACAGATATGATACAAATTTCCCTAATTGCTTGAGCGTGGCCTATTAATGGAAGTTTCATGGCCGCTCGTCGAGTTCATGGCTTAAATGTTTTCGCCCAGGGTGTGAAGAGGTAAATAACCTTTTTAAACTGAGGTTTGATAACGGGTTCATTGGTGATTAAATCCGAAATTATTTATTTTGCAAAGATTTTGCTGATAAGCCGTTGGGAACCATCAGAGAGAATGAGAGTAAAAAACTTGGTTGATTTGAGTCAACGTACATGTTACAGTGCGAAAAAGCGCTTGAGGCTCAGGCCTTAGGTGTAAATAATCGATTGAATTTTGATATTGACAATTTAAATAACTCGTACCCACGGATTACACTACACAATTACAAATTTACAAGTGGAAAAATTATAGTCATGTGCGGGATTCGAACCCGCGACATCCACCCCTCCATTCTCATACAATGGTTATATAACGAAAGGAAATATTGGAGATTAAATAAAAAATTAGAGGTTAAATTAAAATTAAGACGCATTGTCATGTTAGCTCAGTCGGTCAGAGCTTACCCCGGCTAAAGGGGTGGAGGTTAAATTGTAGACCCTTTGATATCGTTGCGTGCGTACTACAGGTGGGGTATAGCTGTTAACTTCAATCTCACCTGATTATAAGTGATAATATGTCGAAAGTATTAATAAACTTATCCTAGAATAACTAACTCTCAAGAACAGCTGCCTGAATATACCGTTAGCTGACAGATTTTCTAGTTGAGGGTGGTAGCTAGCCAGGCAGGCATTCGCAAAGTTCCCTGCCACCATAAGCTGAATCTCAAACTCACGATAAGATTCGAACCAATATCATCTGCGTGGCAAGCTAGCAAGCAACCATTGCCACTGGGCCATGATTGTATTCTTCAACGCAATGACGTAAGTAGAATATTGATAAATGACTCCTCTTTAATGTTATCCAGTTGAAGCACCTCCTTGTAGGCTGCGTCCTACTTTTTGATACCATTAATCTCTATTGAGTTTCACTTCTACGCACACACTTAACCTTCCATCTATATCTAATGTCTATGCTTCTCAGCGACATTTAGTTCATAAAATTGTGGATATGTTGTTAATTTTATCAATAATAAAAATTAGTTATGTATGAGTCTAGCCCTGCACTTTTAGTGTTCTACATATCAACAGCCCGAAAAAGAAAAGTGTTTTTTGGTTTTCGTCACAGCTTTAAAACTACATATAAGATCAGCGTTTTCAGTATTTTTGTTATTTCTATACAGAATATGGTTCTTAGTATACCGAGGTTTCTCATTTTTGACTAGTTAAAGATGGACCCCGCAACATAAATGTTCTAAAAATGACAACGGGATGGCGTTTATTTTATGTATTATTTGAGCTACGAATTCATATTTATTCGTAATATTTTAGGTTATATGTGGTCTTCGTTGTATGCACTAAGTTAGTTTACATTTAATTTTTACTCAATGAGCTCTAGACAAAGACACTGCACTTGTAAGGAGGCAAGTTTTTTCCACCTATCTTCACATGTATTTCAGCCCTCCTTATAATAATAAAATTAAAATTCTAGTTCGATGTTCATTTTTGGGTCAAAGCTCAATACAAATTGACCAAATTCCAGATGAGCAAACCATTTCGTTTTCAAACGATCCCATGACAGACGGATGGACGGCCGATAGACTGACAGCGGAGTATAATTAATAGTGCTTCCGTATGACCTTTGGGCACGGAAACCTAAAAAAACTCTTACTACAAAGAAAATCAGATTTACTCAACATTGAATGATGTCGGCGAACTACTAACGGTCACGCCGAACTACTCGAAACATTGGCGGCAGGGAGACCGCGCTCGGGAAACGGGCGTGGGTGTGCGGTGGACACATGTAATATGTAAATCGACGCCGTCATCTCGTTCTTGGTGACGTCGCGGTGACGGCGGCGGTGGACAAGCGCCCTAAACCCACTTGAGAAAGGAGCTAACGTGTGTTCCACTCACCGATGCACCCGGTGGCCCTGGATTGATTTGACTACTTGACACGATGATGATGAAAATGGCAGCGTGCCCCCTCGGTAAGGTTCATTCGTGATGACGTGAAATAAAACTTGACGAAGGTTTAGACGTATATTAATCCATATTGTTGCAATGAATTTTTATGTTTATGAACTGAAATATGACACTAATTTAGTGGCAACGTCCGGTCCCTGGACTGATGAGACGTGCGCTCCGGCTGAAGGCCAATATAGGAAGGGTTGAATGAATGGAATAAACGCTTGATTTTTGATTGAAAACATATTGTACTCTAATTACAGATTACTGATTACAACCACAGAGTATATCATAGTTATATTGGAATGAAAGTTGATACATTTTCTCACGTGTTTGTGACTCCCAAGAAACCATGGTTGATGAAATTTAAATGGCATGTCCTCTGAAGTAATTTATTAGGTTACTAAACAATTTAGAACGTCTATTTCTATTGAAGTCTGTTAAAAATCAAGCTTAAAATGATCCGTGATTTCGTACATTCTCAACGTGAGTCTTATTAAATAATCATTAATAGGAATTCTACGCCAAATCATACCGAAATCATATATTTGACGTTTTGGTACGTTATGCCACAGAATTCATACCACGTACTGCAGTTCAGACGCAGTTGACCCGTGGAGTGCCGGGTTAGAATTGCATCTCGCCGTATCATCCCGTGGGTGTCGTAAGAGGCGATTAAGGAAAAAATACTGGTAGGTGGGCAGCAGCGCCTTCTGAGGAACTGCCATCATACACAGCGATCCCCAAGACGCCTGCCAAGCGTAGGGTTTATGGAAAATACCCCCTTAGTAGTGGAGGCAGTGTTCAGCAGTGAACAATCCGGCTGTTACAGCACTTCGTATATAGCAATAATATAATGATATAACCTCATAACTTGAATTCATTCTTATATTTCGTCTTCATTAGGAAATTACACTATATGAAACTTTAATATAATACCACAACAATATAAAAAACCAAAATAAACATCTAAATTACAGGTTTCGACATGTATTACGTGGGCATTACCTAAATAAAATACAAAGAGACATTTTGCCGGCAAAATGTGTGATGACGGTTAAATAATATGTCAGTAACAGGATTCTTAATCTAACAAAGGTTATTATCGCCCGAGGGAGGTGTTTTTTTCTGTGTTAGTCGAGATACTGTATTATATCAGCTACATCATCCACTGCTGAATACAGCCTCTCCCATTAAGGGTAACAATAGTCCCAACTTGGTAGGTGGTTTGATACAAATTGAGCCAATTTCTTCAGTATCAATTTTTCTGAGATGACCTTATTGTGTAAATGTTTATATGGTGTCGGAGTGTACAATATGGATTCTGGCTGCGATAGAAAATAAATTAATTGAACTCCCGTTTGTGTCAGGCTAGGGTGTTTAAAGGAGCGTGCGCAAAATAATCGTTTTATACGCTAAGTTGAACATTAATTTGCGCCTGATATTCACTACGGCTATCTTGTTTTTCGATACGGAACAGACCTGGAGAACGAATGAATGTAAGCCTTTTTTGCATGGTTGTAGGGCATTTTGCAAATGCCTGCCTGACTAGCTACACTATCAAGTTGAAACACTGTCGCCATGCACGTTACGGTGTATTTCAGCAGGTGTCCCTAAGAGCCAATAATTCTAGGTTAGCCTGAAAAAACAGGCAGTGACATTCTTCTCACAATAATCCTACCTAGTTCTATAAAAATTCTATTGTATACGGTTTAATAATTTATTAATTTTGATTTCTATCGATTACTGGATTGTTGGCTGTCAAACACTACAAAAATTCGACCAGGTGCTCTTTAAACTCATTTCGACCAGGTATTCTTTCAAACTTCGCATTACCAAGAACGTAAACTGAAATTGATGATACCTTTTCAATTATGCATGGTCATTAGACCGAGAAAAGTTCTTAATTCCTTCACAACTTCAACTTAGCCAAAACTCGCCCATTTGTTTCCTTTGTTCCATTATTCCCTCGAAACTTTTGAACTTACGTAAAATCTCAAATTATATAACCAAAGCAAAAAACAACCTGAAAGTAATAAAAAAGAACTTAAGGATTCAGATTTATGGAAACACCATTGACAGTCGACACTTAAGACTATTTTATTGCAGAACTGCACATTATAAAAGACTTTAAAAACAATCTGCTAAGAATATCAGGTTCGTGTTTCCGGGTTTGAGTAACTTTTTGGAAGAAATATGATCGCAATATTTTATATTTTACTTTAAAGAAGTAAAAAAAATATATTTTATGCTTGATCTGGAATATTTGATTTCTTAAAACATGTCTTCAGAAAAGTATTTACCATAAAATTCTTATCTAAAAACATTTGTCCTGTAGCTTGTTCCAGTGCGATGCCAAACATAATATTAATACATTTTATATGACATAAATAATTAATTTTTATATAATATATTCATATACATCTTATCTATATAATTATATATTCCTTGGTTTACACTTTTTGTTTTTATCACGTATTATGTATTAGGCTGTACTGTAAATAAAACTGACACACATTTTAGAATCAAGGACTTGAACGCAAAAATTGAACGCTAGGTATTTAAAATATGTCGAAACTCCGTTTATATGAAAAGTGCTTTGAATACGCTAGCCTCATTTTGGCAGCCGCTTATCTGAGTCAAACTGCTGGAGAAGTTAAAATATTTGTTTTGTTTTATTGCTATTGGCATATAATTTGACGAATATCTCACCTTGCGGGAAGTGATCATAGTCGAAAATATTGTCTAGGCTAAACTAGAATACTGGCTCTCAAAAGATTCCAAAACTAATCATTAGATGCTTTACCAAAAAAATTATACTTGAGTAAGTCAAGTAAACATTCGCAAAGCATCTAAACACCATGAAAATCTTTACTATTATTCGACAACACCAACTGAACTGCAGTACGTGGTATGAATTCTGTGGCATAACGTACCAAAACGTCATATATATGATTTCGGTATGATTTGGCATAGAATTCCTATTAATGATTATTTAATAAGACTCACGTTGAGAATGTACGAAATCAAGGATCATTTTAAGCTTGATTTTTATCAGACTTCAATAGAAATAGACGTTCTAAATTTTTAGAATGCCATTTCAATTTCATCAACATCAGTAATGCAGTTTTAATTTAATTTAAACAACTCAAAAAAGTATTTTCCAATAAGCCTATACTTCGATGACATGTTGGTGCAAGTCTCGACAATGGAGTAAGTATTGTGGGATTTTAGAGTGACTGAAAATTGAATATGTAAGCAGCATGTATCGCAAAAAAAGAAACGGGGATTAAAATATATTTGTCAACAAAAACGGACCGAACCGAATTCTAACAATTATAGAGCTAGTGGAAGTTGAATGACCATGAAAATAAGAGCTCAGAGTGATTTAATCCTGTACCGACTTCAACCAGTTATTTAATACGTCTTAGTTTAAGCAGTCAGATCTTTTATTTAAAAATATTTTTTTATTGCTTGATATAAATGGTAACAATAAACTACTTGAGACTTCTCAACGATCCACTTTTTTTACGAAAAGGCTTTTAATGAAAGTTAATATGTATTAAAAGCCAAGAGTATTGTTTTGCTAGATCAAAACGTCTAACAGGAATAAGATACTTGTTATCTACAGAACTTCTGGAGTAATAAGAAAGACGAGGCGGCGCCGCGCCTCGTAGGCGTGTATACTCCAGAAAGCTTAAATTGTCCTAATAATAAAGATTATGCTACGATATGTGTGAAAATGGTTTATTTTAAATTTAATAAATTCTATAGTAGTGCGTTAGAAGTCAGAAAAGTTGTATATTACTTTGGTTAGTAATTATATGGTAAGGAAATGTCAAGTCTAAACCATAGCGTACGTTTCTAAGCATTGGTAAATAACGGTTATATATATCAAATCACCAATATGTATTGTTAAACATATCCTTATTGATTATTAAATCATTTGTGGAGTAGGTGCCTCAAAGTTTTTTTATGTAAATAAAATAATACATTTTCAGGAGAAAACCTACTTCTCCTGAAAATGTGTTTTGTATTTTGTCAACCGTTCAACAATTCAACGAGTATTACTACAGTAATTTTCTTTTAATAACGTACATAAACCCGTTCAGCTAAATAGTGTCAAAGTCACCAATTAAAATAATAATCTTTTAAATGCACCGATTTTAGTGTCATAATATAGTCTATTACGCACTCGTGCTTTTTGTTCACTTTACCGCACTAATGTTTTAAATTGAAGCAGTGATGGCTCAGTGGCATTGGTATGAACTGCCGCGCATCAGGTCCATGGTTCGAATCCCGCCGCGGGCTTGAGCTTCACCGCATGCTAGAAGGGCATTTTGTGAATACCCGCCTGGCTAGCGACCGCCCTCAAGTAGAAAATCTGTTGCTAAGCACCTAACGGTGTGTTCCGGCAGCTGTTCTTGAGAGCCAGTAATTCTAGGTAAAGCCTGTTAACACCTTCAACCATATCACCACTTAACATCAAGTGAGATTATGGTCAAATACTTAACTATCAGCTACAAAAAATGAACAACGTTTCCACACTTCTCACCAAGGAGATTGTAGTTTGTTTCGTTCGTTTTTCATGTAAAAACAAACCAAAGAATGTTTTTTTACTACTGAAGTATAATAACTCATTACCTTTCGGGTACTCAATCAAGGCTTTTAGATGTTAAAGATATTGCCCTGTACTACATCAGTCGTAAGCCGGGAACTATGGAGCATTGTACATAATATAATAATTTCTTAGTAATCTTCACAAGGAAAGGACCTCTCAATTTTAAAGCTGTTTAAACATGAGAATATTAAACATGACATAACCAGACTTTTGAAAGTAGCACATTTGATGTAAGGTATAGGAGCGTTAAAGTTTATGAACTATGAACGTTTCTGCAGCGGCTGTGGAAGGCTATTACTTCACGAGTGGCAAAGGAACGAGCCCAAGATATAATAAAAACCACTATAATATCCTTATAGCCTATATTGTCTACTCGGGATGTAATAAAAGGTAATTTTACCCGTCTGCAATCTACAAAAGGGTTCCAGACACAATTGTGCCTATTTTCAATTTTATAAATGTCACTTTCAGACCCGGAAAATATAAAACTGTCTACGTTTTACGATCTTTTCAAGCCAATTGTATACGAATAGGCAATTTTGCAAACACCATTGTGATAAAAAGCTTTACGGGGCTCCTGAAAAACTCGCAATCCTCGCCGAAAATGTCACGGAATGGCATTTAAGCAAATGAGAAAAGTTTAATATCTGTTGCAATTTGTGTGCTTATGGTATGAGTTTTTCATTTTTTTTACATATTATTGAAATGTTTGAATTCCAACCACTTTCCATGAGTTTCCCAGGGCGGAATTGTCTTTCGGTACCAATAGATGAAAAAAATACAAAATAAATGAAATCGTCGTCTCTTAAAAATAATAACTTATAATTTATTTACCCTTGCCTTGTTCCACATTGTCTGGGGGAAAACAATATTTTTACTCTAAGAACCCAATAGACACGAAAACATAATTATTCTCTCATAATTTCTTATGAGAGAATAATTATGTTTTCTTGATCTTCTCAAAAAACTACAAAACAAGATCATATTGTGTGAAGTTTTGGCATCGGTTTTTAGTCTCTCGTCAGTTATATGCCTGCCATCTTTGGGCCTTAGTTTAATAATTACTCTGTTTAATTAAACAAAATGCTCTGTCCAGCTACTACAGTATAGGTAGGCCCCCCGTAGGTGAACTGACGACATAGATTATGTCGTGGGAAGCCAACAGGTGCGAGTAGCGAATAATCATTGTTTGCGGCGTTCTAGGGAGGCTTTGTTCAACCATGGACGTTTTCCGGCTGTCGATGATGATGATGCCCTGTACAGATTACCAGAATAGTATGTTCGTATGCAATGTAATAACAGTAATAATAAGGAATATTTATTGCTCTCTATTTAAAACTAAACTTTTACATATGTAACTACAAACTATATGGAGGAAACAAAGCAAAGAGAGGTGACTCAGCTGGTGCACCCCGAACTATACATTCTGGGCGGCGCTGATTTTCAGCCTCCCCCGTTCCCTTAGTATGTTTTACGGCAATATTGTGATGGAGGCCACGTTAATTTAGTATTAAATTATGTAAGAAAAGTATTTATGTTTAATTGGCACTCGGAAATATAGTTACCAAATACATCAAAATTTAACAAAAACTAACGCTTAGCTGTTGCCATGACACATTTTGCCACTTTTCAAATACAATTGTTCATACTCCCATACGAAGTTCATATATAAAACGATCGCGGCATCTCGCTCTTACTTTTTTAACGCATTCTACCCTAAGTTTTGAAAGGGAGATCTAGCGGAAGTATTTGTTTTCTAACTTCCAGGCTTAAGTAGAAAATCTGTCACCAAGCACCTAACAGCGAGTTCTCATAGCAGTCCTTGAGAGCTACTTAGAAATTACAGGCATATGAGACTTAACAATTGATGTCATCTCCACGAACCATACCTCCACCTTTGTGTATATTCTATTTATTTTATAATAGCTTTTATGCTTTAATATTTTTTCTAGCATTCAATTTAATATAATTTGGTCTTAATTAATTAGAACTTAACATAAACGGATCATTATAACAGTTATTAAATATACAATATTATAGTAAGTTAAATTTAGCTAAATCAATTAAATTAGCTTAAAAATTAATTTATTATATTGACTGTCAATAAAAATTAAAATAAGACCAAATCTTGTTACTAACTGCACATAGTTGGTTTCATCCAAAATCTCATAAATTGTAAGTAAGATATAAAAACCACCCGAAATTCTATGGATTCCTTGAAGAATGTATAGCGTTCACCACTTTCTGAGAAGAAACTATTTCTTTTTGTACAAAATTTTATTATTTATCTTCTACGAATAACATACGTATTTATTCGTTATGTATCTTGAAGGCTTTCACATACAGTTCTAACAGGGTCAAATGCTGTTTGCATGAAAGAGTATAACAATTTGACATATTGTAGGAAGCATGATGGTAAGGCATTGCAAATACCCACCTTGCTCACTACCAGCGTCAAGTAAGGAATCTGTCGCCAAGCACCTAACGGAGTGTTCCGGAAGTTGTTTACATGATCAAAATTTAGCCTATCCAGAATGAAGAAAACGTCGAAATCAATACACCAACAAATATAACATTATTAAAGTGTTATATTGATGTATATCCATACTTCCCGCTTACTGGATATCCTCGGTTGAATGTATTCAGTATAATTATGTTTACCTATCACCTTGAATCCTAATTTCCGTAAAAGCTTAATATAGAAAGCAAAACTTACCGTATCGTGAACCAATTTGTCTAGACACCAGATTGAGCTTTGACGTAGCTGGAAAAGTCAATGGCACTGAGATACACGTCGCGCGTCGACGCAAAGTACGTTGCTGCGACGTTGATACTATGACATTATTTGTTAGCATCTTTCGGTAGAAAACATTAATGTAAAATGAGGGAAAGAAATATCGGAACTAACTATAAATATAATATATAAATTGGTTTCTAAATATGATTACAAGCACTATCGAGTGCCAAGCGAAAATCATATTTTACAAATTATTGGAGTACAAAATTTTATGCCCAAGGCGGGAATCGAAACCAAGTCCTCCGTTATCGCGTCGGATGCCTAAACCTCCTCGGCCACTTGGACTTGGCATTTCTAGCCGAAATTTTGTGCTCCAATTGTATTACTTAAACCGTCATAGGGGACGGTGCGTGGCCATCAACCAGACTACTAGACTTCATCTGATCGAAAGAAGTGTTTTTACTTAACTCTTGGAATGACGTCGCAACCCTTTTATATTTCGAAATATAATTACAAGCACTATCGCGTGATAAGCGAAAATCATATTTTACAAATTATTGGAGCACAAAATGTTTAGCCCCCGGGCGGGAATCAAACCCGCGTTCTTCCTATTTCGCGCCGGTTGCTTAAACCATTCGGCCACCAGCTAATGCCACTGAGCCATCACTATTTCAAATTTTCTGTTACATCAAGTGAGCCTTGTGCGTGTTCTGTCTCAATCACATAAAACAAATCTTTGTAAATAATATTATTCTTTAGACATGATGAAGAGAGAGCAAAAAGTCAGCTCAGGTATGTTTAATTTTTATTTTTTTTGTTTTCCTTTTTAGGTTAACACTTTTTTAATTAAAGAAAAAAAAATTTACTACACTTCATCTGATCGTAAGAAGTGTTTTTTCAAACACTGAAGTCCCGGTATGATGTCGCTACCCTTCTTTATTTTTAAGTATTATTACAAGCACTATCGTGTGCTAAGCAAAAATCATATTTTACAAAATGTTTTACTACAATAATTTGTAAAATATACATAGGTACATATTCGAGCTTGTTGTGAGTGGTTTAGGTATTCGGTGTGTAATCGGGAGACGAATAGTGAAAACCACGCTTGAGAAGAAAATTATTTAAAAATAGTAGTAATATCTTACCACAAAAATTGAATAGAACTTACACCTTAAAATTTTACACCTTCAATAAAGCATCCATCTACATGTGTAAAACAATCAATCTGCGATTAAGCAAACAGATAGATTGAGTACCAATTGAACAAACACCAACTCTGTTTGCTTATTATAAGCTCGGTTTACTCGATGTTATTAGTAAACAGAGTAACTAAAGCTATCAAAATAACATTTCATCCTCAATAGGTTGATTTGTCACGTCTGCATTGTTCATAAGATTCAGGGTAAGGAAGTCATTGAATGTGTCAACTTTGTCAAGTACTTCAGACACCACAATACTTTACATTGAAAACTATCGGTAGTTTTATCCATATTAACTTATAAGGAACCGGTTAAGAGTCGCCAGTTAAGTTAGTACACATTCCGTCATGTTACAATAAATTGGGAGTGTGGGAATATGAGGGTGTCAAGTTTAGGTATTGGAAAACAACTTAGTACTCCAAAAAAACGTCACGTGGCGTCGAGGGATGTAAAACTTGGAAAATGCATGGACTGGGGCAGCTTACAGTATATGCACCAAGAACTGTCAGGTTTGAAGCAGATTTGACCAATTGATGATAGAGGATATTTAGGCATTGAATGGACTGATTATTTAATTGTTTTAATTTAAAAAATGAGGAACAAGTTTTGTATTTATATTCAATCCTTGGCCAAATCTACAATTGCATCAAGAAGCGATCACAAATTAATTTGACGTACTCAAAATATTTATCATTCTAACAAATTATTTGGATTGCGGACAATGCAATATAACCTGTGTATTGTTTAATTTTCACAATTATTTAACACCAACCGACAATTTTTTTTTTTTTTTTTTTTTCATTTTTTTTTTCCATAATTACACTTAAAAACAAGGCAATTGTTTAATTTTTACAATAATTTAACACCAAACTAAAATATATACTGGTAATAGATATCAGGTGTCAGCTTGCTGGAAATGGAAAACAGCTATTCACAGTGAATGAGCAGAATTGCTCATGCATGGTTTTAATAACACATATAGGTACGTACAAGGTTTTGTTTGTGTTGTTCTATTCGATAAAATGTTTAGTTCATCACTAAATTAAACACTTTGCACGTGGTTTTACACGACGCAATACCCAAACATTCTTCAATCGCAAAAAGCGTTGACATATGAAACAATTATTAATAATACAATAATACGCTGTTCATAACATGGCAAGGTTGGGTTAGTGAACATGCGTTTGCAGATAAAACGCATCGTCGTCACGTTACTCTTATACATAAATTCAAAACAATAGTTAATAGTGAGCTTTGAAAAAGTGACAATCATTGTTGTTGGTTTTACGTGCCCTCCGAAGCACAAAAGTGCTCATTAGAGAAAATAAATACTTAAAAATGTTAGCAACGTGTGACCGTTGCTCGGTGACATTTTTCCAAGTCAGAAACGCAGCACATTGTGATTTGTTCAGTTAACCGGTTAAAAGTGACTAAGCAAGCTACGCTACAAGCGCTTCGGAAACACCTCTCTTGTCATCTTTTTATAACCTATAAAACCCTCCTAGTCATATCTTTATAATCGAATGACTTTTTTTCAATCTTTATTTATTTAAGAGGGTTTTATCATAGTTTATTATGTCAACCTCGAGACAACTATCTATAATACTTATTCTCTAAGCTTTACACATAAAATAGTATTTTTTATATATGTCTTTGACTGACTTAGACAAAGGTTCCGCCAAAATACTCTTATAACTGCCAATATTAAGTACATTCAAACTGTTTTTTAACATAAACCTATTGCGCTCTGCCTCACACCTGACACATTCCGCCAAAATATGAGTAACATCTTCGACAATGTTGCATTTAGTACAGTTCGGAGATTCAGTTTTTCTCATTAAAAATGTATAGCTCTTCAGCGGGATATGTCCAGAACGTAATCTAAGAGCCATGACAACATTATGTCTAGTCATATCTGCACCAACAAACCAGGGAATGCGGGAAAGGCTAGGCTGTATAGTCTTGTACCAAATCCCCTTACTTTGTGATGTGACCTCTCATCAAAATAGTCTCTCCACCAATCTAGGAGCATTACATCTTACTATAAGAACTAGGTCATTACGGTAAGGTAAGCTGAAATACATTCCATCTGTGATGTCTTCTTTCGCCAATCTATCAACTTCATCACTATCGAATGTGATTCCTAAGTTATTTAAGAGGTTCATAGACTTTGTTGTTTTTCAACAGCTACTAAAAAATTGTCAATGCTATTATGGTTTATATATATACATCATATATAGCCAGTGGGGTGCCGGGCTATGAAGGTGGGCAGCAGCGCCATCTGAGGAACTGCTATCTTATACTGCGATCCCAAAGACGCCTGCCTAGTGTGGGAATATGACAACCCCCCTTAATGGGGGGAGGCTGTGTTCAGCGGTGGACAATCCGACTGATACAGTACAACATTAAAATTCTTCAACATTATAAGCACTACAAATTACCAACCGATAACACAATTATAAAAGAAAACTAAGAATTTCTACTTGGAATGTTTAAAATTATATTTTCTTCTTAAAAGTCTTTGATACTGGAACTTTCAGAAACTGTCTACCAACACAACTATTATATTATAATGCCCAAAGCAAGGTAAAAGGTTGACTTGTATGTAGGTTGTATGCAGTGTGTTGAATAAAATAGATGGAAATAATTTAGATAGATAATTTCTTATGCAAATTATTATGCATAGATAATATTATGGTATGTGGTAGGTGAATATATGGTAGGTATAGATGAGAATCGTGGATTGAAGGACTCGACTGAAGGACTAAAGTGGGACTGCGAATAGGGAAGTTCTACGCTTATTTAATGGACTGTAATATAAAATGAATACATGTAATTTCTGACCAAGCACTATTAATATGTAACAACCTTATTAAAGCGTCAAAACTCTCACGCCAGCCGACAATGTGTCTTTAAGTTGATGAGCGTGCAGAATCACATGTATGGCGAAAATCGAATAAAACTGCGATTTATACCCAAGTAGCGAGTTTCACAAAACATGTAGTAGGTAATTTATTTTGGCGATTATTGAGCTCGACAGCAAGTATTTTATGATTTTAAATATGCAGAGCGCGTATTAGTTTTTGAACTATATTCTCCTACAGAAGTTTGACAGCGAAAGAGACGATATCCACGAGGGGTCGGTGGATTGACTTTAAGTGTACTATCGTACAAAATTACATGAAAGGTAGATTTAAGAAATGTCTGTTGATGGCGCTAACCATAGGGATATAAAATAGTTCTCTTTTCTGTGGCGCTTACACCATTAATTGAGGTTTGACATGATATCGACATAGATAATATAATGTATAATAATACTTGATATCGATTTCTATCTTCGTCATATAATATACAAATTTAAAAATATATTACCTTGAAGTTATTAACATAGTAACTTTCATGAATTTGTTTCAAAGCTCTTAACAGGTTCAAGGCAGTGATCAAAACTTCGACGTTTGTATGAGAAAGTTACCGGCTAACTGAAGCCTAGTTTTTTTTTCTTTATAGGTTAGCCTTTAACCACTATCTCACCTGATGGTAAGTGATGATGTGGTCGAAGATATTGTTCAGGCTAACCTAGAATTACTGGCTCTCAAGGACAGCTGCCGGAAAACACCTTAAGGTGCTTGGTTACAAATTTTCTACTTGAGGGTGGTAGCTAGCCAGGCGGGCATTCACAAAATGCCCTACCACCATGCTATAACGACTGCCGTCCTAAGACAACAACAGGGACCGACGGCTTAGCACGCCCTCCGAAGCACGGAAGCTCTCAGTAGTAATGTCACCAGCGGTCACATATCCAACTCATGACCGAGGCGGACGTAGTTTAACTTTCCTGATATTTCAAATAAAATAATCTAGAAATCAATTGAAAATCATGATAGATATAAAGATGAATAGTGGTTAACCATACACATGGTGTATGAAATAAGATAATATTTTATTGACATCAAAATGTCTTTTTAATATTATTGTCACAGAACAAGCTCCAGGCCCACCTAACGTAGATCTGTAACATTTTTTGAAGCTGTGATGTCTCTGACTCTGTGGCATTTGCTATGGACTGCCGCGCAACAGGTCCATGGTTCAAATCCGGCCACGAGCTTGAGCTTCATGCTTCCGCATGGTGGAAGGGCATTTTGCGACTGCCCGCCTGGCTAGCGACCACCATCAAGTAGAAAATCTGTCGCTAAGTGATGATGACACCCCAAAGGTATTTTTGAAAGCCACTTCCATTCTAGGTTAAGTTTGTTTACCAAATAAAGGTACGAATAACGTGCGCTCTAAGCTTTGCCTATCAGCAATAAATAAGGCTCCTTATATTTCTTATAAGATTATTACGATTTTATCGCAGATAGACTCGCCTGTCATCATGATCTCACTTAATGGTAAGTCATGATGTATTAGATTGTGTAATTGCTCTCAAAAACAGATGTTGAAACACATAATCGCTTGGTGACAGGCATTCTTCAATTCTACTTTAAGGTAGGGCTAGCCAGGCGTGCAAGGATATTTTGTAGTTCTCAGAATGATTGGAGGCGACACAGCTTAACGATTGACTTCCTAAAACAACAACCAGGGCCAACGACTGGGAAAAGAAGGGGTAACGTAGTGAGGACACTCTAAACATTATTAGTTTAGCTGTAAGAATATGAGACTTGTACGTTTTAAAAACTTAAAATTGCTATAAAACTCTTCAATAAATCCCTGGCACGTGTATCTATTTAAAATGATTTTTAATTAGAAATTTCCGATCACAAAATATTTCACTAAAATGTATTTTAATAGGTAAAATCAAATGATTAAGCTGCTGTCTGATAAATCAAGCCAATTAGAGACAAAATAAATCACCGTTATGAATAAAATATATCTTTCTTAGCTTTGAAAGCTTTTATCAAGTGAAACGAACATTAAAATGGGTAAGAAAATGGGCTTTAATGAATTATCATACACCATGAAAAGTCAAATAAACAATATTTACATATATATATATATATGTATATATGTAAATATTATATATATATATATATAATACTCATTTATGAATTTAGATATTTTTTTTATTGGATTTCAGGCTGCTTCTCTCACCGCTATCTAACACGATCAACTAATATTAACTGGTCTAATACTACTAACTCCGAAACACGGAAGCGCTCAGTCGTAAAAAAGCCACAGATGTAACTAATTAGTAGGAGAAAAAAAATCTAGTTGAATGTTCAAGAACAACTAGGCCAGTTTCGTTGCGAACTGTTATATATATAACATGCACCCTTTATTGCACACTCCGCTCCTTTCCTGTCTAATCATCATCTCTTTTGTCATAGTGCCTCAGCCAACCATATTTCTCCTCAGTCTTCACCCAACTTCCAAATCCGACGGTTGCCTTAAATTTAATTTTGTATTTTATTTCTTTTTTTTTAAAAAGCCTCAAGCCCGAAGGCTCATAACATTTGGTGGCAGCGTAAAGGGATTTAAAAGATCCCCGGTACCGTCTCCGTTCAAATAAGTGTTAAAACGCGAAGTGAGTGCTGTGAATGTAAGTGTCTACTTCATAGTGCATACCCAGAGTATACCACAAAGTGCATCAAGTTTCGACCCGGCTCAACTAGTCCACTGAGAACTACTTCTACGAAAGGCCCACTGCTGCGCACTGCTCGTGCTGTGGCCGGTCTTCCACTAGGAAGTAATACCCATTGTCACGCACAACACGGTGCAGTGGCCGGTATTCACCACCCGACGAGCAACGAGCACCCATCCGACTCGATAAACCACTACGTAACTCTTATCTACATCCTGTGCGAATACACCTCACCTGTGCCCGCCGTGCGAGAACTTTGAAGAAATGATAACCTTTGTTATCGCTCTGTCCGTATTCAAGTGAGTGATTCTTGGTCATTGCGATTCTCAAACTTTTTCTTGTTATTTTTGTGTTATTAATTTAATTATTTTATATTTCTACTTCATTCATTTTTGTGTGAATTGTGATTGCTATACCTATACTGTTTATTTTGTTTTGACATTGCAAATCTAAAATGGCTGAGTCTAGAGCCACAAGTCCAAAACCCGAGAGACCCGAAATCGCTGTAACAGACACTGATGATGATGGTTTTTGTCCCCCACATCCTGGACCTACAACAAGGTCCCTCGCTAAAAAGAAAACACAAAACGTAAACAGTAAATTGGAACTAGATCTTGCCACTTTATTAAAATTCATAAAAACGTTTGACGGATCTAGGGAAACATTAAACTCCTTTTTAGTAAATTGTAATAACGCATACGAATTAGCCTCGGAAGCCCAAAAAGATATATTATTTAAATATATATTATGCCAACTGCAGGGCAAGGCACAAACTGCCTGTTCTGTCAAAGAGTTCACCAATTGGCCGCAACTTAAAGAATTCCTCAAAACCCAGTTCAGTGAGCGGAAACACTATGCCCATTTGCTCACCGACCTTCAAGAATGCAAGCAACAATTCAACGAGCCTGTGAGCCAGTACGCTTTAAGGATAGAATCCTGTCTATCCCAGTTACTAACAGAGATATCCATCTCACATGGCCATAAGAATAGAGAAATGATAGGACGCACAGCGGCTATGGAGGAATTAGCCCTCCATCATTTCCAAATGGGATTGATAGGCCGAATATCGAATATTGTAAGATGCAAATCACCCAAAACGCTTAACGAAGCCGTTAATATTGCCATCTCAGAAGAAAAGATCCAACAATTTCTGTTTAAACAAAACCCTTCTAGCTCACGCCAAGAGAAATCAAATTCCTCAAGGCCAAATTTCCAACCTATACGTCGCGATCAACACCGGTCATCTCCTCCAAATCCTAACCAGCCTCGACCGAACTTCTACCCTAATCGACCTAGCAACGGCAATAACAATCCTTCTACCCCAGTCTGCAGATATTGCAAGGCACCTGGTCATACACTGGAACAATGCCGCAAACGCGAGTATAACAATAATCGCTTTAAAGTCGACCAAAACCAATCAAGGCCATTTCAGCGTGTCCATTTCGTGTCCGATGCCCAAGACGATCAGTATCAAGACGAATCAGCAGAGGGCTATGACACCGTTGATGCTGAAACAAAAAACGAGTAGCCGTCTCGTCCCGGTGTCGTACGGGACCTCATAATTCAGAAATCGACACCTTAGTCTTTACTTCTAAGCCCAAGTTAACCCCGCTACATGGAGGTCAACCAATAATTACATCAAAACCTTTGCAGTCTCCGCCACATGGTGACCTGCCAAAGCCCACTGTATCCACGCAGAGTACTAACCTGCCAAAATCCTCTGAGTCCAGTCCAGTATTTGAGATTACGAATGATCCAGCGATGATGTTACTACCTCATGTACTTGTCGAATCTTCCGTGTCAGACATTCCTTTATCCTTACTAGTGGACTCAGGATCCTCGGTAAGCCTGTTAAAACACGCTTGTTTAGAAAGACATCCTAAGTTAGTAAAAGAAAAAATCCAATTGAAGGGTATAGATTCATCAGAAGAATCTATAGAAACCCGAGGTCACTTACAACTTAAACTACGATTAGCAAAATCCAACATATCGCATAAGTTTCATGTCATCGACAAAATACACTTACCATACGATGGCATTATAGGCTCCGATATGCTCAACGCACATAGCTGTAACATTGATTATACCAATAATTTACTCTATCTAGGTAAATCGTCCTTAAAATTACACTTTCACGATCCTGCATATTTAATCCCCGCTAGAACAGAAACCATTATTGAATGTTCAGTGCAAAATCCCAAAATCAAAGAAGGAATGGTTCTCGATCAGAAATTTTCAGAGTCTTTGTTGATTGCAAATTGTATAGTACGTGTTAAAGACAATAATAGGATAAATATATCCGTGGTAAATACCTCTGAAGAACCTGTGACACTGAAATCTAATCTTAATTTAAAACTTACCCCGATTGACCACTCAGAATTCAAAGAATTTTCTTCAAAATCTGTAAACCATATAAATACTACAATTGACTGTGCTACGCGAACAGACGAGGTGTTAAAGCAATTGCGCATCTCTCACCTTAATAGTGAAGAAAAAGAAGCTCTCCTACAATTGTGTTCTGAATTTTCTGATATTTTCCACCTTCCCGGAGAGAACTTGTCTTACACTAATGCCTTAAAACACGAGATAAAAACGACGACAGATATGCCGATCCATACGAAAACTTACCGGTTCCCTGAAGTCCATAAGACAGAAGTTCGTAATCAAGTTGATAAAATGATACAACAAAATATTATAGAACCTTCCAATTCCCCATGGTCATCGCCAATTTGGGTTGTCCCAAAGAAGCTCGATGCTTCTAATACTCAAAAGTGGCGAGTTGTAATAGATTACAGAAAGCTCAATGATGTTACAATTGGTGACACATACCCCATACCTCAAATAACCGAAATTTTAGATCAACTTGGCAATAGTAAGTACTTCTCTACCTTAGATTTAGCATCCGGGTTCCATCAGATATTACTAAATGAAGACGACAAAGCCAAAACTGCGTTCACTGTCCCAGAAGGACATTTCCAATTCCTAAGAATGCCGTTTGGACTCAAAAATGCCCCTTCCACATTTCAGAGACTGATGAACTCTGCTTTATCCGGGCTCCAAGGCATTCGATGTTTCGTCTATCTTGATGACATAGTTTGTTACGCGTATGACGTCCGGTCCCATATCCTGAACCTAAGATCAATTTTCCAAAGAATCAGAGAATTTAATCTAAAATTACAGCCTGAAAAGTGTGAGTTTCTACGACGAGAAGTCTGTTACCTTGGTCACGTCATCACTGAGCAAGGCGTCAAGCCAAATCCCGACAAGATTAAAGCCGTTACCGAATTTCCAGCTCCTAGATCTCCTAAAGACATCAAATCGTTTCTTGGCCTAGTCTCTTACTATCGACGTTTTATACCCGATTTTTCTAAAACTGCAAAATCCCTCACTAACCTCCTGAAAAAGGAGACAACCTTTAAATGGGAAAACGAACAACAGCTGGCCTTCGACACATTAAAACGTAAACTAACAACTGCCCCTCTACTAATTTATCCTGACTTTTCAAAAGCCTTCATTCTTACCTGCGATGCTTCAAACTATGCGGTAGGAGCTGTCCTTTCCCAAGGACAAATCGGTAAAGATCAGCCCGTAGCTTTTGCATCACGCACTCTCAATAAAAGTGAAGCAAATTATAGCACTACTGAGAAAGAGCTATTAGCCATACTTTTCGGTTGCAAAACATTCCGCCCCTATCTTTACGGGAACAAATTTGAAATTGTTACCGACCACCGACCTCTAAAATGGCTTTTCAACCATAAAGATTCTAGCAGCAAACTTCAACGTTGGCGGTTAAAGCTCGAGGAGTACGAATATGAAATCGTATATCGCAAAGGTAAACTAAATTCAGCAGCTGATGCCCTTTCCAGATATCCTGTGAACCCTATCTACCCTGAAAATAAAGATAGGTTGACTCCAAATACCACTAACGAAACTAGCTCAAATTCTAATGTCGAAGTTCAGCCAGAATCACCACTCCCTGAAATTCCTCAAGAAACACTTGAAGACCTAATGACAACAAACTTCAGTCCAGTAAATGAAAGAGACTTTGATTTCAGTCCCTTAAATCCTCCAACTCCCGTAGAACTTCGTCCAATAGTAGATCCTCCAATTCCTGCAGTTCCTCCTATCCCCGCAAATCCTCCACCTGCACCGACCGAACCGCATCCTGAAAACGTACCAGAACCTCAACCATCAACTAGTTGGCAGAATCCTGAAACCTTACCTGCATCCATATCTGCATACCGTGACCCGGATACTCCCCCTTCAGCACCTGAAAACTTACCTTCACCCGACGAGATCTATAATAAATTTTTGAAATCACCCACAAAGATATACAACACTCATATTATAGAACATAACGAAGAACTTCTGACAGGAACACAAAAATTGATAATAGTACCTACCTCGATAGACATGGACGAGTCCATGCCTTATATCCAAGAGATCCTTGCTAATTGCTCAAACCTGGAGCGTGAAGAATTCCTAAAAACAGAAAGATCTCTACATACCCTTTCACCCCTTAGCACTGGAAATAAAACTTACCTCTTTCTATTCACGAAAGTTCACCATTTCGATGACCACTCGTATCCCGATTTATTTAAATGTCTGAAGTACGCTCGCGATGAAGTAATTATGTCCTATCCCACAGCTAACGAAATAAGTATATCAGATTTCAGAAACCCTTTTGATAGACACTCTTTCACCAAAATCTATAATATGTTAGCTTACCTATTCGATGGCACCAATATAAAAATACATATCTACCACAATAATATTATATATCCTTCACTAAGTGAAATCCCTAAAATCTTAAAAGAAAATCATGATGTTCCCATCGCTGGACATCTAGGCTCCGCTAGAATGCTAAATCGTATTAAGGAAAGATTTTCATGGAAAAATATGCGCAGCGACATTGATAACTATGTCAAGAAATGTACATCATGTCAGACAAACAAAGCGTTGCGTAAAGTAAACAGAGCGCCGATGGTCATAACATCCACTTCCACATCCCCATTCGAGAGACTCGCCCTCGATATCGTAGGGCCTTTGCCTGAATCCGGCACAGCCAAACTTAAGTATATCCTGACAATGCAAGACGACCTAACCAAATTTTCATTGGCATACCCTCTTCGCAGTAACACAGCGGCAGAAGCAAGCGACTGCCTCCTTCATTTTGTCTCTCTATTTGGGATTCCCAAACATATACTTACCGACCAAGGCACTAACTTCACGGCTGAACTCTTTAGGAAGACGTGCGAATTCCTAAAAATCAAACAGCTATGGTCATCACCCTATCATCCACAGACACAAGGTGCTTTGGAAAGATCCCACTCTACTCTTAAGGAGTACCTCAAATCGTATGTTAACGAAAATCAGGATAACTGGCCCCAGTATGTGTATACTTCTATGTTGGCCTATAACACCGCTGTACATTCGACTACACATTACACACCATACGAACTATTGTTTGGACACAAGCCCCACATCCCGGACTCGATATATAACGATAATTCCAACACAACGTATCCTGAATATGTAAAACTATTACAACATCGCATGAAACATGCGCGCGACAAAGCATTAGAATACATTCACAGATCTAAAGAAAATTCTAAAACCTATTACGATTCTAGCACCCGTCCGATTGAGTATAAAGTAGGTGATTACGTCTTGCTGAAAAATCATCTTAGGATGCGGAAGGCCTTATCGCCTTTATGGAAGGGACCATACAAGGTAGTCAAAATTCATGGCAACCATACCTTGTCCCTACTCATAAATAGGCGTCACATAAAACACCATTACGACGAAGTGAAACTCGTGGAGAACAATGACGCCTCTCCTAATTAAATATGTATAGATATATATACGTATATACTTTCCTCTTACGTATTAGAACCTAAATTGATTAAGTAGTAATTAGTGTCCTTATTAGGTAACATAGTTTCAAATATTTGAGTTTAATTTTAGTAACTGCTACATCTCTTTTTATTACAGCGTACTGGCCCAAGGTCATCCAGAGTATGTCCAACCGATCAACTCGAGCTCCGGCATATATTTTGATCCAATCGGTGAACTCAAAATAAATATTGGCCATTTAGATATAGTTACTCCATTTGACATTTCTTACATTGGACCCCACATTCAAAATATTAACGCTATATTAGGTACAACACGTTTCTTGTGCAATCAATTTGAGATAGAACTTGCCAACAAGCTGGAATGCCACAACGTGTTGGAACCACTCTCAATCAGGTATAACGACATCGTTTCCGAGTACTCCTCTATAGCTCACCTCACGAGCCACAATAGGTTTAAGCGCAGCGCATGGATAGGTGGAATAGGTACCTTATCCAAAACCATCTTTGGAACTCTTAACGAAGATGATGCCGCAAGATATGACAATGCAATACAAAATATACAGAACAACGAAAAAAGGCTGAGTTCATTAATTAAGGAAAACATTTTGGTAACATCTTCTTCTTTGTCAAAATTTAACGAAACCTTAAGTAAAATAAAAATTAATGAAGCCAGGCTTAACGAAGGTGTCGACAATCTGTCACTTACATTAAAAAACTTGTCACAATTATCCAACGATTTAAATATAAAAGCAAATATTAATTCAATTTTAAACAGTTTGGAAGCCTCTGTACTCACCTTATCATTCCAACTGGAGGACATAATTAATGCCATTATGTTTAGCAGTCAAAACATACTTCACCCAGCCGTGTTACCTCCCACGCAGCTATATCAAGAGCTTGTTGATAATTATAGGTACTTACCTTTAGAACAGAAATTACCTGTTACTTTAGAATTAAGTCATATGCACATATTAATGAATATATCTAATGTAGTTTGTTATAGTTTAAATAATAAGATTGTTTTTATATTGAGAATACCTTTAGTGTCCTCTAAACAATACAATGTATATCATAATATTGCACTGCCTACCCCACATAGTAGTGTTAAACCAAACTCATTTAGTTTTATAATACCTAGCAGTAAGTATATCGCATTGACCAAGGATAAATCTGAATATTGTAACATTGAATCACTCAAAGAATGCAGAGTTATAAATCCCAACGAGTTTATCTGTGACGTCATGACCGTGTACCCAACAAGTGCGAATCCTAGTTGCGAAAGTGAACTAATCTCAAACATAGTGAGTGCCCTACCAGTGCAGTGCCAAACTGACTTCATATACGGACACTTAGATTTATGGAAACCACTTTGCAATAATAACTGGATTTATGTACAGTCTCAAAACAATAAATTATATATAGAATGCCCTGGGCAGAAAAGCACGGAAATAAATATTATTGGAACGGGAATTGTAAACATCCCTATTAACTGCTATGCATACTGCAAAAGTACCAAATTGATACCTCAATATAGTAATATACAAATTAATGTCACCGTTACTCATTCTGACTTTAATATAATTAATGACTCTTGCTGTACATTAGATAAGTTTAAAATGGAGATGAGTAGTGACCCTCGTATAAAATTACAAAATATTGATTTAGATATGTTCACTCCGGAAACAAGGTCAAGATTAATATCTATGGCGGATGAAACCGACAAAATTGTAAACCAACACCAAATAATTAAATACGAGACTCATTACTCAATTATTTTAATTTTAATTACTTGTATTATTCTACTTTTTTGTATATTTAAACTATTTTTGTATATTAAATCGCGCAACCGTCTTCCATATCGCTTCCCTAGGTTTTTCCGTTCAATATCAGTAGAATCACCAGTAGAACAGATACCAATTCCCGATCCTGTCATACCCGTCAAGGTCAATAGACGTCACCAGACTCCGGAAGAAATTCCATCCCCTAGTATTAGAAGAAATATATAATCACCCGAATGATCTATTCCTAAACTTCAAATTTCAACCCCGAAGTTTAGTCTACCCCAGGGAGGTGTTATATATATAACATGCACCCTTTATTGCACACTCCGCTCCTTTCCTGCCTAATCATCATCTCTTTTGTCATAGTGCCTCAGCCAACCATATTTCTCCTCAGTCTTCACCCAACTTCCAAATCCGACGGTTGCCTTAAATTTAATTTTGTATTTTATTTCTTTTTTTTTAAAAAGCCTTAAGCCCGAAGGCTCATAACAGAACGCTTCGCATAAACATCAGATACCTTAATGCATAGGTGTAAGCATAAGCATTCATAGTTTTTATTCTTTATTTAGCATTCTGCAAAGTACAACATAGTGCAAAACTTATATAACTAAAATGTCGAGCATTACTGAAATATTTACCCATATTATATGGTATACGTACGATGGAGAGACAGAGTCAATCATAGCAAAAATTTTACTAAAGGCAGAAACAAGGCAACTTCTGATAACATTGAGTATTCCTTGATAAAAAAATTCAACTTTATTATTCAGTTGAATAACTTTCTGTGTACAAATCTGTAAATTTTTTTTATTTCTATCCAATAAGTCTTATTACCCTTTTAATTCAAAATAATATCATGATACCCAAACAATGTTTCAAAAGGTAGTCATTAACAAGGGTCGTAAAAACTTTTCTTTTATAACAAAGGGAAAATAATTAATGTCAAAAGCTCCCCAAATCTCTTTATTCGTTATTTCAATGTAGTACAAGAATTGTACGGATTTGAGCTTTATATTTGTGTATATTTATTTGATCACAAGTGGTGTTAAAATACAAACGTGTATTTGGTTTCTAAATGACATAAAGGTGGTCGAGTTTCTTGCTAAATTTGCAAGTAGTGCTTATATTTTATGATGAATACAGTGTGATGTACTTTTAACAATAAGTAAAGAGATTTTATATGAAGACACGGGTGTTTGAGCGTGAACTTACTATGAGTCGATATCGCTATCGACAATGTTTCGTCTTCTACCGGAAGCCTTCTTCAGGATTTTGAGTGTGGTACGTCCGCCGCGGTCGCGTCACGCTTCACTTGTGAAGGAGCCGAAACATTGTCGATAGTCATAGTAAGTTCACGCTCAAATACCCGTGTCTTCATATAAAATATATAAACGTGAGCGTAAGTTTTTATAAAAAGTAAAGAGATTGTTCTCCGTAAAGCGACGCAAAAAAACATTTTTTTTTTCTTGGCAATAACAACTGTTTTCCAAGAGACGATTTTGGGTTCTATATTTATAATATACTTACCTACATCTATCATACAAAGTAACTTCCAGTGTAATAATATGTATTAATGTACTTTTTGTGAAAAATCTAATAAGATATTGAGACAAATATTAAATCTTTATGTTTCCAAGTGGTTACCTGCAGGCGTGATTTAATATATATTATTTACGTTTGATTTATATTCAGATATACAGAACTTAAGCCGCGTTTAGGAACGACCATCACGAACAATGTCACTTTGGAAAACATTTAATTGAAAGCGGTCATCAACTCTTTGATATTAATACATTTAAAATCTTAAACTGTTGTGACAAGGGGTTTAGATTTTGTATATTGGAACAGTAAGAAATATGTAATGTTTTCTTAATCCTTCCTTTAATGCTTTTATTTAATCCCAAAATTTTTTTTAGTAATTGATAATGAATAATGCACCTCTATTTTGACAATGACAGATAAACCTCTCGTTTTTAACCTTACGAAACTATGAACGTGTTATTTTGTCAACGTGTTTGAGCCATTAAAAGCTATTTTATGGTATTTGGTGTTGGGAGACAGTAAATTTCGTGGCTCAAGATTTTATTCAATTACTACGAAAATAACAATTTAAACGTCAATCAAGATTTGAACCCACTTCCGCCCTTGAGTGCCCAGAGTGTGGGGCGTGCTATTAGAAACCCCGGCTGTCAGATCAGAGAAAAAGGCGCTGAATAGGTAGAGTGTTAATACTCATGTTGATATTAATAAGGTGTTGCTGCACTTCCAGCGCTCAATAATAGAGATCCTACGTAGAAGAGGAAGTAGATATACTACCAGCGAGAGCATTCCTAAGGCGAAATGGCGCAAACCCGAAGCATTATAATTCAAAAATAACTCATTATATTATTATTGAAGATGTGAAATAAGTGGGATAAGGGTAGGACAATAATTATAATTTCGATTATCATTAACTTTACTATATCAGCGTTACAAAACTTTAACATAATAATGATTTACTGTTAAGGTTGAACTAGACGCTCACTTCTCCATACAAATGCCGTAGGGTGATCACTCCCTTATTTAAAATTTTAGGTCCAGAATTAAGTATTATAAAGATTGATCTCGTCTTTATATATGCTTGTATGATGCCGACATTTTAAAAAGATAATTAAGTTGAAATTTATGAGGCTCGAAAACTTTATATGAAAATGTTTCGAGGCTCATAACTCTCAAGTTAATTATCTTATTTAAAAAACGTTATGATACAATACTAGATTAGAAAGAAATAAATCGGTATCACGATTTGTTTTGGACCTAAATCCTCAAATAAGGCAGTGATTACCCTACGACGCTTGTATGGAGAAATAAATATTTTTTTTGTTTGTATAAACAAATATTTTAGAAGTATTTTTAGAAAAAATCCAATTGAACCAGTAATGAAAACACTTGGAAGATCATCTTTATGTAAGTCGTTGATTGTACATTACTATTAGCTCCGTGTAATCGCCGACGGTTAAGATTCATAACAGGTTGTCCAGGTGGAGGGATCTGCCATTTATCGTGCCTGCCTAGGCAATCTGAAATCTTAACATTACACACTATGTTGTCACCGGGACTGTTGGTTCAGGGCCAGCACAGCATTAATTCACTGATCAAGTTATTTTAAACCTTAACATAATGAGTTAAGGATTCATATTACTTTATTTCGATGCAACCGTAGCTGCTGTGTTATGCCCTGGCATGTCAAAGGATGTTGTGTGCCAGACAAGAATGTAAATATTTTCTTTAACTTAGCAGTTCGCATTTGTCTCTCTTCACCTTCAGTTTGAACTGATATTAATACTACATCCAATCATCAACCGAGCTACTCTCGCTGTAGTTCTCCATCTAAGTCAGAATCACAGGGAGAGTAGCTCATACTAGTTGATCATTTAATGATGATTAGGCAAGCAACGGAACCGATGGTTCAAAATCAAATCTGTCCCACACGGAGATCAAACCCAGGACCTCTGGATTCCAAAACAATGCTTTACATCACTTGGCCGACAAAGCAGTCTCTTACTCGACATTATCTGCACCCTCATTCAATTTTATAATTAGATTTGGAAAATTATTCAACGAATATTTCTCTTCTGAGCTGAAAATGGAAGCCCGATAAGTGTTCAGGTGTCTTTAATTCAGGTGAAAGTGTCTGATTAAATATTCAATTGGAGTTCTTCCTTAAATGGGAAAAAAGGCCAGTATTTCTATTATGAAATAAGTTTTTTAAGTACAGAGAAAAGAAAAAAATAACAAGTCTATGCTTTTATATGTTTATCTCGAGCTCGTGAACGGTTTTATTAAGAAATCTGTAATTTTGATATTATTTGTACAAAGTACAGGGACTATCTCAATAACCAAATGAGTTAGAAGTCTTATATATTTCAAATGTTTACCTTACAACAATTAATCAACAAATACTGGCAACCCCGATGTTGTTTTGAAGCTGTGATCAAACCAACGTGTTTTTTTCTTTTACACTGTGTTGCACTGTGTTACATTACAATAGCGATGGCCAACACGAACGAAGTCTGTGGGCTAAGCTGTATAGAGTCCCGGTCGTTCTTCAACTTCTAATATATTAATAATTGTTATATTTTTACATTCAACATATAAACATAATTAGACAGATTGATTTGAAATAAAAACGATCGAGTTGTATGTATTTAAAGATTGTATTTATATTATTTGCCCTTGTTTTTATATTCTGTTATTATTCCCTTGTTATTATGAATTCTTTTGTCTCAATTCACTGTGACACAAACCATTAGGTATCTAAGGCAACCTATATAATAGGTTGGACACTTGATCCGATAACAAATTGTTCTATCGCTTGCTCCTATTTATCACGTGTGATGTCAAAGTCGTCCTATTTCCCCTTTGAACCAGACACCTAAAATTCTTTTGATGATTTATGACAATTTGATATTATGGTTAAAAAAGCAAACGTTGGGCATAATATTTCTTTCAACTTCTTGTGGTGATTTAATTCAAGTGGACCAAGGGCTTAAGAGGGCCAAAACGGCTATACTTTGGTGCATAAACAGATATTAGGTTCAGGATTTGAACGTGCTATAAACAATATGTCATTTACATCATTGTCATCATGTCCACGAGGTGCAAGAACCAACATATGCCGTAGCATATACGATGCAGATGTAGAAAATTAACAGTTCTTGTAACAGGCGGTACCTGAGTTCAATAAAAAAGCATCTTCAAAGTACATATTTTTTATTGATTGACTAACTATTGACAATAATA
Source organism: Plagodis dolabraria (assembly GCA_963854805.1). Taxonomy (NCBI): domain Eukaryota; kingdom Metazoa; phylum Arthropoda; class Insecta; order Lepidoptera; family Geometridae; genus Plagodis; species Plagodis dolabraria. The sequence goes on along the minus strand of OY978443.1, from coordinate 3,407,546 downwards.
CATTATTGTGCTGTCTTGTGTGTTTTAATGATGTAATATCGCACGTGCCACCTGTCTCTTTGTCGTTGCTCTAGTAACATAATGTAAGTACTAAAAATTACATACTAATTTGTAGTACATTATTCAGCGATGGGAGAAAATGCCTGATCACCAACGGGGCTGTTAGTGTATTTATTCAGTATTTACAAAGTTATTCAGTAAAATTGTGTCTAAGGTTCCAGATCTCCGCTAAAATGTTAGTGGTAAGTGAAAGATTTACTTGTTTTTGTCAGGTCAGGAAAGCGAGAGAATCTATCTTAACACAAACAATATAGTGCATAGGGGAGATTTTCTCTGGAATCCCCGTAGTCCCATACTTTACCACGTACGTCGTGGTGTATTCAACTGGGTTCCTGGAAGTCACAGGAAGACACCAGATGATCTATGTGCGAGTATATGAATGCGGGGATACGAATTGAGGGGAATCAATTCGCCAACTTACGGCTCACTGAGCATTCCGCTGAAGGGATTATTATGCCAAAACACCTAACTTATTCTGACTGCAGTTAAATAAATCTAGGGATTTTATTTGCATAAACTTCCCTCGGTCCAGATGTCGACGTCGCTGGTAGCCCGCAGATACGTAGGGGTCCGCCTTTGTCACCCAAGAGTTTACTGATTGTTCTAATCTTTATAAAATGTTCAATCCTGGACGCCCGGAGTCTGAATTAATATTAAATAGGTAGGTCGCCGCGACCTCCACAAAACAACCAAACTATATTTTTTCCCGAAACTCAGTGGCGATCCCGCGGCCGTGCGCGCGGTCCGGAGCAGATATCGAACCAAAAAAGGAAGAAAATTAAAATGTATCTAGTCTACCTGCGGTGGATGACAGCACTGCCTTGGAAATGCATTAACAACAGGATTCGCGGCCGCGCGAATATGAACACTATACGCCTAGAGATAGGGTTCAACCCGATTGCATAGTTAAACGAACAGTGCACGTAAACGAAAATTATTTATGTATATAAGCATCTTCATCGTTCTTGAGTGAACACAATATATGTACACACACACTATCATTTATTACACACAATTTCAGAATCGCGATTTCAACCTATTGTTACAAATTGCTTTCCAATGTACTTGTGACTAAAATAAACACAATTTGGTTAATATAATTATAAATAAATATATAGCTGATATCAAAACTTAATGTGATACTCTTCTCAGTGATATAAATCTTTGCAACAATTCGGAACTTACTGGTTGTGTGTAATTAACCCTGCCCTCGAGCAAGGTTATCGTGACAAAAGGGCAACTGGTTACCGTGAAGTCACTGGTGATGCTGCGCTTGTTACTGGTTGAGGGGATGAATCTTAACATTACTTCACAATCTCACAAAATAATAATAATAATGATGACACAAATGATCGCTCAATTTTGGTTTTTCAGAATTGAGCTTGACAATTATCGGATTGTAGCTAATTTCAGTACTTTCTTTTCCTATATTTACAAGTTCTTGTAAAATACAGGGACAATATATTCCTAATATCAAAATAAAATGTAAAAATATGTATATCAAACTTAAATATTTCACGATTTCAAAATACATGAAAGGATTGAATTTAAACAATTTTGTCTACTTCAAAACCATCACCTACAGCAACAAATATTTGTCATCTGGAGCAGCAAATATAAATACTTTAACATCCTTTGTAGTAAGAACTTTTCGATTTCATACTACAAATTCACGTATTTTCTTTTAAATATAAAAAGCTTACAGCGTGGTGTCGTTTTCATGAGAGCTTTTTAACATAAAATACAATTACCATAAGGCACTTTGCTTATATTTCTAAGCATTTTATCTCTCAGTTTTTTATTTGAGTAAAAAGTAAAATATTTTCAGTAAAAGGCACGAAATTTAAGCTTTTATACAGTATACATCTTTATAGTCTTTATATAAGTGGATAAGGCATTAGTCGAGGTTTTCAGTAACTGCTTCACTATGATTCATCATCATCAACTGGAAGACGCCCACTGTTGAACAAAGGCCATCCCCATAGAACGCCACAAAGAACGGCTATTAGTATAGTATTCCTATTAGTGGAGCGTACTATCTGTACTGTTTTAATAAATGGAATCGCAGCCCCATCGAACACAACCTACGTTAATAAGTTCCAGTCAATTCTACTTATCTCGGGTTTCCCCGCTAGTCTAGTTAACCAGCCGGATGAAATACTCAGGGTTTGTGTAGATTATAGAGCAACTCGCCTACACTGCACAATCGTATGTGTTCTATATATTTACCCGATATGTATATCCGCCATAGACTCGATTACAGAAAAGAGTTGTTCCACATTGGCTGAAAACGTACAGTATCCCGGAGTAAGACACCTATATGCCGTATCATGAATGGTCTCAACGCATTCCTTAACGCATATCCTAATATTGTCATTTTTTGTGATAAGTTGCCTTATATTATCAATTTTGGGAACTTAATACAATATGAACCTATTTGACATAATTATGTGTGATTGTGATATGATAATTTAATATTCTAATTTATAAATGTAATATTTATATTGTACCCCCTTGACATTTTGAATTTATTTTATTAATTATTTATAAGTATCATGAGTTTTGGCTTTGTTTTGATATTAAGTGTAATTGCATTGTAAGCGTTATAAAAAAATAAAACTCTAAATCCCATTTTTCTGATCGACCTTTACCTTCTACCTTAATTAACGAATTATTTTTGGCGTTAAATGGTTCCAACTTCTTTATTAAGATGCATTTATATCAATTTTATAATTCGCTAGAGTAGGATAAATCCAAGAAATTAACTGTAATAAATTTAAAAATTTCCAAAGACATTTTTACTTCAATGAATAATCGCCTTTTGTATCGATTATCTTCTAGCCTTCTAGCACAACGTACCATGACCAATTTATTATTGAATATACATAAAGTAGAGTTTTTTTTTATCCTCTGGGGTGCCGGGTTAGAATTGCTCCTCCCCATATCATCCCGTGGGCGTCGCAAGAGCCTACTAAGGGAAAAATACTAGAAGGTGGGCAGTGGTGCCTTCTAAAGAACTGCTAGCCTACACTGCGATCCCCAAGACGCCTGCCAAGCTTGAGGATACTGGCAAATACCCCCTTGATAGGGGAGGATTGTTCAGCAGTGGACGATCCGGCTGTTACAGCACAGGGTTACTTATCAATGACATTATAATCGGAGAGAAAACATAGCAAGAACACTTAGAAAGTCGTGAAGCGGTAATCAAACGTTTACTTTCGAACGAACTGCGCCTTAAAGAAAGCAAATGTGTCTATATAGCGAAAGAAGTCACTTAGGTTACGTTTTATCAAGAGCTGGTAATAAATTGGACCCAACAAAAACAGAAGCTATTGAAATAATTCCGAGGCCACGCCATGTTACAGGACTAAGATTTTTCCTAGATTTACAAAATGTCTTTGTTAAATTTGAAACTTAATCCAACGTCTAGTGCCACTTTTGAACTTGCTTAAAAGAGGACTGGGTGGTTGGTTTCTGTTGATTTTTTTATTGCTGATAGGTAAGCCTTTGACCATAATCTCACCTGATGGTAAGTGATGATGTGGTCGAAGGTGTTAACATGAACCTAGAATTATTGGCTCTCAAGGACAGCTGCAGGAACACACCGTAAGGTTTTCGTCGACAGATTTTCTACTGAGGGTGGACGCACCGGATGCTATATATGCCGAGAATTATAGAGATACTAACGGTTTATGGTCAGTGCGCAAAATAAAACATCTTCCATAGAGATGTTGATGAAATTCCATCTAACAAAATATTATAGCTCAAGCTAATGCTAAGGGCTAAGCTAAGGGCTAAGCTCCTCTCCGTTAGGACCACCCCGCTGAGAAATTAAGCTTCCAATACCGGTCGGGCCAGCATCACATGTTATAAAAGAATTTATTTTTGCCATTGTGTGCTAGCGCCCGCGCACTTGTCAAAACTTGTATACTTTTGAAAGTATTACGCAGTAATGTCTCAGTGGCATTGATTATGGATTGCCGCGCAGCAGGTCCAGGTTGGAATCCTGCCGCGGTCTTGAGCTTATTTATTTATTTATTTATTTATTTAAAACGAAACACCAACAGTATATATATTACAAAATTCTAAAATACATGATAACCAATTTGATTCTGATATATATACCCCTTATGGGTGTTTACAACATTCTTAAAAAAGGTAGAACATTATTCTTGCTGAGCAACAAATTTTGTCAACAAGAAAATTTTATTTTTTTAATTTGTAATTACTAATAAGTTTTATACGAAGAAAATAATAACGGTATCTATAAATTAATAATTATACTTTAAAACTTTAAAATATACTTAAAATACTTATAAGACCAAAAATGGCAGAACATCATCTATCTAAATATTTTACTAATTTGTTCTTAAAGATGTTTAAAGAGTCGTGAAAGATATCAAGATCTTCCACGGAGGCATTTATTTCATTATAACTACGGCACATTCTAGGTATTGGGGAGTTACGAGCTAAGTTCGTTTTGGCATGAGGAATGTGAAAGATTTTAGAGATTTTACCACGTGGGTAATTGCCAGGAACTTTCAATGAAATGTCTTTCAAGATTATGGGACAGTCGGTTTGGTTGTGAATTTGTTTATACAGAAATGAGAGATCTCTAATTTTTCTTCGGTTGCGTAATTTATCTATTTTGAAAAAGTAACAGCGGTAAGAATATGGACTTCTGTGCGAAATTCCTTGGCACGAAAAAGCCAAGGATCTAGTGAAGGCTCTCTGGATGCTCTCAACACGCTGCGAGTGCACAGAGTAGAAGGGGCTCCACACGACGCTCGAAAATTCCAGACAACTACGAACCATAGAGCTGTACAGTAATATTTTAGTGTGCAACTTAAATTTCTTAGAATTACGCCTTATGAAACCTAGCTGTCGTGCTGCTTTTTTTACTATTGAGTCAATATGAGATCTAAATGATAATTGGCTGTCTATTAACACTCCCAAATCACGGATTTCCTGCACCTCCTGTAGCATTTCATCATTAAGCGCATAGGTTGAATTTATGGGTCTTTTTTTGCGTGTATATTTTATGTAGAAACATTTTTTTACATTAAGATGCATTTGGTTAATATCACACCATTCACTAATATTATTTATGTCACTTTGTATAAGATTAATATCACTGTCGCTGTTTACTGTTTTATAAATTTTTAGGTCATCCGCGAATAATTTATATTTGCAATGTTTTATACAACGGGTAATATCATTTATAAAGATAGAAAAAAGGATTGGACCTAGGTGGGAACCCTGGGGAACTCCAGACTCCGCCAAATATTTCACTGATTCGAATCCATTAGCCATAACAACTAGTTCTCTTTTTGTAAGATATGACCAAAACCACTTTAAGAATGACCCATAAAATCCCATACGCTCCAACATTTTAATAAGTAAAACATGACTAACTTTATCAAATTCACTGCTGAAGTCTGTATAAACTGAGTCTATTTGACCACCCTTGTCTACATCTTGAGTAAGATCAGTAATAAACTCTACAAGATTTGTTTCCACAGAGCGACCTTTTTTAAAACCGTGCTGATGTTGCGATAGGAAGCGAGAAGAATATTGAGATACTATCGGACACAGGAGTGCTTCAAATAATTTGGAAAAACAAGATAAAATTGAAATAGGTCTATAATTCTGTACGTCATCAATATTGCCTTTTTTGTGGATGGGTATGATTTTCGTCTTTTTCCATTCATCAGGAAATTCCCCCAAAGATAAAGAACGGTTAAATATCAGGGAAAGAGGAAGTGCTAGTGCAGAGCCGCAACGCTTGACTAGCAGAGGTGGGATATCATCAGGACCCGGTCCTTTTTGAGCATCTAATTGTTTAATTTTTTTAAAGATTTCGCGTTCAGTGAAGCTTACCCTGCTTATGCAGTTGTATTGTAGATTATACTCAAATGCACTTTCACTAGAATCCACAGGCGGGTTTGAAGTAAATGCGTTAGAAAAATTCTTTGCCAATAAATTTGCTATATCTTTCCCTGTACTAGCTACGTCGTCTCCTAAGTGCATTTCTGCAGGAAGTGACGACCTAGTCCTCCGCCTATCCCTGACATACCGCCAAAATACTTTCGGATTTTTCGCAATGCTATTTTCTGTGTTTTGTATATAATTTTTGTATAATGCATCAAATAACTTATGACAACGCTCCCTTAAAATATTAAATTCCATTAGGTCACGAGGGTTATTATATTTACGATATCTAGTCCGGATCTTTTCTTTTTCTGCGAGTAATTTGATCAATGCTATGTTAAACCAAGGAGGGAATGACTTTCTATTAAACTTGTGTTTGGGAACAAAATCTTCAATACATTTTCTAATTATAGTGTAAAAAGTAGAGATCATTTCATTTACTGTAGTACAGTCATTAAAAGCTTCACACCAATCTATACCTCTCAGGTACAACGAGATGCTGTCGAAATCAGCTTTGTAAAAATTCAATTCAATAGTCGTCTTAGGATGCAAAAATTCAAATTCTTTGTTCGGAATAGTAAGTAAAAACGGGGGATGTTTAACATCAAGTTTGCTTAAGTAGTCGGGGGGTGCCGTTAAAGAAATGTCAGTTATCGTACTTAGAGCAAGATCCAATATTCTGTCGTCTTCGTTACATATGCTATTAAACTGCTGTATATTGGATAATGAAATAAAGTCAACTAAGACATTTCCCAACGAGTTTCCATAATTTGATGGAGTTGTGAAATTATTGCATTTGGTCCATTTTATGAATGGTAGATTAAAATCTCCAAGCATCACAACTTCGTCTACCTGACCAATGAAATTATTAGCATTATCCAAAAAAGCATTTAACGTGTCTAGTTTTACAGGAGGGGGCAAGTAAACGGTACAAACAGCAACTTTTTTTATGGTCTTGCCTGTACGCAATTCTAATAGCACCCAAATATCTTCACAGCTAGATTCCCAGGCGTGTAAACGCGTAGATACATATTTACGTGAGACAGCTATCAGTACGCCACCACCATCTTTCTTTACATTAGGAGTGGAGTCGGAACATACTCGATCACGTCGATACACTTCGTACCGAGAGTCTATAATTTCGCTACTGTAAATGCTGGAATTTAACCAAGTTTCAGAAAATGCCAAAATATCGTAAGAATTTAGTAAAACGTTATTCAAAATATCGTTTGTTTTCGTTCTCATGCCACGAACGTTTTGATAATATATAGTAGCCATTTTTATATATTATAACACTAACAATGTACTAAATCAATGAAATATACACTTAATTTTTAAACGTAAAGAAGTTACTGTCCATGGTTCGTATTAAAATTGCGGCGCTAGTTTCGTCCTTCCTTGCGTAGATCCGGCCGTCACGAACCCAGACAAACTTGTATCTCAACTCCTTCGCCTTTTTCCTCGCAGTGGCGTGGATTGCCTTGTTGGTTGGACTCAAGTGTTCAGAAACAAAAACGGGAACACTATTTCCACCAATACCCAGGTGGGCCGAGCACAACTTGTCATGAGTGTTAGTTTTGTTAAACATCTGAACTGCTGCGAGTAGATTGTCGCGCATAAGTCGGGTCCGCAGCTTAAGGATTATGGTGCGAGGTCTATCGCTTTCCTTATTCAACTTCGCCACTCTCGTTACGTGGACGATGTCATTCCCGGAAATAGAGCATTCTGTCTTCTTAGAAAGTTGTTCTATAATTTTGAGAACATTCTCTGACCGGCTTTCCGGTATACCATTTATCTCCACGTTACACTCGCGCTGGTGCTGCTCCATTTGGTTCAGACGACCGTTTAGACCTTTTTCCAGCTCTATAACCTTAGAAGTAAGCTCTTCATTACTTCGCTGGAGTTGGTCTATGACAGTAGATTTCTCTTCCAGACATTTTTTTAACTCTTCGTAGCCGGTATTAAAAAACAAGAGCGACTGTTCGAACGAAGAAACTTTTTCGGCAACGTTTTGCATCTCCTTCGTTAGGCCTCTCATTGCCTGAGATATCTCTTCTCGTATAATGGTTCGAATGTCTTTGTCGTTTCTATTTGTACCTTCGGAGTCAGGAACCTCGGAGGGAGCATCTCCCGAGGACGCGCGGCGCATTTTGGACTTAGAGGCGTTGCGCTTGGTGACGTTCTCAGAACAGCTCGGTGCCTGAGCGCCAGATCTCACAGGCGTGTTTGTGTTGTCTATTTTTGGCCGTCTGCTCGAGCAACCACAACAAGTCCAATTTGTCTTCTTTTCCAAGGAAAACGCATTAAAACGCTTCACGGTGATTTTGCAGCATTCTAAGTCGAATTTCACGTCACAACTTGAGCAAACCATAAACTCATTAGTTTTGATTTTATTATGGCATCCTCCGCAAACCGAAGACATCTTGTCGCCTTATAACAGTGGCACAGGGAACTTGTCACAGAATGCGTAATAGTAGTAGTCGGCACGTAGCAGAATATGTACCAGTATTCGAGCGAGCCACAGCTTAGCTGGCAGTAATCGTAGAATTCGCGTTCCGAGCCACAGCTTAGTTAGCAGTAATCGTAGGATTCACGTTTCGAGCAAAAAACACAAACACCCTCAGCTGATTACAAATTATGGGAAATATTTCTTGCAAAAAGCATTTCCTGATTAATTTAATGTCACAAATATGTCACTTGCACTATTCTTGACGGTGTTTAGCACTCTCCGTTACTTAAAAATCACTTTAAACATCAATTTGCTAATTATTTCGTCGCATAATAAGAATAACGTCTACCTTTGTGTAGAACCATGCTTCCAAGCTTCACCGCATGGTGAAAAAAATAAAGGGAATTTTACGGATGCCCACCTAGTTAGGGCATTCGCAAAATGCCCTTTGGCCACTGAGTTATAAACCGTTAGTATCTCTATTCTCAGCATATATAGCATCCGGTGCGTAAAGCTAGAGCACTGTAAATATATTTCGCAGAATATTTCAGTATTTTGTAATATTTCTACATTGAATGTGGCCAAGCTAATGTGTTTTTGTGAAAAAAAAAGCACATCTTGTTAATTAATTTTATGTATACAACAGTTTAATAAAAACCGTTGAATATTATATTAAATTAATTTATATATTATTCTTTTGTATTTAACCAACACCTTATTAAAATAAAGTACTTCATCATACAAAATAATAATCAAAAATATCAAATGACTACCATTAATGAACTTTATTTCCATGGACTAAGGTTCAGGTTAGAATATTTTGGACACAAGACAAGGCTGTTATCTAAATTTATCTAATTATTTTGAACTCTATACAACAGACGTAAGAGCTATGTTTCAGGTTCTTGGTGTTGAAAAACATGTGTTGGAGACCGGATTAGATATTTTGGGTCGACGCGCTAAATGAATTTGGTAACAGCTCGGCATAATGTAAAAACTCGTGTCGGCGGGATAGTAACTAGTACTAATACCATTTTCCCTTGTTTGACACGCTGAGCTTGTCCTGAAATTATGTGAAGCTTTTAACACAAAAATAAGCCTGTCCTTAAGTAGACCAAACAGGTTTGGTAGTATGTTGTAATACATTAGTAGATTTTCTATATATGGGCCTACGTAGGTGGTAGTCTTTGTATATCCCCGTGTGGTGGCAGACTAGAATGTCTCAATCTCTTCACGTGGGAGTCAAGGTGATTTTTTTTTTTTATGCCTGATAGTTTAGCCTTTGACCACTATCTCACCTGATGGTAAGTGATGATGTGGTCGAAGATGTTGTTCAGGCTAACCTAGATTTACTGGCTCTCAAGGACAGCTGTCGGAACACATCGTTAGGTGCTTGGTGACAGATTTTCTACTTGTGGGTGGTAGCTAGCCAGGCGGGCATTCGCAAACTGCCCTACCACCATGCGAATATGGGCTAAATAGCGTAAGGTGGGCGGGAACGCCTTCTGAGTAACTGTTAACTAACATGGCGATTCTCTAAATGTCTGCCAAGCGTAAAAATTACAGCAAACCCCCCTTTGATGGAGGACGTTGTGTTCAGTGAAGAATCTGGTTGATTAAGTGAAACATGAACATATGGTGGTAGTACATACTTAATTATTCTTTTATACATATAAAAACAGTCGTTCACAATTATTTTTACACATACAAATTTTTTAAGGACCTATTTTTTAATATTTTGTAACAAAATTAATATTTATTATTGCAAATACATGAATGACGGACCCCGACAACATGGGAATAGGTTTTTATACAAAACTAATAATGTCAGATATACTTACGTGTAAGGTACATATTTACGATTTGTTTATGTAAGTACAAATCGTAAATATGTACCTCTATGAACGTAATATTTAAAATAAATATGGTATTATCATATTTAATTAACAAACAAGTTCATGATAAGTCTATTCATTTTTGATTTAGGAACTGACAAAGAATCATGAAATATGTTTATGCCATCCAGAAATTTATTATTTGTAACATATAAATGAAGGTCTGAAAAAGGTATATTTCGCATTAAATTAAGTGATATGAAAACTATATCAAGAACATAGGACTTTATATAAATATTTTCCAAAAGAACAGCTGGGTTAATGTAGTTATTTACAATTTTATATAAAAATACACTGTTTATCAAATATAATATCGATCAAAGGCGTTATTTTGTTTGGTCCTTTCTTTAATGCCAATTTGTACCCTATATTCCAATTTTACTGTTAATTCATTTTTCTACTCGAAGCGAAATGTGATTAGGTATTTTGATTCAAATAACGGAGACTAAAACTGGATTTTATTGGAATTTTAGTCACGTTTGAGTTTATGCCAGCTTACTGGCATAGTAACATTTAAAAAGTTCTAAAACAGGTCGTTTTTAGCATAAAATAGGTTCTGGAAGAACTTTAGGGTACCAATTTTTATTTCTATAGTATTTAAAGTCACAAATATGTGGATGTAAAATTTTAATATGAGTCTAGTTTTTGCGTAAAGACCTCATAAATTAAATGATTTTGATCACAACCCTAGATCTATTGTCAAAACGATAATATGTACAAGCCTCGCAGTTGTCGCAAATATTACGCTTTACTACCTTAGAGGTTAAAAATTAAAAAAAATACCTAAAAGTTCTGGCTCGGCCTTTTCTAGTAGAGTACTGCAACTAATTAGTGTGTATATTCATATTTTATTATTATTTAATTATCTGGCTAACATGTCATGCGCCTGATAGTACCTATGTATAACTATTATTCATTATAGTTGCAGTGCAGTGTCACCGTTATAATTTTTCTTAACACTGCATGGCCCTCGCCACGCAAATTTGTTTCTTATGTCTTGTTTCGCCCACTAATTTCACTTGCTATGCCCTTTAAGACAAAAGACTTCCCCATTCTATAACTGAACCTCCAGGCATACTCAGACTATAGGCGCAACCGGTATATGGTTGATATTTCATTTACCCGAACGCGATTTGCGTCTTCGTTCATCATGTGAACCGCCAGGGAATGGAACACCCTGCCTGAGTCTGTGTTTCCGGTTAGGTAAGTACAATATGGGGGGTCTTCAAAACGCGAATGAATAGATACCTTCTGGGTAAGCGCACTCCTCCATCGACCGCATCATCACTTAACATCAGTATAAAAATAAACGGTCAAATGCGTGTCGAGCCACGCACAATGTAGGTTTCCGTAGAAGCCCGTTATCATAATATAGAACGATGCTGTAGTTCTTTATTCTCCTCCACTTTAATCTAAATCTAAGAAATAAGAGTACGATTGACGCCAAATTTTTATTTCAATTGTACTTAATTAGAAAATTAAATTAAATTCGTTTGTGAATTCTTAAGGTAGATAATCGAATGAAAACGTAACGATAGCGCGATTCAGAATCCATTGGTACATTGTAAGAATTTGAATGTCATTTAATTTATTTGTTGTAGCATAAATAATTATTCTATTATAAAATAGTTGATATTATATATGAAAGAAAAATAAAAAGTATACACCGATATATACAAGTAAGCTTATAAATGGGCTATTATACTCGTACTATATAACTAGTCTGGCCATAAATACTGTAACATAAAACCTTTTCAGCTCTAGAATTATTTAGAATTTGGAACGCGTTTATTACTTTAAAATTTGCTTTCGATTTCACGCCATTTCATATATTATTTCGTGTTCATTATGAAATGAAGTGTTAAAGAAAATAGGATAGCAGTATTCGCCTTGTGCAAAGTAGGTATTGAGCCGTCGCGTCGGTCATATTCCAGACACTTCAAAAGCTTGGTATCAGCCGTAGGTATGTTCGTATATCGTAATATCAACAGATACAACAACACTTCCTCGGTCGAAGACCATAAAAGATCAGGGCAGCCGCGTGTCTTAGAACTACAAATTAATGCTGTTAAAGCCAGAATTGGTCGAAATCCCATTAGGAAGTAAAAATATTATGATAACTCAACAATAATCTTATGTAATGCATAAAAAAGTTGTCACTAAAAGTAAATACAAGCGTAGACCATGTGATGAAAATAAAGCTGTGTATGTTAAATCTCGCAATCGCTGCAATATGGTGTGTAGGGATGCTTTACGCCACCATGTTCACAAATCTGTCGCTAAAGAGGACCCTGCCAAAGTATGGAAATTTCTCAGGTCATTGGGAATAGGTAAATCACGACAAGAATCTATTCCAAATGATATAAATATCAATTCTCTAAACCAACATTTCTCTTCGTTGTCTGATATTAACATCTCAGACAAAAACAATACCTTACGTTACCTTTCAACTTTACCGACTCCCGACCACTCGCCATTTATTTTTAATCAACTGTCCGCTTGCGATGTTAAGAAGAGCGTAATTTCAATCACTTCTAATGCTGTTGGTGTTGACGGCATAAGTCGTAGCATGGTTATGCCCATACTAGATGTTATATTTCCTGTTCTCTGTCACATTTTTAATAACTCTGTAGTACTCTAGTAACAGACTTTTAAACCCTTTTCAATCTGGCTTTCGACCTGGGCATAGCACAGTAACTACTCTCATAAAAATTACTGATGATATCCGTCTTGGAATGGACAATGGCGAAGTTACTGTATTAACTCTTTTAGATTTTAGCAACGCATTTAACACTGTGAATTTTGACATTCTTCTTGCTCTCCTTAGCTCAATTAACATTTCTCCAACGGCAGTTGATTGGTTTCGCAGTTATCTGTACGGGCGCAGGCAGCGTGTTCGCCTTGAAGATGAATACTCTTCCTGGTGTAGCACGACCGCAGGCGTCCCGCAAGGTGGCGTCTTATCTCCTTTATTGTTCGCTTTATTTACTAATTCGATTTCTCACAACCTCACTTCTTCCTACCACCTATATGCAGACGATCTACAGATTTATTCTAAGGCTCCAGTGAATAAACTACCTGAAGCCATTCAGATTGTTAATGCTGATCTTGATCGCATAGCTAAATGGAGCAATTCTTTTGGGTTACAAGTAAATCCCATTAAGACACAAACAATAGTTATTGGTAGCTCAAGATTAATGTCAACAATAGATTTGGTATTACTTCCTCAAGTTTTCTTTGGTGGTATTGCTATTCCCTTTAGTAGCTCTGTAAAGAATCTTGGAATAACAATGGATCGCTATATGAGGTGGGATCAACAGTTACAAATTACCAGTCGCAAGCTATTTGCCGCAGCAGGATCCTTAAAAAGGTTGCGCAACTTTCTTCCAACAGCCACTAAAATTGCATTAGCTCAATCTCTATTACTTCCAATTCTTGACTTCGCTGATGCCTGCTATCTCGATCTCACGGAGGAACAGCTAGATAAACTTGAGCGTCTTCAAAATTTTTGTATTAGATTCATATTTGGTTTACGCAAATATGATCACGTCTCTCAGTTTCGTTCTAAGCTCAATTGGCTGACAATACGTTTTCGCCGGAATGCTCATATTCTTAGTCTCCTTTACAATATATTGTTTAATCCTACATCCCCGCGCTATCTCAAGGAACGTTTTGATTTCCTTCACTGTTCTTCATACACTTTAAGGTCATCAGAAAATCTTACACTTGAAATCCATCCTCATACTAGTTCGTTCTATAGCAAATCTTTCACCATTCAGGCTGCTCGCTTGTGGAATTCTCTTCCTGTATCTATCAGACAAGCACCGACTCTCAGAATGTTCAAGGATCAAGTTAAAAAGTTTTATTTGTCCAATTAATTTTGCACTACATTTTTGTCAATGTCTAGGCTTTGTATGGGATAATATTATGATATGTATGTGTATCTTTATATAATTTATTTATTTATATATATATACGTATATATGTATATATATATATATATATATATATATATCTATATATACATATATACGTATATATATTATATATATATATATATCATTATCTATTTATGTATGTTGATATGTGTATATATTTATGTATATATTTATTTATGCGTATAAATATTATGTATTTATTTATTTTAAAAACTTACATCCTATTTTTATACATTTGTTTAGAAACTATAGTAAAATTCGTTTTATTTTAAAATATTTTTATGAATTTGTACTTTTTTCATTGTTAATTGTTAGACAACACCCGCCCCGACTGTTTTGTTTATTCAACTCCATCCTAAGGTTGCCTGGTAGAGATCACTTTTAGTGATAAGGCCGCCCATTGTAACACTATGTTATTATTATTTAATTAAATGTTATGATGTAAACTTTAATATTTTATATGTGGTGTAACAATAAAGAGTTTTCTATCTATCTATCTATCTATCTATAATCTTATTGCGAGAAATGAAGATTCCCGCTAGGAAAATGACGCATATTATAAAACAAGACCTGAAGCTCGGTGCTTATCGTCGATATAAGCAGTACATGCCCTAAATCAATCTTTAAAATTAAGAGTGCCTTCCGCTGCGATACGCAAGTGAAGGGCACAGAAATATTCTCTTTAACGATTAAAAATATTACACTATTGAAAAGCAGTACTATCAGCAAATTGATGATGTGTGAAATGAAGTGATCGATGACCTTGGTACGAAAGGTACAGTCAGCAAACACTTCTAGTGGACGGCAAAGATGAGGTCCAAAAAGTATTTTATACCTATATAAGTCGAATTTTGTACTGTCATATCTATACTAATGGAAATAGTAGACCCGAGAAAGGACAAAGGATAGTTTTTATCCAACTGCGTAAAAAGAGGTTAATGGTTTTGCGCGATAACCGCAATACGCGCAGGTGGAGCCGCGGCTGGAAAGCTACTCTATTATGTATAGAACATAGTGATAGTTTTAAGATTTTTATTTTAGATTAAGTTTTGAATGCCAGTCTTTACCCCTTATAAACAACCAACTACTTTATCCTAGTAGGATTTATTCTATAGATTTTATATTTGGTACAAAATTATCCAACACCCAAGTTCAACGACTATTACTGCTAAACTAATAAAGTTATGTCAACCGCTATACTTTTCCTTTAAAGTTCATAAAACGCACTATCAGCTTGAATTTTTTCAGATTTTTCAAGCCAGCAGTTTAGCTTTAAAAATTTGCACTTTAAAGTGTAATATTTTACCACTTTGTCGGCATAATTGATTTACATATCCATACGAAATTACAGTTTCCTAATACTAACGGTCTCTTAGCAAAACCTCGGACAGACAGACGGACATGACGAAACTATAAGGATTCCATGTCAGGACTACGGAACCCTAAAAAGGCAACACAAAGTGTTTGCGCACTACTGCTTCGAGACAAAATGTCTAACACTGCGGTGGTAACTAAAACAGATTCTCGCAAAATGGCCGACCACTTTTTAAAACACATACATATATCTCGGTATAATTACCATGGAAACTGTTTCGATCAATTGTTTGTTTTTAATTAATACGCGAAAGTTTCAGCGTGGTAATTTTAGACTCACAACAACAAGAAAACTCAAAACCAACCTTACATAATTTAAACGGCGCGTGTAACCCATATTTACATACGAAGCTTCTCCGATTGAGCATGAGCAAAAATGCTTATTTAAGTATGTCGTAAATCTGTTCCGATGCCGAATTTTCATTTGTTCTCCTCTACAGGTCACATTTTTCAACTCATTCTCGTGTTATTTTGGAAATTTTTAACTCGGTAGAATAATGGGGGTTTGAAACTTAAAAAAACATTATGCAGACGCGAGTTCTTCAGCTTACTATCATTATTTAATTAAACGAATAGCTAAGTTTGTTCGTCATATTGAGTTATAAACTATGCTAACCGCAATACAGAAAGCCGTATTGTGTTTAGCATTTAAGTTACATCGTTATTTAGTACATTATTTAAGAGTGTCTACAAATCATTCATTTAATACATGGCTCTGATTTTCTTACTGAGTTAACATCCGATGAAGCAATTACTGGTTTTATAATACAATGTGTAAACTATTATATTTCTAAAGTGGTGTAACAATAAAGAGTTTTCTATCTATCTATCTACAATATATAAGTGAGATTTAACCGAATATTTCGACCAGACTTACAGAACATTGGAGTGTGAGAAACATGGATATATACGTAAGGTAGATATATAGGGAAGTATATGGGTACGTATTTATGTAGAATAAGCTCTAATACGACATAAACGTAATACAATTTAAGTTTTTTGAAAATGAATGCTAACTTAATACAAATTGTATTAATAAAATCTAATTAAATCCAAAAATAGTACCGACCAAGCCTCTGCAAAGTTAAAAAGTTATATAAAATTGCTTAGAATAGCTAATATATTCAATGTCATAAAAAAATATTAGATAATATATAAATTCTGATACTATATAAACAATGCGATGTCTGATTGTGAACTGGTGCGCGGTTTATGAATTGTGCCATGAATGCATAAATGCGTGAAAGTGCCATGAATGCATATACGATGATTGCGTCATGAAAAAGGCGTATTTTCGTACTACTATCAACACACTTGATTCGATATTTGTTGTTCACGCGTTATTCTCAAGAAAATTAATTTCCTACGATTTAATCCGAATGATTGAGAACATGAAAACTCGCAGGAGCTCTGGAAACGATTGCGAAATACTACGATGAAAATAGCCTTAGGCCAAATCCGTCCAAAACCCAATCTTGTGCATTCCATCTCCGAAACCGTCAAGCTGAGCGTCCACTCAATATATCCTGGCGAGATGTTGACATCGAGCACTGCAAAAACCCAAGGACATCTGGCCTAGCACTCTGCTTTTCAGCTGGAGAATATGCGTGCCCAGTGTGGCACCGATCCTCCCATGCCAAAGAAGTAGATGTTGCCCTCAATGAAACATGTAGGAAAATTACCGGCTGGCTTAAATCCACTCCTCTTAACATGCTGTACCCCATAGCAGGAATAGCACCACCTACAGTGCGCCGTAACATAATTTGCTCTACGGAGAAACTAATGTAGTTGTGGCACTACGCAGGACATGCTTCACATGCTGTCCTGCCCCAATTGTCCCAATGTTTGCACTTTGGGTGACCTTTACGAGGCCACCACCCTTGCGGTGGCTACAGCCCAGTACTGGCAGCCATCCATCTAAATCGTGAATCGTCGACACGAAGAAGAAGATCCGAATGATTGTCGTGTCTGAATTTATCGATCTCAAGTAGGTACAGAATTTGTGTATCATTTTAACTATTAATTGATTGAAACCGATTCAGCAAATAATATCTTCAACAGATCAAAAGATACAATGTATACAGAATGATCACTTTGCAAGAGCGCGGTGGCTTTGATCTAAATTACTATTATACGAAATGAGTTTTCGTACAATCGGGCTGAAATCCCGAACAGGTAAAAGCAAACAGTTCCAAAAATACCGCCTTTAAAGATTACTGTCCCTTTCATATTGTGATCAAAAGAACGGTTTACAATTGAAGTAAACCATTTCGTTAGTGAAGTATTAAGAAATAAAAATTATTAAGGATAATGTTTCATAGGGAATAGGGAAACAAAGAGAGAGTATATTAAAACATATAAGTTGTTGCTGCGAATATTTAATAATAGACTTGTTATATTAATGGACTTACGGAAGTGAGAAAATCAGAACTATTTCATATTCTTCCGATTAATCGCATCCTTTTATTTCATATAATATACTAGCGGCCCGCCCCGGCTTTGCACGGGTATTGGCGACTATAAATTGAGATGTTAGCTATCCTATCTTTCAATTTGCGTCAAATTGCAGACAGTGTGCAAATCAAATTTAAAATCGATTCAGTAGTTTAGGAGTCCATCGCGGACAGTAGTTAAATATTGGGAATTCTGCCCCACTCCATTCGTGTTCGGTCCATCGCCAGCCCTTGCTGGCGATAGTCCTCCACTCACTTCGTAGGCAGATTCCCAATATTTATTTTGTTAAAACATTATAACTTATTACACCTTGGTTCGAAATGATGTCTGTTTTTCGTATGTGATGTAAAGCTAAATTTTAACAATAACTGAGGGCTTATGTCGAGCCTTGAGCATAGCGAATCTTCTGTACACTCCAAAGTCTTGCTAAAATTCAGTTGACATAACACATTTCATACGTAAAAATATCTATACCATAGTTTTAGGTCTGCCTATAGCACAAGATTTTTTAACAATGACTAAGGGCTTCTGTCGGGCCTCAAGTGTAGCGAATCTTGTGTATACTCCAAAGCATTGTTTAAATGAATCAAACAATAACTGAGGGCTTATGTCGAGCCTTGAGCATAGCGAATCTCGTGTACACTCCAAAGTCTTGTTAAAATTAGGTTAACATAATACATCTCATAAGTAAATATATCTATACCATGGTTTACCACATGATTAAAATTTCGTTTTAACAATGACTAAGGGCTTCTGTCGAGCCTCAAGTGTAGCGAATCTCGTGTACACTCCAAAGTATTGTTAAAATTTATATATTCGTTTCATAACTGTTGGGACATAAAAATCTTTAAAATCGTTATCCGTGTCATCTATACAATGTGATGTAAGTTTGACCTACCAATATTATTTACAAATAACTTTATATTATTAATTTTACGTAACTTAACTGGTTCACCCAAAATCCAATCACGAAATGAATATCTTCTACAGTACTATAACTACTTTATATTAAATGTGGCATCAAATATCGATTCCCACAGTTACCTGATATTTACACAGACTTCTTACTTATTCTGTGTACTTACGCTGCACTTCATAAAGTTGCCTACTTTGCAATCTACAGCTAATGGTTTGTTTATACTGCTTAACTAAATTCAAAAGTATTGACTTGATTTTGAGGGGTTTCTTAAAGTTATGGATACAATTTCACTTTTTGATCTTAAATGTATTTTTTTTTTATTTTAATAATTTATTAGTGAATATAGGCTATCCTTCTATTTACGTCAAAAATGCTAGGTATAAAGTGGTGAACATAATAAACCAAGTATAGAACTATCTTTAAGGTATCGCTGTTAGTACAATTGTTAGGTGCTTGGAAACCAATTTTCTCCTTGAGGACATAGCTTGTAAGCAACTATTTTGTAAATGATCTACCACTTAATCGCATCGTGTGCACGAACCATAAAGTTTTTAGTACAGTCAGGGACAAAATACAAAGTCACATATACCGATGGCATAGTGGTTGCATATGTTCATGTATTAAGTTTGATCCCGCGCGTTGTTAAAATTTTTGCTCATGCGCTTAGCATGCGTTACTGAAAAAATCTAAATGTTAAAATAATGATTGTATATTCAATATATGTTCCAATAGGTTATATAAAAGTATTTTTGTCAACGAACATTTGATAAACTAATTACTTATTTAAGTACTTTAAAACAGCATAAGCTATTCTAATTCCAACAAAATAATAAATTTGTACGAAAGGATTTCCAACTGCAAAAATGTGTTCCATATACTGATGGTGTAGCGTTTGCATATGTCTTGCAGTTAGTTTGATTGTCCAACATACAGCTGGTCTAAATAGGACAGATGAAGGTATATTTGTCTGTGGTATTTTTAAGAAGTACCTACATAAGCACCTACCTCAGTTTTAATATAATTTAAGAAACATATGAGTAAGCTACTGTTATTCCCAAGAAATAATAAACTGGTAGAAGTATTCTAAATAACCAAAATGACTTGCATAGTTTAGCTTATCGCATTATTATGTAAATAAAAGATAAAGTTTTTGTGTACGTGTGAACCTACAAGTATGTTTTTTCTTCACGTTGTAACATTTGAAACAATTTGAATGACATACACAAAGAGTTTCTTTAGCTCCTCGAGTAGCACATATAATAGGTTGACCTGATTTCACGCGGGCGAAACCGCGGACGGAAGCAAGTAAAAAATTAAAAGAAGTCTTTTGTTCGCAAGTGTACTTATTCTTTGCTGTCTTCAGCAGTAGTCATGTTTCAACAAGTATGTACGAGTTCTTTGCTTTCGTCAGCAGTTATCATGTTACAACGCGTGTAGTAGCTAGGGCTGTCAACCATAATGTTAAAATAATATAGGCATTTTAAATTATTTTGATGAAGAACCTTTGCTGTTTTATATAAATAAAGTCTACAAAATACTGTTTTCATCATCATTGGCACAAAAGTTATAATAAAAGTTATTTTATTTTCTGCCTTGAGTACTCGTTTTCACATGCGTAACATTAGGGTAATAAGTATCCAAGGTGTAAGTCGATGGTTCTGTCATTACCAAATTTCATACAAATTAGAGGTTTTTCTTAGATAATATATAATACCACAATACTCTTCCCTTTTTGTTGGTTTAAATGAATACTTCACATTTAAGATCTAATAGGTCAGCCTTTGACCAGTATCTCACCTGTTGGTGAGTGATGACGGTGTGGTTGAAGGTGGTAAACAAGCTAAAACTGAAATAGGAACTCTTTAATTATTTCATAGGTATTTTATTTCTTGTACAAACCGTTGGCAACCCTTGTAGCGTGATATATCTAATTACCTTATTCTGCTATTTTTGCATCTTTAGTGTATAACGTACTAAAGAACAAAATGTAACATGTGCATCATACATTATTTGGAAAATCAATCCTGGATGATATGATAGTTAAGCGTATTATAGACTGATTGCTGATATTGCTGACATGTTTTTTTATTTGCTTTAAAACCTCGGTTTTTTGTCATAAATTTTATATCGATATTAATTTCCACATCAGTGACAAGTTTACTCTGCTGGTTCCTGCTCCGATAAAATGTTAGTAAGTAATATTAAATAATTTTTCCCAACATCATATTCACTCGATTATTTTTCTTGAAATTATTAATTGAAAAATGTGCTCTCCAATCTCCTACATGTTAATGTTATGTAAATTTAGGTATGTGACAAGCCCAGTGCAGCACCGCACAGCATGAAGCTCTGTAATTTTTATGAAGCTGGCAAGAGCAAGAAATATGATGTTTATCATTAGGCTAATAACTTATAATAACTGGTGATAAAAATTTGGTTGTGTAACTAATTAATCCAGGTATTAAATTGTTACTTAAATTTACAGGTCTGACTCCGAATATGAATCCGCGACCAGTGTAGTACCCACCGTTGCGGCGCCGAAAAGGAAAAAAGCCTGCAAGCCGAAGAGTAACCCAGCACACGAAAGGTAAATATTTTGAAATAAGTGTGTTCAATAGGTTGGTAGGAATATTCTCTAAAAACATTATGACTTAGATACACAAATTATTTGTCTTATTGATTAAAACTACTCATTGAATTATAGTAAATTAATAAGTAAAACATTTTTGTGTAAAACTTCATACTAGGTACTTTACATAAAATTGCTATGTTCTTCAAATTTATACTTGTGAAATTATATTTTTTGTTACCCAATCAGTAATATTTTTATTTTGTAGAATCGTTACAAATTATTTTTTCAATTCTTCGAGAGCCATTATAAGCTGTATCTTAAGTTTTCTTTTTTTTGTCTGCAGTACAAAACCAAAGACAAATCTATTTAAGATCCTAAGAGCTGAAGAAAAGTCGTCTGCAGCAGAATGCAGTTCTTCAACAACCTTCAAGCTAGAGTCATCATTTACTAGCCGGGTATCAACTGGGTCGGCGCGTCGTGCTGCTAATGTGAAGGGTTCGTACTTTGTGGAGCTCAAAGTATTCAACACAGACGACGCGCTGCGAGCTGATCCACGAGAACGGTACAAACAAGCATTGGCAAGTGTAAAGCTTCAATGTAACGAGCATACTCCAACCTGGGAAACACTGCAGGCTTTTATGGGGGAGGCTTACTCTCATTTCGAGAATAGTGAGCCCAAATTTTATTCAAATAAAGTAACTTTTAAATAATTAAGATACCATTAGATATTATTGCAAATACTAAATTGGTTTAGTCAGTGTATCTGATACGTTTTACTTTTATTGGGGAGGCTTATTCTATTATAAGAACTTTCAAATAAGTACATAATGTAAGATTAGATATATTAAAATAAATATTTAATTGGTATGGTCAGTATACCTAATACGTGTTATTAATAAAGAACTTATTTTACCTAATAATATGTCCAATGAAATAGGTAGTTAGGGTAATATCAACGTATTTTCTAATAGAATCGGTAATTAATGTTTCTGAAAATAATACATTGAAATTTTAAACCGTTATTTAAAAGTTAAAATTATAAAACCTTTAAGTTTTTATTTTTAGATTATCCCCTCAACTCCTAATATATATATATACATATACTTAACGAATTACTTTTGTTGTTATAATATTCAAATATGCTATAGTTACCATTACCAGGTAGGTACTAGATATATATTTATTAAGCGATTAGCGTTTGCTTACAAATAACTAAGTGGGTATATTAAGAGGTTTTGCATAATGCCGTTTTGCACAGCATGTAGCATACATATACGAAATAAATCATGGGTAGGTCATTTACGGAGTTATTCACACAAAGAAAAAAATAACGCTTGCGCTATTCCACTTAATATCGATGGCGTTCGAGTAATACAATCAGCATTTCGTAATCGCATCGTTACTTATTGTTTGGAAGCAACGACGGCAGCCACTAAGTCGTGTTTGGATTCGTTTTTTCTATCTTATCGCAATACACTCCAAACTCTTTTACAGAAATCTGTAGATGAGCATACAAGCTGCAAGGTAAATTTTGAGCTCTTTTCAATTTTTTTAAAGATTGCTGACAATAACGAAGTAATAAAATCTTTTGGAACCAAAAATAAAATTTTATATTCCAATTACGATTTTGAGACCCTTTTTACAACAACCATACAAACACTTAAGCACAAAATTGAAGAGTTTGAAACTCAAGACAGTGGTTGGAGTTTTTTAGGCAATGTACGTCTGGAAATAAACATTAATAAATACCAACCATTGGGTGGTTCTAGTTTCCTTGATTTGCCAAAACATATAAAAAATAAAAAAGCATGTGTTAATATAAAGAACAAAGATCAATGCTGCTTTTTGTGGGCCATAACAGCAGCTCTTTATCCAGCGTCTCATCACCCTGAGAGAGTATCTTCTTACCCACACTTTAGCACTGTTTTAAATATTTCAAATGTATCTTTCCCAATAAATTTTACCGATATAAAGATAATAGAAGACAATAATCCTACCCTACAGTTCATAATCTTTGGATTAAAAAACAAAAATATAGTGGGTCCTCTTTATAAATCACAGAAATCGAGCAATAATAACTCTAAAAAAACAATCTATTTACTTTTTATTGAGAAAGACAACACTATGCATTTTTGTCTAATCAAAGATTTGTCTCGTCTTGCCCGAAGTCAACTCACGTCACATCATGGCAAATTATATTTTTGTGACACTTGTTTGGTATTTTTCATTACATCTGAAGAACTTGATAATCATGTTTGCGGAGGTATAGTAACCGTTTTACCTGATAAAGGTTCAGTAATACAATTTAAAAATTTTGAGCGCAAACAAAATGTTCCTTTTGTTATATACGCTGATTTTGAGACCTTGTTAAAGCCTACAGATGATTTGTCTGACACATCTTGTACAACAACTTTGCATCGTCATATACCAGCGGCATTTGCATATTACGTTGTATGCAAGGAGGATAGTAGTTATAACCGTTTTCGTATCTATCGTAATCCAGATTGTGTGGATGTTTTTATTAAATGGATTTTCAGAGATGTAAATGAAATTAACAAAATACTAAAAATGAATACAGCAATGGTTTTTGACGAAAATGACAAAAAAAATTTTGATAATGCTACTCGCTGTCACATTTGCAACCATTTTTTGTTTCTCGATCGTGTCCGAGATCATTCCCATTTGACAGGACATTTTAGGGGCGCTTGTCACAAAATATGTAATTTGCAATATAAGCAACCTTCGTTTGTACCTGTATTTTTTCATAACTTAGCAGGCTACGATTGTCACTTGTTCATTACAAAATTAGGTGAATTTCCTGGAGCAGTTAAAATTATTCCAAAAACAAAAGAAAACTACATTTCTTTCACAAAGTTTGTTCCATTGTCAAATGGGGAATATATTCAACTTAGATTCGTAGATTCATTAAAATTTTTGGGTGCTGGGTTAGATAAATTAACGAAGACCATGCAAATTGAAGATTTTCGCATATTGCATGATTTTTTCCCAGACGAACATCATTTTGATCTTCTTACACGTAAAGGTGTTTATCCCTACGAGTACATGGATCATTTTAAGCGGTATAAAGAGCAATCACTTCCATCAAAGGAAAAATTTTACAGCACCCTCAATAATGCTAATATATCTAATGAAGACTATGAATATGCTCAGTCATTGTGGAATGAATTTAATATTAAAAACTTAGGAGAATACACAGATCTATACTTGAAGACTGACGTTATTTTACTAACAGACATTTTTGAAAAATTCAGAAATACATGCAGAAAGTATTATCAATTAGATCCTGCGTTTTACGTGTCAGCTCCTAGTCTATCATTCGATGCAATGTTGTTAAAAACAGGTGTGGTGCTAGAATTAATAGACGATTTACCCATGTTGAAAATGATTCAAGATGGAATCCGAGGAGGAGTTTGTATGTGCTCACATAGGCAAGCTAAAGCAAACAACAAATATTTATCGAATTATGATCCAACAAAGCCTGATAAATTTATTGTTTATATTGATTGCAATAACTTGTATGGCTACGCAATGTCTATGACCTTGCCATTGTCTAATTTCAGTTTTTTAAACCACGATGAGATAGAAAAATTGGATGTTACTAAAATTGACGATAATGCTGATTATGGATACATATTAGAAGTGGATTTAGTATATCCAAAAGAATTGCATAATTTGCATAACGACTTCCCATTTTGTCCAGAAAAATGCGTACCACCAGGAAGTAAGAATGAAAAACTTATTCCTAACTTACATGACAAATATATGTATGTCATTCATTACGTTTACCTGAAAACGTGTTTGAAGCATGGTCTAAAATTAAGAAAAATACATCGCGTTATAAAGTTTAAACAAAGTAAATTTCTAAAACAATACATAGACTTAAACACTAAACTGAGACAAGAAGCCAAATCATCTTTCGAACAAGATTTTTTTAAGCTACTTAATAATAGTGTTTTCGGTAAAACTTTAGAAAACAATGAAAAACGAGTAAAAGTACATTTAGTGAACCAATGGAGTGATGATAAAAATATCACAAAGAAACGCAACTCAGCGGGTAAGTTAATAGCTAACCCTAGTTTTCACAGCGTAACAGTTTTTACCGAAAACTTAGCTGCAATACAAATGAAACCCAACCGAATCATTTTAGACAAACCAATTTACATTGGTTTTGCAGTTCTTGAACTATCTAAAAGCCATATGTACGAATTTCATTATTCAGTATTGAAACCGTTTTATAATAAGTGTTTGCAGATGTGTTACACAGATACAGATAGTTTTATATATGAAATTAAAACTAGAGATTTTTACCAGGACCTAAAAATCAATTTTTTGACTTATTTTGATACCAGTAATTATACTTTGGAAAACAATTACGATATACCGCTCATTAGCAAAAAAGTACCAGGTCTTTTCAAAGATGAAATGGGTGGAAAGTTAATCAAAGAGTTTGTAGGTCTCCGTTCTAAGCTGTATTGCGTACAGACTGCGGATAATGTTACTATTAAAAAAGCTAAGAGCGTTAAATCATGTGTAACCCGAGAACTTACTATTTCTGATTATGAAAAAACCTTATTACAAGGCGATGTTGTTCGAAAAGTTAATGTTTTATTTAAAACAATAAAACACACAATTTTTACACAATCCGTTAATAAAATAGCTTTGTCAAGCAATGATGACAAGCGTTTAATTTCACAAGATAAAATATCTACCAGGGCGCTGGGACATGTATCTTTATTGAAATACTGATAATACCACAGTTAATTATTTTACATATTGATTTATTTAACCTGTACTATGTATTTAATATTATGTTAAAAATACAATGATTATGTTCGCTAGTTAAGTTAACATGTATTTAGTAATAATAATAATAATAATAATAAGCTTCTGTATAATATATAATGATGGTTTGTAAACGTATGTAATTGTATGTTATTTTAAATAAATAATATGTACACCTAATGAAATTTTTCGTTTCATTCAATATTTTAAATTCAAATCCTATACACATAATTAAAATGATGTGCTGTTGTACAGGTTGCAACATGTTATGCACGTGACTGGATGATGCAATAAATCATTACAGCAAGTAGTTTCGTGTTTGATGGAATTAATTTTGTTAACGTTTCAGTAATACGATACCTTCTACATGCTCAAATTACAAGGCGATCAGTGTCAATAAATTTAATAATAGCTAATATTCATTGACACGAAAGTATTGCAAGGAAGCGGTTGTAATTGAATAATTTTAAAGTTTTCTTTTAAATAATAACAGCAATCTACAAGTACAAGTAAGTATTTCTCTAAAATTATTCTTATTTTATTTAGGTTTAATTTTAAACGCATTATATTTTGACACTAATATTTTATATTTTTACAGAAAATGACATCGGAGAGTGATCCTATGTGGTTACATTGTGCTCAAGACCCCTTAGCCGGTTGGGATGAGTATGAGAGAAAATTAAGAAAAGAACAACGGATAGCAGCAGCAGCTGCAGCTGAATCAACTGCAAATACCAGTAAACCAACAAAACATATGAAGCGTAAAGTCAAAGATTGCGTCTCATATGTTGTCAGCAAGGCACCAAGGAGAGGACACCGTGTTATCAAAATTCAAGTATTTGATTATAACGAACGATTGGGTGCTTATTGTGAAAGTGCTCGTGTACAATATACCGTAGTAGATCCTATAGATGAGATTGTTAATTTAACTGAAAATGTTATAACGAAAATAACAAAAAAACTGACTGAAAACTTTATCGATTAATTGTGTAATGTGTAATGTTATAATAAAAGTGTAATTTAAATCTTTGACAATAAATGTTTGCCAATACTATTTTGGAGTATTTATTTAAGTAAGATTAGAAAATAAAACAACATATTAAATAAAATAATATAAACATTTATTCCATTTTTACATACTTTATTTTTAATATAAATAAAAGATATCTCACATAAATAAGGTTTTAAAATGTTTTATACAAATAATTAAAACTTAAAGAAGAACATGTTGTTATCCAAATACCATTTCCTTAGTATACTAACATTTTTTAAAGCACAAGATTTTTTATGAAATATACAATTATAATTCATTTTGTCCTGACAGTATTTATTATATAAAACAAAAAAGTTAGGACAACCTTTTTCTCCAAGGTCTATTACAGAACAATTAACACAAAAACTGTTTATCCATTTTATCTTCTCCAATCCTTTCACCAAAACAATTTTATTTTCTAAGAATGGTTTAATTATACGCTTAAATTCACGGATATCTGTATAACCTTCAGACCAAAAGATACCACGTTCCCTTTCTATCCACAAAACCTGTTTCTTTTCTTCATGTGATAAATATGAAAATGCATATGGAGGCTTCACTAAGAACACATGAGTACTGTGTTCGGTTGCCAATGCAAATTCTTTTACAATAAAATCATTCTTGAAATCTTTGAAACCTTGCACGTCTACTATAATATAATCAGGGTTCATGATATTTTTTTCACTACGTTGCTAAGTGGTTTGTATTCTACAATAGAATCGTTAAGTATAAGACAATAGGCTGTGGTATTATCAGGAAACTCTGTGTCAGATTCAAGATCAATGCGTACGTCTATTGAACCTGATTTTAATGTCTCGTTTTGACGCGAACAATCAATAACAAATAAAGGAGCTTTATTTTTAAAATCTTCAAAACTGAGTAAAGGTTCGGGACGATGGCCAAAGTATTTCTGTTGAAATCTGGCATATTCATCGTATATTAATGAATAGTTTCCATCTCCAAACCTCGTGTTATAATTTTCGTAGGGAAAATATGATGAATTTAAAAAAACTTTAACATCGCGCACAAGACAATGATCAAATTGTGACATATCCTTGTCAGCATGACGTTTACGATTAGTTTGAAATCCTATAATTATATATCTAGGTTTTTCCAATTGTGATGAAGTTTTTACTGACCATGTATGTTTTGTTGTCTGTGGAAGTGTTGGATATTCGTATAGATCCCAATTCCTAAATACTATATTAATTGTACGATCTTTTTCCAAGTGTTTAAGTAAATTGATTCTTTCTCGATCTGAAACTTTTATGTGAGGGACGCGCCAAATTATTTTTTTTATATCAATATTGTGCACATATTCCCCATCGTTTAGTTTTAATGCGTTCAAGTTATTACTACTTCTGAGTAAAATTAATTCGTGCTTACAATTTATTATAATTTTGTTATAATCCTCGGCAAACCCTAAAATCTTGTTTAGAGGTATGGACATCGAAAAATAACCTGATAATTTAGTGGTTGTACCATTTATATCCCACCCCCAAGATTTAGACATCTTTGACTCATTTCCGCTCATGGATAAAAGTGATTTGATTGTAGTAGTCACACCAGCGTTTTTAATTTTATCAATTTCCACTCCATTGAGCTCGTATCGAATATCTTGAAAAAAATACATTGCAGGGTTGTTCGTGAAATGCACTTGCTCTACTTTTGTTTTTGTATTCCTATTAAATACATTGACATAACCTTCAAGGTACAAAGTGCTTGCAGAAGGCAATACATACAAGTCCTGTTGATTAATAGGAATGCGTATCTCATCATTTTCATTAAAACTTGTGACATACGGTTTGTATGAATGGAATTCTATGCCTTCAATAGAGTTGTCGTGCACAACAGGATCTACTATATTCAGAATACTCATTTTAGTAGACCAATCAATTTAAGAAATTTTTTATTTTCTTTAGTTAACTTAATTTTAGATGTTTTTTTGATGGTGGCACGTTTCAGAGTGACGAGGTTAATTGCAGATCGCTTGGTTTTATTAAAGTCTATCATTTTTTCTTTTTAATGTGTAAATATAATTGAAACTCTTCTCCTCGTAAATTTACTAAATTATTATTTGAATCCAGTATTCGTATTGAAATAGAATAAATACTTTTTTGGTTTACTGGGAAGTATATAACGTTTTTTGGTATTTCAATAATCCTGTAGCCTGGTGGTACGCTAGGGGCGAACTCATAAATAATATGACTTGGTTTCCCATTTATATAGGAACCGCTAACGACGTCACATTCGATTCTTAGTACGGTGGTTGATATAATACTAACAGGAAAGTGGGATTCGTGTAATATATTAGCTTTTAATATCTCGTTGCCGAATCCCAAGATTTTTGCTAGTGAAGACTCTTTTTCAAAATGTATATCTTTTGAGCAAATAATACTTGTCTTTAGTGTGTTGTTGTTGCAAGTTAACTTAAAAGAAGAATCGCTAATATTTTCTTTTAAATAATCACTAATGTCATGAAGCTCGTATGATCCTTTGGGTATTTCAACAACTCCTTTGTCTCCATAGTAGAATTTGTTGTTTTTGTTATCAATGTTTGGAATGGAATTAAATGTTGAAAAATATAGTAAACCACATTCATAATCACTATCTAGTTGGAAGGCTGGTGAATAATTAGTTATTGATCTCGAGGCAGAACTAGAAATAGACAGTGTGAATGACATCTTGTTACTAATACCATTTTACATCAAGTGTCTCATTATAAACGATTTCTCCAAAAGGATTTTAAATATTTCAGACATAAATGACCACAATTGTTGGTATCAAAATTCTGATATCTAACATAATTGTAAAAAATATCATGTTTTTTTAAATATTTAATCAACTCGATTGGTGGTTTCAAATCACCAAAGCTATCGAAATACTCACAATAGTCATTATCTTTTACATAGGCTACCCAGTGAGTTCCTGCATTTCTATAATCATCTAAATTTAACACACCACATTCAACAGATTTTGGTCTTTTCGGTAATTTGTTTCTCATAAAAACACCTCTGAAGTGTGGAATGTCGCCTGAATGTTCTATTATATCTAAATCGATTAGAGCTGCACCTCCAGTTAATGCACCCAAAGCTGATAAGCCCGCAAATATAGGTATCAACGGCAAGAAGCCTCCAATTTTTGGAATTGGTATAACACGAGGAATTCGAATATGTTTTTTAGAAAATATTTTTTTTGCTACTGAATACGCAAATTTGATAGCAGACTTGTTGGATTTAGGTTTAAATTTTTTTAATTGAGAACCTATTTTGGCGACAATCGATTTAAATGTTTGTCCACCTGCACCCATTTTTAATTTAGACTTCATAACTTTGCTTACTAACCAAGACGTAAGTTTTTCACCTTTTCCTGCATTCTTTGATTTCATTCTTTGTTTAGCCATACTTCTAAGTCGCAAATCAGCTTTATGCCGATCTTCTAGATTATAACTATTAGTGTAAGCTATGTCGTGTTGTTTACAAGCTTCGTCTAATTCATTTACTCCTTTGTCACCTCTAATTAACCTTTCTCTTAGTCTTGTACCAGGCCCACAATAGTTGTATCCTGGTAAATGCAACTCAAACGGTATATTGTTTATTATTGTATTGAGAAGTCCTCCTCCTTCCATCAGCAATAAGGAAATGATTATAATTTTAATACATTTTTATTTTATAGATTTATGATCCAAAACATTTATTTTTATCGATCCAAGAATTATGAGTTTGATTGAAACCTAACCATTTTACAAATAATTTATTGCCATTCCTTTTTATCACCTTTTCTATCAAATACATGTCAGGATATTTTGTTTTTTGAAGTTCTTGTTCATAAAATGATCCTAATATGGGTTGTTTGTGTTGATCTTCAACGTGGTAAGTATAAGGGTTAGTTTTATTTACTTTTGTGATTGTAAAAATTTCTGTTGACCAATTTGGCGTGTATCCTTTTTCAAAAACACCTTTATACTTGCTGATACGAACAAAATCCCCTACACGAAATTTGAGTTTATGAAGTATATTTTTTTTATGTGATTTAAATATATTATTCATAACCAATATATTATTTGATGAATTAATATCTATGGGTTTGAATTTTGTAGTACGATGCACTGTGTTGTTAAAATCTGCTGTTATATTTCTTAATGGTTTTCCAATCCATTTGTAATTTCCAACATAGTGAAAATGTTTATATATTTTGTTTTTTAATGTTCGTATCAATCTTTCAACGATTGAAGCTTTTTTATCTGAATATGTTGAATAATGGTTTATTTCATACTTTTTCAACAAACACGTTAAACTATCATTATAAAATTCTTTTCCTTGGTCTGTCTGCAAGTGTGATGGTTTTCTTCCATTGTCTAGCAAACAGTTAAATGCTTTTGTCATTTCAAACTTACATTTTGACTTAAGTGCAACAGTCCATGCAAATTTTGAAAAAGCATCAATAACTACCAATATGTATTTAAAGTTGTTATTAAATTTCTGAAGTTTTTGCATGTCAATTAAGTCAGCTTGCCACAAATCATCTATTCCTTTCAATATAACTGATCGCCGAGAAAAATTTTTTCGAGCTTGCTTATGTATTTCATTAATGATTTCTATTTTATTCATTTTGTTACTTTTTATCAAAATCTAATTAATTATGAATTAATTTCAACTCTGCCTTGGGTGGAAGTTTTGGTTTCAACTGATTAATTATAACTTGCATTTGTGTTTTTATATTTTTTAGCTCTAGGTCCACATCATGTTTACTATAAAACTCTTTAAGTTTTTGATCAACATATTGTTTATTCACCGCATCATCAGGGAATGACGGAATCTTCACTCCTTTGAGTCTGGTTAATTTTAAATCAATTTCTCCATTTTCTGCACGCAATAAACTTATATCAGACAAATTAGGTAAGCGTAACCTTTTATGTACGTGATGTCCAAATTTGTCAATATTCATATTGCTAACCGTTAAGAAGCATTTACTGAGGATGACTAACCAAATAAATTTAAGCTATTTTATTTTATATTTAATCAATAATGCCACTTTCACGTAATTCCTCTATGATAGATATTATCTCATTATCTAGACCAGTATTGCCAGCATCGCGTGAAGCTAGTAATAACTTCAATCTTTCAACTAATTCATTAGGATCGTCCCAATATACATAATCAATATTTCGTTTTACTTTTTTCATAAGTGTTAGCCCTGAACCAAGTGGTAGGCTTTCAGTGCTTGAACAATGTTTAGTTAATTTAAAAAGTGGCTTTATAACATTCATATATTTAAAACCTTTGTTACTTTTGATTGGTTTTTTGAAATCAAAATTACGCTTATGTGCACTTGTATCTAATAAAATTTGTTTATAATTACTTAAATCATCCTGGATCACCATAGTCATTGTAGGCGTTTTTTTAAACAGCAATTCAATAAGTCCTTGTGTCTTAATATACATTTTACCACCTATCGAGATTTCTTTTGGCAAAAGATGAGCCCGAGATGCTCCTATCTTCATTTTGCCACGTTCCCATCTAACGCCAAAAGGAACTTCTATAAAGGCTTCAGAAGGTTCACGCCACGTACAATCGTTTGAGCTTAACGACTTGAATGATGAGGCACTTGCATTTTGATCGTCATTTTCACTATCAGCTTGCTCATCGCTTAATTCATTAGCCGTATCGAAAAGAGTCTTATTTTGCAAAGATTCGAGAGACTCATCCAAAGAGTCATCATCAGAATGATCATCTACACTTATTTTCTTGTCTCCTGCATCTATTGGTTTAACATCATTACCGTTATTAATATTATCATTAAGTGGTTTGTGCATTGTTGCCATCTTGTTAAGTGGATCTGTAATTGGTTTTAAAACAGATTCCAGTGCATTGTTGGTATCGAGTTTATAATTTTTCATCATATTCACTTTCTTCTTAACTGCATCTACAGATTTTATAATTTGTTTTTTTAATAATCTTTTCTCATCCATTTTGATAGGCAACTAAAAATTAGTTTGCGTTTTGAAGAGCAAACCATCAATGAAGAAATATTTATATTGGTTTTCATTTTATGCCAATTTTATTCAAATATAACGAACGTATCAAAGTTTTTTCTATAGTATCCTTTATTTCTTTCAGAATCCTTGTTTATAACTAAGAAATTATATGTGGACGCGACAAATTAAATAAACCTCATACATTTGCATTGAATAGTTTCTAGCCTATTGACTTAAACATCATACTGACGGTTCTCAGGAAAGATATAATCAATTCAAATTTAATTTGTCGCGTCAAATAATATCGGGTACATGCAAATATAATCGAAGGCATTAAAAATTATACCGAAAGGATGCTTTCTCTAATTCTCGCGCATCTTTGACGGTCAAGTTGTAGTAACCGCGACTTGCACGCTGATAAAAACCTTATTTCTATATTGTCTTGTTTTCGTACGCGATCCATTAAACGAGCGAAACGTTAAAGGATATCGACTTTATGAAGCCTTTGGTAAAATGTTACGAGTAAACTTGAATAAAATCGAAGTCAATAAATCATCGTGTTTTTTATCGTTGAGAAAATGCCTTATATGTTCTTATCCCGTGCTAGGTGGGGTTGGCACAAGATATATCATCGTTCTACAGTTCTGTTAGATCTTTGTCATCTCAGACTCACAATACACGAGCACGCTTTTCATTTAATAGCTATAAAAAATGTTCAATAATTTAATGCTGTTAAGTTGGGAGCATGACCTTTTCATAAACCCCGTAGACATGTTGGCTTTACGAGTGTCGACAATTTTATCGAAGTGTTTCTGAAGTTTTCTTAGTCAACTTTGAGCCTTGAGTTATATGCAAAAAATAATATTTATACTTACATTAAATTATTATTACCCTTTGAATTTGCAACCCTTCAATTTTATTAATTATTATTGAAAATAGTAATGGAAGACAAATATTTTTTTATTGATATTATTGCGTTATCACAATTATTATTGTTTGATATATAAAAAGCTTCAAACTCCAGCACATTCAAACCAAAATATAGATTTTATTGTGATACAATTAAAATTTCTACGAGAACATATAAAGAAACGTTAAAAAGTTGTGATTATATATATTGTATTCAACGTAATGCAATATATATCATCAAAACCTTTTTTTTATTAATTAATATTAATCAATTTATGTTTGTATTTTTTTTTTTCTTCATAGGCATACAAAAAATAATAATGGTACCTTTTATTTTTTGTATGTGTGTAATTTTATTTTCCCCGGCAGTATTTTTTACTATAAAATACTACGTACAATACTACAATAAAATCATTTAGACAATCTATAAGTCAATGCACACAAATGACTCACAGGCAGTATGAGTTTTTAAACTGTCACGGTCATTAAAATTATAATTATTATTACCAACGGGATATTTACCGTGTTTTTGGTTAGTTTTTGGTTTAGAAAATCAGCCATAGCTCAACACCTTCTGGAGTCTGGTTTTAACCACTGGATTGAGTTACACAACCCACAGGTACTCTCGACAGAATGACACTACATACCGAGAATGGTAAGAGATGCGATCGAAATAACGAAGTATCGAAATTACAATAGGGAAGATGGGTTTCAACTGTCGAGAACATGGAATCCAGTGGTTAAACTATGCAAGAGCCGAAGAAATGTTACAAATAGATCACGACCTGATACCGTTAGTTTTGTATGTCGAAATTTAAATAGTGGTGTGAGTGACAATGACAATAATAGTATCGCCTTGCCGAAAAAACGTACTAGAAAGAGGGTAGACCGGTTCGTCTGCTCTTAGTGCCTACTATCCACTCGCATAGACTTCAGTTTACTCGTGATCATGGCGCTTGCAACAGTGCCGAAATATCGGAGCTCAAAACGAACAAAAAACACGGTAAATATCCCGTTGGTAATAATAATTATGACTCACAGGCAGTTCAAATGTTTCAGCCCACTACCAGTTGGCAGCCCAACTATGTACAAACCCCATAATGCCCAACATGATGGCAGCATTGCGCCGTTAAATAACAATGCTTATTATGTAAGTAGTGGTTTAAGAAGTGTATATAATAAATGTTGACTTGGATTATTGAATTCCGAAATAAACAGTAATTATTACATATATTAAATTTTAATCACAATGTTATTTCATAGATTCTTTTAGTGTCAACGTAAGTATAGTTAATAACTCACAGCCTTGGGTGTAAGGGCGTCTTTTCGTTTCGAATTACGAGAGAAATTTTGCTTTCTCTCGTGTCGTCCGCTTTGAGAGGATTTCACATCTATCAATTTGTTTTCACAATGTGAAATTTAAGATTCAACCTTGGCAAGGCGATTCTAATAGTGTAAATAAGAGAAACGAAATTAAAGTTTAACCAAAAACCTGTCAAATTATTGTTTTATGCCATATTTTAAACTACAGACACATCATACATAACAACTTTATCAACACCTGACGACATGTATCTGTAACAGGCATAGGTAACTGCAATCCTCAAGATGCCTGCTAAACGTGAGGATTATCACAAACCTCCTGTAATGGGGGAGGCATTTGTTCAAATATGGATGTAATGGCTGTTGATGATGATGCTTATGAAGGATTTCGTAACTTAAATAATTTCCTGTAAAGTGTTTCTCGAAAATGCCTCAAATCAGTCGGTATTATTTTCAAAAGACTTCAAAAAGGAAGGAGTTCTAAATTAAACAGTTTTTTTTGTATGATTCTTATTTGATTACACCAGCATGATGATTACACCATTTGAAACGCTCGTAGCGAAGTTTGCTTAGCCATTCTGAATCGATCAGCAAAGTTAAGCAACGTCTGCCTCGGTCATGACTTGGATGGGTGACCGCTGGTGACATTACTACTGAGCGCTTCCGTGCTTTGGAGGGCACGTTAAGCCGTCGGTATCGGATATTGTCTTAGGATGGCAGTCGTTATAGCATGGTGGTAGGGCACTTTGCGAATGCCCGCCTGGCTAGCTACCACCCTCAGGTTACAGGTTACAAGTACCAAGTTATTGATATATCTGAAATCATACTCGAGATAAGTTATAAGAACAATGTGAATGCCAGTGGTTATTGGTCGAAATTTAACTTTACTAAATAATCAACATTACTCGACTAAATAATTATGATTTTTCTAATTAGAATCTTTCTAAATCAATTACGTAAATCCGATTAATACTAATGTATTGGATTATGTACAAGAGCTCAATTTAAAAAAAAAACACTTAGATTTAATTAATTAAATATACCGGCTAGCACTCACGATGTTTAGTCTAAATCTCCGACCGGTGTTCGAACAGTAAAGATGTTCATTCTCAAGGTTGCAACAAGGTTGACGGAGCACGTCAGGTGCATTAAGAATCTTGAGTTTGAGAAATCCGCAATAGCCGAGCACGCCCTCATCACAGATGCGAAACATTTCATACGGTTTGATAAGGCATCCGTACTAGCGAGAGAGAAGTATTTCGTGCCGCGGAAAGTACGTGAGGCCATTGAAATAAATCGTCATCCAAATTTTAATAGGGATGGTGGCTGGACTTTACCATCTGCGTGGAAACCAGTGCTTAATTGTGCCTCGACCAGTGCTAAACCGTTTACCCGCGAATCGGACGTGGTTGCAATAGTGTGCGAAGACCCTACACATACTTTTGACGAGTGCAGTGAAGACAGTGACAGTGACGCACGCGCCCCTACCCTGCCTGCGACTCCATTGCTGCCCGCCGTTCCTCAAGTTTCGGAGAGGGCGTTGCGAGCAGCCACCCGCAGTGCGCGTCAAGCAGCCCTCGAGGCTGCCCGCATTCCTTGAGAATGAACATCTTTACTGTTCGAACACCGGTCGGAGATTTCGACTAAACACCGTGAGTGCTAGCCGGTATATTTAATTAATAATCATGACAACTCACGTAAGTTTTTATGACAATATAACTTAGATTTAAATTTATCGACATTTTATGATTATTTAGTTCGCCAAAGTTAAAACAGTTAATAAAGCAATTAAAACTATTAAAAACAAAACTACGTCAAGAATAATTTATCTATCCAGTAAACAAAGTCCAGTTCATTTTTTGGACTATTTAAAAAAAAATAGGAGTACCAACAGGAATACTGTGACAACTGAAAATGTGCGGACAGCCAATCTATTTAACATCACGCCACAACGAAATCCTGTTGGTCTATAGCAACATCAGTTGCATATCAGAGCTCTTGTACATAAAAGATACAGAGTTAAACAAAAATCAACCTTATAATTAAACGTTTAAGTTAAACGGTGGCGAAGCGCCCAACTTAATAGCAGCTCCTGGTGAGTAGTTAGTGCAGCGCCCAGTCGATGTTGTCGTCGGGCGCGCAAGGCTCATCGGAGCCGGAGACCGGTCCGGGGCCCGAGCCGGAGCCGGAGCCCGAACCCGAAGTACACGGGGACGGGGTGCCTGCGAAAGTCATTTAATTTTTAATGAAGTAATTTAACACATTGGAAATTGGGAAGTTATTTTGTACCTTGTGCTTATAAACAGTGATTTTTTTTTAACAAGGATTGTAAGCTTTGAGTCTTCATGTTGTATAGAACCAGACCGTGTGGCCACAGCTTTCAGAGTTGGTTCACACGTCTCAAAAAGGGGTAATGTCAGACTACCCACCAAAATAATAGACCACAGAAAAATAATAATAGATAACAGCTACCACCCTCAATAAAGTCATCAAGTAGAAAATCTGTCGCCAAGCACCTAACGGTGTGTTCCGGCAGCTGTCCTCGAAAGCCAGAAATTCTAGGTTAGCCTGAACAACATCTTCGACCACATCATCACTTACTACCAGGTGAGATAGTGGTCAAAGGGTAACCTATCGAGCATTAAAAAAAAGCATTTTTTAATTTATTTAGATTATTACATTATCATTGGGTAGAGACCACTATCGGTCAAGTAATTTTTGAAGTTACAAGTATGTCCTTTACCGGAAAAAATATCTGCATACCTCGATGATGTAAGGGTAGTTGCGTCTTTTGTCGTTTTTAAACAGTATAATGATGTTGTAAGCTGTATACGACACTACGAGTGAGTGAACAAAACATTTTTTTTAAATTTTAAGTTAGCCCATTTGTTCGGGTAGTTCTCGTTTGTATGATAATGATATTTAATACTGTCTGTCTGTATATGCTGGATTTTCCACTGCCAAACACAGCCTACCCCATGGGGTGTTTTGCCATAATCCCCACGCTTGGCAGGCGTCGAAAGGCACCTTCTGATGACTCTTAGTCGCCTATGACACACCCACTGTACGACACCCATGGATATTTGATACACCCATTGTAAAACAAAAAATATACCTATTATGAACCTTTATATAAGTAGTAGTGATTGCTACTACTCTCAATAAAATATGCCTTAGTCCCTGAAAAAATATCATTAATCATTACCAAAAAAATTATATACATGTCAAAAATGAAAATTTTAGATGATTTTTTCTACGGGGTCTATCTCATAGCTAAACTTGTTAGGAATCTGAAATTTCGATATGTACAATATCCTCTATTTATATTTAACAAGGACGTATGTAATCAAAACCAATAATAATTTGGGGCTTTTTGCAATGCGGAACCTTAAGAGAGCGTAGCCCGTCTCACACTTTACCAGTTGAAGCGCTCGTAGCGAAGTTTGATTAGCCGTTCTGAATCGATCAGCAAAGTTAAGCAACGTCGGCCTCGGTCATGAGTTGGATAGGTGACCGCAGGTGACATTACTACTGAGCGCTTCCGTGCTTCGGAGGGCACGTTAAGCCGTCGGTCCTGGTTGTTGTCTTAGGATGGCAGTCGTTATAGCATGGTGGTAGGGCATTTTGCGAATGCCCACCTGGCTAGCTACCACCCTCAAGTAGAAAATCTGTCGCCAAGCACCTAACGGTGTTCCGGCAGCAATTCTAGGTAAGCCTGAACAACATCTTCGTCCATATCATCACTTACCATCAGGTGAGATAGTGGTCAAAGGTTAGCCTATCATGCTTAAAAAGAAAGTTTTTTTTCCATTAAGGCGTATTTGCTGCTCAAATAAGTCTTCTGCGAGACTAACCATTGACATACCTTTGTAATTGGAGTTGCAATAAAACGTACGTAGATAAATTAGAACGTAACATATTGCGTTACGTCGAGATTAGGTACGTGACTCCCGGGATGGCGGAATTGAGACAGAGTGCGTCTTTTTGCGTAGTTACGATGAAGAAATGTAATAAACCTAAAATAATTTTGGAATAAAATTTGCAATTGAAGCTAGGTGTGCCTTCCTCTTTGGTGAAATGACATAAAATAGCTTCGGCATGGCTTTTTACTCTCGGATGGTATATTAAAATATATGGATATTGAAAAAACATACTTTCAGTATATGTGTTTATATTGAAGTGAGTCTTCGTTCCCACTTACATCCATAATATAAACGATATTTTTGGTTTCTATATTATTTAACGGCCTTATTGTACACAGATAATAGTAAAGCTTGGTTCTTGAGCTTCATCGCATAGTGGTAGGGCATTTTTGCGCCAGGCAAATCAGAAAATATGTCGCCAAGCAAAAAATCTGTCGCCAAGCACCTAACGGTGTGTTAAGGTTAAGCTTGTTAACACCTTCGACCACATCATCACTTCCCATCAGGTGAGATTGTGGTCCAAACCTTACCTAACAGCAATAAAAAAACTACCTAGCAGTAGAAATAGGTACGCTGGCAGTAATTTCCCGAACGAACTCGTTCCCAAAAGTTACATTAACCAGGTTGAATTCCAGATTTCTTTGGGTTACTGATTTTTTACATCTGTCTCGATGTTTGTCCATTTTCCAGTTACTGATTGAGTTGAAAATTTGCATACATGTGTAAATCACGTGACAATGCAATATGATGACATGGTGCTGATCCGATGAAAAAGCTGGAAGGTGGCCAAAGGAACTTTGCAATGAATTACGAATTTTTGACATAGACTAGGGACTTTAAACGTTACAAGAGCATTTAATATTTTGACAGAAATAATTAAATTTACTTCTATACTATTCTAATTTAACGCTAAGAGTAGTAAATTGTTATTTAATTTTCTAAGACGAATCGGGAAAGTTTTAAAAGCTAGGGATAACTAAATTATTCTGTATTAATCAAAACTCAAAATATTATATAAATTATAAATCTTTATAGGACAAGGCCAGACTTCTGATTCAAAAGTTGCCAACGGCAACTATTATAACCTTAGTAGGAAAAGTGTTAAGATTCTTAATTAATTGTATACCAACTGTTTTTATTTTTTACATATAAATTACATGCGGCAAGGATGAATGTCACGAGCAATGCAAATAGCACACCGCTTAGTACCTAACATTTAATTTAATATTCATCTACAAGGCGCCTCTCTTTCTATCGCAAAGCGCATCAGGGCCCTATGTTCTAGAACTGAACCCTAAAAATGAGATGTCTACATGTACCTAAATGAATTTAGTTTGCAATTCTGAATTTGCATTGAAAAAGGCTTCATGGAAGTGGAATATTGTGCAAGCTCCTTTTTATACGACTGCCTAAAGGAGTGTAATGTTTATAGGGTACATTCACGGATATAAGTGAGGTTCTGTATTCAAACATAACTTTGAAATACTTGAACCGATTTGTATGCTAAGAATGGGGTATTGTTGGAATCCTTACAACATATAGACTATAAATATTGG
Organism: Plagodis dolabraria; assembly: GCA_963854805.1. Lineage (NCBI taxonomy): Eukaryota > Metazoa > Arthropoda > Insecta > Lepidoptera > Geometridae > Plagodis > Plagodis dolabraria. The sequence goes on along the minus strand of OY978443.1, from coordinate 3,366,430 downwards.
CACGGAAGTTTATTCTTTAATATCTACTAAATTTGTTTGTCACAAAAATGTGTATGTACCTACTTTGTTAATTAGGTCAAAAAAAATAATCACATTCATGCTTGGAGAAGTACGCAGAAGAAGGTTAGTCCACGCAAAAAGAAAAATTTCGTCATCTTTTTTCAAGAATTCAACGGCGTCCTGTGTAATGTTACTGGTTTTTATTTTTGGGTCTATCTCAAAACTTAAGCTAGTTAGAAATTAGAAAATGGATATTTTTTTGTATCATAACCATTATTTAATCGTTGGTTTTTGTGTTTGTCAAACGTTAACAAAAAAGATTTAATGTTTTCACGGTCCAGTGAAATTGTAATTATGATATGACAATAATGATGAGTCACTGACATGATTATGATTGATTAATAGCACCTTTTTGTGGTTCCCGGTATAGCTCATAATCGTTGGACCAGCCTTCGGGTTTTTGTGTACAGAGCTCCGGGAAAAAAGATATTTATTATTTAAAAAGGGTTATTTAATCATGCGATAGACTGCCTCGTTGGTTGAATGTTGCTTTAAAATATTGAGGTCCAGGGCTTTGTCCCTAGGACAGTAATTTGATTTTTCTGAGAAAAGTTGTTTTCTAGAACAATCCCAATTCTGTGTCTACATTTTGGTCAAATGATCTACTTAAAAAAATAATGTAATGTAGAAAACAGTTAATTAACTTATATTTAACTAAGTTAATATTTAATTAAAACAACAAATAAAATGATGTGTTAATTTATAATATTATATATTATATAAAAACGTCGCTTTTTAATATATTGCGTAGGTTCTTTGAATTAGGATTGATAAAGTAAAGTAATTAGAAAATTTAACAAATATGACACTTCAAAGACCACTGTGCAATTTTCTATGCACAAAATGAATGACTTATATTACATATTTTGTTTTGGCTCGATTTTCAGCGCCTTTTATTTGCTCAAAGGGCATGTATGTCATTATAACGTACCATACTGGCCTGTTTATAAATTAATTGCAAACTTTCCTGATATGCGTACCGTAACGCACCACATTAAAAGTTATCATTTGTTATGATATTCTAGTCCGCTACAGAACGTTGATATTAAAATATTCTACATTTTACTGTCACGTTCAGCAAAATAGTGTTAAGGCCTCTTTGCATAGTGTATGTGTTGAATCCTTAGTAATTAACACGTTTGGGCAGTAACTGCAACATCATGCACTCACATCACTCTAAATGTCGCTGCACATAAAACCTACACATTTTTGACCTTAAAACCTTCATTAACTAAAAAATAACACATATTTCCATGAAGAAATGGTGTTGGTTGGAGCCCAAAACACTTAAGTCTCAACATTCTGCAAAATAGTCTGCTGTGAACATTGTATTCGTAATAAAACAGAATACTGACCGCACAGATATGAAATAAGGAAGGAAAGAAGATTTAAAACATTAGCAGATTTTATAAAAAAAAAACATGAAGTGATTTGTTGGTTGTTACGCCTTTCAAAATATGACATTATAGTAGCAAATAAACCATGCAATTTGATCAAACTGATCAATGTCTAAATACATCCAAGATATTTCAGTCAAAATCGAATAAAGTGATTGGTCAGTTGGTTACGCCTTTTAAGAGCAAAGTGTATGGGGATGTCATATTTTAATTAGTTTTCTTGGAATTTATCCATAGACTCATAATGCCCGAAGGATAGGTATAACTTACATTGCTGCAAAATAAAATAATATCGATAGCTACTCGTACTAATGTATGCAAGTGTTCGTTTGCTACAAAATTGTCTTATTTAACCTTCTGTAATTGTACACATACAACGGTAACCTAGTACGCTAATGGGTATAAGGGTGCGGGCTTTGACAGTCATCAATTTCCTGCCAGAATACTCGAGAGAAATACTAGGTGAGAATGTTTTTTGTAGGTCATTGTTGAAAATGAACTAAATTTATTTGTAATGTTGTCTTAAGTTTTCGCGATTGTTACACATAGTAATTAAACAACTTTAAACGGTTTAAATCGCGTATATTTGTCATTATTTTTGTCCCGACGTTTCAAACACTTTGCAGTGATCGTGGTCACAAGACATAACCATTATTCGAGCAGATAAAGGTAATTCCACTGTAATCATGGATACGTCGGATTATAACCTAAAAATAAAAGAACTTTTGTCGGACGAAAGCACATATAAACCAGTAAAAAGCGATCCAACAGCTAAAATGGTAACAAAAACTAAGGAAATAATTTGTAAATACTCCGATACTCTTGGGTTAGACGTCACGGCACTGGTACCTTCGTGTGTGAAACCACCAAAACTGTATGGATTACCAAAAATACACAAGACAGACGTTCCTTTGCGCCCAATCGTAAGCCAAATTGACTCACCAACATACAAACTAGCTCAACACCTTGCTAAGATACTGTCTCCACTTCGCGGTCAAACTAGTGCGCATGTCAAGGATTCTTACCACTTTGTCAGTCAAATGAAAAATCTACAACTGACTGATGATGAAGTTATGGTCAGCTTTGATGTACAGTCGTTATTCACCAGCCTACCTGTACATGATTGCATTGAAATTGTCAAGAAAAGACTTAGTGAGAATGACCTTCCCATGGAATATGCAGAATTACTGGAACATTGCCTAACATCTGGCTATCTATTCTGGGAAAATAAGTTCTACATACAGATTGATGGTGTAGCTATGGGCTCTCCAGTCTCCCCCGTTGTTGCCGATATTTTCATGGAGGACTTCGAGGAGAGAGCTCTTTCCACAGCTGTGGCTATGCCGAAGATCTATAAACGGTACGTAGATGATACTTTTACCATCCTCCCCAGTAATAAAGTTTCTGCATTTCTTAACCATCTAAACTCTTTACATAACAAAATTCAATTTACAATGGAGCCTGAGGTCAATAAATGCTTAGCTTTTCTTGATGTTTTAGTCATCAGGAATCCTGACAACTCCCTAAGTCATACAGTGTATAGGAAACCCACCCATACAGATAAATATCTCAATGGTAACTCCCATCACCATCCATGTCAGTTGGCTACCGTAGGCAAATCTTTGTTACAGAGAGCTCATGGCATCTGCGACACTGACCATCTCAAGGAGGAGCTTCAGTATGTAAAACAAGTACTGCGAAGCAATAATCACAAGCTCCCACGTATGCGTCACAGAAGCCGGCCCAAGCCTGCCACAGTTGAGCGACAACCTGCCATCTTACCTTACATCAAGGGTGTCACAGACAAAATTGGTAATATCTTAAGACGAGCTTCAATAAAAACTTACTTCAAGCCGCACAAGAAGATCAACCAAATTTTAAGACCTGTTAAGTGCAATATTCCCCTACAAGATGCAGGTGTTTACAAACTTGATTGTGAATGTGGGCTGTCATACATTGGGCAAACAAAGAGGAGCGTTGGTATCCGGGTAAAAGAACACATTGCTGACATGAAGAACAGACGCTCGACCAAGTCTGCGGTTTGTGAACATGCCCAGGACAAACCCAACCACTACATTCGGTTCGACAACCCACAAATCCTTGCCAGAGAGACCCGGTTTATGCCAAGAATGTTACGCGAGGCAATTGAAATCAAAAAGTACCCAAATTTCAATAGAGATGATGGTTGGCAAGTACCACCTGCTTGGGATCCTGTTATTAAATTAATTAAATCTCATGGCCGACACAAATCTGCAAGGCCTCTGGACACCGTGAGCGAATACTGCGTGAATAGGGAACGTTATGATTAATATAAAAATTTTCTGACGGTAGACCAAATAATTTCTTAATAACTCATGTGACAAATAAAATCAATTAGTCACCCCGTGACCACGATCACTGCAAAGTGTTTGAAACGTCGGGACAAAAATAATGACAAATATACGCGATTTAAACCGTTTAAAGTTGTTTAATTAAATTTATTTGTATTTTATATTATACCAATACCATCGTCAGTACCCCTTGTCCAACTCATGAAAGTTCTATGACAACAAAAAATTTCGGCTTCATTAGGGACATCCCTAATGAAGCCGAATTTTTTTGTTGTCAAGTAAATATATAAGAGTCATCGTACAATGAAACTTTTGTATATGATAATTTATGGTTGGTAACAATTTGGTTACTTTAGGAAAGGTGTAAATTTTGTTGATGTTACATAACCTTAGAGTAATTTTTTTATATAGAAAAAAGTGAACTGAATTTAATATTTAATTCAATATGAATATAATAGGATTTTAAAACCAATTAGTCAAATTATTTTCTATATTTGCATCTTCCAGTTCACTTAATTATGAAAAGATGACATATGTGTTAAATTGTGCGACAAGAAATTTAATACATTTTAGTTGTAGGTGCTTAGTTATGTAGGTATTTGTAATTAACAAACACTCAAATCAACAATTTTAGATAAATATTTAAATAAGTATTTTGAGCGATGAGTGGCTATGATGGAGAGTATAAGACATTATATAAAATAAGTGATTTCGTAGACGTTGCGAAGTTATTTATCTACGTCGTAGAGTAATCGTGGCTACGGTGTAGACTTTGGTGGGCTACAATAAGTACTTAATAAGTAATTGCAATTTGTCTAAGTATAAGTACTACTTATACTTAGACAAATTGCAATTAGTCGTTAAAACTGTTGATGTTACAATTAATAAATAAAGCTTTTATTTATTACTTAATAATAACCCATTAAGAGTGGTTTTGTGGCAAGTCGATGGTTTGTGACTTCTCAACGGACCCCAGTCTCTCAAGAAAAATCAATGTTTCGCTCCCGGCTTGCTGCCCGAAATCTGGTAGTCTGTAATTGCCAAATTCATTATAACTGCAAGCCTTTACTATGTCAGGTCAAACGGTATGGTAGAGCGAGTTATACAAACAGTTTAAAACTTATTGATTAAATGTCATGCAGATAAGACTGATCCTTATCGTAAAAAGTGTCGCCTTTTAAATATTGTGTAAAAATGTTTCATAATTTGTAATATTGTACAATGGAAAGTCATGAGAGCATAAACATTTAAAAACGAATAGAGCTAATTTCTAAGCCTTTGAAAAGGAAGTTGAGTAGATTTTATATTCTTGGTTTTTTTATATTGATCACAATGGTAATACTGCCAATCAGCACAGTATATCGTACGGCTGGTTTTCATGGTCGTCACCACTGAGCAAGTAATATTTCAGTCGTCACAGAATACTATTGTAAATACGAAGACATGCATAAAAGTCTACAAAAAGAACCTGCATCTTGCACTGGATCTACCACCTCAACAACCGGCTCTAACCACAAACACTATACTTGTATTAGAACGTAAGTTGAACTAAGTATATATATTATATAGATCCCCATACGATGGATAAGACCGGGAGGTCTTGTCGGCTTTGCGGTTCGAGCATACCTTGGCTATAGAGGTGGATGGCGCGGAGTTCGTATCCCGCGCATACTGCTTTTTAGGGTTCCGTAGTCCTGACAAGGAACCCTTATAGTTTCGTCATGTCCGTCTGTCTGTCCGTCTGTCAGAGGTTTTGCTAAGTGACTGTTAGTACTAGGAAGCTGTAATTTTGTATGGATATGTAAATCAATTACGCCGATAAAGTGGTAAAATAAAATATTGAAAAATAATTTTTTTTAGGGTACCTCCCATACATGTGATGTGGGGATGAATTTTTTTTGTGTCGTCTATCTCTTCGTGCGTGGTATGGTTGAATAGGTCTTTTAAAATAATATAGGGGTTGCTAATACTGTTTTTCGATTTAATGCTCCATTTACGAAATATTTAATTTTAAAGTGCAAAATTTTGTTCCAGCAGGGTTCCCCCCCCCCCCTCTAAAAGCTAAACTGCTTGCTTTATAAATCTGAAAAAATTCAAGCTAATAGTGCGTTTCATGAACTTTAAAGAAAAAGTATAACGGTTGAGATAACTTTATTGGTTTAGCAGTAATAGTCGTTTAACTTGGGTGTTGGATAATTTTTTACCAAATATAAAATATATAGAATAAATCCTTAAATTGACTAAGATGAAGTAGTTGGTTGTTTATAAGGGGTAAAGACTGGCATTGAAAAATAAATCTAAAATAAAAAATCTTAAAACAATAACAATGCCCTATGTCATACATAATAGACTAGTTTTCCAGCCGTGGCTCCACCCGCGCGTATTGCGGCTATCGCGCAAAACCATTTACCTCTTTTTACGCAGTTGAATAAAAACTATCCTATGTCCTTTCCCGGGCCTCAAACTATTTTCATGCCAAATTTCATCCAAAACGGTCCAGTATATTTTAAGTTTATTCGTTGCATACAAAAATTCAAATCTTTAATATTAGTATAGATATAGATATGACAGTACAAAGATTCGACTTATATAGGTATAAAGTACTTTTTGGAACTCATCCTCGTCGTATACTAGAAGTATTTGCTGACTGTACCTGTCGTACCAAGGTCATCGATCACTTCAATCTTGTAATTTTTTTCATCGGTAAAGAGAATAGTTATGTGCCCTTCACTTGCGGATTGCAACGGGAGCCACTCTATTTAATTTTAAAGAATGATTTAAGGCATATACTGTATATCGACGATAAGCACCGAGCTTCCTAGCGGGAATCTTCATTACTCGCAATAAGATTATTGTTGAGTTATCATAATATTTTTACTTCCAAATGGGATTTCGACCAATTCTGGCTTTAACAGTATTAATTTGTAGTTCTAACAGCATGCGGCTGCCCTGATCTTTTATGATCTTCGACATAGGAAGTGTTGTTGTATCTGTTGATATTACGATATACGAACATACGGCTCATACAAAAGTTTTTGAAGTGTTTGGAATATGACCGACGCGACGTCTCAATACCTACTTTTTACAAGGCGAATACTGCTATCTTGTTTTCTTTAACACTTCATTTAATATTGATAATGAACACGAAATAATGAAATGGCGCGAAATCTAAAGAAAATTATAAAGTAATAAATGCGAAATAATTCTAAAGCTGAAAAGTTTTAATGTTACAATATTTATGGCCAGACTAGTTATATTGTATAATAGTCCATTTATAAGCTTACTAGCATATATAGGTGTATACTTTTTATTTTTCTTTCATATATCAATTATTTTATAATGGAATAATTATTTATGCTACAGCAGAAAAAAATTAAATGACATTCAAATTCTTACAATGTACCAACTTATTCTGAATCGCGCTATCGTTACGTTTTCATTCGAGTATCTTTTTCGAGTTTAATTTTAGAATTACAATTGAAATAATTACTTGGCGGCAATCCTACTCTTATTTCTTAGATTTAGCAGGAAGTTAGTGGAGGAGAATAAAGAACTACATAATCGTTCTATATTATGATAACGGGCTTCTACGGAACCCTACATTGTGCGTGGCTCGACACGCATTTGACTGTTAATTTAAGTACTACCATGGCATAACTATTGACAGAAAACGGCAAAATATGTAACTTGTTGATATCTGTTATGATGCTTATCAGATCATACTAATATTTTTAATATTTAAGCTTGTGAGACTAAGTGCGGATGTGAGTGTGTATTGTTTGTTACTCTTTCCCGTTGAAACGGCTAAACCGAGTTTAATTATACTCGGATTATATTAAACTCGGAATATAAATATAAAGGTAGAGTAAAAAAGAAAGATAGAAAAAAAAAAAAATTATCATAATAATTTTTAATCACGCAGGTAAAACCTTAGGACACCGCAGTATGTTATAAAAATATTTTGTAACAATTATATAAATTATTATTCAATTCAAATTCAAATTCAAAATCATTTATTCAATTTAGGCGTCTACGACGCTCTTATGAAGGTCAATTACAAACTTTAATATTGAAATATTCTACATTGTACTGCCACGTTCAGCAAAAAAATTTATAGAGCCACTGCGAGAAGAACGGGCAAGAAACTCGGGGCCATTCTTTTAAACGTCTGTTTACAATTTGTTATAAACAATATAATACAATTATTACAATATTTGTTTAAATTACGTAGGAGACAGGTGATGGCTTGGCAGAGGTGGAATTTTCCAAGCATTTTTGTCGTTTAAGTAATCACAAACTGTGTAGTAGGATTTCTTAATCAAAATGTTTTTCACATGCAATTTGAATTTTTCTTCCGTGAGCATTGTAATATGTTCGGGAATTTTATTATAAAACCGCACACAATTACCTAAAAAGGACCTTTTATTTGTCTTTGCTAATCTAAAACACGGTACCGTTAATTTATATTTGTTCCTAGTGTTGTAATTGTGGTTGTCACTGTTTAATTTAAATTTACTCAATTTTTTCCGAACAAACATAATATTTTCAAATATATACAGACTCGGTAAAGTTAATATATCAATTTCTTTAAAAAGATCCCTTAGAGATTCCATAGGATCCATTTCATGTATGGCTCGAATTGCACGCTTTTGTAAGATAAAGATTGTTTCCATCTCAGCAGCAGCTCCCCACAGCAATACACCATTATGTATAAATATGTACACATATATACCAACGCTTTTGTGTCAATACACGAAGAAACTGTTTTTAGGTACTGCTCGTTATATTTATCACAAAGTGACGGTGAAAGTGTAAAGCTATTGGAGTATTCAACGTAATTTGTTCGGAAAAAGCAAATGGAAAGTAAAGTGCCAATTCATTTCAACTGAATGCAAAGAGACTCGATTGATTGATTGCTTTCGTTTGGTTAAAAGAAAGTGTTAGATCTGCAAATTCACACGTGGTAATGCCACGTAAGACTCGAAATTCATTCGTATGGATAATGTTTAAGGAAAATCCTATAAATGAAACGAAATTGTGTCGAATATAATAGTAGATATACAGTATACAGTATACACATATTGATATATACGGTGTGGGTTTCATTAATTAAGTGTTCCTTAAGAGTTAACTTATATGTGGATTAATTTATATCATTAATCCGTTATGTTTTGTAAACCCAGTGCCAGTTTTTAAATTTGTTGGATTTCTATATCAATGTGTTAAAAGAAAAACTGCTTGGTTTGATTTTCATATGACATCTAATAGCAGCGGTAAACATATTAATTGTTTTTTTTCTTGTTATAATAGGAGGGCAGACGAGGAGGTCGCTGACCTGGTGAGGAATAATCACCATCGCCCACGAACATCCGTCACATCATGGTGCACGAGTATGAGTTGCCTGCCTTTGAAGAGGGAATATGCTCTCTTCTTGAAAACTCCTAAGTTGTTTTATCAGCTGTTGCAGGTGACCATATTTGTATGATTATAGAGCGTTACACTGTAATTTAATTGCATATTAATTTAGTCTAGGATTATACTGTTTCCCATGATTAGAACTGTCAGTGTACCAAACCGCACAAATCTAGTGTTGTTCCCTCTGTTCTGTTTTTTTAGTTAATACGCCATAAATATACCCTTCAAACTTAAAAAATTTAAACTGACAATATACCGGGCTTTACACCAAACCACTTCCCTTTTTTTTCTTTTGTTTTTGTTTTTATGTTATTGTGGCGGAACAAGTCCAAGGCCCACCTGATGTTAAGCGGTTACCTCTGCATATAACAGATGCGTTTCGTCACAAGTGACGAATTGCGCTGCACCCGTCACCTTGAGACATAGTTTTTAAGTCTCATGTGCCTGTAATTTCACTGGCTCTCAAGGACTGCTTCCTGAACACACCGTTAAGTGCTTGGTGACAGATTTTCAACTTGAGGTAGTCGCTAGTCAGGCGGGCATTCGCAAAAATCCCTTCCACCATGTGGTGAAGCTCAAGCCCGCGGCGGGTTTTGAACCATGGACCTGCTGCATGGCCGCCAATGCCACTGAGCCATCACTGCTTCAAAATTTACATCGTATTTTTCCTAATTGGCGTCAAAAATTATGTTGTACTTATTTTAATCTATACATATTTTTGATTCAAAAACGGTCATTTTCTACTCGATTTTGAAACAACAACTAAATACCATATCTATTACGGCATGAAACGATGTATTTAACAATATATATGTCTATATCTATATTCGACCTTGGAAAATGCAAATTCTACAAACATGTAGCATCTAGTGAAAACATTTGAAATATAATCGGTCAAATATTTTTTGCAGTAGACTGTTTTTTTTTTTTTACCTTTTGTTAAATCTGTGCATGATTTTATTTAAGGATGATATACATATATATAGAAAGGAACTGGCCTTGTTAATTTCTTGGCGATAGATTTTCTACTCGAGTGCAAATGGTACTGTATAAAACGAATATCCACAATATGCCCTACAACCATACGGTTAAGTTCAAGTCCATGACGGGACTTGAACCATGACCATTGCTTGGCAGTTGAAGCTAATCACCACTGAGACATCATTGCCTCATATGTCACTGCTATTCAAGCAGCCCTTGATATCAATGATGACGCTTTTTAAATTAATTATATTGCATGTTATTTCAAGACTGAAAAACCTGCATTTAATTTTAGTAAAATCCGTTCAGCAATAACGATAAGTACCATTTACAAACGCTAATCCATACTTCAAGTAACCGTAATGTGTTTAATTCTGAAAAAAACAATCATCAAGTGACAGAAACGGAAGTAAAAACAAAGTTGCGGGAAAAGCTTAAACTAAGATCCCAAGTTTAACTAACACAGTCTGATAATTACGTAATAATAATAAATAATAGTATGTATTAGGCAGGTGATTCTAAATCTCAGTAAATGGTTAAGAAGTTAGTGGAACTTGAATGGGACTCGTTTAGATAACCTACGAGTATATCTTATATCGAATTTAACAAATTTTTTTTTTTTTTTTTTTTTATGTGATGGAGTGGCAAACAAGCAGACGGCCCACCTGATGGTAAGCGGTTACCGTCGCCTATGGACATTTGCAACACCAGGGGCGTTACCAATGCGTTGCCGACCCTGTAAGACTCTTTTAACACCCTTTTTGAAGGAATCCATATTGTAGTTCCGCGGGAAAACGCTAGCTGGAAGATCATTCCACATTTTGCAAGTATGCGGTAAGAAGGAACGCATAAATCGAGCTGTGTGAGACTTCCAGGACTCGATTATGTGTGGATGAGCTTTCAACCGGTGACGCGAGGTACGATGATAGAATCGCGAAGCCGGTATAAGATCAAACAGCTCCTGAGAGCATTCTCCGTTATAGAGCCTGTAGAATACACAGAGCGCACCGATGTCTCTACGGAGGCTCAGTGGCTCAAGGTGGTCAGAGAGCTCGGGGTCGTCGACAATTCGGACCGCTCGACGCTGAATAGCATCGAGAGACTGGAGTTGGTACTTTGGTGCGCCATTCCAGAGGTGAGAGCAGTACTCCATGTGAGGGCGAACTTGTGCTTTATAAAGCAAAAGTCGCTGGCTCGACGTAAAGTACCTGCATGGGATGCAGACGGCATGGGATCGGAGCAAGCTCCGTCGACAACGACACGAATGCTCCGTCCAGATAAAAAACTGGCGACCCAGGTGCAGAACCCCTCGGAAAGACCGTAGGATGGTAACTTCGAAAGAAGTGCCCTGTGCCAGACCCGATCGAAAGCCTTAGCAATATCTAAGCTGACAGCTAAAGCTTCCCCTCTACTCTCGACTGCGTCAGCCCAACGATGAGTGAGGTAAACCAGAAGATCACCAGCCGATCTGCCACGACGGAAACCGTATTGGCGGTCACTGATCAGTTGGTGATCCTCTAAGTAACCTAGGAGCTGGTCGTTGACTATTCGCTCCATCACCTTGCAGAGTAGAGAAGTGATTGCTATAGGCCTATAGTTGGATGGGTCTGTACGGTCACCCTTTTTGGCAATAGGGTGTACGAGAGCAACCTTCCACGAAGACGGCACGCATCCTTTGGAGTAGGAGAGCCGGAAAAGGCGCGTTAACACCGGAGTCAGCTCAGGAGCACATGACTTGAGGACAATAGCCGGGATGCAATCTGGCCCACTCGACTTTCGCACATCAAGGGAGGAGAGTTCTTTCCGTACCGCTCTCTGCGAGAAACGTACATTTGGCATGGAACTCTCACATCCGTGAATTATCGGAGGTGTCGCGTCCCTATCGTCGAGAGTCGAGTTAGAGGCAAAGAGAGTACCTAAAAGGTCGGCTTTCTCTTTGGCACTGTGGGCCAGAGAGTCATCCGACTTACGTAACGCTGGTAAGGAGGTCTGGCAGAAATTACCTTCAGCAGCTTTAGCAAGAGACCAGAAAGCACGACTTCCTGAGGGAAATGTTGCTAGCTGGTCGCCAATTCTGCTGATGTGCTCAGACCTTGCCTTAGCAATTGTCCTCTTATTAGATCTGGAGGCAGCATTTAGTTTCTTCTTCAACTCGGCGGTATTCGGATCTTTACGCGTAAGTGCTTCGGTCCAGGTTTTATAAGCAGCGTTTTTCTGACCGGATGAGTCAGCGCAAGACTTATTAAACCATGGACGGCTCCGACCACCAACGCGCACAACAGATTTAGGAATGTAGCATTCCATACCCTGAAGCACGACATCAGTGATGGAGTCTGCACACACGTTTGGATCTTCCGAGGAGAAGCAAACCTGCCTCCAAGGGTAGGACGAGAAAAATTCTCTCAATCCATCCCAATCCGCTGACTGGTAGTGCCACACCTTACGACTCCCGAGAGGAATATTACGGTGGTTGCGTACGATCGCTACCTTAGATCGTACCAGGCAGTGATCAGAAGAACCTAGAGGAGCTTCTACTGATACCTGGTAGTGATCTGGGTGAGAAGTCAGCATCAGATCCAATAAAGAAGGTGTATGGTTCTCAACATCTGGTATTCTGGTTGGTGTGTTAACCAACTGCGAGAGACCATACGCCAAAGCAAAATCGAAAGCAGTACGGCCGGCGTGATCCGTAGCTTTGGAACCCAACCACTCGATATGGTGAGCGTTGAAATCTCCAAGTACCACTAGTTCCGCCGAAGGGTACTGCTCACCGACCTTATCAGCTCCTCTAGCAAGGTGCTCGAAAAGATAGGTGGTCTCCATATCACCGCTATGTGACCTATAGAGGCAAGCGTAAACCAAAGTTTTGCCACAGAAATCCACGTGAACCCACAATATGGATAGGTCTTTGTCATCGAAACCATTAAGACGCCGACAGCAAACATCTTCCCGGATGAAAAGACAGACCCCAGCACGACGAATAAACGTGTGCTCGAGCGTGTAACCTGGATATAACAGGTACGAAGTATCCGCCGTGTTTACTATTTGCGTCTCCGTTAAAAAGAGAAGGGCCGGCTTAACCGTTTCAAGGTGGTGATGGACGGCATCTAGGTTGGATTAAGTGACGCAACCTCATATGAGCCAACTTGAGTACCTTGGCATTTTGAAGCATTCGAAGCGTAGCTTGGTTCCTAACCGAACAAGTAAGATACACAACGATTGCTGGGGCCATGACTTGAAAGGATAACCGCTAGTGGTATTACTACTGAGCATTTCCATGCTTTGGAGGGCACGTTAAGGCGTAAGTTCCCTTTATTGTATTAGGATGATAATCAGTATACCACGGTGTTAAGTGTTTTTTGTACATATGATAGATAGATAGATAGATAACACTTTATTGAGACAACATTTAAAAATAACTTATAAAGATAATAATACAAAATATGATGTAACAATAGGCGGTCTTATCGCTTAGAGCGATCTCTTCCAGACGACCTATAACTGGAGGACAACATTTTACTAAAAATACATAGACGGTAGTCTTCATAATACAAACAAAATACAATACAATACAATACAAACATTCTTTATTGTACACCAAAAATTTTACAAAACACATATAGAGAATTCTTAAAGCTTAAGTACAATGGGCGGACTTATCGCTTAAAGCGATCTATTTCAGTCAACCTTAGAATGGAAAATATATATATGTGAGGAATAAAAATAGATAGGTGGTGTACATTTGTAGAAATTAATAGTAATTAGAAAAATAAAATTATAATATATACAGCAAATATATATGTATAATTAATGCACAAATATATTAATATATAATACCTATATATACATATCTATATAAATAATATATAATATAATATTATAATAATAATATATATATATGTAATATTATATATATATATATATATATATACATATCTATATAAATAATATACAAAACATATAAATATTAGTTCATATTAATAATAAAGAAACAAAGTACGACAATTTATGAGCCATAACAAAAGTTAGATTAATCATCGTGCTAGATAAAAAGATCTGACTTGGTTTTTAAATGAATTTAATGTTTGGGCCTTTCTTATGGTTACTGGGAGTGCATTCCATAAACGTGCGGCTTCAACACTAAATGAACCGCTATAAAAAGATGTCTTAGAGGCGGTTGATGACAGTATCAGATTTTCTGATGACCTAAGACTGTAGTTTGAGTTATTCAGGAATTCAAACCGTTCCTTCAGGTATAAGGGAGTAAGGGGATTAAATAAAATATTATACAAGAGAGAGAGGATATGCGTATTCCGGCGAAGGCGAATGGGCAGCCACTTGAGCTTTGTACGAAACTGGGAAACGTGGTCGTATTTTCGAAGACCGAAAATAAACCTTACGCAATAATTTTGGAGCCGCTCAAGCTTATCCAGCTGGTCCTCCGTGAGATCTAAGTAGCAGGCATCTGCATAGTCAAGAACGGGAAGGAGAAGAGATTGCGCTAGCGTAACTTTAGTTGCCGTAGGAAGAAAGTTCCGTAGTCTTTTAAGCGACGCTCCAGAAGTAAACACCTTCCGACTAACGGATGCTAGTTGGGGACCCCATGAGAAATTTTTGTCAAATATAACTCCCAAATTTTTTACTTCTGAGCTGTATGGAATAGTAACACCATCAAAACAAATGTTGGGAATGCTTGCTTCATCAATTCTAGCAGTCATTCTGAAGCTCCCGATGATGATGGCTTGTGTTTTTTTCGGATTGATTTTTAAACCAAAGCGCTTGCTCCATTCCACTATACGGCTCAGGTCAGAATTGGCCACGCAGATAGCTAAATAATCATTAGAAAGCATCTAAAATGTGTACAATTTTAAATAAAATAAAATAAATACAATTAAAGTAATAAACATTTAACACAGTTCATTAATAATGCATATACCGACATAAATATATAAATACATATATAGAATAATATATGTATATATGTATATACATAAGATCATACAATATATACATATACCTTTATCAATAACATTAAATAATGTAAGAAGTTAACATACACAACCATAAAAGTAAGAACTTAGTAGCAATTTATAGCTAACAGTGATGTATACAATCATGATGGGGAAAGATAATGATCTTTTACAAGCTTTTTGAAAATATTAATTGATGGTGAGCGTTTAATAGCAAGAGGCAAAGAGTTCCAAAGACGTACAGCCTCAGAGGTGAATGATCCATCGTAAATTTTAGTTTTACGCTCAGGCACTTCAAGCTGAAGATTCAATGACGATCGTAAAGAACATGAGTGAGTAGTATGAAGGAAACGAAAACGTTCCTTGAGATAACGCGGGGAAGAGGGGTGAAATAGAATACTATATAGAAGGGACAAAATATGAGCATTCCGACGAAGGCGAATGGGGAGCCACTTGAGCTTAGTACGAAATTCAGAGACGTGGTCATACTTGCGTAATCCAAATATGAACCTAATGCAGAAGTTTTGGAGACGCTCAAGTTTATTTAGCATATCCTCCGTGAAGTCAAGATAGCAGACGTCAGCATAGTCAAGAATAGGGATTAAAAGAGCCTGTGCAAGTGCAATTTACTAAAATTGCACTTGCAAAACTTAGTCGAAACCTTCTACCAACTACCACTAGGTAGTTGGTAGAAGGTTTCGAAGTCTGCGTAAGGCACCTGCAGAAGCGAACATCTTGCGGCTCGTTTCAACTAGTTCAGGCCCCCATGTTAAGCAGCTGTCAATATTTAAGCCAAGGTTTTTAACTGTTTTACTAAATGGAATGGCAACACCATCGAACACAACCTTCGGTAATAACTTCCAGTCAATTATACTTATCATGTGAGAATTTCCTACTACAATGACTTGCGTTTTCGTAGCGTTGACATTGAGTCAACGCAGACATCGTTAGATATAAGGAAATAATTAATTTGATTATGCACTAGTCGTTCGAGCACTTAAGATAAAAAAGGAAGTATAGATATGGGACGATATTCACTAAAAGATTTAGGTTTAGTTTTTTTGGGAAGAGGTATTATGTGAGCTTCCTTCCATACAGACGAAAACACACCATTAGAAATAGAAAAGTTAAGAATATAACGAAGAATAGGGAGAATAGAATCAAGGATGGGTATCAGCATGTTACGACTGATTCCATCCACACCAATAGCGTTAGAAGAAATGGAAAGTATGCTCTTCTCAACATCACAAGCGGTGAATTGTCTAAACATAAAAGGCGAAAAGGTAGGAGCTGAAATGTTAGAAAGAGAATTTAAAGTGCAAGCTTTTACCATATAATCAATGTTACACGATGAGGAAAAGTGTTGGTTTAAAGAGTTAATATCTAAATTTGGGGAAGATTCATAACGAGATTTACCAACTCCTATCGACCTTAGGAACTTCCAGATTTTTGCTGGATTCCCATTTTGAACGGATTCAAAGATATGGCGTCTTTGCGCATCCCTACATACCACATTACAGCGATTACGATGTTTGACGTACCTACTCGTAGCTTTATTTGCATCATTTGGATGACACTTGTACTAACTTGTGGCAGGATGTTTTAATATTTTAATCTCTTCGGTGAGCCATGGTGCTGGAGTATGTTTAATTTAATAGACCTAAGGGGAGCATGTACATCATACAGTTGTGTGATGAAAGTATAAAAAATTGAAATTTGGTCATCGATTGTATCTGTTTCAAAAATTGGTGACCAGTCAATATTTCTGGCATTGATCATAAATTTATCGAAATTCATACCAATAAAATTACGCTGCAGAATAATTGTGGGCTTAGACTTAGGAGGACGAATTTTGTATGATAAGAAAATCAAGTTATGATAGGAAAAGGCATCAGCTGTAAACTGGCCATGTTTAGCAACATGATCTAATGAAGATACCAGAATAAGATCAAAGAGAGATGGAGTACAATTAGGAAAGTAATGCGTGGCACTGAGAGGCAGGATATGCATGTTGCTGGATTCTACAATGGTTTCCAATGAAGACGCACGATTATCATGCTTTAAGAGGCACGTATTAAAGTCACCCATAATAATGGTATGACTGAAGGAAAGAGACAGATCTGTCAAGATCTTTTCGAAGGAAGAGAAATAATTGTTCTTTGATGAATTGCTATAGTAGACTCCGAGAAGTACTTTACAGTGAGAAAGAAGGACTTCAATAAAAAGATGTTCTCCGGCGTCTGTGGAAAGTGGTTGGGTAGATGAGCTAATTACAGAGAAAGGTATGTGCGTACGGAGATAAATTGCTACACCACCACCACCACTACCCGATCGATCGTTACGGATTAAATTAAAACCAGGCATAGTATAACTAATAGAGGGAAGAGCTGGTTTAAGCCAGCTCTCGGAGACTAGTATAGCATGAATATTTTTACTGTTGAAAGACGTCTGCATGTCAGAAAAATGTTTTGGAATGCTCTGCGCGATGATATGAATAATATTCAAATTCTTAGATAGTCAGAAAATTCAGAATGTAAAGTTTCACAAAGAGAGGGGATGCTTGAAAAACTATTATCACTGCTGCTACCGGAAGAAGACACAGAATAATAGTCATCACTTTCATCGTTATCACCAAAAATATTTAACATTATATACGTATAATAAAATATATAATAATATATGAATAAGTATATCTAACTATATAAAAATTAATATATATATACAAGAAATAAAATAATATCTAAGACTAAAAAAAAATATATAAAAATTACAATTAACATAAAATCTACCTGCCAGATGTGTAAAATCAACTTAAAATGTAACTATTTAATATTTACAAAATAGAACATCATCATATCATTATTATATCATACATTCATATCATCTTCACAAAACTTAGATTAGAACAATAACCACCCTCAATAAGTACTAGAAATAAAAATAGACACACTGAAAATATGTATAAACTACACGAATCTAATTTGAAACAAAAAAAAGGAAACAATCACATCTGTCACTTTCAAGTTTCAGATGATTAACTTTCACAATGTCACGTCTATTATTTAGACACTACCTACGTATAAACATTAAATTTTAAAGAATTTCGGCTTGGACAGTTCTCACCGGACATAACTCATTAAAACCAAACAATCTTCTTCGTTTGATGGTCTATCTAACCACGTGACATTGGCGAAATTGTGGTGGTGTCCACAGAAGCCACAAAACAAGAGTTGAAGTTAAATTTTAAAGATGCAAATCTGTGTGAAGTGCAAGCACAATTTTGTGTGCTAGTGTATACTAAAGAAAAGGGTAGTTAAAAAAAGAATGATATATACATAGTAGACATAAAGTGAAACAAACTATTTACTTTCTGGCTGCACTTGCCGCACGTCTGGGTTTTGCAGCTGCCGTAGGCTCCTTAACAGCCGCCACACCCACTGTTGGTTGCTTAGCGGCAGGAGCTGAGGCGCCCTGTTCACAGAGTTTTTCTAATTCTGCAGTACAAGTGATGCGAAGTCTCACAACGTCCGCTCCTAGCACGAAAACAAAACCTTGGTGCGTCCAACACTTAGACACGCCAAATCGTTGCCTCGCTATCATAAACACATCGTGCCGTGGCTTCGTCAAAAAACCGACAGTGTTACGCCCGTGTTCTTCCGATTTTTCTTAGCGGCCCAGATTTTTGTGCGCATTGAAAAAGCATAGACCTCAAATAATATCGGCCGAGGCTTAGCTGACGCAGATTGACGACCCATTCTGTGGCACCGGCTAATGTCCTCGGATTTGAAATCGCTAAGCTTCAACTTCTTCAACACTGTCTCAACGATGGCTGCCTCTAAATTTGGAGTCTTACTCTCAGGAACACCATGAAGGAGTAATATATTCTCCTACACTTGGAGTGCATCTCCAAGTTGTCAAAACTGCGAGCAATCATGTCCACTTGGGACTGCAATGTCTTCAGAGAACTGACAACAAAAGCCTTGAAAATGGAGAACTCTGCGGCTAAATTTGCAGCATCTGTAGTTGAAGGTGTTGAAATCCTCTGCTGCCTTTCCTTGAATTCAGCCAACTTAGTGTGAAATGTTTGATTCAGTTGGGACATAGTTTGTTTGATGGCCTCCATCTTGTGCAAAATGTATTAGTGAAACTATGGTGTGAATGCAACTCAACAAATACTAGTTTGTTTGTAGGGAAAACACTTCCTGGCAGGTATTGTAACACAAAGTTTAATAATTCATCAAAAGTAGATGTAATTGATTTATAAATACAATTATTAATTAAAATTGATTGAGAACAAAATTTTAGTAGTGTATGTTATTTGATTACTCCCCTTTTTTTATATATGCACACCTGGCTAGATACCACTCCCTAGTGGTAAACTCGAACAATAGTCCATTAGAGCCAGTAATTCTAAAATAACCGGACCAACATCTTTGACCACATTATTAGGTGAGAGGATGTGAAAAATTAATGCTTACTAAACAAACCGATGACTGCAGTCGCATCTGAGACCACGGACTTACTTGGTAACAGGTAAGGTAAGTTTGTGGTTGCAGCCGATGATAACACGATGGTACAGAGCCTCCTTGATATAAAGGAAGAATCCCGGTCCCGGTCCAAAATACGGATTACTTATGGATTCGATACTGTCATGTGATTTCGATTTCCTATTCGTTGTGATGTAACATGCTTATTCGCTTTAAGTGTTACAGCTAAAGTAACAATTTCCTTAATAAATGATATCGTGAGATCAGGTTAGATGAAATGCTATCACACTAGCTATAGCAAAAACGATTCTGTTTCAGAGAATTCGATCTGGCCATTCAATGTTTCTGAATCAATGGCATAAGAAATAAGAATAATCTGACTGGGTTTGTCATAGCTATTAATTTCTGTTATAGACGATTACTATAAATAGTTTTAAATTATTTCTTCTGCATTTGACATTCGTTTTTGTGTGGGATGGTTCAATAAATTTTTGTTTCGTATTATTTGGTCATTATTCGTTTGTTTGCTTGGTTTGAATGTTTTTCCAAAACTGATGGATACAGCCAAATAGCATGCATTTAACTTCAAAATTATAAAACCTTCATACATACTTTATAATCTAATTCTAATCGGGTCTCATTCTCGATTAGACCCATAAATTTCGTCTTTTTTGACATATTGTATCTAGAAACTAATAACATGTCAAGTTTCATGCTTCTACCTTTGATAACAAAAACCGTTAATGTTTTTGCGCGATAACCGATGTATATATATATATATATATATATATATATGCGCGGGCGGAGCTGCGGGCCAGATTTGACATTTTACTGCGAAACCAATGGCCTGCTATTGAGTTGTTGAGGATCAATATGCTGTAAAAATATATTTTTTGAACTAAAAACTAACTCATATAAGTAATAATTACGAAATAAATCAGTATTTTAATAAATTACGCCATCTAACTTGATGTTGTTTTGAAAAAAGGCTTTTTGTTATGCAATATTTACCTTTTAATTAGGTAATTGGTACAAATTGAACTAGCCTCTATCTACAGTTTATTTTTTGGCTTGTAGGTTAGCCCTTGAGCACTATGCACAGATTACCCCCTCTAGATTCCGCCAACAACACGGGTGTCACGCGCCATGCATCGGTGCAAATGGTTGGAAATAAATGAACGCTTTGATCGAAAGTTTCGACCAAGTGTCAGACCCGTAAGCGCCTATACGCTCCCGTGCTTTAGCGCCAGTGAAAATTTGTTTAGAATTTAAAAAATAAGATAGAATTCTACATGAACAGTGAAATGGTATGAATTACCAAAAAGAAGGAATAAGATTTTATTAATAAGTCAGATAATCTTGTTTTACTGGTTATAAGAGGGGTCAGCGTATACTGGTACTAATTGGGTTAAGATAGTTACTTGTCTCTGTTCCACATGGTAGCTGTTGCAAGATTTGTCTCGTTTTGGCGAAAGCACGTGCAACGCTAGTGACGCGTAGACTGTGTCGACATTTTCCAACGAAATTACGTAACTTAAATTACATAAATAATATAAACATTAAAACAGCAGTCAGTATATAAGCCTAGCAATTATATTTTTGAACAACTCATTTTTTAAGGCTTCCTATATAAATACCTATCAGGGAATAACAAGTTTTACATCGTTTTTTAACCGACTTCCAAAAAAGGAGAAGGTTCCCATTTCGTATGTTTTTTTAGGGTTCCGTACCCAAAGGGTAAAAACGGAACCCTATTACTGAGACTTCGCTGTCCGTCCGTCCGTCCGTCCGTCTGTCACCAGGCTGTGTCTCAAGAACGGTGATAGCTAGACAGTTGAAACTTTCACAGATGATGTATTTCTGTTGCCGCTATAACAAAAAAAACAAAAAATTGGCCAAGTGCGAGTCGGACACGCGCACGTTATAACAAAAATAGGTTATTAAAGTTTATATGAAGTCTAATGTTGTATAGTTAATGGTATGGAAGAGCGAGTCCGACTCGCACTTGGCCGATTTCTTTTGTTTTTCTTACCTCAGAACTTTTGTGTCAGTGGGCGGATTTTAAAAATTCTTTTTTTGTATGAAAGCTGGTGCTTATCGTTTGCTCCGAAAAGAGTGAAAAAATTACCAAAAAATTAAACCGACTTCAACACCCAAAAAATTTAAATAACATGTCGAAGTCGGTACCATGCGCACAATATTGTGATAATAGGTACTTTTGAACTATCATGGTACCGACTTCAACAAGTTATTTCACACTTTTGGGTGTTGAAGTTGGTTCCTTTTTGGTATTTTTATTGTTACGGAAATAAAGGTTCCATTTTTTGTTTAATTTATTTTAAGAAAAATTTATATATACGCATACGCACGTAGGCATATACGCATCTAAGTCAACAAGTAGGTATTTGCAGAAAATACAATACTTACTATATTATTTTTTAAATATGCAGAACGAAAACTACCTTGATTGTTTAGAGAAGTCTAGGTAAAAATATAAATAGTATTTTTATCGACAAGATTCAAACGTAATTATGGCAATATATATGTTTCTACGACTCAGCCCATCTCCATGGTGAGTGTCCGCTTGGAATAATAACTAGCGCGACCTTGAAATAGCCAATGAGAGCGTTTTGTTTTAGTCCCCGCAACCCGCACCTACCTCTAACTTTGGTGAGCTCGGATACGAATAAAAATCTTGTAATGTGGTATCTAGAGGGGGTAATCTGTGGCACTATCTCACCTGATCGTAAGTGATGATGTGGTCGAAGATGTTTTTCAGGCTGACCTTGAATTACCGGGTCTCAAGGACATATGCCGGTACACACCGTTAGGTGCTAAACGGCAGATTTCCTACTTGAAGATGTTAGCTAGCCACGCAGGCATGCGCAAAATGCCCTACCACCATTCTATAATAACTGCCATCCTAAGACAGCCGGGAGCGACGGCTTAACGTGCCCTCCAAAGCACGAAAACGCTCAATAGTAATGTCATCAGCGTCCACCCATCCAACTCATGACCACTGCGGACGTAGCTTTGCTGATCGGTTCAGAACGGCTAAGCAACTTAGCTATGAACGCTTCAAAATGTATGTGTGAATTATGGTGATACCGCGAGCCCATGGGAGTTTCTATGTTTTTTTAAATAGCCATAGACAACAAAATGCCCAGTGGATTGCATCAAAACAATATTCAACATCTCGTCACAAATAAAATATATGTTATATACCTAACGTTCATCCATCAAGCACAATAAAACTTTCGATGTATATGTTTCGGTCCCATGTAAAGGCTTGTTGCCAAGCATAAATATATTTTTAACAAAAAGATGCATCATATGGTAGCCTTTGCAAAAAATTAAACCTGGTACAAGTATCATATGAACAGTAATATAGGTCCATAGTTTATATAAATATTAAAATGTCATGGAATCTGACTGCACGGTCACTCTTTCTTCATAAATCCTCATAATAAATAGAAAATTCTGTTTTATGTTACGACCCTTCTCTTGTTGAGAAAACTGTACCTAGCTAGTTTGACATTTTTTTCTTGGAATCGTTTTATTCATATTGTGCTACAAGGTAAGTAAACATCAGTCAAGGACTCAAAACATACAAGATTTTGGCAAAACTACACATAATATTGAAGTCTGGTATTCTTTATATTACTATATACTACACAAAATAGCGTAATACATTAATTTATGTTTAAGTCTCCATTTTTTTTTATATAAGAATATTATATTTAACTCGAACACAATGATAATGACTATTCGTTAGTAAAGGTAGCTACAAACACGAAGAATATGTAAATATTTAGAATTTTCTACCACAGGCGTGAGATTCCACGGCTAAATGTTAAAAATCTGATATGTAGATTAATATTTAATCAAAATCAGTTCCCTAATCGACAATTTCTCAAGTAAAACTATATACTATAGTGTATACTTCTTACGACAAATACACAAAATTTTCATGCAAACCTAAAGCCTAAATAAGAACTTATTTAAACTGACTTTTCATAGAACTTGTTCAGAGCTGACGAGTCCAACCTATAAACTACCTACTCGTACATGCCGAAATAAAGCTTTATAGGTAAAACATTTATTGAGTTAATCTCCAGCTTTGCTCCCAGACTTGACCCCTTTCATCCTCTTTCATAAAATATATTTCAAAACTAATGCTAAAACCCCATATAAAATGTAATTACTTAGTATCAGCTTAAATACAGAACCTCGTATATATATTATATATGAGTCCTTAGATTAATCTACCTCTTAAAATCTTAGTAGGTATACTACCTTCTTTTTTCATTTTATGTCATAACACTCGCTTCTAAATGTTGCTTCTATGGCAATCAGAGATCACAACAGTGTGGTGATAGATGTCCTGGCGAGAATGGATGTCGGAGAGGCAGACTAAGAACATCTCAAAGTTCAGTTTTTATTTTATGCGTAAAGATTTAGTGTTTAATTATAGTTTTCTCCCCCTTTAGCAAGCGGATTCGCGTGGGCATTCGAAACAGTCATGCTCACGAAAATGTTTTGGCAAGCGGTGGCATCGTGTGTCGGGTCGCCCTCTTCCCTCGGCAATCGTTGAGGAGGACGATGGCTGGCACGCGACGCGAGTCAACTCGTGAACGAGTGCTGCTTGAGGACACAGGTCCGTTCGGAATGCCTGTACAAATCTGTTGGCTACTATTTAGTAGTAGTAAATTCCTTAAAACTGTGTTCCCCCATTTAGTATGTAAGAATGCTCCCCATAGTAATGTAATTACTTAACAAATTTCTCGGTTAACTTAAAAAATGGCACGGACCCCGGAGTCTGTGGAAAATGAACAAAACCAAATAAAAAAAAATATATACTCCTTCTAATTTCAAAAATATAGGAATTTTATATTACCACCCCAATTGGGCCCTCATCCTGTCTGTTCAGTACATCTGATTTTAGCTGACGTTCCTAAACAACAAGTATAAACTGCCAACCGGCCATATTTCAGGTTCATAATTTGAGTAGTTCAGTTGGCCTTAACACAAAATTTCCATATAATTTGACCCTAATTTTAACCTAAAATTTGTCCATATTATATATTTTTTTATTAGTCTGTATGCCAAATTATATGTTCCTGTCTTAAACACGTCATAACAGGATTTTCAGAGAAATTTTAAAGCACAATTTGACCCCATTTTGACCTTGATACAAATTTCATTCCTAGTCGATATTTTTTTATTGTTTTCTATAATTTTAAGATTACAAAAAATGTTAAACCCTTTTTGTGCCCCATAGTATGTCTCTATAATATAAAAAGATTAGGAAAGTATTTTAAATTGAATACGAAATTTCATGCTCCTAACTTTGGATACATAAGATTTTTCTACTAACATTGAGCCCAAGTATCCCCTGTCTGAAAACGGGCACCTAGCCATTTTTATTCTGTGCTGACAGGAATAGAACTTCATAAATTAGTTTTCGAGATTTTGTGTTTAGTCAGTGACTGAGTGATATTTCGCTTATATAAATAAAATATAATATAGAACATGATTATAATATAATTCGATTGTATAGAACACCATTCTAAACTTGATAATTTTTGAGATCAACCCCATTCTATATAAATAATATTTCATACTCTACTCAATAAGCTCCTTATTTACTTAGCAAGCGTTCATGCAAAAATTACAATAATAGGATCTACAGGAATGTTTCAAATTCACTAACACGAAACTTTATCGCCAAGGGATCGCTTAGAGCCAAGTTTACTAACTTCAAACAATAACAAGTCAAGTTTATGTTAATTTCTTGTATTTTACATAATATATTCATTTAAGGAACATTCAGAAAACATCTGCACTAGCTTGGTTTTAGAGTACCGTTCGCAAACACGGAACCACATTATTAAGCATATATTGTACCATCCTTTCGACCGCAGCGCTGTCAATCCTTTGTTTAAACATCTGTAAAAAAAATTGTTTCTTAAGTAGCCACTTGAATTTGTAACAAAATGTTTTGATGATGAATACTGTAACAATAATTTATTGTATTACAGTATTGTGTAAATATTGTGCAAAGCCCCAAAATTTAATATTTTCTCAAAACCCAAAAAAATGAAAATATGACATTGTCACCTCATAAGCTTGAAGAAGTGTCGTTTGTAATTTCATTTAATAGACTGCGTGGAAAAATGCCTATTTTGCCACAACTTTGGATATGGTTTTATAATTTGGTACGTAGTGAAGTCATAGTTCTACAAACAAAAGGAATATTACTAATTCATGTTATTGTACTACATTATAAATTAAACGTACAAGTTTTAATTAGGCTATTTTTCTTGCACATAGAATTTTCCTCGCGTGTTGCGTATTTGTATCGACAGAAAGACGAGAAATCTAAGGATTTTTGAGTAAACTACAACCAAAACGAGTAGGTCAAACTAGAATCCTGATCGCAACAAAGGTTTCGACGAGACAGAAAGGAACGCATGTTTTTTCAGTTAGCTGCTGAGCGAACCAAAAAATTGTTTGCCTCCAGCAAAGAAAATGCTACTTGCAAAAAAGCAGCATAAATAATGTAAGAAAATTGCGAAATTTTAAGGTAAAAAATTAAAGTAAAATAACTTCTGCAACTTCAATTAGGGCCCGACGACCGTCCCACGGGGAAGAAAACTATTACGGGTACGATGTTTTTCACTTCTGTTTAGTTTTTTATTAATATTCAATCAAAGTGTTCTGATCTCAGACTTAAATACTCGTCAGATCTATTTGAATTATCCTTAAAAATGTGTATATTATATTTGAAGTCGGTTTTTTTTTTCATATGTTGAAGCGCTCGTAGCGAAGTTTGCTTGGCCATTCTGAATCTATCAGCAAAGTTAAGCAACGTCCGCCGCGGTCAGGAGTTGGATGGGTGACCGCTGGTGACATTACTACTGAGCGCTTCCGTGCTTCGGAGGGCACGTTAAGCTGTCGGTCCCGGTTGTTGTCTTAGGATGGCAGTCGTTACAGCATGGTGGTAGGGCACTTTGCGAATGCCCGCCTGGCTAGCTACCACCCTCAAGTTGAAAATCTGTCGCCAAGCACCTAACGGTGTGTTCCGGCAGCTGTCCTTGAGAGCCAGTAATTCTAGGTTAGCCTGTACAACATCTTCGACCACATCATCACTTACCATCAGGTGAGATATTGGTCAAAGGCTAACCTATCAGGCATAAAAAAAAAAAAAAATGTATCCATTTTGTTTTCTTTACGAGTACAATTTTTTACATTGGCGCTATTCGTTTAAAATAGTATTTTTTATCTCTACGGTTTAATGCATGTGCAATAAATTAATGTACTATCTATAGTATACATTTTATTTACCACACGTATGCGTCTCATACTCATAAACATATAAACGTGCTAGGCACTCTGACAAAATAGAAGAAAAGACGAAGGCTCGTAAAAAATCAATATGAAGCCACACTTTTATTCATGTGTGCGATAGAAGTGTTGCCATAAGAAAGCAAAAAGGTTTTGTTGTAAACAAAACCTTCGTAACGGCATTTTTTTATTTAAGCCTATATTTTTGATCCAAGGTGTAGGGAAAAAAATATTGCGAATTAAAAAAATAAAGTTGATTTTCTTTACCCTGGCTGTTTTTACTTGTCAAATATTTATTATTATAGACTAGCTAAATTAATGAAACAAGAAAAACATTTTATACGATTTATCGAAAATATCGATATGTTTCTCCGATATATCGCAAAGTATCGATACAAAACTACGATATATTATATCAAAAAAAATATCGATACTTTTTTTGTTTGTACATCCCTAACTCAGAGCAATAAGTAAGAAAGAGGGAGTCTAAAGAAAATCATAAGTTACAATAGCCTCTAATATTTTACTAATAAACATTAGCTGTTTATTTAAAGTATATAATCTTAGTAAGTAGTGATAAGTACACCGGCTTTTGAAAATTGCATACTTTTAGAAACAATCTAAAATGTATGTCTGGCAACACTTTTGTTTACATTTTTATTCGAAATCATAACCTAAATTGCTTTGTTTAATATTAAAGAAAGTACATTATATTCAATACTTACGTGTGTTTTAATACTCAAAATGGTTTTTATTTTATTTATTCTGTTATGTGTGACGTGCATAGCGTGTGATGGTCTATCGTGAATGAGGACAAAATTAGCCGAATTTGGATACGTTTGTGTGAGTGAGTTGTGTCTTACATAAAATTGGCCGAATTTGATGCTTCATTTTTGATTTTCATTAGACTACCTCTTTTTTATTCATTTCTCTGAGGCTAGACATTATTTATTGTTAGAAGCACGCATTACACGCATCATCTCTCACTTTCACAACTACCCTACACACTATTAATAAATAATACTTACCTAAGTACTATCAACACTTCAATACAAACATGCCTGGTTTTATATTCTATTACTATTATTATAAATTCTAGGTAACAACATCTTCGACCGCATCATCACTTACCATCAGGTGATATAGTGGTATAAGGCTAACCTATCGGGCATAAAAAAAGATTGTATTGTTGGCAGTTAGTTGATAAATAATGACACACAACTCATAATTTTAGTAAATACCCTGTTTCTGGGAGGAGGGCGTTGGCATGCCATAGGTTTGTCCTAGTTTGGGTGCTAATGATCTCCTTATGAATAGTAACTTTGTTCTACTTACAATAGGCTATTTTAATACCACCTAAAATTGTATGTAAAGTTATAAAGTTATATAATAAAAATCATTTCATTTCAATATAAATGTGATCTGGTCACAAACAAAAATAATATTAGGAGATAATGTCCAGAAGGAGAGTAGACTTGGCATTTGACTCTAGGACTGTGCTTTATTGATTTTATCAATAAAGCACAGTCCTAGAGTAAATTGAAAAAATTGTATTTAATAGTTAGACGACAACTATTAAATACAATTTTACATACATCAGTACTAATATTATAAATGCGAAAGTAACTCTGTCTGTCTGTCTGTCTGTCTGTTACGCTTTCACACCAAAACTACTGGACCGATTTGAATGAAATTTGGTATGGAGATAGTTTGAGACCCGGGAAAAAACATAGGATAGTTTTTATCCGACCTCGCAAAAAGAGGTTAATGTTTTCGCGCGATAACCGACATACGCGCGGGCGGAGCCGCGCCCGGAAAGCTAGTAAATTATATAATAACTAGCTTTCTGGGCGCGGCTCCGCCCGCGCGTATGTCGGTTATCGCGCAAAAACATTAACCTCTTTTTGCGCAGTTGGATAAAAACTATCTTATGTTTTTTCCCGGGTCTCAAACTATTTCCATACCAAATTTCATTCAAATCGGTCCAGTAGTTTTGGCGTGAAAGCGTAACAGACAGACAGACAGACAGAGTTACTTTCGCATTTATAATATTACTAGCTTTCCGGGCGCGGCTCCGCCCGCGCGTATGTCGGTTATCGCGCGAAAACATGAACCTCTTTTTGCGCAGTCGGATAAAAACTATCCTATGTTTTTTTCTCGGGTTTCAAACTATCTCCATACCAAATTTCATTCAAATCGGTCCAGTAGTTTTGGCGTGAAAGCGTAACAGACAGACAGACAGACAGATAGACAGACATACAGACAGACAGAGTTACTTTCGCATTTATAATATTAGTACTGATTACTGAATATTACTGAATTACTGATATTACTGATAATTTCTATACTCAAAAAATTTATAACGCAAAGTACTTATAGAACTTACTGTGCCGTGGGAAACAAAGATACCTGAAGACCACACAGTAAAAACAAACAAATATTATGACCTAACAAATGAATTAACCAAAAACGGTTTTGTGGTTCATTTATATGCTGTAGAAGTTGGAGCAAGGGGTATTACTAGCGGGCGGGTCTGGGTTTATTTATTCATTAATAGTTGCTTTGCCTAGCTTGCATGCCTTGCGCTGCTTGTTTTGGATAAACTCAGGCCTTCCTTACTCATCCCGGATGGGTAAGGAGGCAACGGTCTTAGGGGAGAGCGCAAGTCGTGATGATCCCTAAGGCAAGTCTGACGGATACCTTCTCGTGGTGCTGCCTGTTATTGGTTTATTTCCTTCCGAAATAAACGCAACAGAACACCGTCAGGCGCCGCGTGTATTGTTATCTATATGTGTATGTATATGTATATATTGTCTCTGTATATATTTGTATTATGTGTGTATATTATGAAGTTCACAGGGCTATTTAACCCCTTATTAGTAACCAAATTGTAAATGCTCGGTACAGACCGGGGCCGTATTTAACTGTCTGTCATCTGTATTATACGTGCTAAGGCGCTTAGCACCTCTTTAAGACAGATGACAGAATAGACTTACGGTGTATAAATTGTAGTTTTAAGGCAAGGCTACAGATAATTTGTCATGTTTTTGAGTAGATGAAAAACAGTTTGGCGGTGTGTGTGTTAAAATAGGGACCCCTCTAACTGGCAAACACCAGCGCCTACTACTGTCAAACGTATTGTTACATAATCGAAAATAACCGCTGTCTTTTATTTGGTAGTGACCCCTGTTCCGATAACTCACGTTATTGGAGGCGGGGACAAACTGGCTGGACTAGTTCCAAAACCCCGATGATAAGTGTATCCTTAGACTTCGGGAAAATACCTCCAAGGTATTGTCAGTCTTCTGAACTCTAAACTTCCGGAGGCTTGAGTAGAAAGATTGAAGCCTGTCCAATCCCCAAAAACTATTGCTTATGGTCACAATTAATAATTATTTTCTATAATTATTCAGTATGCCGAAATCTGTGACAATGCCTGTGAAAGTTAATAGAGACCGGAAAGGGAAATTTACCAAAGGCCCTTCTCAGGGCCATGCCGATGAGTCTGCATCGGCATCGGATGCGAGCCGCGCACCATCTGCGGCTAGCGTTTTTGTTCGGCCAGACGATTTTTCAGACTCCGACGTAGAGTCCGTCACGTTTGAGTCGGATGCCTCGACGGCGACAGCGGAAGGTCGCCAGCAGGCACAGAAGCGGGCCTACTTGAGGGCTGGGTCATGCTCGTCAGACTCCACGACGAGTAAGCCCAAAAAGAATAGGGCTAAAAAGCTTCCCACAGTCGTTGCCGACACCCACGACGTGGGGCTTGTAGATGCCCAACGCCAGCTCAACCTGGCTAAGCGGGCACAGGTCCAGATGGACCTTGAAGAGAAGGTTGCCGCGAAGGAGCAGCAGGCTCGCACCGCGCGGGCCAAGTCCGGGTACGGTGCGTCCACCGTCCTCTACTCGGACCACTCCCTTGCCGAGCTGGAGCGCATGGCGCAGGAGGACGAAGGGGAGATAGTGGAGGTCGCCTCGAAGTCCTCAAATCTCAAAGGGACGTTCCAAAAGTCCTTAAAATGCAGGGCCGCGAGTATGCGCGGAATTATTCGGGAGCTAGCTCAACGCACCGCAACCGAGGAAACGCGGCAACTGCAGGCGAAGGTCGACCGCCTGCAATTAGAGGTCAGCCAGCTACATCAAAAGCTGGCTGAAGTCACGGCCCGGCCAACTCAGGCTGAGCCAAGACCAGCGGCGGAGGGCCCCTCTTCCTCCAACCTTGAGGATGTCATCCGCAAGGTTGTCCTGGAGGAAAGGGCCTTTACGAGAGCCTGCTTCGCCGGCATCGAAGACAGGCTCTTGCCGGAGAGTCGCATCCGCCCACCACTTGCGGCGGACAAGAGGCAAAATAAGCCGGGGCCGTCCTCCCAAAAGGCGGACACGAG
The DNA here is from genome assembly GCA_963854805.1 of Plagodis dolabraria. Lineage (NCBI taxonomy): Eukaryota > Metazoa > Arthropoda > Insecta > Lepidoptera > Geometridae > Plagodis > Plagodis dolabraria. Next base: position 3,335,058 of record OY978443.1, on the reverse strand, counting down.
GCCAAACAAGCCGGGGCCATCCTCCCAAACGGAGGATGCATTCCTACCCTCCTCCACTCCCTCCGTCCAACCTTGGACGGAGGTGGTTAAAAGGGGAAAGGGCAAGGCCAAGACGAAGGCGGCCGCCCCCCCTGCCATCCCCACAGCCGCCGCTCCCTTCCCGTCCCAGGCGACCATTAAGGGAAAAGGGAAGGGGAAGAAGTCAGCCCCGAGGCCCCCCTCCGCTGCTCCGGTAGCCAAAAGGGCCCCCGCTGGTCTGGGGAAACCTAAACCCCTGGTTCCCCCTAAAACCGCAGCCGTTGTGGTGACGCTCACCGTGGAGGCTGCGGATCGAGGCGAGACTTATGAGTCCGTCCTCAAGCGGGCACGTGCTAGCGCCGACCCGACCCAACTGGGGATCGGACCAATCACGTGCCGCCGGACACAAGCCGGGTCTCGAATTTTCGAGTTCCCGGGGGCTCAGGGCGGTGCCAACGCGGACCTCTTCGCCTCCAAAATGAAGGAGGTCATCGCGGACGCGGCTAAGGTCGTCAGGCCTGTTAAGTTGGCGACCTTGGAGGTGACCAATCTGGACGATTCGGTCACCAAAGAGGAGGTGGTGGCGGCGGTCGCAGCAATGGGGGGTTGCGACGTCGCAGCGGTGCAGGGCAGGGGGGGCATCCGGTCTGGCCGGGGTGGTATGGGTACCATCCGCCTCGAGTGCCCAATCACAGCGGCCAGAGCCGTCCTCGCCAAAGGACGGCTTACAGTGGGTTTCAGCTCCTGCGGAGTCCGAGCACTGGAAGATCAGCCTCTGCGCTGCTTCAGGTGCTTCGGGATCGGGCACACCCGGGCCCTTTGCCCGTCCGAGGTGGACAGGGCGGACAGCTGCTACCGCTGCGGCAAAGAGGGGCACATGTCCGCCTCCTGCACGGCCACCACGCCACGCTGCGCAGTGTGCGCCGCCAGCGGCCGCCCGGCGGGTCATATCATGAAGGGGAGGAACTGCAATCCTCCCCCCAAGAAGGGCAAAGTGCAGGCGCCGACCCAGCCTGCCTTGGCTACCGCCGTCCCTGAAAAGGGAACTCCGGCGGCCGATGAGGGAGGTGCGATGTCCAATTGATGGATAGGGTCGAGCATCGTATCCTCCAGGCGAACACCAACCACTGCAAAACAGACCAGGACCTGCTGGTGCAGTCCATGGCTGAGTGGTTGGTGGACGTGGCGGTGGTTGCTGAGCCATACTCGATCCCTGGCCGTTGGCTGGGTGATCGGGATGGCTTGGTGGCAATGGTGTCGCGGTCTTCCACAGACTCCCCTCCCCTCTCGCTCTTAGAGAGGGGACCGGGATATGTGGCCGCCGCGTGGGGAGATATAGCTTTCGTGGGCGTTTATTTCTCCCCAAACCGCCCTCTGTCGGATTTCGAGAATTTTCTCGAAATCTTGACCGCAGTCGTCGGTAGGGCGGCGCCGCGCCAGGTCGCCGTTTTGGGCGACCTTAACGCCAAGTCGGTGGTCTGGGGTAACCCGGCCGCCACTTGTAACGTCCGGGGTCGTGCAGTGGAATACTGGGCGGCCTCGTCCGGTGTGTCCCTCCTCAACAGAGGCTCGGTCCAGACGTGTGTGCGGCAACGGGGAGGGTCAGTGGTGGACGTCTCGTTCGCCACCCCCGTTCTAGCTGCCCGCGTCATGAACTGGCGGGTGGAGATGGTGGAGACTTTGTCGGACTACCGATACGTGCGGTTCGACATCTCCACCCAGGGCCCCCGGAGGACGGTCCCCTCGGGCCGTTCTCCCTTTCCACGGTGGGCTCTCACCCGCCTAGACCGGGAAGCGGCAATGGAGGCAGCATTCGTCCAGGACTGGCTCGCTCCCCCTCTCGAGGTCCTGGACGTGGACTCCGCAGCGGCCGAAATCAGGAAGTCCCTGACCGAGGTGTGCAACGCCAGCATGCCTCGGTCTCGCCGCCCACCTCCCCGTCGCGCCGTTTATTGGTGGTCGGAGGAGTTAGCGGGGCTCCGAGCAGCCTGTGTGGCGGCAAGGAGAGGCTACACGCGGAGTCGACGGCGCAGCCACCGGGATGAGGCCAGCGAGGACCTCCTTTACGCTGCGTACGTTGAGGCGAGGAGGGTCCTCAAATCGGCCATTGGCGCCGCCGATGACGCGGCGAAAGCCGAATTGCTGGAGGGTCTCGACAGGGACCCGTATGGGAGACCATACAAGGCGGCGCGGAACAAACTGCGCCCCTCTGGTCCCCCGCTGACGGAGTCTCTCGAGCCGGCATTGCTGGATGGGGTGGTCCGGTCCCTGTTTCCGAACGGGTCCAACTTCGCCCCACCAGTGATGGATCCCCCGCAGGGGGCGGCCCCACTGGAGGAGGAGGAAGAGGAGGCTTCTCCGGTGACGGGGACGGAGTTTGAAGGGGAGATTCTCCGACTCCGCGCGAAGAGGACGGCCCCTGGGCCGGATGGCGTCCCCGCGCGGGTGGTGGCCATCGCCGCCTTCCAAATGGGCGAGAGGTTTCGGGACCTATTCAGCACGTGTTTCACGTCTGGAAGGTTCCCGAAGCCTTGGAAGGAGGGGCAGTTGTGCCTCCTCCGGAAGGAGGGACGCCCGGCGGACTCCCCCTCGGCATACCGACCCATCGTTTTGCTGGATGAGGTCGGTAAAATGTTCGAGGGGATCATCGCCAACAGGCTTAAAGGCCACCTGCGGGGGGTCGGGCCGGAACTGTCAGACGCCCAATTCGGCTTTCGAAGGGGGCGTTCGACCGTGGACGCGTTGGCCCGACTCAAGGGCCAGGTGCGGGAGGCGACGGAGGCAGGGGACGGGGTTTTGGCTGTGTTGTTTGACATAGCCAATGCCTTCAACTCCGTCCCCCATTCGACAATCTTGGAGGCACTCCGCTATCACGGAGTGCCTCGGTATCTGCGGTGTCTCCTGGCCGACTACCTGGGGGACCGAGCTGTCCTCCTTGTAGATCGCGCGGGCCAGCTCCGTCGGTATGATGTGGGGTCCGGTGTTCCACAGGGGTCTGTCCTGGGACCACTCCTGTGGAACATCGGATTCGACTGGCTCCTGCGGGGAAGTCTCCTCCGTGGCACGAGTGTCATCTGCTATGCGGATGACACTCTTCTCACCGCCCGGGGGGGAGACTTTAGAGAGGCGGCGAGTCTGGCCTCGGCCGGCGGATCCCTAGTCGCGGGAAGGATCCGCCGACTTGGATTGAGGGTGGCGTTGGAGAAGACCGAGGCCGTGTTTTTCCACGGGCCTCGGCAGCGCATTCCCCCTGACACCCACATTGTCGTGGAGGGTGTCAGGATCGAGGTGAAGGCCCAGATGAAATATCTGGGCCTAGTCCTCGACAGCAGGTGGCGCTTCGGCCCGCACTTCAGCGGGCTGTCGACGCGCCTGCTTAAGGTTGCGGGCGCCCTCTCGTGGCTCCTTCCGAATGTGGGGGGGCCAAGGGCACGATGCCGGCGCTTGTACGCCGGCATCTTGAAGAGCATGGCCCTATACGGGGCCCCAATCTGGGCGGACTCCCTCCAAAGGAGGGAGAACGCCACCTCACTCCGCAGGCCCCAAAGGGCCATTGCACTGCGGGTGGCGAGGGCCTACCGATCGGTGGGTTTCGCGGCGGCGTGCGCTCTGGCTGGCACCCCTCCTTGGGAGCTCGAGGCGGGAGTGCTCGCCAGAGTGTACGAGTGGACGGCGGGGCGCAAAGCCCGCGGGGAACACCCCGCCTTGGAGGAGCGAGAGGCCGTCCGGCGTGAGGCGAGGGACGCTGTCGTCCATCATTGGATGGAGGACCTCGCCGCCGCCACTTTTGGGCGCCGTACACTCGATGCGCTTGGGCCAGTCCTGCAGGATTGGTTGGGACGGCCCCATGGCTTCCTCTCGTTCCGTCTGGTGCAGGTGTTGACCGGGCATGGGTGCTTCGGCTCATACCTGCACCGGATCGGAAGGGAGGAAGCAGCAGCGTGCCACCATTGTCCCGCGGTGGAAGACACGGCGCAGCACACCCTAGAGGTGTGTGCGTCGTGGACCGAGCTGCGCCGCAGCTTGGTTAATGCTATCGGGCCGGACCTCTCTCTTCCCAGCGTGGTCAATGCCATGTTGGGGAGCGAAGAGGCCTGGGCAGCGGTCGCCTCCTTTTGTGAAGACGTGATATCGCAAAAGGAGGTGGCAGAGCGCGCAAGGGAGGAAGACCCCCTTGCTGCGCCACTGCGCAGACGTCGAAGGGGCGGGAGAAGGCGATTGAACAATCACCTTCCCCCTCCCGGTGGTGAGTAGCGAGAGACAGGCGCGGGGGCGTCTTCTCTCGCGTTGCACATGCTCACCACCTCCGTCGGGCGGGAATGGCCACGCATTCATGGTCATTCCCGAGCCCCTCCCGTAGGGAGGGGCATGTAGGCCCCGCTGTAAAGCGGGCGGTCGTCGGCGGAGGACTGGACGTAAAGGCTCTGCCAGTCTCCCAGTCCTCCTCCATACAGACGATGCTGGAATGCCGCTGGGTCGTTTAGTGGGTATACCGGTCTTCTACCGGGGAGTCCCACATAACCCCCCCATCCCCCATGGGGGGGTATGCGTAACGCATTTTTCCCAGCGAGAAAAAAAAATAAAAAATAAAAGGGGTATTACTAGCAATATCCCTATATAACCTACTTAAAGACCTTGGCCTGCCAAGAACAACCGTAACTTCCTTTCTAGAACGTGTATGTTCTGAACTATGGCGGCATTAGTAGGATCTTAACAAATTTGGTTAGGTACGAGAGGAGGTTCGAGCGGGAAGGGGAGCATTGATGCATTATAAAGATTATTATTATTATTATTATTTTCAAAGTTTTACTTTTCTCGGCTTTAAGCCGGTTTTAACTGTAATTACGAGCTTTGGCCAAGTAAATTACAGTGTGTAATTAGTAGAAGTTAAGGTGGGTGTGAAGTCACTTCATTTTCCTCCAACTGCATGAACTTTCTTACTAACCGGCAAGTGTTAAGAATCGCAGCTTTTTGTAATTTTATTATTATATTATTATCATATTAAGATCTATGACTTTTAAGCTTGGATGAATATGATTTGGTACTACTCCAGTGGTAGAAATCACTATGGGGACTACATAAACTTTTTCTTGTTTCCAGATTCTTAATAATTCTTCTTTAAATTCTGCATATTTGCTAATTTTCTCCGATATGGTCTTATTATTATTATTATTATCTATTGGAGACCTACCCTGAAAGTGATTTGTTTGCGGATGAATGAAAGGTAATATTGTTTATATGTCTAAGGTTCTGTGAAAGTGATGTTTGAGTAGGTGACTGGGTCTGTGTGATTTTTTACTTATATTAATGTTTGTTGCTATTGTATAATTATGTTATTGTTAGTTTATAATGTTGTATTGTTAATGTATAAATGAATGTAATTAATATATGACATAGTATTTTTAAAACTAATAATTTTGAACAGTATTTTTAATTAATGTAATTGGTATACTTACCGTTTTAATTAAATAAATAAATAAAGGGGCCTTTTACCCTACTTCTGGGTTGCAAGTCCCAGACCCCTCTAGCCTCTACCTCTGCAACGCTTTGGACCCGGCAGCCGAACGGTGAATCCTTGAAATGGTAAGTACTTCGTCTATCTTCTTAGTAAGTGGCAACGATAACGTGAAATGAGCTTTAGTTATAATGTATTTAATTTGAAGGCCCAAGTTTATTTCTTAACATACTCTCATTACTTGTAAGTTCGTTTCACGTTAATTGCTTCCCTTTTAAAATTATAATATATCCATATATATATTACAGGAACAAGTAGTTTTAAATGTACTAGTAGAATATTTGTAGAGGGGGATTAGGTTGTAATTATTGACCGTAATCATAAAGTGCCATACTTCTTGATTGATCATGACTCCTCATTATATGGCGTTGTATATATATCCGTATAAGTAATAAAACGACATTGTAACGGGACTTAAAGGCATTGGAAAATTAATATCATTACTAATATTATAAATGTGAAAGTAACTCTGTCTGTCTGTCTGTTACGCTTTCACGCCAAAACTACTGGACCGATTTGAATGAAATTTGGTATGGAAATAGTTTGAGACCCGGGAAAAAACAAAGGATAGTTTTTATCCAACTGCGCAAAAAGAGGTTAATGTTTTTGCGCGATAACCGACATACGCGCGGGCGGTGCCCCGTCCGGAAAGCTAGTATAATATATTAGGTATAAATATTCCAGGCCCAGTGGGCACATTATAGTTTCAAAGGCCCATTGGAACCAGGGGCTGAATGGGACTGAGAACGTTTACTCACATGTTACAAACGTAGTGATCTTGAATACGAGGTGAACTGTTGTAATCTGTTTCATGAGGTTTTGTATTTCCAGTGGCAATGATCGTGGACTGCCGTGTAAATGGTCCATGGTTCGAAACCCACCGTTGGACTAACCTTCACCGCGCGGTGGAAGAGCATTTAACGAATGCCTGGCTAGCTACCCCACCTTCATTGGAAATCTGTCGCCAAGCATCTATTGGTGTGTACCGGAAGCTGTCCTCAATAGAGTAATTAAAGGTATAGTCTATCAACACCTTTGTTTTCATTATCACACATCGGCAAGTTAGTTTATGTTTTGAGACTTTACAACATAAGCTTAGACCAAAGTCTTACTTACGTCCGTATAAATGAATCCTACTCGTGAAGGTCTCAAGATTTGTTTTACCTGGTAAGCTTTCAGAACCTTGTCAGCATCTTAATACTGTCGCTAATTAATAGTAATAACAAAATTTCAGTTAATGCGATTTCCAGACCATAATCTTAAAGACCGCTAAACGTGCGAGTAATTTCGTAAGGGTCACGTTTTCCTTAACATTAAGGTGAATTGAGTCAGTTGGTAGGCCCCCCACTATGGTGGACTGAAGATTTTTTTTTTGCTTGATAGGTTAGACTTTAAATGTTCAAAGATATCATTAAAATAGCGGGTAGCCAATGATTACGAGTGGCTACTAGCCGTTCTATGGGGGAGGTTTTTTTCATCAGTGCACGTCTTTCAGCTGATGATAATGAACGACAAAAGACAAACTTTGAACATATTTATACCAAAGAACGTACGCTTTACATTTAAGAAACAAAAGGACACATACTATATCCTCATTTATCAGACATAGTATTTGTATACATATGACAAATACTATGTCTGATCCGAAAATACGATTCCGTGTAATATAATAATAAATTAAATATTTTAGAAAATCACTTAAATTATTGTTATTTCTAATGCAAGTTACTGCACAATTTTTCGCGAAGATTTTGAATTTTTTCTTTTATTTTTTTTGTGCCTGATAGGTTAGCCTTTTAACTACTATCTCACCTGATGGTAAGTGATGATATGGTCGAGGATGTTGTTCAGACTAACCTAGAGTTACTGGCTCTCAAGGACAGCTGCCGGAACACACCGTTAGGTGCTTGGCGACAGATTTTCAACTTGAGGGTGGTAGCTAGCCAGGCGGGCATTTGCAAAGTGCCCTACCACCATGCTGTAACGACTGCTATCCTAAGTCAACCAGCGGGACCGACGGCTTAACGTGCCCTCCGAAGCACGGAGGCGCTCAGTAGTAATGCCCAACTAGCGGTCACCCATCCAAGTCATGCCCGCGGCGGACGTTGCTTAACTTTGCTGATCAATCCAGAATGGCTAAGCAAACTTGGCTACGAGCGCTTCAAAAATACGTATGCTTCTGCCATACATAGACACAATAATACAATATACATTTTGGCATAAACTTTTCTGAACACTTGTTTTTCATTGTGGGTAGCACAATATAATTTCACTCAATTCATCCCATGTTTGAAACTGAACATAATAAACCCTATTAACAAAAAATACCAAAGCTAGACAAATAAAGTAACTACTATTACGTTTATCACCAAGATCGCGTATTTTTATTATAAAATACATACTATAGTGCGTATTGACGGAGATGAGTGGAAAGTAAACAGACTCACAAATACGTAGCATTCTTGATTACAGATTAATTCAGGAAAAAATATCGCTAATTATTATAACGACTGATGCTATATAGAAGCGTCGGTCATAATATAACTAAAAGATGACTCACGCTAGACCGTGTCGGGTCCGAGCCGAGTGTCGCCCGTAGCATGGTCACCGAGCTGGTCCCATACCTGTAATTAGAAAGACGGGCCTCGACCGAGCAATGACCGATGCGCCGTGATGCAGTATACTCGCCCGAGCAAAAATAGTGATGTAACTACACTACAATCATGTTGAATTTTGACGATCTGGAATAAGCGGCTATTGCGATCGCACTGGACGTTGAAGAATCTGAAAAAAATTCAACTCCAAGGAAATGGAGAGTGCATCCACTTTGGTAAAACAATATATATATAAGCTCTTAAGAATAGCTAAGCGAACACACGTTAGCTGCTTGGCATAAGATTAGCTAACCAGGCAGGTATTTACAAAATGCCCTATTATAATGACTGCCATTCTAAGATATATATCCTGACCGACGACTTAACGTGCCCTCCAAGGCACGGAAACACTCAGTAATAATGTCACTAGCTGTCACTCATCCCAGTCATGAACGCAGTGGAGGTTGTTTTACTTATTTGATCGATTAAGATCGACTTTGTCAGCGATGTCAGCGCTTTGTCATCTACATTCCATTAACGAGCTGAAGACCTGTAACATACAGCTGGACAGTCGACAGACCAGGGCCTTAGTCTCACCTCTTATAGTAATAACAACTTGATCTTACTGCTAAACTTTAAACCTCCACGTCAATCAAGCAGTCTTATAAGCGGTAAAGGAATCGCTCGGCGCTCTGATGACGTCACAATAAATAGTTCACTCTTTTCGCGAACCCTGACGTGACATTTAATACGAAGTATAAAATATACTTTGCTTATTATTACATATACTTTGCTTATTTTGACCCATAATGAAGACTTATAATTGGAGTCCATATATTTCCCATCGCTCATATCATATAATGCTGGATATTTCCTCACAGCTTCAATCAAACGTTCGTTGTTCATTTTCCAATGTCGAACAAAAACGACAGTGCACTTGCATAGCACCACTACGACTGCTCGGGCGCAGCTCGGCGGCACTGTATTCACGCAACGGGCCGTGCCCGGGCCGAGGCGGGACCGAGTTGTTTCCGAGCGTTGTCCGTTGCTCGGCCGTCACTCGGTTGCCGCTCGGTATAGCGTGAGTGTGTCCATACGTAATATAGGTAATATTAGTTGACCGTGCTCCGGCCGACACTCGGCTCGGACCCGACACGGTCTAGCGTGAGTCATCCTTAAAGCTAAGTAGATTAATATTGGGATAATAATAAATACCCTATCAAAAATAGTCCTGATTCTGCTTATTTATATTACCATGGCTCATAATAGTGATCTATTTCATATTTTTGTAATTGTGACATAACAAGTAATGAACGCTACGCTCATCATCCTGAGAAATACAATTGTTAAGTCATATGTGCCTATAATTTCATAATTACTCTCAAAGATTTTCTACATGAGGGTGGTAGCTAGCCAAGTGACAATTCGCAAAATGACCTTCAACCATGCGGCAAAGCTCAAACCGCCGGATAGGGTTAAACCATGAACCATAACCATTACGCTGTTAACACTGCTTGAAAATACCATCTTTTGAAGTGAATTTTAAGTTATAGGTAGCAGACATGCTACTAACAAGAACACAGAACAAGCTTGGCCGTCACACAGAAGGCTGGCCATAAAACCGGAGCTTTACATAATTATGCATGTTTTATGTCCTATTGTTAGTAGAAGTGTCAATCCAATAACTATACCCACATGAGATACGAACAATACCTTTTTCTAAGGATTTATAGTTGTAGTTTTGGCGTAATATAAAAGACAGTATAAAAACGTAAGATGATACTTATAGCGATAAGAGGGTGTTTTAGTCTGATATCAATACTGTACGATCCAAAATAGTTAATGGTTAAAAAAGCAACAATGTCGAAATAGTGTGTAGGTTTTATTTTTTTCACTAAGCTTTTCTTTTGTATAATAATAATTATAGTTCGTACTAACAACAACTTCCATGATATATTTGATGATGCTTTAATTAAGTAACACTTCATTTCTATTACGTGACAAGTGTCTCGCAATTATGACTTATAAAACTAAAATGTATATTCAGATAACATTTCCGAATGATTTTGAAATAAATGTTACCTACTACTAAAACCCTATTGCCCGTGGGGTGTCGGGTCAGAATTGAACCTCCCCATATCATCCCATGGGTGTCGTAAGAGGCGACTAAGGGAACAATACTGGAAGGTGGGCAACAGCGCCTTCTAAAGAACTGCCAACTTACACTGCGATCCCCAAGACGCCTGCCAAGCGTGGGGATTATGGCAAATACCCCCTTAAAAGGGGAGGTTGTGTTCAGCAGTGGACGATCCGGCTGCTACAATACAGTACAATTAAAATCATAATTATATTGTCTTAACATTGGTCATTTCAAAACTATTAAGACATATCTGACATTGCGTCTAATTATTCTATGAAAAAATATCAAAATGTCAGAATAGTTCCCTGTTCCCATGTACAGTTGTATTATAGGAACGTAGCTTACGAATCCGCTTACTGCCCACGTGTTTAGTGAATGTTGCTTTCATTCACAATATCTTATTGCTATTATATTTTCTTATTCACTTCTTATGTTTCAGGGAAATTATAAAAATAACTTATTATTTTCATCAGATACTCGTACTATATATCCTTTTAGTGGTTAGTCATCTTGCTTAGTATATTCGTTTTACTGATTAATATAAAAGTGACAACTTAATTACTGTAAAATACCTTATATAAAATAACTTACATAAAATACCTTATATAAAATAACTTACATAAAATACCTTATATAAAATACCTTATATATATATACCTAACCAAAATAAGCGTTTCATATATTTTATCGAAACGAACTAGAAGTTTCAATAGATGCAAATATTGCTCCATTAATAAAATTGTATATTTTACAGTAGCGTAGGCTATGGACAATCAATTTTACTATTGAAAAATTGGTTTAATTGACTTCGCCAGCAATAAAGCAATTGGCAGACCATAAATAGCGGATGTAAGAGATTCAATCTTTTGAGTTTGGACATAAACCTGGCATGGTTTTATGTGGAATTAAGAAGAACTGACAAGCCAAGCAAAATAAATATCACGTTTTTAATATTGCCATTATATGTATTGGATTATTAGTAAACTTTATGGATGCTTTATGTATAACTTGCACATGAAAGTGTTAAATCGGTAATTTAACAATAAATTACCGATGCATGATATTTTATTCGGCATTATACATACAAAACTTGGTTAATAGTGTCAAAAAGATAAATAACCCATTATTTTTTATACAACATAGTACAACACATAAACGATTACACAAAAAAAATAAAACATTGATACTAGTGTATACTATAAATTCTATGCTATAGTCTCACAAATTGCACTCTTCCAGGCAACATTGGTAAAGAGAGAAATACAAAGAGCATGTTATAGTACCGAAGTAGAATCAGTTGTGTTAGTAGTATCTGTTACTTAAACTGTGGGGAAAGTCCGTGAAATTACATAATATTTTTGTATTTGAAACAAAATCATTAAACTATAAAAATATAAAACATATACTTACCAGATATTGAATAAGCTAACGTGAAGCTTAGCATTGTAAACTGCTTCCTCATCTTAAGACTTGCCAGCCACCCTTCCATGCAAAAATGTACGTGTCTCATTCCTATCTAGAAAAACAAAACTATGTTATAAGGTTACAAAATTATAAATTTACGAAAGGAATATGCGGGATTCGAACCCGCCTACATCCTTTAGCCGGGGTATGCTCTGGCTGAGTTAACATGACAATGAGTCATAACTCTTATTTTTCCTATCGTTCTTTAACCATCTTATTGGGGTGAAACGACAACTACATTTTTTTTTTTTTTTTATGCTTGATAGGTTAGCCTTTGACCACTATCTCACCTGATGGTAAGTGATGATGTTGTTGAAGATGTTGTTCAGGCTAACCTAGAATTACTGGCTCTCAAGGACAGCTACCGGAACACACCGTTAGGTGCTTGGCGACAGATTTTCAACTTGAGGGTGGTAGCTAGCAAGGCGGGCATTCGCAAAGTGCCCTACCACCATGCAAATTCAACCTAATCCGCAGAACATGCGTTATTGCAAAAATGAAAATATTTAAATAGGTTATATAGTTTAAAAAAAAGTGTTCAGGAAACGCTTTAAGTCTGTTGTTCTGAATCAAGGAAGTTTAGTAAAGTTTATCACAGTTCATCAACAATCACTTAAATGGGCTTATGCCGTCGGTCCCGGATATTATCTTCAATTGTTTTGACTACGTCATAGTTTAGGGTGGTCTCAAAGCTAAAATTAGGATTCAACGAGTCTTTGGTACACGATGTCACATCAACATGATGTATGACTTGTTCTTGAAAGGGTCCTTTTGGCCTTGAACTACTATGAAAGTTTATCTACTTCCGCGATAACTATGTGCCGCATAACTCTAAACGGAGACAAGCTTATTGTAGTGCCCTGGAAACTGAGTCTACTTCATAATATTCAGAATTGGAAAATATCAATACATTTCTGTAGAAAACTATAACTAAACTTTGATATTTAAAACCACGGGTTATTCAAGTAATATAAACACTTATGTGTTGCCAATATATAACAACAGTGTGGAACAGGCTGCAACAGCGATGGAACCGAACTCCAGATCCTGATGATGACTTCCGTTTGAAGCCGGAAAAACTGCCAATCATTAACATCAGCTACACGTAAGTGTTAATTTTTTCGTTTTGCGTATGTAACCTACGTATGATTCATATTCATATTGGGTAAAATACGTATACTTTACTTAATTGTCAGTTTATTTCACAACGTACTAAAATAAATTATATTTGAATATATCTGAAAAAAAATCTAAAGATATATATATTTATTTTTATCCTTGACAGGTTAGCTTTTGACCACGATCTCACCTGATTGTAAGTGATGATGTCGTCGAAGATGTTGTTCAGGCTAACCTAGAATTACTGGCTCTCAAGGACAGCTGCCGGAACACACCGATAGGTGCTTGGCGACAGATTTTCAACTTGAATGCGGTAGCTAGCCAGGAGGGCATACGCAAAGTGTCCTACCACCATGCTATAGCGGCTGCTATCCTAAGACAACAACCCGGACCGACGGCTTAACGTGCCCTCCGAAGCACGGAAGCGCTCAGTAGTAATGTCACCAGTTGTCAAACGTTGCTTAACTTTGCTGATCGGTTCAGAATGGCAAAATTTCTTACGCTACTGAATATATCTGAATAATCTTCTAAAGATATGTTCTCCATCATATCTATAATTTCATTAATATGAAGATACAAGTAACAACAATACAGTAATTATTACTACTATAACATTATGTGGAATGAACACGATTATCTATTATTTTTGTATCTAGAATAAATTTACTAAGAATTAATAAATTAAGTCCAGTTATAAAAGACAGAGAAAATAATTAATCAACAATGATTGTTTCGTAGCCCATTTCTCTGGAAACTGTACAATGGATTTTCATAAACACCTGCTCAACGAGACGACTACAAAATGAGATGTAATTTTCTGCGGCGTGCGGCGAAGTAATCGAGACTGCAGAAATAGTTGGTTTATGTTGAGTCAACATACGCCTTAGAAAGTGCTGAAGTTAGGTCGTAGCTGTATTATTATTGATCGAAATTTACATGTTGTAAATTTTATATATAATCATATCAGACACAATCAAAAAACTTGTCATGCTTAATTAGATTGCACGAATGAGTACTTATATCCCTCTATCAAATGTTTGCTATTTACAAACAATTTGTTGGGGTTTATATATAAATGTAATTTCATTAAAAACATGTTTACAATTATCGTTAAAGTTATGTTTCTGGTAAGAATGGCATGAAGCACTCGTAGTGAAGTTTGCATAGCCGTTCTTAACCATTCAGCAAAGTTAAGCAACGTCAGTCACGGTCAAGACTTGGATGGGTGACCGCTAGTCAAGACTTGGATGGGTGACCGCTAATGACATCAATACTGAGCGTCTCAGTTCTTTGGAGGGCACGTTGTTCCCGGTTGTTGTCTTAGGATGGCAGTCGTTATAGCATGGTAGTAGGATATATTGCAAATGACCGCCTTCAAATAGAAAAACTGTCACCAAGCACCTAACGGTGTGTTGCGGTAGCTGTCCTTGAGAGCCAGTAATCCTAGGTAAGCCTGAATCACATTTTCGACCACATCATCATCATACTGACATATCTCACCTTGCAGTCATTTTATGGCTCAGGTTTGCCCAGACTTTCAAAGCTTTCAAGGGAATGACAAGCAAAAAATCTGGTATAATGAACAGAATAAGGATGAACTTGGTCGGGCATCTCATTTTAATTAATATAAATGATTCGCAATCTTTAACTCGTGAAACCAGATGAAATGGGTCGATATAGCCCGTTTTTGTTTTTGACTGATTGAAAGAAAGTGGCTTTGGGTATGGACTGCCGCGCAGCAGATCCATGGTTCGAATCCCGCCGCGGGCTTGAGCTTCACCGCATGGTGGAAGGGCATTTTTGCGAATGCCCGCCTGGCTAGCGACCACCCTCAAGTTGAAAATCTGTCGCCAAGCACCTAACGGTGTATTCCGGCAGCTATCCTTGAGAGCATGTCATTCTAGGTTAAGCCTGTTAACACCTTCGACCACATCATCACTTACCATCACGTGAGATTGTGGTCAAAGGCTTAAAAAAAGCAACAAGATAATTTCGTACAACTAAACTGATATCGTGTGATAAATCCATACTGGTTTATCATTTTTATATATATGGTGTATACAGGGTTATTGGAAATATGCTAACAACCTCTTAGGATTGACTTCTGCTAGTCCTAACAAACATATTGGGATAATTTTTTTTTTGTTTTGAAAGAAATTGTGTTTTTTTTTATGTTTTGTTATATGTTTTTGACGGTATAAGCACGAGGACCACCTGATGTTTAGAGTCTCTTGTGCCTGTAATGTATTATTTCATTTTTTTTATTACGTTGCTCTATGTAAATATTCAAAACTGGATTCAAAGGAAGCATGGCGCGGTCCAGTGTTGCCGCGGCGGGCTCGGAGTAGGCTTTAAAATACAAAAAAATAAAAATAAAAAAATCAAATTATTTTTGTAACTATAAAAAAACATCCCAAATATTTGTTAGGACTAGCAGAAGTCAACTCTAAGAGGTTGTGAGCATTTTACCAATAACCCTGTATATGGGCACAAGTAATGTGCTAGCTTCTTTTTAGCCCACAAATATTAATATTTCTCTGAAATTGGATTCTTTTTCATTTTGGCCAGATAAAGGAGGTAGTTTGAGCTGTGAATGAGCATAGAATTGCAATAGAGAGCTAGCCAACTAAACTTCTTGTCTTGTGTTGCTGCTTGCAGGCACCCAGCTTCCTTTTTTCTATAACAAATAAATGATTTATAGAATATGATGAATTCAGCACTTCTGTTGATTAATTTAACCCTCAGTTTAGCTACAAGCCAAATCAATACACGAGATCGTGAAATCTCATTTCATTTCAAAAAAATATTAATATCCATGGTGGTAGGGCTTTTTGCGAATGCCCGCCTCGCTAGCGACCACCCTCAAGTTGAAAATCTGTCGCCAAGCACCTAACGGTGTGTTCCGGCAGCAGTCTTTGAGAGCTAGTGAAATTACGGGCACATGAGACTTAACAACTATGTCTGAAGGTGACGGGCGCAGTGCAATTCGTCACTTGTGACGAAATGCATCTGTTATAGGCAGAGGTAACCGCTTAACAGGTGGGCCTCGAGCTTGTTCAGTCATAATAGCATAAAAAAAAACTAGTTGTATTTTTTTTGTTTTATTTGTTGAGAAATATAACAGATAATTTTTTTAATCATCAAACTAATAAAGCAACAATGGCTGGGTTGCAATGGTTATGAACTGCCAGAGAGAGATCCAATGTTCGATTAGCACCGCAAGCATGAACAATGTACGTCTTTACATATACACCCTCTTGTGAAAAACCTGTCGTCAAACAATTTTGTTTGTGTCTCTTTTCTTCTTTAACATTTCTCCTTATTTTGAAGATCTGTCGAATAAATAGTAATGATTATAAATACTTAACCAAGAACAGGAATTGTTAAAATGATACGAGTTACTGATGTAGGAAATGCTCTTGTTTCTTTGTAAACAATGTTGAATTTAGGGCGTCTTCATCAAGGTTTACGATCGCCGTAACTCAAGTTAATGGCTAGATGACGTTGTTACGTTCTATACTTTCTATTCAGATTTAGACGAATTCCCAAAGTCATAAAGTGCGACAAAGTGTGCGACGTTGATGGCAACAAGATGGCGGTAGCGTGAGAAAAGTACTGTTGACAACGCTTAAATAAGATTGTGAGGAATTCGGGCCTAAGTCAGCATGCAAATTATACAAATTATAGAATCAGACTCGTTTATCCTGCCCTTTTAACATAATCTCTGACCACAAGAAAAGTTTTGTTATAATATTAAATTGAGTAGGTGCTGCTTTTACACCTATTTATTTAACGAAAACATACTTTAATATAAATAATTGCTTAAATATATATAAACTTACGATAAATAGCCCAGTATTTAGATTTCGATCAGTTTCGCAACTTTTAGAGTTGTTTCATCATGGAGTGAGTGCTGTTACACCGCTGTTACATTTAGGTGCAAAAGCAGCACCTACTCAATTTAATATTATAACAAAACTTGTCTTGTGGGCAGAGCTTATGTTAAAAGGGCAGGATAAACGAGACTGAATCTATAGTTTGTTTAATTTGCATGGAAATTTGTCGAAGTTTGTTAGTTGTTCAAAACTGTTATTAGGTGTTTATGACCGATTTAGTAAATTTTACTCGAGAGACCGTAATTACCAATTTGCAATAAAAATAATAATATAGTAAGTGTACTTTGTGGTGCAAGTTATACAGAGGTGATCCCTTTCAAAGGCGTTTTATCTTGAGGTTATACATTTTAACCTTTTAGTCTGCCTTACCTGTAAATATCTGAATGAAGTAGTTTATAAAATGTAGCGTCTTAAATTTTGAATATTCAAACATTTACACGTAAAACCATAATCAGTACTACGAAGTGAATTTTTTCGTAAAGCTTAGAATCCTTAGCGCGAAAATTGTATTCCTATATTCAACTATCCATTATTCGTCATATCGTAGCAACCACTGCTCGTAATAAATAGTTGTATTCGGAGTTGCCATATAAATACCATAGTAACAGCAGTCGTTTCAGTTACTTATTGAAGCTGTTTCGACATACAACTGGTCGAAAAAATACATTTTAAAATTATTTTGTTTAAATAATGTTTGTGAATTTTGGGACAACTCACAAGGCTGAATTGAGGGCACTCGCAAAGCAACCCCAAATACTTACTTACCTACTTATTGCTTTACCTAATTTTTGGACGTATTATCTACACAATTTGAAGCGCTCGTAGCGAAGTTTGCTTAGCCATTCTGAACCGATCAGCAAAGTTAAGCAACGTCTGCCTCGGTCATGAGTTGGATGGGTGACCGCTGGCGACATTACTACTGAGCGCTTCCGTGCTTCGGAGGGCACGTTAAGCCGTCGGTCCCGGTTGTTGTCCTAGGATGGCAGTCGTTACAGCATGGTGGTAGGGCACTTTGCGAATGCCTGCCTGGCTAGCTATCACCCTCAAGTTGAAAATCTGTCGCCAAGCACCTAACGGTGTGTTCCGGCATCGGTCCTTGAGATCCAGTAATTCTAGGTTAGCCTGAACAACATCTTCGACCACATCATCACTTACCATCAGGTGAGATAGTGGTCAAAGGCTAACCTATCAGGAATAAAAAAAAAAGAAAAAAGAATAGTACCTTTATTTTTAGTTAGTACAGAATATCATACTCATCCACGTCACAGCGCACAACGCACATAGTTCAAGCTGACACTTCAATTGTATAGCAGTAGCACCATAGACGGGTATGTATGTTGCATGTGACAAAAATGATATGCAAGATTCGTGCAGCACCCTATGCTATCCATATTAAGCCAGATAAGTTGAAGGTGCCAGAGGTATGGAAGTGTACTCTGGGTTGGGCGTACAGATATTTTCCCTCAATGTTAGCTGGAGATGAAATATGGACTTGGAGGGATCGCTCAGTCGCACTTCTTTTTTCAAGTGACTGGTGTTAACGGAACAGAAGAGGAGCTTTTACTCCATGGAATACCATTATGAAAAATATTTTCTAGGGTGGTGATTAAATCTATTTTGTGACGACATAGAAAAGTGTATATATAATATATAAAAATAAAAAAATAAAAAAAGTATAATCTCTATATATATAGATTATATATATAGATTATACTTTATAGATTATCAAACCCATAATCTATATATATCTAATATATCTCCACGCTTGGCAGGCGTCTTTGGGATCGCAGATCACATCCTTGTGTTGTCCATTGTATTGTTACAGAAGTCATGTTTTACCGATTCCACATAAATGGGATAAGGGTAGTTAAAAAAAGAAAGAAACATAAAAGGTCCAAAAGAGAGACATAAAGTCAACGGTTTGGGGTTGTGATACATAAATTCTAAACCTGAAGCTAGTTATACTTGATTCCTTTGTCACACTTTCATTAAAGTAAAGGCACTGGAATATCCTTATTTTCACACTAGCTGTACCCGCGACTTCGTTCGCGATTGCCGTACCTGCAGACTAATTATGCACATTTGTGCACTGTTTATCTCATATTAAGCAACATTGTGGTCTGCGGTGAAGCACTCTTATAGTAAACCATAGCTCAAATGGAGCTTTCTACTTTGGATTTCAAAACTCCCGGGTTGTATTTTCCAGAATACAGTAGTTAAGTAACTCAGAGAGTTCTTTCCCGGTTCGCACAATAAATGTTGAAGCAAAGTACCTTGTGCGTTTCTTTAGAATTTCGACTTTAAAACGGCGGCGGTTTGTTTGACGGTAGATCGTTTTTGTTTTTATTTCTCATTTTCGGAAAGTAGTGTTTGTTTGATCTGAGTAGCGGATGGGAGACGCTCCTTCCCACCTAAGGCCGGGAAAAACTCATAGTAAATGCTTCCTTCTCTTGGGCCGGAATGACTTGTAACCATGGTAACCATTGGTGTTAACAAAGTTATATGTCTAAGATTTTTCGTTGTAAAATACTCTGTTGTTATAAATCAATTAATAACAACTATGTTTGGCAGGGTAGTAACTAAATATAAGGTAAAAAGTGTAGGTTGAAAAAAAACTAACTAAAAGTTTCCCTAAATTTCATTGTTCTAACTCCTAGTGTATCTTTGTATCTTCTACTTATGTTTATTATTTTTAGTAAATATTTAGAAAAACTTTTTTTTTTATGCATGATAGGTTAGCCTTTGACCACTATCTCACCTGATGGAAAGTGATGATGTGGTCGAAGATGTTGTTCAGGCTAACCTAGAATTACTGGCTCTCAAGGACAGCTGCCGGAACACACCGTTAGGTGCTTGGCGACAGATTTTCTACTTGAGGGTGGTAGCTAGCCAAGCGGGCATTCGCAAAACATGCAACTACTATTTTTACCCTTCTCATATTTTAAATGAAAAGTAGAGTGTTTAACACGGATGTAAAACATCGATACCTACTTGGACTATAGCCGCATTAATTTTAAAAAGGTACTGCTCATGTTATTAAATAATATAAAAAAACATACTATTTTTACATCGTTATTCCTTATATTAGTAGTGAAAAGCAGAGAGATTCCTATTCGGGCCATAAGCGCCTGGAAATATTCCAAACAATATTTTACGTAAAATTTCCCAAATAGTTCTAACCTCTCAATAAATTTTTAGTAAGTATGTTATTTTTTCAATGAATGATTTTTAGAAAAGCTACTTTTTTTACCTTCTTTAAATTCGAAATGAAAAGTAGAGAGCTGACCGCGGGTGAAAGTTACCAATTCCTTTCGACCCTTGTATAACAATCTACTAAAGTGGTGCACTTCCAATTTTAAACGGATTAAATCACGTATATTTATCATTATTTTTGTCTCGACAGTCACCCCGTGACCACGATCACTGCAAAGTGTTTGAAACGTCCGGACAAAAATAATAATAAATATACGTGATTTAAACCGTTTAAAGTTGTTTAATTACTAAGTGTAGCAATCGCGAAAACCTAAGACAACATTGTGCACTTCCATTGCGCAGTCTCCGAAATGTATCCAAAACAAAAGAAAGATATGTAGTTTTAAAAACTGGTTGTGGTGAATGTACCACATTTTAGAGTTTATATAGTAGCAAGCTTGCAAAACTAAATAAGGGTGCCATGCTGCCCGTGGGGTGCCGAGCTGCCCGTGGGATGCCGGTCTGTCCGTGGGGTGTCGGGCTTCCCGTGGGGTTCCAGGCTGCCTGTGGGCTTAAAATGAGTCGTACGTTCAAGGGTTTCTCAACATTCCGCGGTTCAAGTTATTCAAAACGAAATATTTAGTTTGTGATATCTGTAATTTCTTAACTGCAAAACTGAGGACTTTGAAATATTTACGGGAAAATAATTAAATTACCACTATTGTAACAAAAAAAAGAATGATTGAAATCGGACTACGCGTTAATAAATTACAACTAAGTGTACATTTTGACTTTCATCCCCTTTTCCAAGAGAACCGTACTGAATTTCGGGATAAAAGTATCGTATGTCCTTCTTCTCGTATGAACTCAAATCGTGCTAAGTTTCATTCAAATCCATTCAGTAATTTTGGAGTGATGCGCGGCCGGGATACAGACAGACAGCCAGAAAAAAAACAGTTTTTGCATCAGTATCAGCTACAGATTGCTCTCAAAACATATTTTCAAAATATCTGCAATGTACAGAATTGGACCTGTTACAGTATTGTTATAAGTATAAATAGATAAATGTAAGCGTCTTACCCCTCGCGCTTCCCTACCCGCCTTCTGCAACCTGTTATAGGTATAGATTAGACTGATTAGAGCATTGCATGTTATGAAAAATATTCGTAGGGAAGTTGTGGTTATCGTAATAAGAAAAACTGTGTTTTATCGTTTGAAAAATCAGTCTTTTGGAGAGGTCCGACTACAGACCTATCTATTATATACGATAAAGTGCAAACGCCAGCTTAAGATGAGCCGTACGTTCAAAGGTTTCTGTACATTTTGGGTGTCAAGTTATTTGGAACGTAATATTTAGGTTGTGATATCTGTAATTTCTGAACTGCAAAACCAATGACTTTGAAATATTTACGTGATCATTTTTAAAGCACCACTATTCTAATAAAAAAATCGGCCAAGTTCGAGTCGGACTCGCCCACGAAGGGTTCCGTACAACATTAGACTTCATATTTTAACCTTTTTTTGTTTTAACGTGCGCGAGTCCAACTCGCACTTGGCCAACTTTTTGTATTTGTTGTTATAGCGCCAACAGAAATACATCATCTGTGAAAATTTCAACTGTCTAGCTATCACTGTTCTTGAGATACAGCCTGGTGACAGACGGACGGACGGATGGACGGACAGACGGACGGACGGACAGCCGGACAGACTGTTTTTACCCTGTGGGTATGGGACCCTAAAAAGAACGTATGAAATCGGACCACGCGTTAATAAATTACAACTAACTGTATATTTTGACTTTCATCCCCTCTCCCAAAGGAACCATGCTGAATTTCGGGATAAAAAGCTAAATTATCCTACCTTGTAGTATGAACTCCAATCATGCTAAGTTTCATTGAAATCCATTCAGTAGTTTTGGAGTGATACGCGGCCGGGATACAGACAGACAGACAGACAGACAAAAATAAAAAAACATACAGATTCGGCATCAGTATCAGCTACAGAGTACTGTACATTTCTTTTTTTCAAAATATCTTCCATGTACAGAATTGGACCTGTTACAGTTTTATTATAAGTATAGATTACCTGGTTTTAGATTAACAGATAAAACTGCTGGAGTAGCAATTCGGAGAAAAAGTTAAATTATCCGTGACCGCGACATTATCTGCCAAATTGCTGAAAGCTTTCGAGGCACAATTGCTTTGATTAGACGTCATTGGATGCGTAAGCTAGTCTCACGTAATTGAAGTCAAGTAATTACGTTTCTTTAGAAAAAAAATTTGGGCATCCCATTAAGATCTCTGATGATGAAAATCTCTGAGGGATCTTTTTAAAGAAATCGATATTTTAACGTTACCAAGTCTGTACATTTTAATATTTTTATGTTTGCTATAGCACATGCTCTGCGAATTACATTACTAAAGTACAAATTTACGAGAGGATTTTTTTTTATCCTCTTGTAAATTTGTAATTTCAATAATAATGTAATAATTTTATTACATAGTAAGTAACACATCGTTAAAAGACATTTAAAAGAATTGCCCCAAGTTTCTTGCCCGTACTTCTAGCAGTGGCTCTATAATTTATTTTTCTGAATGTGGCAGTACAATGTTATTTCAATATTAAAATTTGTAATTGATCTTCATAAGAGCGTCATAGACGCCTAAATTGAATAAATGATTTTGACTCTGACTTTAAAAAGCTTTTATGAATTAAGCTCAAGCAATGATCACAATATTGACTGCGTGCTTAATGTGGAAGAAAAATTTAATACATACGCAGCAAAGATAAGTGGGTGTATTTAAAAGCAAATATTTTAAATATATACAAAAGCTACCTACGGAGTGCCCCACAATATGGGTTGAATCTTCAACGCATGACAGATTCTCTCCTGCCTTGCTAAATAAAGTACAAAATCTTTCGCGAAGCTCTTAAGCGCTTCGTTAAGGTGGCAACTGTCCTTGAAAGGCACTTTCCATTTAAGATTACCATCGCCGACATCAACATCAGGACCTAATAAGAGAGATAAGTGAAACGGAGTTAGTCTGTGAATAGGGAAAATTGACTCGCACTATTCTTTTTACTTTAACTACCATCGCTTTTACTTTCACTATCAGTTTGTCTGTGAGATCGAGATAATTTTAACTGATAATCCGCCATTTTATCCTTGTCAACGTTATCTACACAAAGCCGAGAGAGCGGTCGTTAGTTTAACCCCTAATTTGTGTTCTGGTCTCCGGACTGGACATTTGTGTTTAATTTGTTGTTTAGTTTAATATGCAAATTGTGGATTTAGAAGACAATAAACGTTTTCATTATAATTAGTATAGTGAGTGACAAATTAAGAAACCTTACCTTGACGACTGGGTTTGTAATCGGAAACAGTCAGAGATAAAATGTGTTCATAAGATAGATAATTACAAACTTACACATGATTAATGTAGCAAATGTGCTATTGTAACTGATTTCTAAATAAAACCAAATATTTTTATAAGTATCTTAAGAAAACATTAAATTATATTTTAATAAAACACTTAAAAAATATATATATATACGTAGTAACAATTCCGCCTAATTTTCCTGTCAAGCCTACGTGACGTCACAAATGCCACGCAGCCTAACCGGAACAATGTTCGACTAGTTTCGCTTCTAAACGAAGCATCTTCAGGAGGTCTTTACTCACCGAGCGCACGATTTATTATTATTAAATATTAATCTCTCGATCGTGCGCTCGGTAAGTCAAGACCTCCTGAAGATGCTTCGTTTAGAAGCGAAACTAGTCGGGTATTCTTCCGGTTAGGCTGCGTGATGTTTGTGACGTCACGTAGATAACAGGAAAATTAGGCGGAATTGTCACTAGATATATAATTTTATGCTTTTTTAAGTGTTTTATTTAAATATTATTTAATATTTTTTAGGATACTTTTAAAAGTATTTGTTATTATTAAATATGGATTTCTGCAAAGTAACGCCTGAATCTATCCATTATATTAAATATGGATTTCCAGAAAGTAGCGCCTGAATCTATTCATTGACTTCTAAAAGCTTTTTTTTAATGCCACGCCTTTTTACGCGTGCCATACGGCTTAACGTGCCCTCCGAAGCATAGAAGCGCTCAGTAGTAATACTAACCAGCGGTCACCTATCTAAGTCATGACCGAGGCGGACGTTGCTTACCTTTGCTGATTGCGCTAAGAGCGCTTTAAATTTTACATTTAAAACAGAAACATAAGTCGTGTAAAGATTAACAGTAAAATACAAACTGAACAAAGATTTACTACACCTGATGTTTGTTCGTTACAAAAAGAAATAAACGAACTGTAAAATCACCAGCTTTCGCAGAAACAGTCGAATTAAATTTTCCGAGAATATTCGTTATATTGTAAAGGAAGACATTTTAGTAGATAGTGTGCGTTAATTTTATTCTTACGTGTTATCTTTTGAGTTACCATGTCGGTGACAATTTATTTAAATATTAAGGATGGTAGCTAGTTAGGCGAGCAGGCAAAATGTCATTAAAACTATTATTTTTTCAAATTTGGATTGAATAGCAAACTACACACATGCAAACAATCAAAAGTTGCGAGTTGAGCGTCGTTGAATCAAGGTACAATTAACAACCGTGAACGACACGTGAAAGAAAATAAGTTTTTCTTAAAGATGCTTGGAAATGTGAACATTATTTTGACAACCTTCTTCGAGATAAATCGAAATTGCTGTACTTGCCAAATACATGCGCGCAGCGGTCGGCAAAAAATGTATGAAAATCTATATCTGTCGTGTCTAGCAGCCAAATAAATTGCATAGTAAACTCATATCTGTCGTGTTCTTTAAAAATGGAACGATCTTTTACTTCGAAGCATGGCAACCAAGGAGGTAACTTTTCAAAGGTTTTATTCAAATTTCGATCTGGCTTGCAAATATAACGCTGTTTATTGAAAATTGTACATTTAACAACTGTGTCTTCAAATAACAGATTCTGCCTAGGTACTACTTTGTTTTAATTTTCGCGCATTATTTGAGAAAAGTGCTATACAAGCCTTGGCCACATCTAGGCATTGATGGACTTACGTATGTGTGCCTCGGCTTCGCCTCGGCGCACATTTACACGTTCGTCCATCAATGCCTCCTTTGCTGGCCGCTGCGGTAATGTACTATTATGATTTCGATCACAGCTTTCCTATAAAAAATAAATTAAAAAGGGCGTTTTTTGTGTTTGTTGCGTTTAAAAAAGAGTGGCAAAATACTTGTGGCAAATAAAAAAAGACAACGAGATCTCCACTTGGGCAAATCGCTGGGTAGACGCTAGTTTAAAAAAAATGCAGGTTTAAATAAAGTATTTGAATATAATTGTCTACCGGTTTTAGTTTCCTCCGAATTTAACTACATAAATATCAGTAGAGCAGAAGATACATCCTCTGTAAATATCAAACGAATTCCTTGATTGGGCCTATGTTTACTTATAACTTAGCAATTTAAATAAACCTTTTGAAAACATAGACTCAATGTATTTGCGGTTGCCTCATTATTTTACGTCACTAAGGAATAAAGTCCCCAAAATATAAGTATCTAAGGCATTTTATGGAAGGTTCAATGATATAGATTGGTATACATATGGAAATGTAAGTCGTTTTTTCTCCCAATCCAACTTTTATAAAACTTGGTACAATGACTGAGCCAAAACCGGAAAGCACATAATTATACTTTCGACACATACAAGTATACAAGTATAGAAAATCTGTCGCCAAGCACCTAACGGTGTGTTCCGGCAGCTTGAGAGCCTTAGTCCTTGAGAGCCAGTATTTCTAGGTTAAGCCTGTTAACACCTTCGACCACATCATCACTTACCATCAGGTGAGATTGTTGTCAAAGATTACCTATCAGCAATAAAAAAAAAAAAAAAAAAAAAAGACCCAAAAAAGTAAGGAGCTTTGTGAGAAATAGATGAAAGGCGGGCAAAGGCGTGAACGAAAAGATTTAACTTTCTTTTTACGAGAAGCAAAAAACGACGCAATTATAGGTGTTGTGCGATATTTTCATAATATATGGTGCGGCGGCCGTGACAATTATCTTAAAGCGATGCTTTGTTTTTAATACCAGCAATGATTGGTTTGAATCGTGCTAGCGTTTTTTCTTCCTGAATCATCCATTACCTAACAAAAAATTGCCTATTGCCGTGTATATTCCTTATATCATAATAGTAATTTTCACTGCCAACTTACATACATTTTATACATATTATCTCAATTATCTGACATAATTCAGCAATGATAGCTGTGAACTGCGGTGCTGCAGGTCCATGGTCAACAAGTTATATCATACTTTTGGATGTTGCAGTCGGTTCCATTTATGGATAAAAAAAAATTATGCTGAAATATATGAGGCAGATGTGAGTTACTCCGTTGATGTGTAAACTGTATTCTTTCTCAAAGAGAATTAGGCAATTGCGTGTACATTTGATGATTTATTGCTACCATATTAAAATATCAAGATTACATACTAAAGACCAAGTGTTTCTGGCCCAAAAAAAGTGCATCAGAGCTATATGTCACATACATAGTACTGATAGTTGCAAACCGTATTTTCAGTCTCTAAGCATACTGACGTTGCCATGTCTCTATATTTATGAAGTAGCGTTGTTTGTGAGGATCAACATCAGATACTTCCCTACGTTCAATGATATGTATAACTTCAAAATGCGAAATAAAAATAATTTATGTGCAATGCCGGCTAATACTACATTTATGAGTAAAAGTATATTTCGTATGGCCCCTAAAATATATAATAAACTGCCAAAGTACTTAAAAGAATGCAATATGTCTACTTTTAAACATAATTTAAAAAAGCTTCTAGTCAGAAAATGTTATTACAGTATTGTGGAATTTTTAGAGGACAATAATTTAAGACAACAATAGTAATATGTATTATGAATTAATTTGTTATATGCGTTATTAATTATTATTGTATTATTTATTTTTTTTGACAACCTATTATGCCGAATTGAATATATTTATGAATATAATTTAACTTAATGTGATTGTATTTAGTTATGTAATTTTATTGGTACCTAATGACAACTAAATGGCTTATATTGATGTAAATAGAACTATTAATTTTGGACTTAAAAAATTTGCATACCTATATGGTAAGAATGTATGAGAACTATTTTGTAATTTTTACCATCTTGTACACTACATTCTACAAATAAACTTATTTGAATTTGAATTTGAAAAAAAAACTAAACATATTACGAATGATATTTAATATAGCCGCCACATCCCAGAGAAGTTCTATGTTTACTCTCTTTCTCACTTTAAACAAATTTAAGGTGCTGAAGTGATCATTGAGGCCACTGACTGAGCCACTTTGGAACGATATGCCTTGACTGCAGAAACATCGTGCAGAAACACAACACAAAGTTTTATTGATTATGAATGATTATTGGTATCACATACAGACATGTTTCGCCTTATATCTACAGCGCGCAGTTCTCTGCATAGTATCTTGAGTTCTTGAAGCGAAGAAAGGGAGAAGCATCGTCGCATCAGTCACTTTGACACTGGTCATTGGTGGAGACTGACATTTTTTTTGACTTTTCAGCTGTGCAGTGATTCATTAGTTACTGCCATCAATGTTTTTGTAAATTTACTTTCTGAATATTCATAAATGTTAAACTTTACTTTAACTAAAATAATTTTATTTATATTTTGTTCGGTCGATCTTTGGAGTAATTCTAAAAAAATTACATAAGCGGCTCGTTTACGATTAAGTTTGGTAACCTATTTTATTGATTTTCATGTTCAAACTAGACTTCCATTTGTTTCAATAAGCTTCGAAATTTGTGTAGATATATATATATATATATATATATATATATATATACGATATATACCTATTTGTTACGTAATATCATGTAGAAAGATTTATTTGCAATGTTTGTTTAGAATATAGATATGAGATAGTGGATAGTGTGAGTCTAGCTCCTAATTAATGTTTTTGTTATTATTTATTGGTACGAGAAAAATCTGAAGATTTTTGATGGGCTTTATGTTGAGGTTTTTAAAGTAGTTTTTGCCAGCCATCCTTCATCTACTCAGAGTCAATACATACCGTAGCAAAGTTACTTTTTGCCGATATCTATCATTGCTTTTTAGCTACCTAGCATTGGTTGTCATACATAACACCTCATTATAAAATACAGTCCACTATATCTATTGAAGGTAGTTTCCTTACCGACATACGATCGTTTTAATTACAGCCCTTCCCAACTAAACTTAAAGTAATATAATAAGCTCTTGACAGTGAATACACATGGAGTTTTTGTTTTGGGATTGTGATGGAACTCGCACGACGCCGACCAGATGTTAACGGTAAACTGTGCATAAAACAGGTGCATTTTATTATTACAAGTCAAATAAAAATTTGTTTATTGCCACAAAAAAATATATAGAATGAAATAACAATAGCAACCAATACAAAGGAAAAAAAAACAACATAACAATATTTCTTCACTAACTTAAGGAAAAAGAAAAGTTGATTTGATATATAAATAAATAATGTGGGAGGGCAAAAGGAGAATACTCAGCAGAAAGTCCGTACACATATATTAGAAATGTGCACATGAGACGCTGTTTTTCAGTAATCGTCTGTGCACGGACATGCGTTCGTCGAGCTATACCTTTGCATTATGACCTAATTGGGTAGATTTTGTAAAAATTATACAAACACAAAAGTATAATTAAAAGGAAATGTTGAATTAAAAAAAAATAGTGATTATTACGAATATGAAAAAATTAATCCGTGCATGATGTAATGAGAGAACGTGTGAGTGTGTTAGAGTGTGTAAGTGTGTGTCTTCGTTAATATCTTCGTTTTTTAAAGGTTGCTTCAAAGTGATGCTTAAGTCGATCTAAAATTAAACTTTTCAATTTAATTTTAAAAGTCGTGGAACTGACTTTTTGACTCATCGGTGGAGGAAGGTTGTTTGACACCTTCGCAGGTATATTTGAAATACAAGTGACGAGCTGAACTGCACACCAATCATCCTCAGACATACAGTGTTTGGTGTCATGTGCTTGAATTTCATAAAATTATGATCTACAACGCGCTACTAATAACAACGCTCTAATGATTCTAACTACGCTCTAATCATCGACCTATATATACAAGGCGCGGTATCTCAAACGAGGAAAGTCGACCGGTGCAAATATGCTGGCCGGCTACTCTCCCCCACACGTAGCTGGGCACTCGTAAAAATTACACGTGCTTTACGTTCGAATATTGTGTATTATCAATTGTGTATTTTGAATACACAATTTTCAAACGTAAAGCGCGTATAATCTCTACGAGTGCCCAACTATGTGCGGGGGAGAGTATGCCGGCCAGCATACTTGCACCGGACGAATATCCTCGTTTGAGATGTCGCGTCTAGTATATATAGGTCAATGGTTCTAATGAACAATTTTGCTCATTATATATATAGCTCTCAAGGACTGCAGCCGGAACACACTGTTAGGTTTTTGGCGACAGGTTTTCTACTCGTGGGTGGTAACTTACGTAGTATTATTATATGTTCTATGGTTACTATCAGTCTAACATTTGAAAATGGTCCAGCGTTGGGGACTGAACCATGGATATGACGCACAGCTTTCCATAGTTATTACGGCTTGGCTATTATTGCATCAATTATGGAATGATTTTGATTTCACACTTCTATTTTACTAACTGGGAGAAAGTTCACCGTAAAATGGCTCCACGCATTTATAATGCAACAATTAATGGCTATAATTACTTTATATCTTTTCTTTTATCGTGTCTATAACAATGTTGTTTTGGGCCAAAATTTTGGTATCTATCGACAACTTTCTGGAATACCGGTTACTTAGGAAGGAAAAAGGTCCAAATTCAATCGTTTATATAAACTTCCGACGAAAAAGGCTAACTTTGAAAGCCAATTTGAAACAACTCTAACAAACTTAAGGCTTTTAGTTCTCGAATAGAAAAATACTGTTTATACAAGTATTTTCTTAGGATCGAACGTCGTAATAAAACTAGATGTACCATATGCCGCGGTCCTTTAAAGTTTCTTCTATCAGTTTTAGTTAATCTTTCGTGATTATAAAGTTAGCTCAGCGTTTATATTACTGTTTTAATATTATTAAGTTTTCAATAACGCCTGATAGGCAAATAACATAACAAAATTACAAATTTACGAGAACAAAAATTATAGTCATGTGCGGGATTTGAACCCGCGTCCATCCACCCAACATGACACAATGTCCAATGTCTCATAACTTTAATTCTTGCTCTCGTTCTTCAACCATTGTATCGGGATGGAGCGACACCTATAGTTCAACTTGAGTTGTACTACAAACAAGACCAATTTTGCAATTGGTTTTAAACTTGTAAATGATGACGCAACCTTATAATTTTAATATTGTTAAGTTTGCAATAACGCCTGCAAAGCGAATTACATTACAAAATTACAAATTTTGTAATTTTGTTTATGTTCGAATCCCGCACATGACTTATTATTGAAGCGCTCGTAGCCAAGTTTGCTCGTAGCCATTCTGAATCGATCAGCAAAGTTAAGCAACGTCCGCCGCGGTCATGTTATGGATGGGTGACCGCTGGTTGGGCATTACTACTGAGCGCGTCCGTGCTTTGGAGGGCACGTTAAGCCGTCGGTCCCGGTTGTTGTCTTAGGATAGCAGTCGTTACAGCATGGTGGTAGGACACTTTGCAAATGCCCGCCTGGCTAGCTACCACCCTCAAGTTGAAAATCTGTCGCCAAGCACCTAACGGTGTGTTCCAGCAGCTGTCCTTGAGAGCCAGTAGCTCTAGGTTAGTCTGAACAACATCCTCGACCACATCATCACTTACCATCAGGTGAGATTGTGGTCAAAGGCTAACCAATCATGCATAAAAAAAAGACTATAATTTTTCGCTCGTAAATTTGTAATTTTGTAGTTTATATTACTGATTTAAAAATTTTGGTTTTGCAATATCTTACGTTTTTGGTCCGAACATCCTTTTGAAATGTTCTCATTCGAATTTCAGTTGGCCTAAAACTGATACTTAACAGATTTTTTGAACGCTAGCTTTTATTTATATAGCGATTTCAATTCCCTTAGTAGGTGAAGCATGTACACTAGAAATCCAATGTTCACCCAGTGAAATGCAGCTACTGCACGTTTTTTTTTAAGTAAATCACTGTTCTTGATTACGAATATGTTTATTTTACATCTAGATCAATTACTACGTGGTCCCCGTATTATAATGTGCTCACATAAAATTAGACATACTTTTCATAGGTACGTTCAATAAAAGAAAAAACACTAACTACGCGAAGGTGTATATTTTTATCAGAACACTGCTTGTTTTTTTACAGTTGATATTGTTCCCTTTGACCACTATCTCACTTGGAGGTAAGCGATGATTATGCAAAAGTTACAAGTGACCACATTAATGCACGAACCGACTGAACGAAGCGAACGTCCCGTACGCGGCACCAGCTGACAAAGCGCCTGAAAGATTCATAACTAACTAAAAGTAATAAAAACATACACTTACCACAAGTCACAGAACCATAACCTAACCAACATGACTGTATCTACCCCTTTATTTTGTAGGTCATGTATTATAACGTAATTGTTTTATATTTAAATATTATAACTAAAGATATTTGGACCTATTTGCTGAGGTACCTAATGGTTCAAAATATCTATATAGCCGATGTATGTTAAATTTAACTTCAGCGTAATAACATTAAAATATTTTAATGGATTAGCTACTTTGACTGTAGAGATTTGTTGAGTACGCATTATAGCTGTCGATATTTTACTTTAGATATTCTGGTACATACCCAATGAGAACACATTCCTTGTTGGATCACCAAATAAACAACACTTCATCTTCATTCAACCTTGTTGCACATAAATAATATGTTCGTCTTTGTCATCAATAGACACGTCTTCAATTATATACGTAGAGTAATGCGATAATCACTTAAGAAACTTTTCTCCTCATCGGTTATCAGCTCATGGAGCAATTTGGCCTGCCCCTTCAGCTTATTAACTCTGAAAGCTTTATCTTTGGTCTTTTGCCTATTTTCCTAATTCCGGAGATTAACACGCAAAGAAACTACGATCATAGGTCTCTATAGCTCTTCATACTATAACAGACAGAACAAACTACTGAAAGGGACTTAACATTGTACGGGAAGCAAAACTAAAACTTATGATGATTTCATAAATAGGTATAAGGGATTCATTATATGGCACGTTAGTCACGTACTCTTCAATTACGATTTTTAAATTAAGTTATTACTCTGGATAGAAACTAAACGGCTAATTCAGAAGTAGTCTTACCTAAAATTTGCATTTTTGGTTAAATTTAGAATAAATTAGACTTATTTACATCTTATTATATACTAGCTTTACGGGCGCGGCTCCACCCGCGCGTATGTCGGTCATCGCGCAAAAACATTAACCTTTTTGCGCAGTTGGATAAAAACTATCCTATGTTTTTTCCTGGGTCTCAAAATATTTCTATACCAAATTTCATTTAAATCGGTCCAGTAGTATTGGCGTGAAAGCGTAACAAACAGACAGAGTTACTGTCGCATTTATAATATTAGTACTGATTATTCAAAAATGTAATAGGGATATTTCTGATTGAGAAATAAGATACTACCAGTGAAATATGTCGTAGTTAATTTTGAACCAGTTATTCTATTGCGATACTGATCCAATGATAGGATATATCGAAATTCTACAGAAAATTACTTTTCATTATGTTTGAATAGGGAAATATAATTAAGCAATTTTTACGATTGCTTATTCAATCGAATACGTAATCTTATCTTATTTCCGCCTTTTACAACCTCGTATAGTAGTAAATACGGAAGAGGAAAATATGCTGACAACACATAGGAAATCATAATGACATACTCGCAACTGTAAAAAGTTTTTCCGTCAGATATTTTTTTTTCTCTTCCTGTATCAATCAGACAAGCGCTGACTCTCAATATGTTCAAGGGTCAAGTTAAAAGGTTTTATTTGTCCAATTAATTTTGCACTATATTTTTGTCAATTTCTATGGTATATATGATAATATTATAATATGTACTATATTTTTATATAATTTATAGGTATATTTATATATCATTATCTATTTATGTATGTTGCTATGTATATGTTTATATATATATATATTATATATATGTTTATAATTGTATTTGTTTAATTATTATAAAAACCTATATGTATGCTATTTTTTATATATTTGTTTAGAAATTACACTAAAATACGTTTTATTTTAAAATGTTTCTATGAAATTAGAATCCTGGCGGTATGCCTTTATTAAACAAAATACTATGAACTATATACAACACTACAGCTACTACAATAAAAGCATTTATTTATTTGGCTCAACGAATAAGCATTGCAATTCAACGGGGCAATGCTGCCAGCATGCTGGGCACGCTGCCAACTGGGAGTGGGCTGGAGCATTTGGACTGCCTGTGAGTCTGCTATGAAATTTGATTATGTATTTGGACTACACCCGCCTCTATTGTTTTATTCGTTCAACTCCATCCTAAGGTTGCCTGGTAGAGATCACTTTTAGTGATAAGGCCGCCCATTTTAACACTATGTTATTATAATTTAATGTGTAATCTTTTATATTTCTAAAGTGGTGTAACAATAAAGAGTTTTCTATCTATCTATCTATCTTATTTGGCCGGCCACTCTTCTTATGTATGCCATGACATAAAAATAATACTTAAAGCAATTGGCAGATTTTATGCGCCATAATTATATTGTTTTTCTTTTTAATTCACTCTTATCGAGTGGGGTTTCAAAATGAAAAGTGAATATAAAAATATATAACGTGATGATATAAAAATATATATAA
This sequence comes from Plagodis dolabraria, assembly GCA_963854805.1. Taxonomy (NCBI): domain Eukaryota; kingdom Metazoa; phylum Arthropoda; class Insecta; order Lepidoptera; family Geometridae; genus Plagodis; species Plagodis dolabraria. The sequence goes on along the minus strand of OY978443.1, from coordinate 3,301,206 downwards.
TTTTTATATCATCAAGTAAGTACATATCACATCCTTGGAAAAAACTTCGAAACGAATGAAATATCCTCGACTTACAACCTAAACATAATCTCATGCTAAATTACGAAGTAAATACTTCATTTGTGTTACCTTTCACATTTTCCTAAAATGCCTGATATAGGATACGAGTGTAATAACTAAACATTTCAAATAAATATAATAGTTATATGCACGAGTATGTAAGATTTGTTTAATCTTTTATTTGTTAGACAACACACAAGAAAAATTGAAGCCATTATTGACAAACGAATCAAATCACAAAACCCAAACTTTTTTTATTTACTAACATTTTGGGAGTCAATAATAAAATGAATCTCACCTCTGAATACATATTTTTAAGTTTATAGAATGAAATAAATATAAGCTTAGAATCTGCGCCTTATTTAAACTCATAAATATATAGTTTTAATAATTATTTTTTTGCAAAAACGCATTCTCTGTGGCTTCCATTACAAAATTATGCAAAGAAAAATTAAAGTCACGCACATGACTATAAATTTTCTTCTCGTAAATTTGTAATTTTGTCATATAATATACAATGCTTTGAAGAGTAAAAGCACAAGATTTTATCTGTTTGTATATTAGGTCCTGAGACCAGTTTTCTACTGACAGCTATCATTGAATTTTGAATTGATATTTATATTTATTTACTAAACATTTGCAGGGCCTAGGTTTTTTTCCGCTGAAGCATGTACGTTCTTGGGTGACAAAAAGAAACAACTTCAACTCATGCCAAACGTCACATTACATAACTGCTGTTCACGTGCTATGTATGGGGCTAGGTTTGTTGGTATTGTTCTTCCAAAATAGTTTGCCCATTTAATTATATTATTGTGAATGGTAACTATAAACTTATACAGAAACAATAAATCTTGTACCTTTTAAGTTTGCCTTATGATTCCCTTTTCGTTGAAAACCTAGTAAGTTAGGTAGTCAACAACTCAACGAATAGTAACTATTACATAGAAACGCCTCCTGCCAAACATCTTAAGTTATTGAGCCTATATTATTGCATATATATAAATAAATGCTCTCTATCTTGACAAATCTCTAACGTGCCATATGTATTACCATGCTAACCTTACCTGAACTTTACAGGCACAGCTGTCAGCCATAACCTACGGGCTCGTCGTCCCTCAAGAATTCATCAAGTACCTCGAAGATGACGTAGAAAGAAGAAATATCGCAACTAAGTCATTCGTAAACCAAGACATAGCCAACCATTTTCTCTATCTCTATAATTATTGCCTCTGAGTTCAAATGTTTTCAGTGTTATAAGCTATAGTAAAAATCTCCTAATCACATTCACTGTAAACGTGAATGAAATTTCGTGGTATAAACGTTTCTTCGTAAGGGCCATTTATAACCGAAAACAATGCAAACAATCAAAGTGTGAATAGTTTCATTTGCAAATTTTATTTATTGTTTTTGTTCTCAGTAACGGAAACAATGATGATAAGTCAGAAATAAACAGTTTTATACATAAACATGTATGCCCTAAATTTCAAGATAAATGAAGTATTTCTGACTGATTTCGATGTTGCAATATTTTTCAGTCTGGTACAGCGCGGAGCCCTAAAATAGCAAGTTCCAATTCTCACTTATCCAGTTTTTATTGTGTTTTACCTCAGAAGCTGAAATAAATATTTATATTATATAATATTTTTATGCTAGTGTCATTTTACACAAGCATTGGCAATGTCTTATTCTACACAAAAAAATATCTGAAAATATTCCAGTATCAAAGGTTAAATATTGTGCGTTCACTGATGTTATTTTTTTTACTTGATGTTTTTTTTTTCAATCTAAGAATTTTCTATTTAAGAAAATTCTATTCAAAAGGCATTAGGTGAATCAAATGTTTTTTGTGGCTAAACCTATCCAGTTATAATTTCTAAGACTCTAATCAGTACTAATATTATAAATGCGAAAGTAAATCTGTCTGTCTGTCTGTCTGTCTGTTACGCTTTCACGCCAAAACTACTGGACCGATTTGAATGAAATTTGGTATGGAGATAGTTTGAGACCCGGGAAAAAACATAGGATAGTTTTTATCTGAGTGCGCAAAAAGAGGTTAATGTTTTCGCGCGATAACCGACATACGCGCGGGCGGATCCGCGCCCAGAAAGCTAGTAATTTAATAAACAAGACCCGTGGGTTGCCGTGCTAGAATGTCAACCCCATCTCTACTCGTGGGTGTCGTAAGAAACGACTAGGGGTAACACACCCGAAGGTGGGCAGCAGCACCTTCTGAGGAACTGCTACTTTACACTGCAATCTTCAAGACGCCTGCCAAGCGCGGGATTATGGTTTGCCATAGACCTTGTTTTTGGCAGGGAAGACGTTTGCGTCTTCCCCATTCATAGGAACGTGTGTGTGCAGCAGTAGACAGTCCGGCTAATACAGTAAAAATTTAATTATTCTACAACTCATCATCATTTCATCATTACAGCCGCAAGAAGTCCACTGCTGGATATAGGCCTCCCCCATAGATTTCCAAATAAAACGGTTGGAAGCGGCCTGCATCAAGCGTCTTCCTGCGGCCTTAATAACGTCATCCGCCCACCTTGTAGGTGGTCTTCCGACGCTGCGCTTGCTAGTTTGTGGCCTCCATTCGAGAACCTTTCGGCCCCACCGACCATCAGTTCTGCGTGCTATGTATATATCTACAACTCACACTGAGACAATTCTATGTTAATAAATAATTAACATAGAATTAATTATTATTTTATTATTAATTTATTCTATGTTAATAATTCTAATCAATTAAGTGATTTTGGCATCGTATACTAATCAAAAGTTAAAAGCTATAAACCAAATAACATTTTGTTTTAGTTACAGTGTTTCAGTTATTTTATCTGTAGCTCAATTAATAAAATCATTCAATATAGTTTAATTGAATAAATTCGAATTTAAATAGAAATAAATTCTTCTAACTTTTTATTGCATAGATTGATCAACGCCAAAGAGAATACGCATAATGAAATCTGGAATCACTCAATTTACTAAAATTGAATGAACTCGGTTTTAGACTTGGCTTCACTTTGATGCCAATAATTGTTTTGGAGAAAGAGAAGTTACTTAATTGGTCTAGCTGATATATTATGTAGTGTTCATATCTATCAGGATAACCTTCCTCACTGTCATAAATTTTGTGTAATTCACAGATTACTTGATAGTTTGTTGGTGAAATGGAGTGCACTTTTTAATTGTATATATTATGTATTGTACAATTAGGTGTTCAATTCTTGTTAGCTCTATTCCGGCCAAACGGCCAATTGTATATTGCACTAAACAGTTGGATTCGATTTCGGTATCTTCATAACTTAGGAAACGCTATTAAACCTATATAAAAAATTTTATCTAGTAATGCAAGGATTAAATTTAGGACCCTTTGTGTTTCATGGTAGGTATCTTTCACCTCATTTCATTCTAGCGTTACATACGCTAGACATTTTAGAAACAGAAAATGATCTGCCTTGCATGGTTAAACATTTCTGCTATATAGTTTTATACGCAGATTTATCATATATATCTATATAGTTTTATACCCTCATTAATTTTTAAAGTAGATAGGAAAGAAAGTGAACTATTTCATGTAAATAATGTGTTGTCTATGATATCTAAGTGGTTCGCGGCTAATAATCTTCTCTTCAATTCAAAAAAGACCAAATGTTTAAAGTTTTCTTTACCAAATGATATTAATGTTGAACCAAACATTAAGCTTGGCCTAGATAAGCTCTCTATTGACAATGCGACAGTCTTCCTGGGAATCAAAATGCATTCAACTTTACAGTGGGATCCACACATACATGATCTATCCGGAAGACTTCGTTCTGCTGCATATGCAGTTTGTAAGATATGACAGCTAACAGACGTACCTACTGCTAGGCTCGTTTATTTCGCGTACTTCCACAGTATTATGTTGTATGGTGTATTGCTGAGGGGAGCTGCTACTGAGATAGAGACAACCTTTATCATACAAAAGCGTGCAATTCGAATCATATATGACATGTTTCTAGGTAATCCTAAAGAGATCTTTTTAAAGAAATTGATATTTTAACTTTACCAAGTCTGTACATATTTAAAAATGTTATGTATTTTCGTAAAAAAATTAGTTATTTAAATCATATAGTGACAATCAAGATTAAAACACTAGGAATAAAGATAAAATAGCGGTGCCAGGTTTGAGATTAGCAAAGAAAAATAAAATGTCTGTCTTAGGCTATTGTCTGCGGTTTTACGCTCACAGAAGGAAAATTCAAGTTGCACGTGAAGAACATTTAGATAAAGGAATCTTAGTACACAGTTTGTGATTACTTAAACGACAAAAATGCTTGGACTGGTTTGCCTCTGTCAAGCTAGAGCCTGTCACCTACGTACTGTAAACAAATATTGTAATAATTTTAGTATATAGTATGTAACACATTATGAAAAACTTTTCAAAGAATGGCCTTAAGTTTCTTGCCCATTATTCTCTCAGTGGCTCTATAATTTTTTTTCTGAACGTAGCAGTACAATGTAGATTATTTCAATAATAACATTTGTAATTGACCTTCATAAGAGCGTCGTTGACGCCTAAATTGAATAAATGATTTTGACTATTGACTAATGTCCCCGTAGCTACATTATCGAAATTCGTAATCAAAACTTACCAGTTTGTAATTGGTTTTTGAGGAAAAAATAAAGTCATGAGCGTGAATCAATGGTTAAGAAAGGATAAATTAGAGTCATAAGTAATATGTCCTGTTGTCTTAGCGGTTAGAGCATACTCCAGCTATGGGCCGGAATGGCGTGGGTTCAAATCCCGACAATGATTATACATTTTCCCTCGGTGTAATTTCGTAATGCTAAACAGTTCTACCGATATTGACGTCCGAAATTCACATTATTTATCATTCACTAAGATACACTAGGGAATAGAATATCCATAAATATGTGGACGATTTCCAGAGTTGGCAAACCTTGTGTTGTAGCAATACAAAATTAATTGTGCTACCAGTGCACAAAGTCAAAGTACAAATATTTTTTTTATTTAGGCGTCTACAATGCTTTTATAAAAGCAATTACAAATTTAAATATTGAATTATTTTAATACATTGTACTGCCACGTCCAGCAAAAAAATTTATCGAGCCAATGCGCGAACAACGGGCAAGAAATTTGGGGTCATTCTTTTAAAAGTCTTTTAATAATATGTTACATACTATACAGGGTTATTGGTAAATAGCTAACAACCTCTTAGGGTTTTCTTCTGCTTGTCCTAACAAACATTTTGATATGTGGTAAAGTCAGAGTTGTACAATAGTTACAGCGAATCTTGTATGCAAGTCCAGTCTTGGATGCAAGATCTATTTAATGGAAGTTGATTTTGTAACCTACAATTATAAACATTTACGTGACAGACTATATGTGTGACAGACTATACTTATTGCCTTTTTAAATTAATATTTATTGGCTTTTCAGATTTGTAATACTTATTGGCAATAAGACTGATATATTTTTCTTTTAGAATGTATTTTAAAACAACCAATACCTTTTTATCCAAGAAACTAGAAAAGCTACTAAAGTGGTCTGTAAATATTCTCAATACGAGTTTCATCGTACTTCACTTTGTGAAGCGTTACTTCTTTTATTTGATTTATATAAGCTGAGCTAAGAATAGGTTTGTTGTTTGCTCTACCAAGTCTTTAATATTATTCGAGGCAAAAAAATTGTAGCTTGACTTTTTGTTATACAGCTTCTGTGGCGTGTTGTCATAAAATAAAGGAATAATAAAAATACATTGTATATTTATTTCATTTATGTACGTGCCAAAGGAATAAGATTAAAAAAAATACAGATAGATAGTAAAAATAATACAAACAATAAAAGGACTTACACGACTCTAAGGCACTTTATAAAATAAACAAAAAAAGGGAAGGTAAAGGTCCTTAAACACCAAACCCAATCTGGTAGGTTAATTGCATTATTTAGAGACTTACATTCGTTCATACTATTAACGCTGCAATCACGGGAAACGGCCTTTTGCGTGCCACTTTTGAAAACTTTTGAAGCGCTCGTAGCTAAGTTTGCTTAGCCATTCTGAACCGATCATCAAAGTTAAGCAACGTCAGCCTCGTTCATGACTTAGATGGGTGACCGCTGGTGACATTACTACTGAGCGCTTCCGTGCTTCGGAGGGCACGTTAAGCCGTCGGTCCTGGTTGTTGTCTTCGGATGGCAGTCGTTATAACATGGGCATTTTGCGAATGCCCGCCTAGCTAGCTACCACCCTCAAGTAGAAAATCTGTCGCCAAGCAACTAACTGAGTGTTCTGGCAGCTGTCCTTGAGAGCCAGTAATTCTAGGTTAGCCTGAACAACATCTTCGACCACATCATCACTTAATATCAGGTGAGATAGTGGTCAAAGGCTAACAAAAAACTTTCCAACTTAATTATTAAGTATGACAACAAGAATGCAATGTTTCATTTAAAAATTAAAACGCGTTTTATTTGAGTGTCTTCTAATATTTGCATATTAAAGTGGACACGTTTCGATTACAAATGGAATAATATTTTCGGCTGATATGTAGTTTCCGTGGCTTTGATAACAGGTAAGTAATTATTATTTTCATTAAATGTTCCATGTTAAGCTGTAACTTATGCCTATAACAGATGCATTTTTGTCACTCGTGATGTATTGCAGCATGCATTGCGCTTATCACTTTGAGACATTCATGTGCTAAGTCTCACGTGCCTGTAATTTGTTACCGGCTCTCAAAGACCGCAGCTGGAACATACTTATTAGGTGCTTGGTAACTGTTATATCTCCATTATAAACGCCAACAATTTATTCATGTTATAATTTATTTTTTATAAGTACTCACACGTAGATGGCAGAGAGAGCGCAGCCTTGCCACAGATCACTAATCTAATAAGCGGTTCCCATGGAAGTAATAAGTACTACATATGTACGTAGTACTTATTACTTCCATGGCGGTTATATCCCACAATAACATTTTTATCAGATTCGTATGGTTTGTAAATTTTCCAAATATGAAATAATACCTTATTTGTTTGAAACTCTATTTTTAGAACTCTACTTTGACTAATTTATAAGTAGTCAAGGTAGAGGTCTAAATAAGCAGAAATAACACAAATACTAATAAGGTTGTATATACATATGGTGAACAAAGACAATAACGTAAATTTTTACACAAAGTTTACCTTGTCCTTTTCTCGCACCCACAGCGATGACTTCATGTGAAAAGCCTTGTACTTTATATATTTTCGTTCTATCACAACATGACTGTTTTAAACTCATAATACAGAACGTTCCACGGATATGCCACATGGAGGGAAAGTACCTTGAATATTATACATAGAACATTTTACCGAAAGAAGACATTATTTGAATTAAAAATAAACTATTGAAACTGCATTCATAGATATTTTAATAAAACTATGAAAATTGTATGGTTGAATCGGAAATCGAAACTGTTACACGAGAAATATAATCATCATGTAGCTTTATCATACCAATAGAAAGGTTTTATCATAAGGGTTTTTTTTTAAATGAATAACATACTTTCAGAAATAAAAGAAGATCATAATTTTTAACATTGAATGTGCAATTTTGTTCAGAAAAATGAAAAGTTGATATTGCCGTAAGGACATACAACTGACATTATCTTAAGTACCTATTACTAATAAATGTACCCGCTTGAAAAGTACGAATCATTTCCCTATTATAATTAAAGTGCATGGTATAATAATAAAGAGACACGTAATTAATAGGTACCTGGTTGTATGCAACAAATCGAGCCGTATCCTGAGCCGAAAGATGCGTAAATTATTTTGTCCATCTCAATGCGGCTGGCTGATTATCAAAAAATAATGCAAAATTTCACATCAAATGTTGAAATTCATGGTCTTCCTTTAATTTCTGACACTATGTTATTTAGCAAGATAATCCTTTCAATGAAGCCTTTTGATAAAGTGAAAAAAGATTATTGTTCTCGTGTAACGGGTTCGATTCCCGGTTCAACCATGTAAAATGTTTAAATTCAAAAAATGTCTTCTTTTAGTAAAATGTTCCATCTACAATATTCAAGGTACTTATCTTCCATGTGGCATATCCGTGGTACGCCTTGTGCGATGAGATATGTAGAAAACGAAAAGTTGTTCACATATTTGATGACATTCAATTTAACATTAAGTATTTTCGGTAGATGTTGACTTATTGATCCCCATTCTCAACTGACCATCTGAGCTGTCTACCTGGTTGGTCCGTTAGAAATATTATACATATTGAAGCTCTCGAAGCTAGCGAAGTTTGCTCAGCTGTTCTTAACTGATCAGCTAAGTTAAACAACGGTACAACTTCACTTGGATGGATGACCGCTAGTGACTTTACTACTGAGCACTTCCGTGCTTCAGAGGGCTAGTTTTAAGCCGTCGGTACGGGGTGTTGTTTTATCATGGGATTCGATATAGCATGGTTCAAGGATTTTTTGCGAATGCCCATCTCTAGTAAGATGATCCTATGACCATAGGGTCATAGCCTTCAACTAGAAAATCTGTCGCCAGCACCTCTCTCAATCACCCATGCAGTTGACCAGACTTCATATTTTTCACTATCTCAAAAAATAGGACATGTATCTTTTTCAGAGACTGTTATAGACTAAAACTAAAACATGGAAATAATTAAATCTTTAACAATAATACGTTAAACGCGTCATTGGATTAATATACTATTTTTACAAAAAAGGCTAAAATGCGAAAAAGCTCAGACATATTGTATCCACGCCTTATAAATCGTTTAACCTGTTTACATTCAATAAAGTTTTTCCCTTATTGTCTGTCGCACATTATGGTGATCTCTTAAATTAAGTTTGTTTACCATTGGTAGTTCTGGCAACCAAAAGGTTATGTTGTTTTATTATATATTTCTTTATGTTTTAGTCGCATTGTGTGTTTGAGATATCTAATACTTTTGTTTATCTACCCACGTTACTGACAGCTTTACCCTACGCTTAAGGTTGAATAATATTCTATTGATATTTTTGCTATTCATTCATTTTATGCGACTTTGAAATGTCAAGCATTCCTTGGCAGCCATCTTGAATTCTGCTATTTTGGATTTTTTTGCATGTCATTTGACTGCTCTCGCGATTCCGTATGTAATTTGTTAAAAAATTCCTTTACTTATCTGTAACCGTTTACCAGATACGTCATATATCTTCACTTGGCAGGCGTCATTTTTATGGTTTCCCATTATTATCATATCACGAAAACCACTTTGTTATTTTCAGTTTAGAATACTTTCTTTCCCCATGACTCCTTCCCATAGAACAATTTAAGTCAACGGTTTCAAAACATCTATGTATGGCGGCCATCTTAAAAAAATTGTCATGGAAAAATAAATTCTAAATTCGGAATAACGACGGCTAAAACCACCCAGATATCGATTTTCAGACGGATCGGAGCAACTTGAATTTTACCTGCCATCTTGAATATGTCATTTTGGTTTTTGACAATTCTCATTCGACTGCTGCCATTAAACGTTGTACGAGAAGAATTGTACCAGGTCACTTTTCCTAAGGAACCCCACTTATAAAAATATGTAAAATAAAATTATGATAATAGTACACATTATCACTTTTGCTATGAAAATTGAAACTATCTACAGAAGTAACGGTTCAAAAGTTACGGGTACATGCTTTTAGAGGTAGTACGAATGAACAGCGGCGTCACACATATGTAACACACATTTCAATCCGACTAACTACATACTAAGTATTTAACTTTTAAAGTCAAAGAGATAAAAGAGATATAACACCCAAGTTCAACGACTATTACTGCTAAAGTAATAAAGTTATCTCAATTGCTATACTTTTCATTGAAAGTTCATGAACTGCTCCATCATTTTGAATAATTTTTGAAACCAGCAGTTTAGCTTTTAGAGGGGGGGGGACGCCCTACTGGAACAAAAAATATGCTCTTTAAAGTTTTATATTTCTTCAATGGAGCACCAAATCGAAAAACAATATTAGCAACCCCTAAGTCATTTTAAAAGACCTATTCAACGATATAATACACGACGGGTTAGATGACAAAAAAAAAATTCTTCCCCACTGTTTATGTATGGGAGCTATCTTAAAAAAAAATATTTTACAAAATTTTGATTTTACCACTTTTTCGGCGTGATTGATTTACGTATCTGTACAAAATTTCAGTTTTCTAGCACTAACGGTCTCTTAGCAAAACTTCGGACAGACGGACGGACAGACGGACATGACGAAACTATAAGGGTTCCTTGTCAGGACTACGGAACCCTAAAAAACATCTCTTACCGATTTTCAAATAAAGGAATATATTGCACAAGAGAACTGAAAGTATGTTTTATTTTTATGCATGACCACGATAACGTTGAAAAAATGGGCATTTTATGCTCATGAACTGCTTTTTTCCTAGTGATTTGCGAGGTATTGCTTGTTGGGATCAGTTGGGGCCCTGTAGTTAGTTTCCTTAGGCCTAATTTCACCAAACAATGTTTGTTAACTCTAAATCAGGCATTAGCTAACGGGTCTTTAAAAATAACAGGGCTGTTAAATCAGTTTACGTTTTACGAAGAAAATTTAGCGGACCGTTAAAAAATCCCAGTTACGGGAACGAAACGTAAATCATTCAATCTCATTCTGATACGACTAAAACGAAAGATCCGTATTCTACAGGTCGTTATATACGCCAGCGTCTTTCGAGTTTCAACGACGTCATTCACATAAGCTATCATTTTCTTGAGATGTCAGTATATTGTTTATAATATAAGTTTAACTTTGCTTATTAGTACACAATGCATTGCACTCAGAAAAAATCTGATATGGTGGGCTTATGTCACAAAAGAGTTGGTTATCGTGTCCGCGTTGCCCCATGTCTCATTATTTTCATGGTAGAAAAAGCCTTAAATCAACATTAAAAGAAGCCCTAATCACAAACTAATATTCCTCTTCGTGCTCTAAATGAAAGGAGTAGCAGTGTTGTGACGCTTTTTACAACTACCAAACTGATTAAGCAGGTTGCTCATCTTAGCAAAAGATGCTGTTTCAAAACGCATACTTTGGGCACGGTAATGTTATCTATACAGTATTTCAACTTCATAGAAACGGACGAAACGCGAGTTATACCTACGCGCCTCGATCTCGGCCCGCGCTCGGTACGCAGACAGTCGCGTCTGTGCCGCAGTAACGAATGGACGGTGTGTTATTTTTTAACAATAAACGCGCTATATTTTCACTAAAAATAAGTTATTACATATATAATATGACGAGTAGGATATATTGTGCTGTTTTTGTAGCATGAATTCGTGAAAAACGCATCCAGAGATAACTTTTTTTAGATTACCTGGAAACTGAAAGGTTATACTAAAAAAAAATATTACTTACTAGTAAAAGAAATTATACTTACTTACTAGTAAGTAAAATTATACTCGATTAATAAAAAAGTAAATAATAAGGTTTATTCCCTCGTGCGTCCAAGCCGCGAGCCCGGCTTTCTCATTATCTGTCCGTCCGGGTAACCGGTTGGCTAGTAGCTACTACTTTTACAAAATTGTCCTAAAATCTGTTTAAGTCCGATTTTCGTAATCCAAACGGTTTTCGAAAGGATTCATTTAAAATAAATGTGGCTATACGACAAAAAATACATATTTTTCCGAGATAACGAAAAGAATGTTTAATATTTTTATGATATCTGAAACCAGCTCAAATTACATTTTGGCGCCAAAATATCTCGTAACAACTTCTACAGTAATGAACCTATAAAGCTGTAATTTTGTATATTATAGGGCACAAGTCAATAACGATGTTAAAAGAAATAAAAAGGATAAGGATTGAAAAGTTTTATTTTTTCATTTTTTTTGTTTTACCCCCCTGTGTGTCCCGTCCGAGATTTCGGTAGTCTGAAAAAAAGGTTTAGTGTGAAGCTTGTATATATCCAATCGTTATTATTCAAACGTTGTTAGTAAGCTAGTATCCTTGGCTATACAACACAAGAAACCGCATCACTCTACGGTAACGGGAAGTTATTCAAATCGTGAAATTAAAATAAAAAACTTTCACTCGTTACATTTTGCCACGCAAACACTCACCGATGGAAACTTACGTAATAAATAATCTCGTAACTACTTTTTAACTACTTAACCTAAACATCTGAAATAATTCAGGTGTATAGATTACATGAAAATAATCATATCAAAAGAAGAACCAAAGTCGTAGGTGGTATAGTTTTTGAAAAAAAAAAATTACGCTTCCAAGAATTTTCCCGCCAAAATTCTTAAAAAAAATCGCATTGTTTTAATCTCGTTTTTTCTTTTTAAATATTTGTCCTAACAATCTGTAATAATTCATGGGTAGAGAACCATAGTAAATACTCATATTAAAAGAAAAAACAAAGTTATAGGTGAAATAGTTTGGGAAAAAAAAATAGAAAAAAAATAAAAAAATGCTGTTTCGCGCCATTTTGGTTCGCGTCGTGTTTTCAAACCTCTTTTTCTGTGAAATTTTCCATGAAATTGTTTATTTTCATTTCCTTTCCCGTAAAGCCTACATGATGAGGATTACATTGGTACCAAGAAGCTATTACATATGTTATAAATTGCATCAAATAAACCCGATTTAAAATCATAAAACCTCAAAATCTGCAAAAAACAAAAAAAATATTTCGCTATTTGGTCTACTCTAACTAAATGGATAAAAATGTAATTTTTGTATGGTGCAAGTGATATATTGGGGTATGGGGATATAAGGGTTTTAAGTTTAGGTATTGGAAAACGAAAGTAAAACGTCTTACTTAAGAAAAACGTCACGGGGCGTCGAGGGATGAAAAGCTTGAGCAGATGAATGGACTGCTACTGCATACCATGTACAGATGCGTGGACGCACGAATTAGAATGCGGATTTTTTATACCTTAAAATTTAATAATATAGCATTTCGTACATACGTCTTACAAATATTTTACATTAGCAAATTTTTGAGACTGATTTTTTATTCAAATATAAACATGGCTTTTTAATGAAATCTACCTACTAGTCCAAAAACAACACGCATTTTTAGTGAACACTTCCTGTTAATTTCACAGAGAATGTTATTTGTTTATATAAAAAAAAAGTATATTTACAATCACAACACTAAATGGAAACACAAAGTAGGCAAATGTAATTAAAATACTGGAGGCGGGTAGCCCTATCGCATGTTTACGTGCAGCGCGGTGGTAGGTAGTTATTTCGAATACAGAGCCGAGTTAAGATACTGTATAGATAACATTACCGTGCTTTGGGATACGCAAATTCTGTTGCTCTAAACCTAATCTCGTTCTATTAAAATGTTTTATCTAATAATATCACGCGTGCTTGGGAGCATCTACTAGCTTTCTCGTACCATGTTTTGCACGTAGAATTAGAACATGCAATCAAGAAATCCTTTCCTATCTAGAAAAAAAAATCGTGAGATGCAGGATTCGGAAAGAGCAATATTTTGGCTCAGGTTGGATAATCCGTCCTCTGCGAGGAGAAAAGTATACATTCAGAAATGAGTAATCTCGATTCTACTACTAAATAATATGTAGAAATTGATTAATATTGAAGTAATACAAATGTCACTAAGTAGTAAATGAGGTAGTTATGGAAAGTTATGAGAGCGCGTAAATAATATGGGAGGCGAGTCGACAAGTGACGTGGTGCCAGCGCTGAGGTGTGTTTCTCACTGATGTGATGTGATCGGTCGGCACGAGCGGCGGCGGCCGGAGCGGTTGCCTCCCGCCCCGGGCGATGCATTCCTTTCTTATCGCCGCTGGCTGATCCCATTTACACGGTAATGTTATTTAAATAACATTCATAGATCTGTGATGATTTTGTAAATTATGTTCAGTATTTTTGGTATTTTTATAGTTATTTGTAGTATTTTAACATTTACAAAAAGATAAAAGTTGCTGATTTGTCTTTGAGCGAATGTGTCAAGTACCAGTATATATTTGATTAAGTACTATGCTGCCTTCTGATTGGTCGGCCCCACCTATCTGGATATCTTCCGATGACATGTTTAGCTGGGTGGGGAGAACGATCGGCTAAGTCAGTCTGTCAGTAGAACTCGATGGAGTAACATCTATTACAAGTGTATTCGAAGTTAATAATTTACAGTGTGATTCTGTTTATATACGTATTGACCAATTACTGTGTTTACCATAAGTGAAGTATATCAAAGCAGAATAAATTGTATCAAGGTTTGTATCCGAGCTGTCTGATTTTATCACATCTCAGAGGTGGGATGACGCCCAAATAAAGGTATGTGATTCTGATTTCTTGAAATTATTATTATTTTAGTGAAATAGTTGAACAGTTCAGAACATCTTCAAAAATACAAAATTCAAATTCTCTCTAAGCCATGTGTGCTTAGAATAGATGGTGGCTATGTACGCTACTGCAGGCCATGTGTGCCTAGAATAGATGGTGGCTATGTACGCTACTGCAAGCCATGTGTGCTTAGAATAGATAGTGGCTATGTACGCTACTGCAGGCTATGTGTGCCTAGAATAGATGGTGGCTATGTACGCTTCTACAAGCCATGTGTGCTTAGATTAGATGGTGGCTATGTACGCTACACAAAATTAGTGCTGGTGATTAGTAGTGCGTCCAGTGTACTATTGAATGTATTGCTAATTTTACTTCTGATAAATTAAATTCCCTAATAGAAAGCATCCACCTGCATTTGTACGTCTCCACCTTCCCATTCCACTTATGAACTATGATGACATTGTTGAGGTAACATCACAGGATGGTCCTACGACCGTGGCTTCCTTTTGTGTTTTTTGTGTAAGTGGCTCAGCGGTTAACAAGATAGTATCTATTGATGGTAACTCTTACAAGATATTTTGTCTTTTAGTTCTGACCAGGAAGGCAAGGTACTCTTGAGGGATATGTCCGCCTTGGAAAATTTTATGTTGTCAACAATGACATCAACAAAATTATATGTAGTGCAAATTTATGTGCTATTATAACATAAAAAAGCGAACTTATTCCTTTCCTGTGCCAAGCGAAATAGGTCTTCTGCGCTGGAAATATCTACTGGTCCATTCTAGAATGTTATGCCACCAAGACATTTCCCACGCGTCACTTTCTTTGCATTTTTTGTATTTTATTTGCTTGCGTCAATCATTCTATTACTATTTTATGAATAATAATTGCATTTCATGAAAAAAAAGGTAAGTACCGATTTGTTTATGATGTAATTAGAAGCATATATGCTTATGCTATAAGATATCTTAGATAGTGTACAACGGGGTTGTCAAGTTGATAAGCTGTTTTAAATAATAATTTCCTATTAGGGTTCCTTATCCAAAGGGTAAAAACGGGACCCTATTACTGAGACCTCGCTGTCCGTCTGTCCGTGTGTCTGTCACCAGGCTGTATCTCAAGAACGGTGATAGCTAGACAGTTGAAATTCTCATAGATGATGTTTTCCTGTTGCTGCTATAACAACAAATAAAAAAAGTTGGCCAAGTGCGAGTCTGACTCGCGCGCGTCAAAACAAAAAAAGGTTAAAATATGAAGTCTAATGTTGTATAGCTAATGGTACGGAACTCTTCGTGCACGAGTCCGACAGGCACTTTGCCGATTTTTATTTTATACACATTTTCAGTCAAAGATACCTAAATTAAATTATTTAATATACACAAAATGTACAGCTTATGAATTTTATGGAACTTGAGAAAACTATTCCATTCAGTGTATTCAAACTTATGTTTTGAAAAGAACTAAATTCTCTTACCTTTTCATTGAATAGATTAATCAATGCAGGGCGTAATTAAATTCAAAGTCATATAATTAATTTAACATGGATTGAACTCGGTTTGAGACTTGGCTGCAGTTTAAAGATAATAATTGTTGAGTAGATAAGGTTCAGTGTCTTGTCTGTCATTCGGTAAGGGTACGGTTAATCTGTAGTCGCAGCAAGAATGTTTGCAATTAATATTGCGCACGATTTCATGAATACCACACAAACTCTTATTGAACGAGTGATGCAAGGTATCTGTGGCAAGTTAGTGGCCTCATTACCATATCTGACCTTTATTTGACCAACGGTCAGACGGTTGTTGAGACTAGGGCATGCTATTCGGATATCCGAATATCCGAATTATCCGGATATCCGTTCTATATAATTATTCGAATATCTTTGATGTTATTATTCGGATAAAAAGGATAATTCGGATATTTATTTTCGAATTATTTTATGGTTTATTGTTAATTTTAATCATGCTTTTTACGATATGCCGCACGAAACTTACTTTCTTAAATGACTACTAGTATAATGAAGTTTTGTATAATTATATTTGTATGTCGTAAAAAATGAGATCGAGTTTATCATGACGACTAAGAAGCAAATATTCGATGATGTCTCTTTGATCCATAAAGTGAAAACCGGTAGTGATCACCGTATCGTTAGAGGCACATTGAATATCAATGTTAACCTTGAAAGATCGCGTCTGATAAACTTCACGCTTCGTCCTAGCGTTGCCCAAATCCAAAACCCCGAGAACTTTCAACTCGAACTACATAAACATCCCACAAGTAATAAAATGTGTAGGGTACATACATACATCTATACATAAAATCACGCCTCTTTCCCATAGGGGTAGGCAGAGACCACAGATTTCCACTTGCTACGATCCTTACATATCTTTTTCGCTTCATCTACACTCATCAATCCTTTCATACATAAGCGTCGGTTTAGGGTACTCCTGACCTGGCCTTTTTTCAGAACATCTTCAATCTGATTTCGGAACGTTCGCCTAGGTCTTCCCCTTCCAACACTTCCGTTCACTTGTCCCACGTATACCTGTTTAGTCAATCTCATTTCATTCATTCTCTCTACATGTCCAAACCATCTTAACATACCTTTCTCGATTTTGGTCACTACATCCTCATTCACACCACATCGTTCCCTTATCACACTATTCCTTATCCTGTCACTCCGTTTGACTCCAATCATGCTTCTCAATGCTCTCATCTCCACTGCATTTATTCTACTTTCATGCTTTTTCTGCCATACCCAACTTTCACTCCCATACATTAGTGTCGGAACCAACACTCCCCCATGAACAGCCAGACGAGCCTTCTTAGACACCTTCTGACTGTTCATAAACGTATATATATACATATATACATATTATAAAAGGAGAAGAATATGTGTTGAAAAGATGGAAAGAGTATTTTGAGAGTTTATTTGAAAGAGAGGGAACACTGGACCAGGTTCCAGGAACCTACATGAATACAAGTGATGACGGAAATGAGATAAGCATGGATGAGATTATGAAAGCGTTAAAAGGTATGAAATTAGGTAAAGCTGCGGGATATGATAGAGTGTCAGTCGAGATGCTGAGAGCAGGGCAAGGCATAGTCGGTAGTCTGTTGCACCGCCTTTTTAATTTGTGCTGGAGGATCAGGTCTTTTCTTTACGATGCATAGCCGAAAAATTTTTGGCGAAAAGCCAAAAGGTCTATTGCGCTTTCGTAGATTTAGAAAAGGCCTATGATAGGGTGAGTAGGCATGAACTGTGGTCAGCGTTGTCTATGCATGGGCTGAATGGTAACCTGATCCAAGCGCTGAAATCCCTATATGAGGATTCCAGTGCTTGTGTTAGGATAAACGGGACATACACTGATTGGTTTAACATCGAAAAAGGTGTTAGACAAGGATGTGTAGCGTCACCGTGGCTGTTCAACTTATTCATGGATAATTGCTTGACAAATCTGAAAGACAGTGAATGTGGATTAAGAATGAACGAGTTACTCATCAAATGTCTTCTCTACGCTGATGACCAAGTGATACTTGCGTCGTCAGTAAAAGAGTTGCAGGAGATGGTAAATGTTATGCATGAGGCTTTAGAAAGAAAGGGAATGAAAGTAAACGTAAATAAGACGAAAGTTATGGTGTTTGAACGAGATGATAGAGTGACCGATTGCAATATTGTGATTGGAGGTGAAAAAGTGGAACAAGTGAAAGAGTTTGTATACTTGGGATCCATATTTACAAAAGATGGAGAGTGTGAAAGTGATATAGAAAGGAGAGTGAATGCTGGAAACATGGTTAATGGAGCATTGTAGGGTACATATATGGATAATATCCATACTGGCGCTTGTAAAGGCACCTCAGGTATGCTTTCTGGACCTTCTCAAGAGCTTTGTGATATGTAAGTTCATATAGGTTCCAGATGCAGGCACTAGAATCCAGCTTCGACCTGACAAGCGTGCTGAACAAAAACGTGAGCTTCCTATCAAATGTGACCCCCAAATCTTTTACCGTGTTAACCCCGACTAGTTCCTCACCGTTAATTTTTTATGGGAAAATGAGAGGGCGCCACATTCGACCGAAAGTCAGCACGTTGCATTTAGAGAGATTAAACTCCATCTTGTTTGTGACGCTCCACCTAGATATTGCATCCACATCCCTCTGTAAAAGCTGACAATCTGATGCAGACCTAATCTCAGAGTATAATTTTAGATCGTCTGCATAGAGTAGGCACTTTCCATGGCTGACGACGCTCGGCAAGTCATTAACCATAAGCAAGAAAAGTAAACGTCCCAAGATAGAGCCCTGACTGACTCCGGAACGCGTGTGATAGGGCTGGTATTCATATATTTCAAGTCTAACAAACGGCTGGCGGTCTCGAAGATAATCCGCAAGTAGTCGAAGGAGACCTGGTGCAAAATCAATTAACTCTAGCTTGGTCAGCAGAATGTCATTATTGAATCAAACGTTTCCGAAAACTATAGTATAAAACGTCCACTTGGAGGCCGCTGTCCATACTTTTGGTTATGTAAAAAAATACAGACGTGTTGAGAACCTCCCTCTTTTTTGGAAGTCAGTTAAAAATGAATAATATTTCGTAAAACCAGAAGCATACATGTGTACATGTCCCGAGGACAAGCATGCAAAACTTCAAACAGTTTGAATACTTGGTAGTTAATATCTATGACGAAACTAGGTTTATATGGAGAGCTATGAAGATATTAGCTTCTCAGCTTTCAAGCGGTAGCTAGACTGCCGACAGACACATGGTGTCATTTGTGCCATATAAAGTAAGGGAAAATTTGTGAATCGACCAGAACTAGTTATGGTCACACGTATTTCTACTGCTATCTCTGAGCAACTTTCAAAATATTCATAAGTAACAGATAGTAAGTTATTACTTCTTCCAGGTCACCAACATAAGCCACATTTGCAAAATACTTTTAATAATTAACCCCATTGGTTTTCCGATGCTAAGCAAACCACCAAAATGAACTTTTTAGTTCAGGTTGCTAGCTAACCAGATGGACATGCGCAATATACTTTACCGTGTCTATTACACTATATCATCAGCCGTCCTAAGACAACATCATGCTCTTTAAAGCATGGAAGCGCTCAGTTTTAAATGCCACTTGTCCACACTGTCATATGATCACTGCAGAGGAAATTATAGCCTATAGAGTTGATTGATTATAAGAATGACTAAGGTAATCTCTGCCACGAACCTTACAAAGAACCAAGGTTGTAACAAGACAGTTTTTAAAATATGCAAGCAGTTTGCAATTGTGAAATCCTACACATCTTTCACTCCTCACCCACTTTCAAATATATATACTCGTATTTTTACACACTCTTTTTTCTTTAGATACAAATTATCTATGAGTCGTTAATATTCTGAGTTGTATTCTGCTGATGATTCGATAATTTCATAATAACTATCCATCTAGATACAAACTGAAATTTTACATTCATGCTGTTATATGTCTAAGTCACGACTGATGGTCAACTTCGTTGTAATTATAAATAATGTCCGTTACTTTAACAATAACTTTCAATGTTTGTATCACGGAATTATTAATTACGTGGTTCGGGTTTTGCCTTCAATGTGCTAAAATATCCCAAAGAACTGACAGAAATCTGACAAAGGAACAGTAAAGATCAAATATAGGCCCATAGCGATGTCACACGATACTACATTATCTATTTTTTATCGATGCTTTTGTTTTTATAATATATATAAGGTATACATAGGTTAAATTAAAATAAAATTAAAGTAACTATAAATGATTAACTAATACCTAATAATAATTCTGAGCGCTTGGTCGATGCGACGCGTGATCAAAATGCTGGCACATTATTTGGCTCAACGAATAAGCATTGCAATTCAACGGGACAATTCTGCCAGCAAGCTGGCCACGCTGCAAACTGGGAGTGGGCTGGAGCATTTAGAATGCCTATGAGTCTGCTATGACTTATAGGTTGTCTAATTATTTCATTGTAGTAGCTGTAATGTTGTATATAGTTCTTAGTATTTTGTTTAATAAAGTTATACCACCGGTTAAAAAAATGTTACAACATACTACCGTATCGATGGTTAATATTTGGATGATTTTAGAATTGTTTGCTTACAGTTGATAATTTTGCATTTCACTTCTATGTCAGTTCGGGGATCGGGGATGGTATATAAGGAACACCTATTATAGTATGCTGCCAGTTTGTGGGCACGCTGCCAACTGGTAGTGGTCTGGAGCATTTGGACTGCCTGTGAGTCTGTAATTACTTAACTGTAGCTTGACTTATCTGTAGTAGGTTGTCTAAACGCTTTTATTGTAGTAGCTGTAGTGTTGTATATAATTTGTACTATATATCCAATAAAGACCTACTACTACCATGCAGTGAAGTTAAAGGTAACTTTGGGATTCAAGGCGTACTCTCTCTACATGTCAGTCCACATATAATGCTTTAAAAAGTTATCCTAAAGGAAAGCAATTAAAATGAACTACACAGTTGAAACTACTTGCATAATTTAGTTGGTGTGTAATATTACAATGTACTACTTTGTCATTCGTGACTTATTGGATTTCTGTATTCGAAACTAAATAGGACTAAGGACCTTTTATGTAACAAATGCTTCTACATGAAATTATAATTAAATTCTTACATCGACAAAATGTGTATCGATAGTTGAAACTCACTAAAGCCTTCCAGAGTTTGGGGATGAAAGGGTATTAACAGTTTATTTTTATCGACGATCTTAGAACACCGAGTGAAAGGTTCTCTCTAACGTCAAAGGTATTGTAAGTCAAAGCAAATAGATGTACTCAAGTCGGCACACGGTCTGAATTTGTATAGAAGATATTGATTTTATTTTTGACTTAGCCAAGTGAATGGTAACATAAGTATATCAACTTGCGTGCGAAATCTTCCGTCCATTATCATCATGTATGCAGCAGTTAGACACAAGGAACTCTCAGAATGTTTAGAGGTGAAAAGTAAAAATAAAAGCCCACGCCTGAAACTTGATTATCTGAGTTTTTTTGTTTCTGCTCTGTTGTATAAAAGGACTCGTAACAATACAAGCATCAAAATTTACACGTACCACCCTTAAACAGAAAATCTGCCACCGAACAGTGTGTTGCGGCAGATGTCCTTCAAAGCAAGTATTTAACAGCATCATTGATTGCATCATCACTTATTATAATTAAGCGCTGTGATAGTGGTCAAAGGAAAAATAAAAAAAACCAGCATGTCGCACTCTCACATCGAGTGCTATTTACCAACATACAATGTAGGTATCAACAAATTATTATTATATTTTTGCTGCAGATCGAGATTAACTTATAATTATAGGTATTATTTTTTGGGCAATTTGCCAGGCTAACACATAGTCTGTAATATATTCAACTGACTATCTGCTACCGTTTAGCTATAGAAGAACGGAGGGACGGCGGACAGCTGAGTCTTTGCATTAGGGTCTCGTTTTCTAGTACGGCTCCGTAAAAAGGAAAAAAATGTGTCCAAACTGCGGAGAAAATAGAACGTGGCAGACAAACAAACAGTCTTTATAACTCAGTAAGATTATCACAATTAAATTAGAATGTTTCATTCCAAAGTCTGCAATCGATCGAACTACCAATGTAACAGTTTGAAACATATTAAAATACCTACTGGAGAAACCATACATCAGAAAGTTAACGCCTCGGATTCACCAGTGTTCTGAACAAAACCAGAATATTGAGACTGTATATTGTCATGGAGAAACGTAACCGCATCAGGAAGGTGACTTGGCCGAAATATCACTTTAAAAAAAAGCGGGTCGCTATGATCCCAATATGCGGATTAGCTGCATATTGAAATTACGCGCCTGGTCACCCTCAAGTGTAAAAGGATCGCTAAGCACCTACAAAATCTCGAAAATGTCTTTTCGAGATCACATTTCCAGCCAGCTCCATTCTAAGTTAAGTCGGTTTACTAAATAAATTGTTTTGTCATAAAAATATGTGTACAGTACATTAATATTTGAACCCATTGGCTCCGAGCTAGTGTAAACTGTGTTTCAGAGCCAATGGCCTCTCCCATAGTAGATGAGCATAGATTTAATATGAAAAACATATTTTCAGTTGTTTTAAAACATATACTTATTATATGCATATATGATTTCAAATTAATCTTATTATACAAGAAAATAACAATGTAAATTGTAATAAAGCACTTAACTAAACTTAGTATTTAGATTCGTAGATACATATTTACGAACATATTTATTTAACCAAGTTCTATTATGTTTAAAATCTTAAGTTATTTGCAAATTTTGATATGTATATTAAAGCTATGTTGATATAAAAACCGTGTAAATTTAAAATTAAATAATTAAAAATTAGTGTTAAAATTTAAACTAACTTACATCGTCTAAAATGTCCTCAATACCATTATAGTCGAATTGATTAAGCCAAGTCAGTAAAAACTTCTTAAACTCGTTGTTGTTATATTTCTTCATTTTATATGTTTTATCTATTGTGTTGTATATAATTAGTTCAATCACATCATTTTTTCTTATTTTTTTTTCAAATTCAGGGTGGGGCACATGTTTATTCGTTTATTTGTTGGGGGCAAATGTGGTCCGTTTTTTTATGATACCGCCTTAAATTTTCACAGATAAACAATACTATCAATGGCATTATTATTACGTAAAAATATGTAAGATATGCTTAAAGATTCACCTTTATCAAGGGGATACATAAAAACTATCAGCTTTATCAAGATAATAAAAAAATGTATTATTTAAATCTCTCAGGGAATATGCTAGAAAGGGGGAAGAAGGATTTTAGCGGCTGCAATATA
The DNA here is from genome assembly GCA_963854805.1 of Plagodis dolabraria. Lineage (NCBI taxonomy): Eukaryota > Metazoa > Arthropoda > Insecta > Lepidoptera > Geometridae > Plagodis > Plagodis dolabraria. Next base: position 3,278,004 of record OY978443.1, on the reverse strand, counting down.
ACTGGTTGAAAATTTCAGTTACTATTTTGCTTCGGCATAAGTATTAGCATTCTGTTAAACGTAATGTTACCTTACTAAAAAATCAAAACATTACGATTAAATTTAACCTTTAATTACTTTTCTTTGAATTAAAAATAGTATCATATTACTCAAACAATGTTACAAACGTTGTCTTTAACAAGGGTAAAAAACTTTCCTCATATAACAAAGAGAAATTAATTAACGTCGAAAACTTCTTTATTTTAAATTATTATAATGTAGTACAAGTATATAATTGTACGGATTTTAACTATACATTTTTGTATAACAAAATTTGATCAGATGTAGTGTTAAAATACAAAATGTATAATTGGTTTCTAAATTATATAAAAGGTGGCAATAAAATTGTCGTTATTTTTTTTTGTCATTGTATTTTATTAGGAACTCGTATATTGATGTTTGGGAAGTAAAATTTCGTAGACAGTAATCATTGTTCTCTATAAATCATTGCCCAAAACTGATTTTAACTTGGCAATATCAACTGTATTCTAGAGTAGCACGTTCCAGATTTAGGATACCTACTTAAATGTATCTTTAAAGTCTCCGTAAGTATAATAATATAGTTTTATTTTTTAATGTTATTGTGACGGAACAAGCTCGAGGCCCACCTGATGTTAAGCGGACTAAACTCTGCCTTTAACAGATCCATTTCATAACACGTCACGAATTGCACTGCGCCCGTCACCTTGCAACATAGTTGTTAAGTCTCATGTGCCTATAATTACACTGGCTCTCAAGGACTATATACTGCTGGAACACACCGTTAAGTGCTTAGAAGCAGATTTTCTACTTGAGGGTGGTCGCAGGCCAGGCAGTCATTCAAAAAAAGCCCTTCCACCATGCAAAATGGAACTGATTAGTGCAATAGATAGTATATGGAAACTAAAACAAATATAGATAATAAGATATTGAGTAAATGTGGTAACATATTGTAGCGAAAGTTGAATAGTCATACCTAAATCATTATTTTCTGCTTTAATTACGTTTTATACGTACAAAATCTAGCTCATCTAAAAAAAATATGGTCCAGCAAGTATATCTCAAAAGAGTCGAGTTACACGTCAATACATAACTACCATCCACGGCACTATACAGTTCAGTTCACTAAAAGGAAGATTTCTGAGATAGTAGCTACACTACCTCTATAATTACTTTCAAATTTTATATATCAGGTAACCCTAACGTATCTTCTTTGAATTATTATTATATACTTAGGAAATGTTACTAAAATTTACAACAACCATCGAGAATACATCTCTTATTATATATGTACAGAAAGGAGGGCATCAAAGGTCATTCCCAAAAATAAGCTGCACTTGAATTCTTGTATATTAAGACAAAGTCAATCTTCTACGCAGAACATATGAATAGACAAAAAGAAAATTAAAACATAAGAACAGACTTCTAACACTGACTGTTGCCGCATTTACATAAGTAATCAGTAATCGTAATCTAGAGATACTATAGCGGTAGTCGGTGACACTAAAACTGTGCACGTTATACAATGGTACCTACATAATAATACATACATACATAGTCATTTCAAAATCTAGTTTTGACAACTTTTAAACATTTAAAAAACTGAACAAAGTATTTGTATTATGGATATGACGCGCTTCAGAACAATAAAACTCTCAATATTCTCATTCAAAGTCAGCCACTCGAAGTGCAATGAAAAACGACCTCTATGTATTTTAAAATATCTCTCAGGTTGCTCATAAACAAAACAAAACTAACTGAAGCTAACTTTATTTGAATTTAAAGTTCGAAACATTCACGTAAAAATATATACACAAATAATCTTGTTTCGTCGCTCGGATCAGAACAAACAAGAGTTGAAACTTAATATTTAATATTGTGTAGAAATAGAATACTTTGAAAACTGGCGTAACAAGGTGAACCCTGTTATGTTTTGATAATTATTGTAAACATTTGTTTGGTAATCATCTTTTCTATCCTCATGTGATTTTTACGTCCCTCTCTAGGTCGTAATGTTGTTTTAACTAATTGATCAGCTTAGGGTGACTAAGCAAGCTACGCTACGTGCGGTTCAAAATCCAATATTGCCCAACACGGAGATCAAACTTAGGACTTCTGAATTCTAAAACAATGATTTACGACACTTGGCCAACGAAGCAGTGTTTACCTGCGACATTATCTGCACCCCATATTTAATATTCAAAATGGATTTGGAAAATAAATTAACCAATCTTCGGAACTAAAAAGAAAATGTCAGCCTATAAGGTATTCAGAGGTATCCTAATTCAGGTGCACGTATCCGATTATAAATTCAATGGGAGTCCTTATTTAAGTGGATCAAAATGCCCGTAACTTCATTATATAATATAAAATAAGTTAGTTGTATAAGTACTGTGAAATGCTCGAAGAGTGATTCGTGTGGCGCATTCAAGATCTCCTGAGGATGCTTCATGTAAAATAGAAGCGAAAGGCGTTTTTTTCAGGTTTGGTTGCATGGTGCTTGCACGATGGCTTAACACAAACTAAGGCAGAATCGTCATCAGATATATTGTTAAGTGTTTCCTAAAATATTAATATACTATTTTCTAAAAATAATTTTATAATATTTGTTATTGACCGAGCGAGAACTTAGTTTGAGCGAAGCGTATCTTTTATTTTTATTTACGTACGAAAAATGCATTTACACATTTCCGTTCGCCTCGGGGAAAGTGGCGGGGATATGTCGGGCTCGACACCAACTACTCCCACAACAGCAAGTGCCCCTACCGACTAAATAACACACGGTGTTCCAAATCTAACGCTTCTCGGTGGGCAGCAGGGATGTTTTAGCTCTCGACAACGAACCCGCCACGGTTGTCCGTTGCCGGACCCCTCCTGGGGTACTACCCCTCACGACGCACCAGAACACATGGCACGTCGCTACCACCCGGGGACCAAGCTCGCAAATGGGCGTCAGCCAACCCCGCTTCTGACGCCCGAAGTCCCCCTGCGACGGGTCAGATATGTAGCCCCGTCACCAGCTACTTCGGCCGCAGAGGATAGGGAGTGCGGCGCCTCGCTATACCGACACTCCTCTTCCCCTGTGGCCCATAAAGCACCGCAGCCTACCCCTTGCCGCTCCATACTGGACTTAGAGGCAAAGCCCAGTGGAGCGGCCCCTCCGGAGCCGGCCCACCGCCACGACAAGGCGGGAACCGTCGGGGGGAGAGAAGCGTATCTGCTTCAACTTAGACAAAAATGCTTTCGTATGTCTTATCGATCTTTATCGATTCTCACGAAATTTTGTGAGTAGGTTTGATAAGTCCATAATTTTTTTGTCGATTCAGTTTTTGGAATTTTTTCAAAATACCGGAGATCTACAATAATATAAGGTGTTGAAAGTATTTGTCCCTGCGCTCAATTTAATTGCAATGTCCTGATACGCACGTCTGTTGCCTAAGGTGATAAGCTCTTTCTCTCGGATGATCAATTATTTATTTTCCATGTTATTGTAGTATATTAATTCGAGATAAATATACATTACCAAGTATGTTAAATTATTGTATATTTACTATTTACCTACCGATTTCTGATACAACTAGCCTTCGCTGGGGGCCGCGTGTCATTGATTTTCTTGGACATAAGTCCAAGTATTTTTGTATTATTTATATTACATATCTAGATTTTTGGATTTCTTGACCCATTAGCATGCGCAGTGAACCTTTATTCAATTGTAAGCTATACAAGGGCAATCTTGCGTGGTCTACAGCTCGAAGAGCCACTATAGTTATTAAAGCTACAGATGTTCGGTCCCAAAGGATCACCCTGTTGACATTCTACCTATGAGCTTAAAATCTCTCGAAACGGTTTGGAAGGTATGCCACACCACGGAAAACTGCTACTACTTACTTTTGATAAATAGTTGGTGATGAAAGGGGAATTCCAGAACTTTTGTGCTACCTTGTTTGGTGAAATTATGCCTATTTGGCCTTTAAAATAACAAGCCTGGGGCTATGTGTACAAAACATCCAGCAGTCTTATGATGCAAAAGCTTAAAATGACGACACGGTTGAAGTCTCGTGCCGATGTCGTCGATGAAACCTGAAGTGTGCCAGCTTCAGACGACGTCCCATGGAATCCAACATTTACGATTAGAAAATTAGCTGAACAATGAATGTCAATAAGCATTGTTAAATATAAGCTAAAGGAACGAACTATGGCGACAAAACCGAGCCCTACAAAAAATATACCCTGCTTATTTTTATCAAAAGGAATGCTGTTTATCGGCAACGCCTACCAACAATATGAAAATACAATTTATAATTTTCTGAAAAAGTATATACGTGTTAATTTATACTAACTTGTCAGCTTGATGAATATTTTTTTTTTAATTAACTAATGCAAGAAAATAATCGAAAATATACATATCTCTCTAAAATTTAACCGAATATGAACAATGATAGTAGCCTTAATTAAAAAAATAATATTTTTGAAAACAATGTCAGTTTGTCACGTGGAAACTATCAAAGTGATTTTCGTGAAATTTGTGACACCGATATTTTATAACTCCAGAGAAAATCACAAAATATTTTTTTTAACTCAATCCAATATTTGTTTTCCATCTGATCGGCCAGTTTTTAACCTCTATCGCACTTATTGGTAAGTGATAATGGTAAACACTCTAGAAGGTCTAACTTATATATATCTGTTTTAGAGATGGGTGGCAGCTTTTTGTGAGATCGAAGTAGATATAAAGTGGACTCAAGGAAGATTCATTTTATTACTTTTGTAAAAATATATACTAATATACTGCTATTTCTCGATATACTCGTACATAATCATATTTTATCTCATATTGTTTAAATATAATAAATAAAATATAGCAAAAAAATATCAATTTTATAATTTAATTTTGCATAAACATCTGCTACACAAAAATCAATCCTGCTGCTCAAATGTATACTCGTACAAAACAAAAACTGTAATAGAAAATAGTATATTTGTTCCATGATGTAACATAAGTCTTTTTGTGACTTCAGTACATTCACTACAGAGAGCGCTTTGTCCTATTACAACGATTTGATTCTAAAGCTAGCTTCCCACCGTCCGCCATTCTACGGATCATCAAGCACAGCCGACGACCACGGACGGCAACGCACGCAGACAGGGCTCTTCCAACGGTGCGTGTCGGTCTGTATAGATTTTTTGATAGCTTCATTGCAAAATGCAAAGTGAAAGAGATCGTATCGTCGCTGCAGCTGCAGCTGTGGTATTAATTAACAATTACAGATTATGCACCTTTGAAAAGTATAAATAAACCACGTCGCTGGTGGATATCAGCATACAATAAAAGTCGTTTAAGGTAAGTTTACTTGCATATAGATTATAAATATCTCATTTTAATTTATGTTCTGTCACCTATTAGTAGCAGTGGGATCACGGTAGAAAATTAACGAATGACAAAATATTCGCTGTCCTTTGTACGCGCTCGGATCATGTCGCAACGCACCTTTGAAGTTACCACCTCGTGACGGATACCGGCGTACCAGCAAAGACCGTCTGCGCTACCACGGACGAAACCCTTCCCACGGTGTGTCGTGCGTGCTGGTCAGCGTCTGTTCGCGATATCGCGGACCGTGGGAAGCTAGCTTAAGAACGGCAGTTTTATATTAATTTTAGAGTAGGTCGTGGCGGTAGGTCAACACAGAGTACAGATTAGATTACAAGTATTTCAATATCTAAGACCCAAATACCGACAGCTCCAATGTCTATGGTCTAACCACAATGTTTTCTCGCCGTGCGCTCGAAGAGACAAGACCTCCTCATGATGCAGAATCGAAACCCATCGTTCTGGTTTAGTTTTTATTAGCAAACTTATGTGAAATTGTCACTAAATGTATATTCTGTATACTATTTGTTTCCTGACATTTAAAGTTAATGTTATTTCATATGGCTCTTATTTGGTTAAAATGTGTATGTCAAAGCGTGTATAGTTTTTTCTACTACTCGCTACACGCCACGATTGTGTTCGCTTCGCTGCGCTGCGGCAAACCATTCTTATTGAGAGTCCTCGTTAGACCGCGCTCCGCACCGTACACCACGACGGCACGGTAATGTTATCTATACAGTATCTTAACTCGGCTCTGTCCTCGAAATAACTACCTACCACCGCGCGGTACGTAAACATGCGATAGGGCTGCCCACCTCCAGCATTTTAATTGCATTTGCCTACTTTGTGTTTCCATTTAGTTTAGTGATTGTATATATACTTTTTTGTATAAATATTTAAAAGACTGTGAATTAAATAGGTAGTGTTCAATAAAAATGCGTGTTGTTTTTTGATTGGTAGATTTAATTTAAAAAAACATGTTTATTTTTGAATAACAAATTAGTCTTATAAATTCAGTCCAGTCGAGTCCAGTAGTTTTGGCGTGAAAGCGTAGCAGACAGACAGAGTTACTTTTGCATTTATAATATAAGTACTGGTTATATATTATATATTAGTACTGATAAAATACTACGTCTTTATTTTGAATTATACAAAGTTACAAAACAAAACACACATGCCCCGAGGTTTTAACACAAGCGTACCTACCGTATCGTGATTCATGAACCGCCTATAACTACCTATTTCACTCGTGTAATTCCTTTACTCTATTCAATTATTTTATTATTAATCCAGTTAGCTTTTTTTCAGAAGATAAAAGGAAATACACTTATCCATTAAAAAGTCACGCATTATGTAGGTAACCTACCTACTAGTAGGTAAATTTATTTTATAGTCTTACCTTTCAGAATTTCCAGGTAATCTAAAAAAAGTTATCTCTAGATGCGTTATTGACGAATTCATGCAACCAAAAACTGCACAATATATCCTATTCGTCATATTAAATATGTACATGAACTTATTTTTTGTTAAAGAAAATACACACCGTCCATTCGTCACTGCGACGCAGTCGCGACTGTCTGCGTAATCGTACTGAGCGCGGGCTGAGATCGAGGCGCGTAGGTATAACTCGCGTATAACTCGTAGGTTATACGCGAATATTATATTCTATGCCTTTCAGTCCGGTTCCGGACACATTCCATCAATATGTGGTAAGCATCCCAATCATAGCAAGTTTGCAGTAACAATTAATAATCATTATAATAGCTCTTTATTTCAGACTCTGGGATCCATAAATTACATTGTTAAGAAAAATTTCAAAAAAAATAGATTCAAAATTCGATATAAAAAAAAATACATTAATAAAATACAAGAAAGTAAAGGAAAAAAAATAAAAAATAAAATTCCTACCTACATTACAGAAGAACCACGGGGAGCGGTGAGGCTGACTGCATTATTCTGTACTAGATTCTTTTACTTTTCTACCGCTCATAAAAATATTCTAGCCAATTCTCTAAACATTTGCTTTTAAATTAAGGTAATACATGTGAAGGAACAATATAAATTTCCGTTCCGTCAATAACGGCTGTCTTCGCAGTCATACTCCTCGTTTCCTCGTTCCCCGTCAAGCAAATATGCGATGGGCACACGTTATAATTTCACACTATAGTTCTTATTAAATTTTTCTAGCCTACGAAAAATTAAAACGAAAACGAAACGGAAACAAAATTGATTTTTAAATTCAAATAATGGCTTCTTCCAGTAAAATGCTCCATCTACAATATTCAAGGTACTTTTCCTCCGTAGGACGCCCTGTATACTGTTGTGTACATTCACAAGCAACAAAAAAAATCAGGCTGAATGAAAACGAGCGAGACCCGACTTGCTCTAGACCAGTTTTTTCTAATATGGAGTGTTTGATGTCCACATAAAGGTCTTCCTTGATACTGGCTATTGATATAACTAAGTAATGCAATAAAACGTCAACAACATTAATTAGAACGTACCATATTGCGTTACGTCGAGATTAGCTAAGTGACTCCCGGAACGGAAAATTGAGACAGATTGCGTCTTTTTGCGTCGTTACGAAGAATAAATGTAATAAACCGAAAATAATTCAGGTAATAAACATGCAATATAAAGCTAAATGTGCCTTCCTCTTTGATAGAATGGCATCAAAGTCGCTTCGGTATGTCGTTCAATCCCTGAGTCGTGAATTAGATATGTTTATTCCGAAAATCTTAATCCCAATCTAGTCTCAAAATCAGTTACAAACACTTTCAGTTTATAACTGCCAGATAACACAAATGGCTATACCATGTAGGTAGTTTTGAAATTGAAGTCAAAATTTTTTCCATACAAATAACTTAGCCCCTTCTGTTGTAAAGAAGTCATATTGTAATTTGTACCGAACCCCCATAATAAAAAAAAAATGTAGTCCAATAATTTATTCATTTGATTTTTGCTCAGCGAATGTGCTTGTAATCATGTAAAAAAGATATGCGTTGTTGTGTAGATATGTTACTGATTGACTTTTTTCAGTAGCAGTAGAACTTTTTCTGTGAGCCTATTCAGGCAAGTACGTAACGGAACAAGCTCAAACCCAATCTAACTAGCCTGGCTTATGTGGTAACCTCTGCCATTAACAGATATACAGGGTTATTGATAAAAAGCTAACAACCTCTTAGGGTTGACTTCAGCTAGTCCTAACAAAAAAATAAAAAATAATAATAATATAAAAAAATTTCGGCGGAGCAACTCAAGCGGCGCAAATATGCTAACCTCGGTATGGGTTACATATTTGAGCCGTTTGGTGTAGAGACGTTGGGTCCGTGGGGACCGGGAGCTCATCGTATTTTCCAAAACCTATCTGAGCGCTTGGTCGATGCGACGCGTGATCAAAATGCTGGCACATATTTGGCTCAACGAATAAGCATTGCAATTCAACGGGGCAATGCTGCCAGCATGCTGGGCACGCTGCCAACTGGGAGTGGGCTGGAGCATTTGGACTGCCTATGAGTCTGCTATGGCTTATAGGTGTCTAAATGCTTTTATTGTAGTAGCTGTAGTGTTGTATATAGTTCATAGTATTTTGTTTAATAAAGGCATACCGCCGGTACCTAAAAAAAAAAAAAAAATTGTCATAATCAATCAACGTGACAGGACAGTAAATTTCAGATTAATTTTCAAAAAATTATTAATTTTATTTTCAGATATTAGATAGGCATTTTCTGCCCATCACCCGCATTCTTCCAAGTGGAATTTTGCGAGGTATTGTTTGTGGGGCTCGTTTGGGCCTCTGTAGTTAGTTTCATTAGCTTATTTATTCAATAACTTTTTGATATTTCTCGTCGAGGTAATTTCTAATCAGTTATTTTTGTTTCCATGGCAACGCTGCCTGCGACACCGGCGCGGGCACTACGGACGACGGTGTTGACGCGAGCCTTCATCTGGGTTGAGACGTCACACTAGAGATTTTAAGATAAGCTTTGCTTTATTTTGTAAACAATGCTTTGTGCCCCAACTATGAATGCAGTAGCGGGAACATTTGTATCGCAAGATAGTCAGATGTTGTGTCCGCAGTGCCCCAGGCTTGTTATTTCAAAGGTCATAAAGACCTCAAAATTCACCAAGCAAGGTGTCATAAACAATCAGAATGTCCCCTTTCGGAACCAATTAATAATCAAACCGTAAATAGTAGCAGTGTTGCGAGCCCTGCTACGCCTTCCAAACCGTTTTCGGAGGTTTTAAGCTCGTACAAAAATAACATTCCTTTATTAAAACGCATACCTCGGGGTGCAAGAATTTCTGTTGCCCAATCTTTATCTTATTCCATTAAAAACGTCTTGAGGTAATGGATAGATTCAGGCGTTACTTTGCGGAAATCCATATTTAATAATAACAAATACTTTTAAAAGTATCCTAAAAAATATTAAATAATATTTAAATAAAACACTTTAAAAAGCATAAAATTATATATCTAGTGACAATTTCGCCTAATTTTCCTGTTATCTACGTGACGTCACAAACATCACGCAGCCTAACCGGAAGAATACCCGACTAGTTTCGCTTCTAAACGAAGCATCTTCAGGAGGTCTTGACTTACCGAGCGCACGATCGAGACTGATCGTGCGCTCGGTACTACTTTTAAAAGTATTTGTTATTATTAAAAACGTCTTGGCTAATAATACTACACAAGCTTGGGAGCATCTTCTAGCATTCCCGTACCACGTATTTCACGTGAATTTTGATCCGTCTAACAAAAAATCACTCACTACTAGAGTAAAGGAAAACTGCGTGAAATACAGGGCACGGGAAGAGCAATCTTTTGGCACAACTATAATCATTCCAACACTGCGGTGGAATACAAAAACAAATAATTTCGATTCAGCTATTATTAAAATAGTAGAAAACAAAATTACTGATGGTGTTATTAAAAACGCGGCACACATCTTGTTTTCGAGTGATACAATCGCTCCTGTTACATCTGATACGTTGAATTCCCTAATAGAAAAGCATCCGCCTGCAACTGCAGGTCTCCACCTTCCCGAATCTCTTATGCAAGACATTGTTGAGGTGACCCCACAGGATGTTTCTGCAGCCGTGGCATCTTTTTTAAGTGGCTCAGCCGCTGGCCTTGATGGCCTCACGCCTCAGCACTTAAAAGATATTTTATCTTTTAGTTCTGGTGAGGTAGGCGAGACACTTTTAAGAGATGTGACGGCTTTGGTTAATTTGATGTTGTCGGGTCAGGTCAACAATGAAATTACCGAAATTCTGTACGGTGCGAATTTATGTGCCCTAAATAAAAAAGATGGTGGTATTAGGCCTATAGCAGTAGGCACCACTTATCGTCGCCTATAACAGCCAAATGCGGTTGTAGGAAAAAGGTTGCTTTTTTAAGTTATCTTTTTCAACCACTGCAACTCGGTTTTGGTTCACAGGGTGGCTGTGAGGCTGCTGTACATTCACTTCGCACATTTCATGATCAAAATTGTGGAGATGTGCTTTTGAAGATGGATGTTAAAAATGCATTCAACTCTTTAGATAGAGGCACTCTTTTGACTGAAGTGAAAGATAAAATTCCGGAATTATACCCTTTTCTTTGGCAATGCTACGGGAAACCGTCAAAATTAACATACCAAAATAACGTTATTCTATCTTCCTTAGGATGTCAACAGGGTGATCCTCTGGCACCAGCCATCTTTAGCCTTGCGATCAACTCAATAATTCAACGTCTCCAATCAGAACTTAACGTTTGGTATTTGGATGACGGAACCTTAGGAGGCGGTGCGAACACGGTTTTGGATGACTTGCGAGTACTGATAGACGATTTTCGTCTTATTGGCCTTGAACTAAATTTTGCCAAATGTGAACTTTTTGTTTGTGATACTTGTCCGGATAAAGTTTCGATTATTGAAAAAGGAAAACCGCAGCCACGGCGGGAAAAACGTGACAGTGCAAGTTGTCACGTTTTTCCCGCCGTGGCTGCGGTTTTCCTAGAGGGTTCCAGGGGAATTACCTTGAACTCTTTTTATTTTTTTTATTTGTTTATTTTTTTTTTATTACTGCTAGGTAAGCCTTTGACCACAATCTCACCTGATGGTAAGTGACGATGTGGTCGAAGGTGTTAAACAGGCTTAACCTAGAATTACTGGCTCTCAAGGACAGCTGCCGGAACACACCGTTAGGTGCTTGGCGACAGATTTTCCACTTGAGGGTGGTCGCTAGCCAGGCGGGCATTCACAAAAATGCCCTTCCACCATGCGGAGAAGCTCAAGCCCGCGGCGGGATACGAACCATGGACCTGCTGCGCGGCAGTCCATAGCCAAAGCCACTGAGCTATCACTGCTTCAAATGTAATAAAACTACTCGATCCGGTTCAACAACATAAGCTTTTTTATTTCAAGTTCACATATAATGGTTCAACAACATAAGCCTTTTTACTACCAAGTTTTATTTTAAATTTTAAATGTATAAGTTGGATATCAAACGGTTAGAAAAATTATAAAGGGAATTAAAAAAAAGAGTTATGGGACGGTAATAGTAGGTGACGTCTGGTCGAGTTAAACGCTTGCTTTTTTTGAGGAAGTTACTTACAAATTAAGCTTATTTATAATAAGTGAGACGACAACTCAACGCTCAAATAAAGTATGAAAAAAATCGTTAAGTAGGACGACAGCTCAACGCCACCAAGAAATGAATTAAATAGTACCTGGTTCAGCCTGGGCCTACCAGTTAGTTAATTAAATTTAAACACGACGCTCTAGTCACGCCGCCATCCGGAATGGTACTTCTAGGCCATCATCCGAGGGTTGTCCAGAGGGAAGCCGGGGCCTTATATATGTTGAACCGGAAGTTTAAATGTATTCAGCGACACATTTTAATTTTTTAAATTATAATATATAAAGAGGAAAGATAAAAAAAAAAACCCTGAAACAAATCAATTGCTTCGATATAGACACAGTTTAAATTTGAAGGCGGAGGGACAAAACAGCTTGTATGGGTATAAACCCAATCATCAAGTTTTTAGAAAATTGGAAAGTAATTTAGGGGTAAATTATACATCAAAACGACGGGCGAGGTCTGTACTTGAGGTTAGACTGCATGAACATAACAGAAGAATAATGATTTCAACTATTTTTCACAAGTTGTGGTAAAGCTTAATTATTGAATTTTTCCAACTAAATTTAATGAATTATATAGAGAATCATATATTAAAAGGACCGGGGTGTTCTGTATTACAATTTAAATACAAAAGAAGGGGTGAACCATAAACAGTTTCCATGATATAACTCAAGTTACGTTGAAACTTAATATATGGATTTTTCTAAGTAAATTTTGACAAATGTTGGGAAAATCATATATCAGTAGAACCGTTGGGGGCTATACTACATGTCAAATATAAAAGAATTGATGAATCAACTAAAGTTTCCAAAATTTGAACTAAGTTACGGTGGAAATTTCATATGTGAATTTTACAAGTTATATTCAACAAATGTTGACAAAATATCATATCATCAGGACCGTTGGGGCCAATACTATCTGATTATCCATGCAAACAATATCAAATACTGGTCCCTTCCAAGATTTTACACAAGTTAGGTTACAAAATTTATTTTGTAAGTTTCACCAGAATTTCATGTGAAATGATAGAACAAACTGCTATTAGGCAGTCGAAGAAAATGAATCTACGCATGATTAAAGGGAGTTAAGAACATTTTATAAGGATTTGGGTGAAAAATAGCACATGATGTTTGGAGAAAATACACCATGAGGTCACTCACCTTTCGGGTTTATAAATTTACAATTTATGGTGCATTTACGAAAGAGGTGCCATCACAATCGCCATCGGTGTAATCTTATTCCACTCATCTTTCCACGCCTTCCTTGGGCTTTTTCTTCAAAAATGTAAAATCTTATCGTTCCACACGATGACCGTGAGAAAAAAGAACAAATTCCTACAGTCAAAAAGTGATGTGGTATCGAATTGCACCAAGCAAACGAAGATCGATAATCAATACGAGTATCGATTATCTTACCAAAGTATAGCATATCAATGGATTTTGCTATTATCCATTCAAAAGCAAATATATAAATTGTGAACTATGGATATTTTGGTTAAATAACTACCATAAAAAAAAATTCAAAGAGTTAAATTATAAAATTATTAAAGTTAACGGAATGAGACATCGATAACTATCGAATGACTTAATGTATTAAACAAAATTCTTATTTAGGGAATTAGTATAACTGCAAGTTCATAACTATTGTATCAAATGGGTATGAATCACCATGAGAACAATAAAATTTAAGAGGGAAGTTTCTATATTTAGTTACAGTAACGATTTAAAAAAGTTTATATTTATGGAATCGATTCAAATACTATTATTGAGTAGAATATTGGTCTAAGCAACAATCATCTTTAAAATTATGTAACACAACTACGGATTCAGTGGGATTCTAACCACTTAAACAAAAATATAAGTCGATTATTCAAAATCGATTAAAGGTACGATTCAAACAAACATGGATCCTAATTAAGCGATCAATAGATTTTGCAACCACTAATTTACCATAGACAAATACAGAGTACGTAAGCTACGTTTTATTCCACGAATGAGGAGAAAATGTCAATTAGCGGTAAATTTAAATTGAAATATTTAAAAAATTAATAAATATGAAATAAATTGAAAATAAAGCGTTACAGCACCTAATATAATAAAATTAGTAGAAAAAAGTTCGCTTCGTCTTTTGGGTTCACCGATTCTTTTTCTCTTTCGTGCGATGCAAGAACAAGCCGCCCGCCAAGGCCAAGGGGCGGAGCCCATGGTTGCCAACTGTGTAGATCAGCTTTAAGGAGTGTAACACATTGCGCGTGGCTTGAGAGCTCTCCATTTTGAGAGGTATTCAAGTACGAGAAACGGCCGTTTATACAACACACCCACGCCACAGCATTTTTTTTCTACTATGCCTTTCGACGAAATTTAAAATTTATTTCTTACAGTACACAGTTTTAGTACAGTATACTTATTGTAACGATTTCCAGCTGAGGTGAAATGTCTTTAGGGACAAACTAATTACATAATATGGACAGGTATGTGTTGTCTTGATGAAAATATTAATATATATCGTCTTTCCACTATTTGGTCTTTTTTTTATTATAACAAATATATAATAGGTTCTGCCAGCGCAGTTTTTTTTATTGCTGATATTGATTGCATTTTGCAAATTCCCGCCTGACTAGCTACCACCGTCAAGTAGAAAATCTGTCACCAAGCACCTAACGGTGTGTTCCGGCAGCTGTCCTTGAGAGCTAGTAATGGGAACAACACCTTTGACCACATCAACATCAGGTGAGATAGTTGTTAAAGACTAGACTACCAGCTATAAAAAAATTACTTTATTTTAATACAATGAGACTTAAGGCATCTTGTGTCATACACCGGCATGCCGCAGGATACCGCAAAAGACCACGGCACGTCGTACGATACGAGAAGTTTAATTTTATATTAAAAAAACATTAACATTTCAACGAGAGGGAAAATTACATCAACGAGGGTAAAATACAGTCATGTGCGGGATTCGGGAATATAGGTAATATAAGCCTCCGAGGTACACCAAAATCAATAAATAATTTTTCGAGTATTTTAATAACATGTTTTGTTTTAGTATCTTTCACTCATCTTCCCAAAAGGTACTTAGTAAAGCCATCAACAATCAAGTATGAATATGAACAAGTTGGCATTTTGCCCTGTGATATCAGGCTTCAGTAATAGTGTCTATGTTTAAGGCTTTTCGCCATGAATAACACAAAGTGGTGGTGGTCTAGCTAAAACATTCCCAAAGGTTTTTGGGAGGGTAAAGCCAAACCCTTTTAATAAAATATTTTTAGTAAGATATTTTTAAATGAAAATATACATAAAAACAATTATAACCTTGTATTGTCACGTGTTTGTCTATATTCTATACTATTATTCTAAAGGGGAAAGATTTGTATTTTTGTATACAACGGATATACATAAAAATTACTCAACTGATTTAGATGAAATTTAGTATTGAAATGGTCTGAAATCCAGGAAAGGACATAGAATACTTTCTATAGATTTTGCGTGATAAACGAAATACGCGCTGCGGCCGCAGCCGGAAAGCTAGTAGTTTATATAATTGTTCCAACCCCACATGAGTGGGATAAAGAAAAGAAAATGTTGATGATGAACATTTTAAGTGGATGGTATAAATGGCTTTAAACTTAAACAAAGCAATATATATGAACATATTCCACGTCCAAATTAGTATCACGTTTGTTAAAAAAATAACATTTTATTTACCTTTCATATAGTACATTACATACTTACATCACAAACCAACCAAATTCCCACACAATAGAAGCAGAAAAATTGAATGGTACATATTATGCAACATACATTTTCAACTTAAACAAATTCACATCAACACATCCGGCTCGAAGGATCAATGTTCAGGCTACGCCGAAACAATATGATAAATAAATGATAAAACTAGATAAAATACGGAATTAAAATTAATGATTGAGTACGCGCGGCGCTCTTGAAGGCCAATTGCGAACTGATTTGATAGAATGAATTATTATGTATGGTAATTAAGGTCGAAGTTTAAAATAATGACTTTACAAAAATTTATGTAGCTTGCTCATACATATAAGATTATTTAGATTTTTGCGTAATTTTTTAAAGAATATGCCTTCAGATAGTTCCGGCAATGCATCCTCGATATCTCTGGTGGTGCGGATTTCCATAGCGAAATATGATCCTTTATACTTTTGATACACTCGTAGTATACTTTTCTAAGTCGTTCGTCGATCAATTAAGTTAAGCAACGTCCGCTACGGTCGTCACTTGGATGGGTAACCGCTAGTAGCATCACTGCTGAGCGCCTGACTGGCTGCAACTCTCAGGTAGAAAATTTGTCGCCAAACACTTAACGGTGCAGCTGTATTTGTACTAAGTTAGCATTTTTGACTACCTACGTAGCCACTTACCATCAGCTGAGACGGTGGTGCAAGTATACCAAATCAAAAATCTCATTAAAAAAATAGTCGTTTATAACATGAAATGAACAAATACATAACACATATCGTCGTTGCGCGTGCAATACCGCGGAAGAGCAGTTTGTAAATACCGCGTAACAGCAAAAAGTGCAAAATTGAAATTTCGCGGCTACAGATTTTGAGCGCTGATTCGCCTATACCAGTTCTCACAGAATTTGAATTAGCCAATAAGCGACCTCGTACTTCAATGAAAACGATACCGCGGAACAGTAATTTTGGTTGAAAATGGCGGCAAATCCGCGTATTTACGACATTGGCGAACAAGTCGAAACACGGTTAGTGCGAGATCTCGAAAATAATTATTTTGTAGTAAATAATATCCTCGTAAGTACGTTTTTATTCTGTTTAGTGTTCCGTTTCTAATACGTTTATGCTCGAATAGAGTAATGAAGAATAGTTCTTTAATATTTTAAAGATTATGAGTAATAATAATCTGTAAACCGTAGTTATGCGGTATTGATATTACTTTATAACAAATGGTTGTTTGTCATTTACGGGGTATTGCAATAACAGTATTGTTTTTTTTTTAGATATGTACTTATAATTTGAAGTAACCAAATATGATGGAGGACAAGGATATCGTGTTATTGTTAGAGAATGCTGATTTTAACGATAACTTGGTAACTTTAAGAGATTTACGTGAAAGGGGAAAATATTGATGCAAAAAAGAAGGAAATATTGAATAAACAATATTATGAAAATAAGCTTAGTTCAGCGTTCCTTTGTCAAGGGAATTAGATCAAGAACCTTTAAATAAACATTTGACATCCGAGCTTACTACGCTTACAACAGTATTGGATCCTACTTCAACACAGAATAGAAATGATAATATTATAACTCCTATCATTCACACAGTGGAGCATAACAAAAATGATCTTGAATTTTCGTTCGATGACTCAGTTGCTGATCCTTCTTTTGTTGCCCTCTCAGACATAACTAATTTAGAGCCATTATCATCGGAAAATATAGAGTGGTTTCCCGACAGGGAAATGAAGAAACGGTGAAGAAAAATGAAAGAAATCCTAATAACTGGAAAAGAATAATAAATACTTAAAAGCTACTACATACGCATCATTTGTTGTAGATTATTTAACTAAGTTTATAATGAATAAAATATTTATTTTCTTCACAAAGTACTTAACACAATTTGTGAGAAATTTTGATTACACATTAAAAATTTATTTCAAGTTGATTATAAAAAATTATGTTGATATAATTTCGTTGTAAGATTTTAGTTTTGGTAAATTGTTTTTCAAGGAAGATGTTTACTTTTGTATATTAAATTTAAGTTGATATCTGGAGTGAGTTTTTGTTTTATTTTTAAAGACGATGTTTTATTATATAGTTGATTTAAGAATACTTTTTGATATTTTTCACAAGAAGATGTTTAATTTTGTATGTTACTTTTAGTTTATATCTGGAGTATTTTTTTTTTATAAGTAGATGTTTAATTTTGTGTGTTATTTTCTTAATAAATTTAAATAAATAATTATAATATTGTATTCAATTTATTGCAAGCCCGCGTATCTGCTTAAATTATAGTATTATTAATGTAATTTGCTGGTAAAAAACCGCGTAAGTGACTTAACCCGAAATTTAAACAAGTTCATAGTAGTTATCCGTTAAATTTCCATAAAATGCTGATGCTGCTATGGCAAAGAAGCTACTACGAAGTTCAGTCGGTAATACAGTTATAAATTACCAAGTTATTAAGTTTTTTCTTCTTCCTGTAAAATTCGCAAAATGTAGATACGCGGTATTTACAAACTGCTCTTCCGCGGTATTGCACGCGCAACGACGATATTTAATAAATATTTTGGATTTGTTTTTGACGTACACAAATGACTTACTCTTCAAGGTTATTTAATAATAGTGACAGAATGAACAATGTTTTCTTCAAATTAAATTGTCGCAAAATAATTTCTGGAGTGATAAAGAAATTGTTTCTCTTTATATATTCTTATACAATATTAATCTAATCTTAATAATATATATTTCATTCAATTTGTTTTGATTTGATTATCAATGTACTTAAAATGCATTTATATGAAAATGTGACTTACAGGACCCACAAACAAAGAGACAAATCGTAATGGAGACACACAATAAACGTAATCCGTATAAAGTTACACTCAAGGTACAAAATCAAAAACATAGTTTGAATTGAAAAGATGCCTAGTTCATATTGTGTTCTTTTGGTCGTCATCAATTGTCTTTTTTACAAATTGTTTATTAAATCCTTATACACTTAATTATAAATCTTTATAAATATATTTTTCTTATCAATTTACACGTACAAAAGGAATATTCTGCTGACTTATATACCAACACATTATACTTTATATAACAATACCTCAAGTTTCCTAACAAATAATTTATAAATAATGTTGCTTACTTTATAGAAGATATTTACATATACCTATTAACTATTCACCGAAATACGATATAATATGTTTTTATACATTATCAATGAAATTCATAGGATAATCGTTGAATCATTACTGCATTATATTATAAATATTTTTATGTTGTCAAACCGTTACGTGTTTGTTTGCATAAACATTAACTACTGTCAAAAAATCTAATCGGAATAATTAAATAATAGAAATTATAAATAATAGAAGATCTCAGCACGTGCATTGAAAATATTTAAATACACCTATTTTTTTACACAAATGACGATTTAATATCTGAATATAATGCTTCAAAGAATTAAACTTGATGAAACAGTTACATTCTTTTTTTCTCCTTGAATATAATTGCGTAGGATAATATAGTTAAACACGTATAAACGTTGTATGAGTAATACACGCTGGAAACACAACATATATGGAGCAATATGCGTACTGTACTGGAACTTTAAAAAATATACATCAACGTGTAGACGTTAACACACACATTCAACTTTACTCGTATACACTGTATATGTATCAATTATAAAACACAATGACCTATTACACTCGTAGTACAACTCAGTATTCGTAGTACTAACGCACTGGTTAAATCGTAGCACGAAATCGAGGTCTCACGTAGCAACCCACATTGCGTATAAGATTTGTAGCTCATATCTCTCTAAGTCTTCGTATAAACTTTGTAACACGAAGCCAACTTGTAGCACACAATAATGATAGTCCTCAACGGTTATACACACACATCGACGCATTTCGATGGTAGCACACACATCAACGTCTGAAGTCAAGATGTCCGTGTCGTTGCAACATCTCTACTGAAAGAGCGTGGGCGGGGGCGGTGCGTCGCGAAGAGCGAGTCACGTGACTCAGCTGCGTCGTTTGTCGCACTTCCATGCCGCGCGGCAGCTGCGAGCAGTTCATGTGCCCGTTGTGTCGCATGACATTCATCTGAAACAGAATTGGTATCAATTTGTTTTGTAACATATTATATTACTAGTGGCTCTGCGAACTGTGGATCTGCCCTTGCATAGCCTACAATTGAATAAAGGTTCACTGCGCACGCTGATGGGAGAATGGGTCACAAAATCCAAAAATCTAGATATGTAATGTATATAATAACTTATTATCTTGGACAAAAGTACAAGAAATAAATGGCCCCACCGAAAGCTAGTTGCATCAGATATAGGTAGGTAAGTAGTAAAAATAGTACTTTATATCTCTAAGGTATAATATACAATAATGTTACATTATTGGTAATGTATTTATCTCCAATTAATATACTGGATACAGAAAAATCGTAAATAAAAAATTGATTATACGAGATAAAGAGAGACTATCACTTATATGCAACTGAGGTGCGTATCAGGACATACCATTAAATTAAGCGCAGGCGTCCATACAGTATACTTATCTCCGTCATTTTGAATAATTCCCGAAAACTGATCAACAAAAAATTTTATAGACTTATCAAAACTGCTCCAGAAATTTCGTGGGAATCGGTTGAGAAATGCTACCTGTAGAAGAGAACGATCCGACATACGAAATCATTTTTGTCTAAGTTAAGGCAGAGACGCTCGAACTAAGTTCTCGCTCAGTCAAAATAGTTGTGCTTTTTGCGTAATATTCTACTGCTTGTCTTTTTGCCCAATATTTTTTGTTGGCCAATGTTTTTTGTTGTGTTAAATGTTTTTCACGAAAAATGGAATGGAAGTTTTTAATATAATATTATGTGTAATGTGCCTAAATCAGTGCCTGAAACTAACAAATCTCAACGAAAATTGCCATAAAGCGCTACACTAACAACCACGATGAAAACGCTAGGGATATGGTATATGTTAAAGGTTACCTTAGTATCCTTCAACATATTTACTTAGTACATTGTACTCAGCACCGTAGTTAGCTTCAAGATTAAATAGATATGATGTCATTCTTAGGGAATTGTGTGGGAATATATTAAAAACACAAATACATTTTAAAATTTAATTTTATAATTTTATCAATACATTACTATTTTGTCAAACAGAAAGGCACTTATAGACATCACGTGATAAATGTTTCAATCATAAAGTTCCTTCTTCACATTTTGTGAGTAAGTAAATTACCTGTACTTTCTTGCCCGTTCTTCTCTTTTTTTTAATTCATGATAGTTTAGCCTTTGACCACTATCTCACCTGATGGCAAGTGATGATGTGGTCGAAGATGTTGTTCAGGCTAACATAGAATTACTGGCTCTCAAGGACAGCTGCTGGAATACACCGTTAGGTGCGTGGCGACCACAGAAAAGAGAAAGCAATAGAAAGGTGAAGGGGGCGTGGTCCGCGAGCCTAACATACTCCTAAACAGGAGTATTTACGTCAACGGACTATAATGGTACTGACAGTCGACCCGCGGTTAACGCGCCGCATGCATCTCCGTAAATGTATATGAAAATGCCGCGTTGTGCTGTTATAAATTGCAGATTCAATAGCGATATCACAAATGTAAAGAAAGTAGGAATATCCTATCACCCGAAAACATAATAAATTGTTCCTAAATGTTTTCTATTTCGCTGATGAACAAAGTCGGTGCAATCTGACATTAGTGATTGATGATTTTATTTATCGACAAAATGTTGTCGATAAATTGTTAGTCACTAAATGTCACTTCATTCCAATATCTAATTTGGAGCTTTCTTGTTAGACCTACAAAAGCAATAACCATCTGTTCCTCTGATTTTAGTGCATATAGAACTTTTATCAGGACGTAAAAATACACGTGTAGTTCTGATCTACACGTGTTTTCTATATTAACATCAATTAAATTAACAAATTATTCAAATATTTTCAAGAACAGGCAATTTTTCAAGGTTAGGATTTCAACTTAAACTCTTGTTTTGTGGCTTCTTTAGGCACCACCACAATTTCGTCAATGTCACGTAGTTAGATAGACCATCAAATGAAGGAGATTGTTTAGTTTTAATGAGTTATGTCCAACAACTTTTGGATAAGTTATATAATATGTAGAGAGAAGAGTTTATATTGGGACAACAGAAGAATATGTGATTCACATTTCCTTCGTCCAAACCACATTCACAGAGGGAGTTATCCCTAATCTAAAGTTTGCCCAGGAAGACTGGGTTATAGGAATAGTTTAGACGCAGACGGCGTATTGTAGAGGTTGTCAATTTAGCAGCTTTTTGGAATTTTGAGAAACAGAGTTTATTGGGAATCTCAGGTTGAATGTTACTATAGAATTAACTTTTTAATATTCTATAAATTTGCCATTTCTGGTTACAAGGTTTTTTTAAAGATGGTTTTAAAGTCGAACAGATATCTAGCGAGAAAAGTTGGGGAAATGTCCTTGAGAGTCTGTATGAATGGCATTTGTAGCACAAGAGTCAGCTGATTCGTGGCCCACTATACCAGCGTGACCAGAAATCCAGGCTAGGATAACATTTATGCCGTGAGAGCTACATTCGAAAATGGCATTTTTTTTTAAAATTGGGAACCTAGATTTTTACCGAAATGGGTTCGCAAGAATAGATTGGAGGCAGCTTTTGGAGTCAGTCAGAGATCATCTTAAGTAAATAAGTTACGAGAACCGAAAACTAACTATTCGTTATATATTCCTAGAATATCCTAAAACTTGTTAATATTTGACATTTTTAATAACCGCCACACTAAAATCATGTTTTATCTGTGTTCATTCTGGACGAGCCAATGACGAACCATCCTGTCTAAGTTCGGATTGGCTGATACGTTGTGGCGGCAACTCCTGAAAGGTTGTGGTAAATATGGCGGGAAGTTTCATCAAGAGGCGACAGACACTTGGCGCCAGTCATTGCTATAAAACCAATGTCTCACCTCACTGAGCCTCTCTCTGTCTTGATTCTTCACAAGTAACTTCCGCATCGAGACCTATTGCTGATTAAGTTAAGTGTTCTATTATTTATTTATTTAGTGTAACATAACTGTTGTTCACGTGTTGTGTAGGGGTTTAAGTTGGTTGATGATTCCCTTTTCGTAGAAAATCTAGTAAGATAGGTAGTTAATTACTGACTCAATATATCTCAATCATACTAACTCAACTAATAGTACCTTACTACATGGAATCGCATCCTGCCAAACATCTTATAAGTTATTTAGCCTATATATTTTTGCTTAAATAACTGCTCTCTATCTTGGCAAATCTCACAAACTCATCTGCAATTTACCTCTTGTTATATATACCACTACTTCGACCTTGACCTCGCCTTTTATTTTTATGAACCCCTATCTGTGCCTATCTCTAATACCACCCTTTACGCGAATTTCATATAATTGTAATAATTTTACTACAAATAAGCAAGCCTATAACTTATTATATCGAAATTAAGCTGTGCTTCGCAGTAATAGCTTTATTTTTATCGTCTTTTTCTTATTCAGCATCTTCATTGCTGAAGGTCGTGTCTAGGTCTGAAGTAGTGTTAATCGCTCGATGTACTATGCTCTTCCACATGCTTCTGTTTTCAGCGGTCTTTTAAGCTTTTGGTATAGACATACTAGTGAGCTATATGGTTCAGTCAAGACGCTTACTTGCCTTTCATTACTACATATTCAAATGATTATATAAAACCGCATGAAAACTTATTATAGCACAAACGCACAGCACATCAACGCATCACCTATAAATCGTTTTAGGTCGAAGGAACAGTTTATCGATAAAATGTACTACATCACTGGCTAGGATACCACTTTTTGTACCGAATAAATAAATAAAATAAGATCAAATTTGACTAGCTAACCCAATAAATATATTCTCGTAACCATTTTTTGTGCAGTTGTTTGTGAACTATTTTTCAATTGTTTTACCTCAGATTTTACCAAGCAACGATTTTAAAATTGAAATCATACTTGACTGAGCTGAGACTGCACAATTACTGTACAGATATTGTCAACTGGCAACTTGCGATAGCTTGACAAAGTTCACAAGAAATTCAAACTTACCACTCTTTAGATAAGGTGTATTTTCAACTGTTATAAATTGGCTTATTAAACGTTTCAATTGGGTAAAAACAGGACTAATCAGGAAATCGGATTGTTTGTAGTGAACAATAAAGATGTAATGTCACGTATCATTTACATGTGTTGAACTGGCTACGCTCGTTTTCTAAGGAAACTGACATGGCTGCCACTCTAAATAGTATTTTATATCTCTATGGTGGCGACAGATTATTTACTTTAGGGTGGTAGCTAGCCAGGTGGGCATCCGCAAAATACCCTACTATCATGCTATTACGACTGCCATGAGACTGAGACAACAACCGGGACCGACGGCTTAACGTGCCCTCAGAAGTATGGAAGCGCTCAGTAGTAATGTCACCTGCGGTCCAGCTCATGACCGCGGCGGACGTTGCTTAGCTTTGCTGATCGGTTCAGAATGGCTAAGCAAATTTCGCTGCGAGTTTTTCATCGCTACAAGCAATTCTCGCAGTGGTTCTATGTTCTCAAGTATGTAACAGTATACTATTTTTTATATATAAAAGAAAATCCTTTAGCTAGTTTTCATAAGAACATAGCAGGAAAAATCCTTTATAACATTTTCTATTTTATTAAAAAGGACTCGTTCTTAACAGATCAACTAGGTTTAGTAGTGTTATTGTGATCATTCTTTAGATGGGTGCCCGCTATAGACATATATCACTAAACGCTTTCGTGCTTAGGAGGTAACAATGTAGTTTCAATTAAGGTATTGAAGAATAGAGAGCAGTCGTTAGGCTATGTCAGAGGCCTTGAAGGACCTAAAAACACACTGCATGGTGGTTGGGCACTCAGCCAACAGCTAAGCTATCACGCTCGAATCTATTACATAAGAATAAAATATATAAGTTGGATTTTAACCCACGACCATCCGTCCCTATAGGAATGAAGGCTATAGCTAGGTCATGCACTTCAAACTTAACTATCGTAGTGAGTGAGTCATTGCTCAAATGTATCCCTTCGTTCCCGTAGTTTAACTGCCTTAAGGAGATGGCGCGGTACCTGAATTTTTTACCTCAGTAGAAAATCTGTCGCCAAGCTCAGTATTTTTTAAGCTTATTCACTAGTTTCTTTTCAATTAAGGCTTATACGAGGCTCTTATGAAATCAATTACAAATTTTAATATTAAAATATTCTCTGTGCAGCAATAAAAAATAAACGGTCAAATGCGTGTCGAGCCACGCACAATGTAGGGTTCCGTAGAAGCCCGTTATCATAATACAGAACGATTCTGTAGTTCTTTATTTTCCTTCACTTTCTTCCTGCTAAATCTAAGAAATAAGAGTACGATAGCCGCCATGTTATTATTTCAATTGTATTTCGAAAATTAAACAAAATTCGGTTGTGAATTCTATAGGTAGATACTCGAATGAAAACGTAACGATAGCGCGATTCAGAATTCGTTGGTACATTGTAAGAATTTGAATGTCATTTAATTTATTTACTGTAGCATAAATCATTATTCAATTTTATTCTAAAATAGTTAATACACACATGAAAGAAAAATAAAAAGTAAAAACCCATATTTGCAAGTAAGCTTATAAATGGGCTATTATACTATATAATAACTAGTCTGGCCATAAATACTGTAACATAAAAACTTTTCAGCTTTAGAATTATTTATAATTTAGAACGCGTTTATTATTCTAAAATGTTCTTTCGATTTCGTGCCATTTCATATATTATGTCGTGTTCATTATCGAATAACAATATGAAATGAGGTGTTCAAGAAAATAGGATAGCAGTATTCGCCTTGTACAAAGTAGGTATTGAGCCGTCGCGTCGGTGATATTCCAGACACTTCAAAAGCTTGGTATCTGCCGTATCTTCGTATATCGTAATATCAACAGATACAACAATACTTCCTCTGTCGAAGACCATAAAGATCAGAGTAGCCGCGTGATGTTGGAACTACAAATAAATGCTGTTAAAGCCAGAATTGGTCGAAATCCTAATGGGATTTCGAAAGAACAAAAATATAACCAAAATAAACAAAAATATTATGATAACTCAACAATAATCTTATTGCGAGAAATGTGGATTCCCGCTCGAAAAATGTCGCGTATTATAAAACAATACCTGAAGCTCGGTGCTGATCGTCGATATACAGTACATGCCCTAAATCAATATTTAAAATTAAATAGAGTGCCCTCCATTGCGATACGCAAGTGAAGGGCACAGAAATATTCTCTTTATCGATGAAAAAATTTGCACGATTGAAGAGCAATACAATGAGCAAATTGATGATGTATGAAATGAAGTGATCGATGACCAGCCTTGGTACGACAGGTACAGACAGCAAACACTTCTAGTGTACGGCGAGGATGAGGTCCAAAAAGTACTTTATACCTAAATAAACATCCAACTACTTCATCTTAGTCACTTTAAAGGATTTATTCTATACATTTTACATTTGTAAAAAATTATCGAATACCCAAGTTCAAAGATTATTACTGCTAAACTAATAATGTTATCTCAACCGCTATACTTTTCCTTTAAAGTTCATGAAACGTACTATTAGCTTGAATTTTTCTAGGTTTTTCAAGCCAGCAGTTTAGCTTTCGTTTATGGAGCATTATATCGAAAAACAGTATTAGCAACCCCTAAGTCATTTTAAAAGACCTATTCAACCATACCACACACTAAGAGATAGACGACGAAAAAAAAATTCATCCCCACATCACATGTATTCCCCCAAAAAAATATATATATATCAAAATTTTATTTAACCACTTTGTCGGCGTGATTGATTTACATATCCGTACGAAATTACAGCTTCCTAGTACCAACGGTCTCTTAGCAAAACCTCGGACAGACGGACATGACGAAACTATAAGGGTTCCTTGTCAGGACTACGGAACCCTAATAAAGCCACTGCCAGAAGAACGGACAAGAAACTCGAGGCCATTATTTTAAAAGTCTTTTAACAGGCATTTATTAAAAATGTTACTATTACGCTCAAGTTTAATATCTATTGCCAAATACCTAAAACTGGCTATTCCAGGAACTGAACTGGAGAGCCAGTTCCTATTTATTTCATTTGTAGCTGATAGGTAGCCTTTGAGCACTATTTCACACGTACCATGTAATGATGTGACCGAAGATGTTGTTCAGGCTGGCCTAGAATTACTGTCTCTAAAGAACAGCCGCTGGAACACACTATTAGGTGCTTGGTGCCAGATTTTCTACTTGAGGGTGGTAGCTTACCAGGCGGGCATTCGCAAAGCGCGTTAGAATAATTTTGCAAGTTGACCCTGTTTACCATCTTTGATCGCTACATCAGTTAACTATAGTGATCAAAGGTTAACTGATCAGAAAAAAACTCACTCTCTAATTCGTCAATCACCCATCATATTCATATTATAATCATACCTATCTAAAATGGGTCATTTGTTATGGAATTTGTGATGGGTGGTAATGGGAATCAATTAGCGAGAGGATGTTTTATAGGCTGAAAATTACCCTATCCCTCGTCAAAGCTGTCGCTCGCTGATAATGACGTACAAAACGAAAGGTCAGCGAAATTAGGGTTAATATTTACCACAAACAAATCCCTTCCAATAACGTAAAGTATGATTCACGCTGCGTCGTAATCAGGCCAGATGAGGCATGAGCAAATATTATTATTGCTCAACTAAGTCTGTAATTTAGATCACTAAACCACACAATATTATGTTTAGTTGCCTAAGGGCCTTTAATATAATTTAAACATTCTTGGTAGGTTATGGAAATTAATTCTAGATTTACTAGCACAATCTTTTTTTTTAAATTGTTCTCTATTTTTGGATTCCGCAAACAAATAATTCAAATTGAGGTGATATTTTCACGCCATCGTGATGGATTAAACACAATGCCTACCAGGTTTGAAGCAGTAACCTCTGCCTATAATATATGCAGTTCACCACTAGTAACATGAAGTGCCTGTCATTTTACCGGCACCCATTACCTTCATGACAAAAAAAAAGATGTCAAAGATGTTGATATTGATATTGTAAGTTTAGTTTGTACAAGACTGCCCAAAAGGAGCATGATGTTTGTGTTATTTATCCTACCATGACTTTCAAATGCAACAGATTTGAAAGAACGGGGTGTCGTATGTAGAAACTTTATTTTATACCAAGGCTAATAATATGGGCTATACAAATTTGTGTTAAGTAAGATTTGGCGTAATGAAACACGATCGAGCGGTTAACGAGCTGATTTATTGCGGGTGAGATTTACAAGTACCCACAGATATCTTACACCTCCTTACTTAATTTATAACATAGAGAAAAAAAAAATCAAATGTATAGCTACCATAACAAGTGAGTTACAATGTACTAGCTTAAATATAATCTAATATTTTTCAGCGCTAAAACTAAGAATGGCCTTATACAATTAACAACTCTACTTGGAATATTAGTTGCGGCACTTGCGGCGAGGACGAGAACTTATGGTATTTTCATTTGGTGGCGGCGATGAGCGAGTCCCTTCAACCTTCTTATCCTCATCATTTCGATTAGGTGAAATACCAGCACGGACGGAATCAGCTCGCTCCGGGCTGCTGACAGCGGCGCCACTCGACGCGATTTGTCCTTCTAGCTCTCTGTTTACCCCGTTATTTAGGTCAAGGTTGGGTGTACACGACAATGAAAATCTATTTTTCTGAGTTTTCGGAACAATCATTTGGTCTATATGACGCCGTACGGTAGAACTCGGTAGGTTCACTGCAAACGAATTAGGCCCTACCTGACTCCTAACTTGTCCTTCCACCCATTTATTATTATTATTTTTACTATAATCACGAACATAAACCGTATCACCCGGGCACGCCGAGCGCGCGGTGCCACCCGCGTGTTGTACTTGCTGGCGCTGCTTGTCGCGCACGCGCTCCTCAGTGCTCGGCCGCAGCACGTCCAGACGGCCGCGCAGTCTCCGGCCCATCAAAGCCACCGCAGGGGCCACTCCGGTAGTGGCATGCTCGCAATTTCTGTATTGGAAAAGCATTTTGCTAAGAGCTTGTGTGACGTCGGTACCGTCTGTGTATGCTTTTTTAATACAGTTCTTAACTGTTCGAACCGCGTTCTCCGCGGCTCCGTTTCCTTTCGGTCTATATGGGCTTATCAGTGAGTGTACGATTGCATTTCTATCGAAATATTCTTTTAGCTCCTGTGATGTAAACGGGGGCCCATTGTCTGACACGACTTGTAAAGGCAACCCGAAACGGGCAAACAAATCTCGAAAAATATTTATCACGTATTTAGCAGTCGTACTAAACATTTGAAATACCTCGATCCACTTGCTATGAGCGTCGATAACAATAAGGTAATGTTTGCCCTTACACTCAGCGAAATCTACATGCAGGCGCTGCCACGGGCGCGACGGGAACTGCCATGGTGTGAGGGGCGCGTGCGGTGGCGCGTCGCGCTGCTGGCGGCACGTCTCGCATGACCTGCACAGCTGCTCGATCTCCGAATCTAATCCGGGCCAGTATACATAATTACGTGCGATGTTTTTCATTTTTACGACTCCCAAATGACCTTCGTGCAATTCTCGTAATATGTATTGTCGAAACTTTGGCGGAACAACTATACGGTAATTGTACACGATGCAGCCATGTTCAATAAATAAATTGTCTTTGCGATTAAAATAACCTTTTTCTTGTTCGACATCAGTATGGTCTGGCCATCCAAACAAAATATTTTTATATATCACCCGCAGTACAGGGTCGACTTTCGTCGCATTAGCAATCTCCGTGTGGTTAATTGGTAACTCGTTTTCCAAAAACATTAAATATGACACCGCGTTTCCATCATCTGGCCTGCACACCCCGCTTGACTTTTGTGATTCATGCGTTAACGGTAAACGTGAGAGACAATCTGCTGGGCCATTTCTAGCAGAACTCACCCATTCCACATTGAAATCATAAGCTGCGAGGCGGGCAGCGTATCGTTGCAGTCGACTTGCTGCTGTTTGCGGAATGCCAACCTTGTCTCCGAATATATAAGACAAAGGTTTATGATCAGTACGAATAGTAAACGATCTTCCAAATAAATACTGGTGGTTTTTGACTACTCCAAAAAAAATTGCTAGCGCCTCCTTATCTAATTGACTATACGACTTTTCTGCTTCATTCAGAGAGCGGGAAGCGTAACAAATCGGTCTCTCAGACCCATCCGGATACTTGTGAGCTAATACCGAACCGAGGCCGTACGCACTACTATCGACGCTGAGGATAAGTGGCAAGGTCGGATCGTAGTGAGCCAAACACTTATCGCCGCCTAACATTTTTTTACTTGCTCGAATGATTCTTCGCATTCAGAGCTCCATGTCCAATGAACTTTGCCCTTGAGTAAATTATACAGCGGGTATAGTATTTTACTTAAATGAGGGACGAATTTCCCATAATAATTTACTAGACCTAGAAATGATTTAAGTTGGTGGACGTCGGTGGGACGTGGAGCCTTCAAAATTGCCTTGACTTTCCTTATGTCAGGATGTAAACCATCTTTATCGATGACATGCCCCAAATAACAAACAGCGGGCTTAAAAAAATCGCATTTTTCAAATTTAATTCTAAGTCCTATCATCTGCAGGCGTTTTAAAACTTCACGTACATTCTTTAGGTTATCTTCATTGGAGACCCCTCCAATGCACGCATCGTCGAAATAGACCACTGTCATCGGTACGCCTCTCAGAGCCTCTTCCATTAATCTTTGGAATTTCTCAGGAATACAACTCAAACCGTAAGGAGTGCGGACGTGTTCGAAATTTCCAATATGAGTACTAAGTGTAGTGCAAGGTCTAGACTCCGGAGTTAATAAAACCTGCTCGTAAGCATGCGCTAAATCAATCTTTGTATATATCTTTGCTCCTCTAAGTAAACAGTAAAGCTCTTCAATACGCGGCAATGGATAAGGTTCACGTTTTAATTTTGGATTAATCGTCACCTTGTAATCGCCGCAGATACGAATACTTCCGCACTTCTTTACGACCGGCACGATAGGAGTACCATATTCCGAGGTTTCCACCTTAACTATTGTACCTTCCTTTACAAGACGTTGTAACTCGTTCTCGACGGGTGTTTTTAACGCTAATGGTAAGTTCCGCGCTTTGTGAAATATAGGCTCGTCGTCTTTTAACCTCAAAGAAAACATCTTAGTACAAGTTCCTAAGCCATCGGCAAAAACATCAGGAAATTCCTGCTTCAGTGAAACAATCGCACGATCAGTTTCGTCAATGGTACAATTCGCGTCAATATTATGAACTTTAATTTCAATATTTTTCAGCTTTAATTGTCGTAACCACTGGCGTCCGAGAAGCGGTGGGCCGCCACCAGGTATCACATATAATGGCATGTCTCGCGCCTCGCGCTTCTCCCCTGCACTTTGATAACACACCGATACTTTGATGAAACCAATCGGCAAGATTTTACCTCCCGTGTAAGCCTTAAATCTAAGATTACACTTAAATAACATGCAATTTATAAAATATCTCTTGTAATCACATTCATTAATGGCCGATATCTTACTTCCCGTGTCAATTTCAAAGTTCATAGGAATGTCATTAATATATATGTTCACTACATACGGTTTATCGTTCTCTCCATCCACGACGATGTTAAAGAAATCACTGTCTTCACTTTCCGAGTCCATTTCGATGTAAAATTGATTTTTCCGCTGCACATTACCTGACATACGACTGTTATTATCACCTATCTGACGCACATTTTTGCACATAGCCTTGAGATGGCCCTTAGCCCCGCACTCATCACAATTATAACGCCTATAGCGACACTTGTCTGGAGCGTGCTGACGACCGCACCTCCAACAATTTCGTTGCTGCCGATAGTTGTGCGCCGCCGGGCCCGTCGCCGCCGCAGCACCGATCCTGTGCACGGCCGACGGCCCCGCGGCCGCGCTCGCAGCCGCACTCGTGCCCGGCGCCACTGTGCTGCCCGAGCCGCTCGCCACCGCGTGCCTCTCTGCAGCCTCCAATGCCAGCGCCAAGTCTACCGCCCGTCTGTACTCCAAATCCTTCTCCGCGAATAAACGACTACGCATTTCGTCACTTGCGAGGCCAGAAACGAACTGATCCCTCAGGTTCTCTTCGAGTTTTTCGCCGAAATTGCATGTACTCGCGAGATGTTTCAAATGTTGTAGATATATACTCAGCTCTTCCCCTGGCCCTTGCCGACGCAGACGAAAAATATGCCTTTCTGCTATGTCCGATCGCCTGGGTTCTAGATGTTGTCCAACGATGGTCACTAGTTCCTCAAATGATTTGTTTTCGGGTTTATCCGGAGCACATAAATCACACATAAGATCGTATGTTGGTTCACCGACCACAGTAATGAGCGTGGCCACGTGTAAGGTATCTTTTATCTCGTTTAATAATATAAACTGTTTAACGCGATTAACGTATGTCGTCCACTTTCGCGAAGACAAATCGAAACTATCAATTTTTCCGTAAGGCATTGTATATATTACGCTTTAATCAATTAACTCGTCGCCAGTAAGATTTGGCGTAATGAAACACGATCGAGCGGTTAACGAGCTGATTTATTGCGGGTGAGATTTACAAGTACCCACAGATATCTTACACCGCTAACTGACCGTAGCAAAAATAAAGTCCGTCAATTTTTACCCCTTATTTTTATTATTTTCCTCCACTTACGGATAAACTAGTGGATGGTGACACAATAAATTGGCAACAATTATAAAAAAAATGTTTGTCGTGAGATAAAAACATAAATGGAGTAATTAAGCTACTTCGTTATAAAAATGAGTAGAATCACATCCACTCATGTAGAAGTATGTTGATGTAGGAAAAGTCCGAGCAAGAAGTCAACTGATGTCTACATAGTACCACATACAGAAAATTGACAAATGTTGATTATTAGTTCGTTTTTATTTCACGGTCTTTCGTGTTTAGATGATTACAACTCCTTTTTTTCGCAACTGCGGTGAAGCCCATGCAGAGGGTTATGTTTTTAAACTGTATGTTTGTCCGTTCCTATGTCCGTTTGTGACTACTCAACTGCTCAATCGATTAAGATATAATTAAAACAAATTTTAAAATACGTCATTCGATTCGTTTTTTACACTGTTGCTGGGAAAAAAAATGCTTAAAAATATCAAAATAGTGGAATTTATTTGCTTTTATGTGCGGACTAAATATATTTTTTACAATACCCTTGATTGGCTATCAAAATAAAAAGCAATCATAGACGAGTACGAAAATGAATACATTCTACAAGATATCATTATTAAATCTTACGTAAGTATTCGACATATGAATGTATTATATACGGTTTGCACTTACGATAATTATTATAGTCGAGAACGCGATGACGCCCGACTAGTTTCGTAGGATTTGGACCCATTTCATTACGGAGCGACACGGGCGGGTACGACAACGTCTGCTCGAGCACTGATGGATTTTACAAGATTCACACTCAGGTTTTTTACTTTTCAGAACTTAAATTGTTTCCACATACCCCGCATGTAACTATTTCACAACACATATTAAATTTGACAATAAGGTTGTGTTATTAGAATAAACCTAGCCTGTTTAACATGTTAAGGCGAGTTCTGCCTATTTTAAATTTGGGCTTCTTCATCACATAGGATATATTTTTAACACACCCTAATAATGAGACTCCGTTCTCTCACTCGTAAACAGAATGCGATACAAACCTGAAATTGAAATATGTATTTTGTACTGAAAGCTGACCAAAGACTAAAACTAGATTGAAAATTCAATTATATTATCATTTTTATGTCCAAAATTTAATATAAGGAACGTATTTTTTGCTTCTTAGCATGGGATGTGTCATCAAACATCATCTAGGGCTCAATAAGTTATTTTTTTTTGGATTAATGAACGGCGTTCATCATGATTGTAAATTTAGGATCTTTAATCGTTACAAAGTTTATTTCCAAACTTATTAAGTTAGGAATCTAACATAACGGTATGCTAAACACAAAATCTTATATTAAGTAATGAATTTTACTTTTCAACCCTAACAAAGGTGGTATAACGTTTTCACGGTCCAGTGAAATTTCAATTATGATATGACAATAATGATGAGTCACTGACATAATTATGATAGATTACCTGCAAATAGCACCTTTTATGTGGCTCGTGGTACAACTCGTAGTCGCTGGACGAGCCATCGGGTTTTTGTGTGCAGCGCCACTAGGAAAAAAGGTTTACATAATTTTAAAAAGTTTTATTCTACTTTTATAATAAATACAACGCCTAGTTGGTGTAGTTTTGCTTAGAAATTTCTAGACTTATGGCTTAATCTTCACGTTGGATGGTAATCGGGTTGCCCTGAGTCTGATACTATGCCGGTAGATAAATAATAACAAAATTATTGATTCAATTAAGGCATTTAAGCCCCACGATAAAAAAAAATACGCTTACGAAAAAAATCTATTCTACTGCCGCGTTCAGCAAAACAGTCTTATATAAAAATAAAAATCTTTATAATAAGGGACCAAAATAAATCTAGCGAAAATAAATAAATCTAACGGTCCGCCCCGGCTTCGCACAGGTATTTAACAAAAATGTCATTTTTTTTTAATTTAAATACCTAAAAAAGTAGTTATTGTTACATACCTGTAATAGTTAGAGTAATAATATCATAACTTTTATAGATATTGATGTCTTCTATAAAATTGTAGTACATTACTTCGCTCTAATTTCAATAATTTCTGCAGCGCACGCCATGTAACGATTTTTTCGCACTTTGGGTTACATTATCAAAGTTTTCATAAGGATCCCTTACTTTTTGTAAATTTTCTATAGCCTATAGTCATAAGGGATAATGTTGGATTCTCACGGCGAAAGTATTTTTTTAATCGGTCCAGTAGTTTCAGAGGCTATTCTTATATTTATATGATTATAAAACCGCCCCAGGGCCCTTATATACGAATGTTATAAGACCAGTCCCTTCACAGTTCTATTGTACATTTAATATGTTTCATTTTACTGTCACTGTGTTCCATTCAATGCTATAACAATAGCGTAGTAACAACAGTCCGTTGTGAAAAAGCTGTTTGAGAGTTTTTCTGCAAAAAAACATATAAAATGAGATAGTTTGAAAATTAAAGTCACATAATATGTACATACCTATGTACATTGCAAATTATTTAACCAGGTTCTGTGACTAAAATTGCAATCAAACGTTCATTGATACTAAAATATGATTAGACTTGACATGTTTCTACAAATAATGTACATTTCACCATTATTTTAGCTATTTCACAATTCATTTACCGTTTAGCTACCCCTGCCGTAAAATCCGTACTTGCTAAACGTTTCGAGAGTTTTTTTTTTTTTTTTTTTTTTTTTATGTAATAGAGTGCCAAACAAGCAGACGGCCCACCTGGTGGTAAGCGGTTACCGTCGCCTATGGACATTTGCAACACTTGGGGCGTTACCAATGCGTTGCCGACCCTGTAAGACTCTTTTAACACCCTTTTTGAAGGAATCCATACTGTAGCTCTGCGGAAAAACACTAGATGGAAGATCATTCCACATTTTGCAGGTATGCGGTAAGAAGGAACGCATAAATCGAGCTGTGTGAGATTTCCAGGACTCGATTATATGTGGATGAACATTTAACCGGTGACGCGAGGAACGATGATAGAATCGCGATGCCGGTATAAGATCAAAAAGCTCTTCAGAGCATTCCCCGTTATAGAGCCTGTAGAATATACAGAGTGAACCGATGTCTCTACGGAGGCTCAGTGGCTCAAGTCGGTCGGAGAGCTCGGGATCGTCGACGATTCGGATCGCTCGACGCTGAATAGCATCGAGAGACTGGATTTGGTACTTTGGTGCGCCATTCCAGAGGTGAGAGCAGTACTCCATGTGAGGGCGAACTTGTGCTTTATAAAGCAAAAGTCGCTGGCTCGACGTGAAGTACCGCTTTGCCAAAGCATATGTTTCGTCAAAGCATATGTTTATTACTCTGTACTAAAACATTGTAATAAAAAGGATATGACGGTAGTGGAAGCCAAACACACCATTCATAAATGGTTATCTACGTTAACTTATGATAGCACTGAAAAAATACTGCAGATTCTCGCGTAAACCTGTAAACCTAATCTTTTGTCTGGGTCCTGAGAATTAGTATATATATATGTACGTTTAATTATTTTATATGTCAACCATTGTATCTAACTTTTCCATATAATGCTGTAAATAAATATTTTTCATTTTTCCTTTTTTTTTCAAAGAAGAAGGGATACAGTTTTCAGTTTAATTTTGCTTCTTTCAATGCGAAGACGTTAACGCGAGTGTCTGGAGCTCTCCTTGAAAAGAACCAACGGATGTGGTGTAAACTGTAGTCGAATTCACCAGACCTATCTATTTGAGTTATCTCTTATTGTTTCAGTAAATATTGCATATACTTCAGTAAATATTGGATGGACGCGGGTTCGAATCCCGCACATGACTATAATTTTTAGATTGGTCACTTGGTTAGCTTTCAAAGCATAACATCACCAAGTAAATAAGTGGGCTGGATATGCACCATATTCTTTTTGGAATTTATTAATGGACACATTGATACAATAAATATACAATATAACTTGTATATTTATTGTATAATATTTATAGCTTTCAATTCTGTGTTACAAAAGTATCTTATTGAATCGTAGTGATGTAAATGTACACATACAGCGGTAACCCAGCACGTTAATGGTTATAAGGGTGTGACCTTACACACCCATTAGCTTACTGCCAGAATACCCGAGAAATGTACTGATGTGAAAATGAGTGACTGTTATTTTGTAGGTAATGGTGAAAGGACACTCAATTTATTTGTATAATATGTGCCAATACCATCATTGTGGATCCTTGTCCCACTTATGCGGGTTTAGTAAAATATGTTTTCTATGATAACACATAGGACAAATAAGAGAACATATTTAAAAAATATATTTCCGCTAATCACACAACAAGGACAATAATTGTAACGTATTACGCTGAGGCCCGTGCTTGTCCCTTCGCGCAATCGTGACTTCCAGACGAAGGACTTTAAAACAGTTCGAAACTGGTCGGAATCTTTCCGGTAAATATACCGCGGGTCCTAGCCGTTTCCTAATAATTTAATATGGATAAATCGCGATAGTTTTCCAATTGAAATTGTAAACAGCTTTGAGTTCAGTTAATATAAAGCGTGTATTAACACCTAATAATATTTCTGACCTAGGCCCGAATCCCTCACAAACCTATTTACGCGTTGTCAGCAGTATAATTCTCTATATGTATGGCTATGTGGTGGCTTCCAAAATTAAGTGCTCAGTATTATTGTGATAACTCCAGGAGTCACCAGACTCAATACTAGTATACCCTTCAGTTGGAACCTCTGCCCAAATTAGTAGCAAAAGTGAGTTGCGGGAACTTGTAAGTCAACGTGTTAATACTCGTATATATTTTATTTAAATAAAATTAATTTGTGTTTTCATAAGTTGTTATTTGGGGACCAGTGAATAGGTCCACGCAACGGCTTAGTATTATGCAGTAGTCCATTTGCGTACAAAACTAGGTTTTGAGTTTGTACCTTTAGAAAAGAAAATAATCTGTGTTTAACCTGGTAACCGCATAGTTATGGCAAAGGACGCGCGACATGTAGAATTGTGAAAATTATATAAGTACTTTACTGTAACAGCCGGATCGTCCACTGCTGAACACAGCCGCCCCTATTAAGGGGTTACTTGCCAAAATCCCCACGCTTGGCAGGCGTCTTGGGGATCGCAGTGTAAGTTGGCAGTTCTTTAGAAGGCGCTGCTGCCCACCTTCCAGAATTTTTTCCTTAGTCGCCTTACGACACCCACGGGATGATATGGGGAGGTGCAATTCTAACCCGGCACCCCACGGGGCTAATAAATTTTTTTAACTACAAATTAATTAACTTTTTTGAAAATATTTCATATCGTGTATCTAAATTAATTAGGCCATTTATTACACATATAAACACACATTCCTTTTACACATAACTAACTTATATTTAGCTTGCTAGAGTTTAACAGACAGAAATCTATAGCTCACATTAATAATTAAAATAGAAATTCTTCTAAAATACTCGATTCGATTCGATGTTACTTTACAAAAACACAAAAATCTCTCGTATACATGCAAACCAATAGTAATATATGAAAATGTTTGAAAATTGGTTTGCAACTGTCTACACTACCAGGGACACAAAATAAAATATTTTTATAGATTTGTTATTTCATTGGCTACTAAACCTAATAAATAGTTATAGATTAAATGTAGGTAAAGTTACCGTAAAAGTTTGTTGGCACACTGCTCGACCGCACAATAGTTTTTTGGCAGACCTCTGGAAATTTCTTGTCATCAGGCAGTACACTATGGGGTTGATTGCAGAATTTGCATGACCTGCGCATGGAAACAAAATATTTAGTGTCGATTGTATTACCATCCTTATTTTGACTAAGTTTTCAGCCTTTTTATTAAAACTAAGTGGTGGTAGAGTACCTTGCAAATGCCCAGTTGGCTTTTTACTACCATAGCTACCATAGTGACGTTAGTTACTACTCAGGAAGTGCTGAGTTGCAATATTCCAATTAAAACTACAGACAGACAGACAAACAAAAAATTACTTAAATCCTTACTTGTCAAATATTATGGTTCTCCTAAACTTACAAAGTAGTTTCCTGTAAAATCTTGTTTTCTAACATAATACGTTTTTGTCGGAGATGAGCGATATATTAATCTTATAATGTTTTTGGATCAATACACGGGATTATCAGTACTAATATTATAAATGCGAAAGTAACTCTGTCTGTCTGTCTGTCTGTTACGCTTTCACGCCAAAACTACTGGACCGATTTGAATGAAATTTGGTATGGAGATAGTTTGAGACCCGGGAAAAAACATAGGATAGTTTTTTATCCGACTGCGCAAAAAGAGGTTAATGTTTTCGCGCGATAACCGACATACGCGCGGGCGGAGCCGCGCCCGGAATGCTAGTATTCAATAAGTACTGCTCGTTGTCACCTAATGACGGCAAAAATATAAAGCTATTGGAGTATTCACCGTAATTTGTTCAGAAGAAGGAAATGGAAAGTAAAGTGCCAATTCATTTCAACCGAACTCAGAGAGGCACGGTTGATTGATTGCTTACTTTTGGTAAGAAGCCTTAAATCTGCGAATTCACACATGGTAAGGCCTCGTTAAACTCGAAATTCATTCGTATAGATATAGTATTCACGCAGAATAAATATTTTTTTTGTAGATTTCATCATTTAAGTGTAGAACTAAAATATGGATAAATTGATACATACAATAAACTATAAAAAAAATACTGAAAACCTAGTAACAATTTTTAATTTATTTGGTTTCCTGACGTGCAAAAACATTTGACAGCTGCATAAGACACAGAAATTTTATGTTATTCAGCTGTTGTATATGTTTTAGATGATACCGAAAAATTTAAAAGATTTTTTGGTCCTGGATTACACTGTTTCATTTATTACAGCTGCTGCTGTCTGTTTCATTTTAGATTTCATAAAATCCTATACGGTGACAAATTTAACATACTGCAACATCTTTGGACATTTATCGTATTCTGCTTGTAACAAAGCTAGAAAATTTATGTATATATTTAATTATAGATAATTTTAAACTGTGTAACAAACAGTATGTTCTTTTTTTGTCATATTGGGGTATAATATGCATGGTGGAACGGCATTTTGCGAATACTCGCCTGGCTAATGAACACCCAAAGGTTGAAAATCTGTCGCCAAGCACCTAATGGTGTGTTCCTACAGCATTCCTTGAGAGCCAGAGAAATTACAGGCACATGAGACTAACAATTATGTCTCAAGGTGACGGGTGCAGTGCAATTCGTGCCTTCTGACGAAATACATCTGTTATAGGCAGAGATTAGTCCGCTTAACATCAGGCAGGCCTCGAGCTTGTTCCGTCACAATAACATTAAATAAAAAAAACTTGAATCTAATTTTACGCAATCTAATTTTAGGCAAACTCGTTCAGGAAAAAACAATAAAAAACCCTTTTCAAACATCAATATATACTTTGAATAACTGTTTTCTATTAAATTATAATACAACAATCTTCAAGTGACAGCAACGGAAGTGAAAACAAAGTTGCAGGCAAAGTTTAAACTAAGATCCCAAGTTTAACTAGCACCGTCTGATAATTACGTAATACTAGTCATGTGTTTGACAGGTGATTCTAAAGTCAAGTAAATAGTTCAGAAATTTAGTGAAACTTGAATGAGACTCGCTGGATAACTTTTAAGGTCGTATTTAACTTAGTGACGTAAACTCCTTTGTGGCAACTTGAGTATCTTGGCATCTGTTTCTTGTATATATGTTTGAAGATGCTGTTTTCATGATAAGATTTAAGATCGGGACATTTTTAGTAGTGCTCATAGCGTAGCTTAGTTAGTCGTTCTTAACCGATAAACTGTCATGACCTGGATGGGTGATCGCTAGTAACATTTCACTGATCGCTTCCGTACTTAGGAGGTTACGTAAAGCCATCGATCCTGGTTGTTGTGTTAGGATGGCAGTCGTTATGGCATGGTGGTAGGGCATTTTGAGAATGTCCGCTTGGACAACGTGAAATGGAAAATCTTTTGCCAAAAACCTAATGGTGTGTACCGGCAGCTGTCCTGATCCTTGGCTTTGAGTGATTAATATATATTTTCTAGTTTCTTTTTTTTTTTTTTATGCTTGGTAGATTAGCCTTTGACCACTATCTCACCTGATGGTAAGTGATGATGTGGTCGAAGATGTTGTTCAGGCTAACCCAGAATTACTGGCTCTCAAGGACAGCTGCCGGAACACACCTGTAGGTGCTTGGCGACAGATTTTCAACTTGAGGGTGGTAGCTAGCCAGGCGGGCATTCGCAAAATGCCCTATCACCATGCAAAAAGTGGCTCGCCCCGGCTTCGCACAGGTAATTATGACTATAAATTGAGATGTAAGCTATCCTATCTTTCAATTTGGATCAAGTTGCACACGGAGTGCAAATCAAATTTAAAATTGGTTTGGTAGTTTAGGAGTCCATCGCGGACAAACAACGTGACACGTAATTTTTATATTTTAAAGATATTATTGATTCATAATTCATTGAAGGATTATTATTCAATGGCAAAAGCAAAGATAATAATCTTGCTAAATTTGTCATAGCTATTATTTTCAGTATTAGAAAAATATTTTTAGGCTTTGAGATATTTGTAGTGCATGCAACTTACGACTTACCTATAAACAAAGCATATGGCAGCACAGCACTCAGGTTCTTAGCATTCACCAAACTAACATCCAGAAGAAGTTGCATGATGTTGTATGGCATCCAGCAGAGTGCAAACAGCACTGCCAAGAGAAGCAGAATCCACGCCACTCGTTTTCTCTCCTTCATCAGTCTTAGACCCTGAGAAATACAATAATAAATGGACATGTTTGAATAAATTGAACTTAAAAGGATTCATTTGAATTTAGAACTTGAATTGTAAGCCATAGAGTACAATTTATTCTGGCAGGAGTATTTAGTCATATTTACAGCTTTTTGAGCAAAACCTTTTGAGTTATTGTAGTTGAGTGACAGTGATATGTAGTAATTGAATGCTACCTCATTAGTCCGTTTTGTTGGCTAGATAGTAATATAATGACGTACTAAGTATATCATTAGAAAAAAAAACAGCCTCCACACATGGTTGCTATCATTAGTACACAATTTCACTTGACTTCATGATGTACGTTTTGATTCTAATAGCGGAGCAAAAACTGTAAACTGTTAAACAATATTTTTCACGTTTCATTAAAGCAGTGATTGGTGAATGGAAATGAGTATGGGCAACCGTACTGTAGGTCATGATTCAATCCCGCTGGCTTGAGCTTCACCGCATGGTTATAGAATATTTAGCGGATGCCCGCCCGGCTAGCTACCACTCACAAGTAGAAAATCTGTTCCGGCAGAACAGCAGTCAGTCCTTGAGAGCCAGTCACTCAGTAACTCTAGTCCTAGTCCGTTTCAACCTCGATCACGGTATTACTTACCACCAGACGATATCTTTTTAGGGTAGGACAATCAATGTAAAAAAATCGGCCAAGTGCGAGTTGGACTCGCGCACGAAGGGTTCCGTACCATTAGCTTTTTTTTTTTTTTTATTGCTGATCAAATCAAATCAAATCATTTATTTGTTTGTAAACATGTGTAGGTATACATACTAAATTAGCATGCTAGGTCTTATTATAAGGTAGTTAGCACATACATGTTTCGCCCTGAGGCATACAAATCTAGAATTTAAAATAACATAAATTAATTTAAAGATAATTAAAATAATCAAATTCAAGGTAAAATAATGATGTCAATTTACTTAAATAGAAGACGTTCGGTAAATTATATAAGATAAAAAAATGTCAAATTAGAATTTAAATAATTAGATTTAATATAGTTAGAATTTGTCAGTCAGGAACTCACCAATATTATAATAACATTTGTCTACTAATATATATTTCATCTTTTTTTTAAACAAGTCTGTATTTAAACATCTAATAGAATTCGGTATATGGTTGTAAAGCAGAGGAGCCATACAGAAGACGCTCTTATGCATAAGTGCAGTGTTAAACTTGTGCAGGCACAGTTTGCTGTTGTCTCGTCTGTTACGAACGACTAAATCTGTTAGTCGTAGAAACAGTTTTGGATTCTCCTTTACAAACATAACTATGTCAAGTATGTACATTGAAGGTAGAGTTAATATCCTGTGGTTTCTAAAATATGGTTTGCAGCTATCTTTCTGCCTCAAATTAAGGGTATATTTTAGACGAACGTCCCCATACAAAACGCAGTTCTAATATCTAGGTTTGTGGTGCATCAGATTTTCATTAAATTATACAGTTTTGAAAATACACAAGCTCAAAAACTCGTAACTTTAGATAAAAGAAAGACCCAACTTTAAGCATCTCTTTCAAGAAAAATAAGCATTTGTTTTAATATTTCTATTGCACCACAAACATGGGGAATATAATGAACTTTCTATAATGGGAAGTTATTTATACATAAGTACTATACTTTTTAAATAAATCTGGAGCTACGAATAACTGGCTCAAACTCCTAAAAACGAGTGCTATATACTAAACGCTATACAATAAAAAAAATAATTATAGTCCAAAAGAAAAAGGATTTAAGCCAGAAACGATAGGTCTAATAATACACCTAATTTACATGCGAGTTTTTTTTATCGATAAATAATTGATAGGTAAGTTGACCACAATCTCACCTGATGGTAAGTGATGATGTGGTCGAAGGTGTTAACAGGCTTTACCTAGAATGACTGGCTCTCAAGGACAGCTGCCGGAACACACCGTTAGGTGCTTGGCGACAGATTTTCTACTTGAGGGTGGTCGCTAGCCAGGCAGGTATTCGCAAAAATGCCCATCCACCATGCGGTGAAGCTCAAGCCCGCGGCGGGATTCGAACCATGGACCTGCTGCATGGCAGTCCATACCCAAAGCCACTGAGCTATCACTGCTTCATTAAGAAGTCTAATGTAGCTATACAACATTAGACTTCATATTTTAACTTTATTAATATTTTTTGTTTTAACGTGCGTGACTCCGTCCCGCACGCTAACTTTTTGTATTTGTTGTTATAGCGACAACGGAAATACATCAACTGTCTAGCTATGACCGTTCTTGAGATACAGCCTGGTGACAGACGGACGGACGGACAGCGAAGTCTCAGTAATAGGGTGCCGTTTTACCCTTTGGGTACGGAATAAAAAAAACGTGAAATGTTCAGAACCAATATAATTAAAAAAAACGCATGTTTTGGATATTTGATCTAAGTATACCATATTTTCTCTGGTACATTTACACAGAAAGTATTTATTTCATTATCATCCAAGTTGATTTCACTGTTTTTCATTAATCAATTATATAAATTATTTAGATATTTTGTTAAAGATACAGACTTACTAGAGTGAAACGCACCACATATTTATGATTGGAATTCTTTTGTTCTTGTTATCTATGATGCGCAAAGATTTATTGTTTCGTGGTTGAAGTCACTTTTTTCAACCATCTAGTTATTCCTTTCGCGTAGGTCGTCTAAGAATGCGAATATTGGAATTCGGCCTTTAAGTCAGAATTTTTGCTTACGATTTGAATGGGTATTTGTTTGTATGCCTCGAAGCGTTCGGAATCCAGCCAACGCCATCAAGACCAATGGAGAATATTAATACAAAGCTTTGACTTTTTTCTGCGAAACCAATGGCCAGATATTGACTTTTAGAGGATCAAGGTGCTGTACAATAGTATTTGTTCCGTTTATACCCTTAGAATAAATTGGATTTTAAGCTTATTTAGATAAAATTATTTTGTGAAATTTAATTGGTAGCTTATTTCAACTATGTCTGAAAAAGTACACG
Organism: Plagodis dolabraria; assembly: GCA_963854805.1. Lineage (NCBI taxonomy): Eukaryota > Metazoa > Arthropoda > Insecta > Lepidoptera > Geometridae > Plagodis > Plagodis dolabraria. Next base: position 3,233,704 of record OY978443.1, on the reverse strand, counting down.
TTCGTCGGAGTGAAATTTGGTGATACTGTGCTGCCGTGGGAGTTCATTTGTAAAACTGGACGTAAAAAACATCATCAGATAATGGTAAATATTTTTATATATAACTTATTTTTATATAACTATACCATCCCCTATGACTGTAAGGATAATAATAGCATCAACATCCATAACGTCTATACTACAGTCATTAAGATATATAGAATTCCCGTCGCAAGATATTGAAATGTGAAATCGCCCTGTATATAGTATAAAAGGTGACACTTCATGTCAAAAGAGAAGTGTATTAAAATTCTACGGCATGGTCGCATTTTTTTCATAAAATCTCATAGTACCTGGAGAGTTCTGTTTTATGTCACGACCCATTTTTTGTTGCGAAAACTGTAACGCGCTTAACATTTTCCGTGAAATCACGTTTTACTCTTTAAATGCTACAAGATAAGTAGATTTGGGTCAATGACAGGAAACATTTTCAATAATACTAAGCTTAAGCCGTGGCTTGCCCTTATTTAGTTTGGTCTTCTTTATATTTTATTTTATACTAGTGGCTCTTGGAGCCGTAAACCTCGCGAGTCTGCCCTTGCATAGCTTATAATTGATTCACTGCGCACGCTGATGGTAGAATGGGTCACAAAATCTAAAAAAAAAATTCAAAAAATTTAAGTGCAACCTGCACCGAAAATTATATTAAAATACACACAACCGTCAACGTCGTCTGCCCTCACGCGTCTGCCCATTTGGGTCGGTCAATCAGGACATGACACGGAAAATGAGCGTTATTTTATTTTTCCTACATCGACCCTTTTAAGTTTATCGGAATAAGTTGTTCTTACAAAAAAGTTGCTCCTTGATAAGAGTAACACATAAGTTATAATATGTCATTTTTGAAATGTTCACTATGTGGCAGATACAAGTTTTTTTTTAAGTATTTCAACCCAATATCTGGAGACATTCTTCATCCTGAAAAAAATTAAAACCTGAATCTACAACAAAAAATCCTTGAAATTTTCAAACCTGCTCACAAAATATCACGAGAACTGGTTGAGAAATGCGGCTTGTAGAGGACAACACGGAATATAAAATAAATACAAAAGTATTTTTGTAAGCAAAGCAGAGACCCTTCGCTCGTACTTCGTGCTCGCTCGTCATTTAAATATAAACATTTTCATTCGTTCACAAGATATTTTTTTTTTATCCCTATATGTCTCCTACTTTTAAATGATATAAATGGTACCCCAATTTTGCGAGCTTTATAGCATATTTTTGTGGTAACAATATCGGTTATAATGGTGACGACTGAAGAATAGAACCACTCCGTCACAATCAACAGTTAGCAAAAATATATCCACGAAATCAAAATTGCGAGTTTGTGTCTATACAGAAGTCTTCGCACGCAACAGGTATCGTCAGGAACATACATTATGTTTCGTTTTCATCTGCTTATGAATCGTAAAATTTTAAATTAAATAGAGACAATCACGATGGCAACATTAGGAATAAAGACAATTGTATGTGGTTTTACAATAAAGGTCCGAAACATATTACAACGCTCACAAAAAGGAAATTCAAGTTGCATGTGAAAAACCTTTTGATTTAAAATTCCTACTACACAGTTTGGGATTAATTAAACGAGATAAAGTGTGATTACATAAAAGACGTGCTATACTTGGCAGTGCAATATTTAAATATTAAAAGTTGTGAATGACCCTACATAAGAGCGTTGTAGACGCCTTAATTAGGTTTGAAGAAATTAATTCTCAAAAATAATACATAGCCACTTACACGATAACAAGAACAGAATTTACGTTAAATATTTTTAATAGTTAATATCGTTCCTTTATAATACGAGTAGTTGCTCATATAACGTGTAAATATCGTTCCCTAATACGAGTATTTACTCATAGAACGAGTAAGAACGTAGATAGGCATTATATCAAAGCCTTGTTTATCAGCCATCATTGTTAACGATAACGTGTTGGCTAGTTTTGCTGTGATTTGAATACATTAAATGAGCTTATATTTATATATTTGGCGGTAGTTTATTATAAGGTATGTACAGAGGGTACATTATCATTTTTCACCCGTAGTTAGTTCTTATTTTGGGTAGCACTAGAAAACGTGCTGGACGAGTACTTCGTTTTGTTGTCTTTTTCAACATCGTTTATCAGTAAATTGCTGTATGTAGATTGTGCTTTTCAATATTTTTCCGACAAGTATACATGTATTAAAAATACTTATATAAATGTTTTATGTTCATTATTTTTCTATATTTATATATTTTGGAAGTTGTTTTGGTGTTATTTACCATGCTATAAAAACCGTATTCCACTATACCATAGTGGAATACGGTTTTTATAACTTCGCATTGTAGAATTCGTAGATTGGCTAGTTTTGAATTGGAAGTACTAAAGCCACAACACACACAAGCTCAAAATGTCTATTAGGTAAAGTAGATGAGGTTTGACAAGAGAGTTAAGATGGTGTAGGGGGTTTGACGTGGGATACAACGGACGATGCGTCGAAGGGATCCAATAAGTGAAGAGAGTTTGGTCAATCAATCTGCGCAATCCACGTCAATAGGCTTATTTAATTTCTTTTTTTGCAAGTTTTCTTCCTGCAAGAAAACATATTTAATTATTGAAGGATCGTGGAAGGAATTAACTTATTTTTGACCTTAATAATTACGTAGCATGTTTTCGACGTGTTTATTGTGAGAATTGATTGGAACCCAGAAAATAGGGCATTCAAGTCTTCTTGAGCCTTATGTTATATATATTGTAGGGACATCACGAAGTAAAATAAACGTGTGTCATCTGCATACTGCGATTATGTCCACGCAATCCTAGTTAGTTCATGTATATCCTTTATATAAATTGAATAATTGATTTTAACTTTGAAGACCTTCGTACTTATACTTTTTCTATCTAAAACTTCATGCTGTTAAATTGTATAGACTCAACAATTACCAAACTTTCAGCTTAAATCTTGCCCCCTTAACCGGCCCTATCGCAAAACCTGTTCTAAGCTCCTCCAGAACTACTTACTTGCCAAATTTCAATTTCAAAGATCAAATAGTAATTTTACAAGACTTCGTGTGTAGTCAGAGAGTGACCTCACCTTTACCTTTTCACTACCTTTTGCTTTTATAGATAGAAATAATAATTAAAACAAAATTGAATGCTAAATAAAATAACATATTGAGATCAAAATGAACCAAAATCCAATCCATATTTTTAAATGGACTCCATAGGAAAATTGGTCGTAACTGACAACTTTGAACGCTCCCATTCCGTCATAAATACAAAATCCTAATAAATATATTTGAGCGCCATTCATTATGGTCCTTATTTGCCACAGAAAATATCCTAAATTAAGAAATGCATTAAAATTAAATAAACCAAACCATCGTATACAGTGTTTTTGTTTATTTTACATCGACAAGTTAAATGAGAACATCATCAATGTTTTCGAAGACAATTTTTTTTATGCTTGGTAGGTTAGCCTTTGACCACAATCTCACCTGCTGGTAAGTGATGATGTGGTCAAAGATGTTGTTCAAGCTAACCTAGAATTACTGGCTCTCAAGGACAGCTGCCGGAACACACCGTTGGGTGGGAAAAATTTTCTACTTGAGGGTGGTAGCTAGCCAGGCGGGCATTTGCAAAATGCCCTACCACCATGCAAAAACTCGAAACTAAATACACATTACTAGGGATAACTCTACTATTCGTCAGATCTCAATCAAATTTAAATAAGACCACATGACAAGCTCCAGCTATAGATTATAAAAAAAAAATAGGTTAAAAAAAATAAAGTAAAATTGAAAAATTCCGCCTTTTTTAAGTAGGTCAACAGTTACATTAATACGAACTACGGGAATATTTCAAATTTAATTACAAAAAACTTTATCGCTAAGGGATTGCTTAAGGCCAAGTTTATTAACTTCAAACAATAACAAGTCAAGTTTATGTTAATTTCTTGTTATTTACATAATATATTCATTTATAGAACATTAAGCAAACATCTGCCCTTGTTTGGTTTAAGGGTACCGTTCGCGAATGCGGAGCCACATTATTAGACTTTTGTCATACTATCCTTCCGTCCGGTCGTCAATGTAATCTTTGGAAAGCTGTATTCATTTTAAACGGTTTATTTATTTTTCTTAGTTTATTTATTTATATATTTTATATATTTTTATTATTTATTTATTTTTTTGTTTATTTATTTTTATTTATTATTATTTTTTATTTACCTAGACGGTGTAATTTTACACAGAATGTTGTGTTACATAGAATTTTGTGTTACACAGAATGTTCTGTTACACAGAATCTTCTATATAATGTATTAGTTACATTCGCACGTAGCAAAGTTGGCTTAGCCATTCTGAACCGATCAGCAAAGCAAAGCAACATCAACCACGATCATGAGTTGGATGGGTGACCGCTGATGACATTACTACTGAGCGCTTCCGTGATTCGGAGGGCACGTTAAGCCGTAGGTCCCGGTTTTTGTCTTAGGATGGCAGTCGTTATAGATGGTGGTAGGGCATTTTGCAAATGCCCGCCTAGCTAGCGGCCTCAAGTAGAAAATCTGTCGCCAAGCACCTAACGGTGTGTTCCGGCAGTAGTCCTTGAGAGCCAGTGAAATTACAGGCACATGAGACTTAACAACTCCGTCTCGAGGTGACGGGCGCAATGCAATTCGTGACTTGTGACGAAATGCATCTGTTATAGGCAGAGGTTGGTCCGCTTAACATCAGGTAGGCTTCGAGGTTGTTCCGTCACAATAACATAAAAAAATCATCACTTACTATCAGGTAAGTGGGTCAGGATAGTAGTCAAACGCTAACCTTTCAGGCATATAAAAAAAAACTATAAAGCCCTCGGCCGAATTCAAAACTGACATTGCCATTGGGCCATCGCTGCATCAAAATTTCATTGCTCAGAATTTCTTTCAGCTCTAACACATTCTAACTTTTTTTAAACCAACTCGTCAATTCATCGTCTTCCTATCCTTATTCCAATAAGCATTGCAATTCAATGGAGCTACGCGGCCAGAATACTGGGCACGCTGCTAACTGGTAGTATCCTGGAGCATTTGCAGCATTTGCAAGCAATTATCTGGGCCGCCTGTGAGTGTGAAATGATTTAGAAGTTATCTTAAAAAATCTATGCTATGGACTGCCGTGCCACAGGTCCCTGGTTTGTTCCCCACCGCCGGCCGCCGGAAAATCTGTCGCCAAGCAATTAAAATTGTGTTCCGGCAGCAGTACTTGAGAGCCAGAAAAAATATCAGACTTAACAACTGTATGTCTCAGTGTGACGGGCGCAGTGCATATCGTCACATGACGAAATGCATCAGGCAGAGGTTAATCCACTTATCATCAGGTGGGCCTCGTGCATATTCCTTCCACAATCACATAAAAAGAAAAAAATGCTTATATTATTGTAGCTGTAGTACATAGTTAGTAGTACGAGTATAGGATGACTCACGCTAGACCGTGTCGGGTCCGAGCCGAGTGTCGGCCGGAGCACGGTCAACTAATATTACCTATATTAGGTATGGACACACTCACGCTATACCGAGCGGCAACCGAGTGACGGCCGAGCAACGGACAACGCTCGGAAACAACTCGGTCCCGCCTCGGCTCGGCCACGGCCCGTTGCATGAATACAGTGCCGCCTGGCTGCGCCCGAGCAGTCGTAGTGGTGCTATGCAAGTGAACTGTCGTTTTTTATCGACATTGAAAAATGAACAACGAACGTTTGATTGAAGCTGAGAGGAAGTATCCAGCATTATATGATATGAGCGATGGGAAATATATGGACTCCAATTATAAGTCTTCATTATGGGTCCTAGATTCACAAATTCTTCTTTCTCTTGTCGTTCTCTCCAAAGTGGATGCACACTCCATTTCCTTGGAGTTGAAATGTTTTCAGATTCTTCATCAGTCCAGTGCGATCGCAATATTATAGCCGCTAATTCCAGATCGTCAAAATTCAACATGATTGTAGTCTAGTTACATCACTATTTTTGCTCGGGCGAGTATACTGCATCACGGCGCATCGGTCATTGCTCGGTCGAGGCCCGTCTTTGTAATTACTGGTATGGGACCAGCTCGGTGACCGTGCTACGGCCGACACTCGGCTCGGACCCGACACGGTCTAGCGTGAGTCATCCTTATTTCGTTAATAAAGGCATACCGCCGGTAAAAAAGTAATCTAATTACATATGGTTGCCACAACTTGTCTTTCCTAACAACGCAATCGGGGTCACAAAAAAGCTCTAAGTTTTTACAAAATAAGAGCAAATGAACAGTTGTTGGATTTATGGCCAGCCACCTACTTTTAGCTTTTTTATTATTATTATTATCTTAAGCGGTAACCTCTGCTTATAACAGACGCAGTTCATCACAAGTGGCACACTACACTACGTTAAATCGACCCATAAACAAAAAAATATTTAAGACTCATGTGCCTGTATTTTCACCCAATAATAGCACTTATATGCCAGCCAGTAATAGTAATGGCACCCAAACCATAAAAGAAGCTTACTTGGACTCTTGGTCGCTTCATCTTCGTTGGTATTGTAATTTTTTTTTATATGCCTAATAGGTTAGCCTCTGTCCTCTATCTCACCTGGTAAGTGATCATGTGGTCGAAGATGTTGTTCAGGCTAGTCTAGAATTACTTGCTTTCAAGGACAGCTTCCGGAACGCACCATTAGGTGCTTGGCAACATATTTTCTACTTGAGAGTGGTAGCTAGCCAGGCGGGCATTCGCGAAATGCCCTTCCACCATGCAAATAATACCTTTATACTAATACCTTATTATGTATTAGTATGAAAATGCCAAACAAAATAAGATGAATCTGTGTACTAACCTGTTGCATACTGACATTCCCTTCGTCTATGTCGAAGGGAGGACGCACAGAACATAGCGTTCGGCCCATTCGCGCGTACGACATTATAGTTATTGATCCTGTGAACAATACATGTTAACTTTAATAGGTTATAAAAGTTATTTTTTATTGGTATCATTAAATTTCAGTGGCTATAACAAACACATTTAGAAAAACGTGAATGCTCTTTTTTATGTTTTTTTTTTTATTGCTGATAGGTATATGACCACAATCTCACCTGATGGTAAGTGACGATGTGGTCGTAGGTGTTAACAGGCTTAACCTAGAGTTACTGGCTCTCAAGGACAGCTGCCGGAACAACCGTTAGGTGCTTGGCGACAGATTTTCCACTTGTCGCTAGCCAGGCGGGCATTCGCAAAAATGCCCTTCCACCATGCGGTGAAGCTCTTGCGCTTGCCAACCAGTTTTGGAGCAGTGATAGCTTAGTGGCATTGGCTATATATGGACTGCCGCGCAGCAGGTCCATGGTTCGAATCCCGCCGCGGGCTTGACCTTCACTCCTTGGTGGAAGGGCATATTTCGGATACCCGTTTGGCTAGCGACTACCCTCCAGTAAAAAATCTGTCGCCAAGCACTTAACGGTTTGTTCCGGCAGCAGTCCTTGAGAACCAGTAAAATTACAGGCACATGAGACTTAACGACTATGTCTCAAGGTGACGGGCGCAGTGCTATTGACTTGTGACAAAATGCATCTGTTACGGGCAGAGGTTAGTCCACTTAACATCAGGTGGGCTTCGTGCTTGTTCCGTCACAATAACAGAAAAAATGTCGGTCACTTATCAGTAACCATATAACTTTATGAGAAGGAATGTATGCAACCTACATTATGAAAGCAGATCGTGCAATTTGAGCTAAAAAACTGTCACGAGCTTTATCCATAATTATTTTTAAGGAACCGGATAGGACTCGCGTAAAGGATATTGCTCCAACCAGTTTCGAACTTATTTGAAGTTCTTCGTCTGCGAGTCCCGATTGTGCACAGCGTCGAGCGCGGGCCTCAGCACGTAACAGAGTTATTGTGCACAATCGTCACGATGTGCACAATCGTACAGATCGTGCAAAACCAGATGTAATAAATTTTTCCAATAAAAAGCCTTTTCGGCACCCAATTGATAAATTGTATCAAGACACATTTTTTACAAATTATGTTTAGTACGCGATTGTGCTTGTTATCATAATATATAAAAGTATCAAGACACATTTGAAATTATTCACTATGTCACAGTTTGACTCCCAGTAGCCACACTGCCTTTAAAATGTACCTACTTTAAGCTCAATATAAATACTTTTATGTTCAGGGATAATGTTACGAACATAGGTATAATTCCTAACAATCTTAAAAGTATTTTTACTGAAAGTACAAAATCATATGTCCCATGAATCGAGCGCTGGACCTTGAGATTCAAAGCAACGTTTAACGCCACTTGACCAACGATACACTTGTAAAAATATAAAAAAAATAAAACAATATATATTTTATGTATATGTACTTATATAACTACACAATATAATATACACATTGTTTTAAACAACAAAAGACGTCAAAATATGATTTACAAACATAAACATTAATTTTCAGAATAATATTCGTACGAAAATCTATTGTACAGGAATCTTCCAAAAAATTGTTGATACCAATTTTACTCACATATAGCGTATAAGGACCACTTCAACTATGAAACCTCTTCGACCGGAACTGTTCTCAACAATGGTAAAATAGAACGAAAGTGAAAGGAATTACTGAAAAGAAATGACGATAAGCTTAACAAAGACTGAGATTGGTGATCGGGTTAGGTGCTAAATTGAATCGATCCTTTTTATAGCTAGCTGGTTATTAAAAATACTTCGTTTCTTTGCAACATAGACAGAAAATATTAGTTTTCTCAAACTTATATGTAAAATATGATCATTTGCATCTTCCTTATCTAGAGTACGATGTTTACATCCCAATTTTTTAAATAATAAAGTAATAGTATCATAATAATTCAAAAAAAAGTATTTTATGATTACAATTAGTTGGACCCTCAAAACATTTTTAACAGATTTAGGTAGCTATGATGTGTATATATGAAAAGGCATATTTTGGATAGCTACCATTCTCAAATGAAAACTTGTCTCCAAGCACCTACATTTGTGTTCCATCTGTTCTTGATTTGTCCATTTCCCTCATTTAGTCCATCTTTAACCACATCATCAGTTACAATAATCAGATCAGCTGCCCGATTACGTACTCGTAACGTTGTAGCAATGCAGCTCTCGTACTCGTACACTTGCTTTCAAAGATTTTTACGTCAAAATGTTGGTATTGTGTAACAAATGTCTTTTTGGTATTCATGTGTCAATGTCAATTTCACAGAGAATATCATGGAAATCATTTGTAACCAGAACAAAGAGCATTGTGACGTCCTGTTTGAATGGCGTACTAACCACTTTATCCAATTCATTAATACGTTTAAAGCCGTGGAAACCCAAAACCAGGGAACGATATACGCTAGGAATAGAAAGAAAATTAATGAAATTAACGTTTCGTATATCCCAGTTTTTCATCCATAATCGAGCCGAATCAATTATATTTTTTTCATAAAGTCTAGGCTGGCTATATACACATCTCTATCGATACTTTTTTTCATCAACTAATTATTACTAAAGAAAACGTGTGAGAAAGCTGAGAGGTACGAGAATGCTTAGAAAAGCTGTAGAACTGTGTAGCTGGATTCTTATTGAGTTAAAATAACATAACAAGAATTGAGCCAAAGTAACGATCCGTATACAGGGTTATTGGAAAAATGCTAACAACCTGTTATGGTTGACTTCAGCCCGTCCTAATTTTTTGTTTTTAATACGTTTGACGTCCACGACAGCATGACCGGCGTTACCTGGCACTTACACTAATAGTATGTGATGTAGCTGAAGGTAAAACCAGGGGCCCGATTCTCTAAGCTATTGAACGGCGTTAACGCAACTTAATTGTGGAAAATTGTAGTATTTGACAGTATCCGTAGTCTGCACGCTATTTAGGTTCGATCGCACGTCAGTGGCTTGCTATCTACAGTTTATGTCATATTTGGTATGTTGTAAGTTATATTGTTGCGATTGCGTTGCTACAGTGACAAACAATATTTTGGAGGATTTAGATAGAAAAGTAGCTTAATGATTTATATATATTTATTAAATGTAATGTTTGCTAGAAAACCAGTGTATTGATGTATTGACTGATGCTTGATTGAGAGAAATTTTCATCATTATTTCAGTGGTAAAATTTGCAAGCCATAGCACAGCCATACGATAGCGACGTGATTTCTATACAACTGAGATTAGGACCTAGAATTAGCAGACTACTGAATTTGACATTAACAGCAGTTCGATCGCAGAAGCATCGCAGTAGTGTGACGTTTGGTCAAAAGCTAAGAGAATTAGGGCCCAGATTGTATACCACATCAATAAATTAATTCTTCATTATCTTACAAATTTTGTCTTTCAAAGTGAAGGTATTATGTAAGTGCGGTGTTAATATAAGCTTCAACATATTGACATTGATTTAGATATTAATGTCTTTTGTACTAGAAGTAATTAAACTTGACGCTATGACGTGCATGCAATGTGACGTAAACTTGAGCTTCAATACAATAGAAAGGCCATTAGAAGTGAATGTTATATGACATGCATGGTGGAAGGGCATTCGCATGGTGGTAGGGCATTTCGCGAATGCCCGCCTGGCTAGCTACCACCCTCAAGTTGAAAAATCTGTCGCCAAGCACCTAACGGTGTGTTCCGGCAGCTGTCCTTGAGAGCCAGTAATTCTCATCACTTACCACCAGGTATATGTTAAAAAAGTCCCTCGATTTTTTTATTTTAAATTAGCCATAGCTTGCATGGTACATAGTAGGGATTCAAATACGACGTTAAATTTTGAACGCACTGGCTACTTTGCATAAAAACAAAACTTGTGTAGTGACAAGAATATAGAGTGAATGATTGCTAACATTATTATTTTTATTTAAAATATGACATGAACATGTGTTATTTGACTTTTAATTATTTCTACATTCAGCCTTTATTGACAAGTCGTAAATCAGAAGCAATATTCAAATATGAGTTCCGACGAAGTTGGATTAATGCATCAGAAACTGCTCGTAATGTTGATGCAGTGCTTGGAGAGGAAACGGCGATGAATTTAAAGTAATTTCCCAATATGGTGCTCAGCAGACTGACATTCTATTTGAGTGTAGATAGCTAACCAGACATGAGTTCACATAATGTTCTTTTACCTTGCGTGAAAGCTCAAGTTCGTGGGAATAAACGAACCAGTGACCTTCTGATTGGCATCTGAAATCAATACCTCTAAGGTAACAAGACGAGCTACAATAAACCAAAATGCCAATCACGTTGAATCTTGAGAAGACATCTTCTTTTACAATTTCATAGCACCTTAGTACCACATTTTTATTTGATTGTGAAGGAGCAATTAAAATCTTTGCTCTAATATATATTGTTTATGTTGTTCCTGATAGGTTTGCGTTCGACCACTATCTCACCTGGTGGTAAGTGATGATGTGGGCGAAGATGTTGTTTAGGCTAAACTAGAATTACTGGCTCTCTAGGACAGCTGCCGGAAAACACTGTTAGGTGCTCGGCAACATATTTTCTATTTGAGGGTGGTAGGTAGCCAGGCGGGCATTCGCAAAATACTCGTACCCTACCACCATACTAAGACTGCAATACTAAGACAACAACCGGGACCGACGGCTTAAAGTGCCCTCTGAAGTACGGAAGCGCTCAGTAGTAATGTCACCAGCGGTCACCCATCATTAATCATTGTGAAAGAATAATTATTAGTCCCACCTGGTGTTAAGCAATCACCACTGCCTCTAACAGATTCATTTCTTCACGAGTAAGGAAGTGCACTGCGTGACATAAAGTTTGTCATATTATTTGCCTGTAATTGTATTGGCACCTATTCCGTTCAAACAGTGATGCAAACATTACTTGGTGGTAGATATAGATATGGTGGTATTACTTCCGTAGATGAACTCGTTCACAAAAAGTTCCATTGCTTCAAAAACACTGAAATACTATAACAAACGTCAGCTCTTATGAACACAAAATTAAAATTCCGCAATCAAACATAAAAAGCTAAATTATTTGAGATAGGTATATAGACCTAATATAAACAATCAGTTTCTCGATAAACATATTATAATAATATGTTTATCGAGGCGAGCTCGGTGTTTGATAGTGTGACCTCTGATTACCTCATACCTGGGGATTTTACCTCGACGACTTGCGGATAACGCTAAAGCTGCCAATGTAATGGCTGCGATGGGGTCATCCGGGTCGTCTAATACCTGCCGTGGTCGGCGACGGGGGGGTTTGAAAAATGGGATAGAAGAGGCAGTCGAGTAGTTCGATGCCTGGACAACCAATGGGTTCGGGTGGTGGGGCGCTCGATCAAAGTATCGGCGGGCGCAGTCCTTATTGAACTGCGCTAAAGAGGGAAGGTTTAGGTCGCAATGCAACTCGCTGTTCCGAACATACCACGGGGCGCCGGTTGCATTACGAATAAAACGGTTTTGAATGACTTGAAGCTTATGAAGATGGGCCTCACTAGCATGACTAAACACTACTGATGCGTAAGTCATGATGGGGCGGATGCAGGCAGTGTAAAGTGTCTTCTTATTACTAAGAGACATTTTACTCTCTTTGCGAATCAGGGGACCAAGGCGACCCATTACAAAGACCGCTTTGTTACGGACGGTTGTTATATGATCGTTAAAGGTGAGATTCCGATCAAGGGTGACTCCGAGATATTTTGTTTTACTAACCCAGGGGATGGGTTGGTCGAACAAAGTTAAAGGTTGCGGGTAACGGGGGCGAGTCTTCTCAGTAAAGTACATAGCTGTACTTTTAACTGGGTTGACCGCGATGCGCCATTTACGGAACCAGTCACCGATCTCGGTGATGGCCCGTTGAAGGGCGAAAATGGACTTTCTACTGATACGCCACCCAGTGGTATAAATAGCGGTATCATCCACGTATTGGGCTAATAGGACGTTAGGCTGAGAGCGTGGGATGTCGCTGGTATACAGCGCGAAGAGAATGGGTGATAGCACGGAGCCCTGAGGGACTCCGGCTCTGACTGGGTGGGGGGAGGAGAGAGTGCCTTCCACGCGATAGCGAAAGCTTCTGGCTTTAAGGAAGTCTTGTAGGATGAGCACAAGACGTTCTGGCACGCCAAATTGGTATAGCTTGTAAATCAAGCCATTGTGCCAGACTTTGTCAAAAGCGTTCGCTACGTCGAGGAAGACTGCTAGCTTTGTCTGGGGTTTGGGGTACTTATGAAAGCCCTCAATGATGTGCTCCGTGAGCCGGTGCACCTGTTGGACGCATGAGTGTCCGGGTCTGAAACCAAACTGCTCATCTGGAATAAGGTGGTGTTCCTTAGCATGGGACTGGAGACGGTTTGCAAGTAACCGCTCGTAAAGTTTGCCTAAGGCACTGAGGAGGCTGATGGGGCGGTAACTGGTGGGGTCAGATGAGCTTTTGCCTGGTTTGTGAATGCCAATGACATTTGCCAAATTGTTCTTTTTTTATGCTTGATAGGTAGGCTTTGACCACTATCTCACTTGATGGTTATTGATGATGTGGTCAAAGACGTTGTTCCTTTCGTAAATATGTAATTTTGTAAACCCGCAGAGCATGCGTTATTGCAAAGATAAAAAAAATTAAAATTATAGGGTGCGTCATCATCCACAAGTTTAAAGCTAATTGCAAATTAGTCTCGTTTGTTGTACAACGTAAGTTGAGCTATAGATGTCGCTCCATGCCAATGCAATGGTTAAATAATGTAAGATAAATTTGAGAATCTATTTTTGGCTTCGTTTATATATATGGCGTTATACATTTACCAATGTTACGTTATCTAAACGTATTTTTTTTACGGGTAGTCCAATATCACCACCCTATTTTCTTCCCATTTCATATTGTTAGAGTCTAAACCTAATGAACCCTTAAAAATTAACCAAAAGCTTTTTTTATAAAGATGGTCACCGTGAACGCTTACAAAACATTGTTATAATAAACTACATATAAAAAAATACCAAAAAATGGACTTCAACACCCAAAAGTGTAAAATAACTTGTCGAAGTCGCATGGTACCGACACACAATATTATGATAATAGGTACTTTTCAACTATCATGGCAGAAGTTGGTTCCATTTTTTGGTAAAAAAACGACCACGGGGACGAATTACGGGATCGGTTATCATTCATTGTTAACGACTTTATCATCAAGATAGGTAAATATATTTAAGTTACATTTAAGTTTTCGAAGCAGTGATAGCTCAGTGGCTTTGGCTATGGACTGCCGCGCAGCAGGTCCATGGTTCGAATCCCGCCGCGGGCTTGAGCTTCACCGCATGGTGGAAGGGTATTTTTGCGAATACCCGCCTGGCTAGCGACCACCCTCAAGTAGAAAATCTGTCGCCAAGCACCTAACGGTGTGTTCCAGCAGCTGTCCTTGAGAGCCAGTATTTCTAGGTTAAGCCTGTTAACACCTTCGACCACATCATCACTTACCATCAGGTGAGATTGTGGTCAAAGGCTTACATATCAGCAATAAAAAAAAAAAAACACTACTATAACATACTCGTATTATTGTTGAAATTTAAATGAGACCAAACGACATGCATCACCTTTCAAACAAATAGAGAATTTTTTAAAATCGGTTCACCCAGTCAAGAGTTCTGAGGTAACAAACATAAAAAATACAGACAAATTGAGAACCAGCTCCTTTTTTAAGTCGGTTAAAAATGGTCGAGCACACAGTGCTTGTCGTTATTAAGCCTTGTGCGCCGACTATTTTTAATGGAGGAAAACTTCAGAAATACGTTAAGTAGACCTCTTCATTACAGATTAATGCGGGAAACAAATATTGCTGGCGAGTAATATTATGACTGACGCTATATAATGGCTTCCATGTACAAGTTCGGGTATAATAGGTTACGTAACTTACCTACTAATCCGCTTACAGCCTTCATTATAATTGCATGTTGCCTTCATTCACATCAAATATCTTATTGCCGATATATTTTCTTATTGGCGTCTTATCTTGCTTTCTTTTTAAATTTAAAATAGGACTTTTTGTGCGATATAATACAATATTTTCAATAGATACTAAATTACATTCGCAGTTAGAATATTCATTTTATTTATTAAAATAAAATTGAAACAGCAACTGTATTGAACGGGCGTGCAATTATCAGCAAGCTGGCGATTTGAACTGAACAACTACTACCTAATCAACATATGCGTATCTTATATATCAAGAAGACCTAGAAGTTACTATAGACTGGAAGGTTCTATTGAGATACTATGATGCTTATACTGCATGATTTTGTGGGCATCCACCATATATCGCTCACAGTGTCAGATAGATTCATACTTTTGAAGCGCTCGTAGCAAAGTTTGCTTAGCCGTTCTTAAGCAATTAAATAAGCAACGTCTGCTGGGTCATGACTTAGATGGCTGACCGCTAGTGACATTACTTCTGAGCGCTTCCGTACTTCAGAGGGTACAGTAATCCGTCAGTCCCGGTTGTTGTCTTACGATGGCAGTCGTTATACTCGTAGCATGGTGCTAGAGCATTTTGCGAATGACTGCCTGGCTAACTAGCACCCTCAAATAGAAAATCTGTCGCCAAGTACCTATCGGTGTGTTCCAGCAGCTGTCTTTGCGAACCAGTAATTCTAGGTTAGCCTGAACAACATCTTCGACCACATCATCACGTACCATCAGGCGAGATAGTGGTCCAAGGATAACCTATCAAGCATAAAAAATACCCTCTTTTAAATGTCATACAACACTAAGACTAATACACAAAAAAATAACTATGATACAAGTGTCAAATTGACGGCCTTAATTATACTATATACAAGATAACTTTTTCAAGCAATCTTTGCATGGAGAGGAATTGTAAAAATAATACAGGAAGTAGGTACGTAATAGTAATAAAATAAGTTGTGTCAGTAGTATTTATTACTAAAAGTGTTGTGAATATCCGTAGTTGATGAGACATGCGCTTACCATATTTCAATAATATTGTCACGTATTTCACTTACGTTAAATCAGTGCATGCGCGGCCGCGGTCGGGAGCGCACGTATTACACCATGGAGAAGCGACTCTGAAAGTTGCGAAACCAGTCGAGATCGAACCACTCGACTGATTTAACGTAAGTAAATTCGGTGACAATATTATTCAAATATGTGTACTACTTACGAAAGTTTTAATAAAATGCGCTTACCAGGTATTGCATAAACTAATGTGAAGCTCAGCATTCCGAACTGCTTCCTCGTCTCAAGACTCGGCCACTCTTCTGTGCAGAAATTTACGTCTCTCGTTTCTATCTAGAAAAATAAAATTATGTTATAAGGTTTCCCACAAACGTTTCAAAGAACTACGCTCTAAGTATGATGTGCCTAGCTGTTTAGAATCAAAAGAAAATTGTTAATACAAAGGATTTGAAGCGCTCGCAGCGAAGTTTGCTTAGCCGTTCTGAACCAATCGGCAAAGTTAAGCAACGTCCGCCACGGTCATGAGTTGGATGGATGACCGCTGGTGACATTACTACTGAGCGCTTCCGTGCTTCGGAGGGCACGTTAAGCCGTCGGTCCTGGTTGTTGTCTTAGGATAGCAGTTGTTACAGCATGGTGGTAGGGCACTATGCAAATGCCCGCCTGGCTAGCTACCACCCTCAAGTAGAAAATCTGTCGCCAAGCACCTAACGGTGTGTTCCGGCAGCTGTCCTTGAGAGCCAGTAACTCTAGGTTAGTCTGAACAACATCCTCGACCACATCATCACTTACCATCAGGTGAGATAGTGGTCAAAGGCTAACCTATCAGGCATAAAAAAAAAAAAACTATTATGACTTTGAAGGTTAATAATCCAGCAGAAATGTAATGGATTACATTCTGCAGAAAAAAAATACTAATTGGTCTTAAATTTCAGTCATTTTATGGCTCAGGTTTGTGCAACCTTCCAAAGCATTAAGGGAATTACAGTGACAAGCAAAAAATCTGGTACAGTGAACAGAATAGGGATGAATTTGGTCAGGCATCTCATCTTAATTAATATAAATGATTTGCGATCTTTGACTTGTAAAACCAGATAAAATGGGGCAATTACACGTTATGTTTTATTAATCGATATTCAAATTTGTCTTTGGTTTTGATTTAAAAATAGTAAGTAGATACCTAATTTGGTACAACCAAGCTGCAGTATTTCGTCTCTATGTGGAAATGTTTTGCGTGAGATAAATTACTGTTTTTACGATATTTTTCAATTTCGAGTAAGATTTTATTAATTTTGGCCAGATAGGAGAGGTAGCTTAAGCAGTTAACGAGCATACTGCATTGTTGAGATGGCCATCTAAACTAATTTTCTTAGGTTGCCGCTCTTAGGCTCCCTATTGAAGGTACTATTCCACACTAGAATCAGCACTTTGCTAATTAATTTTTGTCTCGCTTGGCTAGAAGCCGAAGTGTAATACATAATATTATATTAATACAACTGAGACTCCAAGGCGGAGTCTCAGTTGGTATCGGAAAATTAATAATATTTGGTTTTAGGTGTTAATCTCTAATATTTAGTGAGACATATAACAGACCTTTTATTAAATCGTCTATTATCACGTTGAAGCAATAATGGCTGAGTTGCAATGGAACTGCCAGACAGAGATCAAAATATGTTCGATTGCCGCCGCGAGTTCGGCAAATGCTCACTTGTGCTACCACCCTGTTGTAAAAAATCTGTCACGAACCACAAAAAAAAAATTCTAGCACTTATACGTGAGAATAA
This sequence comes from Plagodis dolabraria, assembly GCA_963854805.1. Classification (NCBI taxonomy): domain Eukaryota; kingdom Metazoa; phylum Arthropoda; class Insecta; order Lepidoptera; family Geometridae; genus Plagodis; species Plagodis dolabraria. The sequence continues at coordinate 3,215,933 of OY978443.1, read as the reverse complement.
GTCTCCATAATTAGAGATGGAAATAAACGTTAAATTTGTGTATTGGATTAGTATATCTATAACTGGCATTTAAAACTGTTAAAAATTATATTTAGAGTTTTAACATTTTAACGACGTGTGATCTTTTCATTACATATGTTATATTGCTAACAACATTATCATTAGGCACATGTTATTTGCTGTTATTTTATAAATTTTTAATAAATAAGTACCACTTGTATGTAAAATAATGGGATGGGTTTGATTGGTGGGCTAAATAAGTTATATTATTGAAATCAATGAACCTCTCTTCTAATTAACTTGTAAACTTCATATATAGTAAGAAATATTATCTACTAGCTTTCCGGACGCGGCTCCGCCCGCGCGTATGTCGGTTATCGTGCGAAAACATTAACCTCTTTTTGCGCAGTCAGATAAAAACTATCCTATGTTTTTTCCCGGGTCTCAAACTATCTCCATACCAAATTTCATTCAAATCGGTCCAGTAGTTTTGGCGTGAAAGCGTAACAGACAGACAGACAGAGTTACTTTCGCATTTATAATATTAGTACTGAAGTACTGATAGTACTGATTAGCGACGAACTATTTACAAATCGTAGATAACATATTATTTACATGAATGAGTTCGCTGTCTTTCCTATTTACTAAAATCAAAGAGGTACCATCTGCGAATAAAACAATATCGCAGAAATCTTTGACCATTAAATGTTAGGTGCTTGGCGACAGATTTTCTACTTGAGAGTGGTAGCTAGCCAGGCGGGCATTTGCAATAACGACTGCCATCTTGAGAGAACAACCGGGACCGACGGCTTAACGTGCCCTCCGAAGCACGGAAGCGCTCAGTAGTAATGTCACCAACGGTCACCCATCCAACTCATGACTTCAGTATGGCTTAGCAAACTTCGCTACAAGCGCTTCACTATACACGAAGACTTAGTTCTGCTGCATATGCAGTTCGTAAGATCAGACATAGTTACTGCTCGGCTAGTTTATTTCGCGTACTTCTACAGTATTATGTCAGATGGTGTATCACTGTGGGGAGCAGCTGAGATAGAATCAATCCTTATCTTACAAAAACGTGCCAGTCGAGCCATATTATATGAAATGGATCCTAGAGAATCTCTGAGGGATCCTTATAAATAAATTGATATTTTAACTTTACCGAATCTATACATATTTGAAAATATTATAACGGTGGCAATCACGATTACAACACTAGGAATGAAGATAAAATAGCGGTGCCAGTTTAAGGACGCGCCATACCAGCGCGGAAAGATAGATTTCGCAAATGCGACCGAATGCACAAGTTCGGGTCCCGCCCGCTTCGCATGCAACGCATTTTGACAGGATTATAGTAAACGCAGATCTATTTGTACGTAACTACGTACGCAGGGCGCTAGCAATCAGTAGGTAGGTATATAAATTATAATTGTGATTGCAATTTGCAGGTAAATGTAATAGTTTATGATTTAGGTAGGTAGGTATATTGAAATAAAAGTACTTTCATTTAACATTATAATAACTTTATCCAAAAAAAATTAATAAGAACTTACTTTCTAGGTATTTTTAAAAGCGATAGGTATAACGAAAATCTTTCGAAGTAGGTAGCAACTAGTTAGTGAACCTCGGTACCTAGGTTGGTACTTAATTATTGATTTCCATCATAATAAGTTCTTTAGTTATTTATTAGATAATATATTATAATTAGTTCTAAAAGAAGAACCATGAACTAGCACGTAACAAAGATAGGTACATCAGAGTATCAATCATGGCATATTACCAACTTATGTTAGTTCGTATGTAGTAACTACCTAGGTAGGTACGCAACTATTGTGATGTAGGTACTTACCTACTTAGTGCATAAAGTACGTTAGTCTGCTACTCGAAAGAAATTGCCAAGTGAGTCTCAGGTAGGGACTGAAAAACTGCTAAATATTTATATTTATCGATATTATGAAGTATCGTAGTATAATATCATAGTATACTTATTACCCATTGTGATGTGATTTGTGCAAATAATACACTCTGTAAATAAATTGCAAAGTGCGTCACAGGTAGGGACTGTAAAAGTGGTACAAATGGCCTATCAATATTATTAAGTATGGCAAGATATACCGGTAAAATAATACATTGATTAGTAGTAAATAATATGTACAATATAGTATCGTTATAAGACTTATAAGTATCGACAATGTCTACAAAAAGAGAAATAAAGGAACATTTTGAAGATTAACAGATATAAAATTAAACAAATACTTCCCAACACAACAAAATACATAAATTATCATTTATACTAATATCACTATGTATTTACTGTTAATAACGTTACTCATTATCTAAAATCAATGTATATATTAGGGTTCAAGTATGAAATTGCTAATTTATCATGAAAAATTGATATTCGTTTATTTTTTAATTTAACATATTTATTTAATAAAAGTAATTACCATTATTATCTATACATTGCTACCATCTAATAGGATTAATTTATGTCATTTATGCCCTTGCAATAGAACTCTGGTGATCTAGATTCGACAAACTGTGTGAAAGCATTTTGTACTGCCTGGGAAGAAAACTTTTTATCACGTAGAAAATTGTCCAATTCACGAAAAACTGTAGTCCGTTGGAGCAAGGTCTGGCGAATACGGAGGGTGACGAAAGGTTTCTAATTGCCGTTCTTGTAGAGTTGAAACGGTTTGTCGTGCTGTTAGTTTTGCTATCATTGTGCGGAGTTTGGCACAGTAGATATCTGCTGTTATTGCATGACCAGATCGGAGAAAGCTACGGTGAATAACACCATGCTGAGACCACCACTCAGTTACCAGTACCTTTTTATTGGTAAGCTTTGATTAGGACACTGTTGTGGTGATTGACCTGTGGTCAGCCATTGCATTTTTCCCTTACGGTTATCGTAAAGAATCCACTTTTCACCACATGTCACAATTCGATCCAATATTCCTTCATTTCTGTATCGATTCACCAAGGCAACACAAGTTTCAAAACGCGTTTCTTACTGCAGATCAGTCAAATCATGAGGCACCCAATTTTCATTATTTTTTATTTTATTGATTTGACGCAAATGAGTTAAGGTAACGTAAAACATGCTGCTAATTCCTGGGTAGTTTGGCTCGGATCAGCTTTCGCCATCTCTTTCAATTCATTGTTATTCACCTGTGTGGGCGGTCTTCCAAGTGGTTCGTTCTTCAAATCAAGGTTTCCATCACGAAAACGCTTAAACCCAGATCGCACGGTCCTTCATTACCAGTCTGTACAAACGCAACATTGATATTGCGAGCTGTTTCTGCCGCGTTACTTCCTATATTTAAAGTTGTTACATGTTGTCACAACCAATTACTATTTCTTGTATTTTTATATTCTTTGGAGTGTGTTGGCTAGAATCAAAATTATCTTTCCTTTTGGCTGTCGTTATGTTGGTAGTTTGTGAATTTATTTCTCTGAGTGGCATATTTCTGGTTTTTCGGGGGTCTAATAATTCTGGTAACAAAGATTCCATGTAAAATTTTTTTAGTTTAGGTATCATAATTTTGTTCCACAGGTCTTGATCACAATTAATTATTTCAGTTCTTATAGGGCGATTTGAGCCAGTCCACACAGCAAATAAGCATTTTTTACGACCTGTAATATTTAGCTGGCCCTGCATTTGTAAATACCATTCATGTTTTTTATTTATGACAAAATCTTTGTTCCAAAAGGTTATTTTCCTTTTCTGCACTGCTTCTTCCAAAGAAGTTCTAAATCCTGATATTGGGCATTTAATTTCTACTATCATGTCTTTGTCGATCACTCCGTCGGGCGTTGCTCCTAAGAAAGGATTATTTTTATCAATAAACAGACCGCATGGTAATATTTTTACATTTTCCTGTTGTTCAAGTTGAGTTAAGGCATTTTTTTCGTTTATTCTACCATGTTCGATGGAGGTGACGTTCGATATATCTCTTTTATATAATAAACTTTTTACTAAGCTGGCTGATGTTGTGCTCCGCTTATTTACAATTTTACCAAAGTTAGATGCTGTTATCAAGTTTCTTCTCATTTCCATCCATTTGCTGCTCTGACTTTGAAGGACGGTTTCTTTTTCTATGTTTAATATATCTGCATCAGATTTTTCCAAACTTTCTAAAAATGTCTTTTTTAGCATTTCCAAATCTTGAGCAGGCAAATCAGGTCTCAAACAATTTACTCCGTAATTTTCATCTTCTGTCTTTTTTTCATTTTGAGTAAATATCAGCTTTCTGCGTCTAATTTTAGACCTCAAACTATTCCTTTTTAGTCTGTTTAATTCCAGGTGTTTAGACTTTGACATCGGGCTAAATCCGAGAATTGACTTCTGCAGTTTATACAATGGCCTTTTGCTATTAAAAGATACCAAAGCTGTGGCACATCTTGCCTGATATGATTGCCGAAGACAGTAATTGATGCGTTTGCCGCCAATACATTTGGCAATTATGGCGTTAAATGCTTCACATCGATTACTGTCTACGTCTTCGATAAGACTACGTGCATTTGCTGCGGTAAAACCGACAATCATTTTTATTTGACTTTCTAACGTTGAATTTTTTAATTTGGCAGTAATGTCTTCACTATTTTTTTCACTTTTACAGTAAAAATCTTGACAATGTGTATGGCACCCAAAGGCATGATAATATGCATTAGAAATAGCTGTAAAGAGGTCGTTTATTTGTTTAGAACGGCAATAACTGGTTGTCCTTATATATTTTATCGAAGTACAAATAACTTTTCTTATAGCCAAAATTCTTTGAGTGTTTAAATATTTTCTGTGCTGCAATTGGTATTTGGTATCTTTTATGAGTGCTTGTAGTTTATTGCACAGGTTACGGAGTAAATGATTCCTACATTCAATTTTTTCGACTGTGTAGTTTGCATATGGTCGCGCTTGCAGAATTTTTGAGTAAGTTGAAGCGTCTCCGTCTGCAACCATTTTCCCGTAAATAAGACCGTACATTTCTACAGATTGCTTGAAGCCCTCCAATATGATTTCGGATTCCATGTTAGTAGAAGAACCAGTGTAATTCTTGAAACAAGTGTGGTCATTTGGTGTAATTTGTTTATTCATTGCACGTGCACATACACAACAATATTTATTTTTTACACCAGCGTACAACACTTCTCCAAACCTTTTTCCAATTATTGCAGCAGCGCCTGATAAAGAAGAGTAATTTTTTTTGTAGGTTCTTTTGGCCCAACATCCATCTACTATGACTTCTATAACTGGTATGCCATCTCCGTTTACTCTGCCTTCGTCTAGAGCACATTGCTTTTCACGAAGCGCTGCAGCTTCCATCTCAGCTGAAGCTACTTTTTCCCACTCAGTGTTAACCTGGTTATCAATTTTTTTTGTAAAATCGGTCGGACATAACGGAATGTTTATTGCAGAAAAAATTTCTTGCAATTGAGTGAATCCTACGCCTGTAATATTAGCACTTGTTACAATAGCAGTGTTTATATTTAAATTTTCGTCTGGATTTATTTTGCACGTATTAACAGTAAGTACGACATGGCACATAGTGCATTTAAAATGTAGTTTCGAAGATAATCCTAGTCTTTTCTCTCCTACTAGTTCTAAATTATGAATGCCACAACCAAAAGCTTTTCAATGTTCGGATATAGCTTTCAACTCTTGTAAAAAATACTTAATATCTACGATTCTTCTTTCATCTGATTGTCCAGGACAGTTGGTATTGGATGTCTCCATGTCTTCACCTCGAACTCTACGATAATAATACAACTTGTTAGTGAAATCACCTTACATTCTTTGACACAATTATAAAACTTGGCATATTCGATCCTTGAGTAAAAATAAGCCAATTAAGATCGGCAGCCCTCCGGTAAATATGATAAATAAGATTATTTGACTGTAGAGTATCGAATACATTTTTAAAAATTTTATTATATTATTTTATGTTGTATCTAACATAATATATCGTCCAGGTTTTATAAACAGGTATTTTACTTTCTTTTCCGTCATAGTAGTCGGTATAATATAAAAGTGGTTCCTACTTATGTAATAGAAAGACAATGAAAGTCTCATAGGTAACGCATAGACAGCAATTCTTCGTTCCGCCACTACGCCACTGACGCCCGTAATGCGTTGGTACAAAAAGCAATAAAATACAAGTATGATTGAATATGAATGAATTTACGATACTTTAGCCATAGATCAGTCAAATTCCATATTTTTTCTAGTAAACGTGTCGGTTTAATCCGTTTTATGAATGTTTAGGTAAGGTTAAGTGTGTATGAAACTTATTAAAATAAAGGTTAGTAATTCCTTACTATCAAGGAATTCCAGTTGCGTAAACACTTTTCAATAACATTCACAAATTTATAAGGCCCTTAAACTAATTTTCATTCGGAAATAAAGAAAATGTAGTACGCAGGTGAACTGACTAACAACAACTGAAAGATTGAAACAGGCATAGTTCTACAAGCGCTCTGCTGCTAGTAGGTACGCGTCCTTCACCTCGTAGCATATTTTAACTTGGCGGCGCACGTCCTTTAATTTTTTTTTCGCTATTGATTGTTAGACAATGTACATAATTTATTTTTTTTTTAATTTGCATAAAATCGGCTTTGTTATCGTATTTTTTATTTGTTCGAAAAATCTCCAGTTTTTATAATTTACGGTAACCTGAAATAAAAAGTGTACTTGTAATTTTTAAACATTGTTAAATTATTAAGAGACTACATATGAAATAGCTTTTTATTATATTAAAAATGGATTCTACTTTATCGATTTATACGAAAACGATACCAAACTTGACATATTAGCTAAACATGGACAGTTACAATTTTTAGAATGAAGCCGGGCGGAGCAGCACTTTAAATCCCCCCCTCCGTCGCCAGAGGAGGGATACCGGAGGAATTGCCAATTAAGATTAATTGGCTTATTTTGACTCAATGATCGAATGTGCCAAGTTTCATACTTGTGTCAAAAAATGTAAGGTTAAGGCAATTTATGTCGCTAACGGACTGTACTATAAGAATATTACATTAATAAACACTTAGAACCGTATCATTAATATACAAATTTTCAGATTTTAAATAATGACTAAATAATCGGTGGTGCTAATATGACGGCATCGGTATCGTTACACACCTATTTTCAATATTAACGTTATCATAAAATAGCGGTATAGCAAGCCTTGGTAGCCCTGGTAGAACAAGGCCCGCTCACATCAGAGACTTGAAAAAAATCTTAGGCTCACATAATTATTGAAATCTCCAATTTGTATTATTTCCCTTTTTTTTTCAAAGTCGTAATCATTTCAAGTTTGTCTAATAAACATTGAAAGCAAAGTCACACAATAGGTAGTGACTGACGCGTCTCGCTCATTCATCCGCGTGGTCAATGGAGAAAAATAATGTTATGATGATATGAATGAGTTAGTAGGTAGGTATACTATCACGTATCACCACAAAACTACTGAGTGAACAGATTTAGATGAAAATTGTATATGTCCATAAATAGACTCGTAGGTATAATACCTGCATGTATTGTCGACACAATCTAGTAGTGGCGAGTCCACTTCTAAAGTCGTTGCCGCCGGCGAATTTTGCTCTGGCAGTGCTGTCATTATGGCTTGTTTTTCTGCGGCACGTTGACAGGACAGCACCGCCGCCACCGCCATCGCCTGCGCCTGCGCTCTATCCTCGCTATCGAGTGCTTGAACGGGCTCGTAAGTCTCGTAACTCACATTCACGAGCTCAATAAATGAATCGTTTTGATTTCTACAAAATATTTGGTGGTATAAATAGATATTAGTAGTAAACTCACATAGATACTTACTTACCCATTTTCTACATATCTAAGTAATATGATAATATTAGGTAGGATACATGCAGTACCTAAGCATAACAATTTGTGTAACCACCCAATGTAGAAAAATGTATTGCCAAGCACCTAACAGTGTGTTCCGTCAGCAGTCCTTGAGAGCCAGGAATAATTCTGGGCCAAGTCCGTTTAGCTACCTACCATCCCCGACAAAACTATCACCAACAGGTGCTAGCTGTAAAAAAACATAGATTTACTATGGATTTACTTTGGTTACGAGCTTAGGTAACAAAGTAGGTTATTCTTATTAGGTATGTTATATACCTAATATGGCTGAACGAATCTTAGTCAAGGTTGGTATATGCACGGTAATATTTATAGATAATGTTACCGTGGTATAGATAATATTACCGTGGTATAGGTATGCACCTACCTAACATTGATATGGTAGGTAAGTCCGCGGGGATAAGTCAGGTAGGTAACTATACGTAGATAAACAATAACACTAGGCAATTAGATATAGGTATATAGGTTTCTAAATTTTATTCAGTAGTGGTTCGTAGAAGGTAAGTGCGAAATATCAGGCAAGAAACCAACCTTGTATGGTCCAGTTCCGACGCCCGAGTTCCGAAAGTCGTCTCGGTACTACTTTGTTCTGGCAGAAAGGTCAACGACCCCATCGTCGTATGATCTGAGCGATCAGATGACGACGCCCGTGCGTTATCAATGCTAGCTTGTGCTTGAGCAGCATCGGTCACATTCAGAAGGTCAATGGAAGAACCGTTTTGGTTTCTGTAAAGAATTTAGTAGTACATAAGTAGGTAATTATAGGAAAAGTTAACTTACCTACCCATAAGCAGGTATTGCATCCCAATCTTCATAAATACTAACACCAAACCACTTGAACTAGCACAAAAATAATCAAAGAATAACTGAAGGTTGTAAGGCATATAGGAAGTTAAAAAAATACAAATATGTAGGTAAACTTACTTCTTTTTCTTCCTCATTTCACTGGCCCTTTCTTGTAAATATTTTTTATATTGTCTATGACCAAGTTTTCTGGGTTTTCCCATCGTCACCGGCACAAAAAATATAATTCCAAAAACCTGTTAGTTAATGAACACTGAAAAAAAGACGTAAATAATTTGGAACGCGGTGGCAGGAAGCTGAACGATACGTCCACCTCGCAAGAATGCCGGGGCATACTGGCATACTGGCATACTGTGCCATGGGAAACCAACGCTTACGAAAGGGACAGACTGTGTCATTGTGGTGAGCACTTACAGTATTTAAAAAGGTCAAAAGCGCCACATCAAATAATTGTTATTTATGAGAAAACTAATCATTTAATGATATAACTGGATTAAGGAACTAAGGGAATAGTTATTCTCCATTTATCAAAGTAAAAATCATCTTGTATTATCAAGTAGTTTGTGATATAAATAACAAAACGTGTGTAAAACACACATTTTTCATATTTTTTTTCTATCGAGGTTTTTTTTACCAATCGTGTTTTCAGGTTTGAAGAACCAAAGACAAAACTACAAAATTTCAAAATAAAATAGCATTTTACTCGTAGGACTCGTAAATACCAAGATGTATGGGGTTTTTGGTGAGCCAATTATGTACGGCGCATCCTTAAGATTAGCAAAGGCAAATAAAAGGTCCTTATTAGGTAATTGTGTGCGGTTTTATAATAAAGTTCCCAAACATATTACAACGCCCACAGAGGAAAATTCAACTTGCATGTGAAAAATACATTGATTAAGAAATCCTACTGCACAGTTTGTGATCACGACATATTAGACGAAAAAAATGCTTGGACAATACCGCGTCTGCCAAGCTATTGCAACCTATGTAATTAAAACAAATATTATAATAATATTATTATATAGTAGGTAAGTATGTTACACATTTTTATCAGACATTTAATTGAATTGCCCCGAGTTTCTTGCCCGTTCTACTCGCAATGGCACTATACATTTTTATTTGCTGAACGTGGCAGTACAATGTAGAATATTTCAATATTAAAATTTGTAATCAACCTTAATAAGAGCGTCGTAGACGCCTTAATTGAATAAATTATTTTGACTTTTGACTTTGATTAAATCCACCTTTATCGTATTGTGTTGAAACAATTTCATCAATTATTATTATTTATATCAATCAATCGTCCCTTTTTTGACGTCCACTGAATTGAGTACAAAATATTATATATTTTTTGCAGCGACATCTAGCCTAATTTCATATCAACTTGTAAGCCGTAGTTATTGGGCGCGTTGTTACAGTTTGACAAATTAAGCAATCATGATCAAAATGTAAAAGTATAATTTGTTATATTGACTTTGTATGCTAAATTTACGTGCTCCATCCACACTTGTGCCTGAACAACATCTCCATCGGAATCAAGGCATTACCTTTTTATGTATTTGACACTCTTGTACAAAAGATCAGATCAATCACTTTGTACGATTAGTTATAACCACAGCTGGTCAGGCAAGGAGCTCTATAATCAATCTGTAAAGCTCAAATCCGTGGGATGAGTCGAATTTCCTATCGCCTGATTTGATTTACAGAGAACAATCAATATATCTGTCACAAACATCAAGCGGATTTTTGATTTCTACCTTCTCTTCCATGAAACAGGTAAGAAATGTATCCTACTAATGTTATGTTGCGAAACTTTACTATTTGTGACCACTCACTTTCGATACGGCTATACGACGATTGATAAAATTCTGTGTGTAAATTCTGCTCCTGAACGAAGATATAAGGTAAATTTTATCTGAATGAATTAACAGGTTCTGAACGGAGCTCGCATTATCCATCTTCCACGAAGCTTAAACTGCGAGCTGACGCTAATTTATTCTAAACACAAATCTACTTACCGAAATATTCCTAAGACCCTTAGATATGACAGGCACTGTTTCCACTCGCACTGATGCCACCATCAGAAGTGGGATGAAAATGAGCAGTGCGGCGAACCAAAGCAACACCAGGAGGAGCACCGCCTGCTTCCTCCCAGGGGGTCGCAGCCGAGGCTCGGGGGAGATTGACAACCACCGGTCTACTGACATGGCGGTGATAGTGAACACGCTGGCTGCTACTGCTACACCTGGAAAGGAGGAATGTCCTGTGCAATTGAAATTTTCATAAGTGAAGGGATAGTGGTCAAGCTATACAATCTATCTGAACCTCCTAACGACTTCACGGAAACACTAACACCTTAAAAGAAAATAAGATTATTTTACGATATTGTACTTTACCGTCACAATCAGTGTGCCGTAAGAGTCGGCTAAGGGTAAAATATCGGAAGGTGGGCAGCAGCACCTTCTGAGGAACTGATATCTTCAACTGCGATCCCCAAAACGCCTGCCAAGCGTGGCAATTATGGACAACCCCCCCCCCCTTTACTGGGAGAGGCTGTGTTCAGCAGTAGACAAATTGGCTAATATGATACAGTTGAGTCACAAACACCCGATATTATATAAGAAACAGAATATTCCCTGTATAGGTCATACGTAAGGAATATATAATACATATGGAACTCTAAAACACATTTGTTTGTATTATTGAGTTTCCAAAAACCTAAACATAACAAACTGTAGTTACTATCTAAGTATGAATAGAAGATCTACAACGTAACAACGTCATACAGCCATTAGCTCGAGTTACGGCGATCGTAAACCTTGATGAAGACGCCCTAAATTCAACATTGTTTACAAAGAAACGAGGGCATTTCTTACATCAGAAACGCGTGATATTTTGACAATGCCTGTTGTTGGTTATTTGTTATCTTTATCATTTATTTAACTTAAGTGCTCGTAGCGTAGTTTGCTTAGCCGTTTTTTACCGATCAGCCATGTTAAGGACATATACCCGCCAGCCAAAGCGTGAACTTTCATATAAACTCAACTTGTTATTAAAAAAAAACTCGCATGTAAATATAGTGTATTATTATATCTATCGTTTCTAGCTTAAATCCTTTTTCTTTTGAACTAATATTTTTTTTTTTTATTATATAGCGTTTAGTATACACTCGTTTTTAGGAGTTTGAGCCAGTTATTCGTAGCTCCAGATTTATTTAAAAAGTATAGTATGTGTGAATAACTTCCCATTATAGAAAGTTCATTATATTCCCCATGTTTGTGGTGCAATAGAAATATTAAAAACCGACATGAAACATAAAATACAATGCATTTTATACTGTTGAGAATTACTCAAATACTAATAATCAGATCTCACTCAAATTTGAATGGGATCACATGACTAACATCTGCGTTTGAATATAAAAATAAACATCAATTTGATACCCCCTGTCAATAGATATGAGGTAACACACAAAAAAACAGTCAAATTAAGAAACTACCCCCTTTTTGAAGTCAGTTATAAATAAGTAGAACACAAAACTGGCTAAAGAGTAATGCAAAACGCGACGAAATTATTTCAGTTGCGAAACAGTAATTCATGATTTTTTGAAGCGCTCGTAGCGAAGTTTGCTTAGCCGTTATAAATTGATCAGCAAAGTTAAGCAACGTAGTGACATTACTACTTCGGAGGGCACGTTAAGTCGTCGGTCTCTCTAAGATATATATAGTTGTAAACTCCCATAAGCCTGTAATTTTTCTGACTGCTACTGAAATACTCTGAAGGTTATCTCATCGTGCGGTGCGCTCGGTGAGTCAAGACCTCCTGAAGATGCTTCGTTTAGAAGCGAAACTAGTCGAACATTCTTCCCGTTAGGCTGCGTGGCGTTTGTGACGTCACTTAGGACAACAGGAATATTAGGCGATAGGCTTAAGATACTTTTAGAAATATTTGTTATTATTAAATATGGATTTCCGCAAAGTAACGCCTGAATCTATTCATTACTCTAAAGGTGCTTGACAGACCCTGAAGACCAAAGTCTGTTGCCAGTGATGACATATGGCACCGCGACGTGGTCATCATATAGACAAGCTCAGAGCCGCTCAACGAGTTATGGCTATTCTCGGAGTTTCTTTGCGCGATAAAATCCGGAACGTGGATATTTGCCAAAGAACCAAAGTCACCGACCTAGCTTCAGAATTAGCAAGTTGAAGTGGCAATGGGCGGGCCACATTGCTCGTCGAACTGAAAACCGATGGGGAAGAAAGGTTCTCGAGCGAGTAGCACGTTATAGCGGAAGACGTAGAGTAGGTAGGCCCCCCCACTAGATGGACTGATGTGTGTGAAAAGTCGCGGGTAACCGCAAGGTTACAAGCGGCCGTTCTTTGTGGCGTTCTATGGGGGCTTTGTTCAAAGGTGGACGTCTTCCGGTTGATGATGATGATGATGCTTGGCGACAGATTTTCTACTTGAGGGTGATACCATACAGTGAAGTTCAAGCCGCGGTTGACATCGAACCATTTTAGACCTGCGGCGCGGCTCATAGTTATTTCTATTATTAGGTTACCATTGTTTCACACATACAATACAAATACTTACAAATATTTTTAGAAAACCTTGTCGGGAACTAAACATTTTTATTATCATGTTGAACGTAATCAGTAGAGTAAAAATATTAAAACTATTATGAGCATTGAAAAGCTCAGATACCTACTACTTTTCAATCCCATCATCACTTACCATCACTGATGAGGTTGTGATAAAATTTGTTCAAGGTTCTTTTTTTTTACATTATTGTGTCGGAACTAGCTCGAGGCCCACCTGATGTTAAGCGGACTAACCTCTGCCTATAACAGATGCATTTTGTCAATAGTCAAAGTCGAATTACACTGCGCCCGTCACCTTGAGACAGTTGTTGAGTCTCATATGCATGTAATTTCACTGGCTGTCAAGGGCTGCTGCCGCACACCGTTAGGTGTTTGGCAACAGATTTTCTACTTAAGGGTGGTCGCTAGCCAGGCGGGCATTCGCAAAATGCCCTTATACCATGTGGTGAAGCTCAAGTCCGCGGCGGGATGCGAACCATGGACCTGCTGCGCGGCAATCCATAGCCAATGACACTGAGCCATCACTGCAGTTGTCAGCGTCTTAACCATGTTGCCGTCTTGGTAGGTATCAGCGCAGTGTCACATATTCCTCTTCCAGGCAGCCAGTGTGCAAGAAACTGATATGTTGAGGTTTGAAGGGCACTGTAGCAAGATAAATTACCGGGCAATAGAGTATCGAGCGCAGTGTATTGTCACAAACAATGACACTGTAAGTGTAATGAACAGTCGTGACGGTTACCGTCAAGCAGCGGATTGTCCGTTTCGGCACTTATGTACATAAAAAAAATATACCACAATCCATACTATATTATTATATACAGGGCGTACCTTGAATATTGTAGATAGATCATTTACTGAAAGAAGACATTATTATAATTTAAAAAGTAATTTAATACTGCGTTCACAGCTATATAAATAATAATAACTTTATTAATCATGAAACTATATACATATAATGAATCTTTGTACATAGTTGTGTTTAATTTAATTTAATATCTATGTTAGTTAAAGTATTTTGTAATATTTATGTTAAATAGTCCTGATAAAAATTAAAGATATGTACCCGTGGGCCCCAAACTAGGCTGTGCCTGTATCTTGGGCGCCCAAAGTATTGTCTGAAACATTTGACATAGACCGTTTAAAGATGTACGTACCTACGGACTCAACATTGCTTAAATACCAACTAGTAGTAGCTAAATGCACATGCTTGTGTTTTAATAGGGCATTTAAACATGGGATGACATAGTAGTATGGATGTTTAAATGAATTAGCTAGATAAAAGCAAGAATATCATCATACCCGGCCAGCGACAATTCCAAAAATGCGCTATTTAGCGATAGTTCTTATTTGTAAAACTAATTCAATCTCTATTATTTTGTGATAAGTTATGCTCATAATATAAATAGATAGAGAGAACAGTAAAATATTAGGAAAATATAAAATAAATTAGTGATATAGAATACACTGGTTGAGAGATAAAGCTAAGATTCTGTTTATTCATTCCAAACAATTTAAGTATATTCTTTTCAATGTTGATGGATATTTTAAAATTCATAACAAGATGTATGTATGCGGTGCGTATTAATTTATCGTGGTGTGTGGTAGTGAAATAGATTAGATGTGTGCCTTACACATAAGGCAAGAGTGTGTGTACGGCAGGGATAGTGATATGATATGGTTGAACCGGGAATCGAACCCGTTACACGAGAAAAAAAAACAACCTGTAGTTATATCATACCGATCGAAAGATTTCATCATAAGGATTATTTTTTGCTAAATAACATAGGGTCAGAAATAAAAGGAAAACCATGCATTTCAACATTTGATGTGAAGTTTTGAATTATTTCTTTATAATCAGCCAGCCGCAGGACAAAATAATTTACGCGTCATTTGGCTCAAGATACGGTTTGATTTATTGCACAACCAGGTACCTAATCATTTTACGTATATCTTTATCATTTTATCATGCACTTAAATTATATTAGGGAAATGATTTTCAAATGGGTACATTTATGATGGGTACTTATGATAATGTCAGTTGTATGCAGGGATATTACGGTATGGGTATTTACCGATACGATTTCGGTAAATACCGTAATGAAATAAGGGTAACAGGTAGGTATATAGGTATCTGTTAGCATAATTGCGATACGATTACCGAATTCCATTTCGGTATATGTATTTTATGTTAGTCCATGAGAGTGCAGCGGGCAGGCGGGGGTGCGGTGATGCCGTGGCGCGATACGCTGGGGGAGCGAGACCCGCCGCTCGCGCTGTTTAGATAATTATAAGTTTATAAGCACGTACCTATATATATATTTTTTTTTATGCGTGATAGGTTAGCCTGGGACTACTATCTCATCTGATGGTAAGTGATGATGTGGTCGAGGATGTTGTTCAGACTAACCTAGAGTTACTGGCTCTCAAGGACAGCTGCCGGAACACACCGTTAGGTGCTTGGCGACAGATTTTCAACTTGAGGACTTGGTAGCTAGCCAGGCAGGCATTTGCAAAGTGTCCTACCACCATGCTGTAACGACTGCTATCCTAAGACAACAACCGGGACCGAGGCTTAACGTGCCCTCCGAAGCACGGAAGCGCTCAGTAGTAATGTCACCAGCGGTCACCCATCCAACTCCTGACCGCGGCGGACGTTGCTTAACTTTGCTGATCGATTCAGAATGGCTAAGCAAACTTCGCTACGAGCGCTTCAACATTACTAGATATGAATGACGGGAAGTGGGAATAACAACATTATTAGTTTCAAATAGGATTTTCAGTATAGGTATATTCAAAAACTGCTGCCGTAACGCACTGCTAGGTGCTTGGCTACAGATTTTTTCTTTGACGGTGGTAGCTTGATGGCGGATAGCATGGTGGTAGGGCATTATGCCCGCCTAGCTAGCTACCACGCCCAAGTAGAAAATCTGTGGCCAAGCACTTATCGGTGTGTTCAGCTATGGTTCCTTGAGAACCAGTAATTTTGCGTGGTGGTAGAGGATTTTGCGAATGTGCGCCTGGCTAGCTACCACCCTTAAATACAAAATCTGTTGCCACGCACTTATCGGTGTATTCTGCTATGTGTCCTTGAGTACCAGTAATTGTTCGTGGTGGTAGAGAATTTTGCGAATGCGTGCCTGGCTAGCTACCATCCTTCAAGCGGAAAATCTGTCGCCAAGCACTTACCGGTCTGTTCAGCTGCGTCCTTGAGAACCTGCTGGTGGTAGAGGATTTTGCGAAAGCGCGCCTGACTTTTTGACTTTGACTTTGACTTTGACTTTGTCTTTGACTTTGACTTTGACTTTGTCTTGACTTTGACTTTGACTTTGACTTTGACTTTGACTTTGACTTTGACTTTGACTTTGACTTTGACTTTGACTTTGACTTTGACTTTGACTTTGACTTTGACTTTGACTTTGACTTTGACTTTGACTTTGACTTTGACTTTGACTTTGACTTTGACTTTGACTTTGACTTTGACTTTGACTTTGACTTTGACTTTGACTTTGACTTTGACTTTGACTTTGACTTTGACTTTGACTTTGACTTTGACTTTGACTTTGACTCTCTAGTCCATAGCTATTACCGCTCGGCCATCATTGCTTCACAAATTCTAACATTCCAAACAAGGTTTGAATTTGTTTTCAGCCTATACAAAGTCATCTATGATTGATATTTGTCTATTTTGGCGTTTTATTTCTTCGAGCTTACGTTAACATTAGGTTCGTGCTCGCGATTTCATACAAAACTTTTTACGTGACGAAACGTTCTCGTTAAAATCTCGACACGTTAGATGTCAAAACCTTTCTAACTGTCAAAACTTAGTTCTTTTTACGCACTGTAGGGGCGCTGATCAAATCCTATTCAAAATGGTGACATTCGATACGTTAACGAAACGTTTACGTTTTCGCAAATTATTCATGCTAGGGCTAGGAGGCTCCTAGTGCTAGGGCTACTGCTTCATCACGAAGACTGTCATCTGGGTGTCAAATTATGAAGTAATGTCATAAAAACAAGATTCACAATGATATTTTGTATGAAACAATAGGAACTCTTTTACATAGACAAACTACGCCGTTACTTTGCGTAAATTCAAGTTTAACAACAACAATAATAATAAAATGTATGTGCAAACATTGAATTAATATTTCAGAAAAATACCTAAAAAATTATTAAATAAATCTAGTAACAATTCTGCCAATTTTTTTTGTTAAACTGTCTAAAGCATTTTCAGTAGGTCTTGACTCGCGCACGATCGACATTCGATTCAATTCCGGTTTGGCTACTTGACGTCACGCCGGCTTAGCAGAAAAATTAGGCGGAGTTTTCACTAGATATATAATTGGGGAAGGTGGGCAGCAGCGCTTTCTGAAGAACTGTCAACTTACACTGCAATCCCAAAGACGCCTGCCAAGCGTGGGGGTTATGGCAAATACCCCCTTAATAGGGGAGGCTGTGTTCAGCAGTATACGATCCGGCTGTTAATATATATACTTACATAATATATTTAAGTGTGCTTCTAAATCATCAATTATAATGTCATCAGTACTGCGCAATACCTTACCCTGTATATAGTTGACAATCTTGCAGACGGTTTCCCCGTAGAACCAGACTAAGGTGATGGCCTTGCTGAGCTGGATCGGCATGCAAACTCCGGTCACCAGCAGGTCTGCTGCAGACAAGTTCACCAGGAAGATGTTGGTGACGCTACAACAAAACAGATATTTTAATTAAAATAAAGGATAGCAAACACAAGAACACTAGTAGTTAGTTAGGTTTCGTACCTTTTTTATGTTTTTGTGACGGAACAAGCTCGAGGCCCACCTGATGTTAAGCGGACTAACCTCTGCCTATAACAGCTGTATTTCGTCACAAGTCACGAATTCTACTGCGCCCGGCACCTTGAGACGTATAGTTGTTAAGGCTTATGTGCGTGTAATTTCACAGGTTCACAAGGACTGCAGCCGGAACATACCGTTAGGTGCTTGGCTACAGATTTTCTACTAGAGGGTGGTCGTTAGCCAGGCGGACATTTGCAAAATGCCCTTCCACCATGCGGTGAAGCTCAAGCCCGCGGCGGGATTCGAATCATGGACCTGCTGCGTGGCAGTCCATAGCCAATGCCACTGAGCCATCATCTGTTTCTAACCGTACAGTATTATTTGGGTTCCAAACATAAAAGACAAAGCCATATAAATATCATACCGTATATAATAGGTCACTAGCACGTAAATTGAATGGGTTGCAGACAGGAAAGAATCATACGCTTATTTTGTGTTACGTGTGAACTTTGGTTTTTTTTTTATGTTTTATTTTTGTAAAGGTTAGCCTTTGACCACTATCTCACCTGATGGTAAGTGAGGAAGAGGTCGAAGATGTTGTTCAGGCTCACCTAGAATTACTGGCTCTCAAGGACAGCTGCCGGAACACACCGTTAAGTGCTTGGTGACAGATTTTCTACTCGAGGGTGGTAGCTAGCCAGGCGGGCATTTGCAAAACACTCTACCACCATGCTATATCGATTGCCATCCTAAGAAAATATTATGCTGTGGACAAGATGACATGATGACGAGATAATGACGGCAAACCGCGGCGTTATAGTAAGTACTTCGTAAGCTCCAAAATTAAACAGCCAATTGCCTATTGCTTTTGTACAGGTTCAACGTTCACAAACACTTGATTTAAAAATGTATGTACATTAAAAATGTTATTGAAGAAGTCGAAAAAACTAAATTGAAAGTAGTTGCAACAGTTTGTGACCAGGAGCAACAAATTTAGCAGCAGTAAACTCATTATTGACTGATACTAAAGAAACATATTTGAAAGAAAAGAATGGCAAGGTGGATTTTTTGAAATAAATGATAAGAAAATATTTCCCTTATGTGATCCACCCCATCTGATTAAAGGTATCAGAGATAATTTATTAACAAAAACCTTAAAGGTTACTATGGAAGGCAAGGAATGTGTTGCGAAATGGGATCACATAGTTGCCCTATATCAACGTGCATTATCTTCTGGGTAAGCGCGCTCCATCATCGATCGCATCGTCACTTAACATCAGGTGAGATAGTGGTGAAGTGCTACCCAGTACCTACGGTATAAAAAATAGCAATATGTGTTTTTAGAGTAATCATACTTGATATAAGTAATTCTGTTCTTGTTTTATCTTATCAGTTAATGGAGAAAACGTTGTAGGTAGGAATTTTTAAAACTATCTATATATATTTTTACGATATCAAGACGTCTTAACCGAATCTTAGAATAAATGGTCGATTTTGAGCAATTAGGATTAGCCAGTTTGGCAAACCGTTAACATCCCGAAAATCTTTTCAGAAACCCAACATTGCAATAATTGGCGATTAATTGGAGATTTGAAATAAGTGGTGACAAACAGTCACTTGAAGTTTTCAGCAACCCAATCTGCGTTTGACAATGGATTCCTGTTAATCCATTGTCATAATTTATTGCTGATTTGCGTTTCAGAAACCGGGTGTAAATGGTGTGCGACTGTGCGATAGCATGAATGGTTAAATTTGTAGTTTGTTTTTCTTGTTAAAAAACTATAGCTAAATTAAAATGTATCATGTGCCTGTTACTAATAAATAACAAGTTCTATCTATTATTATAACTTCCGCATGGTTTTATCATAATATCTTTTAGTTCTAAGTGATTTTAGTAGCGATATGGTGTCATGTTTGATGATTTTTTACTCGAAGAAATTATTCAAAACATATTTTTGACTTTGTACGTTCCTGGAGAGTATGTTCAACCTTCAATAAATGATTTAATTTATTCTTAATTTACAGTTTTATTCGACTTACAGATTTAAAAGAATATTTAATAACTGCAACCTCGCAATAATTCACGATCGAGGTGAAACATTTTGTGCTCCAGAATACGTAATGTAGTCTCTATATTATATTAAGTTATGTTACGAGTTACTCTGTATATTCTTTTATGCACTGATAAGTTGTTACTGCCTCGAAGTTCGTCTATCGACCAACTCCTAATATTCATGAGCTCCTTAGTTTAATCGAGTTCATCACAAGTGAACTGCACTACGCTCATCACCCTGAGATATACAGTTGTTAAGTATATTTTGTTTGAAATACTGAATATCTATGGCTGGCGGTTGTGACATACGAATAGTGAACTTATGAAGCGGATAATTGGATCCTTTTACCAGACTTCATGATTATAAAGGCACTGGAATATTTTTATTGTCTTGGTTGGTTACATTTACAAAAACGGCAAATAGGGGTAAAAAGTGAAGTCGGCCAGGACAATGACATTATCTGCCAAATTGCTGAAAATTTTCGAGGCGCAATTGTGTTGATTAGACGTTATTGGAATCGCAAACGAGTCGCAGAATTGAAGTAAACTTATTTCAATTTAGAATATATTCTGTTTATATTGGTTCTTTAGAAAGCACTTATAAATTGAGCAATTAAAATATTGTACATTATGCAACGATAAAATATTATCTGGAGGCAAGTGTGGGAAATTAAAATGGTAACGCAGGAAACTTAAGTATGTAGAGTATGGTGATGAGGTATCGCTAATATATATTCTAATACTAGCATGCTTTAAAGTACCTAATTCATGTTTAAAAGCTTAGCTATAAAGTGCTGTAATGCTGAACTATGGGTAGAAGGAGTTGTATGACTCTAGACTGTACCACTTTAAGATGTCCTCACTCCAAAAAAGAAGGAACAGCGCTGACCTTGTATTTCTTCACAAGCTTGTACATGGTTACATAGATAGTCCCTCGATGCTTGAGAAAATTGAATTTGATATCCCGCGCCCCTCAGCCGTCTCACTAATCGAAAAACATTCAGCCTTCCACTCTCACGTACAAACTACGGTCATCATTCATGTTTATATCGTATCTGTTGTTCTTATAATAATATTTGTCATGATGTTGACATTTTAACCCCTCAGTCTTTTCTTTTAAGAGACAGCTATTATCCATTTAAAAACCTTAGTTAGTACATTATTTGTACACAATACTTTTAAGCATGCTGTGTTCACAGCAAGAAGGATGTGCTCCCTTACCTATGTTTTGTGATGTAATTATAACTTGTGTTTATTTTTGTGTATATCCAGTTCTGTAAACCAACAATAAAAAAAAAAATGCTTCAACGCATTATAGGGCATTTGGTGGTAACTGACATTGAGACAAAATTTCAATTATAGATAAAAAAATATCTTTGCCATCGTCAACAACATTTCAACACTCTATTAGGAGAAATAAGTAAAAGCGAGTGAATAAGGGGTCTACTTTTTGAAATTTATAGCTTATAGGCTAGCCTTTGACCACTATCTCACGTGATGGTAAGTGGCAACATCACTTAGGTTTAAGATGTTGTCTCACCGTTAGATGCTTGGTGAAAGGTTATCTACTTCAAGGGAGTGCTAGCCAGGAGGGCATACGGAAACGCCTTACACCAATGCAATAACGACTTCCATCCTAAGACAAAAACCGGGACCGACGATATAACGTGCCCTCCGGAGCATTAAGGCGTGTAGTGGTAATGGCACTATTGCTCACCCATTCATGTCATGACCGCAGCGGGCATTGCTTAACCTAGTTGATCGGTAAGCACTGCCCTAAGTAGACTTTTCTATGATCGCTTCAAAGATATTGGGCTATCAATGCTTTTCTTTATACTATTAGTAAGTATGTATGATCACGAGATAATTTATTTTATAAAAACTTTAATAATATAAAAAATACGGGATAACTGACGTGAATCAGTCAGATAGACTACAGTTTCAAGTCAAGGAGAGCTTGGGACGCCCGCGTTGACGTCTCGCTTAGCACTGCGGGTGGTATAGCTCGTAGCGCGTGATAGATTATTTAAAAATTGGCTTACTATTTATTAAATATTTGTTCATTTTCACTTGATTGGCTTTTGGAAGCATAATCTGTTTTTAAATTTATCTCAGTAATTTCCTTTTGTACTTATTTAAATGTGCGGTGCAGAATCATTTTTACATCCGTAAGTTATACATGATTGAACAACTGGTTTAATAATACGTTCTAATTTCGTTTTCGAAATACTCTGTGTACCTACCACAGACGAAAATAAGTAATAGTTTAATTATCTGTCTGTATATTTTATTTGTGGTTTGAATTGAATATCCTGGACTGTGACTGCTGTCGCTTAGTCACCTTGTTGGTTCCTTCCTATAAAAGGGGTAGCGTAAGGCGAGTACAATGACTTTTCTGCTCGACTGCCGTGCCGAGCAAACCTCTTAAAGTGGTATAAAGTATACTCGAAGTGTTGGCTTTAAATTACCTTAAAAACAACGAAATGCTGCCCGATCAAGATTTGGTTAAGTTAAGAAATGTATTATTCTCTTTTCTAATATTGCATAACGACAAACTTCGTTTATTTGTAATGATTTATATGTATGTTGTACTGCCACTTCAGCAAAATAAAATATAGAGCCACTGCGAGAAGAACGGGCTAGAAACTCGGGGCCATTCTTTTAAACGTTTTTAACTATGTGTTACATACTATATAGTAAAATTATTACAATATTTGTTTACATTACGTAGGTGACAGGTGCTAGCTTGGCAGAAGCGAAAGTAGTCCAAGCATTTTTGTCGTTTCAGTAACCACAAACTGTGTAGTAAGATTTCTTTATCAAAATGTTCTTCTCGTGCAACCAAAATTTTCTTTCTGTGAGCGTTGTAATATATTTGGTCACTTTACTATAAAACCGTACACAATTGCCTAAGAAGGACCTTTTATTTGTCTTTGCTAGTATAAAACCTGGCACCGGTATTTTATCTTTATTCCTAGTGTTATTATCGTGATTGTCACTGTTTGATTTAAATTTACTCATTTTTTTATGAACAAACATAATATTTTCAAATATATACAGACTTGGTAAAGTTGAAATATCAATTTCTTTAAAGAGATCTCTCAGGGATTCCCTAGGATCCATTTCATATATGGCTCGAATTACACGCTTTTGTATGATAAAGTTTGTCTCTATCTCAGCAGCAGCTCCCCACAGCAATACACCATATGACATAATACTGTGAAAGTACGCGAAATAAACGAGCCTAGGAGTAGCTACGTCTGTAGACAGCTAGTCTTATCTTACGAACTGCATATGCACTAAGTCTTACGGATAGATCATGTATATGTGGATTCCACTGTAAAGTTGAATCCATTTTGATTCCCAAGAAGACTGTCGCATTGTCAAAAGAGAGTTTATGATGGCCAAGCATAATGTTTGGTTCAAAATAAATAAAATGAAATAATAAAAGAAAACTTTACATTTTTGAATTTAATACAAGATTATTAGCCGCGAACCACTTAGAGATCATAGATAATACATTATTTATAATTATTATTACCAACGGGATATTTACCGTGTTTTTGATTAATTTTGAGCTCCCGATATTTCGGCACTGTTGCAAGCGCCATGATCACGAGTAAACTGAAGTCTATGCGAGTGGATGGTAGGCACTAAGAGCAGACGAATGGGTCTACCCTTGAAATCCTGCAGTCGATCACAATGTCAACAAACGACTCGCTTGTCAGCTTTGACGTCGAGCCCTTATTTACCAACGTTCCCGTTGGCGACTGTATGGAGGTTGTTAAGGTAAAGCTGCAGAATAACAACATCCCCGTGGAATACGTTACATTACTACATCATTGTTTATCTACAAGCTATTTTATATATCAAGGCGATTACTACCTACAGCTTGATGGTGTAGCCATGGGCAGTCCAGTTGCTCCTGTGGTAGCTAATATATGGATGGAGCATTTTGAAGAGTTAGCTATCTCCACCGCATCTACCCACGTCAAGCTGTGGAAAAGGTATGTCGATGACGTATTTGCCATAATAGAAGGAGATGAACAATTGATAAAATCGTGTGTGACACATTTGAACGGAATTCATGGCAAAATAAAGTTTACCTATGAAATGGAAACGGAGAGAACAATTGGTTTCTTGGACGTTAAAGTACAAGTCCGTACTGACGGTTCTATAGGGGGCGTTCTATACTCAGTGTACAGGAAACCTACCCATACTGACCGGTATCTACACGCGGACTCCCATCATCATCCAAGACAGCTTAACTCTGTGGTAACAACACTGGTGAACCGCGCTTATGACCTCTGCGATGACGAACACCTAAACGAAGAGTTATCACATATCCAAAAAGTCTTGCGGGATAACGGCTACAAAGTGAAACAAACACCAGCGCATCATAACGTCAACAAAATCAAGAAATACAATGTTGAAAGAAAACCAGCTTATTTGCCATATGTGAAAGGAGTGACTGATAAGGTCGCAAATATTCTAAACAAGTACTGTATAAATACTATCTTCACCCCTTTCAAAAAAGTTGCTCATATGCTGCGTTCACCAAAGGATAACTTTCCGTTGGAAAAGCCTAGTGTGTACAAAGTCAATTGTAGCTGTGGTGAGTCCTACATCGGTCAGACAAAGCGAACAATATCATGTCGTATTAAGGAGCATATAAGGGCAGTCAAAAATAATGATATCGGAAAATCAGCCATAGCTCAACACCTTCTGGAGTCTGGTTCTAACCACTGGATTGAGTTACACAACCCACAGGTACTCTCGACAGAACGCCACTACATACCGAGAATGGTAAGAGAAGCGATTGAAATAACGAAGTATCGAAATTTCAATAGGGAAGATGGGTTTCAACTGTCGAGAACATGGAATCCAGTGGTTAACCTATGCAAGAGCCGAAGAAATGTTTCAAATAGTTCACGACCTGATACCGTTAGTTTTGTATGTCGAAATTTAAATAGTGTTGTGAGTGAAAATGACATTAATAGTATCACCTTGCCGAAAAAACGTACTAGAAAGAGGGTAGACCGGTTTGTCTGCTCTTAGTGCCTACCATCCACTCGCATAGACTTCAGTTTACTCGTGATCATGGCGCTTGCAACAGTGCCGAAATATCGGGAGCTCAAAATTAATCAAAAACACGGTAAATATACCGTTGGTAATAATAATTATAATTTTAATGACCGTGACAGTTTAAAAACTCATAATACATTATTTACATGAATTAATTCACTAATGTGAAAGTTTTCGAATCAGAGTGCGGTGCTCTACACAGTAAAATGCCTTAGAAAGGTCACATAATACGGCAATAGCATCCTGTGAACTCTCCCAGGCTTCAAGTATATGTGACATCAATCCATCTGTTGTGGATCTGCTCATTGTGAAACCAAACTGAATCGCATTCAGTATATTATGCTCATTAAAATGGGATAGAAGTTGTTTGAGCATAATTTTTTCGAATACTTTACTCAGAACAGGTAATATAGAAATAGGTCTGTAATTGCAAGGGTCAGATGTAGCCCCTGACTTTAAAATTGGAGTGATTTTACTTTGTTTCATTAAGTCGGGGAAGTTTCCTTTATCAACACAAAAAAAAAAAAATTGTTCTTATATATGGTGCAATAATGCAAAATATAGACTTTGCCACTTTAACTGACGTACCCCACAAGTCTTCGGTACTCTTAGTGTTTAAACTTTTAAATGTCTTTATAATTTCAAATATTGTTGTGTGTCTGAAAGAAAAGTCCCGTGATTTGCAGGGGAAATTATGTATTAATAGACTTTTTTACTACATCTGCTACATCGGGACCAGCATCAAATGACTTAGTGCCTTCTAGGGGTAAGTTAGAAAAAAAAATTTCAAACATATTTGCCATTTGTATTGAATCAGATATTTTATTTTTATCAATATTTAAGACATAATGTAGAATCTCTAGGTTTATTTTTACCGGTCTCAGTATTTATAGTCTTCCAAATGGATTTATTTTATTTTTAGACTTGCTGATTTTGTTTCCAATAAAAAGAGATTTAGCCCATAAGGAAACAGACTTAAACATATTTGAATAGTTCCTAATATGATCATAAAACTGCTTGCAAGATGTTAAATTTTTCCTGCGATCCAGATCAAACAAATAATCTCTACTTTTGCGAGTACCTGTAGTTGCCCAATCACCGAACTTCAACTTTCCATTTACTTGCTTCTTTATTTTTGGACAAACTTTTTGAAACTCTGTATTTACTAAAGAAAATAAACTATTATTAATGTCATTCGGGTCACTATGAGAAAAACTTGTAATGCCAAGCTTAGCTTCTATATTGATACTGAGTATTTCTAGCCTACTGGTTGTTAACGGCCTATGTTCAATTTCATACCTTGCTGTTTCTCTGTTTCCATCAAATTTAATCGCTAGGGCCTCATGATCAGATCCAACACCCTTCATTATTGACTTTTGTTTAGTGTTACAGTTCGAGTATATATTGTCTATACAGGTAGCTGAAGTGTCTGTTATCCTAGAGGGCTCACAGAATAGAAATTTCAAATAAAATGAGTAAAACAATGAAATAAGATCAGTCGTTTTTTTAGAATTCAATAAAATATCAACATTAAATCACCACATACAAATATAGGTGTTTTACATTTAGAAATTTACAGTAGTACCTATACTTTCCAGAGTGGCTAAAAATTCTGTAAAAATTCGAGCACAACCTTTATCTGTTGGTGGTCGATATAAACACAACACAAGATGCCTGTCCACATCCACACAAGCAACCTCACAGACACGTTCGACAGAACATCTGACTATGTCACGGCGTTTTTTTAAATTAGAAGTTATTCTTAACAAAAGTAATACACCCTCCTCCTTCTGCAGATGATCTGTTACACGCACTGCCTACACTAAAATTGTTTACATCAAATAACGTTGTATCTGCTCTTACCCATGTTTCAGTGAAGCATAATATATAAAAAGGTTATTTATCTCAGAACATTTCAATTTCAAGTATTTTGCCAGATGCTGTTGGGGTGCCTTACTTACGCACACATACGCGGCGCGCCTAAAAAGCTCGGTGCGCCCTTAAAATTATTTTAAGTGAAAAATTGCAGAAGTGACAACTTGAAATGTAATTTATTGCATAAGTATGTATTTAGGATTCCGTACCCAAAGGTTAAAACTGGGACCCTATTACTGTCCGTCCGTCCGTCTGTCACCAGGCTGATCTCAAGAACGGTGATAGCTAGACAGTTATTATTTTGATTATCACAGATGATGTATTTCTGTTGCCGCTATAACAACAAATAAAAAAAGTTGGCCAAGTGCGAGTCGGACTCGCGCATGTTAAAACTATAGGTACTATATATGAAGTCTAATGTTGTATAGCTAATGGCACATGGTAATCGTGCGCGAGTCCAAATCGCACTTGGCCGATTTTTTTATTCTTAACTGATCAGGACAAAACCGTCACAACTGCAACAGTTATGCGACGCGGATGTATCAATGAAAGGTGATATTTATATGTGAAAAAAAAAGCTATGTCTACTGGTTTAAAGATGTTTTATGTTCCCACTGTGAAACACCTGGCTTTTACATTTAAAACAACAACATAATAAGTATATTGTTAAAATAAGTATATATTGGTATACAGTAAACTACAAACTGACCAAAGACATCCTACACCTGATGTTTGTTCATTATATAAGTAGACATAAATATGATGAAATATGGTTTTCAACATATTGAGGGTTTTTAGCTATTACTGAAGGCAAAATGCCAATGACGCAAGTTTTCTTCAATTATTGAATTGGTAGCAACCAACGTACAATTAAAGGTATAAACAAATAGTGCTTTGTTCATTAGGGTTCAACATCGCAACAAGCGTGGACACCACGTCTTTTATTTTTTTATATTATAAATAGGAGAGATTTGTATTTTCGTATGTAACAAATAAACTAAAAAAACTACTGGACACATTTGAAAAAATAATTTTCAAAAAATCCCACATTATTCCTAATAATGTAGGATTTTTAGAATATTTTCCAATATGTTGAAGTTTCCTTCTAAGTTTTTTGTTAAATACCCCTGCCAAATCACAGCTCAAAAACTAAAAACTTTTTCAGTGTTTTTGTTGTAGAAAAAAAATGATACCTATGTTACTAGCAACCACAGATCACAAAAACTAAAGGCAACACAATGATATTTTAGATTCCTTATTAGTTCAGTTCTGATATAGACTCCGTAATAAAATGGTTTAAATAAAAAGATATGAACCCTCACTTAAAATATATATTATTTTTTTTACTTGGCGATGAACTAGTTACTATAAGATATATTCCTCATGCATTTGTTAAATTAGAGTCATCTAGAGAAATATTATATTCACTATTTTTATTTGGTACAAGTAAACCTTCTACTCAAAATATTATCTAAATA
Source organism: Plagodis dolabraria (assembly GCA_963854805.1). Taxonomy (NCBI): domain Eukaryota; kingdom Metazoa; phylum Arthropoda; class Insecta; order Lepidoptera; family Geometridae; genus Plagodis; species Plagodis dolabraria. The sequence continues at coordinate 3,187,374 of OY978443.1, read as the reverse complement.
TTTTACAGAGAAAGAACAGATAGCAGAGTCTCATCAAAAGGGCCCCATTTTGCTGTGGTATGAAACCTATTATTTTACACATGATTAGGAATAAATTTAATCATTTAAAACCTGACGAAAACAGATTTTACCGACTAGTTTTATGCACTCTTTGTAAAAACTGCATTATGAAGATAAACTTCAATACAATAAAATAATCGAAATAAAATTCAACGTTTTAGTCGATAGTTGACGTTGATAGATTTTCTAAGATGGGTTGCATGAGTTATACACTCAACTTTTCACATTCATTGCGAGGAAACATTTGACACATAAAAAAAAACAAATACACATAACAGTTGACATTTTTATGTGTATTTTCGTGGGTTTTAAATAATTTACAATATCTAAAGGTATTATTGAATACCCAAGCCATCTTATTATAAGAAATATAATACAAAGTAAAACTGAAAAAAAAGTTTTTAGCAACTGTGCTTGAATCAGATTTTTATGCAAACCGTTTTAGTCCCCTAACACTATATATAAACATAACTTTAAGGGACAAGACAAGATAAGGGACATTTACATTGTAAGAAAGGAAACGATAAAAATGACAAAAACTAAAACCAAACTTCTACGTGGGCAGATACTAGTACAAAATAACTACAGATTTTGGACATATTAAAACCAGTATAATAATGTACTGGTTTTCATTTCCTCCAAATTTACTACATCATTATCAGTAGAGCAAAAGATATATCCTCCGTAAGTATCAAACACATTCCTTGATTGGGTCTATGTTACTATCATTATCAGTAGAGCAGAAGATACATCCTCCGTAAGTATCAAACACAATCCTTGATTGGGTCTATGTTACTATCATTACCAGTAGAGCAGAAGATATATCCTCCGTAAGTATCAAACACATTCCTTGATTGGGTCTATGTTACTATCATTATCAGTAGAGCAGAAGATACATCCTCCGTAAGTATCAAACACAATCCTTGATTGGGTCTATGTTACTATCATTATCAGTAGAGCAGAAGATACATCCTCCGTAAGTATCAAACACAATCCTTGATTGGGTCTATGTTACTATCATTATCAGTAGAGCAGAAGATATATCCTCCGTAAGTATCAAACACATTCCTTGATTGGGTCTATGTTACTATCATTATCAGTAGAGCAGAAGATACATCCTCCGTAAGTATCAAACACAATCCTTGATTGGGTCTATGTTACTATCATTATCAGTAGAGCAGAAGATACATCCTCCGTAAGTATCAAACACAATCCTTGATTGGGTCTATGTTACTATCATTATCAGTAGAGCAGAAGATATTTCCTCCGTAAGTATCAAACACATTCCTTGATTGGGTCTATGTTTACTTGTAAGTTAGCAGTTTAAACAAACCTTTTGAAAACACACACCCAAAGAATTGAAGCTTGCCTCATTATTGTTCGTCACTAGGGAATGAAGAGCGCAAAAATATAGGATATTTAAAGAATTTTGACAGAATGCATAGGTTTGATTGATGAATATACATGGGTATACCTATGGGAAAATGCTATACGTTTTTCCTACAGGAAAATTTATAAAACTTGGTACAATAACCGTGCCGGAAACCCGGAAAAGCACACGTAATACTTTTGACCCAAAAAGTTAGGATCTTCAACTTATTTTAGGAAAACAGCAATATTCGGCGATTTTATAGATTTTCTGTAATTTTTAGCCGTAGCCTCACTCCATATTCATATTCTTTACTTTTTAGGGAAAAAGGATAAAAAGGAGATATATTGGGGAAGGGTTAAACAATTATTACAGTGAATCGGTAGAATAGAATGGCAACTGTCAAAAATTTAAAATAGCACTTTCAAGATGCCAACCATACAAATGGCCCTTAGTCATTTTTTTTTATTTTTATTTATCAGGCCTCATTGTATCCACTCATAAACTTATCTATAAAAGATAGGAAGCGCTAGTAGCGAAGTTTGCTTAGCCGTTCTTAACCGATCAGCAAAGTTAAGCAACGTCCGCCGCGATCAGAACTGGGATGGGTGACCGCAAGTGACATTACTACTGAGCATTTCCGTCTTTCGGAGGGCACGTTAAGCCGTCAGTCCTGGTTGTTGTCTTAGGATGGCAGTCGCTATAGCATGATAGTTGGGCATCTTGCGAATGCCCGCCTGGCTAGCTACCACCCTCATGTAGAAAACCTATCGCCAAGCACCTAACGATGTGTTCCGGCAGCTGTCCTAGAGAGCCAGTAATTCAAGGTTATGATGAACCACACCTTCCACCACATCTGATGATGTGGTCGAAGGTGTAATCATGATATGTATTGGCAAAGACTCATAATACTAGTGTTGCAAAAGATCGTTCTAAGACTAAACCAGTAGTTATGAGACAGCTGGACTCGATTTTGTGTACAAACTACAGTTAATTTAACAGAAAAATACTGTTTGTTTATTTACGAAACTCTCCTTGATCTCGTAACGTAAACAATTAGGTGCAATGCTTACTTTCTTATTGCCGAAATAAAAGGGGCAGATGTGAGTTACTGCGTTAAAGTGTTATATTGTTGACTGTATTCATGCCAAAAGTAAAATTAGAAACTTACGTGTTCATTTGAAGATTGATTACTGTCCACTATTTATATAACGACGTTTTATATAAACTTATAAAAAAATGGTGATCAAATATGAATGATTATTTAGTATCACATACCTACATGATTCGACTAACATCGACACTCACGGTACTCTGCTTTTTATATTGCACTTTGACGTTATACCTACACGGGGCACACTAAAAGTTTTGCACTTCTAGCTAATCGGAACTATTTAAATTTCGAATATTATTTTTTTTTACGACTTGCAACCTTTTAAGTAATAAAAAGAATTGGCGGGAAATCATTTGTCAATTGTTTTTTTCACACATCTTTCTAAGTATGCAACGGAAATAGAATTAAGTCGAAAAGATTTTAGAGCGATGATTTTTTATGATTTTAAAAGTTCTCCCTCTCCGCAAGATTGTGCCGCTCGTCATCAAAATGCTTTTGGGAAAGAAACACCTTGTTTGAGCACCGTGAGGCGATGGTTTGCTGAATTCGAGAGAGGTCGGGTTTCTTTACATGACAAATTTTGTGAAGGGCGGCCTTTAACTTCCGTCAACAAAAATAATGTGGCTACTGTTACGCGGCTAAATAAAGAAAACCCGCAAATAACCTATGAGACAATTCGCGGACTATTGGGGATTGGTAATGAGCCAAATTCAGAATATTTTAGACTTAAAAAGAATTAAAAGTTAAATTAAATTAAAAGTTCGGAAACTTTGTTGTCGTTGGATCCTTCATGAACTGACAGCGGAGCTGAAGCAGGCTTACGTGGAATGGTGCTCACAGATGCTACTAAAGTACGACTACGGACATTCTAATGCAGTTTATGATATTGTCACAGAAGACAAAACGTGGATTTATTTTTGGAATCCGAAAAAAACAGCAATATTGTGAATGCGGGGGTTTGAAAATGAGAACAGGCCAACAAAGGTGAGGAAGGCGAGAAACGTTGAAAAAAAAAAATCGCTTTTTTTTCTCAGCTACGGGTCTCATCTGCACGATTCCGCTTGAAGATAAAAGATAAAAGAGTGTTAATGACGAGTAGTATTCTATCATTTGTTTACCCACCGGTGTTAGAAAAAATTGAGAAAGACGACCAAAAAGCCGCGTTCTCCTACATCATGACAACGCTTCTACACACACGGCCAACTAAACAAAGTCATTTTTAGCTTCCGAAAAAGTACAACTCATCATCCATCCTGCACATAGCCCTAACGTAATACCCTGTGATTTCTGTATTTTCCCCAAAATCAAAGATTCGATGAGAGGTTTCAGTTTTACCAACTCCGAAGAGGCAATGACAGCGTGCAATCAGCACGTAGAAAACATGCGTTAAGGTCTGTTTTAAAAATGGTTCAATCTCATGAAACAATGTTTAAAATGTAAAGGAGAGTATTTTGAAAAGTAATAAACATAATATTATGTTTATATCATGTTGTTTTTTTAAGTTAAGCAAATCTTTTAGTGTGTTTATTTGCGCTTTATCGTGGCTACTAAGTGGACGTCACGGTATTCAATTTATCAGAACAGCACTGTGCCCATTATCCTAAGTCATACAGTTGTTAAGCCTCATGTGCCAGTCATCCATAATCTCAAAGACTGCTGCCGCAATATACTGTCTGGTCCTTGGTGATAGATTTTCTACTTAAGGGTGGTTATTAGCAATGCAAACATTCGACATACATTTTAACGCCTTTTAGTAATATTAATATTGTTAAGTTTGCAATAACGCCTGCTAGGCAAATAACATTACAAAATTACAAATTTACGAGAGAAAAAAGAATATAGTCCCATTACTATATTTTTTCTCTCGTAAATTTGTAATTTTGTAAGGCTTCAATTAATTTTAATAAATTTGTTTCCTATGACTATCAATTTTGTCAAACCACTATCTTGGTACGTATCGACAACTTTCCCGGATACTAATTATTTACGACCTAGTAAGGAGAAATTAACTCGTTTATATAAACTTCTTAATAAAACTGTCTAAACAAAGAAACAAGTCTAACAAACTTAAGGCTTTTAGTTTTCGGGAAAGAAACTGTTTATACAAGTGGATGAACCTGAGAGATGAACTTCGTAAGTCAACAATAAAACTAGGTCTAAGATAATAATAATAACAAATATTTTAAAATACTTTAGGTAAACATTAAATTATTTATTAAGTAATAAGTAATTATTAAGAATAATAAGTAATTATAAAAAGTAATTATTAAGAAAACACTTAATAATATAAAAATATATCTAGTGACAATTCCGCCTAATTTTCCTGCTAAGCCGTCACAATGTCAGTGACGTCACAAACACCAAGCAGCCAAACCTGAAAATATAGGATTAGCTATGGGATCACATTCAAGTTCACCGATGGCTGAACTTTTTATGGACGACTTTGAGCGTAAACACATAGAACAGGAACCTAATATTTTATTTTGTTATGGATACGTTGAAGATATACTCATTTGTTGTTCTGTCACTTCCCGCCAGATTGATATCTTTGTCAAAAAACTGAATAATATACACCTCAAAATTAAATTTATACTGGAATTAAAATCAAATCAATCAAAAAGAAGGTACAATAAATTTGATTTTGCACCGGATGACGTCACTTTTGTAATCCTAACGAGTTCACGTTAGCCAACACACGATGCGTTATGCTGTCAACCATCGCCTCCTGCGGAAACGTACTGTGAACTCGATACGTTTACGTTACGGACTATCGAAATGTTCGTGCTTGGGCTACTGGTTATTCCCTTCTCTTCTTGTCAACACAACTTTCTCTATTCAACACAAATTAACAGCTTTTCGAGTTATGTCCATAGATTGTCATCGTTTCCTCTTACTAAAGACAATTATAATAAGGACCTGAATACAATATACCAAATAGCTATTTCCAACGGCTACAACAAATATTTAGTTGATCGATTAATTCATACCAAACAACGTAGAACTAGGTCACTCCTATATTCTTGCCCTTCTGACATCTTGATGAATATTTTAATATTAATTTATTGTTTTCATAAAATATTTTTGAAATATTTGTTATTATTAAATATGGATCTCCGCAAAGTAACGTCTGAAGCTATTCATTATCTTAAATACTTTGAAGAGGTCATTTTCAGCTTTGTTATTTCCTCTATCAGTTTTAGTTAATTGTTCGTGACTATAAAATTACTACAAAAGTATTTGTTACTAATATTTGAAAGCTTTGAAGTTTAATCTGTTTTTGTACTCATTACATTGAAATTTTCTTTTTCTAAGTTTAGTTGACCAAGAACTGTGGCGAGGTTTTTTGGGTGCTAGCTATTATTTCCATTTAGAAAACAATGTTTATTTAATGAGTAGGAACTCAAGGAATATTAATTAATTGTATCTACATCAAAGATCTAATGTTCTTTCAGCAAGGCACGGTCCACTGCAGGTAATTTTTATTTTTAAATTACCGTTCAACAATTTATTATCCCAGATCAATAACATATATCAACAAACAAACAAACAAGCCGTTATTATGATGATTAATTTGTCATCAAAGTACATACCAACCACATCCCCAGAAATATTTTTCCTAACGAATAATATCTTTAACAAAGTGTGATAATATATTTTCTTAAAACCGCTTGCTTGTAAGACAAACACAAGAAAATTAAAAGCAATTATTGACAAACAGATCCAATCACAACTCGCAATTTGTTTTCAGATCCGTGTGTTTTTTCTTTTCCCTTTTTCGATTACCGTATACTTTAGTCAGTTAAAAGGAATATGGTTTCTGGATTCCGATTCACATGGCTTAGATTTTGTGTTATAATATAAAACTTCATACTTCCTATGGAATTTGCTGGGTTTTTAAAACAATGCATTTCTCATTTTAGTTAGTGACCGTGGGAGAATTATTTGCCTGGCTGAGGTCAGGTCACAAACTTCATGACCATAATTTACTTCTACAAGCACAATAGCCAGGTGTTACCAACTAACTCGCTCTCTCTCAAAAATTATCCAGTACTAGGAAGATGACCAATAAATACGGAAGATATATTGTTAATCTTCCGAGCAGAAAAAATTACGTTGCTTTCAACTTTATATAGCAGCTCCCAAAAGCAGTTCTTTGGTGGAAGTGTTACTTGAAAACAACTCCTTGCCACATCCATTTGCCAAAGTAAAAGAAATTTCGTGGATCAAACGATTATTCGCACCATTTATAACCAAAAACAAGACAAACAATCAAAGCGTGAATAATTTCATTTGCAAATTCTGCTTTATGTTTTTGTTCCCAGTAACGAAGCTTTACATGGACATTATTAAATTTACGTTGACGAGCGGCTGATGGAAATAATTGATCTTTAAATGTTCTGTAAGTATAATAAACGGTCAAATGCGTGTCGAGCAACGCACAATGTAGGGTTCCGTAGAAGCCCGTTATCATAATACAGAACGATTCTGTAGATCTTTATTCTCCTCCACTTTCTTCCTTCTAAACCTCAGAAATAAGAGTACAATTGCCGCCAAGTTATTATTTCAATTAATTCGAAAATTTAAATTTTTGAACTTGACAATCAACGTGACAGGTCAGTAAATTTCAGATTTATTTTCAAAAAATAATTAATTTTATTTTCAGATAGTAGATAGGCATTTTCTGCCCATCACCCGCATTCTTCCTAGTGGAATTTTGCGAGGTATTGTTTGTGGGGCTCGTTTGGGCCTCTGTAGTTAGTTTCATTAGCTTATTTATTCAATAGCTTTTTGACATTTCTTGTCGAGCTAATTTCTAATCAGTTATTTTTGTTTCCATGGCAACGCTGCCTGCGACACCGGCGCGCGCACTACGACGACGTTGTTGACGCGAGCCTTCATCCGGGTTGAGACGTCACACTAGAGATTCTAAGATAAGCTTTGCTTTATTTTGTAAACAATGCTTTGTGCCCCAACTATGAATGCAGTAGCAGGGACTTTTGTATCGCAAGATAGCCAGATGTTGTGTCCGCAGTGCCCCCAGGCTCGTTATTTCAAAGGTCATAAAGGCCTCAAAATTCACCAAACAAGGTGTCATAAACAAATAGAAATTCCCCTTTCGGCACCAATTAATAATCAAAACGTAAGTAGTAGCAGTGTTGCAAGCCCTGCTACGCCTTCCAAACCGTTTTGGGAGGTTTTAAGCTCATACAAAAATAACATTCCTTTATTAAAACGCATACCTCGGGGTGCAAGAATTTCTGTTGCCCAATCTTTATCTTGTTCCATTAAAAACGTCTTGGCTACTAATACTACGCAAGCCTGGAAGCATCTTCTAGCATTCCCGTACCACGTATTTCACGTGAATTTTGATCCGTCTAACAAAAAATCACTTACTACTAGAGTAAAGGAAAACTGCGTGAAATACAGGGCACGTGAAGAGCAATCTTTTGGCACAACTATAATCATTCCGCCACTGCGGCGGAATACAAAAACAAATAATTTCGATTCAGCTACTATTAAAATAGTAGAAAACAAAATTACTGATGGTGATATTAAAAACGCGGCACGCATCTTGTTTTCGAGTGATACAATCGCTCCTTTTACATCTGATACGTTGAATTCCCTAATTGAAAAGCATCCGCCTGCAACTGCAGGTCTCCACCTTCCCGAATCTCCTATACAAGACATTGTTGAGGTGACCCCACAGGATGTTTCTGCAGCCGTGGCATCTTTTTTAAGTGGCTCAGCCGGTGGCCTTGATGGCCTCACGCCTCAGCACTTAAAAGATATTTTATCTTTTAGTTCTGGTGAGGTAGGCGAGACACTTTTAAGGGATGTGACGGCTTTGGTTAATTTGATGTTGTCGGGTCAGGTCAACAATGAAATTACCGAAATTCTGTACGGTGCGAATTTATGTGCCCTAAATAAAAAAGATGGTGGTATTAGGCCTATAGCAGTAGGCACCACTTATCGTCGCCTCACAGCCAAATGCGGTTGTAGGAAAAAGGTTGCTTTTTTAAGTAATCTTTTTCAACCACTGCAACTCGGTTTTGGTTCACAGGGTGGCTGTGAGGCTGCTGTACATTCACTTCGCACATTTCTTGATCAAAATTGTGGAGATGTGCTTTTGAAGGTGGATGTTAAAAATGCATTCAACTCTTTAGATAGAGGCACTCTTTTGACTGAAGTGAAAGATAAAATTCCGGAATTATACCCTTTTCTTTGGCAATGCTACGGCAAACCGTCAAAATTAACATACCAAAATAACGTTATTTTATCTTCCGTAGGATGTCAACAGGGTGATCCTCTGGGACCAGCCATTTTTAGCCTTGCGATCCACTCAATAATTCAACGTCTCCAATCAAAACTTAACGTTTGGTATTTGGATGACGGAACCTTAGGAGGCGATGCGAACACGGTTTTGGATGACTTGCGAGTACTTATAGACGATTTTCGTGTTATTGGCCTTGAACTAAATTTTTCTAAATGTGAACTTTTTGTTTGTGATACTTGTCCGGATAAAGTTTCGATTATTGAAAAATTCAACTTACTTGCGCCTAATATAAAATTAGTAGAAAAAAGTTCGCTTCGTCTTTTGGGTTCACCGATTCTTAACGAATCTTTATCACCATTTGTCGAAGAACAAATTCAAAAGTTTAGAAATGCTTCTAGCAGATTATCCAAAATTAACGCCCATATGGCTTTTACAATTATAAGATTTTGCCTTTTCGTTCCTAAATTTACATACTATTTAAGATGTTGTCAGCTGTGGCAGCACAGTGAGCTTTTGTTAAGCTTAGACAACTTAGTAAAAGATACGTTAGTGTCGGTTTTGAATGTTGAGATGGATGATAGGGCTTGGGTGCAAGCTTCCCTCCCTGTGAGGTTGGGGGGCATAGGGATACGCAAAATTTCTAGTGTGGCATTACCAGCTTTTTTGTCTTCTGTACACAGTACACACAAATTAGTAGAAAAAATTCTTGCACGATCTTTAGGCTCTTTCGATGTAGCATATCTGGCTGAGGCCAAAAACACATGGAGACTGACTTGTCCAAATACTGAATTCCCAAAAATGTTGTCATCTCAGAAACAGTGGGATCGGCCCCTATGCGAGTTAACACGGAAAGATCTTTTAAATACGTGTTCTAGCATCGCAGATCGTGCTCGTATTCTCGCTGTTTCTGTGTGGGAATCCGGTCTTTGGTTACAGGCCATTCCTTCTTACAAAACTGGTAGCCTTATAGATCCATCCGCTTTTCGTCTAGCTATTAGCTTACGCTTGGGTGCAAGGTGTTGTGTTGCACATCACTGCCAGTGTGGTACTGCAGTTGATCAACTCGGTCACCATGGCCTCTCCTGCTCTCGAAGTGCTGGTCGAATTTCCCGCCACGCCAGCCTTAACGATATCATTCGCCGGGCTTTTACCAGCGCCAATGTTCCAGCTATTCTCGAAACGAATGGTCTGATGCGTGACGATGGTAAAAGACCTGACGGCATGACTCTGGTTCCGTGGAAGTTAGGACGGTCCTTAGTGTGGGACGCTACGTGCGTGGACACTTTAGCGCCGTCACATCTTTCTGAAACCAACGTGAGGGCTGGCGCTGCGGCTACTTCGGCGGAGCAACTCAAGCGGCGCAAATATGCTAACCTCGGTATGGGTTACATATTTGAGCCGTTTGGTGTGGAGACGTTGGGTCCGTGGGGACCGGGAGCTCATCGTATTTTCCAAAACCTATCTGAGCGCTTGGTCGATGCGACGCGTGATCAAAATGCTGGCACATATTTGGCTCAACGAATAAGCATTGCAATTCAACGGGGCAATGCTGCCAGCATGCTGGGCACGCTGCCAACTGGGAGTGGGCTGGAGCATTTGGACTGCCTATGAGTCTGCTATGACTTATGGGTGTCTAAATGCTTTTATTGTAGTAGCTGTAGTGTTGTATATAGTTCATAGTATTTTGTTTAATAAAGGCATACCGCCGGTTATAAAAAAAAAATTCGAAAATTGTACAAAATTCATTTGTGAATTCTATAGGTAGATAATCGAATGAAAACGTAACGATAGCGCGATTCAGAATCCGTTGGTACATTGTAAGAATTTGAATGTCATTAAATTTATTTGCTGTAACATAAATAATTATTGTTAATCATATATATAGTTGATATATATATGAAAGAACAATAAAAAGTATACACCTATATATGCAAGTAAGCTTATAAATGGGCTATTATACTATATAATAACTAGTCTGGCCATAAAAAACTGTAACATAAAAACTTTTTAGCTTTAAAATTATTTAGAATTTGGAACGCGTTTATTACTTTAAAATTTTTATGCGATTTCGCGCCATTTCATATATTATTTCGTGTTCATTATCAAATAACAATATGAAATGACTTCGAGGTGTTAAAGAAAATAGGATAGCAGTATTCACCTTGTGCAAAGTAGGTATTGAGCCGTCTCGCGTCGGTCATATTCCAGACACTTCAAAAGCTTGGTATTAGCCCTATGTTCGTATATCGTAATATCAACAGATACAACGACACTTCCTCTGTCGAAGACCATTAAAGATCAGGGCAGTCGCGTGTCTTAGAACTACAAATGAATGCTGTTAAAGCAAGAATTGTTTGAAATCCCATTAGGAAGTAAAAATATTATGATAACTCAACAATAATCTTATTGCGAGAAATGAAGATTCCGCTCGCTATTAAAATGTGGCGTATTATAAAACAAGACCTGAAGCTAGGTGCTTATCGTCAATATGCAGTACATGCCCTACATCAATCTTTAAAATTAAATAGAATGCCTTCCGTTGCGATACGCAAGTGAAGGGCACATCAATATTCTCTTTACGATGAAAAAATTTACACGATTAAAATACAATCAGCACACATTGATGATGTGTGAAATGAAGTGAGCGCTGACCTTGGTACGACATAAACAGACAGCAAACACTTCTAGTGTACGGCGAGGATGAGGTCCAAAAAGTACTTTATACCGATATAAGTCGAATCTTTGTACTGTCATATCTACATCTATACTAATATTATAAAGAGGAAGGATTTGTATATTTGTATGCAACGAATAAACTTAAAATCTACTGGGCCGTTTTGGATTTAATTTAGCATGGAAATAGTGAGACCCGGGAAAGGACATAGGATATTTTTTATCCAACTGCACAAAAAAAGGTTCATGGTTTTGCTCGATAACAGCAATACGCGCGGGTGGAGCTGCGGCTGGAAAGCTAGTCTATTATGTATAATATAGGGCATAGTTATTGTTTTAAGATTTTTATTTTAGATTAAGTTTTCAATGCCAGTCTTTACGCTTTATAAACAACCAACTACTTCATCTTAGTCACGTTAAACGATTTATTCTGTAGATTTAATATTTGGTATATACAAAATTATCCAACACCCAATTTCAACGACTATTACTGCTAAACTAATAAAGTTATGTCAACCGCTATACTTTTCCTTTAAAGTTCATGAAATGCACTATCAGCTTGAATTTTTTCAGATTTTTCAAGCAACCCGTTTAGCTTTTACAGGGGGGAGGGACGCCCTGCTGGAACAAAAATTGCACTTTAAAGTTTAATATTTCGTAAATAGAGCATTAAATCGAAAACGGTATTAGCAACCCCTAAGTCATTTTAAAAGACCTATTCAACCATGCCACACACGAAGAGATAGATGACGAAAAAAAATTTCATCCCCACATCACATGTATGGCCGGTACGATCAAAAAAAATATTTTTCAAAATTTTATTTTACCACTTTGTCGGCGTAATTGATTTACATACCCCTACGAAATTACAGCTTCTTAGTACTAACAGTCTCTTAGCAAAACTTCGGACAGACGGACAGACAGACGGACATCACGAAACTATAAGGGTTCCTTGTCAGGACTACGGAACCCTAAAAATGAGAATTTGCCTAAAACTAGAAATCTCTATCGACATTCTAAGAAAGGAACATAATATGCGTTTGATGCTATTTGCTAAAGTATGGCTATGTTTTTCAGATAAATATCAATATTCACGTCAATTTTTTTTTGCATGGTAGTTTAGCCTTTGACCTCTATCTCACATGATGGTAAGTGATGATGTGGTCGAAGGTGTTGTTCAGGCTAACCTAGAGAATTACTGGCTCTCAAGGACAGCTGCCGGAACACACCGTTAGGTGCTTGGCAACAGATTTTCTATTTGAGGGTGGTAGCTAGCTAGGGCATTCGCAAAATGCCCTACCACCATGCTATAACGACTGCAATCCTAAGACAACAACCGGGACCGACAGCTTAACGTGCCCTCCAAAGCACGGAAGCGCTCAGTAGTAATATGTCAGCAGCGATCACCCATCGAACCCATGACACGTTGCTTAACTTTGCTAATCGGTTTAGAATGGCTAAGCAAACTTCGCTACGACCGCTTCAAAGATCTCTTAATATGATTATGATATTACTTATCTATAATTAATTAAAACTAACGTAATTTTGACACGTATTAAAAGATTATTTTAAGCAGATTTAAACTAAGCCGTCACCGGTCGAGACGCCTTCTCGACGTAAGCAACCGTGAGTTAAATTGGCTTAAAATAATCTTTTAATTGCTTAACTATGTTTAACTGGTAATATTGTTGGTATTTTTAGTTGAACATGTTGACATTACTTCTTTCAGAAAACCAGCATCGTACACTTATAAAACAACTCCCGCCTTCCACTAAAAAACGGTAATGAGCGGAAACTGAGCTGATGATCTGAGCGGACCGGAGTAAAAATAGTTTTACACTTCCACTAAAAAAGAGTTTCATATTTTGCCTTCCACTACCAGAGGGCTTTGCGGAGCGAGTGAGGTGGGAAATGAGCAGGGTTGGATGAGCGAGTTGTTTTCCTTGCATTGCCAGAGGCGCGGTGATGAGCAAGGAGGCGCAGAAATATCTCAGTGCCAGGCGATCCACAGAGGAAGCAAGTCGCGCGGTACATTTTGCGATAACGATGTCTGACGATTTCAGTGAAGAGGATTACATAAATACTTTTATCCCCATGACGATAATCTTTGTGGTTGGTGTCCCACAACAACGGGTACTGCCGCACTGATTCAATGAACAGCTCAACAGCTCGCCGACACGTTGCGCGTTCTGAACTGACAGACGAAAGCGGGCAAGGAAAAGGGAAGGGGTGGCGACGGGGGGCGGAGGTGAGCTGAGTCCGTTCAAAACTCGCTTGCGACGCCATGACGCAGCGGACCCATTTGAACTCGCTCAATCCGTTCCGCTTACTCGCTCGCAGTGGAAGCATTTGTATGAAATTTTGCGTTGCGAGTTGAACTGAGTCCGTACAGAGTCCGTTGGAAATGCGCTCAACTCTGCGACCACTTTTGTACTCTTTTGATCCGCTCAATCCGCTCATTCACAGTGGAAGCACTTCTATGAAAAAAGCCGTTGCGAGTTATACGGAGTCCGTACGGAGCCCGCTCCGCTCGCAGTGGAAGGCGGGCATAAATAGAGAACGTTAAATAGGTTCCATCAATTTTCATAACCTATCAGTAGTTTGGTAACCATTAACAATTAGCTAGTGACTGATACAATTATAAATAAATACAAATAATGATAAAAAAGTATCCTGCTCATGAACGGTGTCCTGTAAAAATAGGTCAGCGCTCTTAGGGTCTTCAGTTGGAAAGGTGACCCCTAGTGGCATTACCACTGAGCGCTTCAATGCTTTGGAGGGCACGTTAAGCCGTTAGTCCCGGTTGTTGCCTTAGGGTTGCAGTCGTTATAGCATAGTGCTAGGGCATGTCGTTATGCCTCTACTGGTGTGTTCCGGCAGCTGTCCTTGAGAGCCAGTAATTATAAGTTAACTCTCAACATCTTCGATAAAATCATCACTTACTATCAGGTGTGATAGAGGTCAAAGGCTAGATTATAAGCTATATAAAAAATCAGAACCTATCTATATTGCAAGTTTCACCCAAATCGGTTTTGGCTGCCGCTTTAGCGTAATTAGGTAACTAACTCACACACTCGTAGACTTTCATAATATGAATGTGATTGTGATTCAATAATATTAATGTGTCTTTCATGTGTAACGAGGTATTTCATTACAATGCATAATACTAGCAAAAGTTTATAATTTTTCTCATGGCAAACCGCTTTGAGGCACAAACTCATCTGGGGCAGACTCATAGATCATCACTTCAGACTCTGTCAGGACATCCCTTTTTTTTGGGGGCAGGAAATGTTTTTGCCTTACCCTTCCACCATCAGGGCGGTTGAAAGGAATGTGTGGGGCTTGAACCAACTAAAACCCCCCCAGGAGCAGCCTCCGCCGAGTTGGGGCAAGATAGGGTCACGTTAGCAGTCACTATCTTGCCCGGCGGTACGCCCGAACTCAATCGTGCCTCTGCGCCTATAAAGGGGCGACCTGGCTCACCAAAGCCACCCCCGAAACGTGTAGGGCCGTAAAAGCTAGTGGAAAATGTCAGGGCATCCCAATTTTAACACTTATGATTTTTTTTTTAACAAGGCTTAACCATATTAAGCACTCTCCCGACTGGTTTTTATTATTCTTTGTATATTTTTTTCAGATTATTCAATTTATAAAACACCTAGTAAAAAAAAACTCAAACCCGTTACAAACTGTCAAATCGTTAATTGAATAGTTACGTATTTTTTGTACGTTCTTACATTAAATGTACGAGTATTGTATGTTGGGACGATATGCAAGGTCTACTCGTACATACTTCGCATAAATTTTTGTTACAATTACTAGCAGCAGGTTGTTAAAAGATTGAGAACTTAGCCGTGGTGATTCTCGCATTGACTCAGGGCGTCGATCAAAGTCATAATCATAATATAAATTATTTAATTACCTAGTTTTATTTCAATAATATCTTTATATATTAAGATCGTATATACCTACACTCAATTAATACCAAAACTTGCCTTCGCAGATAAGCAAAATAATTGTTTGTATAATAAATAATCAAAACTGCCTTGTTGCTCTAAACTTAAACAATAAGCCACTCAAAATATATCATTATACAATGTGAAAATTTGTAAATTGTCAAGAAATAAAAATAAACTTTTTGTTGGTCATCTAAATCGATTTCCTCTCTCGTTGAACTATTTGGCACATATAAATAGCAATTACAGTTTTGTTATTACTAACTATAACATGAATAATATTTGTTAAGCAACGGAACTGCGGAGGAATATACCAACGTTTCATAACAACCGTTTTCCGCATATTCAGAATATTAACCAAATATTCCTTCAAAACCAGAAACGCTGCCGGCATATCATTATGAATTGTAAATTGAACATATTACGAACTAAATTCTTAGAACTCGTTTGTCTAACGACCTCGTCAATAACACAAAATATTTTTGGGAATTACAATGCTGCGGCAACAAATACCTATATATCATTTTTGCGGATATAAGATTTTTTTTTATATACAGGCTAGTCATTGACCACAATCATGATCAGAGCTAGTGATGCATTTTTGAAGGTGGTGATCAGGCAAAATGGAAACTGGCTCTTCAGAACAGCTGCCAGGATAAACAAATTGTTTTTTTATTTTTTTTTATCACGGGTAAGCCTTTGACCATAATCTCACCCGATGGTAAGTGATGATGTGGTCGAAGGTGTTAATGGACTTAACTTAGAACTATTAGCTCTCAAGGACAGCTGCCGGAACACAGCGTTAGGGGCTTAGCGACAGATTTTCTACTTGAGGATGGTCACTGGGTAGGAGGGCATCCGCAAAATGCCCTTCCACCATGCGGTGAAGCTCTCTCCTGATGGTATGTGATAATGTGGTCGAAGATATTGTTCAGGCTAGCCGAGAATTACTGGCTCTCAAGTATAGCTGCCGGAACACACCATTAGGTGCTTGGCGACGGATTTTCTACTTGAGGGTGGTAGCTAGCCAGGCGGGCATTTAAAATGCCCTACCACCATGTTGTAACGACTGTCATCGTAGGACAACAACCGGGACCGACGGCTTAACGTGCCCTCCGAAGCACGGAAGCGCTCAGTAGTAATGTCACCAGCGGTCACCCGTCCGACTCCTGACCGCGGCGGACGTTGCTTTACTTAGCTGATCGATTAAGAACGGCTAAACAACCTTCGTAACAAGTGCTTCAAAAATATTGATAAAGAACTGTGAGTACAATCACTGTGAAAAGTTATTAGCCGCTTGGCACACAGGTGCAATTGCAATGTGCAATAGATTTTCACGTAGTAGCTGTCCTGAAAAGCCAGTAATTATTGGATAACCTGAACATCTTCGATTACATAATCATTTACTATCAGGAGATATAGTGATCACAGATTATAGCATGTCAGTTAAAAATAAAAAAGAGAGGTATGTAATCCACTTACTTTTGTCACGTTTCAGTTTTTCTTACGAAGAAAAAGGATCCATTACAAAACTTCAATAATAGAAATAACTGAGAGATTTTTAAATGAATCATGTTCTTTATAAACAGAAACAAAGTGAACTTTGTTGTTTTAACGTTTTTCCACGCCTGCATTCTATCTTGGACAATGTTTACAATCATTGAGAAGTTTAATATGTGGCACAGTCACAGACTATACAATAGTTATGTCGTCTGTCTCGGATGTTAAACAAGGTCAGAGAACATCGGGTCTCTTAATACAAGGCGCAAAGAAAATTTATCATCGTAGGTACTTATATTACTTTTGTTATGGCTCATAAATTGTCGTACTTTGTTTCTTATAATATATATATATATATATATTTACATCCCAGATCCGTTTCGGAGTCTTCCTTCTGTACATCAGTTTGGCGTCCAAAACGGGTCTGGGATGTAAATATATAATATATATATATATATGTATATGTGTATATATATAGTTATTTCATATATATTTGGGTATTAAATATAAATATACATTTGTTGTATATATTATTATTTTATTTTTAACTATTAATTTCTATAAATTTACACCACCTATCTAGTTTTATTCCTCACATATCTATAATTTCTATTCTAAGGTTGACCGGAAGAGATCGCTTTAAGCGATAAGTCCGCCCATTGTACATTAGCTTTAAGAATTCTATATATGTGTTTTGTAAAATTATTGGTGTACAATAAAGATTTTTTGTATTGTATTGTATTGTATATTTATAATGTTGTTCATTGCTACGTAAGGTTTATTTTTCATATTACGGGTAATTACTGTCTTCCTTGGAATAGTAATGCATTCAACTTTACAGTAGGACTCACTCACGTGATCTGTCCGGAAGAAGTAATTTTTTTTTACTGCTTATACGTAAGCCTTTGACCACAATCTCTCCTGATGGCAAAAGATGATGTCAGAGAGCATCGTAGACGCCTAAATTGAATAAATAAATTTGAATTTTGAATTTGAATTTGGTCAAAGGTGTTATAACACGGCCGTCATAATACACCGTTAGGTGCTTAGCAACAGATTTTCTACTTGACGGTGGCCGCTAGCCAGGCGGTCATTCGCAAAATGCCCTTCCACCATGCGGTGAAGCTCAAGCCCGCAGCGGGATTCGAACCATGGACCTGCTGTCCGGCAGTCCATAGCTGAACCATTGAGCCATCATTGCTTCGGTTCTGCTGCAGTTCATAAAACAAGACATTTAACGTACGTATGTACCACTAGTCTAGTTTTATATATTTACTATTTCGCGTAATTCACAGTATTATGTGCTAAGTTTTTTTTACCTTTAGATTAGTTGTTTGCCCTCCATATTTACTAGACGAATTCAGGGTAATCGCCTGAGTCACTACCAGTCTAGCACTTCCGAGCGTCCGGTGAATACATCGCCGCTAATCGTGTTTTTTCGGAATAATCTGTGGACAATACACCTTCCTAGTGTCGTTAGACTCTGCACCAATTATACAGGCAGGCACTGTGAGAGATAAGAAAACTGTTTAATTTCACGCGTAACTATTGCTTTTATTGTTGAAATAGAAAATATCGTTATTTTGTTTTATCTTTGGAACGAACCCAATGAAATGGATGAGCGAGATATGTGTATTGTTTGGTGTGAGAGAGTGAAAGAGATGCAGCATAATGGTGATCGGAACGTCTCGTGGCGGTTCGGTGGTAACACGAATTGCTTATTTATCTCTTTCTAACAACAGATATGACGCATAATATTTGAACGTTCTTTCCTTGTAATTACAAACTGCTTATAGATGTGCGTAGGTATGAACATAGGTAAATTCTAGTAAGCTTTTAGAGCAGTGGTGTTCGGATATAACAACTCTAAGTATTTCAACTCTCTGATTATGTGGGCGTATTGAGCTTGGGAGCTACTGCTGAGATAGACAATCTTTAACATATAAAAGCGTGCAAATCGATCCATAATATATGAAATAGATCCCTTAATATTGTTTCAGTGTTAAGAAAACACATTTTTTGGCTAAAATTACACTAGGTTTTAAATGACAATACTATAATATTTTTTTATTAATTATTTTAATAGTCTTACTAGCAAATGGCATGCCTAGTATTAAAATCAATACTAATATTATAAATGCGAAAGTAACTCTGTCTGTCTGTTTATCTGTTACGCTTTCACGCCAAAACTACTAGACCGATTTGAATGAAATTTGGTATGGAAATAGTTTGAGACCCGGGAAAAAACATAGGATAGTGTTTATCCAACTGCGTAAAAAGAGGTTAATGTTTTTGCGCGATAACCAACATACGTGCGGGCGGAGCCGCGCCCGGAAAGCTAGTCGTAATACTAACTGTGTTAGAAAAAAAAAATTACAGACATCAATTATTATAATTCCCACAGTCGGTCAAACTAGCATGGCACATCGAAAGACCGGACAACGTACTGGGCTCCATATTGTAAAAGTTTTCAAGCTACTGCATATTATAATCTGCCAAGTGCGAGTCTTACTCGCGCACGAATCCTTCCGTACCATTATCTATACAACATTAGACAATATACTTATTATACTTAACCGTTTTTTTAATAACACGTGCGCGAGTCTGACTCAAACTTGGCGGATTTTGAGAATGTGTTGTTATAGCGTTAGTGAAAATGTCAACTGTCTAGCTATCACGTTTCATAAGATGATAGCTATGGACTGCCGTGCTGCAGGTCCGTGGTTCGATGCCCGCCGCTAGCTTGAGCTTCACCTCATGGTGGAAGAGCATAGAGGGCTCAAGTAGAAAATCTGTTACCAAGCATCTAAAAAAGTGTCCCAACGGCTGTCTTGAGGGCCAATAAAATTACAGGAAAATGATAAGACTTAACATTAATATGTCTCAGGGTTACGGGCGCAGCACAATTCGTCACTTGTGACGTGGTTCGCTTAACATCAGGAGGGCTTCGTGCGCAAAAAATTTTTTTTTTCGTATTATAGAAGCTAAATAATAAGATTCAAAAGGCTTAACGTCTCTGAAAAAAAGCTAAATTGTTTCGCGTTTCTCATTTCATACTAACGTGTCCCACATAACATCCCATTGTGTTTACAACCAGTGGCCTTGTTGTCTATTATTAGGGGTCCGTCCATCAAGAGTAAAAGACGCAACCATTATATATCTCTGAACATAATATTTTTAGTTTGAAGATTTTTCGTTGAAGGGTTTTTTCGGCACTTGAAATGGAACTATAATTCATATTCAACTATATATTTATCGCCGTGGGCCATTTTATTTAATAAAAGAAGCTATCGTAGCGAAGTTTACTTAGCCATTCTGAACCGATCAGCAAAGTAAAGCAACGTCCGCCTCGGTCAGGAGTTGGATGTGTGACCGCTGATGACATTAGTACTGAGCGCTTCCGTGCTTCGGAGGGCACGTTAAGCCGTCGGTCCCGGTTGTTATCTTAGGATGGCAGTCGTTAAAGCATGGTGGTAGGGCATTTTGCAAATGCCCGCCTGGCTAGCTACCACCCACCCTCAAGTAGAAAATCTGTCGCCAAGCACCTAACGGTGTGTTCCGACAGCTGTCCTTGAGAGACAGTAATTCTAGGTTAACCTAAACAACATCTCCGACTACATCATCATCTGATCAGGTGAGATAGTGGACAAAGGCTTACCTATCAAGCATAAAAAAATCTAGAGCATTTAAATTTTTTACATTGTTACTATATAGAACAAAATACGGGAATATTAAATTATGGACGAGATAGAGAATGAAATATTTTATTTCTCAAACATGCTTGGAAATGTGAGCATTATTATGACAACCTTCTTCGAGATAAATCGAAATTGCTGTACTGGCCAAATACATGCGCGCAGCGGCCGGCAAAAAAATTATGAAAATCTATATCTGTCGTGTCTAGCGGCCAAATAAATTGCATAGTAAACTCATATCTGTCGTGTTATTTAAAAATGGAACGATCTTTTACTTCGAAGCATGACAACCAAGGAGGTAACTTATCTAAGGTTTTATTTAAATTTCGATCTGGCTTGCAAATAGAACGCTGTTTATTGAAAAGAAAAATGAACACTTTAACGTGGGCAATTTTATTGTTGTTTGTTGATAGTCATTGATTTTGAAAAGTAACAGTTTCAACAAAATAAGTTTAAGTGAAGACAATGAGTGTGATGAAATTATATCAACGCCATCTGAAATTCTTCACCTCTTTTTTCACCTCTTTATAATTATCCCAAACCAACATAATCCCCGGAAAGTCCACTTTAAAATTCATAAATTGTACATTTAACAACTGTATCTTCAAATAAAAAAATCTGCCTAGGTAGTACTTTGTTTTAACACCACAACTAGGTATTGATAGACTTACGGATGTGATTTACCCGTTCGTCCATCAATGCCTCCTTTGCTGGCCGCTGCAGTAATGTACTATTATATCATACATAATATATTAAAATACTGTTCAACTGTAACACTATTAATTATAATCCTGACTATATTTGTTTGCTCGCGTGTAATTTAATAACTTACGATTCATTAAAATAATATAAAATTAATTAAAATTTCAAGTTATTCCCTTTTCAGTAACAAAATATTGTTTGAGGTTGCGTAACGCCTTTGTTAAACATTGGTGTTGTTAGCTAGGTGTTACTGGGCCTATTTATACAGTATAAAAACAGTATGAGCATTTATATCAGTATTCTTTTGAAAGAATAACAATCGTTATTAGTGCTTCTGTTTATACGAGTAAGACTTTAACGGTGCATTCGAAAACCAGAGGTACCTCTAGCAGTGCGAAGCAGCATTGGGGATGAGAAACGGGCTCCTTCCCAACCCTTCTGTTAAGAAGTTTTTGCGACATCTTGTTCTATCATAAATATTGATATGATATTATATAATAGACAATGTTATGAATGACCTGCATATTTTTTCTTTTCCATTCAAAAAATATATGTCTGTATACACTTACTATGATTTTAAATTCGACATGCAAAATGTAAACATATGGGCTGCCATTGTAAAAACTACGTATAAATATATTTAATAATAATAATAATAATAAATATAAAATATAATAATAAAAAACACCGCTGACATACGTCGCCTTTTTTCACAAAACAATTTTAAAATTGAATTTTTACACTTTATGGCTGATATTTCCTACTATATTATATTCTGAGTGTATAATAAAACCTTCCATAACATAAGCAGACAATATTTTATAAAATTAAAGAAGAAACAATTAAAATGACTACAAATTGCTATACTGACACTTTATGTCAAAGAACAAAGAAAACAACAACAAATTACAATATGGAATTAAACCAATAGATATCATAAATATGATCACAAGATTAAAGGCGAGACAGAATACCACAGCGGCGACCACCTGCGCACATATCCCATCACCGCCTACCCCGTCAGCTCCGAGCTCTTCGTCGGGAGACGAGTTCCACACTCCCCGCGAATCGAGTGCATCGAGTGATGAGGGTGGGCCACCGACGCCGCCGCCGCCGCCGAGACCTGTGCGACGGGGACGTCCCCCGCTACCGGCACGCTTGGAGCCTGTGGGGCAATCTGCTCCGCGCCCGGCCCCCGCTACCGGTGGTATAGTGCGCCGCATGCGATGGACTCCATCAATCAATGAAAACTGCATGCGCGCCTACTATGGGGCTACGGAGGGAGGAACAATTCTGACCGCGTATCGTGATCGTATGCTGCCTCTGTTTCAGACCCTTGAACCGACTGTCGCCGTATCCGCCCAACGCCTATCAGATCAAGTGCGGGCTATCCACCGGTGCAAGCTGTTAGACCAGTCTGTGCTTGATCGGCTCCGCCTGGAGGCGCTTACTACTCGCGCGACTCCTTCCATGGCACAGGATCTGCCCGCCGCATCGTCGACCCCGGCCCAGGCTATGACGCCATCGTCGGGTATGACACCAGTGGCAATGGTGGATCTTGAAGTCGATGAGGGAGATTGCGCGAATATGAGCGTGACTAGCCAGGTGAGTGAGCAACTGAGGAGGGCTTTGGAGGACGCAATTAGCCAGTATCGATTCACACCTGACTCTAGGCCGCGACTACCACGTTTGCCTACTCATAGACGCAATCTAGCGTTAATGGGAGCCCTGAATACTTTGCTGGCCCCGTATTTGCGGGCTAGCGAAGATTTAGTTGATACCCACTCGATTTTGTACTGTGGCGCTATTGCGGCGTGTCGTGTTGCTCATGTCAAGTTCCCGGACGCCGACCGCGCATCACGTCCCACCGGGTGTGCGCCCGCATGGCAAGTACGGATCGAGCGGCGTATCAACTCATTCCGGACTCTCATTGCTAAACTTATCTGCTTCAGTCGAGGGAATAACCGCCCTCGAGTCATGCGTTTCGTGACCCAGGCCTTTGCCGGAACCGGTGTCTTACCCCGAGACTACATGGCCTGTGTCACTGATCGCATTGACTACCTGAAGCAGAAGGTCTATGCGTGGGCGAGTCGTATTCGCCGCTATAGAGAGCGTGTGGATAGATACTGGCTTAATCGCCTCTTTCAAAGTGATCAAAGAAAGGTGTACCGGAAATGGGAAGGGACCGATCAGCGTGTGATCGACGGGCAACTGCCTGATGCCAGTACCATGAATGATTTCTGGCGTGGCGTCTGGTCGATGCCCGTCGAGCATACAGAGGGTGATTGGATTCGTGTTATCCAGCGGGAATGTGAGTCTATCGAATCCATGGGGTCTGTTAATATAGACCCCGTAGATGTTAGTTGTGCAATTCGTACGACCCAGAACTGGAAAAGTCCTGGTCCAGACGGATTGCACAACTTTTGGATAAAATGGATTCGATGCTCACACGACCGATTGGCGACACAATTTCAAGAAGCCCTCGAGCTTGGTTATCTTCCCCGTTTCATGACCACCGGTGTCACCTTTCTGCTCCACAAGTCCGGTAGTACCACGGACCCGAAAAACTATAGACCCATCACGTGCTTACCTACCATCTACAAGCTCCTTACATCCATTCTGACTACAAAAATTAACACGCACATAGTTGCGAACAATGTTTTGGCCCCCGCTCAGAATGGATGTAGGGTTGGGTCCCGTGGTACTAAGGAGCTCCTCCTCATAGATATGACCATTAGCCAACAAGTTCGGCGGAACAGGGGGGCTCTCTCTGTTGCCTGGATTGACTATAAAAAGGCCTATGATTCAGTGCCTCATTCATGGCTGGAAAGGATATTAGAATTGTATAAAATTGATACAACTCTGAAATCCTTTTTATCTGCATGTATGAGACAATGGACCACAGTACTTCGTCAACCAGATGGTAGCGATACCCCCTCTGGCCCGCAGGACTTTATAAGGATTGAGCGAGGCATCTTCCAGGGTGATAGTCTGAGTCCATTGTGGTTCTGCCTAGCACTAAATCCTCTTAGCACTTTGCTGAAGGATTCAGGGCTAGGCTTTCGACTTCGTAGAGGAGGTGAGGTCATTAGTCATCTGCTGTACATGGACGATCTCAAGCTGTTTACTCCGAAACGCCAAGACTTGATGGAAATGTTAAAAATTACACAGATTTTTAGCAGTGCCATTAGGATGGATTTCGGTGTAGATAAGTGTGCGGTCTTGCATGTACAGCAGGGGAAAGTTGTAAATTCTCCGAATTTGCAGCTTTCTGAGACAATAACTTTCAGATCTCTCTCCGAAGTCGAGTCCTACAAGTACCTCGGTATGTCAGAGTCGTTGGGTATTTCGGTAGATGACATCAAGGAATCGGTAAAGGAACGCTTCTTTTACCGCCTGACAAAAGTACTTAAAAGCTTTTTGTCTGGTGGCAACAAGACGCGCGCCTTTAACGGTTGGGTGATGCCTCTACTGATATACTCCTTTGGCATCCTGAAGTGGACGCAGACTGAGCTGGACGCCCTGGATAGAAAAGTCCGTCAACTGCTCACTTTGCATCGCATGCTACACCCGCGCTCGTCAGTTATGAGACTGTACATTCCACGGAAATGGGGAGGTCGTGGCTTTTTAAATGCCAAGAGCCTTCACAACCGTGAAGTGTGCAGTCTCAGGGATTATTTCCGTAACCACGAGTGCGGGATGCATCGTGATGTCATGACAGTTGACAAAGGCTTCACACCGCTCTCCTTGGCGAACGATAACTGGCGCAAACCAACGGTGCTGAGCACTGATGACCGCAAGGCAGTATGGAAAGGCAAGGAGCTGCACGGGAGGTTCTTTCGGGCCCTTACTGGGCCTGATGTGGACTTACTCGCTTCGGTGAACTGGCTACGCTTCGGAGACCTCTTTGGAGAAACCGAGGGTTTTGCCTGTGCAATTGCAGACGAAGTAATGATGACGAACAACTATCGGAAATATATCCTGAAGGACGGTACGGTCGACATTTGTCGAGCATGCCGCCGTCCCGGAGAGTCACTCAGGCATATCATTTCCGGTTGTTCGCATCTTGCTAACGGCGAGTATTTACACAGGCACAACCAAATAGCCAGGATCATCCACCAGCAACTTGCCCTTCAATATGGCCTTGTCGAGTCAGAGGTGCCGTACTACCAGTACGCACCGGCGCCAGTTCTCGAGAATGGTCGTGCATTGCTCTACTGGGACCGCTCTATCATCACGGACAGGACTATTGTTTGCAATAAGCCTGATATCGTGGTGGTCGACCGATCCCAGCGCCGGGCAGTGCTTGTCGACATCACCATCCCACATGACGAGAACCTCGTGAAGGCCGAGAAGGACAAAGTCAGCAAGTACCTTGACTTAGCTCACGAGGTAACCGCCATGTGGGATGTTGACTCGACGATCATTGTCCCGATAGTCGTTTCGGCGAACGGCCTAATAGCGAAGAGCCTCGACCAACACCTCAAGAGGCTCTCACTAGACGGTTGGATCAAGGGTCAGATACAGAAGGCAGTGATACTCGACACGACACGCATTGTCCGAAGGTTCCTTTCTCTGCAGTCCTAACCGCTGGTAGCTTAGGCCCTGCCCCGCTGCTGGCGGCATCCTAGTTTTAAGTTTTTTATAATATTTATTTTTTATATATGAATGTTGTAAAAAATTTAAAATTATGTTATGAAATAAATAACGTGAATAATAATAATAATAATAATATTTATTTCAAAAAAATAGACTTATACAGTACAAACTAAGTAACATTTAAAGAGTTTCATGTTGAGATTTGTATGAATATCGATGGGTCCCAAACCAGGCAGAGCCTGTGTCTTGGGTACCCTTAGTTATCCTTTACATTAAAGCAATTAGTGTTTTGCGCGAAACTGTACTCACATTTCCATTGCATAATACATTAGGGCAGTTGTCATACATCTAAGCTTATAAGAACCTACGTAAACTGACAATCCAGTTTCCAAGTATCTAACAATATTAACCGTAAAATCTGTCAAAGGAAAAGTGTTTGTTTAATGTCACATTTTGCACCTAAGTATTTTTATTAATATATATACACTTGTGAATATTGTATAAATTATTTATATAAACAAAATATTAAATATAGAAAGAAAAAACAATCAAACCCGGCTATTATGCTTAATGTAGGATAGACTAAATGTGGGTAGTTGTAATGTGATAATAGTGAGTCGAACGGTGTGTGAATAATGGTGGAGGTGGTGCATGTGAATATTTTAATGTATAGCACTAAAACTGTGTTTACGTTCCCGTGACTCTTGAGTCTCCACTAAAGTATATAAAGCCTTAGTGGAGGCCTAAGAGTCACCGCTTTTAACAAGCCTTTCTGTCTCTTCATAGGAGAGTGAGAACAGCCACCTTTTGATTTTGTTTTTAGCTTCAAAAGACGAGCAGTTTTTAATATTAACTTTTGTGCAGACTGCATTGAAGGTGTATACTTGCACATATTTTGGGAGGCGACTTGCGAACGTCGAGTTTATTTCAGGTAGATCCTGTCTTAGTGGTCTTATGGATCGAGGCCTAGATGATTGAGAGCTGGTGGGATATAGGATTCTTTTTGCCATGGCTCGTGCAATGAATAGTTGACGTACATTCAGGACAGTGGCTTCTTCATAAAGCTTATCGGTTGAGTATCGACGTGGTTTTCCTAACATTACCTTAAGGACACCTCTTTGAGCACGTTCGAGCTTAATCATATGAGTTTTTGCAGCCTCTCCCCATACTCCGATGCAGTATTGTAAAAGAGACTGACATAGCGAGATGTATACCAGTCTTTTCACCTGTGGTTCGGTGACTGGTCTTAGAATTTTCATTACATTTATAAATTTACGTACTCTTTTAGTTAGGCCATTAATGTGATTTTCAAAGGACAGATATTTGTCAATTAAGACTCCTAAATATTTCACGCAGTTGACTTTTTCAATTTTCTGACAGGCACAGTTAGCATTTTGCAAATTTGTTTCAAAACAGTCACTTTCATGGATCGTGATGTGTGTTAAATCTGGCTCGGTGGCTGATGTTATGTGAAAAGGAATAAAATTTGTTTTGTTTATATTTAAACTGAGCAAGTTTACATCGAGCCATTGAGCCAGCTTTTTCATTCCATGTTCAGCTGTAATTTTTGCTGACTGCCAGTCGTTGCCATAAAATAATGCCACTGTGTCATCGGCGTAGCAAATCAAGTTAGAATTTGGTATCTTTGTTCTGAGAATATCATCTATGTAAATGGTGAACAGAGTAGGAGCTAAAATACTTCCTTGTGGCACTCCGAAGGAGGTGTTCTGTTCACTACTGGTATATCTGTCTATTTTGACACATTGCTTCCTATTGGATAAATAACTAGAAAACCAGTTTAGTACGTTGCCTCTCAAGCCAAAACATTCTAGTTTTCCCAGTAGAATTGGTATCGAAACCGTGTCGAATGCTTTGGCAAGATCAAGAAATACACCAATACATCTCTGTCCACCGTCTAGACGTGCCGATACAATTTCAGTGAGTAGTTGGACTGCATCTTCTGTTGATTTGCCACGCCTGAATCCGTATTGTCGTTCTGAGAGATGATTATATTTTTCGAGAAAATCTACTAGTCGCTTGTTCACAACCTTTTCTAATATCTTTGACATAACGCAAAGCAGTGAGATAGGCCTATAATTATCAGGGCTAGATTTATTGCCGCTTTTATAAATGGGGCTAACTAGTGCTATCTTCCATGGTTCGGGAAATATACCTGAAGTCATACTTAAGTTGCAGATATATGTAAGAGGCTCCAGTAAAGCATCTTTAGCATATTTTAAAAGAAGCGGCGTTATTCTATCTAGGCCTGGCGCACTGTCTTGTTTGAGATCTGAAATCAGTTGATTGATCTCAGTAGAGTCTACGGGGGCTAGAAACAACGAGTTTGGACTACGGCTATCAGTCGATAGATTTTGACTTAGTGCCTGTTCCGTAGTAGACAATTTATACAGAATGTTTTTGGCCATTTTGGCACCTATATCCACGAAGTAGGTATTACAACTGTCTATTAATTCTTGAGGACTTTTCTCTATATTTTGTAAAAGTTCACAAGCCTTGTTATTTTGATTTGGGATGTGACAAATTTCACGGATGGCTTTCCACAGTCTCTTGGGATTTTTATGGTGTTCAGTTAGCTGCATATTCTCATACTCGGCTTTAAGATTATGTAATAAATCATTACAGAAGTTTTTGTAGCGCTTGTATGTTAGTTTAAGGATTTCATTATTAGGTTCACGTTTAAGTCTTAGGTTCATATTATCCCGGTGGCGAATACATTTTATTAAGCCAGGTGTTATCCAGTCCTTTAGGTTTAACTTAGAACGACTTTTTTTTCTAACAGTTGTATATTTTTGGATGCAATCGGTTATAATTTTGTTGAGTATTTTAACCGCATCGTTGACATTATCTGAATTGGTCACTTGCCACCAATTTGTATTTAATAGTTCTTTAACCACTTCCCGATAGTTAGTTTTTGTGGTAACTCTATTGACATTTTTGCTTTTGTGTTCAGTCATATTTATTCCTACTAAAACGAGACTATGGTCTGTTGGTGAAGGTTTGCAGACTAACCCTAGAGATATTCCACTCGTTCTAATGAATGCATGATCTAAACAGGTTTTATCTCTAGTTGGATGAGTTATAGCCGGAAGTAACCCTTGTTCTGCCATAATACACTGATATGCTACATTATTATGACTTGGAGATTCGTCTAGGATATTTATATTCATGTCACCGGTTACTAGAACGGATAAGTTTTGGTTAACAGAATCTAAGGTGTCTTCCAGAGAGAGGAGAAACTTATCCAAAGAAGTGACGCTGGGAGATCTATATATAGCTACAATTTTGAGGATATTTTCCACACCTATAACTAAGCAATTTGCATCGTCGAAAACAGGTTCATAAGCGCACGATGACCAACAGTTTCTCACATATACAACGACTCCTCCACACTTATTTATAAAATTCGTCGTATGGTAGACATTATATCCCGCTAGTTGATATATTAGAGAAGAGTCATTCAACCAACACTCCGTTAAAATCAATGCATCAAAGATAATATCTAAGCGCTTTAAATATGTAAGAAGACCCAGAAAATTTTGCTGGAGACTTCTTATATTACAGGTTAAGGTTTTCAGTTTGTAGGGTTTGATGTAATCTTTACACATTTCTGGCTTATCTACAGTGTGACACGATATTTCAAGCGTTTCGTCTATGATATCATATAGATCTTGATTATCCATTGTCAAACGTATAAACAGGATTTGAAGGGTATAAAAATCTGCTATGTATTTGTGTCACATATTGTACGAAAAGTTTTAGACGAGATATAGCCGTGAGGGTATAAGCATCACTGTCTGAATTGGGGCAACATATTATTGCACAGAGACTATGTACTAATTTTAAAGTGGTGAATGGGAATAGTGTTGGTGGTGTGTCTTGATATTCGTTTAAGTTTATGGTGTATATTTGAGTAAAAGCAGTTTGTTTGAGTAGTGTACAGATACTTTTGCGAATTTGAGTTAAATATCGTTTTACATAATCTACAATAAAAATACATTGAGAGAAAGCTATTATCATACACATGTTATTCAGAAAAACTGCGAGCCATTTAGTAAGAGTTTTGCTGCTCCGTTGAAATTGTAATAGTGCCACTCGGTGCGTTCTGTCGGCAAGCCACCATACAATCCAGGTCTTCTGTTGTTTTGATATGAATCGCTGGCTTTCCCTCTCCTCTACGCACGAGCACTCTACCGTTGGAGATCCAGCAAAACCGGTACCCGAATTCCTTAGCACGAAGTCTGGCATCACGAAATAACATCCTATTGGATTTAGAGAGATGTTCATTAATGTAAACATTGCGGGGGGGTCCTAGGGAATCCAGATCAGCTGAAGTCATCACTATGTGACGCCGTACTTTAGCCGCTTTCAGGAATTCATCCCTTTTTGCCTTCCTTGTAAACCTGACGATGATTGGTCGAGGAATATCTTTGTCTTTTGGGTTATTTGCTCTGCTTCTGTACCCACTGCGAGTCACCCAATCAAGTTCACTTTCCAGGAGGTTGATGCCGACTTTGGTTGCCGTTAACATAACGATGTGTTCCAGGTTTTCGTTTGATGTTTCGTTTATTCCTATGATTTCTAACTCATTTTTCAAGGACGCTTGTACCTGTTGACTAACTTGGTTTTGAAGTTGGTAAACTGATTCACGTAAACTAGCAATAATTGGGTCTCGTTCTTCTAAGCTTTTTATTCTGTTTTCAAAGCCATCCAATCTGGTGTTGCATTTAGTAATACCTTCGGTGAGTAATACTAAGCATGATTTCATTTCAGCTATGTCAAGCCTCAGCAGCCGCAGTTCATTGGCAACAGGATCTGTATCAAACTCTTCTCGTCCGCTACCATTTGGGGAGGAGAGAGCCACTCGCTTAAGTGCGCGCGCAGGAGTAGTGCTAATACTACCAGTGACGCTTGAGACGTTAGCCAAATCGGCAGAGCGGAGGGAGTGCTCGAATTTCCATTTTTTGGTTCTTTGGACTTGCACAATGGGCATTGCCAATTAGATAATTTCATAACGACTGGTGTCAGGCGTGTAACTATTGTTGCACGCCGCACTCGGCACTTGGCGCCAAAGCATTTGACAGTTACATGATCAATTGCAGGCGCCGCCCACACCATATGTTCCGCGTGCCGTAATGTAAACAATCGGCTCTTGTGACTCTTGTGTCACGTTCTATGGGACAAAATTTATGTCCAAGGTAGCTAAATAAACAAGAAATACGAAACATAAACATTTACGACATATGTTAAAGTAAATTATTATGATAGAGGCGGGCAAACTCGACCTACCTAAATATTTAAGAAAATAGTAAATATTCTTGAATTTTAAGGAAAAACCTTCAGTTGCTTACTTTAAACATGAAGATAATACACATTTCTACCAAAAAATTACATAAAGTTATTTTAATGATTGTATGTAAAAACATTAAAAAAAAATAAACAAAATGTTCGCGTAATTACGGAACTTTTTTTTCCGTAACTTCACTCCACAGACACATTTGAACGGGCAATGGATGGATAAACGGCGACTAGCTTTAGTCTATTGTCATATTGGGCAACGTTCCAAACCTCAAAAAAGGACCCGGATTCCAAAAATCGAAAATAAAGCTGGACATTCACTATGTTACAACTGTTACACGACGCACTCGCTGTATCCCATTTATGCAACAATTGTTACATGCCGCACTCACTTGCTATTTGGAGCACTCTCTTCGCACGAATCGGTAATATCCTTATTACCAACGTTGACACAGATAGGGTGATAAGTACAATTACAACCTCCACATTTAATTTTACGAGTAGTAGTGATTGTTTGTTTACACGCAGCGCAATTATTTTCTCCAGTAGAATCCATTTCAGATAGTATAAAGCAAATTTAGTTACTTTAAAATGCTATTACAATTCAAAATGCAGCGTTTTGGTTAGTTGGCTGCTGCCGAGGTAAACAATAACGAGATAAGGGGTGCGAACGAGATGCAGTGAGAAAATACGAACGTGTGCGAGGAGGACGGTATACTTCGCCGGTCGCCCGCTTGCTGAGTCACCCGGCTAAACAGCTCGCTAGTGAGATAGTTGATTATATTAAATTAATTTCACGATATCTCCTAGGTTACTCGCTATATTTTGGTAAGAATAGCGTACCTTATGCGTTGACTTTTTCTCTCTCCGTAGGTATAACTTTCCACACAAAACTCGTATTTTAATCACCACAAAAGATTTGATTTGATTTTACCACATAAAGCCCATTAACTTTGTTTGATGCGTAATTAAACTGAATCTAAAACGTTACATAAATTATTTCATTATTGTGAAATAATACTTATTAAATACACGAAATCAACCAACATTACTTGTGGAAGTCGGTATTATATTGATCCAAAATATTTTTGGCTCAATTTTCATGGTACATTTCATTTCCCCTTTTACATTACTCTGGTAACTCGTATGAAGGTCCAATTACTTGTATTAGTCCATATCATTAAAATTACTTAACCAGGTTTTTTTTTTATTGCTGATGTAAACCTTTGACCACAAACTCACCTGATGGTAAGTGATGATGTAGTCGAAGGTGTTAACAGGCTTAACCTAGAATGACTGGCAAGGACAGCTGCCGGAACACACCGTTGCTTGGCGACAGATTTTCTACTTGAGGGTGGTCGCTAGCCAGGCGGGCATTCGCAAAAATGCCCTTCCACAATGCGGTGAAGCTCAAGCCCGCGACGGGATTCAAACCATGGACCTGCTGGGCGGCAGGCCATACCCAAAGCCACTGAGCTATCACTGCTTCGCTGCTATCAGGTATGATGAAACTGCCAGCATTACCTAAACTAAAGTGAATGTAAGTCTATTAAATCAATGGGGATAATCAAATTACTAGTTTCATAGAAATTCGTAGACAAACATATAATATATTATATATATATATATTACTTTAATATAACTCTGAAAGAGTTATATCAAAGTATTTAGTTAGTAGTGCAGTTAGGCCTTTCGGCCAGGCGGGCATTTGCAAAATGCCCTTGAACCTCAAGCCCGCGGCGGGAGTCGAACCATAGACCTGCTGCGCGGCAGTCCATAGCCGATGACACTGAGCCGCTTCAAGCGCAGTGATAGAAGAGTAGCTACGTAATCTGAAGAACTGCATTCTTATACTGAGATCACCTAGCTACCTGCCAAGCGCGGGAATTATGCCACACCCTCGGGCCCCTTGAGGAAGCTGTGTCCAGGAATGGACGATCGAGCTGACATAGTAACTGGGGGTTTGGCAATATTGACGGTCTACATTATGCTCAGCACACAGCAACAGTATAACTACTGTACTGTAATTTTATTATAGCACGTATAAATATGGTAAGAAAGTGGTTTCATTGCATTTCTCATTAGATTTCATGTAAAATCGTGGTGGCTACTTTCAGATGCAAAGTAGTAATGAATAATGATACATCATGTCAATGAGACGTAAATGGATGATGTTTGCGGTAAGAAGATTAGATTTTTTTGATTTCTATTTCACATAGGGAACACCAATTGTTATAATTTAGATAATAAATAAATCATTAATGCTATATTATAATATATATAAAGAAAATGCTGTGATGCTCGAGCCTGCAGCTATATTATCTGAACCACGGACTCGACGATAGGCAGTCCATACACAATGGTACATTGGAACTTACCGTTCTAAACATCGTTATGTCCCGTTATGAGTTTAGTTTTTGAGTTTATCGTGGGTAAGAATTGAAATTGAAAATTTGAGCGGCAACAGAACTTTTTGGTCCTTGTTTCTGTACTATTTCATAATGTGTAACAATTGAAAAACATCCCGGGATAAACGCTTACCATTTGTTGACGAGGGTCGGAGATGTAGAACGGAGGCAGAGACAAAAAGATCGCTGTGAGCATATGTCAGCATAATTTGCAAACAAGGATAATAATGTGCTTGGGTTATAAAATGTTTTTGTACAATGCTACGAGTTTTTGTTATAATTATATATAATTCATACATGTAAATATTGCTGCCCTCCAGGGCAGCAATATTCACTTGTATGAATTATAACTAAAGAAACTCATTTTGTAAAGTTTATGTAATGTGTCCAGTGGTTTTCATTGAGCCTTTCTATCGTCGTTAGCCCTAGAGTGGCAACAAGCTAAGAGCATTTTGCCACCCTCGTCAAAAAAACGTTAATATTTCGTAAAATAGTTGCTCTCGAAGAATGCAATTTTTATGAAAATTAAATGAAACCACAAAATAAGCATCAGCTTTCAAATTATAAACAAACATCCAAATGGGTTCACTCACAAAAAAGTTCTGAGGTTACAAACACAAAAAAATACAGACTCATTGAAACCTCCAACTTTTTTCGTTACTAAGTTACTTAAGTCGGTTACACTACTTGTATTTAAATGTTAACATATTGGATTCCAACTGAATAATTTGTTTGGTTTTTTAAGAGTCCTTCGTTTATAATATGAAATGTGAGTGTGAGTCCTAGCACTACTCTAGAGGCATGATCCACAAAGTGGGCAGCAGCGTTTTATAAAGAATTACCATCCTACAGTTCTATCCCCAAGACACCTATCTGGGGATTATGGTAAACCCCACATAAGTATATGTGTTTTTTGGAAGCGCTCGTCACGCAGTTTGCTTTCCCGTTCTGAACCGATCAGCAAAGTCCGCCGCGGTCATGAGTTGGATGGGTGACCGCTGGTGACACCTACTACTGAGCGCTTCAGTACTTCAAAGGGTACGTGAAGTCGTCGGTCCCTGTTGTCTTAGGATAGCAGTCGTTATAGCATGGTGGTAGGGCATTTAGCGAATGTCCGCTGGGCTAGCTACCACCCTCAAGTAGAAAATCGGTCGCCAAGCATCTAACGGTGTGTTCTGGCAGCTATCCTTGGGAGCCAGTAATTCTAGGTTAGCCTGAACAACACCTTCGACCACATCGTCACTTACCATCAGGTGAGATAGCGGTCAAAATCTAACCTATCAAGCATAAAAACAAAAAAAAAATAAGATTATTTTATAGGTTGGTGAGGAGTGAAAATAACCTGCACAGTATGTAATAATATACTTGCGTATCGTCATTAGTTTTAAATTGCGTTGGATTTAATGGCACCTACAATTATGGCTGGCCTTTAGAACAAATTAATGGATCTCCCTGACCTGGACTGCTGGAAACACCAATACCTACATACACTATGCAGTGATACTACAAATCCTTCAAATTGGTATTTCCAGCAGACATCGTTCTTGGCGTTTTTACACGACTGCCCAAAAAAAGGAAAGTTATGTTTTTAGGGTTCATGTATGTGTGTATGTTTGTGAGTTTCTTTATTCCACCATAACTTTGTAACGGCTCAATTGATTTTGATGTTTGTGACATCATTAAGCGATGAATTATCCCGGGTAACATAGGCTAGTGAAAATTTTAAAAAAATTATAGAGGCGGTCATAGTTCATGAAATTAAAATAAAAATTCGTGAAAATTTTACAAATTTTACTGTCACCGTCTAGAGCTTGCTTAGTACATAACAAAAATATATAATAGTAGTATTCAATAAACATTTGTTCACTAATATCAAAAGTAATAAATATTGTCTTATCCGTTTCTACACTTGCTTCTTGAAGACACAAGTAATACAAATAAATATACCACCGGCATGCGGCAGGACAGAGACCATGCGTTTTTTGACCGGAGACGCCTTCAGAGAGAAAGGCATTTCATACACAATTACAAGAAATGATTATTTTGGCAGTGTTAACATTTCACTGTTAAGTGCCTTGATACAGCTTTGACTAGTAGCTAAATCTGTCAGCGGGGCATACTGAATCAGAATCATAATCATTTATTGCATACTACTGCTTTAAACAACTGCCACATTTAAGTGCTGAAATGGATTAATGGGCGTTATATAGCTTCTGCAAACTGCCACAGAATGTGAGGCAAGCAGACGACACCACATTTGTCGATATTTTGAATAGTTAACGGGTTGAAATCCTGGACCGTCGTAGAGTACCACTTACTGGACCAGATGGCGAATGTGTGCGAAAATTTCCCACGATAAGACAGGTGGATGACTCGAACCACCAAATCAAAATCAAAAGATGACCATCGAACTGGCCAAAATTTGCCGGATGTTTGACGTGGTAGCATCAGATATATCCGTAGAAGCTAAAACCAACGGACAGTAGCCAAAACCCGAATTTATACTTTCTGATCCCAATAAAAGAGGAGGTATTGTTCCATTCTTAAAAGTTACTATTGATTCTAGGATAATGTTGCGGAAAAATATTAAATTTGGACACGGCTTAAATGGCGTTATGGGGGTCATCTGAAAATTCGTATGGCCAGCGCTACGTCTTTTATTTATTTATTTGGAATAACAAACAGCTACATTATACATAATATTAAGATATTGGTAACATTTACAGAATTTATAATAATGCAGCCAACGTTTTAACCGGGATAGTTACCGCAAGCCGTTTTCGTTGAGTTCTATGACAAAACGATACGTGGCAACACAGTCAGTTTGGGTGTCAAAATTGAGCCTAGCACTGTCGAATTCGACGCGTTACGGGGTCAAGGTAAAGTCGAGCGGTACATGCTACCACTGATATTATGTTGGGTTGTGACAGTGCACAACCTGCAAGGAACGACACTGGACAGAGCCGTCGTGGATCTAGGCGCTAAATTTTTTTTCAAGGGGCAAAGTTTAAGTAATTTTACCTGGGACAGACTGTCCAGTTAGGCAGGTCCAACTTCGAAAAAGAGGACGCCCGAAGAACCAACTCGGATGGGCAGCGTTCGGGAAGTTACGCGACATTTTCTCGTCAAAGATCCCGCAGAGCCTGAAGACCAAAGTCGTCAACCAGTGTGTATTCCCAGTGATGACATATGGCACCGAGACGTGGTCCTTAACTGTGGCCCTTGTGGATAAGCTCAGAGTCACTGAACGAGCCTAGCCATGGAGAGAGCTATGCTCGGAGTTTCTTTGCGCGATAAAATCCAGAACGTGGATATTCACCAAAGTCACCGACATAGCTTTCAGAATTTGCAAGTTGAAGTAGCAATGGGCGGGCCACATTGCTCGACGAACTGATAACCGATGGGGAAGAAAGGTTCTTGAGTGAGTACCATGGTACACCGGAAGACGTAGAGTTGGTAGGCCCCCCACCAGATGGACTGACGATATCATAAAAGTCGCGGGTAGCCAATGGTTACAAGCGGCTAATAGCCATTCTTTGTGGCGTTCCATGGGGGAGTAACAGTGGACGTCTTCCGGCTAATGATGATGATGATGATGAAAGTTCATGTCGCTCTTAGTCACGTCAGACAGCTAGAAGAATTCGTGTTTTAGATCCACGAAAGCTTATCAACGAGCCCCATGACAAAAAGTATCTGCAAGAACAGAAAGACCTCAAAGTAATCATTAATAATTAATTAACTATAAAAAAAAAATTCGCGTTATCTTTTGCGTGATATTAATTTCGTAAAAAAATAAGTTATGTTTCGTGGCACATTGTGCGTTTGCAAAAATATTGTTTCATCACTGAAAGGTACGAAATAAAAAGAAATAATTTAAAAATTAAAAAACTCACCTGCCGTACCAAAAAGTGAACTAAAAAATTACAAACAAGTTACATGATTTCAATGTTGAATGGCCACAATGTAGGTACTAAATAGATTATATTTACTGTGCAATTAAAACACTATTGAACCCAAAAATTGAAAACAGATAACCAATCTTTTCATTGCAGTCGGGGGACCTGCAAAGAACTATTCTAAGGAACTGTCCGGCACGCGAGTTTTTTAATTTTTAAATTATTTCTTTTTTTTATATGGCGACCGGGTGGCGAAACAAAATCCAAATCGGAAGAAAGTCTTGCTCAAGATATGTTACATTCACTGCACTTTAACATCCATACAATATTGAGTATATAATAAATGTTATTTCTTGCGTCTGTACATACTT
The DNA here is from genome assembly GCA_963854805.1 of Plagodis dolabraria. Classification (NCBI taxonomy): domain Eukaryota; kingdom Metazoa; phylum Arthropoda; class Insecta; order Lepidoptera; family Geometridae; genus Plagodis; species Plagodis dolabraria. The sequence continues at coordinate 3,149,441 of OY978443.1, read as the reverse complement.
TTTCAATTAAATTATAAGAAGAGTAGTATGTTTTTTTAAGATTTAGAATAATAAATCCACACCGTACCCTCAATTCAAAAATATTGGTAGCGTGCATCTTGTATGGCTTTTGTAGGTAGATACCAATTAAATACCGATTCAACACTGCTAACGCCATCTCTGAGATCTGTTAAGCTAAGACTCAGAAACAGTTGATACGATGGGATTTACGGCATATTGGTGTTATTCCGAGGGTTCATCAATTAAGAGCTAAGATATCTTATATATGAGAAAATTATTAAATTAACAAGGCATTGACGCTTCACCATATATGATTACGTAATAAACACATATATGAGCATCAACTCTCCGCGACTACATTGCCCTGTGTTTAGAAAATTTGAGTTGCCCGGTTCTCCTGTAATTTGGCATCTTCAATTTATAGTTTAGTTGTGTGAATATATAGTTTGGCATACATTACTATTTAGGCACCAATTGGCTGATTTAAGTTGTAGCATATTATTATGTTTTTTAAACGTAACCAATTATAAAGCCTCTCTAAACTAATTATGAGGTCTCAGTAGACATATTCTTTTAATGTGTAGAAGGGATTGTTTTCAAAAAAGTTCCAAAGTTTTAGTTTGAGCAATATGTATTTTAAGATGGTCATGCTTTTTGGTAATATATTACTGTAGTAATGTATAACATCAGTATTTTCGAATAACGACCTTGTTTTTGGACTTTAGCTAATCTGAATAATAGAACAACTCAATTGAATTATTTTTATAATTCGCTTTTCATTATAACGCAGATTGTAAGTAAAAACCTTTTTTGTTTTTCTGAAATATTCCTATCTTCGTGAATTTCTCATAAACAATTATAGATGTAACGAGAAACGACTGTCATTAGTTTTGTCTTTCTTAAGGTACTCCCTTGCGGGGCGACGCTTTTTCAGCCGATTAATTGTCTTATTGAACGTTCTCATGTTCTCACTGCTTTAAAATAATTTAACTACTTTTGGTTTTAATTTTTCTCGAAAATATTAACATTTTGAAAAAGTTAGCTCATAATACAAACTTTAAAATTTTATCCGGTCGTCGGAAATACTACACAATATATACAAAGATTCATTTCAGATCATTTCACATAAGATACAAATTCTCAGGCAGTATAACATCGTTCTCTGTGCTCGGCCAAACAGATCGCGACCACGGCCAATTCGCATTTCCGATGTTAAAGGAAGTGCACTCATAGCGCTTTTGATACAAATTTAGTTTCATCATGCTTTCATTTAGTTTCATTTGCAAGTACCAAGTGCTCAAACTCAGTGAAATTTTGCATGCATGTCATTATGTTGTAAGCTTCTGTATTCCAAGTTTTTGGTTCCAAATTTGTTTTAACTCCAAATGTGAAAATAATATTTGTGTAATAAAACGTTTTTAGAGACAAAATTTCGCGGGAAACTTTCAGGCATAAACGTAAAAATCATTTGTTGACATAATCGTGAACAAGGTTAATTTTGAAGCCTCTGGTCCTCAATGAAGCTTAACACTGTTTCGAAGACCATCCTATGAGACCAGATCCTTTTCCAATGAGAAATTATGCTATTATAAAATTATTATTTATTATCTAAATACATTTTTGGTTGTTTTGTATGTGTATGGATATTAATATATGTGAGGGGTGTGAGGTGTGTATTATGTATGCGAGTGTGGCGTGTTATGTGAGAGCTGTGTTATGTGAATGTGGTTTGTAATGTAAGTGTGGCGAGTTATTATTTTTTAAAGGTTATCGTGTATGCTTACTAAGTCATCGTAGTCTAGTTGAAGCCATGTGAGTATTACTTTTTCAATATTATTATTATAGTATTTTTTTTTTGTTACATTCGCGATTTTGTTGTTTCAGCTTATTGTACAGGTGCGGTGCTACATAGTCAATGTCTCTGCACAAATTTACTGCGGGCGAATGGCACTGGACAACGGTCGACGCGTTTATTTGACGTAGGTAAGTTTTCTAAACGATAGGACCTGTGCTTTGCTGTATATCTCTGTGGAAGGATGTCTGCTGGGTAAGAACAGATGAACTTTTAAAACCGCTCTTGGAGCTCGATACGTCTTAGCAGCTAATCCCCAGACACAGATGCAGTAACTACCTTATGGGTGTCAAAAAGTAAAATACCGGAAGGTAGGCAGTAGCGCTTTCTGAGGAACTGATATCTTGGAACTGCGGTCCCCAAGAAAATTGCCAATTGGATTATGGCCAATCACGCCTTAATGGGGAAGCTGTGTCCAGCGGTGGACGATCTGGCTGATACAGTTATAGATAATAAAATTTGTAATAATAAGATACTCTATACAGACACAAGTCTGAAGCAGTGATGGCTCAGTGGCATTGGCTATGGATTGCCGCGCAGCAGGTCCATGGTTCGAACCCCGCCGCGGACTTGAGCTTCACAGCATGGTGGAGGGGTATTTTTCGAATGCCCGCCTGGCTATCGAGTAGAAAATCTGTCGCCAATACTTAAGGTGTATTCCGGCAGCAGTCCTTGAGAGCCAGTGAAATTCAAGGCACATGAGATTTAATAACTATGTCTCAAGGTGTCGGGCGCAGTGCAATTCATGACTTGTGACGAAATGCCTCTGTTACAGGCAGAGGTTATTCCGCTTAACATCAGGTGGGCCTCGAGCTTGTTCCGTAACAATAAAAAAAAAGTTTATCAAGCCAAATTTTAGAGCTGTATTCTTGATTTTTTTCTATCGAGACAAATATATTATGGAGTTGTGTTTTTGGGACTGACTTCTTTATTTTAGTGTCATATCCTTCAGACTATTATAATCGTATCTGTAAGGCATACGCAGACTAATAAAAAGCCCTTGCCTTTTTGAAAAAAAATGTTCAAAATTTACCGGTTTCTCACTTTACCTTAAATTAAACTACATTCGTATGGAAAGTTCAATGAGTATATATCCCTTAACACTATGCTATTCCATGACCGTTAGCTATTGACAAAATGTCAGTGGGTGAACATTACCATTTCCTTTGACGAGGGTCGGCAATATACGACTGCTGTTGAACAAAGGTGTCGTTCTGAACATGCGTAAACACATCACATACATTTTGTGCAGGTTTTGGAATACAAAAATCATTCTGTTATTCGAACAAAAATGTGACCGTTTTGGTGCTTTTTCTTTTTTTTATGCTAAATAGGTTAGCCTTTGACCACTATCTTACCTGATGGTAAGTGATGATGTGGTCCAAGATGTTGTTCAGGCTAACCTAGAATTACAAGCTCTCAAGGACAGCTGTCGGAACACACCTTTTGGTGCTTGGCGACAAATTTTCTACTTGAGGGTGGTAGGTAACCAGGCGGCCCTACCACCATGCTATGACGACTGTCATCCAAAGACAACAACCGGAACCGACTGCAAAACGTGCGCTCCGAAGCACGGAAGCGCTCAGTAGTAATGTCACCAGCGGTCACTCATCCAACTAATGACCGCGAACTTTGCTGATTTGTTCAGAACGGCTAAGCAAACTTCGCAACGAGTGAGAAACGTACTGTAAATAAGTGATTTCGTTGATAAATTCTTTGTTATTTCTAGATATGATTACGAGCACTATCATGTGCTAGGCGAAAGTCATATTAACAAATTATTAGAGTCAAAAAAAATTCACTTTTTTATGTTATTATAACGGAATAAACTCGAGGACCACTTGATGTTAAGCGGACAAGTCACAAATTGCACTGCGCCCGTCGCTTGCGACATAGTTGTTAAGTCTCATGTGCCTGTAATTTCACTGGCTGTTCGTTGCTTGGCGACAGATTTTCTACTTAAGGGTGGTCGCTACCCAGGCGGGCATTCGCAAAATGCCCTTCCACCATGCGGTGAAGCTCAAGCCCGCAGCGGGATTCGAACGATGGACCTGCTGCGCGGCTGTCCATAGCCAATGCCACTGAGCCATTACTGCTTTATTAATCAAGTCGCGAAAGTTTTAAATTTACTATAGCAATATCTTTTGCTGTAAAATAGGCGTTATTATGTACTGCCAACGTATCAAGAATGTATATGATAGAGAGTATCATTTAAAATGAACTCATACTCTACGAGTACGTAGCAACGCCTACTTTAGGTGTTGCCCCGGGAGAGTAATGTAATTACTCACGGAGAGGTTCCACTATCCCACTACTCGTCGTACAGCTCCGAGCAAATGTATTGATGAAATTGCAAAGGTCTTTTTAAGCCTGCCAAGAGGCAACGATACGTTCGTTTGATCCCTTGATGTATCTTTATTTCTTAATTTTCAGTTATGTGATTAATATATATTATGTTTAAGGATTCATTTTTTTAAATTATACACTTTGAAAACACGATTACTTAAAGTTTTCTCAATAGAAAAAAATCCAAAGTTATATCTAGAAAACTTAATGAACCTTTAGTACGTCTTAAATCTTTAACGGCCAAAGTCATTAGTATTTGAACAATAAAAAAAACTACGTGTTTTCTCTAACGTATACACATTACATTTTTCAATTAAGTATTTATTTCTTATTATTTTACTATGGTTTTTTTTTCTTTCAAAACTAGTAATTCTTCGGCTGTCGTCGGACGGGGACGGATGCTGTTGGCGTGCCTTACTCAAGCACACATACGCGACGCGCCTAAAAAGCTCGGTGCGCTCTTAAATTGAAGTGAAGATGGCAATAGCTTCGGCCTGTACAAATATGAGTTCTTATACGTTACTTCTCTGTATTACTAGGATATACATTAAATTTATAATCCTTTATAAATATTTTATTGATGTTTAAAGATAACAGCTGACAGCTGCCGGAACACACCGTTAGGTGCTTGGCGACAGATTTTCTTCTTTGGTGGTAGCTAGCCAGGCGGGCATTCGCAAAATGCCCTACCACCATGCCATAACGACTGCTATCCTAAGACAACAATCGGGACCGACGGCTTAACGTGCCCTCCGAAGCACGGAAGCGCTCAGTAGTAATGTCACCAGCGGTCACCCATCCAAGTCATGACCGAAGCGGACGTTGCTTAACTTTGCTGATCGTTTCAGAATGGCTAAGCAAAATTCGCTACGAGCGCTTCAAAAAACGACTGCCATCCTAAGACAATAATATATAATATAATTATATACTAAAAAGCTACATTCATATTGGCTCAATAGATTAGCATTTACTTAGAGACAAAATTATAAATAAATTGAAGTGCCTGACAGAACAATCGTGCTGGTGTAAGCCAATCGAACGCTTAGCTAAATGTTTTGTTGAGTTACGTAACGAGCCGCGAGTACGAACTTGTAAGTGTGGCATCATCGTAAAAAAGTAACGACACGTTCGGCTTAGTTATGGTATAAAACCTCAAATAATAATTATATTCATCATGACAATGCGCAGTAAGCTGAAGAATTTTCGATTACCTGTAGGCTTGTAACAGGCGCTAAGCAACTAAACTGCTTTAACTTAGAAGCGCTCCTAGCGAAGTTTGCTTAGTTGTTCTTAACCGATCGGCTATGTCAAGCAACGTCCGCTGCAGTCATGACTTGGATGGGCTACTGCTATTGTCATTACTACTGTGCGCTTCCGTCCTTCAGAGGGCGCGTTAAGGCAGTTGTCTCACCGGAAACGATGAACGAGTAACGAGTAGAGCTAGAATTAGAAACGAGTTGGCGAGCCGCGGGAAGCGAGTGCGTAGTTCCAATAGTTGTGTAGCTCGGCTACGACTAACTAGTGAAGCGAGTGCTCGCCGGCAGTGTGAACAGTCAGCGATCAACTATTTATGTATGCATCTCTCTTATTTACACGAAATGTATATCTATTGTGCGCTTCTTGAGCGAGAAAATAGTTGATAGTTACTCGTTTTCTCGTCGGCGGTGGGACAAGTGCCTAAGTCATCAGTCCCACTTGTTGTCTTAGGATTTTTCAAATGCCCGCCTATCTAGCTTCCACCCTCAAGTAGAAAATCTGTTGCCAAGTACCTAACGGTGTATTTTGGCAACTTTAATTGAGAGCCAGTATTTTTAGCTTAGCCTGAACTACACCTCCAACCATATCATCAGGTGAAATAGTGATCAAAGGCTAGCATATCAGCTATACAAAAAAATTGGACTGATTTTATATGGGAGTGCAGTCACGGGTTGGCATTTTGTGTAATGCAGCCACAAAATTTGTAATCTAATAACTGCAATAAGTTTGTACTATTACCGTATAATATTTACCACGACTTTTATTCGAAGTATTATTATCACACGTTTCATATTTCTGCCAGGCACTATAACTAATTTAAACACAATAACAAAGATGAATAGGCCGTTAGTTCTCTCACACGCGTTAATTTAGTTTTAGTTCATTAACATAAGCTAATTGATATCATAATACAATTAGTGCTGGGTATTTCACTCTTAAGGGGAAAGGTTGCTTTAGATGTTCTATTTATTGTATGTGATGAAACACGAAGCGTTTTGGCTGTAACAGATGCATTTCATCACAAATAACGATCAACGGATGAATGCGACGGGTGCAGCCATCACCCTGAGACATTTTTATGTTACTTTTCATCATGTGCCTGTCATTTTAATGGCTCTCAAGGACTGCTGTCGTAACACACTGTTAGGTGCTGGTGAAAGATTTTCTACTTGATGGTAGTAGCTAGCCAGGCGCTACTAGCTACTACTAGCTGTATTCAAACAATGCCTTTCCATCATGCGGTGAAGCTCAAGTTGGAGATGGGTATCGAACCATGGACCTGCGGTACGGCAGTGCATAGTTATTGGCGCTCGGCCATCATTGCATCTCTATACAAATATTTCCCCATTTTTTTCTCGATAATGCTTATGAAGCAATTTTTCCTGCATAAAATGTATGCCTGCTGCAAATGCGCCACTGTTGTCTACAATGGTATTGTAGACAATGTGGAATTCATCCTAATTGTCACATTAACCGCAACGTGCACTGTTGAACAACGTACAACATCCCATTGGGAGATCTTCCAAAATTGCCACGCTTGGCAGGCTTCTTGAGGATCGCTATAGAAGTAGTCAGTTCTTCAGAAGGCGCTTCGTATCTTCCGGTATTTTCCTCTTAGTTGCCTCGTATGATACCCACGTGAAGAAACGGGAGGAGAGGGTGATATTCTAACACGGCACCACAAAAATAACCCGTGTTTTACCGCTATGATCAGATGATCACCAAATAAATCTGAAAGTTTGTAACATATAAGAAAATGATAGGAGCATACATAGACTTTTAATTGAAATTTCAGGGCAAATAACATAATTTAATAGGTTTTGTTTACTGTAAGAGAGAACAAGGGAACACAAAATGTATCTCGTGTAATGCCCCCAAACACTGAGGGAGCATCAACATCGCGAGAAAGACCTATTTCTGAGGGGTGCCGGATGCCCCCGCATCGGACGGCTTAGGGCTCAGGCCGTCTCAGCGAAAAAGGAATGCAGGCTCGGTTAGCCCACCACCGTGTCTTGCGAAACAGCCCTCAACAGGTACTCGAGTAGCTTCCCAAGCTACTCGAGTAGCTTCCCAAGCTACTCGAGCTGCAACAACCCAGCTAGGGGCAATAAGCCCAAAAAAGGTTCCGTAGCAATATAGAATGCACTAAAATTGTTTGTTTTTCTTATGGTTTGACATTTGTAGAGGAAGTCCGAATCGGTATTTTTTTGAATTTTCGTGATACTGTAGATATTTGACTTTAAATGTATCAAGATTAACGCTTATATGTATATTATTTCATAATTGCGATTAAGAAAAAGAAAAGAATGTAAAAACGCACTCATAATAAAAAAAAATATTAAAAATATTTTAAAAATACATCAAATTATTTTGCAGTTCCATGGTTCGAATATCCGCCGCGGGTTTGAACTTCACCGCATAGTGGAAGGGCATTTTGGTAATGCCTGCCTGGCTAGCGACCACCCTCAAGTAGAAAATATGTCGCCAAGCACCTAACGGTGTGTTCCGGCAGCAGTCCTTGAGAGCCACTGAAATTACAGGCACATGAGAGTTAAGAACTATGTTGCAACGTGACGGGCGCAGTGCAATTGGCGACTTGTGACGAAATGCATCTGTTATAGGCAGAGGTTAGGCCGCTTAACATGAGGTGGGTCTTGAACTAATTCCGTCACAATGACATAAAAATATAAAATAGTTAAATACTTATAAATGTAAAAATAGTGCGCTCGAAGAGTCAAAATCTCATGATGATGCTACGTATGGAATTAAACGCGTGGAACATTGTTTCGTTTTGGATGGTGTTTATTACGTCACGTCGACTTAATAGGAAAATCAGACGGAATCGTCACTAGATATTTTTATATTATTAAGTGTTTTCCAAATTATGTATATAAATAGGGAGTTATTTTATATTTTCTTTAAAAGAATATTATTATATAACGGAAATTCAGGTATTACTTAACATATTTCTGTTAAGTAATACATGAATCAATCCATTATTAACAATCCGCCATATTCTGTGGTAATGTCAACCAACCTCTGCTTGAATTTCAATTTTTTTTTATGCCTTTGGTCACTATCTCGCATTGTTTTTGTTAATGTGGCGGAACAAGCTCGAGGCCCACCTGATGATAAACGGACTAACCTCTGCCCATAACAGATGCATTTCGTCACAAGTCACGAATTGCACTGCGCTCGTCACCTTGAGACATATTTGCTAAGTCTCATATGCCTGTAATTTTACTGGCTCTCAAGGACAGCTGCTGGAACACACCGTTAGGTACTTGGCGATAGATTTTTGACATGAGGGTGGTCGCTAGCAAGGCGGGCATTCGCAAAATGCCCTTACACCATGCGGTGAAGCTCAAGCCCGCGATGGGATTCAACCCATTTTCTGATGGTAAGTAATGATTGTGGTAAGTGGTATAGAGCTCATTAAAGGTCAGATGGCGAGTGAACCTACGGACAGCCGAGGCTCACTTACATGGTCCCATTTCTAGTACGGAACCCTAAAAAGTCATTAATACACGTATTGAGGTATGTAGCGAACATATAACACCACACACGCACACACACACTTCTTGATTATAAACAAGACGACGTGACAATTTAACAACATAATTAAAGGGTGAAATGTTCCTCTCAATCCCCAAAATCTTAAAATCATATAAGACGTTAATGGTAACACCCAGCTTGAAATTCCTTAATTAGAGGTGAGTTATAATTACTACGAATTTTCTTTGATTTTCCAACATTATGGTTAAGTGTAATAGGTTTCCCGTTACAAATGAAAGTGCTGTTGGTGTAACCTCAGCTTTAAACAGACCGGAACATGTGGGTTCAGACAAATTTGTGTTTTAAAGTTATCCAGATAAAGTTCAGATTTGTACAAATTGCGGTCGTAACAAGTTTTAATCGCAGACATTTATTTTGGCGTGTTGCAATTTATGTTTTAATATAACGAAACGTGCTGTAAAATATTGAAATCGTTAATGTTTTCTTTATGGGAGATATACTAACCGCAAGAGTTTTAGGTTGTTATTAAAATTGTTATTGCAGTTTATTAACGTTATTTCCTGAAAAGTTTTAATATAATATATAACATCGGTTTCCCTACGGTGGGCCTACCAACTCCCAGTAGTAGTAGGAACCAGTATTACGCTATAATTGAAGCATTGGCTATGGACTGCCGCGCAGCAGGTCCATGAATTGTTCGAATCCTACCGCGGTCTTGAGCTTCACCGTATAGTGGAAGGGCATTTTGCGAATGCCCGCCTGGCTAGCGACCACCTCCAAGTAGAAAATCTGTCGCCAAGCACCTAACGGTGTGCTCTGGGAGCAGTCCTTGCCAGTGAAGCCTGTGAAATTACAGGCACATGAGACTTTACATCTATGTCTCCAGGTGACGGGCGCAGTGCAATTCGCGACTTGTGACGAAATGCATCTGTTATAGGCAGAAGGTAGTCCACTTAACATCAGGTAGCTTGTTCCGTAACAATAACATAAAAAAAATAAAAAAAATGTGTATCCTACATTAAGCACTAAATATTATATTTTTTTTTATATATACCTGATAGAATAGACCGCGGTATCTCACCTGATGGTAAGTAACCATGTAGTTTAAGATGGTCTTCAGGCTAACCTAGAATTACTGGCTCACAAGGACAGCTGCCGGAACACACCGTTAGGCGCTTGGCGACATATTTTCTACTGAGGATGGGGCGACATATTTTCTTCTGAGGATGGTTGCTAGCCAGGTTGGAATTCACTTAAGGCCATTCCACCATAATATATCGGCTGCCATCCTAGGACAACCATCGGGATCGATGACTTAGGGTGCCCTCCGGAGCACGGAACTGCTCAGTAGTTATGTCACTAGAATTCACCCATACAAATCATGACAGCAGTGGACGTTGCTTAACTTGGCCGATCGGTTAAAATCAAAGTCAAATCATTTATTCAATTTAGGCATCTACGACGCTCTTATGGAGGTCAATTACAAATTTTAATATTGAAATATTTTACATTGCGCAGCCACGTTCAGCAAAACAAAATTTATAGTGCCACTGCGAGAAGAACGGGCAAGAAACTCGGGACCATTCTTTTAATCGTTTTTTAACAATGTGTTACATGCTATATAGCAAGATTATTACAATATTTGTTTACATTACGTAGGTGATAGGCACTAGCTTGGCAGAGGTGAGCCAGTCCAAGCATTTTTGTCGTGTTGTAGTCATTTTAAACATTTTTTAACTAATCAAACTTATAATAAAAACTGTAACTCAAATAAAACTGAAAATTTAGAATTAAAAAAATCATTTTTATAAATTTGAACATACTCTCCAGGAACGTATAAAGTAAAAAAGGCGATTATGAATAATTTCTTCGATAAAAAAAAATCCAACATGACACCATTTCTTAAATCACTGCAACTAAAATATACTATCATAAAACCATGTGGAAGTTATACCAATAGATAGAGCTGGCTTTATTAGGAACGTATAAAGCTACATTTTCTAATTAAAGTATAGTTTTTTAACAAGAAAAACAAAATACAAATCTAACGACTCAAGCTCTCGACGCGCAGTGCGCTGCGCACTCCGTTTAGTGCCCGCCTAGGCACCATCGAGGTAGGACGCGTGTTGTTTTCTCCAACAAAATACTCCCGATCAATTACGACCTAAAAAGAAGTTAAAATTAATTTGAAATGCAAAGTAGTAGCAGTGCCGACAGCGGCAGTCTACATCTATGTTCTCCCTAAATAAAAATAAAATACTTTCTTGATGGCAATGTATTCACGCGCCACAGTAAAAAAAGTATAGTATGGTTTTGGAAATAGTTTATAGCTGTCTGAATCGGGAGATGAAGAAAGCATTAGAAGGCCGCTTTAAAGTTGACCGCTTGGTTACCCATACGTTAAAGGTAAATAGCTGTCTGGATCGGGAGATGACGGGAGCATTAGAAATCCGCTTTAAAGTTAACCGCTTGGTTACCCATACGTTAAAGGTAAATAGCTGTCTGAATCGAGAGATGACGAAAGCATTAGAAGGCCGCTTTCAAGTTAACCGCTTGGTTACCCATACGTTAAAGGTAAATAGCTGTCTGAATCGGGAGATGACGAGAGCATTAGAAGGCCGCTTTAAAGTTAACCGCTTGGTTACCCATACGTTAAAGGTAAATAGCTGTCTGAATCGGGAGATGACGAGAGCGTTAGAAGGCCGCTTTAAAGTTAACCGCTTGGTTACCCATACGTTAAAGGTAAATAGCAGTCGGAATCGGGAGATGACGAGAGCATTAGAAGGCCGCTTTAAAGTTAACCGCTTGGTTACCCATACGTTAAAGGTAAATAGCTGTCTGAATCCGGAGATGACGAGAGCATTAGAAGGCCGCTTTAAAGTTAACCGCTTGGTTACCCATACGTTAAAGGTAAATAGCTGTCTGAATCGGGAGATGACGAGAGCATTAGAAGGCCGTTTTAAAGTTAACCGCTTGGTTACCCATACGTTAAAGGTAAATAGCTGTCTGAATCGGGAGATGACGAGAGCATTAGAAGGCCGCTTTAAAGTTAACCGCTTGGTTACCCATACGTTAAAGGTAAATAGCTGTCTGAATCGGGAGATGACGAGAGCATTAGAAGGCCATTTTTAAGTTAACCGCTTGGTTACCCATACGTTAAAGATTAATAGCTGTCTGAATCGGGAGATGACGAGAGCATTAGAAGGCCGCTTTAAAGTTAATCGCTTGGTTACCCATTCGTTAAAGGTAACCGATGCAACTACCGATACGATTGGGTATATCTGTAATTTGAAATAATATTTAAAATTACAAAAATACCCTATTATAATATGTATTATAAAACTTGGCCTGGCTAGCTACCACCCTCAAATATAATATCTGTCGCCAAGCACTAAGCGGTGTGTGCCGCTATGTGCCCTTGAGAATCAGTTATTTTGCATGGTGGTAGGGCATTATGCGAATGCGCGCCTGGCTAGCTACCACCCTCAGTAAGAAAACCTGTCGCCAAGCTCTTAACGGTGTGTCTCGCATTCCGCTATGTGTCCTTGAGAACCAGTAATTTTGCATTGTGGCAGGGCAACTTGCGAATGAGCGCCGGGCTATCTACCACGCTCAAGTAGAAAATCTGTCGCCAAGCACTTATCAGTGTGTACCGCTATGTGTACTTGAGAACCAGAAATTTTGTGAAGAAAGTTACTCTGATTTGACTGAAAATTGATATCAAGGTTGTGTTGGGCGTCATTATTCCCAATATGGACTTATTTTTCAATATCATCTGCCAAGTGAATAAAGTAACTCCGATTTGGCTGAAAATTGATACCTAGGTTTTTCTGGAAGTCCTTATGCCAAATTTGGAATTTATTTTTCGATGACGCCTGCCAAGTGAAGAAAATTACTCCGATTTGGCTGACATTCATAATCTAGGTTGTTCTTGATGTCTTTACTCTGAATTTTGAATTTATTTTTCGATGTTCGTTCGCACAGTTAGCCAAGATTCGATAATATGCAAGACTTCCCGTTCTGTCATTTAATTTAATTTAAGCATCTACGAGGTTCTTATGAAGGTCAATTACAAGCTTAACGTTAAGACTGATAGGCACTAAAACGGCATTGTTACGCGGAAAACCTTGTAAACCACCACCATTAGTAAAATAAAGATTATTTTTAATTTTAAGATTTTTTGCGTTGGGAGTGAGTACACTATCGTGCGTGAATCCGATACTCGGATGAATAACTTAATTAAATATATCAATGACGTAGTCAATAAATAATAATGCCCGTTATCAAAAAAAAAAAGAAAACTTCCGTTATTCTAATTAATAAAAGTTTTGACTCCAAAACTTGACTTTGATTAGGCTGAAACAGAAATCCTGGTTGTTACTGACGAATTTATGAGTACACTCCGCCCCGGCTTTATTACCTTTTTGCCCCGGCAGTCCAGTAGTTTCAGAGCCTATTCAATTCAAACAAACAATCAAATATTTTCTCTTTATTAGGTACATTAGTTTAGATGATTACATTGATAGCTCAATACTTTACTGACGTTTATAGACATATTTCTACAAGAATCCTCTTAGCAATAGCTCTGACCGACAGTGATTTATATCAAATGACACAGTTGTATTGAATTTTGGAGAAAATGTCACTTAAACAATTAGTGTTTATCACATTAACAAGGCAAAGGTAACCTTGTAATTGCCAATTTAGGCACTGACCCTTTAGTAGGAGTGTGTAATATAACTCATAACCTAATAAAATAACCTATAAATAAATATAGCCTTCGTTGTAGATGAAATAATTTATTTTTTCAAGTTATATAATTTCAATATTAATAGCATGGTTTTGTTTCGAATGTTTGAATTCAGAGCCATCTACTAGAAAAATCAAAAAACTACTAGTGAACAGTCATTCATTAACAAAATAATCAACGGCAATCAAATCAAAGTTGTTAGAACTAATGGTGTTGATTGGCTATATATGGCATCAATTTTAATTATTAGAACTTATGAAAACAAAAGGTCACCTAAGTAGATTGTTCACTTGCTAAAATGGACAGTATTTTGTACTGTCGCTAGATGGCAACACAAACTAATAATCTATATTCTGAGTAGTTGTCATATGAGTAAATATCGTCTGTATTTTGAATTAAGCTAGGTTTATATTTCCTTGAATATTGTAAAAGTTATTTTTGAGTTTTATTCGATTTAGTCTTTATACTAAATCGAAATACTGTGGCCCTTATGGACAAACTCAGAGTCACTCAACGAGCTATGGAGAGAGCTATGCTCGGAGTTTCTTTGCGCGATAAAATCCGGAACGTGGATATTCGCCAAAGAACCAAAGTCACCGACATTGCTCTCAGAATTTGCAAGTTGAAGTGGCAATGAGCGGGCCACATTGCTCGACGAACTGATAACCGATGGGGAAGAAAGGTTCTCGAGTGGTTACCACACTACACCGGAAGACGTAGAGTTGGTAGGCCCCCCACCAGGTGGACTGACGACATCGTTAAAGTCGCGGGTAGCCAATGGCTACAAGCGGCTAATAGCCGTTCTTTGTGGCGTTCTATGGGGGAGGCCTTTGTTCAACAGTGGACGTCTTCCGGCTGATGATGATGATGATAGTCTTTATAACAAGGACAAAAGGTTCAATTCCCGTCCGGGGCATAACATTTTGTGCTCCAATAATCTGTAAAATATGATTTTCGCTTAGCATGTGGTAGTGTTTATCACATTTAGAAATATTTATTTTATATTCTTGGATATATGTAAGTTGGAGTTTAGAGTACGGTTGCTTACTTAGTCTATTTAAAATTATATCGTAACTGTTGTAAAATTAATACAAGGATAATACATTGATGAATAATAATGGCGTGTTTATGAATATTTCTAAATATTCATGAAGAGTTCCCACTGTTCCAGATGTGTACTGACCTTATTTGTAATATATATTATCCGCTAGGTAAATATCTTGATTATTTTGATTTCATAATGAAAACATTTTTGTAGGAGAACATTGTTATTTTTTTAGTGTTTATAAAGTGATGCTGTGGTCGACGCTGTTACACAGGCTGAGCCTAGAATTTTTGGTTATAAAGGACAACTGCCGGAACACACATTTAGGTGCTTGGCGACAGATTTTCTACTTTAGGTTGGTCGCTAGCCAGGCGGGCATTCGCAAAATGCCCTTCCATAATGCGGTGAAGCTCAAGCCCGCGGTGGGATTCCAACCATGGACATGCTGCGAGGCAGTCCATAGCCAATGCCACTGAGCCACCACTGTTTCAAACCTAATTAGCGTGACCAAGTGACAGGAACAAAGGAGGACAGAAAGCAATTGACAGTATTGATTATATTAATAACATCTTAATATACCTAGTATTATTTCTTTACTACTTGTCTGACAAATACCTACGCCATTTCTAAGTTCTCCAAAATAATATTATAACCGCGTGGGTTTCTTATACATCATTATCTCAGAATTCTGTCTCGATACGGGATCTATTATTTCAATTTCTATTTCAAATATTATTTCTACGAATATGATTTACAACGAAACTTGTTTCGTCACATCGCATGAAACGGTAACTGACGAATACATTTTATACTCGGCGTGTATTCTTTACAGAAAATGATATACTTAGTCAGTATTGTTATCGCAAAATAAGGTAGCACTCTGCTTATCTGGAGTATTTTATAGGCAGGAAGCGAGACGGGTAGGGGCTAATGCTGTCGAGCATTAGGACCTTTTTTGCGTCTCTTCACACCTCTTCTTATTGAGGACTGAGTGAGAGAATTTGCGGAGCTTGGATATAATATTATCGAGCCTCGAGCAGTTTCCTCAACAATATTACTGTAAAGAATACATGAAACCAGCCAAATACAAATTGGACTCGTGTGAGTCCAATCGAGTTTTCAACACGGTGTTTTTTTTATGTTATTGCGACTGAACCAGCTCAAGGCCCACCTCAAGTTAAGCAGACTAGCTTCTGCCTATAACAGATGAAATACTGGTGATTTGTGACGAAATCGTCACAAATCACCCATTGCACTGCGCCCGTCACCTTGAGACATAGTTGTTAATTGTTGAACACACCGTTAGGGGCTTAACGACAGATTTTCTATTTGAGGGCAGTCGCTAGCCAGGTGGGCATTCGCATAATGCTCTTCTACCATGCGGTGAAGCTCAAGTCCGCAGCGGGATTCGAACCAAGTTTAGTCAAGTTAACCAAAGAAATATTTCAACACCACATTTTTCAACGAACAGCAAATATAGACAACAAGCGACTCGTCCAAGTTTCGCACGGGTATTAAGAAAAATTTCAAGATTTTTTTTTTTCTTCATGTACATATAAATAATTTTGGATTCTAATGGTGAACGATTTTTTCAAATCGGTCCAGTAGCTTTTAAGTTTATTCATTACGTACAAAAATACAAATCTTTCTTCTTTATAATAATATTATAATTATTATAAAAAGTATTGATGTAGATTAAAAATACTGGGTTTTTACTAATGATATCCGTACCTGAAAACAAGCCGGGTTCAAAGTTTATGCCCCGGACGACTTTTGCTCTGGGGCTTATTGCCTCTTAGTCTAATGAAATCAAAATCATTTTGTTCTGTCTAATTCTGGGTAAGATGCCCACGCTGCCCACTCATCTGCCCATCTGACTTTTAAAGGGCTATATTTTATTACCGTAACATAGTAAAAACATTTACAGAAATAGCAGTGGCAGATGGCATTTATAGAAAACAATAATTCGAATAAAAAATTTAAAGGCGTAGAAAAAACAGCGTCTATACCTACGTAGACGTGAGAAGCTACTGCGATAATGCGCAATATTATAGTGTTATTTACCATATTAGGGAACTTTGTAACCGCAAGTGTTGAAGCAGTGATGGCTCGTGGCATTGGCTATGGACTGCCGCGCAGCATGTCCATGGTTTGACCCACACCACCGGCTTATGCTTCACTTCACATCTTTTTTTTTATGCCTGATAGGTTAGCCTTTGACAACTATCTCACCTGAGTGTAAGTGATGATGTGGTCAAAGATGTTATTTAGGCTAACCTAGAATTACTGGCTCTCAAGGACTGCTGCTGGAACACACCCTTAGGTGCTTGGTGACAGATTTTCTACTTGAGGGTGGTAGCTAGCCAGGTGAGTATTCGCAAAATGCCCTACTACCATGCTGTAACGACTGCCATCGTAAAACAACAACCGGGACTGACGGCTTAACGTGCCCTCCGAAGCACGGAAGTGCTCTGTAGTAATGTCACCAGCGGTCACCCATCCAACTCATGACCGCGGCGGACGTTGCTTAACTTTGCTGATCAGTTCAGAATGGCTAAGCAAACTTCGGTACGAGCGCTTCAAAATTTAAAGATTTTGATTCTGGTTAGCTACGACTCTCAAGTAGAAAATCTGTCGTCAAGCACCTGTTACTGTGTTCTGGCAGCAGTCCTTGCGAGCCCGTAAATAATTATAAATTACAGTACTCGAGGCTTAACTGTATGTTTTAAGGTAGTGCACGCAGTGCACACTGTCACTTGTGACGAAATGCACCTGTTATAGGCAGTAGTTACCGCTTAACATCAGGTGGGCCTCATCCATGTTCCGCCAGTACACCGTAGAAAAAAGTTATAACAATTGTTCTGCCACACTGAGTATTCCATGATTCATTTCACATCTGGTTAGCTACCATCCCTCAAGTAGAAAATCTGTCGTCAAGCACCTAACAGTGTATTTCAGCATTTAGATAAAGATAATTTTATTTGCTTAAACATGAGTAAATTAATGCATTGATGTTCAATAAAAGTAAAAGATCCACATGTTCTGCCTAAAAAGGCGTACAAACATTCGAAATACAGAGCCATGCAGGTAGATTTAACAGTCAAACGTAATGTGAAGAATAATACAATTCAGCTTTAGGTCATGTAAGTGATTGGTTCGTAGCATTCTAGATTATGGTTCAAATGTTTGGAGCCCGTCATATTATCACTGTCATATTGATAGAATAGAAAGAAATCAGAAGCGATTTCTTTTCTTGTTGACTGTACATCAAAGAAAAATATCTCAGTTAAACTCATATTCGAAGCGTCTGGCTCATTTTAATATGTTGACCTTAGAAGACCGGCGTTGGATAACGGACCAGGTTCTATTATACAACATTTTGTGTGGTCTAATAGATTGTCCAGAACTCGTCGCTAAAATTAACTTTACAGTTCCTCGTATGGGGGCTAGAATTGTGAATTTTAAACCATTTGCTCCTAAGACGTGTAAAACAAATGTTGGACGTCATAGTGTTCTCGACAGAGTCAGTCGAGAGCATAATACTCTTTTTAGGCTGAGCAGATTGACATATTAAATTGTTCTATGCTCAGCTTTAAAAAATTTATGTTTAAGTATAAAAATATATATATAAGGAGCACTAAATCTCCTTAGCATGTTAAATTTGTATGTCTCATAGTTTCCTTATATTTTCCTTTGTTTCCTAGTATTATTCATCTAATTGAAAAAGACTGTATGAAGTTATCTTTAATATATAGGTATATATGATACTGAATTGTTTTCAAAATACACATTTTAAGTGCATATGCGTTAAGCATCATCAGTGATTCGTCTTCTTATGATGGTTTTGCACAATTTTTGTTGTAAACTCACTCCACATATAAGCCATATTTTCGTCAGGCATGATGTGTTTTCCTGTTATTGGACTTTCGCTATAAATTGTCTAATGAGCTCTGTATGAAATGCTTGTTTAGTGTTAAGTCTGTTGGTAAACTTTAATAAATAAATAAATAAATGACATTGTTACTTAAAATTAATTTTATAAAATTACAAAGAATACATTTTCATTACAGATAAATTTATAATAGTACTTATTACAGTGCTATCCGATATGTACCTAAGATGTCAGAATGAAAAGGAGCCTGAAAAGCGAAAATACAGGATAAAATATTTTATTATTCATGGTCAGAATTAAAATGTCGAAAGTGAAATTTACGATGAAGAATGTATGCAAGTACTGTTTCGCCATCAGATATATTATATAAAATTATTATAGAGCAAGAGCCCGTGAACCCCAGACCTTCGTTATTTTATAACAGCTGAAAGTTTGTCAGCGCATGCTCCCAACACAGGTTAGAACGATGGCCCCTTATGAAATTTGGGTTGCCATGGCTTTGGCAGGTAAACAGTACTAAAGGTGTGTAATATACAAATCTAGTTTCATCAAATATTCAAGAGAATTTTTTTGGTATTACCTTTAGAACATTATTAAAAATCATATTATTCATTGCCAGACACTTAACATCGTAGCAACCCCTTGCCAGACACCCTTAATGTTCAGGACATAATAATTCTACTTACGTTAAAGTGTAATAGCTGATTTTTATACATGATACTTATATAATGAGTAGATGTTTTTTTAGTAGCCAGACATTTTTGATAGTTCCAACCCCCTGCCAAACAAGCTTGTAGGATCGAGTGCGAGGTAGAACCTTACTACTACTCTACTGCGAATGTATTGTTTAGTGCTCAGTACATGTTTACATCAACAAAAATAATATAATACGTTATCTTGAAGTTTTATTTATTTAATACTCCTTATTTATTATTAACATAGGATATTCCGAATCTATCAAAATTATTAAGTGAATTCAATATAATTAGTGGATGCTACGTAGTGTATGATATCCTACTAATATATAAATGCGAAAGTTTGTGAGTGTGTATGGATGTATGGATGTTTGTTACCCTTTAACGCAAAAACTACTGAACAATTTGAATGAAACTTTACAATAATATAGCTTATACATCAGAATAACACATAGGCTATAATTTATAAAGATATACTGTGTAAATTAACGATAAAATCAAAAAAGCTGTTAATAATCCACACTAGAAATTTTTGCGACGTCTCAACCGGGATGAAGGCTCGCGTCAACTCCGTCGTCCGTAGTGCGCACGCGGGCAGCGTTGCCATGGAAACAAAAACCAGGCAGTATTAACATTATTAACGTTATTAACATTAATGATAATTATGATAGCGAATGAATTAACAGTATCTTTTATACACTATAATAATATGTCGTATCATCGATCTATTTTTTTACCCGTCAATCAAGTTACGAAACTTGTAGTGTCATTAATCTACCTTCAATCAAATTTAAAAAAAAAAAAATTATTTGGCTTTTCTTTTTTTACTATTTACTGACAGAATAAAATAAAAATTTCAATAATTTCTATAGTAGTAGCAGCAACGAACGTCATTTCTGTAGATATTTCTAAAATTTACATCAATTAATAATCACTTAAATCGGCCAATAAGCTTAATTAGACAAGTCATTCTTATCACGAATCTAATTTTAATTAATTGTCTGGCATAGACGTTGAAAATATAAAAAAAGTCTGGCTAAGGAAGAAAAATCATCTAATAATTACCCATTATTTTAAAAATCAGCAATTTCATTACAACGTAAGAAATGGTATGAGTAATATTACTCTTGTAATTAATTATGAATATTGAATTAATCTTGGAAAATAGCATTTATTATTTTTACTGATATACGCATGTACAAAATATTAAACAATACAAGCGCATCTCACTCGCACCCACATATATATATTCTACCTCGCGCTCGATCCTACATGCTTGTCTGGCAGGGGGTTGGAACTATCAAAAATGTCTGGCTACTAAAATAACATCATCTACTCATTATATAAGTATCATGTATAAAATCAGCTATTACACTATAACGTAAGTAGAATTATTATGTCCTGAACATTAAGGGTGTCTGGCAAGGGGTTGCTACGATGTTAAGTGTCTGGCAATGAATAATATGATTTTTAATAATGTTCTAAAGGTAATACCAAAAAAAATCTCTTGAATATTTGATGAAACTAGATTTGTATATTACACACCTTTAGTACTGTTTACCTGCCAAAGCCAGGGCAACCCAAATTTCATAAGGGGCCTTCGTTCTTACCTGTGTTGGGAGCATGCGCTGACAAACTTTCAGCTTTTATAAAAATAATGAAGGTGTGGGGTTTACGGGCTCTTAGACTATTATAGATAACTGGCTGACCCAGCAAACTTTGTTTATACTATGTAAATTATTTCTTGTGAATATGTTGCTATTTAAATAAAATATATCTTACTTATTGTGAGTGTGTGGGGCTGTGGTATATAGGTGAAAAACTATGTGATAGGGAGGGCTGTGAACGATGACAGCCTATAAAATTAACAACCTAAAATTTTTTTTATTAATTTTACTTTTATTGTCTAAGCTAGTTAATTTTAAATGACATCTCTTTCACAAATTATGACATTTATATGTATTATTATATTAAATTATAAGTATTTCTAATAACAAAATCATACAAAAACAATGGTCCAAAAGAAAAAAAAATGTGGTGGATAGTAATGAAAAATAGTCCCATTCTTAGACCCATTGAATATGTACACAATATTTCAAGATGAGTTTTAGTTTTATTACACTGCGACTGCTTGCGTAAAATTATCAATGATAAATTAATCACTAAAAACTCGGATAGTGTCATGTTCTTAATATCTGAATATATATATTTTTTTTTTTCTTTCACACGGAAAACAATTACAATTTATTGACTCTCAAATGAAAACTGACATTACCATTCGCCTGACAGATGAACATCTTCACCCTCAATTTTAAAGTTATGAACCATTGTCATGTTAGCTCAGTTGGTCAGAGCATACCCCAGCTAAAGGGGTGGACGACGCGGGTTCGAATCCCACTCATGGCTTTATTTTTCTTTATTTTTTTTTTGTTTTACATCGGGTCACAAATTCAACAGTCAAGTGAACTTTCACTTCAAAGTCAAAAACAAAATCATTTATTTAATTAAGGCGTCTACGACGCTCTTATGAAGGTCAATTACAAATTTTAATATTGAAATATACTACATTGTACTGCCACGTTCAGCAAACAAAAATTATAGAGCCACTGCGAGAAGAACGGGCATAACTCGGGGCCATTCTTTTAAACGTTTTTTAACAATGTGTTAAGTACATATTATATAGTAAAATTATTACAATACTTAATTTACATTACGTAGGTGACAGGCGCTAGCTTGGCAGAGGCGAACCAGTCCAAGCATTTTTGTCGTTTAAGTAATCACAAACTGTGTAGTAAGATTTCTTTATCAAAATATTCTTCACACGCAACTTGAATTTTCTTTCTGTGAGCGTTGTTATGTTTGGGCAATTTATTATAAAACCGCACACAGTTGCCTAAGGGCCTTTTATTTGTCTTTGCTAATCTAAAACCTGGCACCGCTATTTTATCTTTATTCCTAGTGTTATAATCGTGATTGTCACTGTTTGATTTAAATTTGCTCAAATTTTTACGAACATACATAATATTTTCAAATATATACAGACTTGGTAAAGTTAAATATCAATTTCTTTAAAAAGATCTCTCAAAGATTGCCTAGGATCCATTTCATATATGGCTCGAATTGCATGCTTTTGTAAGATAAAGATTGTCTCTATCTCAGCAGCAGCTCCCCACAGCAATACACCATAAGACATAATACTGTGGAAGTACGCGAAATAAACGAGCCTAGCAGTAGCTACGTCTGTTAGCTGTCTTATCTTACGAACTGCATATGCAGCAGAACTAAGTCTTCCGGAAAGATCATGTAAATTTGGATTCCACTGTAAAGTTGAACCCATTTTTAATTCCCAAGAAGACTGTCGCATTGTCAGAAGAGAGTTTTTCTAGGCCAAGCTTAATGTTTGGTTCAACATAAGTAACATTTGGTAAAGAAAACTTTAAACATTTGGTGTTTTTTGAATTTAAGAGAAGATTATTAGCCGCGAACCACTTAGAGATCATAGATAACACATTATTTACATGAATGAGTTCACTATCCCTCCTATCTACTTTAAAAATCAGGAAGGTATCATCTGCGAATAAAACTATATCGCAGAAATTTTTAACCATGCAAGGCAGATCATTTATATATGCTTGAAACAGAAAAGGTCCTAAAATTTATCCTTGCGGTACTCCTATTCTTACCAAAGACCCGGAAGAAGTATTGCTGTTTCCGAGTCCTAAATAAGAACCATCTTAGGACTCGGAAATTCACTGAAAAATTCTGCCAAAGTTTGAAAAGTTTTCATTGGTAAATCTTAAAAGGGCATAAAAGTAAGATCTACCTAGTTATTATCAAAGTTTAACAAAAAGAAATAGGTACTCTTTTTTCACTGTTTGCTTCATTCAGTCTTGGCAATTAAACACCGCGTCGTAGCAAGATTATAAATGTCATGCATCGAAGATCAGCCAGTAAAAAAATGCTTAATGTCTGTCCAAATGTAATAAAATAATGTTGTCTTAGGTTTTCGCGATTGTAACACATAGTAATTAAACAACTTTAAACGTAGGGACACATTTTTTTAACCCAACAATGAAACGACTTTGACACCAAAAGTGTGAAATAACTTGTTGAAGTCGGTACCATGGTAGTTCAAAGTACCTATTATAACAATATTTTGCGCATGGTACCGACTTCAACAAGTTATTTCACACTTTTGGGTGTAGAAGTCGGTACCATGTATTGGTATTAAAAAAACACACTTTTTAGTCACCCTTGCTACTTACGGGATCGATTATCATTCAATGTTAACGACTAAATCATCAAGGTAGGTTAATATTTTTCAGTTATTTTAGTATAACTCAAAAGCAGCTAGACCGATTTTGATGAAACTTAAACGGAAACAAACGACAAGCATCACCTTTCAAACAAAAACATAATTTTTTAAATAGGTCTACTCAGTCAAGAGTTCTGAGGTAACAAACATAAAAAAAGGAAAAATACATATGAATTGAGAACCTCCTCCTTTTTTGGAAGTCGGTTAAAAATAATGATAAATATACGCGATTTAAACCGTTTAAAGTTGTGTAATTACTATGTAAGAAAATATTCAAATATAATCATTATTGACGTTTTAGGCTTACAGTAAACGATACATCAATTAACTTACTTCTTGGTATAGTTACACTTCACGGCCACAATTATCAGCAGCACATTTGCCACCAAGGACAGTAAAATCACTGGCACGTACAGTGTTATTAACACGCTCTCCGGCTGAAAAAATATGTCCAATTCATCCCCGAAAGGAAATGTTCCATTCACACTGAAGTTCAGGCCTTGAAGGCTCAAATCCGATAAATTTGAAAACATAGTCACGTTTCAAGTCATTGTTGGCATTGATAATGCAGTTGTTAAGCAATTTTGCTTTACAGTATTGCACAACGCACTTTATGAAGCACTGACGTTATTTAGTTGTCTTATTAATTATGACAGCACATCAAAACAAAATATTCAAAAACTCTAAACACTATTTTTTAGGTGTAATTGTTGTCAAAAATCTGATCCTTAATTTAAAATTTCACACAAAGAAAATAACTGTAATTGTTTAAACATTACTCACTACACTTTTCTTCACGACATAAAACAAGTTCCGCTCAAAGTTTTCGTTCTGTTTCTCGCGCGATTCTCGAATTTTCCGGCTGTTTAGCGAAAGCTCCGAAGCCGACTGAATCAAAACAACCGTGTGAGCGAGAGGCGTCTGTCAGAACGAGATGATTATATTTTTCGCAACTCAAAGGAACGATAGAACGATTCAGGTGAAATTTAAGTGAGCTGATTTGTTTTTATTGTTTCAATTCTGTATTCAAAAAGGACATTATTAAACTGAAGTTTTTAGTGGTACAATAAAATCCACAAATACAAGTGCCTACTTATTTGATTCTAAGCTATGCATAAGCTTGTAGGCTAAAACAATGTGTGTTGTTTTGTATATTTCTCCGCCTACAGATTTGTTCGGCTCATTTAGCTTTTGTTGCTTATGCAGAGTGGGCGATAAAATAGGAAAAATCTAGCGTATATACTTTTCTATTTCAGTTAGAGGATTTTGTTTTTATGTAACAATGAGATACTTTGGAAGTACTTTGGAGGAAAAATATCATTAATCTTGAGGATGGATCTATTAGACCTGTCCGTTGATATGTATCAAATTGCCATAAGACGTATATATGAAAAGATATTTTGAGAAAAGGCCAGGTGAGCAGTACCCTAAACCGACGCTATGTATCAAGGGATTGATGAGTGTAGATGAAGCGAAAGAGATAAATGTAAGGATCGTAGCAAGTGGAAATCTGTGGTCTCTGCCTACCCGTACGGGATAAACGCGTGATTTTATGTATGTATGTTAAATTGAACTAAGGTAACTGAATGTTTCGAATCACTTTTACACCAGTAGATGGTTAATTTCGGGCAAATATAAAAAAAATAAACATAATATAGAGTTCATTTCTTTTTGGAGTTGTTTTTTAACACAGCATATTTAGTTGTTCCTGTTTTTTTGTATGCCTGATAGGTTATCCTTTAACCACTATCTCACCTGATGGTAAGTAATGATGTGGCCGAAGGTGTTAACAGGCTTAACCTAGAATGAGTGGCTCTCAAGGATTGCTGCCGGAACACACCATTAGGTGCTTGGCGACAGATTTTTAACTTGAGGGTGGTCGCTAGCAACGCGGGCATTCGCTAAAATGCCCTTCCACTATGCGGTGAAGCTCAAGCCCGCGACGAGATTCGAACCATGGATCTGCTGCGCGGCAGTCCATTGCTATCGCCACTGAGTTATCACTGCTTCAAAAAAAAAAGAATAAAATTCAAATTAATTTATTGGCCTTATAACTACATATGTTACACTAGGCAAGTCAGTATACATTTTTTTTCATATTATATAACAAAAAATAAAAAATAAAATTTAATGGTGATACAATAATCTAAAATTTCAAAATAATCATAATAGTTATAAAATAAAATTTTAAAGTCAATAATTTAATTTTAAATTCATTTAGTTAGTTATTAATTAATGAAATTCAAGAATGAAGATTCGGTTACTTCTAAATTTAAAAATTCTTTAAGCGAATACAGTGGAGTAGACTCAAAAAAATGTTTCATTTTCCTTTTAAAATCATTGGAGTGTAGAGTGTAGATTGAATAATTAAAATTAAAGATGGAGTGTAGTTCTTATATCGTCCGGAATCAAAGCGGTGATTGCTTTGATTTCGGACGCATCAAGTGCACAATTAACAAAACGCGCACAATCTTTCACATTCAATTGGATTCGCTATTTGATTAGGTGCTTGGAAAATAATTGCATCAGATTGGTCGCCTTAAGGTCATATGTTGTTGTGTTAAAACATATTTTATGTAATACAAATTGATTTTAACCTGTTAGTCTATGAATTAAGACCGTCCTGGTATGCCGCCACAGTGTCAGGTATACTGCCTCGACCATGACTGAATGACTGAGTTTAGGCGTAAAGTGGATTCTAGTGATTGTTTTTTTATGTCTGATAAATAAGGCTTTGACCAATATCTCACCTGATGGTAAGTGATGATGTGGTAGAAGGTGTTCAGGCTAACATAGCATTATTGGCTCCCAAGGGCAGCTGTCAGAATTGACCGTTATGTGCTGGGCAACAGATTGTTTACTTGAGGGTGGTAGTTAGCCAGGCGGGTAATTGCTAAATGCCCTACGACCATGCTATAACAACTGCCATCCTAAGATAACAACCGCGACGTGCCTTCCGAAGCACGGATGTGCTCAGTAGTAATATCACTTATAGTCACTCATCCACCTCATGACCGCGGCTGACGTTGCTTAGTTGCTGTTAAGGCCAGAATGGCTAAGCAAACTTTGCTACGAGCGCTTTAAAAAATTAATGAGCAAACTAACGTCTCAGAGTGACAAACGCAGTGCAGTGTCAAGCAAACGATAACAGCGACACTGCAACTGTTATAGACAGCGTGACGCTTATTATCAGATGGGTGAATATTCCGTCCTATTATATCTTAACATATTTTTTTTTATGCTAGCCTTTGACCAGTATCTCATCTGATGGTATGTGGTCGAAGATGTTGTTCAGACTAGCCTATAATTACTGGCTCTCAAGGACAGCTGCCAGAACACACCGTTAGGTGCTTGGCGACAGATTTTCTACTTGAGGGTGGTAGCTAGTCAGGCAGGCATTCGCAAAATGCTCTACCACAACGCTGTAACGACTGCTATCGTAAGACAACAACCGGGACCGACGGCTTAACGTGCCATCCGAAGCACGGAAGCGCGCAGTAGTAATGTCACTAGCGGTCATCCATCCAACTCATGACCGCGGCGGACGTTGCTTAACTTAGCTGATCGATTAAGAACGGCTAAGCAAACTTCGATAGGAGCGCTTCAATATGAAAACAGTGAAAGGTATGTGACATATTACGCAATGCAATGTTTTAAAAATTGTCCTGTTATATAACATAATATGTACAGAGAGACCTTTGTTTTACAGCAGTTGTGTATTGGCGACCCTTGTCACAGGAAATGGTAATATTCACCCAGTGATATTTCGTTTATAGTTAAGGTAAGTGTCTTCAAAGCGCTTACTTACCGGCCGTAAAAATATAGTTTTAGGTTCAATCTCGGTGAAAATTTGCATGCATTGATCTATGCTAGAAGCAAAGAGTTTGCTTGCGATTTAAAAAAAAATAATATACTTATTCTACGGAAAACTGCCGTAATTTTTAAAAATCTAAATTTTAGAATTAAAAATAAATTTACAGAACTTACTGTGCATTGGAAACATGTAACCTAAAGCCCGCACAATTAAAACAAACAAATATTTTGGGAAGCGCTGTATACATTCTGACCCTAACTCATGAAATAGCGTATTGATAACATTGAAAAGGTGACGTGTGCGGAAATGAATCGTCGTCACGTTTTCTTTTACTGATCAAAGCGCAGCTCAGCCTTCGAGGTTGATGTTTTCCTCATCGGCGAACTTACGGGCTGAGCATTTTTGTTTATTAGGTATATGTCCTCAGAATACCTTAAATTCGTTTGAATGTAGCATATATTGGTCGAGGTATTGTCAAGATCTTACGGTAGATTGATATTAATGAAGTGACAAAATTAGACCAAGAGAAGCTCTTTTATAAAATACGCCATCGGTTTTCCGATATTTCTCATTATTCGTGGCCCTTTCATACAAACATAGTATTGTCATATTCTAAATATAATTAAACCAAACTCGCAAATGAGATAAATATCAATGACATGTTGCAAATCTGCAACATGCATTGCTATGCGGACGATACCACGGGCGATGCGCTCGCGTCCCCTCGCGTCGGAGTAGAAGGAAGCAGAACGGTCTTGTGTCTGAAGTTGAGGGTTCATTGGAGCGCGTCTCACATTGGGGACAGCAGAACCTTGTCCAATTCAACCCTACAAAAACTCAGACATGCGTTTTCACCGCGAAAAAGACACCGTTCATCATCGTTCCGCAGTTTCAGTGTGTTTCCCTAGAGATCGCAGAGAGTATTGGAGTTCTTGGCGTCGACATTTCCAAAGATGTCCAGTTCCGCTGTCACATCGCGAGTAAGGCTGGATTGGCATCCAAGAAACTTGGTGTGCTTAATAAGGTAAAGCGGTACTTCACGTCGAGACAGCGACTTTTGCTTTATAAAGCGCAAGTTCGCCCTCACATGGAGTACTGCTCTCACCTCTGGAATGGTGCACCAAAGTACCAACTCCAGTCTCTCGATGCTATTCAGCGTCGAGCGGTCCGAATTGTCGACGACCCCGAGCTCTCTGACCACCTTGAGCCACTGAGCCTCCGTAGAGACATCGGTTCGCTCTGTTTATTCTACAGGCTCTATAACTATATATTTCATAAGGTAACGTAATTACAAACAGTGGCACTAAATTTCGATGCTAGAAGAGACATAGATTGAAATTTTGATTAATTGAAGATTGTTATGCAAAGGAGGTACGGAATCTTATATTCCGTAACTAAGTTATCGAAGCGCAACAATGAGCAAAGCGAGTAAGCATGCTTCTAGTTTCCATGAGTTAGTTGATTATTTTCACCCGATTATAAAACTCCATTTAATTCTTAAGGTGAGGATAGGTTTCAGTTATTAATCGACAAACCGATAAATTTACCTGTCTTTTTAATATCTCTCTTATTAAAACGGAGTAAATAGAAAATCTGCGACTGCTTTTGCTTCTTATATTACAGTTTTCGACGACCAATATCATATATTTTAGTAAATAATACGGGATATCTCACGTGAAAGTTATCCCGGATTATTTACTAAAACGAGTGAAAACCACGTTAGTTTTTTTAATAAAATACCATACGTCATCATCGTTTAAAATCATTTTTCAATCCTGAACAATAGCTTAGTCTTCTCCGCGGGCAAGCCTAAAGTTACGGATTTTTCAAACAAAAGTTGGAGTCTGGGGCATTGTTCTCATAGACTGCCTTTGAGTCGAACAAAACTATGTCCAAGTATTATCGTGGTGCTAAATTATAATGTTATAATTACTCGAAAATGTGCTTACAGTCCTTCAACCTTAAGGATCAGTGATAAATTAAAACCTTAACAACTACTACCAGTACCCAGTAGCCAACCTACTCCTTGAAGACCTCTAACCCAAACATATTAACACAGTAAACTATTCATTTCATTATCTGTTAAATTATCGCTAATTTTACGTATATTATTATGGTTAAATTGCGAACTTTAACAATATTGAATAATACAATACAAAATCAACAAATAATAGAGACTTATCAAAACAATATCATATTTCATAACCGACAAATTTTCTATTTGAGGGTGGTGGCTGGCCAGGCGGGTATTCGAAAATGCCCTACCACCATGCAATAACGACTGCCAACCTAAGACAGCAACCGGGATCGACGGACTAACGTGCCCTGCGAAGCACGGAAGCGCTCAGTAGTAATACCACTAGTGGTCACATATCCAACTCATGAGCGCAGCCGACGTTACTTAGCTAATCGGTTAGCAAGCTAAGAACGGCTAAGCAAACTGCGCTACGAATGCTTCATAAAATTACCAGGTTGCAAACATAGCGCGGTAATTTGTTGAACTTATTACCTTCAGGTTTTTGCGAAACAATTTAGCTTTTCCTCTGAGACGTTAGGCCTATTAGCTTCAATTACTACCCTTGTTTATATTACAACATAAGCTCAGGAAATTCGCTATGTTTCTTTATTGCTTAGAGTAGGATGTGATACACAGCCTTGGTAATTGATACCAACAGGCATTTGGTCCCAGAAGAATAGCCGAGTTGTAATTGTTCCGTATCAGGCTTTATTTACACTAACGTAGAGTTGAGGAGCAACAAAGCGTCCAGAATTAATTATATTTAGCCCCAATTTCTGGAAGGTTTGTCATTGTCTTGACATGTTAACAGAATGAATACTGAACTTTCATTGGTCGTTTGACCCGTCATTAGTTACCGTCGACTAATGGGCGATAAATATTTATGTTAACTCATCAATACGTTTGAAGCTAAACAAGGAGTTCCCGTGGCGCACCCTGGACACTCAACTCATTCTCTAAACAAAAGCCACGTTCTAACTACCTTTTACACAGACAATACACAAATATTATTATTGTACACGCGTAATTGTGTGCGTGAAGTCTAAGGTTGTCACCGTATGAATAATTATTGTACTTACATACCTAACAATCTTTTGGTACTTGTATTAGTCGTATTATATATCGTAAATTATGCAAATACCTGTAAAAACATTTACAAGCACAACAAACAAACTCGATGTACGACGTAGTAATAACAAACAACCGAGAAGGTAGGTAACATTACTTCACATTTCACTCCATTACCTATAAATCAATAGATACCCACTCTAGACAAAATGTTTCATACCAAGTTCACATTTTAAACAAGTAATTATAATAATTACAATCACATTATGTAATAATTTACGTTTTTCTATTATAATAAACAATCATGAAGTGTGCCGCGTGGCAACCGTAGCAAAAGTCGGTATGTGTATTGCTTTTCTCTATGGTAGGTATCCTCCAACAAACGACATGACTTTGTATGAGCGGCATTCGAGAAAAGAAACGCCTAAGTGACGACTTGCAGGGACCTAGATCTAATACATTGACTACGTTCATCTGCAGAGTGTAGCGAGTACTATATTATAACATAAACTAGTTCTTTTTTACTAAAATTATATATAAAGTTTGTATAATCGAGTGTTTGTTTTTTTTATATGCGTTTGAGAGATGTGATATGGATTGAATTAGACAAGATATAATTATATATTTTAATTTACTAACAGAAAATTAACAAAAAACGTGAGGTAAAAAAACAAGTGCAGACATTATCGTTAGGCGAGTTTTAAGGGAGTAATCTAAGAACCGCTTGCGAAATTAAAATGTTTTTGCGTTTTTCGCTAATTACAACTCGATCATTGATCGTTGATCCATGAAAACTGATTCGCAGACTTAATTAGGTTGTATCTACAAATTAAAACAAAAATTAGTATCCAAATATATTTGGATACGCTGACTTAGTCGCGGATACATTGAAAATCAATTTTAATCAATGTTTGACCAAATCAAGTAAAAGAATTACTGAAATTTATAAATAAAATCTATTTAAGTCCGCGAATTAACTATCATGAGTCTACAATGAATGGATTAATGTCAGTGGATAAAAATACTTAAAACTGACTTTACGAATTTAAGAAAAAAGAATCATCATAATCGGTAAACGTAGGTGGTACATAAAAACATAACATTAGATCATAGAAATTGTAGAACCTCCTTCTTTTTGAAGTAGGATAAAACTTGTAAAGTACTCGCTATGGTTTGAATAGTAAAGAAAAGACTATTTCCATTTACTTTACGCGATACGCTTTTACAAAGACACTTGTTTCGCTATATTTTTTATAAGCGAACATCTTCTAAAATAATCATTATTGGAAAAACGGTTTGAATAAAATACAAAGAGTTGCGCGTCCTGTGCTCAAGTGAGCTCAGCGACAGCTCAGGATGGGTGGCGGGGTGAGGAAAGCTCGATTTATCAATCGAGGGGAGACAGGAGTGACCATTCTATACGTATTATTATTATATGTTCTATGCACCTGGGAAGCCGGGATTAAATATAACCCCCTCTCCCCCTCTCCACCTCTTGAGATCACAGTTATCTCTTACTGTGATCTCAAGAGGTCTACAAGCGTAGGAATTAAGGACCCCCCCCCCCCTTCATGGGGGACTTTATCAGTATCTGATGAAGCAAAGTAATATTTGGTCCTTAATGGAAGTTATTTCAAATTTAGTGGGAAGCAAAGACTTCTATAGTAAAGTTCCAAGTTCAGAGAGAGATTAAAAGCAGAATCATAAGAGAAGCGATGATTTTACCATACGTAATCCGAGAGTAAAACATTTGGTTTCGAGTGACACAATTTGAGAAAAAGTATATTTAATATTTCGTAAGTATAAACAATATTTATAATTAATAATAAGAGTTAATTATCATTCAGTTATATATTTCATCTAAATAACCTTATCTATCAGAGTACAAACTTATACCAATCAGAACCGAGAAGCTTCAAGCTCGCATAGAAACTGAATTTGAATTTTGATCCTACTGCCTACCAAACAAACCGGTGTAATGAAAAGCATATGAGCCGGTCTAGTGTCGTTGTTTTTTGATTGTAAATATCTCAACGTTTTACCTGAGCTCTAAATGTATCTATCTGAATCAATGTGAATAGAACTTAAAGGTAAATCACGCGAGCACACATTTAATGGTATTAAAGAGACGAGAGAAACTTGGGTTGTTATAAATTCCTTCCTTAAAGAAATAAATACGTAGTGTACAGCTCAACAATTAGGTTTATTCAGTTGCACTCTTTTGAAGTGAGTATTTTTGATAAGATTTAGTTTAAGCAGACTTAAATATACAGTCAGACGGGACATTATAAGCTTACTATGCAGTAGCGTATAGTGCTGTATCAGCCAGAGTAGCATGTAGATTGCAGTCTAATATAGCAGTTTTTTAGAAGACGCTACTGCCCTCCTACTGCTACAGTCCACTTAGTCGCCCACAGGATGATATGGGGTCTTATTATAAAAAACTAACGTGTATTTCACTCATTTTAGTAAATAATACGGTATAACTCACGTGCATCAGTCAGATAGCTCCAACTATAGTTTCAACCACATTCGGTGGTCTTTTTCAAGGAGAGCTCGGGGTCGGGACTGCCGCATTGACGTCTTGCTTAGCAACGAATGTGGTTGCATCTATAGTCGGAGCTATCTGACTGATTCACGTGAGTTATCTCGTATTATTTACAAAACTATATTGGTTGCTATTCCAGTCTGGTACCCCACGGGGAGCACCGAATAGTAGTGATGTTTAATAAGGAAACAATTTTTGTTTTCCTTATGTACTATTGTGCATCACAAAGTCATAACAGTTTTATTCATTATTCATTTATTACGTGGTGGTAGGGAATGCAAAATGGTACGACACTTGTGTAGCAAATTTATCAACAAAAATCTTAAGGGCGCACCGAGCTTTTTGGGCGCGCCACGTATGTGTGCGTAAGTACGGCCGAAGAATTACTAAAGCGGATAGGGACAAAGAATCGCGGCTCTGACTAAAATAGGCGGAACATGCGTGAATTTGAGTATTTCCTTCGTATAGTAAAAACCATAGATATAAAATATTGCTTTCTCTTTTCTGTGGTAAAAACAAATACCTATTTGAAAAATGTAATGTGTATACGTTATAGAAAACATGTTGTTTTTTTTATTATTCAAATACGGATGACTCTCCGTTAAGTATTTACGCCATACTAAAGGTTTATATCGTTTTTTCGATGTAACTTTGTTTTTTTTTTCTATAGAGACAATTTTAAGTAATTGTGTTTCCAAAGTGTATGATATATAGAATGAATTCTTAAATATAATATTAATAACATAACTCAAAATTAAGAAATAAAGATACAGCAAGGGATCAAACGAACCACAATTACGTATCGCTGCCTCGGTGCAGGCTTAAGTGGGGGCAGTCAAAAATAATTCCCACGCTAGCTCCGCCCATGCGGCGCAACGATCCCCGCTGCACCGAACGAGGCGATGTGCAGCAGCGGCGCACGCGTCTCGCTTATAAACATATTTGTATACTTGATATTAGATTCGCGAACACAGATACCATTGAGACGATTTCAACTTTTTTTATAATCTTATTCACGTGACGAATTTCGATATATAAAGTAGTCGCTAAGCGACCAAAAGTCTCAAAAAAAAAAATTTAGAATAAAAAAAAAAAAAAAAAAAAAAAAAGATATATAAAGTAACTTTGTATATACTGCAATTGATGTCACGTTTTTATTTTTATCAACATTACTAATATTTCTTAGTAAGAAATTGATTATTTGATTTACTTTTCAAAATTATTCTTACGGTCGACAGACTTATTACTTATTACCATATGTTCATGTCTGCTCGACTTTATTGGTATATATTATTGGTATATCATATTATACATATTTAACTGACTTCCCAATAGAAAGAGGGTTCTTAAATTGACTTGTCTATTATTTATTTTATGTTTGACCACACATAACTTTTTTACTGAACCTTACAATATAGAAGATTATTTGTTTGCTAGTACAGTTTAACTCTTTATTGGTTTCATTTTAATTTCATCAACTTACTAAAAGTAATTTGCCAAAATGCCTTGACGATCGCAATGCTTCTAGCAACTAATGTAAGTGGCAACTATGAATATAGATGAAAGTTATTGTTCAATATTGATAAAAACACAAATTTGAGATCATATTGAACCGATATCAACCAGTTATTTCAGACTGTTTAATTTAAAAAATTGTTTTCATGTCTTTTTTTTTAAAGTTTCTTTGCTATGTTGTTGCGTCGCAGTCTCCGTGTTTATAAAAAAAAACATACTGCACTAAACCAACATAAGTGAGACAAGGGTCGGAATATGTTGGTGGTACATAACAGCCCAAACGGCACGATATATATTGATAAATGGGGTGTTTTTAAATTCTCCGTAGTAACGAAAGTAATGTTACTTGGCATCCGCGTGGACGATAATTTATGAATGAATCAACATTGTTCTCAGTATCTTGGAATGTGATTAATCAGATTACATGTTACACATCATTAGAATAAAGTAAAATACCATCAAATTGAATGAGCAAAATATTATATTATATTCGGTGAATATGGGTACAATTGACCTGAAATAAATGGATTTGATTTGATTTCATTAAATGTTAGTTGTGGGCAATATATTTTACCACGACTCGTCATACAAATATGAATTATAGTTTTTCATAACTGTGCTACTGTACACGTTCCCATAATAATATAATGCAGGTTGTTTTTTTTATTGCTATCATATAATTTTTGACTATTAATTACTTATGTTGAAAATATGTTCGTAATTCGTATACATCCTATTTCGTTTAATTTTTCAGTTACAGTGGTTAACAGAAAGGTGTTATTTTACTACCACTCTGCTTTCATATACCAACTATGGTAAAAATTAGACCAACCAGATATATATCTAGCCACTTCTAAACAGCAGGATAAGATTTTTTTTTACCAAACTTGCAGAAGAGTCTACATACGCAATTGTAAGGGCCTTAAACTTTGGGATATTTTATGAAAAAAACACACAGCTGCAGAAACATTGTAGGGAACATGTTATACAGGCTTTTTTAATGAAACATGGCAGAAAAGTGAGAGGTACTGGAACAGGTGACTAAATTAGACTTTAAAATAAAAATAGTGGATTCTTAGATTGTTAGTAAGTGGTATAGTCTACAGAGGTTATCGACAAATTAAGTTAAGATGTATATAAATTAACAAAAAATCATTTATAAAATAAAAAATATATTGTTTTCAATTTATACAGTTTTAATGATATGCAAAAGTGTGCGTGAGAAATAACGAGTATCGGAAACGGAAAGTCAAGTTTTTTTTCAAGTTTGCAGTCCCCGTGACCACGATCACTGCAAAGTGTTTGAAACGTCAGGACAAAAATAATGATAAATATACGAGATTTAAACCGTTTAATGTTGTTTAATTACTATGTGTAACAATCGCGAAAACCTAAGACAACATTAAGTTAAGAGCCCTTATTCCAGCAAAGCCATTTTACAGCCCTTTTCTCAAGGCTGGTGCGGCTAAAGTATAAAAGTTTTTGTTTTTTAAATGATGCAGGAAGAAAGTTTATTGTTTTTGTAATTGAGTGCATTAGCCAAAACAATCTCTCGGTATGATATCGCTACCCTTCTATATTTCTAAATATGATTACAAGCACTATCGCGTGCTAAGCGAAATCATATCAAACAAATTATTGGAGTACAAAATTATATGCCCAAGGCGGGAATCGAACCCGCGTCCTCCGATATCGCGTTCGATTTCCGCCTTGGACATAAAATTTTGTACTCCAATAATTTGTTTGATATGATTTCGCTTAGCACGCGATAGTGCTTGTAATCATATTTAGAAATATAGAAGGGTAGCAACATCATACCGAGAGTTAAGTGTTTGAAAAAACACTTCTTTCGATCAGATGAAGTCTTGTAGTCTGGTTGATGGCCGCGCACCGTCCCCTA
The DNA here is from genome assembly GCA_963854805.1 of Plagodis dolabraria. Taxonomy (NCBI): domain Eukaryota; kingdom Metazoa; phylum Arthropoda; class Insecta; order Lepidoptera; family Geometridae; genus Plagodis; species Plagodis dolabraria. Next base: position 3,112,911 of record OY978443.1, on the reverse strand, counting down.
TGATGGTTAAAGTAATACAATTGGAGCACAAAGTTTCGGCAGAAATGCCAATGTCCAGGTGGCTGAGATGGTGTTAAGCATCCGACGCGATATCGGAGGACGCGGGTTCGATTCCCGCCTTGGGCATAAAATTTTGTACTCCAATAATTTGTTTGATATGTATCTATCTATCTAAAGCCGTTCCGCCAACAGGGCAGTTATACAAATATAATGAACCAAGGTATGCATGCACAAAGCAGGTATACAAACTACAAAACTAAGTTATTTGCCTATATGTATACAATTATGGTTAGAAGGACATAATCAAATATAGATACCTACATAGTAGTCCATTTAAATGTTACAATTTAAGGACCGAATATTGCAATTCCTAGAGGGCGCAATTTTACTTTTGAGACAAATCTAAGTTTGTGGGGTCGCCACCCTTGTGCCCCGGCCACCATCTTGATAAAAGGGGTGAAAACACTTATTTCGCGATATCTCGGAAACGATGTGTCCTACAAAAAATTCCACTGCACATTATTTGTAGCAAATTATTTTTCCTACAAATATGTTATTATAACTTTTTGCCCTAAATTAAAAATTTAAGAAGTTATAAGCAAAAAAGTGGGAAAATTTTCATATTTTTTTCTTGCTCTATAACTTTTTTTTCTTATTTTACAAAATAATACCTCAGACCAACATTTTTGATTATCTTTTGACGATTTTTTTATTTTATTTTAATTCATTTAACACACTGTTACAGCGCTCCAAAGTTGACCAGGTTCGTCAATGCTCATGAGAATCCGGTCAAAAAGAAATGTTTAACTTATTATATTTTTTATTGTAAATATATTCTTAAAAAAAATTGTTGAATTCGTACAACTTTACTTCTTCATTCCTGTTTTCCTTACCATAGAACTTACTAAATTTAACTTACGGAAGGATAAGCAGGTAGAAAAGGTCTGAGTAACCGTTTGGGTTCAAAGGAACATCTGCCTGCTACGACTATTATTATTATACGTAGGCTTAGCTGTTTCTTCTATCTCATTTTATTCTCTTAGTTGTGCTACATTTTTTGCAACGTGTAAACGTATTGAAAATTGTGGATATTATTTTCAGTTTTATCAATTAACCTGCGAGTTTCATAAAAAAATCCTGAGCAGATCATCTACGACATTGTTCTAGGGTATTTTTTTTGTAAAATGTATAAAAAAGTTATAGAGCAAAAAAATTTATTATTGCTTATAACTTCTTTAATATTTAATTTAGGGCAAAAAGTTATATAAATATGTTTGTGGGCAACACAATTTGCTACAAATTATGTTCTTACAATTTTTTTATAAAACGCACAGTTTCTGAGATATTGCAAAATACGTGTTTTTGTGCCGCATTGCCACGTTGTATGGCAATGCTTATCCTTTGTCCAAAGTATATGCCAGCATTTTGGTCACAAGTAGCGTCGACCAGACGTTTTGAGACGTCTTTGAATAATAGTTTGGCGCTCGGTCCCCACGGTCCCAGCGTTTCGACCCTAAAAGGCACAAACATGTAACAACTACTGAGATTACTATATTTGCGCCTTTCGAGGCCTTCTGCTAGTTCAGCCGCCGCACCGGCCACTTTTTGGGTAGCAGGAATATGAGAAGGTGCTAAGGTATCGACACAGGTAGCGTCCCATACCAGAGGCCTTCCCATCCTCCACGGAACCAAAGTCATGTCGTCCGGCCTTTTACCATCGCCACGTACAAGGCCTAAGCATTTAGTTATATTACAAATGTGCATTTAGCCTTCAGTTTGATAATATCAATCAAATTTTTTATTGATATATATACCTGCAAAATACATTTTACAGACAATCCGTTACCTGAAGCCTTCAGAAAAGCAACTGTACATTTCTGTTTGTCCGACAATCAATTTCGCACAATTTGTTAGAATGTGTAGATAGAATTTGTTAAAAGGTAAGGATAAATGTCGGGAGAGCAGTCGAATGACACCTGTCAAAAATCCAAAATGGCGATTTCAAGACGGCCACCATACAAACTGCTCCGCCCCTGCTGAAGCTCGGCCTTCAGAAAGGGGGTGTAGTGAATATGAATAAATGAATTTAAATACATAAATTCAGATAATTTCACGTCAGATTTTTTGCACGTCAAGAGTAAAACATCGCTCTTTACCATCTATCTAATACCCTAACTAATAACCGAAAAGGGGGCAAAGGCGAGTATAATACATATCAACGATGGCATACGCAAAGGCATATTGCTTCAGATAGGAGGCCGGCCATAAAATTTAAGTCTTACTCCGCACAACAATGTCAATGCGTTGTCTTTTGTGAAGGTACTCAGAAAAAATATATTGTTTATACCGACCCTACAGAGGTGTGACAAGTGCAGGGCGATAATAATGTAAAGTTTTTTTTTTCAGTGTAAAAAGCATGATGCTCGGTGGCTTTGGCTATGGACTGCCGCGCAGCAGGTCCATGGTTCGAATCCCGCCGCTGGCTTGAGCTTCACCGCATGGTGGAAGGGCATTTTAGCGAATGCCCGCCTGGCTAGCGACCACCCTCAAGTGGAAAATCTGTCGCCAAGCACCTAACGGTGTGTTCCGGCAGCTGTCCTTGAGAGCCAGTAATTCTAGGTTAAGCCTGTTAACACCTTCGACCATATCATCACTTACCATCAGGTGAGATTGTGGTTAAAGGCTTACCTATCAGCAATAAAAAAAAAATGTATATACACATTTATACGTTTTTGTTATTTAAGTTTACCTGCTGCTCTGCTATGGATAGGTCAAAATATTTTTTTGCCTAATATAGGTATTATAATATTTAAATAATATATTTAATATTATTTCGTAAACGAAATAATATTTAATATATTTCGTTTACGAAATTTCCTGTGAATAAAATGTGCAAATTTAATAATACTTTATTCAAAGATTACTCACTTATTTTCATATAGTGGAAGAACACAGTCTAAATTTATTATATGAGATGGCGACTCCGACAGTTCTCCCTGTTCCGAGTGATCTCGGACTTTGACTGATTTATTATTTTTTTTCCTGAGAAAGAAGGTGCATTTTATGAGCACAGTCTATTTTATTATATATATGTACAGAATCTATTTATTCCACTCTATTATATTTGTATAAATCGTTACTTATATGTACATGTCTAAGTGATAAAATGTATATTTAAAAGTACCTATGCAGGTGACTTTGTAGATAATCTCTTGAATATATACCTACTTGCCTGATTCTGAATATTCTTTCATTTATATAAATCTACATTTAGTCTTGAGGGACATGAACAATGTTCGATGTTTTATTGCGATATACCCACCAAACCAAATGCTTTGATTTGCTACGCTTGTGTTATTATTATTTAGCAACACTCAACTCCATTTACGGTTGAACGTCAGCTGTACTTTAGAGCCAGATAATTTTAGTTATCACCTGTTTGGTACCTTCTACCACATCACTTACCATCAGGTGAGACCATAACTATACATTACCAGATATTATTATAGTATCCAACTAATCGTACTTAGATTAGTACGACATTTAGTTATTTTATAGCTCCATTACAGTACTATAGGAACCTAGTAACCTAGTAGGTATAGAATCTCTTAGTTCGATAGAGATAATATGTTTCATGAATAGAATAAACACCGAAATACAAACGAATATTAAATTTGCATAGGTAAAAATAAACTGAAATATTATACGCTCTCTCATAATTCTTGCAAAGTATTTGTATCGACTCTTCTGCTTCGTTTTTTATTTTTTAGTTATCTTTATTTCCCATATTGATTGATATACCTACCAAGATACGTATTTATACTGCACAGCACAGGTGATAGCGCGCGAGCGATAGGTCCACGTCCAACGGTGCACAGCGCGGCACTGAAGGACAGCTCTTACGCATTGATTTTATTTCGTAATCCTAAGCTAATAAGGTTGAATATCGAATCTTCCGATTGACCGTAATCCTGCACAGAACTAAAGGTCGTAAGTCTAAAACACTATTTAATTTATTATGACAATACTAATTACTCTAGGTAAATTTTACTTATACAGCGGATAATAAACTACATTTCCTTTCTATGTGTGTTTATTATTAATATGTAACTGATGTAGTTTCCAAGAAAACTCCAATAATTTAAAGAAAAGGCTTCATTTTGAAAAATTAAAACTATCGAGTAAATTTCTTTCAAATGTGTTTCTGACTGTACAACTGATAGAAAAAGGTTTGAAATATCAAATATTTAAGTTTTCGTGTTGATTGCATATTTCAGTTGCTTAAAAAAACTAGTCGAATGAGAGTATTTTTTCCGCAGCCTCGTCTTAAGTAACATTTCAACAGCTGTCCTTGAGAGCTATTATAGTTCCTATTTTTGAAGCGCTCGTAGCGAAGTTTGCTTAACCATTCTGAATCGATCAGCAAAGTTAAGCAACGTCCGCTGCGGTCATGACTTGGATGGGTGACCGCTGGTGACACTACGACTGAGCGCTTCCGTGCTTCGGAGGGCACGTTAAGCCGTCGGTCCCGGTTGTTATCTTAGGATGGCAGTCTATACAGCATGGTGGTAGGGCACTTTGCGAGTGCCCGCCTGGCTAGCTACCACCCTCAAGTGAAAATCTGTCGCCAAGCACCTAACGGTGTGTTCCGGCAGCTGTCCTTGAGAGCCAGTAATTCTAGGTTAGCCTGAACAACATCTTCGACCACATCATCACTTACCATCTGGTGAGATGGTGGTCAAAGGCTAACCTATAAGGCATAAAAAAAAAAAAAAACTTTAGTCGCTTTTCTTCTTCAACAACGTAGTTGCTTACATAGACGCGAAATTAGGATGAGTCAACATTAACAGCCAACGGTCAATTTCTATGGCTTCCCGTACTTTACGCGGTATCAGGTACCTTTCCTTCCGTTCCGCCATCGCGGATTTAACTGTGTCTAAGTCGTCGTAGTGAAGTCGCGAAACCTTCTCGAGGTAAAAAATCCGTAAGTTAAATTAGCTTAAAATAGTTTTTTAGTAAATGTCAAACTTACGCTAGTTTGCATGGCATGGCAAATACCAACGATACTTTGATTAAGCGATCCAGAAGAAGAGTGACTGTGGGGCGCTTCTTCGCAGATGGCACTATCTTTTCCTCTAGTGAAAAATTTGTCACTATGGACCCCAATGATGCATTCCGGTGGTTTTTCCTTGAGATTCAACATTTTATAAGTTTGTGATCCTCTGGGGAGACATTTAAGCTGTAAAAATAGGTAACGAAAGAAAAATTACTATAGTTACTCGTAATATAAGAAAAATGAACAATGCAAACAACAACGCTATTTGTATGATAAATGTTCTTTGCGTCTTGTATTACTGCCCTTGCATAACATCCAAGACAGACGTAGTAAATATTGTATAGTCTGTGACTGTACCACATAACAAAGTTCTCAATGATTATAAACATTGTCCAAAATAGAAAAAAACTTTTGCACGTCTGCTTCCAGACTGAATACCAATGCGGCACATTTGTATTACAAGTCAAAATGTAATATGAAATGTTTGTATTCTGCCAAATAAATTATTTTAATTTGAATTTAGAATGCGGGAGAGGAAAAACGTTAAATAACACACTATTTATGTTTCATGAAGAACAAAGCTTAACAACTATAAGAACTTATTTATTCGACTACTTTTAGTGTTACCTCTTTTAGTGTTTCTTTTTATTACTGTTGTTGATTCTCTCACCGAGAGTCCCGTGCAATGACATGATATATATTTCAACACCCTTGCTCGTAAAGTGAGCTTTATTATATCGTTCTTAGGGCCATAAACCGAGCTATAACACCCTCGTGCATAATAATATTATACACTAGTGCATAATAGAATTATCCCTACAAATCATATTATAAAAACTTACGCTCATATTTATATCTAATATATGAAGAACACGGGTGTTTGAGCGTGAACTTACTATGAGTCGAGTCGCTATCGACAATGTTTCGGCTTCTACCGGAAGCCTTCCTCAGGATTTTGAGTGTGGTACGTCCGCCGCGGTCGCGTCAGACTCATAGTAAGTTCACGCTCAAACACCCGTGTTCTTCATATATCTCTACAAAGTTAAGTTAGTACCTAACTGCAAATTATATGCGACAAAACAGAGCATTTTCAATTTAACCGGGTAATACGGATTTGTAAGAACAAAGAGATTTAAGGCTAAGTATATGTAATCAAACAAAATACATTAGCTGCGCGCAAAAAAAAAAATACTTGCGCGCTATTTTTCATAATTTTTGTAATATGTTGTTTGTATCGCATTTGTGCAACATATATATTTTTTCCTCGTAAGGGTGTTGAAAAAAAAGGGTATGAAACTCGTGAGCAACTTGCTCATTATACACTCGGCTGATTTACGCCTTCGCCTACGACTCGTGCTGCAACCCATTGCCTCGTGTATAATGAGCAATTTGGCTCAGTTTTATCATAATATACTATTAAATGCTATTATAAAAAACTTGAGATCTGCTTTAAAAATTCGTTGTTATCGAATGCTATGTCTAAACGGCAAACTTTGACGATTATTTTTCCAAAAAAATTAACTTTTAATTGCTCTAGAGTACGAGTAAAGTTGCCATCATGTCGCTTAGTAATTATTGACTTTCAAGGGTCGATATTTTACTTTCAGTTACTGCAACTAACTCCCTTTATTTGAAAATCTGTTAGAAAGGGTTTAGTCTAGTACGAACCTTTCATTAGAAGCATTAACAATCAGATGGTCAAATAGAATGAATACTTCATATTGTAGTTGAATATAAGATAAGAAAAGGTACTCCTATTCAGACTGAAATAAAGGGTAATATTCTTCGAATAGATATACCCTTCTATTGTGCTATGAGGACATTTTTACTTATCAAACACATATTATCTAACAAAACGACCTAATTTCTAACAAGAAATGTATTTTATTCACAATGTCCCATAGTTTTGTGTATACATACCGAGTCTCCATAGATCCCTTGAAAATTTTGAGTAAAATAGATTGCAATTTTAGGGTAATTCTAGCGCGGCATCCAAAGTGTAAGATGAGTTACATAGATTTTTGAAATTTGAATATTTGGTATAAAATATTAATTCGAAACCAAATATTAAACAGAATTTAAGCAAATCATATTGGTGAAGGTTTTTTACCATAAACGCATCAAGATGAAATTTTAATCCCATTTATTGGTTAAACACTTTCTTTGGTTCTTTGATAATTTGTATTTTCTACAGGAGTCATTCATGGAGAGAAGTAATAAGTATGAATTATTATTCATCTGTCTCACCTATGATCAAGGAGATAAAACACAAATGTGACTCACTTCCATATCTTTAACTATAATATGACCAAAGCCATCTAGTAGAAAATATTTACTTATTGAAAGGTGGAAAGTGTTGCCTAGACGATTCCGTTTTTATTTTATACTTGAATAATTCCTGGTTATATAAATTGCGAAACATAGCTGGTAGAGTGTTCCATAATTCAGAAGTACGTATTGACTGTAGAAAGAGCGCCTTGTGCAGATATTATTTACCATTTGTGCGTCTTGTTCCTGTAAAAGAAAATAGATAAGGTAATGGGCTGGAGCAGAAGAATTGCTTCCAGAATGAAGTCGATCAATAGCAACTTTGGACTTTGCAGTTTAGCCTTCAATAACGCAAATGGGCTTTTTTGCTAGATTTTCAATAGCGGAGTCCAAGGTATTGAAATAATACTTGGCCACGCTGTACCAAAAATTTATGCAATTTTAAATTCAAGAATATAAAGAAACTAGGATAAAGCGTTCATTATATGATCTTGTAATACAAAATACTGTATCACTTGACCACCACAATATTTTCATTCACCTATAATACATAAAACTTATTTTTTATCCTGAATAGGTTGGCCTGTTACCATAAGCTAGTGGCAGAAAGTAAACCCTAACACCAAGCAGAGAAGCAGAACCAAGAAACAGTATTCGAATCATAAAACCTGAATGCACAGTTAGATATAGTAATACGCCTCTATACTCCTACACACTATATTATACTACATAGATACTATTATATATAATAATATATAGCTTGAAAATACATCATTGTTTTGCCACGCGCAAGATTCTATTTTTGAATTTCTTACTGCGCCTGTTTTTCCATTTTATTACTTTTCGTTCCACTTTAAAACTCTAGCTGTAAAAATATTATTGCCCACCTTTCAGTGATATACTCGTATTTCATTCCATTTTTTCTTAGAAATGTATTTGATTCTTTATAACACTTTTATATTCATAGAATTGTAGATGAATAGGCATCATCTAGGCAAGCATGCTACATCTTCGGCCGCATCATCACTTTTCACCAGGTGAGATAGCGGCCAAATGCTTGCCTATCATGCATAAAAAAAAAAAAACAACTAATTGACAATTACGACTGCTCTGTCAAGATCGTAACGACTGAGAAGAAAATAAATCAATATTGGCTGTGTCATATATATTTTGTTGGAGTAATAAATTATTGGATGTACGCGTAATAGTCTAACATATCTCTTGGCATGAATACAGTCAACAATAGATTGGCAAAACTTCAAAGCAATTACTCACATCTGCTGTGTTTTGGCAATTAAATAGTAGGTATTGCAACTATATTCGATACAGTTGCTAAGGTAAGATCAGGTTTTGAAGCAGTGATGGCTCTGTGGCATTGGCTATGGACTGCCCCGCAGCAGGTCCATGGTTCGAATCCCGCCGCGGGCTTGAGCTTCACCGCATGGTGGAAGGGCATTTTGTGAATGCCCGCCTGGCTAGCACCCACCTTCAAGTAGAAAATCTGTCGCCAAGCACCTAACGGTGTGTTCCGGCAGTTGTCTTTGAGAGCCAGTGAAGTTACAGGAACATGAGACTTAACAACTACGCCTCAATGTGACGTGCGCAGTGCAATTCGTGACTTAGCGGTGACGAAATGTATCTGTCATAGGCAGAGGTTAGTCCGCTTAACATCAGGTGGGCCCCGAGTTTGTTCCGTCACAATAACATAAAAAAAGGTAACAAAAAAAGGAGGAATCAATAAATAAACTAACACTGTTTCCTCTGTTTAATGAACTGTAGTTTGAAAATAAACTCAAGTAGGCAGCAGTCCTGGACTGACTTGTTTCTTCTCAAAAGCATACGAATAACTTTTATGACAATTTTATATTATTCATTTATAAGGGACGAGGTTCTCAATTCGTCCGTTTTCTATGTTTTTTACCTCAGAAATTTTGACTGGGTGAACCAATTTTATATATTTTTAGCTATTAAAATCAGCCAAGCCGTGAGGTACACTGCAATAATTAACTAAAAATATTTTCTTATCTTGTTGATATAGGCGTTGACAGTGATTTACAATCGATTCCTTAAGTAGCAAGGGTCATTAAAATGAGTGAAAAAATATTTTTTACCTAAAAATGGAACCAACTTCAACACTACAAATAATTTGTCGAAGACGGTACCATGCGCACAACTTTCTGATAATAGGTACTTTTGAATTATCATGGTACCGACTTCAACTAATCATTTTACACTTTTGAGCGTTGAAGTCGGTTCCATTTTCAGTATTTTTGTTGTACATATTATCATTTATAATACAATCTGTAATTCTCTTTGGAGAGTGGGAGTACAGACAACCTATCCGTAAACATTTATACAATAGGCGTCTGTACTCCCACGCTTTATGTGCTCTATCATATTCTGAATTAGTAGAATAATGCCTTGTCCTTTACAAACGCATGAGAGAAGCTGATACCCACACGCCTGTTTTGTATAAAACACATTATATTTAGATAAAACCAGCCAAGTTCAAGTTCCGCTTTAATAAACAATTTACTTGTTGTATGTATTTTGGGAAAGGATTACAACTTTTCATTCCATATGAATGTTTAGCTTGAGACCGACTTTCACTTGGCTGATTACTGTTGCATGCGTTTGTTCCATTTAAATACTTTCGTAGTATTTTTATTGTTTGAAAAACAATGTTTTTTTTTGTTATTTTATGCGTTTTGACGGAATAAGTACGAGGACTACCTGATAATAAAAGTATCTTGTGCCTGTAATGTATTATTTCATATCTTTCGTCACTTTGCTCGATGGAAATCTTCAAAACTCTATTCAAATGGAGCACGGCGCGGTCCAGTGTTACCGCAGCGGGCGCTCTTGGCAAGGTTTATTTTTTAATTCATGTGAAATATTAAGATGCAGGTACTGCATAGAAAATGAGCAATTGTTAGGTAGTTTGTGGAACTGTTGTATTGATTTAATTGTTAATAACACTTTCGAATTTGTTTTGAGTTTTTTTTTGCTCATGTGCTCTAGTGATATCTGTGTCTATTCTTAATTATTGTTCGTTTATTTCATATTCTAATAATGCAAGTATTTTCGATTTTTTTTAATTAGGAAATATTTAAACTTTTTCCTATTGACTATAACTAAATAACCGCATTTGTTACAAAATGCGGTTATTTAGTTATAGTCAATAAATTTCCCACAAGGTAATGAATACACAAGAAATATTAATATCATTGTCAAATTATTTCGTTTATTCAAATCTGCAATTTAATATGGCATGTCAAACCCATTTTATAACTGGCTTAATATTTTTTTATTAAATTCTCGTCGGGCTTCATGTAAATTGATTGCTCCAAGTGTAGTGAATTAAATTTTTATTTCTATTTCACCAAAAGTGTTTTGGGGTTAAATTGAATATATTGTTCATTGCGCATAGTACATTACTCAAGATCGTCAGTTTAAAGATGCTCTAAAACTTATCTTATAAATAAATCTTCTTCTCAGTCGGGTACTCTTGTCAGAGTGGTCATGGTTGCGCTGATGCTATACCGCAGTGGCATTGGTTAGGTCCCTAATATTCCCAAGGCTTGCCCTTTTAGCGATGTCCTTATAGTTCTGTCGGTTTGAAGCGTTCCGAGTACCCTGGACCATGGTATAAATAAATAACCTGAACTAATCAACGAACTAAAATTTTGTGACGATTCCAATGACATCTAATCAAAACCGTTACACCATTACGTCTCGAAAGCTTTCCCCAATTCGGCAGACAATTTCATCGTCAAGGACAATTTGATTTCTTTTTCCCGTATTTGCCAACCCCAGTCGTTTCATTTGTACCTCCAATACCAAGGTTATTCGGCGATAAGAAAGTCTCAATGTACGTTTTATGATTAAATTGCTGAGAATATGATAAATGAAAAAAGCAACAGAATATTATTATTTCAATCTGTTGGTTCGGCATCTATTACGTTAGATGGGTATATCAATAATGATATTATATCGCTTATCATTACTGTATAGAAACATTTGTACAAACTTAACTTGGCTTGCTAGACTAAGGACAGACATAATAAACCTTAACTCTACTTTTTACGGCTCGCTCGGGTATACTACAGTAGTCACGAGACATAAAAAAATACACATGTACTTTTAGCTAGTATATAAATTGTATGATAGATTTTTGCGAATCTAGATTCCTTTTTAAATATGGATAAAATATGATTTTATATTAATGTTAATGACATATTTTTTATTGTTGAAATTTAAAAGTATTTTTGAATATTTTGTGCATTTCCGGTACTTACTTAAAAATAATATGAAGGAACATATATTGAATAAAAAATATTATCATAACTATATTATAATTTTATTCACGGTTATACATAAAAGCATTTGGATTTGGACAATCTACAAGCCTGCAATCGCATTTTGATTACCTAAATGCTTTCAGTTATATATATATATTTGGTAGTATTTTGTTAGGCATAACTCCCGAAAAATAAACATAATATATACACCAACTTAAAGACGGTCCTTCTATTTTTGGAAGTAGGTTAAAAACTTTATACTTTATGATGACAGCTAGTTCTTGATTAGTAAGAATATCGAAATGGTATATCTACCTATCTTACATAGTGCAGCAATATTCTACTCAAATTCAAAATAATTTGTTCTCTCTTATGAAGGTCAATCACAACTTTATATTATATAATAAAAAATATTAAAATGTTCTACATTGTTCTGCCACGTTCAACAAATAAAATGTATTGAACCACTGCGAGAAGAACGGGAAAAATAATCGCAGCCATTCTATTAACAATGTGTTACATACAATATAATACAGTTATTACAGCATTTGTTTAAATTACGTAGATGATAGGCGATAGCTTGGCAGAGGTGGAAATGTCCAGGTATTTTTGTCGTTTATCATCAAAAATGTTTTTCACGTGCAACTTGAATTTTCCTTCTGTGAGCATTGTAATATGGTAGGGAGCCTTATTATAAACCCGCACACAATTACCTCAAAAGGACTTTTTATTTTTCTTTGCTAATCTGAAACCTGGCACCACTATTTTATATTTATTCTTAGGGCCTGTTTCAGAATGTTCGAGTAAGTTCCGGTTTTACTACCCATAATATATTTAATAAACAAAACGCTATCTTTGCGTTTCACAGTCATCTATTTAGCCTATCCATCGGTTAAAGCTTGAAACGCGCTGCATGTTAACTGTGATTTTTATCATTCAGTTATTTTATGTGTTGCATAGCAAACCGAAACTTTATTAGGACATTCTGAAACAGGCCCTTAGTGTTGCAATCGTAATTGATCACTGTTTGATTTAATTTTACAATTTTTTTGCGAACATACATATTTTTTTTAAATATGTACATGTATACTCGGTAAAGTGGCATGCTGTTTATTCGATGCATTATTTTCCGTAATACATAGTACCAAAGAGATAATTCCGAATCAGAGTTGGTATCAGGTAGCTGGTATGCCAAGAAACTAAAGTCAAAACATTATAAAACGTGCCTATGTCGTCCTTTGTGTAGTAGTAAGAAAGTAAAAAGTACGGGTCCCAGATCTATCTCGGAAGAGGTTGAACGATAATGATCTCACTAGCCTGTAATTTAATTTAATTCATCAGGAATAGTGTAAGACTCTAAGGGTCCATTTCAGAATGTCCTAATTAAGTTTCAGGTTACTAACCAACACATAAAATAACTGAATGATAAAAATGACAGTTAACATGCGGCGCGTTTCAAGTTTTAACCGATGGATAGGCTGAATCGATGACTGTGAAATGCAAAGATAGTGTTTTGTTCAATAAATATGTTCTGGGTAGTATAACCGGAACTTACTCGCACGTTCTGAAACAGGCCCTTATAGTGATATAATTTTTTAAATCAGTTCAGAAGTTTTTAAATTTATTCGTTAAATAAAATACAAATCTTATCTGTATAATTTTAGAATAGATGTTCTTTGTAGATAAATATTTGGTAAATTTGTCCATATATTTTTTTTAAACGATTAAATCAACCTCATTGGTTACAGCAGTATGAAGTGAATCTATTTATATATATTTATTCGTATTATTCGTTTTTTATGTACGAAAGATTCTGAAGATTCTGAAATCGCAAAATCGTTCCATGTGAAAAATGTTATTTTCTTTGCTAATCCAAAACACAGACCTCTCAGTATGGTGGTCCAACTTCCACAAGTTTTTTTATTCTATTTGGTTTTGGAAGTCTTTTATGTTTTTTTTAATTTACATTCCTCTTTTATACATTATACAGGCTGCTCAAAAGATTATTCACTCACCAAAAATACTGTTGCCCAACAAGAGAAGCTATGACCAAATGGTCATAGCTCATCAAATGATCATCTAGGTATGCAATTTATTTTTCTGATTATTAACTTTTTTTTATGCATGATAGGTTAGCCTTTGACCACTATCTCACTCGATGGTAAGTGATGATGTGGTCGAAGATGTTGTTCAGGCTAACCTAGAATTACTGGCTCTCCAGGACAGCTGCCGGAACAGACCGTTTGGTGCTTGACGACAGATTTTATTTGAAGGTGGTAGCTAGCCAAAATGCCCTACTACCATGCAAAGGTACAGGGGTGCACCCTTTATGCCCTTTATCTTAAGACTGTACTATATCAGCCAGATTGTCCACTGCTGAACATAGACTCCCTCATTAAGATGGGGAAGATGTCTTGGGGAACTCACATCGACTCAATTAATTTTAATGAAATTCAAATGGGACCAACTTAGTGGTACACTCTATCCCATAAAAAAGATTAAACAAAATCAGTTCATAATTGGAAAACTAACCTGTACTTACTGTATCAGCCGGATCGTCAACTGCTGAATAAAACCTCCCCTATGAAGGGGGTGTTTGCCATAATCCCCACGCTTGGCAGGCGGCTTGGGGATCGCAGTGCCAGATAGCATAGTTCTTAAGAAGGCGCTGCTGCCCACCTTCTAATAGTATTTTTCCCTTAGTCGACTTTTACGACATCCACGGGAAGAAATGGGGAGGTGCAATTCTAACCTGACACCCCACGGGAAACATTAACTGCATAAGCTCAATACAAAAAATAAATATTTAAACGAAGTGCAAAACTTTTTAAAACCTTCTTAGCGTTTGGCTGGAATTGCGCCCAAACTATCATTACAGTGCCACTGAGCTTCCAACGCCCGCACTTATAGTTCGTCTAATACTCCAGTTATGCAGCCCCTTAAAATGGGCACGGTAATGTAATCTATAACATTACCGTGACATGGGCTTCAAACCATGTCTCTTATGCTAGAAACAAAATGAAAACTAGCCATAGCTAAATGTATATTTATGCCGTGAATAGAAGAGCTAAGAGCTACCATTAGAAATTTAAGCACACAGACATTTTGTGATTTTCGTACGTTTCCAGTTTGTTTATATAAAAAGAGGAGCAAAAAAATTACAAAGTGGAGAAGTAATATATTTTTAAGATATGAAAAATACATTGTCTGCAATCTACAGCTCTATTTAAGTTAATACCTTATCACTGATCTATTTTTATTTCATATAAAAACCTTCTGCTCTTATCAACATAAAATTGACGTCCTGAAATTTCATGGGTCAAGAGGTAAATCGTTTCCGATAAATAGACCGAATAAAATCAATCAGCTTATTTGTATGTATGTGCCTTAGCTTAATTTGAAAATTGCAACTATTTTAGGTACTAAATAAAAAAAATGATTTTTATGCTAGGTATTATATGAAAAATAGCCAGTTTGTTGATTATGAAATTTAAATTATTGGATGTGTATGTTTTTTTAGGTTAAAATATTATTCATTCAACCAAAACCTTACAGTACAATTAAAACTAAAAAAAGGGAGATAAGGAAAATAATTAGGCTACATAAGAACAAGATTTATTTATTAATCGGAATTTAACGAAAGGTACGTTAAATTTCAATAAAAAAACACAAATATATAAAAAAGAACACAAAAATTTTTGTTCCACTTAAATCAGTTCTGCTAACGGCTAATGTATGAAATATCTTATTTTTTTTATCTATATGATTTAAGGTACAGGGAAAAACATTTTAAAAAACAAATGAGTTCCAGTGTCGTTTATGATTGTTCTTTCCAGCTGAGCTAGCTTCTAAATTATTCAAAGAAAAACTCCAAAATAATGTAGGTAATATTATTTTTTTTATTTTAATTTTTCATTATCATTATCAGCTAAAATATCCCAGTTGCTATACGTTAGAGTATAAAATAAATCGCTATAAGCGATAAAGACACCATCGTGCACTGGTGTATTTTTAATTTGATATTTTTATTTTTTTTGTCCTAGTTAAGAGTTTTCTACTTATCTATTCTATCTATAATAAGTTAATTTAAACATATTACGTCTCTACAAACACAACATGACGGCTATAGACTATTTGTATTTATCAGATCCTTACAAATATCATAATGTCTATCTGTATCTATGGTCCACTGTAGTAGAAGGGTTACTGTACTGTACTGTATCAGCCAGATTGTCCACCGCTGAATACAGTCTCCCCCACCATGGGGGAGTTTGCCATAATACCCACGCTTGGCATACGTCATGGGAATCGCAGTGTGAGATATTAGTTCCTCAAGAAGCGCTGCTGCCCACCTTCTGGTGTTTTATCCTTAGTCGCCTCTTACGACACCCACGAGTAGAGATGGGTGACATTCTAGCCCGGCACTCCACGAGCAGGTAAAGTTTATTACCTGCACTTAAATTGACCAAAACCTTTAATCTCAATAACCATCGTTATGTCAACAGATGTGGCCCGTGCCTTTCAATTTTAATTTTCAAATACTAAAAACTATGTTCATGACATTAAATTTACGGAAAATTCAGATATTTGTATTGGATTTTTATTACAAATACGTTGAGAGTATCGTTTCCAACAACTATCGGTATGGGTACTTTAAGGACACAATTATGTTGTGTTCGTATTTGTTAAGTATGTAAACTATAGTATATCATATTATAAAGTTTTTCGACGGACACCTGTTGGTAAGCGTTACGACTGTCCATTACAGTTGCTGTGACACCGATATCATTATCTGTGACACTGCACTGCACTCAGGACTTAGAGATGTTAGTTCTTATGTATTCTTCGCCCAGTAATTTTATGTTAAAAATATGTTTTCAGATATTCGTATTTAAATAATATTCACACCGATTTTACTTACGTTAATACAGTCGAGTAGCTCGATCACGACCGGTTTCGCGACTTTCAGAGTCACTTTGCCATGGAGTACGTGCGCTCCCGACCGCAGACAGTATCAGACATTCTGTTGAATGAAGGTAAAGCACGAGTATATTTTTTAATACAACAAAATCACTCTTTTTATTCAAATACACTCACACTGCGTACATACCATTTTTTTATTTATTTTAAAGATGCGTTATATAACCTTCTGGCACAAACTAAAGCAAAGTAGTATTATGTAAGTCAATATCACAAAAACAAAATGTTATAATTTTTTTCATAACCATATCCTGTATAAAAATTTAAGATTGCGATCTGTCAGTTACCCGATCACCATTCTGGGCCCTTGTTGAACCTTATCGGCCTTACTTGTCATTCATCTCTTTCATTTTCGGTATATTTAATATTTGCTGAGATCGGTTTGGGTCGAAGTGGTTTCAGACCTGAGGTGTATCTCACTCACGCCTAAATACATTTGGAACATTCTTGGGATTGGTTATTTCTGTAAGACCATTGTAAGAGTTTATTGTGAAACACGACTTCTTTTCGTCTTCCAATAATATAAATGGAAAGTTCTCAAGCCAGATTGTCAAACAAACGACAAACTGAATGGGTAATAAATATATAACGTAATATACTAACAAACCCGAGGCTGGGCCCAGAAAAGTAAAAGCCGTTCAGGGCTGCTGGAGTATACCGAGAAGTGCTTGTCGATATATTTTGTAATTGAGGGTGATAGCTAGCTGGAGAGAGCTATGCTCGGAGTTTCTCTGCGCGATAAAATCCGGAACGTGGATATTCGCCAAAGAACCAAAGTCACCGACATAGCTCTCCGAATTCGCAAGTTGATTCAGCAATTGGCGGGCCACATTGCTCGACGAACTGATAACCGATGGGAAAGAAAGGTTCTCAAGCGGTTCCCACACTACACCGGAAGACGTAGAGTTGGCCGTAGGCCCGCCACCAGATGGCCTGACGACATCGTTAAAGTCGGGGCTAGCCAATGGTTACAAGCGGCTAATAATCGTTCTTTGTGGCGTTCTATGGGGAAGGCCTTTGTTCAACAGTAGACGTCTTCCGGCTGATGATGATGATGATGATGGCTCAGTGGTATTGGCTATGGACTGCTGCGCAGTAGGTCCATGATTCGAATCCCGCCGCGGGCTTGAGCTTCACCACATGGTGGAAGATCATTTTGCGAAGTCGCCAAGCACCTTACGGTGTGTTCCGGCAGCAATTCTTGAGAGCCAGCCAAATTACAGGCACATGAGACATAACATCTATGTCTCAACGTGACGGGCGCAAGGCAACTCGTAGATGTGACGAAATGTATCTGTTATAGGCAGGGGTTAGTCCACTTAACATCAGGAGGCCCTCGAGCTTGTTCCGTCACAATAACATAAAAAACCATGTGTTATACAGGTGTGGTAACATAAGATATATTTAACAAAATATGTTACATGTGACGTTGAAATAAATTTAAAACTATTATTCAACCTTAAGCTTACGCTGTTAGTTACGCGGGTAGGTAAACAAAAGTTTGAGTTAATAAATCAGAAACATAATGCGACAAAAAAAAATATACGATAAAACACGACCATTTGGTTGCCAAAACTACCAATGGTAAAGAAACTGAATTTAGATCCCCATTATGTGCGACGGACAATAATGGAGAAACTTTATTGAATGTAAACAGGTTAAACGATTTATATAAGGGTGGATACAATAATATATGTCTAAGTTTACTCGACAAACGACCAAAACGGCTAAGTATTTTAGCCGTTTTGGTAAAAGTGTAGTAATATTTAGCCAATAAACAACCTCTAACGTATTACTGTTAACGTTTGAATTGGTTTCATGATTTAGTTTGTGTCTATGGCAGTCCTTGAAAAAGAAATATGTTCTATTTTTGGAGAAAATCAAAAATATTTATTCTCCATTGCACCAAATTTGACTATAGTTAAATCTGGGTTAAACACTTAATTTTTGACCTTAGCACTGGAGAAAAAGAACGGATTATTGAATTAAAGAACAATTTGACAGATATGGCTTAGACGGTCAACTGGGTCGAAGGCATGACACTACCCCATACGTGTGCAATCGCCCAATGTTGATTTTGAGCCGCGCGTTTAAGCAATATGTGACCCTATTGCTTATACGCCGGTTTACATGGTTTTACATGGCCACATACACATAGTAACATCGTGTTAAATAAATATTTTTTATTAGAATAGATATTTAGCCAGACCTAGCATGTGAACACCTTGAATTTAAGGTGCATTTAGAGGCTCCCATTCCACACACCGTGCGGCCCACGCACTCACACATATCCGCGAACGGTTTTACTATCACACATATTTGAATATCGCTTCTTTACTTGAGTATTATGTTCTATGACTGGGTGGTTTTGAACAGCTATTCTTAACATAGTATTATAATAGTATCCCGTCGTCTGTTTTCTTAACTGTACCACCAGATCAACAAGTTAGGTGGTTAAACACTTATATTTATAAATGACCAACCAGGTGGATATCTGAGATGGTCGGTTTGAAACGGGGACTAATGAACCAAGATCTACCGAAAATATTTAATGTAGAATCGAAATGCATTAATATTGTAAAATCACCAAAAGTAGTCCAGCATACATACTACAGTATTAGTAATGTAGTATTATTCGGTGAATTATACCTGTGCACGCTAGGAACGCTGCGATCCCAAATTGGCAAAAGAAATGGCTAATTTTGTGCCTACTACATTATTTTACAACTTCATTCGTGTATGGCGATAAAAATGCACTATTTTATTGTAAAGTAGACAATTTTGTATGTTTTCATTACATAGGGAATAGTATATCCGGCTAATGATCCTCGCGGATCTGACGATCATTACATATTGCATGAAGTTTTCGATTACTATTTTAGATAGATATTTTTTTATAGAGATGTTACGGAACACGCACGAGATCAGAGTAAATCACCTGAATTAAAGCGGAAAACTCTGTCTATATCAGATAAATATTTGTCACAAGTGACAAACCGCACTGTGCTTATTAATTGAGCTACAGATTAGGTAACTAGAACCTTGTAACGAATATAGAATTTTATTTTGGTTTATAGTTTTTATTATTAAAATGTAAACGTTCCCATAATCAGTGCATTGAATAGCCTACAGGTTATTAATTGTCTCTGAGAGAGATGTAGATTAATTAAATTATTACTGCATTAGCCTGTCGACGGTCTTCTACTGTAGACTGCTGCTCACAGCTACCCCATTAAGGGGGAGGGGGTTTGCCATAATCCTCAAGCTTGAGGATTGTAGTGTAACATAACAATTCCCCAGAAGGCGCTGCTGCCGACCATCTGGTATTTTACCCTTAGCCCTTGATACTGAATTATATTGCAAAGTGCATTTCCTTTTCTGAACTACAGAATGGAAAGCGTAAAAGCGGTGGCCAATTTCTGAGATATAAGAGAAGACACATGAAGAAATGCAACATTGAACTCACTTGCTGGGAATCATTAGCTGCAAATCGTTCGGAGTGGCGACAGACGGTAAAACTCAAGGTATACGAATTTCAAAACCAAAAAATGTGTGAACTTGACCCGAAACGCGACCAAATCAAATTGAGACCACCTTTAAACATAATTTACAATTACAACAATGACACTGTCCACATTTTTAATGCCAAAATACATAAGTCATCTATGTTCATCATCATAGTAGAAGTAAAGAAATCGGCCTGGATGACTATTACATTAAAATTTTTTTTGAATATATTTAACATATTTCTTATGCTATTGTAAATAAGCGTCATTTTTTTTTAAAGATTTTATTAAACTTGTATGTATGTAAGTATGTTTGTCCGGGTAAAATCTTTGAACTCAATTTTGAAGTAGATTTTGTTTGATCAATTTTGATTGATCTTCAACTGCTTGAGCTGAAATGTGTATACACGTTTAGTTTGGATGACAATGCACATTATGGTATGTGACATCATTCTAAATGCAATATGGCGGACCATCTAAGTGGGTGGAGTAGTTATTTTTAATGCACTTCTACATTTTGGGTATCAAATGAAATGGCTAATTCGGAGTAAATTGAAAAGTGTGCTGTAAGCTGAAATAAGTTAGACTTGTGTAATTTGGCGAGATAGGCGTTATCAGCATTGGTCTGCAACCTGTCTAGGAGAAGGACAACTCCAGAATAAAACTCGGAACTGTGATTAAACTTTCGTCAGGCACAAGTAAGCTCCAAGCTGAAATAAGTGGTGCATTCTTCCAAACACCCCAGTGAGGCCGCCGTGCCGAGGACTGTAATATAATGTCATGAACGTACCACCTCAGGGCACCTGGGCAAACCCTGTTGTGTATTAGCTAGCTCGCGACAAGCTTTTTATTATCATATAAATTGTATATAATGAGGTTATAATTTGATCGTTAAAATTATTTATGAAAAAAATATTTTCTTCTATTTAGAGCGTTTAAATAAAAGCTTTTTTTTATAAGTTTTTTGCTTGGAATTTATTAGCTTTTAAAGTAAAAACAACAAAAATTTGCTAATTGCGAATCATGAGCTTGAAGCATAACTCAACGAGCCATGGAGAGAGCTATGCTTGGAGTTTCTTTGCACGATAAAATCCGAAACGTGGATATTCGCTAAAGAACCAAAGTCACCGACATAGCTTTCAGAATTTGCAAGTTGAAGTGGCAATGGGCGGGCCACATTGCTCGACGAACTGATAACCGATGGGGAAGAAAGGTTCTCGAGTGGTTACCACCCCCACCCCCCGCTCTCTCTCAATGAGCCATAAACGGAGACATTCTAGAAGATACGGTAAAACAAAAAAGAAATATAGCCCATCGTTTAACTTTGAGGTCAACGTTTTATACAACATCAAAGTCTCAGACTTGTGATTCATACCATTTAGCAGCTAGGAAACCCTGACAACCGAGTTGACGGACGGAAGTTCGGTCAGATAAACAAGCAGTGGCCAAACGCCACTTGGGTTCGGAAAACTCTAAAAATATTTATGACTTAAACAACATTTGTATCTAAGAACAACATCAAAATCAGTCAGAAAATATTCCATTTATGCTGAAATTTAAGGCATACATTTGTAAGCATTAAAACATTTTGTTTATTTCTGTCTGTTCATCAATTGTTTCCATTAGCCGCTTGCACGTAAAGCTTTATTACTGGAACAGAAACAATAAAGCAAAATTTGCAAATGAAATTATTCACACTTTGATTGTTTGTTTTGTTTTCGGTTATAAATGGCGTTTACGAATAAACGTTTATTCCACGAAATTTCTTTCACCTACACAATGGACGTGGTCAGTAGTAACCACCCTTACTTCGGGCTGAAACATTGAAAACATTTTTGAACGGAGCGACACCCACAGCTCCTCAACCCACGTTGTACTACAAACATGACTAATTTAGCAATTAATTTTAAACCTGTAAATGATGACGCATCGCTGTAATTTGAATATTAATATTTTTGCAAATGAGGCATGATTTCCATTACAAAATAACAAATTTACTAGAGGAAAAATTTAAGTTATGTGCGGGATTCAAACTCGCGTCATCCATCCCTTTAGCCGGGTGTACGTAATTTTTAGCTGTGAGTAGAAAACTGGTCTCAGGGCCGTCCAGGCGCTCTACATTTGATTGACGCCGTGTTCTAATTGAGGGTACATTTTTCAGCTCAATCTAATATAGACTCCTGGTGCTATAACATAATTTCCTACATTGTATCTCCTTTTGAAGTAGAAGACTTTAAACTACCAATAAAAGCGTGGCTATCTTCCTCACATTGACAGCCTTGCGCCTTTTTTCTACACAATCGAGCTCTGTTTAACTCGCGCCTCATATAGTCTGGTTAATATAGCCATTTAAGGTAAAGAAAATTCTCGAAGAACCAAATGCTGGTGGAGAGCTGGGGTTTACCGTTACAAATAAAGTCTTAAAAATCCTCATCGATCCTATGTGTGCTACAAAAGTTATTTGGGGTTAAAGGTCAAAATTCAAAGTTTTTTTGTGTTTTTCTCCAAAAGGGTAAGTTTATTAAAAAAAACTTCAAACCAGATCAACATGTATAATGTGACTCTTAGAATCACGATATCTCAGAAATGGTAACTCTTAGGTAAAAAATATTAAAACTACTTATGTAAATAATTTTAAGATCTACAATTTTGGTTTGAGGTTTTGTTTGATAAAACTTACCGGTTTCGAGAAAAATCCAAGAAACCTCAAATTTTGACGTTCGACCCTGAATAACTTTTGTAGCACACATAGGATCGATAAGGATTTTTAAAACTTTATTTGTAACGGTAAACCCCAGCTCTCCACCAATATTTGGTTCTTCGAGAATTATTGTTATTTGAGCACTATTTTTATGTCTAAGTAACCGGACTAATATGTTAACGTAGATTTGTTAAGAATTTACGTCAAATTCTTATGAAACTATATACATGTATTAAACTATTTTTTACGTTGCAGTATCTTTACACTTTACCGTTAAATATATAATCGTAAATATATTAAATTTAACAGCAGTAGCGTTGGACTGGGGTATTAAAAATGTTGTTATTAATAATAACAAATATTTTAAGAAAACATCAAATCAATATTATAAAACACTTAAAAATATGAAAATATATCTAGTGAAAATTCTGAAATTTACAATATTTATATTTTTTAAGTATTGTATTAAATATTATTTTTTTGTTTTCTTAAAATATTATTAAGATATTTGTTATTATTATATATGGATTTCCGCAAAGTAACGCTTGAATTATTCATTGAAGCGCTCGTATCCAAGTTTGCTTAGCCATTCTGAATCAATCAGCAAAGTAAAGCAACGTCCGCCGCGGTCATGACTTGGATGGGTGACCCCTGGTGACATTACTACTGAGCGCTTCCGTGCTTCGGAGGGCACGTTAAGCTGTCGGTCCCGGTTGTTGTCTTAGGATAGCAGTCGTTACAGCATGGTGGTAGGGCACTTTGCAAATGCCCGCCTGGCTAGCTACCACCCTCAAGTTAAAAATCTGTCGCCAAGCACCTAACGGTGTGTTCCGGCAGCTGTCCTTGAGAGCCAGTAACTCTAGGTTAGTCTGAACAACATCCTCGACCACATCATCACTTACCATCAGGTGAGATAGTGGTCAAAGGCTAACATATCAGGCATAAAAAAAAAAATATTGTTATCAATAAATGTGAAAGTTGTATAAATCATCATAGTAATTTTACAAATGCGAAAGTTTGTGAGTGAGCAAGAGTATATGTTTGTTACTCTTTCACGCTGAAACGGCTAAACCATTTTGAATGAAACTAAAACCATAATTGAAACAAAGCATCATATTCATCATAATCATTACTTTCATTTTTGTGTATGCAGGTGAAACAGCAAACAGCTAGTTATAAATATAATCTTGTGCCTTTAGAAAGCAAGTAAAGATATATGAGTTAAAAAAAATTAAGCCTAAGGTTAAGGCACCTTATTCCGCGGGGTTCTAATATTGGCACTATATTCCGAGGTATTTCGAAAAACGGTGATATTATGATGCTTATAAATTTATTTTTGCTGCAAGACCCTTTATCTGTTAAATAATATATCTTTGCGTAGTTGAATCATCAAAAAACCGCTGTTCTGTGGAAACATTTTGAAATAAACGGTAAGTATTGCGTCAGCGGCTGACCCGAACGCACGCTCCATACATTTTGGACATTAGGCACGTGAATATCATGTTTATTTAAATAGTGTTTTATTCGTTTATTTTGTACAGTGTATTTATTTCTTTAATAGAAAGTTTTCAAAAAATATGTCTTCAATCGAAAATAGTTAATTTCTCTGAGTTTTTCGTAGTAAAATGTAGGAAAAACACAGTTTGAAAATGCCGCGGCATTAGGTGCCAAATATTTAACTTAGTTCTTTATTCCGATGTATGCTACGGAATAGCGATTTCACAGAGTCGGTTTATTTTTAATATTTTCAGTATTGTTTTTATGATAAAGCATTTCTCACTTTGGATTTGACAACCTAAATATTTATAATATATAGAAATCTATTTACGAGGTACAATAAATCGTCGCATTCCCTAACTACAGCCTGTTGAAAGTGGTATATTTAGGTATTTTGCTAATTCGTTCTATGGGATAGTATGAGACAATGCAAGTTTATACACAATGTATTCTAATTGTTATCAGGCATTATATATATTTAGGACAACATTGCAATTAATATTTTGTCTGTTTCTATACTATGCAAAAATCTCGTATATTTTAATACTCGGAATTAGGAAACTTTATTTTTTTGTATAAAACGTTATTCCGATGTACATTGGGGCGCAATAAGATTCCATAATACGCGGCATAAGCACGAGTAATATACATAGTGTTCACAATAATTGTATGCAAATTGTTACGCAGTTTATGATAATGCAAAAAATAAAAATATCACTATCTGACTTTTATAATAATTACCAACTTATATTACAAATTATGAAAGGTGAAAATAGTAAACTTTGTACCTAATCCTCAAATAATGAACGTATACCAAATCATAGGCGAGCCTCTTATGGGCCTAGGTTCGATTTATTTGCCCTCATTTGATACATGGGTGGAGGGTTAGATTTTTGTTACTGAATTACGCCATACCTATATGTACGGGTTAGACTTTAATTTGGTTTAAGTAGTATATGTAAGGCTTAAGCTAAAGCATTTTTTTTTACTATACTACGCCTTTTGATGTTGTAAAAATTAATTACAGGCAGTCCTTTTTACATAAAGTGGGAAAGCATTGCATTTTGAACACACGGAATTAGGATCCAAATATATCGGAATAAGGATTTTTGCATCGGATCAAGGTGCCTTGGACTTATTTCATATTTAGTTTAATTTTGAACACAATTTAAGATTTAATTAACAAATATTTAGTATAGTTTAAAAGTAAAAACAATAACATACGTGATAAAAACATTAAAACCTGCGGAAATGTACAGGAATTGCTTAATTTTTAATGTTATTTCGAGTTTTGTTGAAAATACCTCGGAAATAGGTGCCTTTACCTTAGTATTTTAATATGTTATTGTGACGGAACAGGCTCGAAGCGCTCCTGATTCTAAGCGTACTAACCTCTGCATATAACCAATGGATTTCGTCACAAGTCACGAAGTGCACTGCACCCGTAACTTTGAGACATATAGTTGTTAAGACTCATGTGCCTGTAATTTCACTGGCTCTCAAGGACTGCTGTTGGAACACACTGTTTAGTGCTTGGCGACAGATTTTCTAATTGAGGATGGTCACTAGCCAGGCGGACATTCGGACAAAATGCCCTTCCACCATGCGGTGAAGCTCAAGCCCGCGGCGGAATTCAAACCATGGTACTGCTGCGTGGCAGTCCATAGCCAATGCCACTGAACCATCACTGCGTCAATAAGTAGTTATTTAATTATATAAACTTTAGAATAGTAATTCAGAGATGAGATTCTTTTTTAACTGCCTCCTTAAGTAAACGTGAATCTAAACAGGGAGACGTAAAAACGGGCCTGATCTAGTTTGAGTTTTATGATTTGATTCGTTTGTCAATAATGGCTTTCAATTTCTTGTGATTGTCTTACAAAAGCGGTTATTATTTAAATGATGAAACAATGTATACTCGTTCATATAACTCTTATATATATAACACGTCTAGTTATTATACTCGTAGAATAATGACAAGTTTTAAGAAAACATTAATGGAAGTATTAGGCTCTGTTCAGACGTACGCGGTATGAGGGCGGCGAGCGCGCGGCACGCTATTATTTCGCAGGGACCGCGCGTCAAGCCGCGCGCTCGCCGCCTTCAAACCGTGTACGTCTGAACAGAGCCTTAGGAAAATATAGGAAACACAAATAAGATGCTTCGTAATTTAGAATGTTATTATGTAAACGTTGTAGGTCAAAGACATTTCATTCATTTGGAAGTTGTTTCCAGGGATGTGATATGTACGTATTTTGTGACAAATAAATCATAATATAAATAAGGCTCTGCTCACCGTTTGTTTCTTGGCTTAAGATTATAAAACAAATCAACTTCATTGGCTGACTTGAGATCAAGTAATGGCAATAATGTGAAAAATGCATATAATGAGCAGAATCCTACCACTTGCGTCTAAAGAGGTTTATTCTATGCGTGGTTGCCATAAAAAGGTAGCGAAATAATATCGACATTTCTAAGAAGTGTGACCGGACAAATAACCGAAGGAAAAACTTTTTACAGTCACAAGTATGTCATTTTGATTTCCTGTGTATCGTCAGCGTATTTTCCTCTTCCGTATTTAAAAATATACAACGGTACACTAAACGGTACACGAGTACGGTTTTAAAAGGCGGAAATATGATAAGATTACGTATTCGATTGAATAAGCAATCGTAAAAAGGAAATATTTACGATTGCTTATTCAATCGAATACTGAACTAAATATTAATCTGATTATCGTTTTTTTATATAAAAACGAAGAATGTTTTACCTACTTCAGTAGAACTTTAAAAGATTTTAATTATAAATCTTCCTATGTGATCTTCTTGATAGCAATAGTACTATTCTACTATTGCTATCAAAAAGATCACGAAAATATTTTCGTATCGAAATTTTCGTATTCGTTCCTTGCAAGTGTGTTGAAAAACGTCGTATGAAACTCGTGCGCGCTGTTTATTACAATCTCTACTCCATGTAGGCTAAAACACGCCTCGATTGTAATAAACAAATTCGCGCATTTGTTGCATAATGTAATTCCATATAGATGAATATCTATCATTGAATCAGTATTACAATAGAATAACTGGTTAAAAAAATACTTTGGAACTTCGACATATTTCACGGGTAATATCTTATTTCTCAATCATAATACAATTCAATTATTTATTTAAAACACCGAGTTACAAGTCAGTCAAAACATTTGCAATACAAATAATTAATTAAATCAATTATTAATTGCGATCAAATCATAATAAATTATTAAATAAAATGAACAATAAAATTATACAATAAGAATAAATTTATATAATTGGCAATTTACAAAACTCATCTACAGAGTAGAATGAGTAGTCAAGGAGCCATTTTCTCAGTCTCGATTTAAAAACATGGTGGAAGTTGCGTTCCATAAACCTCTCTATTACAATTTTTAAATAATACTTGTAAGAATCAATATACATATATAATCATGCATACTGTATCAGCCGGATTGTCCACTGCTAAACACAGTCTCCCCCATTATTGGTAACTATAATCCCCACACTTGGCAGACGGGGATCACAGTGTCAGACATCAATTCCTCAGAAAGCGCTATTGCCCACCTTCTGGTGTGTTACCCTTAGTCGCCTCTTACGACACCCACTGCTAGTGATCTCTATCCCGGCACCCCGCGGGTGATCATGCATAATGTGATGTACACAAGTATAATTGAGTGTAAAGTCAAATCTAACATTAAATTTTCAGATATGACTACTTCTGGATTAGCAGAGTAATAATTTCATTCATTAATTATAATTGGGGAATAAAGTTACTAACGTGTCGAAGAAAAAGAAAATATGATATACAAGTCGGATATTCTTCCGGTTAGGCTGTGATGTTTGTGACGTCACGTAGATAACAGGAAAATTGGGCGGAATTGTCACTAAATATATAATTTTATATTTTTTTAAGTGTCAATATTATTTAATGTTTTTTAAGATACTTTTAAAAATATTTGTTATTAATAAATATGGATTTCCGCAAAGTAACGCCTGAATCTATTAATTTCATACCCATGAAATCACATAATTTTTAATATTGCTTCCCGCAAAATTTTAAGTTGCATTCAGTAAATTGTTCTGGTTATATATCATTATCGTAGTACTTCACTGTGAACTCGTTAGGACAAGCTCAGAGTCACTCAACGAGCTATGGAGATTTGCGCGTTCAACTCAGGAATGAGAAAACTTGCCAAAGAACCAAAGTATACGATATAGCTACAGAATCAACAAGTTAAAGTGGCAATGAGTAGGCCACATTCTTCGATAAACTGATAACCTATGGGTAGGAAAGGTTCTCGAGTGACCCTGTAACACCGGAGGACGTAGAATTGGTAGCCTTCCAATAAGTGAACGGATGATATCGTAAAAATTGCGGGTAGTTTATGGTTACAAGTAGCTAATAGCCGCTTTTTTCAACAGTAGACGTTTCCGGCTCGATAATAATGATGATAGTATGAGTAGTGGGAAGTACCGCGTGCAAAATTACGCAGGAACTATATGTTCAAACGTATAGAAGTAAAGACATGTCTAATTGCCGTATTAAAGGGAATATGGCAAATTCGACCATTTATATATGTGCAGTGGGGCAATGAAGTGTAATTTAGATGGTGATAGAACAAGGAATGTATTGTCATTGGGTACACACCTGATTACCTAAAAGTAAAATATCGAAAGCTCATCCATTGTTACCAAATATCTATAAATAGTTATAATGAAATTTTATAAAACGTTTACGTTTAAAATATGGAGTTTGTAAAAAGGAGGTACACACGTTTTAGTAGGTTGTGAGTTGGTGAATGGTGGTAGGTGTATGATTACATTACTTTAAATCTGTTTGGATCTTTGCCGGCCGGTGCCGCGAAACGCTCGCTTCGTTCGGTCAGCTCTTGCGTTCATGTGGTCTACAGTAATTTCAGCATAATCCTCACTTACCTTCAGGTGAAATATGGGCCAAAGGGTGGGTATATTGGTAAAATATAGATTAGTGATACCTAAATAAAAAAAAATACTTACAGTGTTTATGGTAAATACGTAATACGATTCAATTGGTGAATATTTGATTCATAATGTAAAGGTTATCTAATGTATACTATATTACGATTTAATAAGTACCTAGTGTAAAAATTGATTACTTTATAAATATGTAGCTTCGCTCAAAAAATCTGTCATCAGTTTTATGAAGTATATGTAATTTGATCATAAACATAAGAGTTTTTACAAAACTTACTAGAAACATTTATAATAAATATTATTTAGCTACCTTAATAATCGCGAATGATTAACTAAAGATGATACAGAAAACTGAACAGGACCGCGGCAAAGTATGTTACGTAATACTTGTATAAACAGTAGTATTTTTCTATTCGAGAACTTAGAAATGCCTTGATGAACTTAAAAAGTTTGTTAGAGTTGCTTCAAATTGGCCTTCAAAGTTAAAGCCATTTCGTTGGAACAGGTAAATTTTGACCTTTTTCCTTGTAAAACAGATATCACGGAAAGTGCGGCATTTTATTTTACAATGGACGTCTGCTGGTTAGGAAAAAATAAGTGTGAATTCTAAATCATTGGTAAATAAATGCAATGATAGCCAAAGGGTAATCGTTTTGGGCTGTTGTGCAACAGGTCCACGGTTCAATACCCAACGCTAGCTTGAGCTTCACCGCATAGTGGAAGGGTATTTTTAGAATGTTCACCTGGCTAGCAACCACCCTCGAGTAGAAAATCGCCAAGCACTAATCAGTGTGTTACGGCAGCAGTCCTTGAGAGCCACTAAGTTCATATTTAAAAATAATTGGAGCACAAAATGTTTTGCCCCGGGCGGGAATTGAACCCGCGTCCTCCGATTTTGCGCCGGATGCCTAAACCACTCGGCCAACGGGGGGTCGGCTATTGTAGCCGAAATTTCGTGCTCCAATTGTATTTCTTTAACCGTCATAGGGGACGGTGCGCGGACATCCACTAGACTTCTTCTGATCGAAAGTAAATATGATTGTAAATAAAATTTTCGCTAAGCACGCGATAGTGCTTGTATAATTTATATATTTAGAAAAAAAACCACAAGTTGTTATGAAATTACAAGCCCATGAGACTAAACACTTTAAATCCGTGGGTTCTGGGCTCAGTGTAGATTGTTACCTATGATCAAATGCACCTCTTATTGGTAGAGTGTACTGCTTAACACCTGGTTAAGCCCCACGCCAATTCCGTCACAACCCATAAAAAAATCTTTCTCTATGTCTAATAACTATCAAGAGAATACTTTTATACTCGTTATGGGCGTTTTAAGTTTGTGTTTAGTTGGGAAACCCGGTTGTATCGATATCACTATCGATACACATCCGTGTTACTTACAACCCTTCCCACAAATTACATGGTCATCCATGTAATGAAAATTACTTTCATTAGATAAACTGGACTGTATTATATTATGTGGTGTTATGACATATAATGCGTAGCTAAATAGCTATGATTAATATCAGCAAAGTAAAAGTGACTAGGAATTGACTCTCTGGGTGGATATAGGTTAAAACCTATCGTACCGCCTAGCAAAAAAACATCAGTTTTTTTTCGTATGCATAAATATTTCCAAAAACATATCAATAACGAGCTAAACTAACTTTATCCATTATTTCGTATCTGTATTTAAACAAACTTCATAATAAAAAACATAATATTATGAAACTAAAAGGTATTTAAAATTTACATCTATACAAATTTTGAAACTTATTGAAGCAAACACAGGTCTAGTTTGAACATGAACATTAATCAAATAGGATACCATACTTAATAGTAAACAAGCCGCTGATGTAAGTTTCCCAGAATTGCTCTATGTATCAATTGAACAAAAGATATTATCTAAAGGTTAAATAATTTTAGAAATCAAAAGCGGGTTTGATTTGAAATTATACTACAGGCTTCTAATTAACATGTTTGATAATTAAAAAAGTAAATTTACAATAATTTGATGGCACTTTAAATCTATACTGCACAACTGAAAATGTTGAAGACAAAGATCAGGCGCCTCCAGTTCTCGAAGATAATAATATGTTCCGGCAGCTGTCCTTGAGAACCAGTTATTCCAGGTTAAATCATCACTAACCATCAGGTGAGATTGTGGTCAAAGGCTTACCTATCAGCAATAAAAAGAAAAGTGACTGATGTGACAATGCATCTCGCTTTCTTCGCTTCAACTCGCTATCTCCATGTAGAAGATAAATGATGTAATATGAACAGACCACACCCACTTTCCGAAGTTTTCGTTTTTTGTTTTTCAATAAATTAATTAAATTCATTTATTTCAAGCTTCACAGGCTCATACATACAAAATACAGGTGTTTTTTTATTAAGATATAAAATTGGTTAGTGCCTATCACAGCAGTACTGTATGTATATGCAATCCAGTCTACCTGCAATCATCGCTAAGGTGGTGTTGCCGCTGCCTCGCACTCTACGCACCAGTGAAGTGCTTCGCTTGCGCATTGTTGCATGAAAACAATCTATGCGTGCCTCGGCGAACATACCCGAGCTCTTTCTACTATGCCCGAGGCGCTGCAGTAGCGACATAGTAGGAAGAGCACTCTTTCTACTATGGTAGCGAGGCAGCCCCAACATCGCCCTAAACGCGTTATTAAATTGGATACGAAGAGAAGAGCACATCATAATAAAATGATGTGCGCGTGTATCTCGCCCACAGGCTACACGTGTAGAGGGATATACAATAAGCTCGGAACAGTCTTAATTTCACCTATTTTTGGTTTGAAATTTTTTTTATACAAAAAGGTGACAACAAACATACGGTCTACCTGATGGTAAGTGGTCACCGCCGCCTATGAAGAACCGTAATATCCGCAGCATTACTGGTGCGTTGCCTACCATTAACAATTAACTGTGCATACATATAATACTTCACCATTGATTTTACAATGGATACCTATAGCTTTGATTTACTTAAGAGCATAAGGGTTGAAAGCTCTTAAAAAAAACAAATATTTTAAGAAAAAAATGTGATGTATCGTCAGCTTAACAGGAAAATTAGGCGGAATTGTCACTAGATATGTTTTTATATTTTTAAGTGTTTAATTAAAATGTTATTTAATGTTTTCTTAGATATTTAGTTATTATTATGTAACATCACTTTTTGTTTAAATATTTATTTAAAAAAACGGGTAAAAATAGTTTAAAAAAACATTAAATTAATGTGTTAGTAAATACATTAATTTAATGTTTTTCTAAACTATTTGTATTATTAAATATGGATTTCCACTAGGTAACGCCTGAATCTATTCATTACTTAAAAGCGTATTATATCATTAATTAACGATCTTGCAAACAAAACTCAACTGTGATGTTGCTCCTAACTAAGTTCATATGTTTATGAAAATTATTGGAAGAGTACAATAATTAAAAACATGGTCAAAATGTTATTAAATTTCCGCATACAAAACACACACAAAAATTATGCACGACCATAATTGTTATTCATCTTCACATTTATCACTAATGTTTAACCGCTCAGCAAGAGCCCAATCAAGCAAATACTCTTGTGTTTTGTGATGACCCTTACTATACGAAAGCCCAGGTGAAGTTCATTAAAGCTGTGCCACACATTGCGTAACCATGGATTCCAGTCAGTAGTTTTGGCAGGTGGCTAGTTGCTCACTACCGACTTAGTTTCTGATAACACAGTTGCCAACAACAATATGGTTAAATCTCTCGCATAAAAAAAAAACGCATAGTACGAAAGCCTACGTTTCTTACTATGTTTCTTCGAAATTTTCAAAACTTGTTACGTTCTATGAAATTTGAAAAAAAATTGGATAAGTGTATGCACAACACTGATATTCCCATTAATAAAACAACATAGAATATATTTTATCCAAATACGTTGGAGTTTTCGGAAGTATTGTGACATAACCAAATATCACGCGAGCGAAGCCACAAGTGTGGTATACACTATAATTAATGGGTTGTAATATTTATCCCGTGGGGTGCCGGGTTAGAATTGCACCTCCCCATATCATCCCGTGGGTGTCGTAGGAGGCGAATAAGGGAAAAATACTGGAAGTTTCAAAGCAGCGCTTTCTAAAGAACCGCCAACTTACATTGCGATCCCCAAGACGCCTGCCAAACGTGGGGATTATGACATAATATCCCCTTAATAGGGGAGGCTGTGTTCAGCAGTGGACGGACCAGCTGTTACAGTTTAATAAATTTAAATCTAGACTCAGAAAACATAAGCCATATATATGCCTATTTAAATATTGTTGATCAAAATACAAAATATCCTACTGAAACTGCTGATGAAATTTATTATTTATTTAATTCTTTTTTTGATACCTTCCTAAGATATTTATAAAAATATATTTAAAATAAAAAAAATATAGATATTTATTAATTTTTATTTTCTTTTACAAGCATTTATTTTACGTTCCATAATTTAGCATATAATTATTTTAACTGGTCGTGTCATTATATGTCCCGCGAACAGAGATGCGCAATGCATGCATGCGCTCTTGCTGGCTGCAGCCCTCGTATAGTTGGCAACCAACGTCCACACAGTTAGAAATAGTGTTTTTTACTGCGGTCGCCAATTTCAAAGGCATTCGCAAAATGAGCCATCTCTTATTCTACACAGCAGTAAACTATAGTAATTAAACAACTTTAAACGGTTTAAATCGCGTATATATATCATTATTTTTATCCCGATGTTTGCAGTGACCGTGATCATGGGGTGACTCTGTCGATTGTATAAATATAGGCGATTTAAACCGTTCAAAATTGTTTAATTACTGTGTTATAATCGCGAAAACTTAAGACAACAAGCTGTAAGCTATGTGTGGACACCATGCATGGGAGGCTGCTTGCCGGTTGTGTAGTGCAGCTTTAATATAATTACGACAGATCAGCATTCATGCTGTTTCACGTAATTATACCCCCTCAGTTAGACCCTTCTCAAAGCGCATTATATGACGTACGCTCAGCAAAAGTCTAGATAGATCACATCATATGACGTCCACTCAGTATAATAATGTATAAATAATCAATGATACGTTGTTGAGGTGTTTTTGCAGCCATAGTATTGTTCCAACGTGACTGAGTCAGTGGCCTAGATGTGCACTTCAGAACAAAAAAAGATGTTTTATCTTTCAGCTCTAGTGAGGTAAACGAAAAACTTCTGAGGGTTTTGGCGGCTATTTTATTATGAACCGTAATACAAGTAATATGCCATCTTAATGTTTTAGATAGTAGTAATAAATCAACACAGGTACGCATAATTGCCTTACTCTCTTTGAGTAAGGATACAGTCAACATCAAAACGTGTTACGCTTCAACGGAGTAACTCTCATCTGCCTCTTTTATTTCGGCAGTAAAATAGTAGTTAACATAAACTGTAATTACACTTACGTAACGAGATCAAAGAGAGTTTTGCAATAGTACCACAATAGACGAAGCTACATATACCTATTGTGATAGTACATTATGATATAAGTGCGGTAAGTTGGAAACTACAGTTGAGGCGATGTCGCTAGCTCGAGCCGTAGGCGAGGGCTACAAGAAAGCTGAGGCTGTAATTATCAAAGCGCACTTATGTCATATGACGTTTTATATTACATTTGCGAGGAAATATATAATATATAATTTTATTCATAAAATGTTGACCACTTTTCTGACATAAAAACTCTTTACTAAGATTTAAAAACGTACCGTTCGTTTTAGACAGAGCATTACAATAACGCACTAGTGCGTTATGAGATACATTACGATACTGAAATTGGTTAAACAGGAGACCCTTTACGAGCAAAAGTGTTATAAATAAACAAAAGCTATTGTTCTGAATATATAAAATTATAAAAATGAACTGTTGTCAAATGAAACAAATTCAAGTAGGCATCAGTCCTGAACTGACTATCTTAGCGTCAGAAGTATAATTGAACAATCTGTTACGACACTAATTATATCTCTACAGTCAGTTGCCAAAACATATTATCATCACGCATAAGGTGTCAGGTACCACCAATATTTTACGTACTAATATTTTGAGTAGCTATTTCATATACGTGGGTATATTAAAGGAGACAAAGCGGCCTATTTTTTGAAGGCAATAAATGATAATGAATAATGGATATGATTTTTCCTTTTTTGATTTTTGACAGATAATATTCAAATGCGCTGCTGAATATTCATTTTATAATTTTCGAGATACGGCGTTCAATTTTACATGAGAGGGCATTTTTATGATTTTCTATTTTACCATACTCAGAACTCCTTCGCCATACATCTCTTTCACATTATACGACTCTTTCTGAGGGAACAATTATGTCAGTCAGTGAGTTAGAATTATGTCTATGTAATTGAGATTTTATGTATATGGGAAAGATTAAGGTGGCAATAGCCAATCCTTGGTAGGTGGTGGAAGATTCAGGACAATAAAACCCTGACAAGACTCAAGCCAGTGATAGCCAGTAGTATACAGAAATCATTGCTTTAAAGAATCACCGCCGCCCATAAAATCAATCATGAAACTATTGCACACCTATGATTGAGTCGTTTCTTGCTTCTCTTAAAAAAAAAGTTAAATCTTTTCGTTCACGCCTATGCCCGCTTTTTATCGATTTCTCACAAAGCTCCTAACTTTTTGGGTCAAAAGTAAAGTATTATATATATATTTTCGAGTTTTGGCTCAGTCATTGTACCAAGTTATATTTAAGTTGGATTGGGAGCAAATATGGCTAAAATTTTCCTCAAGTATGTTAATCAATCGAATCTTCCATAAAATTCCTTAAAAGACCTATATTTTTAACCGACTTCCAAAACAGGAGGAGGTTCTCAATTTGTGTTTTTTTATGTTTGTTACCTCAGAACTCTGGACTAGGTGAACCGATTTTGAAAATTATTTTTTTGTTTGAAAGGTGATGCTTGTCGTTTGGTCTCATTTTAAATTTCATCAAAATCTGTCATTTTTGAGTTACACTAAAATACCTGAAAAATATTTACCGATCCTGATGATATAGTCGCTAAAAATGAGTCATAATCGATCCCTTAAGTAGCAAAAAGTCGCGAAAAGTCACTAAAAAGTGAGAAAATAATTTTTTTGCAAAAAATGGAACAATTCAGCACCCAAAAGTGTGAAATAACTTGTCGAAGTCGGTACCATGCGCGCAGTATTGGGATAATAGGTACTTTTGAGCTATCATGGTACCGATTTCAACAAGTTATTTCACACTTTTGGGTGTTGAAGTCGGTTCCATTTTTTGCAAAAAAAAAATTAAATTATGGGCCCTTCATTCCTTAATTAATGACGAAAAATAATGAGGCAAATTTAATTCTTGGAATCTGTAATTTGTTTTTACAGATTCCAAGAATTTATATTGCTAACTTACAAGTAAACAAAGGCCCAATCAACGAATTCGTTTGATATTTACAGAGGATGTCTTTGCTCTACTGATATTTGTGTTGTAAGTTAAATTCTGAGAAAACTAAAACCAATAGCTATCTATGTTTAAATACTTTATATATACACAAAAATATACAAAACTAGCATCTTCCTAGAGATTTTCTTACTGGAGGTTTAGTTTGATGATTTTATTTACAGTAGTGTTTGCCACTTACATTCATTTGTCACTTTACATGATTGTAAAGTGCGTGAATGATTTTTTATGTTCTTATGCATAAAACCCTATGTTTTAAGCAAAAATATTTATAATAATCGCATTTCTTTTTCAAAGTATTTTGCTTGACTATACTTATGTTGGAAAATTGTCTGTGTTTCTAATAATACTCATAGATAATGGGCGATATTAAAAACCAAGCATAATTTTTGGCAAAAATACATTCAGAATAGAACATTATAATGTATTTGTTTCATTTCCTCGCAAATAATTGAAAAGAAATGTGTACAAGTTTTGCCTCAAATCCATTTTAGCTTCAGCTTAAATATTTGTTACACAGTATGTCATTTGTGATCATATAGCTCATTGCGTATTAAATGTACACAATTTAGTACAATAAATAATAATAATTTTATTTGAAAGAACGGTGCATTTAAGTCCGCCAACTTTAGACTATTTTGTATGGAGTCTTTATCAAAAATTAAAATAGTAAGACACCTCAGAAGTATGGCAAGTACTTTTTCCTCCACACAGAAAACGTCTTTTTATAAATGTAGGTTTTGATAAAGCTGTGATCGAAATAAA
This sequence comes from Plagodis dolabraria, assembly GCA_963854805.1. Taxonomy (NCBI): domain Eukaryota; kingdom Metazoa; phylum Arthropoda; class Insecta; order Lepidoptera; family Geometridae; genus Plagodis; species Plagodis dolabraria. The sequence continues at coordinate 3,075,374 of OY978443.1, read as the reverse complement.
AATATCTTATATTTTATTACGTGTTGTAAACGGCTGTTGTAATATTGAACCCTAATTGAACGAGGCTCAACTCCCAGATTTTTGTTTGCTAGTATGTTTGTTGTTAGCTATTGAAACAAAATTTGAAAAATATTGAATGTCAATGATATTTTGCCTACTCTCATCGCAACTATCTTCCATAGTTGATATAAAAACAAATCTCGAATCAAAGATGTCAAAGTCAGTTTGTCATTGTATTATTTTGTCCTAATGCTCAAATCTTTTAACATTTAGATAAAATTAACGCACACAATCTGCTAAAATGTCTGCATTTACATAAAGACGAATATTCTCAGGAAATTTCACTCGGCTGATTCCACGAAAGCTAAATAATTTTACAGTTCGTTTATTTATGTCTGTAATGAACAAACATCAGGTGTAGGATGTCTTTGTTCACTTTGTAATTTACTGTATACCAATATATGATTTATGTTGCTGTTTTTAATGTAAAAGCCAGGTGGTCGACAATTGAAGTACAGAATATCTATAAATCAGTAGAAAAAGTTTTGTTTTTCCAACCAAGAATACTGTTGCAGTATAAGACAGAGTTCCTGTTCAGAATGACGTTTCCGTGGGTGCTGCCATCTGGTTCAGTAAGAGCTTTTTAGTGATAAGTGCTTAGTGGATATAATTAGTTGTTTTGTGGTATTAATGTCCAGTACTGTTTGGTTGCTGTGTTTAGTAGAACAGTATCGTTCTCAACTTAGATATTAGACAAACTAAAAAATGTATATGGATGAACATTTGTGATTGTAGTTTTGAAATAATATATAGAATGCAGTGGTAGGCAGTTGGTATCGGAAATTGAAAAATACTAACAATACGTGATTGTATAATATTTCGTTTATTTTAAATTGTAGACATTTGTATTTTTATAATTATTGCACAAATTGACTATTTAGTGGAGAGGTCCACTTTGGTAATATTAAAAAATGAGATGGCTATATATATAGACCAATCTCAAGCTGTCAAAAACTACAAGCGTCTATCTACAAACAAACCACTGTCCAAGTGGCGGGCGCCGAGCACATTGAGTTTGACGGTGAAGTACGGGCGCGCGTGACGTAGTTATGTGCAAAAAAAGTCATAAAATATATAAAATCGCAACAGACAAATACTAATCCACGTGTTTAGTACTATCCACTAAACGCTATAACTAAATACTAGCCAATATGCAAATTGGCCTTAAGGTGCTATATAATTGCAGTGTTTTTATAGTAAACGGTTCGCTACCTGAAATAAATGACTATTATTATTATTTTTCCTTACACATTTGTGTTCTCTTTGGGTTCCAGAGGTAGTTTTGGCACGGGCCAAAGCCAAGTGCTTTTAAAGGGACAAAAATTTCCTAACAATTCTGCATGTGTTCAATATGACCGCTTTTTGAAGCAGTTTATATGTAAGATTATGTCTAGTATCTCAAGATTCGTGAGTAAGCTTTTGGGTATGACACCTGTAGTAGAAATTATAATAGGGATTGTCCTTGTGCTATTTATTTGCCATTGGGTTTTAATTTCTATAGAAAGGTCTGTATATTTAGCTATTTTCTCGGTATATGTTGTTAGTAGGTTGTGTGTGTTGCAAATAGCTACATCAATTAGAAAAGCAGTTTTTTTCTGTTTGTTCAAAACAGTTATATCCGGTCTATTGTAATGTATAGTCTTGTCGGTAATTATTGTTCTGTCCCAATATAACTTATGGTGTTGATTTTCAAGAACTGATTCGGGCTTATATTTGTAATAGGGAACCATTTCTGTTATAAATTTGTTTTTGTATGCGAGGAATTGGTGGATAGATGTAGCTACTTGATCGTGTCTGTGCTTAAAATCAGTTTGAACTATAGCTTTGCATGCTCCCGTTATGTGTTGTATAGTTTCAGAACTGCTGCTGCATCTCCTACAGATGTCATTTGTGTTAGGACGGCGAATTATATGCTTTTGATAATTCCTAGTATCGATGACTTGATCTTGGATTGCCAGTATGAAAGCTTCAGTCTCGGGGAAAATTTCGCCACACCGCAGGCACGCCTTCGACGCTTCCTTGTCGACATGTGGTTGCTGCAGATCATGGTAATGTCTTCCGTGTAAAGACTTTCGTTCCCATGCCGTAATCTTTTCTTTAGGGCCAGTGATTCGCTCATTATTTTGTTGGTGTCTGTTAGATAGGTTTAAAGGTGTAAGTCGTTTATCAGATAGGACTATTGCTTCGTGTAGTGGTGAGTGCTGTGCTCGTTCTGAAAAGAATTTTCTGAGGGTTGTTATTTGTTTGTTCCACGCCCTCCCTGTTCTCTCGGTAGTGTGAGTCTTTGATATTATTATAAATGGAGCAATGGTCGGCACTACTTGGTGTCTAATTTCACTTCGTTAACAGAATCAGCTTCTGTTCACGAACCGAAAATAGAGGATATTCAAAGTATCTTTTACATTTTTTGAATTTATAATTTGTGTGTATATTGTATATAGAGAAAGACACTAATTTTCGAGATACGTTGGCGTTACGTTACATTAAATTTCTAGAGCTAATATGGAAAAAATAGGGAACTGAAATTGGATTGGTACCGATTTAAATACAGAAAGAGAAAGGTTCCGGTGACCGAGAGGAAAAGGCATCCGCCACGAAATCGGAGGACGCGGGATCAATACCCGTCTGGAATAAAAAGGCAAAAAATTTGCTTCAATAACATGTTAATAACTTTAAACGATTATAATCTCTCGTCATACCTGAATGAAACAGAATTTTTATTTGATTTAGCAGGGTTTATGTTCCGGCGAGTTCAAGGCGATATTTCTGAGGATATATTGTTTCTTTATAAATATACATTTAAACGGGACCACTTTCGCACAATTCCCAAGTATACCCTACATAATATGTGAGTAGTTACAATACGAGCTACGGCACCACATAACACGAAAAGAAATGGTACTGGAATAATGAAAGAATCTACCCTCTATATTTCCCGGTCTGGCGGGATAACCCGCAAGAATATATGACTGCACCTAATTGATATCGATCAATGAGTGAAAGCTAGTGTTATGAAAAAGACGTATTTTAAATATTACGAATTTTATGACTGTATTAAAACTTGACAATAAAAAAAAGTTCATGGAATACAAACATTCTTAATTGTACACCAAAATTGTTACAAAACACATACAGAGATTATTTAAAGTTATGGTACAATTGTTGGACTTATCACTTAAAGCGATCTCTTACAGTTCAGAAAAATATAGGATAAATAAGTAGACATTTAATTAAAAAACTTAAAATCAGACTACAAATTATTTATATTTGTTAAGCATTTTATATGCTTAACAAATATTGTGGAAGATGGGGGTGTAGTAGTTACCAGTTGAGGTGGTGGTGATAGTCCAAAGAAATAAATCCGTACACTTCACAACTAATGTTTATTGACACCAATACACAGTCCACATTTATTTTATATAAGAAGGCGATGTAAGCAGTGATTAAGCACAGAAATGAAATAAGAATGAAAGATAGTTATAAAGTAAGACGTGAAAAGTAAACAATGCGCATGAGGTTGAAATTGCATAGAGCGTCGTGGGCTCCGCGTCGCGTAAGCGTTTGTTACGGACTGACGTTAGATCGGGCGGCGGCGTTGAGCTGCTCGCGCGCCGGTGTACTTATATCTATACGAGTATGAGATCCCGTTATCATTGAGCGGCGGCGCGCGGGTCCAATGTTTCCGTCCGCTGTTGGCACGGCATTTATTTGTCAGTATTAAATTGTTATTATCAATTGTGACTTGTAAATAATATTGTTAATGGAATGTATGTATAATATATAAGTGTAGAATATTAATTGAATGAATTATAAATATTACTTGTACATATATAAATATTAGGAACTGTGTATACAATATAAATAATATAATATAGATAGTGATGTTTATTATTGAATGTTGTGAATGTGAGTGAAGTTATATATATTTAATAAGTTTGTATTAAATAACGGCACGTTATTATGTGGGAGTAGGCCACATCACTCCCCCCCAGAGACCTGGTTAGGGGCGATAAAAATCTGGTAAGCGGACTATTCGTCCAGAACGTGTGGTTTTAGGTGCCTGTGTAGTAACATCGTCAGGTGTTAGGTCTTGTGTATTATTTGTACAGTGTTCGATCGGCGGATACTGAAATGTTTCGCCGGACAATTCCCTGGCGTCGGATAATATGTACGCAGGTTTTAGTCGGTCCAGAGAGACAGTTACAGGCTTTCCTTTGATTAGTAGCTTGAAAAATTTGTCTCGTCTCTCAAGGACTTTATATGGACCTTTGTAGGCGGGCTGAAAAGTGGTACGCGAAGCGTCTTCACGAAGGAAGACGTGTTTGGCAGTAGATAGCTCCTTGAACACAAATACTTTTTGGTTGCTATGGCAAGACGCTGGGATTGGTTTGAGTTTTTCGGAAAATGAGCGTAGACGCGCAATAAAATCTGACATGTCAGATGTACATGGCAAGCTTGGATCGAAAAACTCTCCAGGAAGTCTCAGAGGCTCGCCATGCAACAGCTCCGCCGAAGAACTTTGTAGGTCTTCTTTATAGGCACTACGAATGCCTAGTAACACTAGAGGCAATACCTCAGTCCAGTTCTGATCGGCGTGGCATGTAATAGAGCATTTGAGTTGGCGGTGAAATCTTTCCACCAAGCCATTACATGCCGGATGATAAGCGGTGGTTCTTCTGTGCTGGAACCCGATAGTTTTTGACAGGTATTGGAACAGTGCGGACTCAAATTGACGACCGCGGTCTGTCACAATATCTGTAGGGCAACCATATCTGGAAATCCAGCCAGAAATTAAGGCTTTCGCCACCGTTTCCGCAGTGATGTCAGGAATAGGTACGGCTTCCGGCCACCGAGTAAATCGGTCTATGGCCGTCAGGCAGTATCGGTATCCCTGTGAAATGGGAAGAGGGCCAATCAGGTCAATGTGGACTTTCTTAAATCGTTCGCGGGGTAATTCGAAAGTGCCCAACGGGGCGGATACATGACGACTTACTTTTGCGCGTTGGCATGCCAGGCAAGTACGTGCCCACTCACGGCAGTCTTTTCTAATTCCGGGCCATACAAATCTCGCGGCAACCAATTTGGCTGACGCGGTAGCACCGGGATGACTAAGTGAGTGCATGCTTTTAAATACTTGCTTTCGGAACTCTCTTGTGACGAAAGGCCTGGATGTCGGTGTGCTGATGTCACAGAACAAAGGTATGCGACACCCAGGATATTCCATCTTTTTGAGACGAAGAGAGGATCCATCTGCCAAATATTGAGCAAGTTCTGTGTCACTTTCCTGGCTATTGGCAAGCTTGGCTAGGCATATTGGAGCTTCCAGTTCATCGATGCGACTTAAAGTGTCGGCTACGACATTGTCTTTGCCGGAAATGTGCTTCAAGTCGGTCGTGAACTGGGCTATAAAGTCCAAGTGCCTGAACTGTCTAGGCGAACAGGTATGCTTCCTCTCGTGGAATGCATAGCATAGAGGTTTGTGGTCGGTATAGACAGTAAAGTGCCTCGCTTCCACCATGTGCCTGAAGTACTTGATACTTTCGTAGATCGCCAAAAGTTCGCGATCATACGGTGAGTACTTTTGTTGGCTCGGGCTAAGTTTTCGCGAAAAGAAAGCTAGTGGCTGCCACACATCATTTTGGAGCTGTTGTAAGACAGCGCCAATGGCCACGTCCGATGCGTCTGTAACCAATGCAAGCTTGGAATGGCAATCTGAATGTGCCAGAAGAGCTGCATTGGAGAGGCTTTCCTTGGTCTCATGGAAAGCCTTCAGAGCATTTTCGGTGAGATGGATTGGTGTGGAACCTTTGACACCCCCCACAAGTAAGGCGTTGAGAGGCGCTTGTATTTGAGCGGCATTCGGCAAAAATCGCCTATAAAAGTTGGCCATGCCCAAAAATCGCCTGAGGGTCCTTACATCCTTAGGTGGGTGAAAATCACGTATGGCTTGTACCTTATCGTCCAAAGGTTTGGTTCCGCTCTTAGATATTGAATAACCAAGGAAGGTTATTTCCGGAGCACCGAAAACACATTTGGAGACATTGATAACCATGCCATAGGTACGAAGTCTTTCAAAAACTTGCCGTAGGTGGTTTTTGTGTTCCTGTTCATCCCTGCTGAAGACCAGGAAGTCATTCAAATAGCAATAGGTGAAGTCCAGGCCGCGCATCATCTCATCCACAAACCGTTAGAACGTTTGAGCTGGGACTATCCGATGGACGTGCAGTACCATTATCCAACATGAGCTGGAACTCATCTCGTGCGATTTTCAGCTTATCAGGAGCTAACCTACGAGGGGCAGAAGAAACTGGCGGGCCAGGTGTGGTACGAATATGATGTTTAGTGTTATGTTTGATAACGCGTGGTGTGCCAGCGGGTCGCAAGATTTCGGGGAACTCATTCAAAATCGCGTGATATTGCGTATCTCCAGTCAAAACCTTAACAGACAAAACAGTGTTTACATTGTTATCAATAAGAGCTGTAGCTGACAATGATGTGGTATTATCTATTAAGCGGCGGTTACGAATATCGACAGTTAAATTATAAAAATTTAGAAAGTCAACGCCAATAATAGCTTTGGTTACATCTGCAACTACAAAATACCAAGGGAAATTACGCCTGAGGCCAATATTCAGATTAAGCTGAATGTAACCAAAGGTATAAATGGCGCTTCCGTTGGCGGCTGACAGCTGGTAGGTTGTCTTCTCTCGTCGTTCACGAAGCGCAGTTCGAGGGAAAACGCAGAGATCGCTTCCGGTGTCCACAAGGAATGGTACCTTCGAGCTGCGGTCGGTGACGAAAAGGCGACCAGTGGAGAGAGGGCAATCAGACGTCGCCATTATCGACCGCCCTGTGCGTTTCCCGCTGTGCCAAAATCGCAAGGCTTTTGACATTTAGCGGCCTTAGCACCATACTTAGAATGGTACCAGCAGAGTGGATACTTGCTGTACGCTGAGTTTGAGCGGGATGTAGAACGACTGCGTCCAGTGCTGGTGTTATGCTTGGAGCGGTTCTGAGCACGGGGCTGTCTTCCCAGCTGCAGTGTCAGGGCCTTCACAGCTTGTTTCAATTCTGCAATCTCGCTAGCCATTGATTCGATAACGGAACCTGGTGCTGATGATGAAGTAGATGCAACTTGTCGTGCGGGCATCACGATGTACTGAACACGGTCTGCCAGATCAGCCAAAGTTTCAAGACTGCTTTGGGGTTGAGAGGCTAACAGGGTTTGGATGTCGCTAGGTAGACGGCTGCTCCATATAGTCCTCAGGAAATCTTCAGGTACGTTAGAACCGGCCAGGCTTTGAAGGTGCCTCAGAAATTGTGAAGGTTTCCTGTCCCCAAGATCTTCGTGCATAAGGAGCTGGTGAACCTTCTTCTCCTTTGAGGCAGAAAGTCGTTTAATAAGCTCTGACTTTAACTTATCGTACCTGTTATTCTCTGGCGGAGAAATTATTATGTCTTTAACTTCCTTGCTGTACTGCGGGTCCAGGTGTCCAATGACGTAATTAAATTTTGTCGCGTCAGATGTAATCCCTGTGATTGCAAATTGACCCTCTATCTGCGCAAACCATATTTCTGGCTCTTCAGGCCAAAAAGGTGGTACCCGTACACCGACCCGACAAATCTCGGATGGTGCAGTGGAAACGCGCTCAGCCGATCGACGACAGCGGCGAGGTGCGGCTGCAGCGCCATTTTGTGAGTTTACTGTATCGTCTGAACTGTCACTCATTTTTACACGACTGCCCAAAGGAGAGTTATGTTTTTAGGGTTCATGTATGTATGTATGTTTGTGAGTTTCTTTATTCCACCATAACTTCGTAACGGCTTAACCGATTTTGATGTTTGTGGTATCATTAGAAGCATTGAGTTATTCCGGGTAACATAGGCTAGTGAAAATAAAAAAAAATTAAAAAGGGGGCCATAGTTTATGAAATTAAAATAAATTAAAAAAAAAAAACGTGAAAATTTTACAAATTTTACTATCACCGTCTAGAGCTTGCTTAGTACATAACAAAAATATATAATAGTAGTATTCAATATACATTGGTTCACTAATATCAAAAGTAATAAATATTGTCTTATCCGTTTCTACACTTGCTTCTTGTAGACACAAGTAATACAAATAAATTAATCACCGGCATGCGGCAGGACAGAGACCATGCGTTTTTTGACCGGAGAACGCCTTCAGAAAGAAAGGCATTTCATACACAACTACAAGAAATGATTATTTTGGCAGTGTTAACATTGTACTGTTAAGTGACTTGATGCAGCTTTCACTAGTAGCTAAATCCGCCAGCGGGACATACTGAATCAGACTCAGAATCATTTATTGCATACTACTGCTTTAAACAACCGCCACATTTAATTGCTGAAATAGATTTATGGGCGTTATATAGCTTCTGCGAACTGCCACAGAATGTGAGGCAAGCAGACGACACCACATTTGTCGATATTTTAAATAGTTAACGGGTTGGAATCCTGAATCATCGTAGAGTATCACTTACTGGACCAGATGGCGAGTGTGTGCGAAAATTTCCCACAACAAGACAGGTGGATGACTCGAACCACCAAATCAAAATAAAACGATGACCATCGAACTTTGCCAAAATTTGCCGGATGTTTGACGAGGTAGCATCAGATACATCCGTAGAAGCTAAAATCAAAGGTCAGCAGCGGCCAAAACCCAAATTTATACTTTCTGATCCCAATAAAAGAGGAGGTATTGTTCCATTCATAAAAGTTACTATTGGTTCTAGGGTAATGTTGTGGAAAAACATTAAATTTGGACACGACTTGGTAAATGGCGCTATGGGGGTCATCCGAGAATTCGTATGGCCAGCGCTACGTCGTAACCGGGAGAGTTACCGCAAGCCGTTTTCGTTGAGTTCTATGGCAAAACAATACGTGGCAACACAGTCAGTTTGGGTGTCAAAATTGAGCCTAGCACTGTCGAATTTGACGCGTTACGGGGTCAAGGTAAAGTCGAGCGGTACATGCTAACACTGATATTATGTTGGGTTGTGACAGTGCACAAACTGCAAGGAACGACACTGGACAGAGCCGTCGTGGATCTAGGCGCTAAAATTTTTGCCAAGGGGCAAAGTTTATGTTATTTTACCTGGGACAGACTGTCCAGTTAGGTAGGTCCAACTTCGAAAAAAAGGACGCCCGAAGAACCTAACTCGGATGGGCAGCGTTCGGGAAGTTACGTGACAGTTTCTCGTCAAAAATCCCGCAGAGCCTGAAGACAGAAGTCGTCAACCAGTGTGTATGCCGGAACGTGGATATTCGCCAAAGAACCAAAGTCACCGACATAGCTTTCAGAATTTGCAAGTTGAAGTGGCAATGGGCGGGCCACATTGCTCGACGAACTGATAACCGATGGGGAGGAAAGGTTCTCGAGGGGGTACCATGGTATACCGGAAAACGAAGAGTTGGTAGCCCCCCCACAAGATGGACTGACGATATCATTAAAGTCGCGGGTAGCCAATGGTTACAAGCGACTAATAGCCATTCTTTGTGCCGTTCTATGGGGGAAGCCTTTGTTCAACAGTGGAAGTCTTGCGGCTGATGATGATGATGAAAGTTTATGTCGCTCTTAGTCGCGTCCGACAGCTAGAAGAATTGGTGTTTTAGATCCACGAAAGCTTATCAACGAGCCCCATGACAAAAAGTATCTGCAAGAACTGAAAAACCTCAAAGTTATCATTTACAATTAATAAATCATAAAAAATATATTTCGCTTATATTTTGCATGATATTAATTTAAAAAAAAATAAGTTATGTTTCGTGGCACATTGTGCGTTTGCAAAAATATTGTTTTATCACTAAAAGGTACGAAATAAAAAGAAATAATTTAAAAATTAAAAAACACGCCTGCCGTGCCAAAAAGTGAACTAAAAAATTACAAACAAGTTACATGATTTTAATGTTGAATGGCTACAATGTAGGTACTAAATAGATTATATTTACTGTGTAATTAAAACACCATTGAACCCAAAAATGGAAAACAGATAACCATTTATTAGACAACCAAGGGACAGTTCCTTAGAATAGTTCTTTACAGGTCCCCCGACTTCGATGAAAAGAATGGTTATCTGTTTTCCATTTTTGGGTTCAATGGTGTTTTAATTACACAGTAAATATAATCTATTTAGTACCTACATTGTAGCCATTCAACATTAAAATCATGTAACTTGTTTGTAATTTTTTTGTTCACTTTTTGGCACGGCAGGCGTGTTTTTTAATTTTTAAATTATTTCTTTTTATCATAAAATATATACGGCTTAGGTATTCTTACGGCGTTTCAGTTGAGGTCACCAGTTGTGGAAGATGGGGGTGTAGTAGTTACCAGTTGAGGTGGTGGTGATAGTCCAAAGAAATAAATCCGTACACTTCACAACTAATGTTTATTGACACCAATACACAGTCCACATTTATTTTATATAAGAAGGCGATGTAAGCAGTGATTAAGCACAGAAATGAAATAAGAATGAAAGATAGTTATAAAGTAAGACGTGAAAAGTAAACAATGCGCATGAGGTCGAAATTGCATAGAGCGTCGTGGGCTCCGCGTCGCGTAAGCGTTTGTTACGGACTGACGTTAGATCGGGCGGCGGCGTTGAGCTGCTCGCGCGCCGGTGTACTTATATCTATACGAGTATGAGATCCCGTTATCATCTTCAAGTCATTCAAAATCGTTTTCTTCGTAGTGCAACCGGCGCTCCGTGGTATGTCCGGAACACCGAGTTGCACTGCGACCTAAACCTTCCCTCTTTAGCGCAGTTCAATAAGGACTGCGCTCGCCGATACTTTGATCGAGCGCCCCACCACTCGAACCCATTGGTTGTCCAGGCATCGAACTACTCGACCGCCTCTTCTATCCCATTTTTCAAACCCCCCCGTCGCCGACCACGGCAGGTATTAGACGACCCGGATGACCCCATCGCAGTCATTACATTGGCAGCTTTAGCGTTATCCGCAAGTCGTCGAGGTAAAATCCCCAGGTGTGAGGTAATTAGAGGTCACACAATCAAACACCGAGCTCGCCGGCGAGCTCGAGGCAAAAACAAGGTCACGATAAATTGCTCTCCAAATAGTCAAAGAGTTTTATTCAGTAGGGCCCAATTGTGCAACACTGCAGTTGCACAGAGGCATTTTGCTCCGATCCCCCCCATGTCTCTCGACAGTGAGACAAGCCGAGGTCCGAACCACAGTGGTGCCCTTGAGCTCGCTGTCAACCCCTCCTATAATAGCGGTACGTTTTCGGCGTCCGCAGGAGACGGAGGTAGAAGGCGCTTTTCGCCTTCTACGCCCGTCTCGGGAGAAGTGCCTTCGGCACTTCTCCCTCCCGGGCTATTGTAGGGCCAGGCCCTCGCCCAAAACCCGGTGGAGCTGGACGACCGCACAGGCGGTAGCCAGCATCTATGTCCTCCCTAAAAAAAAAAAAAAAAAAATCCCGTTATCATTGAGCGGCGGCGCGCGGGTCCAATGTTTCCGTCCGCTGTTGGCACGGCATTTATTTGTCAGTATTAAATTGTTATTATCAATTGTGACTTGTAAATAATATTGTTAATGGAATGTATGTATAATATATAAGTGTAGAATATTAATTGAATGAATTATAAATATTACTTGTACATATATAAATATTAGGAACTGTGTATACAATATAAATAATATAATATAGATAGTGATGTTTATTATTGAATGTTGTGAATGTGAGTGGGAAGTTATATATATTTAATAAGTTTGTATTAAATAACGGCACGTTATTATGTGGGAGTAGGCCACATCACTCCAAATACACACAGTTACACATAGTCCACAGTTATAATAATTAAAATAGTTAAGATCAATAAGTGAAAGCTAGTGTTATGAAATAGACGTATTTTAAATATTACGAATTTTATGACTGTATTAAAACTTGACAATAAAAAAAAGTTCATGGAATACAAACATTCTTAATTGTACACCAAAATTGTTACAAAACACATACAGAGATTATTTAAAGTTATGGTACAATTGGTGGACTTATCACTTAAAGCGATCTCTTACAGTTCAGAAAAATATAGGAGAAATAAGTAGACATTTAATTAAATAAGTTAAAATCAGACTACAAATTATTTATATTTGTTAAGCATTTTATCGTCCAATTAAATAAATACGATTGAGAATGGAAAGAATAAAACAACTGAAAGGGTTTGGTGGAAAAAAATGTTTTTCTCTCATTATGGCGTCTAAAATCCGCAAGTTCGTTTTTTTATGTACCTAGTGTCACTCGCGCTATCAAGACAAATATAATATATATCTCATACGTTAAAATTGGTTAAGCCATTTGGAAGCTATTATGGTGGAATAAAGAAACTCGTAAAAATACATATGTGAACCCTGCAAACACCTGCGTCAGACTCGCGCACGAAGGCTTATTGGTACAAATTTTTTACACACTCAGAAATCTTTGAACACCTTGAACTCTTTCAGAATTTAATGGTCTAACTACCACAAGTTCAGCAAATACTTTTCAGCCATAAAAATCGGTTACTTTCATTTACATTTATATCTATTCATTGATGCATGCTGCTCACAAGATAAATTTTCACTCACCTATGATATTGGCCCCCATTGAAAACTTTGCAAATATAAGCATGTTGTCAAATATTTTTTTCGATATATGAGTGAAACTTTAGAGTTTCTTTACCACTGCTGAAAAAAGGTTCAACTTGAAGAACAACTCGAAATCACCAAAACTACGAATATATTTGTAATTTAAGTTAAACCCAAAAACAGCAGATCGCAAATCATACCGTCGGAGTGTACCGTCTTTTAAACAAAAGTGTCCCATCTCCACTACAAATCAATTTATTAACCAATCCAATAGAATTCGGAAAATTGTGCGTGTTGATGAGTCTGTAAAGCAAAACGGTAACTGTATTAAGAGTCACACTGTTTTACACATTTATAAGCACCGTGATAACATCCACAGACCAAGATAAATGCAAGGCATTGAAATAAACCTTACGCGAAGATTTGAGAAGCCTTAAAGTTTTAAAAGTCGTTTTAACCGTCTTCTAAAACTTTAAAGATTCATGTGCTACACAAATTATATTTTTATGTTTATCTTGGCAATATTACGTAGTATTAATATATGTTCTGTGGCAATATACTAAATTTTTTGAACTAATTTTATGTTATGCAGACTTCACACGCGTAAAGACCCACCTAGATGAGTGACATCTATAACAAAACCACCCGAATTTGTTATTTAGAAATTTTCTCTTTAATAATAATAATGCAAACGTTATTGTCTCTTAAATCCACAATATGCACACTAAACGCAACTACAAATTACGCTAATAATGTTAACCACACTGGACATTTGTGGTACGGTGACCAGAAAACAAATAAGGGGTAAAACTAACCACCGCTCTCTCAGCTTTGTGTAGATAACGTTGACAAGGATAAAATGGTGCATTCTCTATTTAAGTTATGTCGTGATGCCACAGACTAACTTGTTGTGTAATGATGATCGTTGATAGTTTTAACAGTGCTAATCGACTCTATTCACTCACTCACTCGATGTCACTTATCTTTCATATTACGTCAAATATTGCTCAGGGTAAGAGATAATTTGTTTAAGTGATTGACGACAGGTCCTTCACTAAAGGGTGTTATATAGTAAAGACGAGCATTTTTCAACCTTGCGGTGCTAATCGTACATTGGATCTCTCTTTGGCAGATCATAACTATTGCCACTAAGCCATTTGTGCGTTATTAATCTGACAATTTAAAAATAAGCTGTTATATTTCTCAATAAATAATACACCTTTAAAAGTATTTTGAGATGAAGTGAGATTTTACGATCTTATGTATTTATTGATTTGGGTAGCAGCTAAACTGAGAGATAGTATTCAATAAAAGTGCTGAATTTATTCTGTTATAGTAAAAATCGGCCAAGTGCGAGTCGGACTCGCGCACGAAGGCTTTTGTACCATTAGCTATACAACATTAGACTTCAGACTTCATATGTTAACCTTTTTTGTTTTAAGGTGCGCGAGTCCGACTCGCACTTGGCCAACTTTTTGTATTTTTTGTTATAGCGGCAACTGAAATACATCATCAGTGAAAATTTCAACTGTCAAGCTATCACCGTTCTTGAGATACAGCCTGGTGACAGACGGACGGACAGCGAAGTCTCAGTAATAGGGTTACGTTTTTACCCATTGGGTACCTTTTTTGCAACAGCAAGGTGCCTGTGAGCAGTGACACAGGACAAGAAAGTGAAATGGATACCTCGATATTGCAATTCTATGCTGATTTACAGCTCAAACTATGTACCTTACGTACGAGTACTTACCTTAACCTTATCTGGCCAAAGTATAAAAGATCCCACTAATCCAATTTCACAGTAACAGTATTTTTGTAGGCTAAAGAGAAGCTAGCACATTACTTGCACCCATATGTACATTATTATGTATATTTACCACAATAACGTTAAATCAGCGTAGATTGATCTCACGATATCTGAGTTTGGTTGAAAGATATTATCATATTGCTATGCTTCAATCAGTTAAAAATTGGTTGAAGAAACAAAACATGGACTCGACCCGTTTCATCTGATTTCACGCTATTAAAGGTTGGGATCGTTTATCTTAATTAAAATGAGATGCCCGACCAAGTTCATCCTTATTCTGTTCATTATACCAGATTTTTTGCTTGTCAATGTACGAGTAATTTCCTTGAATGCTTTGTAAGTGTGGCCAAACCTGAGCCATAAAATGACTGTAACGTGAGACCAAGTAGTGAAACTTTTTCTTGCAGAAAGTAATAAAATACGTTTCTGCTAGATTGTGAACCTGCAACGTTAAAGTAGCTTTTAAATTAAATTTGTTTTGGTGTCATTTGTTCAAAGATGAAAAAAAGGTTCTTCTGGTGCAAACGGTGGTCTAATACAAGAAGCCAACGTGAGTAATTTCCTTACCTAGTATTTTAATTTTAACAAGTAGTATGATATAATTCATTGTTAAATTAAACGACGTTATATTACATTAAATTAACGAAAAAAAAAACGTTTAACCAGTGTCAGTTATGTCGAACCCAACATTAAACATGATCAAGTTATTCTAGAATTTATAAAGCAACGGTATTCTTGGAGATTAAAACGTCTTCAAATCTACTGTGATGTCCCCATATAAATAGTCTCACCGAGAAACTTAGTTTTGTTGCATAATATTATGCCGTTCGTAATATAAGACTGTTGACGAATTTATGATGAATTTATATGAAGTTGTATTTGTACTACTTTCTGTGCTATCACCCAGTATGTGTTGTCCAGTTTCATAGAGTGTAAACAGAATTTTTTAAGACAATTATATAACTATTCAATGACAGAAATTTATAGTCAACGAGATACTTTGATAAAATAAATATATTTCACGATATAAAAAATAAACCATTTAATACGACTATTTCATAATTGTCTAGTAGTATATAATTTTGTGAAATTAAATTAAATTGTATTTAACCTTCTATCAGTTTTTTGTAGATACAAATAATAATAAAGGAAAACAGAAAATGAATATACAAAGTCCTGTACCATATTGCGAATGAGAATGTTGATCAAACGTAAAGTAAAATAAATTAAGAAGCACAAATAAAATATTACAGTAATTTTGCCACATACTCGTATATTTCGAGTCCTTGACTTACGTCTTCTTACCTTGATCCACAACATGAGTGAAACGATTCCACGAAAAAATGTCAAACTAGCTACAGTTTTCTCATCAAGAGAAGGGTCGTGACATAAAACAGATTCCATTTACTATGAGGATTTATGAAGAAAGTGTGGCCATGCTGTCAGATTCCACGACATTTTTATACTTAAATAAACTACGAACTTTGTTGTACTGTACATACAATACTTGAACCATATAAGGTCCAATTTCTCGAGAAAGTATTTTTCAATAAATCTTACTTTTGTACAGAATGTCATCATGGTGTAAATGTTCAAGATACGACATTTTATTTAAGAATGAATAAGCTTGCTGACTACCCGTGGGGTGCCGGGTCTGAATTGAACCTCCCCATATGGTAGAAAACTCTCACCCACCCACTCGATGGACCAACCAGATGAAAAAAAATGTTGGTACCTCCATAAATGAGTGTGCCAGCATTACATCTAGCAGAAAGAAATGGCGGGGCATCGTGAGGCGTGTGCTGACTGCCCCGTGTCCTACCCACCGTCATGTATGGTGGACCACTACTACGTACATGGTGACCACAACCGCTATGCCAAGATTGTATCGACTAAGAAGAAAAAAGTAAAAAAAAACGCCTAAAGTTGAATTATGTGGGTACGGAACCATAGATTATATACAATAAAAACAATTCATTAATTATTCTGAGCAAGTAAATGTAGAAATAATTTCCATAGCCTACCAAGAAATCCCTCAGGCAACTAAACATAATATTGAGCAATAATAATATTTGCACATGCCTCATCTGGCCTGATTACAACGCAGCGTGAATCATTCTTTACGCTATTGACATGAATTTGTTTGTGGTAAATATTAACCCTAATTTCGCTGACCTTTCGTTTTGTACGTCATTATCAGCGAGCGACAGCTTTGACGAGGGATAGGGTAATTTTCAGCCTATAAAACATTCTCTCGCTGATTGATTTCCATTACCGCCCTATTACAGATTCCATAACAAATGACTTTGATTGTAGCATGGGCATGATTTTAGTATGAATATTTTGGCCTTTGGGTGATTGATTGATGTTTTTTTTTTATTTCCGATAGGTTAACCTATTATAACTATATTTTTTATCACCTATAGTGAAGTAATGTTGCAATCGAAGATGGTAAGAACCTACAACTCTCTGTTCCAGGTGGTGAACTTGAGATGCAGTTCACATTCTTAGTGACAGCTGTGACAGAGTTGCAGGTTCTTGGTGACTTATAAACTTGAGCGTGATACTAACATTTTTGCTTTAATGTCAGTAAATGACGTTTAAAAGAATGGCTCCGAGTTTCTTACCTGTGGGTGCCACCATACCTATTTTACCGCCAAGCAGTTATTACTGTATTCCGGTTTGAAGGGTATGGGTTCCGTAGAAATTACAGGTACATAGGACTAAGCAAATATATGTCTTAGGGTGAGGGATGCAATTCGTCACTTGTGAAGAAATACATCTGTTATTGGCAGAGTTTACCGCTAAACACCATGTTAGCATTTTGTTTTTCTCTTCAAGTACTTCCCTGGACAAGCCCGCACCAAGAATTCTACTGCTACTGAAAATTTTTAAAGTATGACGACCAAATACCTACTATGAACCCTTGATCTGTGGTGACGACGCGTATCTCTGAGTTACTAAACCTTGATGATTGTTTTTTGTAAGTATACCTCTCAATTGTTCCTGTTTAATTTTCATTATCACATCAACAAACCAATTTTTCAATTGGTTTTAAACTTGTAAGTGATTCTTGTTTGTAGTACAATGTAAGTTGAACTATAGTTTTCGCTCCATCCCCATACGATGGTTGAAGCGAAGAGCAAAAATTAGAGTTGAGTCATAGTGTAATGTTAGCTCAGTCGGTCAGCCGGTCCGCAGAGCAGGCGTTTTTGCAAAAAACAATATTAAAATTGGTTTAGTAGTTCTTTTACACACAAATATCTGGAAAAAGAATTTGGCAATAATGATTTAAGCTTGTTAGCCATACCTAGTTTTCGGCATGTTTTGTCGTTGTTGTTTTGTGAGAATAGCACACGAGGCTTTCTATATATATATAACTAGATAAGTTATTCATAATAAAACTAAACAGTATAAGCTAAGAAAGTAAGCCCTCTGGGGTGAACTGCCAACTTACACTACGATCCCCAAGACGCCTGCCAAGCGAGGGGATTATGGCAAATACCTTCTTAATACGGAATGTTCAGGCTGTGTTCAACAGTGGACGATCCGGCTGTTACATACAAGAAAGTTAATGTGAAATAGAAGCTCGGAATGTAGTTTCTCTTTTCAGATTATTTTATTTAATAAGATTAGATTGTATTAAGATGTAAAATGTTTGTTCATTGTGAAATAATAATCTCTTCTCCTTTCAGAGCAACTCAATTTAGTTTTTTATTTCACTACTACAAACTTACATTATATACATATACAACATAATAATTGCTCCTCTTGTCGATGGTAACCAGTGTTGTAGGCGGCTGAAAATCTTTGTTATAAGCAGTATGAATCAGTGAAATAGAGGAGTGAAAAAATTAAACAAAAACAAAACGTAACCAACGTTAAACACTGAAAGGTATGAACTTATGGAAGTTGGACCACAAAAATCAAGCTATGAATAAACGTAGAGCCAAAAAAAACAAATTAGGACCTGCCTCCGAATTTTTCTTGCATGAAAATCAGTCATAGGCACTGAGTTCTCTCGAGAACTACTTAAATAATCTGAAAAATGAATTTTACTCGTATATTACCGAATAAAAACATATTCTATATCTTCCTATCCTTATCTCACGCAAGTGAGTTCGGTGCAATATGTCTTCTTTTATGACAAAAAAGGCTCAGTTAAATGTTTGTAAAAAAAATTAAATAGACTTCAATTTAACAACTGGCCACCTACCTGACATAGTAATTTGTGTAATATGGCCGTTATAAATAAACACATACACAATATGTAATATGTAAAAGTTTGTAACTCAGTTTGAGACTCTGGATTGGCATTAAGGTTTTCAGAAAAAACACATTTTATTTACGACCCAGGGATTGAACTGCATCCCGAAGCGACTTTGATGGCATTATATCAAAGAGAAAGCCACACTTAGCTTTGCACGTTTTTTACCTGAATCGTTTTCGATTTATTACATTTATTCTTCGTTACGACGCGATCTGTCTCAATTCCGCTCTCCCGGAAGTCACGAAGCTAACCTCGACGTAACACAATATGTTACGTTCTAATTTATGTACGTGTGTTTTATTGCATTACTTAGTTATATCAATAGTTAGTATTACAGAAGATTTTTATATGGACGTCAAACACGCAATAATGGAAAAATATTGGTCTAGTTCCAGTGGGTTTTCCTCTTTTTCATTCAGCCTGGACTGTTTGTTGCTAGTGATTTTACACAAATGTATTTATTGTAAAAAGAGGATATTGTGCAAACATAAATTTCAGATTCTTATCTTGTTTAGTTTCTGTAAGACTCTGTAAGAATTAAATATAATACTAAATTACTACTGAGACTGAGGTAATAAGAAGTTGAAACGGCGGCACCATCACCTCTTTAAAGCCAATTTGTAAATACTTTGCAATAGTTTCTATATACAATATGACAATGTTATATGAGCTAAAAAACTGTCGCGAGGTTTGTCCATAATTATTATTTAGTAACTGGCTAGGACTCGCGTAATATTTACCGGATATTGCTCTGACCAGTTTCGAACTTATTTGAAGTTCTTTGTCTGGGAGTCACGATTGTGCACAGCGTCGAGCGCGGGCCTCAGCACGTAACTGGCGTTGAGACGGTTGCGCCGCAGCTGTCAAAGTCAGGATTCCTCCGTCCGAACTGTCACTTCTGTCACTATCACTGTGATTGTCACTGTCGTTTTGGTAGGTAAGGGAATGTTGACACACTACACTTGTACTTACAAGTCAAGAAACTGGTCGGAGCAATATCCGGTAAATATTACGCGAGTCCTAGCCGGTTACTAAATAATGACAATGTTTTATGTAACTAGATAAATGAAATTATTCTTGGGTCTTAACAGCTATGAAGCTTTTTAATAATCGTGACAAAACATGACATGAACCATAAATTTGCTGAGTTTATTATTTCACAATATTAATTCCATTTTCTCTAACTTGAAAACATCAAAATCGTCTTGCCAAGGTTGAATCTTAAATTTCACATTGTGAAAACAAATTGACAAATTTTAAATACTCCCAAAGCGGTTTTCTCTTGTTATTAAATTTAAGAGAAAACACGGCACTAGAACCAAGGGCTTGTTAATATTAACATTTTTGACTAATAATAAAGAATTAAACATTTAAATTATAGCTTTATTCGTATATATGAAATTAACTTATTATTATTAATCAATGACGCACGACAATATATTTTCATGCCATTCCAATAATATGCTCCTTCTTTATTTTGAATAGCTTTAAATTTTAATTAGATCCATGATAACGAAAACCAAATTTATTTTTTGATATTTGATAGGTTTTAATTATTCCATTATCCTACCCGATGGTAAGTGATTATGGGATGCAACATATCGGTCAGGCTAATCTAAAATACTGGCTCACAAGGATATCTGCATAAACATACCGTTAGGAGCTTGACGACAAATCTTCTACTTGAGGGTGGTAGTCAGATTTTATATTCTTGGTTTAGATTTTTACCTGGTTGCCATGTTTCGAAGTGAACAGTTCGTTACATTTGAAAATTATATGACAGTTATTTCAGACGAATATAATGGCCCTGCTAAATCAGTCATAAAATCTGACTAAAGTATAATAATTTTGAATTTTCAAGCAATTTAGAACCACTTTATATTTTAGAGAATATTTAAAAGTTTAATAATTTATGGCTTCAATACGTGTACGTAAATCAGCATCATTAACCTTAGACCTATGAAAATGCATCCTGAGCAAAGAAATCTAATCGGTATAGACTAGATGCCCTAGTAGGTATGTAATTCGTTACTAACAATATCTGATTGAAATCATATCAGGGTTGTATATACATATTTACATACATTCGTTATTAATTGGAGCTGTTAATAACTGATGATGTACAGACGCGAAACAGTTTTTGACAGCCAGTCATTTAATGACAGCCAAAATAACAAAATATTTGAATATAATTGTGAAATTGCCATTATTCAAATATTATTAACAGTTTTTGTATAACATAATTGACTAGCAGGTAAATATTTCACTTCTATTAGCTTGGGAATTGCAGAGGACGATGACAGTGCTTCGGAAGGCACTGTTGATGCCTTATGGTATTATTCACTTAGCCGCCTCTTAGGACTCCAACACGAGCAGAACACATGGAGATGCAATAGTACCCCGGCCCCCACTGGTACGTATAGTGCGGAGAGTAACTCACACGCAGACGAAGCCGAGTCATAAAAAAACACTCTCTTATATATATAGTTGTAAGTTTAGTAGAGATTAGATATTATATATATAACAAGTAATTATATGTATTAAATACGGCTAGCCTAGTTATTTCTTTGCAAAGCTTTTGGTTTTCTTCAGTAAGGTTTTCAGACCGAGAGCTATCATCAAGTAGGTCAATTCAAACAGCGTCAGGATGGAGCCTCCAAAACTTAACCCCAGAATGCCTCCGTACGTCGCTGAAAAGTCAAAAAGCAACTAATATTGGTCAAAATTGTATCAAAAATAGCCAAATCTGTTAACGTGGATACGTTTAATAAAAACTAAATTAACATATTTATGATAACGCCACATTAAAACTGAATAAGCGTCAGATATAGCAAAAACGAAAATCAAAACGACAGTGTTTACTCTTGCATCTTTGTCTGTGAGTTCGTTTGTAGCATCGATAGTGGGAAAGTGAAGAAGTAGCAACTGGAACTTTGATACGAAATTTTCATAAATATGGCTTTGGAAAGCCATGTAGAAAACCCACGTTTGAATCCCACCGGGGGCTTAATCTTTCTCCACATGATGGTTAGGTTAGTTATTTTGCAAATGCCCGCCTGGCTAGCTACCACCTTCAAGTAGTAAATATTCCACTTATCACGTAACTGTGTTTTCCAGTAGCTATCCTTGAGAGCCAATAATCCTAGGTCATGTCAGATTGTGGCGAAAGGCTCATCTAACAACGCTTAAATATAAGCTATTGCTCTACAATAGTGTTATAGGGAGTAAAAGCTTTAATCTTACATTTATGTTCGCTTGTAAAAACTTTGTTTGTGCACAAGTCTAATAGATACTGAATCTTACGAATGATGTCGTTAATCAAGTGGCTGAATCTTATGTTCAGGAAAAATAATCCATTGGTAAATTATTTTCAACCTGCAACATGGGCACTTAGCTTATCAAATTAATGTATTTTGGTGGTTCTATATCTTCAGAGATAGCCAAATGGGCAAGTAGGGGTAGTGTTACACTAAGCAAATATTTATCCTTGCCAATCTGTTAAATGGAACATTGCTTTCACTATGTTGTAATATTGTTATATTTAATATTATATTTGCAGCGCTATTATGTATCTTTATAATTATTTCCTTTGACTGTAATCTGGTTGATCTTTGAATACAAAAAAGCCTCACGTTTCTTGCTGTTTCTTTTTGGTTGCACTTTGATACGTTTTTGAAATTGTTGTTTTTAACTTCTATAAGAGAGTTATAGAAACTTTCAACGCATTATAATAAAATATACGCAATGGATATGTCTGGAGTATGTTGAAGCTATTGGCAACAAACATTTTTTGTTACAAAATAAGAGCCATCTTTTTGTATTATTTTTCTGACCTACCATTAAACTTTTCAATAAGAAGAGAAAGAGTGTAGAACCTCCCAATTTCGTAAAATTAAGTTCTACACTCTTTCTTGCTATTGAAGTTCTCTGAAAATCAACAGTCTAAATTTCAATTTATTTGAATGCATACATAACGAAAAAAAATTACGCTACGTTTTGCCAGCATTAAGAGAGCCTTTTATATGTCTATGTGTGTAAATATGAAATTGAAATGGGCTGATAGGTTTGACCTATTTGGATTTCATCAGGCATGGCGCGTAGAAGGTATTTTCGTAAGAATAAATAATGTTATTTTGGCACTTAGACCCTTTAGATTTACAACCCTTCAATCGTAATATGAAATACGACACACTATCTTGTAAACATAACTATTAAGTATAACTAAATTTATTAATGATTATCTCCCCAATATTGGTCTTTACTTTACTTTATAATTATTTTATGTTAAGAATAAATTTGGTTAACTTACCGATGAAATAATTGACATCGATCAACAAAGTTAATTTGTAGCAGTTGCAGTTGGATTTACCAAAATATACTTGTAATTTTGCCAGCGATGAGAGGTTTTGGTTTTGTCTGCAAAATAAAACTACTATGTTTATGATTTCCTTAATTAATTAGCGAATATAAAAAAAAATAAGTTGCCTAATTTTTACATCAGGTGGAGAGGAAATACAGCGTTTTTTGAAGAGGAGTTCAACTGTTTGCAAAGGCACTTTTTCATTTCGACAGTGTCTAGTAACCTTATGGATGGATGCATCTTGCCTCTGCTTCTGGTTTCGTTCGATAAAATGTAGAAATTTCAGTTGCTAGCACACATCCAGCACGAGGTGAACATTTTAAAACTTGTTTACTCGATTGTGTTAACTAATTTTTAGATGTTATCAACTGTAACTTAACCTTTGATGTTATGCATTAATGAACTAAGGCGCTGTCAAATCAAAAAATCAACAAAATATATTATGTGGAAAATAATAAATTTTCTTAGCTTATATAAAAACAAGGATCAGGTAACTTTCAAACGTAATAACTTTGGTCTTCAAAACAAACATTATTTTCAAGACGAATTTACAATGTTACAGTTCATGAATAACAGATACCTAAAAAATCCAAGAGCCCTGTCAATCACCTTTCGTACCTTGCCGAAAGGTATCGAACAACAAAAAAAGCTAGATTATAAACAAACAAGCCTCTAAGCGTCACGTTTGTCTCAAAATGAGCTGAGTGAGGAGCATGCCACATTAAACATCGTTTAGTAAGTAAGATGTTGCTGCACATTAGACGCTCATAGGTATAACTTATGTACCAATTTAACGCCCTTATTATACAGATAACTAACCCCTAGTGGCATTCAATGTTACGTCTACGCTGTCCGTCCATCTAGCTGCAATGTATCATTTGAACCGAAACGTTGTAGCTGTACGATTTTTTTTATAGAATAAGCGTTAGAGTTGCGTTACAAATATTATTAATATATACAAAATATTATAAATAATTTTAGGGTATCTTGGTGAAACATTGAAGAACTTGTGTCCTTTTTACAAAAAGCCAAACTTAAATAAAACCTAAGAGCTCGCGCAGATCACCCATGCTTTGGACGGACCAAGTAAAGGCTGGTCTAGATCGTCCACTCCACGAGTGTACCAGGAAGGAAGCGGTGCGAGAGGAATAGCGACGCATTGTGAAGCCACCACTCCTCACGTGACGACCACGACCGCGCTGTCACGAGTGTAACGACTAAGAAGAACCTTAAATAATTTAAACGATCGAGTTACACGCATCGTTTAAAAATATGTAAGGTTGGCTTTTTTTACTTGTTATAGAATTAAATTAGCACGTTGAAACTCTGGCATATTCATTCGAAACAATCAGTTCTATAAACAACTTTGCATGGAAATTGTTTAAGGTTTTTTTTATTATAAAACGAGATCCTATTTACTAATAGTCAAATAGAAAGGACATCTGAAGCTAATAAGTCTCGCCTCCGGCCGTCCGTCCGTCGGGTTTTCGAAAGGTTGTATATTTGGGACGGTAATAGTCAGCCATTGAAGCGCTCGTAGCGAAGTTTGCTTGGCTGTTCTCAACCGATCAGCAAAGTTAAGCAACATCCGCCGTGGTCATGAGCTGAATGGGTGACCGCTAGTGACACTACTGAGCGCTTTCGTGCTTCGGAGGGTACGTTAAGCCGTCGCGCGTCGGTCCCGGTTGTTGTCTTAGGATGGCAGGCGTTATAGCATGGTGTTAGGGCATTTTGCGCCCGTATAAATCTGCCCGGAATAAGTTCCGAGGCAGAGCGCCCCCTGTCGCCGAGTCCCTGGAGCCAGAGCTCCTGGAGAGGGTGCTGGGGGGGGCTATTCCCCGACAGCGACCCCCACTTCACCCCTCCACCGATGGCCACACCGTCCTTCCAGGAGGAGGAGGACCCGGCCTCCATTCCGCCTATTTCAGAGGTGGAGATGGAGGTAGCAGTCTCTCGCCTGAGTGGCAAGAAG
Source organism: Plagodis dolabraria (assembly GCA_963854805.1). NCBI lineage: Eukaryota > Metazoa > Arthropoda > Insecta > Lepidoptera > Geometridae > Plagodis > Plagodis dolabraria. The sequence goes on along the minus strand of OY978443.1, from coordinate 3,050,299 downwards.
ACTGCCCCGGGACCAGACGGGATTCCCGGGCGGGTCCTCAGGATCGCCCTTAGGGAGATGGGCGGTCAGCTTCGGGAACTGTTCGACACGTGCCTCACGTCGGGTCAGTTCCCGAAGCTCTGGAAGGACGGGCGATTGTGCCTGTTGCGGAAGGAAGGGCGAGACGCCGACTCGCCCGCCGCATACAGGCCAATCGTGCTGCTGGATGACACGGCGAAGCTGCTGGAAAGAATAGTAGCTTCCCGTGTCATCCGGCACCTGGGGGGAACTGGGCCTGGACTTTCAGAGGCCCAGTTCGGATTCAGAGCAGGGCGATCGACGATAGACGCCCTGCTCTGGATCAAGGGGTGGACGCAGGACGCGGTCAGTGGGGGGGAAAAGGCGTTGGCTGTCTCGCTGGACATTGCCAACGCCTTCAACAGCCTACCGCACGGAGCAATACGGGAGGCGCTCCACTATCACGGAGTGCCCCTGTATCTGCGTAGGCTGTTGGCTGACTACCTACAGGACCGGGAGGTCCTGGTGGAGGGACGCGACGGTCTGAGGCGACGTCGCGTGTCCTGCGGGGTTCCACAGGGGTCGGTGTTGGGACCGCTCCTGTGGAACATTGGCTACGACTGGGTGCTCCGCGGCACGTTTCCCGCAAGTATGCGGGTTGCGTGCTACGCGGATGACACCCTAGTCGTAGTCAAGGGGAGGGACCTCGGGGAGGCGGTGCGGCGGGCCACGGTGGCCACGACACTCGTGGTCGGCCGCATACGTGCCCTGGGGCTGGAGGTCGCCCTCTCCAAGACCGAGGCCCTAATGTTCCATGGGCCTCGGGGGGGACCCCCTCCAGGAACGCGGATAGACCTGGACGGGGTCCTGGTCCGGGTTGGGACCCAGATGAGGTACCTGGGTCTCATCCTGGACGGGCGGTGGACTTTTGGGGCCCACTTCACTCAACTGGCCCCAAAAGTCATAGGCGCCGCTGCCGCCCTTGGGAGGCTGCTGCCCAACGTGGGCGGCTTGAACGCCACATGTCGTCGCCTGTACTCCGGAGTGATCCGGAGTATGGCCTTGTACGGGGCACCTGTCTGGGTGGACGCCCTCGGTCGCGCCAATAAGGCCCTGCTGCGACGTCCGCAGCGGGTCATCGCGACGAGGGCGATACGCGGGTACCGGACGGTGTCCTGGACGGCGGGATGCGTGTTGGCCGGTGATCCCCCCTGGGAGCTCCAAGCGGAGATCCTCGCCGAAGTGTACCACTTCGTGGCGGCGAGGAGATCCCGCGGGGAGCCTCCAGCGTGGGAGGAGGTCACGCGCATGCGACGGCGGGCGCGGGCCGCCCTGTTGAGGCGGTGGACGGAGGACCTGGCTCCACCGGTCCCTGGACAGAGGATGGTGGATGCCATTCGCCCGGTCCTCCGGAGGTGGGTAGGGCGGCGATTCGGGTCGCTGACCTTCCGATTGGTGCAGGTGCTTTCCGGACACGGATGTTTCGGAAGGTACCTGCATCATATCGCTAGACGGGAGGCGACCCCCGCCTGTCACGAGTGTGGAGCGCCAGAAGACACGGCGCTCCACACGCTGGAGGAGTGCGCCGCGTGGAGTCCCATGCGGCACACCCTCACAGCGGTCATAGGCGCAGATCTGTCGCTGCCGAGCGTGGTTAACGCTATGCTCGGCAGCGACGGATCGTGGCAGGCGGTGGTCTCTTTCTGCGAAGCGGTGATGGCGCAGAAAGAGGCCGCGGAGCGGGCGAGGGAGGACGACGTCCTCGCGGACCCGCTCCGGCGTAGACGAACTGGGGGGAGGAGAAGGCGGTTCGGGCGCCTTCTCGCTCTTTCCTAGTGCTGTGCGTATCATCGGTGGAGAGTCGGGGGATTCTCCACTGGCTTGCACGATCCCACACGTCTGGGGGATGGCCCCAATGAGCCGGGTCATCCCTCCATTGGCCGGGGCCCGTCATCGGTGACGGGCCGGCCGCTGGGGCGAGATGGTGACTGCTAACGCTACCCCATTTCGCCCTACTAGGCGGCAGACTGCTCATCCCGGGTTTTTAGTGGGTAACCTCACTTACTACCCCCCCGTGGGGGTAGTAAGGCCCTTCAGGCGAGGACTCCCACATAACCACTCCGCCCCCCCCGGGGCGGGTGGTATCCATAAAGGATTTTCCCGGGTGAAAAAAAAAAAAAAAAAAAAAAAATGGTGTTAGGGCATTTTGCGAAAGCCCGCCTCGCTAGCCACAACCCTCAAGTATAAATTCTGTCGCCAAGCACCTAACAGTGTATTCTGGCAGCTGGCCTTGAGAGCCAGTAATTCTAGGTTAACCTGAACAATCTCTTTGACCACATCATCACTTACCATCAGGTGAAAAAGTGGTCAAAGACTAACCCATCAGGCGTAAAAAAAAAAAAAAAACGTATATTTATTATAATTTTTTTACTGCATCGTAAAAACGCACAAGCGCACAAGCGTCAAACTTGATAATAATTATAGTCTAATACATAACGTACAATTAAAAAACACTGGAAACAGGCCAAGAGCAGGTTAGCTTCCCACTCATCTCTATCTGTATGAAATAGAAACGTTTTTTTGATACATATACATGGTATAGGCACGGAAGGATGGATGTGGGACTCCCCACTGACACTTGGCCAGTTAGTAGTTCTTTTTAGCATGCTGGCATCTTGATGGGCACAATTAGTGTCAGGTATTCTTCCTCGAAGTAGTATTGTGTAATTACTATAGTTTTTAAGAGTGACGGTCACTATAGCACTGGCTCAGTGAAATTTCTGGTCAAACGAGAAATGAGAACTGCCCTGTCGGAGTGAGGAGCGCCTTAAAAAGAACGAAAACCGTGCCACTAAAACTGTAATGGAAAGTCGCGACTCAGTCGAAATATAATCTAGGTACATGAAAATTATAATCTGAACACAAAAATAAATAAAAAAATCCCCGTTTACATTTTTTCAGTTACCATGCCATTAGACTGTTACGGGCCCGAAACGTGGCAAAAATTTATTCAACTCAATTTTCAGCCTCTTCTGCAAGTATTAAAGAAGATACTTAATCAAATTTCTAATAGGGTAGAAAATTGAATCAACATTGAAATTTTTACAAGATCAAAAGTTTATTCAAACAAAAATATTCCGTTGATCGAAAATAAAGTACGTACAATAATCACGCTTCGTTATAGAAAACTTACTCATTTATACAACTTAATATCAAACCTGTTTGGTTTACTTAAGGACAGGCTTATATTTGCGTTAAAAGCTTCACATAATTTCGGGACAAGCTCAGCGTGTCGAACAAGGGAGAATGGTATTGCTGTCACACTATCCCGCCTACACGAGTTTTTACATTATGCCGAGCTGTTACCGAATTCATTTAGCGCGTCGACCCAACAGATCTAATCGGGGCTCCAACACATGTGTTTCGACACCAAGAACCTAAAAACATAGCTCTTATATCTGTTGCTTAGAGTTCAAAATGAGATACTAGTTTTATCTTGTACTTTCAGCCATGGATACAAAGTTCAAAGTTTTGTAATAGATATTTATATATACACATATAATTCATTCTTATGATGAACTATGTACTTTGTTTCGATTAAAAACAACTTCATATTGGTTTTAAGTAAAATCAGATATAAATTTATGTACATACTTAACAATATTTTATAATAATTGGAAGACGTAAAAGTTTTTTTGACCGGGAGTAGAATATAATGAAACCTATTCATAAATTTGTCATTTTGTAATGAAACGCATATATTTTCATATCCAGTAATAGATTCAATTTATTGTTTATATATTTTTTTTGCTGATAGCAAGCCTTTAACCACTATCTTTCCTGATGGTATGTGATGCTGTGGTAGAATATGTTGGTTATGGCTTACGTAGTAATATTAGTTCTCAAAGAAAACTACTGAAGCACGTCTTTCGGTGGTAGGTGACAGTATTTCTGCTTCAAAGTAGTCGCTAGCATAAATAAATTCGCTAGCGAGGCGGACATTCACAAAATGCCATATCAGTGAACAACAACGACTTCCAACCTAAGACAACAACCGGTATAATTGTGACCTCCAAAGCCTGAAAGCGTCAGGATTTTTTTCACTAACGGTCACTCATTAAACCAATAATACTATTAAATTTTTTATATATATATCATTAAAGTGTTATAGGCTTTTGGTACGACAGAACGTCAGGCCTAATGGAGGTTAATATATTAGTATGTTATGGACGAAATAAGCAACATAAACTGAAGTTTTTGAAGAAGAATTATGGTTGAGCTGAATCATGGCGTAAACATTTTTTATTTGAGTTTCAATATAATAGAGAGAAATCAGTGTACAATAAGAAATAATTCTATGAAAGAGTTTTGAATAATAAATATTGTTACTAAGTTATTAGAAACGAATATAACGATATTTCCACAAAATCTTTTTCATCTTTAGTAAGTAGTAAAATATGTATTTTTAATATTGTTAAGTTTGCAATAACGCCTGCTAAGCGAATTACATTACAAAATTACAAATTTATGAGAGAAAAAATTATAGTCATGTGCGGGATTCGAACCCGCGTCCATCCACCCCTTTAGCCGGGGTATGCTCTAACCAATTGAGCTAACATGACACATTGACTCATAACTGTAATTCTTGCTCTCATTCTTCAACCATCATAATGGGATGGAGCGACATCTATAGTCCAAATTGCGTTGTACTACAAACAAGACCAATTTTGCAATTGGTTTTAAACTTGTAAATGATGACGCAACCTTATAATTTTAATATTGTTAAGTTTGCAATAACGCCTGCTAAGCGAATTACATTACAAAATTACAAATTTATGAGAGAAAAAATTACGATGGTTGAAGAATGAGAGCAAGAATTACAGTTATGAGTCATTGTGTCATGTTAGCTCAATTGGTTAGAGCATACCCCGGCTAAAGGGGTGGATTGACGCGGGTTCGAATCCCGCACATGACTATAATTTTTTCTCTCATAAATTTGTAATTTTGTAAAGTAAAATATGTAATTTAAGGTTTTTGAGTACGACGGGACATCTGCTGGAACACATCGTTAGGTGCTTGGCGACAGATTTTCTACTTGAGGGTGTTCGCTAGCCAGGCGGGCATTCTCAAAATGCCCTTCTACCATGCGGTGAAGCTCAAGCCTGCGGCGGGATTCATTACATGGATCAGCTGCGCGGCAGTCCATAGCCAATGCCACTGAGCCATCATTCTCTCCAACTCATTCTTAACGAATTGTCAAGTGTTTGACGCCGATAAATTCGAATTAAAGCGTTTTGTTTCGTAACGTTGATTTTACGTTCGAATTACCAAGTGCATAAAAATGTATTGAATTAGTTTGAATTATAAAGACATTTTTAGTGAACTCGTGATAACTCTTAATTATATAGAGGTTCGAATTATCGCAGGTTTGAATTAACGAGAGTCGACTGTATGTTTTTATTATGATAATACCTGGACACGTGTTAAAGTGCACTAATAATGCTTGGGGGCCATTTCTATCTGTAATATAAAATATTAGTGACTAATTGACTGCGATAGGGTTCATATTATGATACTCACATAATATTTGCTGGAATCTTTTCCCCTAGAAAGGGCACCAAGTCAGACTTCATGCTGTATTTTTTATCTCGACATTCTTGAAAGCAACTCGGTTTGCAGTTCATGTCATTCTTCGATTTGAATACTGAAAACAAAAAACTTGTTGACGAACTTTCCTCTGATCATATATTTTGATGATTTTATTTCCTTTGTACTATTAAAATTTTAAAACTTTACTTAATTAAACAGGTCTCTGGCACTCCTTGGGCTTCACGACCTAATCCAACGGGGTAAGTAACTGTAGTACTGATTACAACTTGTAAGACATTTTCCCTTAGGCATTTTGTGTCGGGTCGCCATCTTCCCTCAAAAATGGTTGAGGAAGGCGATGGCTGGCACATGCATCAACTCGTGAACGGGTGCTGCTAGAGGATACTGGTCTGCTCTGGATGCTGGTGCTAATTACATTAAGGAAAAAAAAACTTATAGCACTGTTCCTCCGTGGAATGTTGTATGTTTCCTATTTCATATTTTTTGTTTTAATAAATTATGTCATAGGTAAAACAAGACACGGACCCTGGAGTCAGTGGAGTGTAAATTTAGAATAAAAAAAGGCATTTTCCCAAAATACAAACATAAAAATAAATTTTATTTATACCATACAACCATATTTTTAAAATTACTTTAAGGTTATGGTAAAATAAGGAAACTTTATGCAAATACATTTATATACATATATTATGCGATTGTGACCAATCACGGGGCCCATCTGTTGTGTTAGTTGTTGAGTCTCATGGGCCTGTAAATTTACTGGCCCTTAAAGACTGCTGTCGGAAAACACTGTTAGGTGTTTGGTGATAGATTTTCTACTTGAGGATGGTAGCTAGCCAAGCGAGCATTTGCTAAATTATTCTCGAACCATGCAGTGAAGCTCAAGCCGGCGGCGGTGGGGATCGATATGTACCTGCGGCACCGCATTCCATAGCTATAACTACTACTCGGCTATCATTGCTTCACATACATGAATCCTAATGACATCACTCTGTTATTGGGTAGACGTCTAAAAAGTCTGGCACATAACCAAGAACTCGGAAAGTTGACTGTGTCATTGAGACAAAGTTACCTCATCTTGTCACCACGATGTCTGTTGTGGATATGTAGTGGTTAAATATAACAGCCGGATTGTCCACTGCTGAACACAGCCTCCCCTACGTATTGGGTATTGGCCATAATCCCCACGCTTAGCAGGCGGCTTGGGGATTGCAGTGCAAGATGACATAGTTCTAAAGAAGGCGCTGCTGCCCACCTTCTAGTATTTTCCCTTAGTCGACTTTTACGACACCCACACGGGAAGAAATGGGGAGGTGTAATTCTAACCCGGCACCACACGGCGTAGTGGTTTAATTTTTTTTTTATTTTTTATTTTTTTATGCTTGATAGGTTAGCCTTTGACCACTATCTCACCTGATGGTAAGTGATGATGTGGTCGAAGATGTTGTTCAGGCTAACCTAGAATTACTGGCTCTCAAGGACAGCTGCCGGAACACACCGTTAGGTGCTTGGCGACAGATTTTCAACTTGAGGGTGGTAGCTAGCCAGGCGGGCATTCGCAAAGTGCCCTACCACCATGCAAAAAATAATATAAGTCAATCAATTTAATTTTTATTTTAATTCAAAGTTAAAATGAACTTAAGCAAGAATAGTTAGTATTGTGATTTCTGTGCACATTTTTATTAAGGCTTGGTTAAACTAGGTTTGGGTTCATAAAATGCAATCTCTGACAAGCTTTGAAAGATAATCGCATGACGTTTCGTATTAATAATAGTTTAAATCGTTAACACTCGAAAGAAGAGTGTAACGTCAGTCAGTATGGTACTATATACATAAAAATGAATTAAAACTTACCGGTTACATTGTTCAAGCATTCCATATCTATAAGCTCACAAATTCGAATAGTTTTTTCTGTAATAAATAAAATTTAAGCATTATTTATTAATATCAGATAAAAAATATTTTAACCGACCAAATTTAAGTCTTATTTGAACTATTAGTGTGCAAGCTGCACAAACCTAGTACAGCCAGCTCCGTAGCAAACATACTCAAGCTACTCATTTGATATTCCGCAATTCTTCTTACTTGATATTTTGAACGTCACAGAGAATCTTATATTGTTCAGTCTGTTCTCATAGTATAATTACGTTTTAAATAATGTTGCCGCTATATGGCGGCTTCTACGTTTGATTTATGACTTTTATATATTTTTATAATTTATAGCGACTAGAAACCACAGATTAATATTGGTACCTCTCGGATATTTAAATGGTATGCATCCACAGTCTTCTAAATAAGCCTTCATCCGACATTCAGTATTACAAGTTTCAAAACTGTATCTGCAAAGCAAAAACAAGTTTTATTAATAAAATATCAAATCGTTAAAAACTTATGGAAATATTAAAATGTAAAAAGATTGGTTGAATTGTTAAATAGTTAAATAAAAGTAACTCAAATCGTGTTGATCTTTTCAATTTTTTTTATGGAATATTATATTATATGGATGATCAAAAATAAAGTAATGTTTTACAAGTTATTATTTAATGTTCTCGTTTGTTCATAGTTTAATATTCTATGTTTTATGTTTTTCCTGAACATGCATGTTAACAAAGTTATTCATAAGTGTCTTTGAAATGGGTCTAAATGGACTTATATTTAAATCTTTGAGGGACGATTGGGACGTTGAGATATTAAGCGATGAAAGTTTAGTGTTATTAACAAACTCAACCTTTTATTCTTCATAATATTTTATTGAAAACGAAACTATTTAGTCAACTAACCCATTACAGTTTTATGCTACAGTTGAAACCATCTTATATGCTGCCAGAATAAGAAATGCATCAAAATCGGTCTAGTGCCGTTTGACCCATTCTGTTCTGAACATGTACATGTTTATATTAAATAGGTACAATTCTACAAACAAATGCATGTCAGCCTCAACTTCATTTTACGATAATGACTTTTTTTTTTTTTATTGCTGCTAGGTAATTCTTTGACCACAATCTCACCTGATGGTAAGTGATGATGTGGTTGAAGGTGTTAACAGGCTTAACCTAGAATGACTGGCTCTCAAGGACAGCTGCCGGAACACACCGTTAGGTGCTTGGCGACAGATTTTCTACTTGAGGGTGGTCGCTAGCCAGGCGGGCATTCGCAAAAATGCCCTTCCACCATGCGGTGAAGCTCAAGCCCGTGGCGGGATTCGAACCACGGACCTGCTGCGCGGCAGTCCTTACCTAAAGCCACTGAGCTATCACTGCTTCAAAACTATAACGAGTCCAATTAAAAATGGTCTGTGACTCATTAGCTTCTTATCACATGTTTGTAAGGAATTTTGAAATACATATTACTAACTGAATTATTATTGTAACATTGCTATATGCAATCATTAAAAAGATATTATTTGATTATTTTTAATTAATAATTTTGTTTATTGTGACGGAACACGCTCGAGGCCTATCTGATGTTAAGCTGACTAACCTCTGCCTATAACAGATAGATTTCATCTCAATTCACTAATTGCACTGCACCCGTCATGCGCCCTTGAGACATATAGTTATCAAGGCGGGCATTTGCAAATGCCCTCCCCCATGTGGTGAAGCTCAAGCCCGCGGCGGGATTCGAACCATGGACCTGCTGCGCGGCAGTCCGTAGCCAATGCCACTGAGCCATCACTGCTTCAAAAGTATTTAGCAAACTAATTATTTGACTTTATTTGATATGCAGTGATGTGATATGCACTACCTTAAATTATATTTTATATTGACACAAAGTGTCTATAGATACTCTCTCGGACTATATTATCTTCTCGTCGGTCAGGTGTCAAAATAAGCAACTCAGTAAAATATTCCGAAAGGTGGGCAGAGGTAGACTTTAGACTGTTATTGAAAATTCCTTTGTCAGAAAAATCTTATAGATGTCTGAACCGCGTATCGAACCCGGTACTTCGAAATTCCAAAGAAATGATTTTCCTACTCCACCGTCTAGGCGTTCTTTGATTTATTTATTTAGTTTTTTTTACATATTCACAATGTCATAGCATAGGTATCATAACAACTTAAAGGCGGTATGGCTTTATTCACTAAACACTACAAACTTAAATAAAATATACATATAAATACGGCTTAAAGGATCAGTATGTAAGTCAGCATTATGGATCACATTTAAAAAGTCGCTGATAAGTGTAATAGCCCTCGCGGTCGGTGCATTGCGCGCGTGCAATGTGTGTATCCCTGAACGGGGCGCTAGTAGTCGGAGCTGGCGTCTCTGACCCATTGGGATATAATTCTCAGGAACAAAGTAACCTATTCCTGAGAGAGAGCAGAGGGGTTGTCAACTTTGGTTTCGCATCAATAGACAGTAGTGTTTGATGAGTGAAAGCTTTCGTCTGTGTTCTAGAGACACGAAGCCAACCATACCCAAAACAAATAAAAATGGATAAAGAAAAGGATAATATCTACTCTTTCTACCATTACAGAGTATTTTATGGTTCTTGGGTCCCATACCACGGCGCCAAATTCTAATCTACTGCGAACATATCCGTTATACAATACAACGGGTATGTTTATGTCACGGAACTGACTAGCAGCTCTAATTACAAAACTTAAAGTTCAATTTGCTATCTTACATATGTTTGTTAAATGGTCACTAAACTGAAGTTTACTATCCATGATAATGCCCAAGTCGCGCACAGTGGTGACAAAATCACACCATCATTGAATATCTTGCTAAATTAGCCAAAGGTAATACATACCTATCAGTGTGTTCTAATACTACTTCATCATAGAACCAGCAACCTCGCTTCTCAGGGTCTACTCTCCGAAGGTCAGACTCACTCTGGAAGACCATGGCTTCGACTTTGATATCGAGCGACTCTCCAAGACTGACGTACCGGTAAAGGATCGTTGTTTCTGGATAGTCGTTGGGATCTGATATTAATATCTGGAATAGCAGGTGGATGAAAAGAAAACAAAGAAACTTCGCACGTTGACTTTTTGTTGTTGTAGATACTCTAGTTGACGTTTTTTGTTTCACCACGTAAAATTACTTGCTCAGGGATCGGTTCAGATTTCAGTATCCCACCTCCCTCTCCCCGTGCAGAGGATAATTGTGTAGATGATTTTCACTACTTACGGGAAGTCAATACAGTAGCGCTGGATGCTGAATTGAGGAAGTCGTTGAGGAAAAATAACGCTTAATGAATTTTGCATATATTTTTGTGATTACTTAATTGGATACTATTTTATACTTAGTAATAATCGCGATTTCGAGAATATTCTGTAAGTTTCCAAAAAAGATGAACATATATAAATTTCGTCAATATTCCCCACGGGGTGCTGGCTTAGAATGTCACACTCCCATTTGTTCCCGTGGATGTCGTAAGAGGCGACTAAGAAAAAAGTACCAGAAAGTGAAAAGCAGTGCTTTCTGAATAACTGATAACTTATAATGCGATCCAAGAGACGCCCGCCAAGCAAATACATACCTATAGCAAATAGCACTATAGGCACTATAGCAAATCCCCTCAATGACCTGAGAAACCTGGTTTATCGGTGTATTGTCCAGTTTTTTTTTATTGCTAATAGGTAAGCTTGTGACCACTATCTCACCTGATGGTTAGTGATGATGTGGTCGAAGATAAGGTTCAAGCTTACATAGAATATCTGGCTCTCATAGACAACATGCATGATTACAAAAATAATTACAAACATGCAATTCAATCTGAACCTTAAAAAACAATTTTCAATAAAATAATAATTTTATGCCCTTATGCTTACAAAGCTGGTTGCTATGCACTACAGTCTAAAAGGCTATTTTAGTCCGACTTTACCAGGCACAAACGAGTATATTATATCAACGTGAGAAGTTAAATAGATATTGGATTGAAAGGAATTGTAGGTGTCTGGTTCAAAGGGCAAATAAGACGTCTTTGATGTTACACGTAATATATTGGAGCAAGTGCTAGAATGATTTGTTATCGGATCAAATATCGTACAGCAACCCGTTATATATAAAGGTTGGTGTATCTAATGGGTTGTGCCACAGTAAATCGAGACAAAAGAAATTCGAACGGTCTATCAAACCAAGGTAAACTGACAAACAAGAAGCCTGGATATAGATAGATAGATAGATATATAATACTTTATTGTTACACCACACAAGACAATTCATAAGAAGTAAAATTAAAATTTACAGAGATAGTGTTACAATGGGCGGCCTTATTACTAAAAGTAATCTCTTCCAAGCAACCTTTCTAAGCTAGGATATCTAAACTCCTTGTTTGTTTGATCAAGTCTGTCTAGTCTTTATATATATGTAACTGCCTATGCTATTGACTTGTCTAGGCAGTTACATAATTCGTATAATTTACTGATTAGGGACTGTATAATTTACTAATTGAAGACCTCGCGACTGAAAAACGTTTTATTTTTCCTTTTTTAACTCCTAAATATTCGCTGTTTTGAAAAACAGGTAAAAAATAATTTGAACTAATTTATATCAATATAATTATCAAAATTGCTCACAATATTTTACGAGAATAAGTAGAGAAAAGCAAGCTATAGAAAAGAACAGCCTAGTTCTATGCAGAAGCAGGATATCAGCTGCATAGAACTTGAATGAAAGCACTTTTGTGCAAGCTGAAACGGTGACGCTTCGCTCGCATTTCGCACTCATTCAGTAAAATATAGAAAACCAAAAATATATATAAAATATAGCCTCAAGGTGAATGCACCGTAATTCAAACAGAATTAAGCATGATGTTTGCAAGACAAACATAAAAAAGGAAGACTGAATACCTTAGCACCATAGTAAGGTGTTTGAGACCAGCTGGGGTAGTCGTCTGGTTCCACATTAATGACAACGTTTAAACCTGATGTGCTGAAATACAAACAATAGCTATTTATTAGGAAAGGCTGTAAAGAAATTATTAATTTGTTGCGAATACTTATATTGAAATATTAAGACATCGATGGATTCTAGAAATATAAATCTTGAAATTATAAATCAAAATATAGAATCCTGAGGGTAGCGATGATTTCAAATGCAAAAGATGCCAAATTATTTTGCTGGTGAGCGCAACACACAACTTTTACCTCTCTCAAACGACAAAATGCAATAAAGGTGAAAAAAGTTACTTAAATAAGGTAGTAATAAAATTGAAATAATTCGTATTCAAACTTAAAAGTAAAATAACTATTATTACTATATTTAGAACCTGTTTCAGAATGTTCGAGTAAGTGCCGGTTTTACTATCCAGAACTTATTTAATAAATAAAACAGTATCTTTGCATTTCACAGTCGTCGATTTATCCTATCCATCGGTTGCTAAGCGTGGGGATTATGGCAAACACTCCATAATAGGGAAGTCTGTATACAGCAGGAAAAATCCAGCTGATACAGTAAGTCGTTATGTTTTTACTGACTTCAAAAACGGAGGAAGAACTCGATTCGATTGTATGTTTTTTTATTTATTTGGACTACCCCCAGTTTTTATTTAAATTTAATTTTTTTCAAGAAAATTAAACTTACTAGTTCTAGCCAAACCGAAAAATACGACAAACAATGATAGGTACATTTTATGGTTTGATATCAGATCAGATATGAAAAATAAGACATCGATATCTAGCATAAATTAAAAATGAGAGCTATCGCGTGTAATTTATTCTGCAGTCGATATCGGCAAGTTTTATTTAGAATAAAGGTAAATTATATTAAACCGTACTATTAATTTTGACACTATCACATTTGATGGTACTTTAGTTTATTATTTGACATCATTTTATACTGGTGTATATTGGATGGATATTAATAATATATTAACAATACTGCAGGATTGCGCGGTGTGAAATCAGTAACAGAAAGTGTTATTCTCTTCTTAAATCTGTCGCCAAGCACCTAACGGTGTGTTCCGGCAGCTGTCCTTGAGAGCCAGTAACTCTAGGTTAGTCTGAACAACATCCTTGACCACATCATCACTTACCATCAGGTGAGATAGTGGTCAAAGGCTAACCTATCAGGCATAAAAAAAAATCTGACACACACAAAATTAGTAGGAAGTAACTATAACCTAAGCTGTGACACGTTGGCATTGAGAAATATTTATATAATATACCTATACAATGTGTATTAAAAAAATTAAACAAAAAAAACGACGTTGAACTAAAAATATTCTAAAATAAAAAGCACTTAAAGTAAATAAAACAAACCATCGTACACACTTTTTTTGTTCATTTTACATCGACAAGTGAAAATGAGAACATCATCGATGTAATCGAAGCCAATAAAATCGCATTATTGAGGATAACTTAAATACACGACAGATCTAACTTGAATGGGACCCAATGACAAACACCAGCTTTCAAATATAAAGAAAATTCATCAAAATCGGTACAACCTGTAATAAATTATGAGATAAACAAAGTGAAATAAATTGTAACTTCTTCTCTTGTATTACAATTTGCTAGTAAACTTTTTGGACCTATCATAGTAAGCACCAAACATTTTAACCAAAATAAATTGCCAGCATGCTGGGCACGCTGCCAACTGGGAGTGGGCTGGAGCATTTAGACTGCCTATGAGTCTGCTATGAGTTATATGTTGTCTAAATTCTTTTATTTTTTACTAACCAAAATACTACAAACTATATACAACACTACAGCTACTACAATAAAAGCATTTAGACAACCTATATTATATAGTCATAGCAGACTCATAGCATAAAATAAAAAAAACGCTCATTTTAGTGACACTTGCTACTTATGGGATCGATTGCCATACACCGTCAACGGCTATATCATCAAGATAAGATAATATTTTTCAGTTATTGGAGAGCAACTCAAAAACGGCTTGACCGATTTTGATGAAATTTAAATGAGACCATGAGACTAACTTAGATGAAATTTAAATGAGAGCATCAACTTTAAAATAATAAAAAATTATCAAAATCAGTTGACCCAGTCAAAAATTCTAAGGTCTTGTGACCTAGACAGACGAATTATGAACCTCCTCCTTTTTTGAAGTCAGTTAAAAAAATAAACGTATAATAGGAAAGGTGAAACAAATACCTTCCAGATTCTGAGGTGCTGATGATGGTGCCTGTCTGCGTGCTGCCAGCCTGGTTTTGATCATCATAGTACTCCATATCACCGTCAGGCGGGAGAAGAGGCCTGAAATAAAGCTCTTTTCATGATAACAATTTGAAACGATATGTTTACGATATGTTTACGAATATTGAATGCTGCCAGCATGCTGGGCACGCTGCCAACTGGTACTGAGCTGGAGCATTCAGACTGCCTATGAGTCTGCTATGACTTATAGGTTGTCTTAATGCTTTTGTTGTACTAGCTGTAGTATTGTTTATAGTTCTAAGTATTTTGTTTAATAAAGGCGGTAAAAAAAAAAGTAATTTTGGGCCTGATTAAAACACTACTAATAATTTACTGAAAAACTTTTAAAACTGTCATATCCGGGCGGTAATAGCTACCCAATTAGTGTTGCCTACTCTTAACTAGGTGTTGTGGATTTATTGAATGCTAAATTATAAATTCTAGCCAATGTTTTTCTTTCTACCCTTCAGGTGGAACCTCTGTCCAAATTAATAGTAAAAGTGAGTTGCGGGAAATTGTAGGTCTACTTGTAAATTTAATAATTTTGTTTTTGCAAATAAAATAAATGCGTGAGTTTCCATAAATTGATTTTAAGACTACTGAATAGGTCCACACAATAGCTCGTAAAGAAGTTTGCTTAGCCGTTATTAATCGATCAGCTAAGGTAAGCAACGCCCGCTGCGGTCATGAGTTGGATTGGTAACCGCTAGTGACATAACTACTGAGCACTTCCGTGCTTCAGAGGGCACGTTAAGCCATCGGTCCCGGTTGTTCTCTTACGATGACAGTCGATAAAGCGTCGTGGTAGCGCATTTTGCGAAAGCCCGCCTTGCTAATTACCTTCAAGTAAAAAATATGTCGCCATGCACTTAACCTTGAGAGTCAGTAAGTTTAGGTTAGCCTGAACAACTTCGTCGACCACATTATCATATACCATCTATTTAATTTACATATGTTGATAACATTATATGTTATTAACTTACACTTCACTGGCATCGTTGAGTGCGGCATAGTTGAAAGCGCAACAGTAACCATCGTAGGTCTTAATCAAACTGAAAATGTCATCGCATTTCTTTTGTTTACGATTAAAAGAACAATACAGCAGTAAATTCTCACATCTTTGGTGCACCTGAAACGATACAATACTAATAGTATTTAGTTATTAGACTAGATCCGTACAGCTTCCGGTTTAAGAATTTCAACGCTTACGTTCACCCTTGTTGGAATCTCAATAAAGACGTAAATTAGGATGCTACTTCTTATAAGAATAATTGTAACGAAAATTAAACCACCGTTAGACCTCTCAATTTCACATAGTAGACAGGAATATAATGCGAGTGAGAAGGTTAGCGATATCACTACGGTTTTGATTCGTTTGTTTATTAAGGCGAATAAAGACAATTAATATAAAAATTAATATATCTTATGAAAGGAACCTATAATAATAAACATTAACAGTGTGAATCTAGCTGATTGTAGACATAACAAACTGCTAACGCAATATTTGATTGACCAGTGGAGTATTTACCTATTCGTTCGTATCTACCTAATATTAACACTAGGTACGAAATAATGGGCAAAATAAATTCATAGTAATTCATGGCAATACTATAAAACACAACTAGAACGTATTATTAAAAGTATTTTCTTTGATGTTGTGGCTGGCATAATATTCGGGTGGTGGTGAATGGCATAGTAATGATCTCCATTAATTAAAAAGCAACAACATTCCACTAATACCCAACACGTTGACGTGACTAGTGTGTTTGTGTTAATTTAGCAAATTAATTTCCTAAAATTCAGTGTAGTATGATTGAACGTAACAATTCAACCCAGAATGTTATATTAATTTTATTTGCGTAACACAATTATCCAGCTGCAAGTTAATTTAATCATATCTCATTTAGCTGGTGGTTTTGCACTAATTGACATAAATATTCAAACATTATAGCAGGTATATTCACTTTGTACATATTCATCGTATAATACTGTGGTGTCGGGTTAGAATGTCAACTCCCCATATCTTCCCGTGGGTGTCACGAGATGCGATTAAGGCAAAAGTACTCCAGATGAGTAGCATGCCACTTCTCACGATGTGAGTAGGGTGTTGTGGGCATTATACGCACAACAGGGTTATATACCATCTTAGTGCCGTGCCAGGGTTTCATACAATGATACAATGATTTATTAGTCTGTGAATCTAGGTACAAACAAAAGATATTACATATTTTATATACACAGAACATGAATATGAATATTACATACAATGAATATTATGTTCTTGTGTTCCTGTCTTTTATGTTGTAAGCAGTAACATGTGCCCGGTTTATGGCAAAGGCTCACCCCTATTACATGGGACCAAAATCCAATAGGCAAAACATGGTTGTTTACAAACCTCTGCCTACCCCTTTGGGGAATACAGGTGTGATTATATGTATGGAATACTATAAGTTTTTACTTCTTCAGTCAACACAACCAGATGACTGAAGAAGTATTATATAAGATATAATAGAAATACACTGCAAGTAAGGGGTCCACTGTTTTCACATTGGGCTTTGAAGCACAATCATTAGTATCAGAAAATGAATGGTGGTGAGCATTTTGCAAAATTAATCAAATAAATAGAAAATATGTTTCCCTAAGCCTAACGGAGTATATTGGAAGTTATCATTAGGAATCAGATCCCGTTCGGATTAAATCTGTTCACCATCTTCAATCATATCATCATTTAACATCAGAATAGGAAATAAACAAAAAACTCACATTCTACTTATACCTAATCAAATCAGTTTTTTATTGTCTAAACTATACAATCTTCAATATGATACAATAATATCGGCAGCTGTCCTTTAGAGACAGTAATTGTATATTAGCTTAACACATCTTTAACAGCATCATCACATACCATCAGGTATGATAGTGGTCAAAGACTAGTCTACACTCAAAAATATTTATATTTTTATCGAATCAAAAGCGTATGAACTACCTGCCCAAGAAAACGTAATCATTACCTCTTCCATTATGGTATCCATTGTGAAGTAATGATGTTTCAGTATCTTCATGATTTCGATGAAATGGCCAACATTGCGGCTGTCTTTGCTGAAATCCTTCAGGTGAGGTAAAGCGTTGAAAAAGGCTTGGATTTCTACTTCGGATCTGTTGTAGCGTTTCCTGAGGGAATCGAAAACTTTATTACGGTTTTCACCGAAAGTGCTTACACAGAAGTTTATTATATTTTCAACTAACTTTCCGAGCGCGGCTCCGCCCGCGCGTATGTCGGTTATCGCGTGAAAACATTAACCTCTTTTTGCGCAGTCGGATAAAAACTATCCTATGTTTTTTCCCGGGTCTCAAAAAGAGGTTCATGTTTTTGCGCGATAACCGACATACGCGCGGGCGAAGCCGCGCCCGGAAATCTATATTATGATAACGGGCTTCTACGGAACCCTACATTGTGCATGGCTCGACACGCATTAAACCGTTTTTTTTTAAGTTGCTGTGCCGTCACAACAACATAAAAAAACAAGCTCGAGGACCACCTGATGTTAAGCGGTTACCTCTACCTATAACAGATGCAGTTTATCGTTCAAGTGACGAATTAGGTGACAGTTAGGTGCTTGGCGACAGATTTTCAACTTGAAGGTGGTCGCTAGCCAGGCGGGCATTCGCAAAAAGCCCTTCCACCATGCAAAAAGCAATAATGTTAAATGCAAAACAATAAATCACAGATAAAGAGATGTACTTCTAAACACAAAAAAAATCAAAATGTTTTACTTTTACACAACTAGCCTGCCGCCATTCCTTGAGGACTAATTGGTTGTTTACTTCGGCTGCTAGTTAATGCCAGAAGAGATAGTATTGAGAGCTCTCTTAATTAATATATTCAGGCGTTACTTTGGTAGAAATATATTATTAATAATAATAACACATTAGAATTTTTTTACACGACTGCCCTTAAAAAAGTAGAGTTATGTTTTCAGGGTTCATGTATGTATGTGAGTTTCTTCATTCCACCATAACTTCTTAACGGCTTAACCGATTTTGATGTAAGAGATTAGATTCGTTTGAATAACCCAAGTGAGAAATAGAAAAACCAACTGGCGAATTATATTTTATTTCGTAACAATACCTACGTATAAAAAACTGTAATCTCGAAAACTACTTGGCCATTGTGTGGAAGGTAGGGGTGGGGAGGAAAAGTCCAGTAGACGTCAGCTATGAACGTGTTTTATGGAAAAGCAGGATTTAGGGGGAGAGAAGGACTAATATTATGGAGCTAAAAGTTTGTTAGAAAGTTAGATATTTTTGAATTTAATAACCTTGTTATTGCTTTGCTTCCAAAATGCTTTGAGGTAAAATGTTATTTACTCAGTGCTTTGAGGCAGAATATTTAACATTGAGGTGGAACTCACTAAGAAGTACCTAGTCTTGGAAAAGAGATCTTAAAACATATATTCGCAAATTTTTCTATTTTCGTCATTCATATTTTACTTTTAAGATACTTACTTTCTCTTCTTCGCTCTAATTTTCACTACGCTTTTTCTTTTCCATTTTATTCGCTATAGTAATTGTTTTCACTTATTATCTATAAAACTTGCAATCTGCACTTCAAATTAAATCGTGGGAAACTGACTGATATAGATTAGAAATAGTTAAAAACACATCATTTTAGTACTCCAATATTAGATAGATGGCGCTATATTAAATATTTCATCCGATTTTCAGTTCAATTAACGCAGCAATATTTTATCTTTGAAGAATATTAAATAGACCCCATATTGTGAGGTACAAAAAAATATATTTTTTCCGAACACATCAAGTGGGATATCAAAATGAAGAGCTTCAAAAAACGATTCCATAAATATAAGTATACAACTTGCAGCTTTAATTTCAATGAAATTATAAATCAAGTGATTTTTCATGTCATTGAAATTCAACGATATTAAGAATAATTTGTAGTCGGGTTTTTTTATGGAAAAGAATTATACTTAAAATAAAAGAAAGTCCCCCCGAGCGGGGTAGAGGCTGGTTTTGAAAGTTGTTCAAGGTAATTGAAGCTGTCAGCAGGGGTCCGACACAGAGTTTCCCAGACAAAAAGGAGGTGCTCAATTGAGGCTACTAAAATGTATATGTACTCGTACATACCATAGTTTTCTACAACATCCTCCGTAGTTTGAGTATATAATTAGTATTGTTATTATTATTATTGAAATAATTAATTATATTAATATTTTTAAACTGTTTGATTGGAAGTTTACATAAAATTATGTTTTTTAATAAATTTTATATTTAAACTAGGATTAGATACCCTATTATTTAAATTTTAAATAGGTACTAAAATAAAAATACTTTAATGAAGCTTCTGAAGCTAATAAATTATTAGATTTTGAAATTAGGGGGATAAATCTTATAAGATATATTTACCCTTACAGAGGCCGCGGTGCGGCTACCCTTTACGCACGACACAAATCTCACGTATATGTAGTAAAAATAGTTAGTAGTATAGTCAAAAATTTCACAATTGAAGAAAAATATCATGCATATTTTAACGTTTTATCGAGATCACGGTGCGGTGATAAGACAGTATCTGTAGTATCTGCAGGTACATTAGCAATGCGACACCGTCGTGTTGTACGGTGCGGAGAGGTCCAACGACGACTCTCGATAAGACACGTTTGCAGCGGCGAAGCAAAGCATCCATCGCGGCTCGTTGCGGGTAGTATAAAAAAGCTATGCATGCTCTGACGTACACATAGTAACTAAAACATAACTCTCCTTTTTTGGGCAGTCGTGTAAAAATCATCTCATATGGCTCTTTTTTTACACGAATAAATAAATATATAGATCTAGATGAAAAGTAAGAAAACATCGAAGTCATTTAGACCATAGTCACGGTAATGTTATCTATAACATTACCGCTGCCATAGTCATTTAAACTGTAGGTATTTGAGTTTTAGAAATTATTTAATTTAATATACATGTCGGTACCTAAGATTTTTTTACCTGTAGATGCGTTGTATGCCCTCCATATTTACTAGACGAATTTTGGATAATTACCAGAGTCACTACCAGTCTTGCACTTCCGAGCGTCCGGTGAATACATCGCCGCTAATCGTGTTTTTTAGGAATAATCTGTGGACAATATGCCTTCCTTGTGTCTTTAGACTCTGCACCAATTATACAAGCATTGTGAGAGATAAGAAAACTGTTTTATTTCACGCTTAATTATTGCTTTTATTGAGTAAATAGAAAATATCGACATTTTGTTTTATCTAAGGAACTATTCTCAATGAAATGGACGAGCGAGATATGTGTATCTTTTGGTGTGAGAGTGAAAGAGATCGCAGTGTAATGGTGATCGGAACGTCTCGTGGCGGTTCGGTGGTTACACGAATTGGTTATATCTACCTCTTTCTTACAACAGATATGACGCACGTTCTTTCCTCGTCATTACAAACTGCATATACATGTGCGTAGGTATGTAGATAGGTAAATTCTAGTAAGCTCTTAGAGCAGTGGTGTTCGGATATAACTACTCTAATATTTCAACTCTCTGGTCGGTACTGTTTAAGTATCCACTCACACAATATGTGATCTGTGATAACTACCGCCATGACTAACTCTAAGATTAATTAGGTTTTCTGTTTTTAAATCGGGTTTATTTGATGCAATTTATAACATATAAAATAACTCCTTGGTACCAATGCAATCCTCATCATATAGGCTTTACGAGAAAAGAAATGAAAATAGACCTTTGTATGGAAAATTTTACAGAAAAGGGGGTTTGAATACACGACAAATATGGCAGAAACAGCATTTTTCTTTTCTACGAGTAATGTTTTTTAATATGAGTACACTTTCATTTTTCTTTTAATGTGAGTATTTACTATGTTTTTTTTACCCATGAATTATTACAGATTGTTAGGACTAATGTTTTAAAAGAAGTAACGAGATTAAAACAACGTGATTTTTTCTAAGAATTTTGGCGCGAAAACTGTATCAGAGCGCAGTTTTTCAGCGCAGTTTTTCTAAACCATCTACCACTTTGGTTCTTCTTTTGATATGATTATTTACATGTAATCTATACACCTGAATTATTTCACATGTTTGGGTTTAGTATTTTAAAAGTAGTTACGAGATCATTTATTACGTAAGTTTCCATCGGTGAGTGTTTGCGCGGCAAAATGTATCGAATGCAAGTTTTTTATTTTAACATTTTATAAATTTTTTTATTTTAATTTCACGATATAACTTTCCGTTACCGTAGAGTAATGCGGTTTATTGTGTTGTATAGCCAAGGATACTATCTTACTAAAAACATCTGAATAACAACGATTGAAGATATACAAGTTTCACACTAAACCTTTTTTTCAGACTACCGGAATCCCGGATGGCACACAAAGGAGGGTCAAAACAAAAAAATAATAAAAAGAAACTTTTCAATCTCTGTCCTTTTAATTCCTTTTGACATCGTTATTGACTTGTTCCCTATACATCTGCAAAGGTACAGCTTTCTAGATACATTACTGTAAAAGTTGTTACGAGATTATCATTAAATGACGTAATATTTTGGCGCCAAAATGTAATTTGCGCTGGTTTCAGATTTCATAAAAATATTAGCTAAACATACTTTCCGAACTTGTACAAAATGTTTGTCTCATGCATAACTTTATGAGACAAAACATAATAATAACAATTTAGTGTAAATAAAGCCACATTTAAAAAAGAAAAAATATGCCTGTTTGGTTAGCCTTTGACCACTATCGCACCTGATGGTAAGTGATGATGTGGTCGAAGGTGTTGTTCAGGCTAACCTAGAATTACTGGCTCTCAATGACAGCTGCCGGAACGGAACTCACCGCAACAGATATTCAACTTGAGGGTGATAGATTCTAGGACCTTAGCTCTAAAATCCATCGTCAACGCCAACAATATGCATATTCTCCCCCTTAAAGCCACTCATAATTTTCCTAATTGCACTCCCTCTCTTCTCGACCTCATGATTGTGTCTTCTTTGGACCATGTTGCTAAGCATGGCCAATGTAATGCAGATGCGTTTTCTTACCACGACCTAATTTATCTCAGTTATAAAATTCGTCCTCCAAAACCTAAGCCAAAAATTCTTCTGCAACGTAACTTTAGTGGTTTAGACCTGTATAAACTTCGTAATGATGCACGGAATCTTGATTGGGCTCAAGTGAAGAATGCCACAAGTATCGATGATAAAGTCAATATTTTTAATTGCATGCTAATACAACTATACGACACACATGCACCTATAAAAGCGGTAAAGATGAAGCATGTACCGGCTCCATGGTTAACCAATGAAATGAAAACCATTATGCACAAAAAGGTTGTAGCCAAAACCAAATTGAAACGGAATCCATCTGATTCCAATAAAGAAATATATACAGGTATAAGGAATCGCTGCAATAGAGTGTGTAGGGATGCATTTCGCCGCCATATCCACACATCTGTAGAAAACGATGATCCAGCGAAAGTATGGAAATTTCTAAAATCGTTAGGAGTTGGAAAGTCACGCCAACATAAAATACCAAATGATCTGGATATTGATTCTCTCAATACACATTTTTCATCTTCATGTAGCATGGACCCTATTGATAAAATCACCACTTTAAATTTTCTTTCTAGTCATCCAACTCCAGATTATTCTGCTTTTCATTTTAGTCAGTTCACCGCAAGTGATGTTAGTAAAGCCATCTCTTCAATTCAGTCTAATGCAATGGTTGCGACAACATCAGTCGCAAGATGATTGAACTCATTTTAAATGAGATTATCCATATAATTTGTCACATTATTAATTTCTCCATCACTAACGGTGTTTTTCCTGCATCCTGGAAAGAAGCACAAATCATTCCTTTGCCCAAAAAATCAAATCCTGTCTCATTTTCCGAATATCGGCCTATTTCTATTTTACCTTTCTTGTCTAAAGTCATTGAGCGTTTGGTCCATAATCAAGTAAACATTTATCTTTCTAAAAACAACCTTTTGAATAACTTTCAGTCCGGTTTCCGTCCTGGTCATATCACTGTAACGACCCTCGTGAAAATCACAGATGATATTAGACTAGGTATGGAAACTAATCAGCTTACAATCCTTATACTTCTAGATTTTAGTAATGCATTCAATAACGTTGACTATGACATTCTTTTAGCGACGCTTGGCTCTATTAACATATCTCCTTCGGTGACTGACTGGTTTCACAGCTATCTGTATGGACGCCGGCAACAAGTTCGCATTGAGGATTCTTACTCCTCGTGGTGTAACGCAATTGCTGGTGTTCCTCAAGGCGGTGTGCTATCTCCTCTTCTATTTGCTATATTTATCAACTCCATTTCTAATTCTTTAATTTCTTCCTATCACCTCTATGCAGACGATCTCCAAATTTATTCACAGGCTCCAGTTGACAAGCTGACTGAAGCTGTTCTTAACACTAACAGTGATTTATGTCGTATAGCTGCTTGGAGCAAGCGTTTTGGCCTAAAAGTTAACCCCACAAAAACACAGGCAATTATAATAGGAAGTTCCAGAATGTTACCTAAATTGGATTTATCGACACTTCCCAAAATTGTATTTGAAGGGGTTGTCGTTCCTTACAGTCAGGAAGTTAAGAATCTTGGGGTTATACTTGACAATAATCTCTCATGGAAACCTCATTTAGCATCTATAAGCCGTAAAATCTTTGCTTCCGGTAGCTCTCTTAGAAGGCTACGTAATTTTCTTCCTACTGCCACTAAAGTTACGCTCGCACAATCTCTACTTTTGCCCATTCTTGACTATGCCGATGCCTGCTATCTCGATCTTACGGAGGAACAGTTAAATAAGCTTGAGCGTCTCCAGAATTACTGTATAAGATTTATTTTCGGTCTCCGAAAATATGATCACGTATCTCAATTTCGTACAAGACTCAAGTGGCTGCCTATTTGTCTTCGCCGGGATACTCACATTCTGTCTCTTCTTTACAACATTTTATTCAATCCCTTTACCCCCCTCTATTTGAAGGAACGTTTTAAATTCCTGCATTGCTCCCACTCGTGTGACCTTAGATCATCTGAAAACCTTACGCTGAATTTGCCAAGCCATCGAAGTGACTTCTATGGCAGCTCTTTTAGTGTTCAGGCTGCGCGACTCTGGAATAAGCTTCCGGTAAGTATTAGACAAGCTCAGTCTATTGCTGTATTTAAAAATCAAATTAAAGACCATTATTTATCTACTTTAGCATCTCATTGAATTTTAGTCTGTATCCGTAATGTTTAACGGTATGTAGTATTTAGTATTAAATAGTATATGTATTTAGTTTTATAGTATGTAGTATTGTGTATGTTTATGTATTATATATATTTATCTGTTATAGTACCTAATTAGTATTTATGTACCGAATTTAAGCATTTGATTTATTTAAGTAGATATAATATGTAATAAATTTATTGTGTTCGCCAACCTCTCTGACTCCTTAAACGATCTCCATCCAACGGTTGACTGGAAGAGATCGCTTTAAGCGATAAGTCCGCCCTTTGTACTTTAGTTTTAAGTTTTTCTAGTTATTTGTATGTTTCTATTGGTGTACAATAAAGTGTTTTGTATTGTATTGTATTGTATTGTGATAGCTAGCCAGTCGGGCATTCGCAAAATGCCCTACCACCATGTCATAACGACTGCCATCCTAAGACAACAACCGGGATCCACGGCTTAACGTGCCCTCAGAAGCACGGGAGCACTAAGTAGTAAAGTCACCAGCGGTCACCCATCCAACTCATGACCGCGGCTTCAAGAAGGAAGTAAAATAATGTTGCCGTTCTTATTATTAACTCGTAAATAAAAGCATGTTATATTTCTGACGTAAATGCGAAGTGACACGAGGACTAATTACACGACTGCCTGAAAAAAGGAGAGTTATGTTTTTAGGGTTCATGTATGTATGTATGTTTGTGAGTTTCTTTATTCCACCATAACTTCGTAACGGCTGAACCGATTTTGATGTTTGTCATATCATTAGAAGCGTTGAGTTATTCCGGGTAACATAGGCTAGTGAATGTTTAAAAAAATTTAAAGAGGGGGCCATAGTTCATGAAATTAAATAAAAAAATTCATGAAAATTTTACAAATTTTACTATCACCGTCTAGAGCTTGCTTAGTACATAACAAAAATATATAACAGTAGTATTCAATATACATTGGTTAACTAATATCAAAAGTAATAAATATTGTCTTATCCGTTTCTACACTTGCTTCTTGTAGACACAAGTAATACAAATAAATTCGAAGCGCTCGTAGCGAAGTTTGCTTAGCCGTTCTGAACCGATCAGCAAAGTTAAGCAACGTCCGCCGCGGTCATGAGTTGGATGGGTGACCGCTAGTGACATTACAACTGAGCGCTTCCGTGCTTCGGAGGGCACGTTAAGCCGTCGGTCCCGGTTGTTGTCTTCGGATGGCAATCGTTATAGCATGGTGGTAGGGCATTTTGCGAATGCCCGCCGGGCTAGCTACCACCCTCAAGTAGAAAATCTGTCGCCAAGCACCTAACGGTGTGTTCCGGCAGCTGTCCTTGAGAGCCAATAATTCTAGGTTAAAAAAAAACACCGGCATGCGGCAGGACAGAGACCATGCGTTTTTTGACCGGAGAACGCCTTCAGAGAGAAAGGCATTTCATACACAACTACAAGAAATGATTATTCTGGCGGTGTTAACATTTTACTGTTTAGTGACTTGATGCAGCATCCACTAGTAGCTAAATCTGTCAGCTGAGCATACTGAATCAGAATCAGAATCATTTATTGCATACTACTGCTTTAAACAACCGCCACATTTAAGTGCTGAAATGGATTTATGGACGTTATATAGCTTCTGCAAACTGCCACAGAATGTGAGGCAAGCAGACGACAACACATTTGTCGATATTTTGAATAGTTTACGGGTTAAAATCCTGGATCATCGTAGAGTACCACTTACTGGACCAGATGGCGAGTATGTGCGAAAATTTCCCAAGACAAGACAGGTGGATGAATCGAACCACCAAATCAAAATCAAACGATGACCATCGAACTCGCCAAAATTTGCCGGTTGTTTGACGTGGTAGCATCAGATACATCCGTAGAGGCCAAAACCAAATGACAGAGGCCAAAACCCGAATTTATACTTTCTGATCCCAATAAAAGACGTATTAAGACACTAAAACTACACAATAAAAGACGTAACAGGAGGTATTGTTCCATTCTTAAAAGTTACCATTGGTACTAGGGTAATGTTGCGGAAAAATATTAAATTTGGACACGGCTTGGTAAATGGCGCTATGGAAGTCATCCGATAATTCGTATGGCCAGCGCTACGTCGTAACCGGGAGAGTTACCGCAAGCCGTTTTCGTTGAGTTCTATGACAAAACAATGCGTGGCAACACAGTTAGTTTGGGTGTTAAAATTGAGCCTAGCGCTGTCGAATTTGACGCGTTACGGGGTCAAGGTAAAGTCGAGCGGCACATGCTACCACTGAAATTATTTTAGGCTGTGACAGTGCATAACCTGCAAGGAACGACACTGGACAGAGCCGTCGTGGATCTAGGCGCTAAAATTTTTGCCAAGGGGCAAAGTTTATGTAATTTTACCTGGGACAGACTGTCCAGTTAGGTAGGCCCAACCTCGAAAAAAAAAACGCCCGAAGAACCCAACTCGGATGGGCAGCGTTCGGGAAGTTACGCGACATTTTCTCGTCAAAGATCCTGCAGTGCCTGAAGGCCAAAGTCGTCAACCAGTGTGTATTCCCAGTGATGACATATGGCACCGAGACGTGGTCCTTAACAGTGGCCCTTATGGACAAGCTCAGAGTCACTGAACAAGCCATGGAGAGAGCTATGCTCGGAGTTACTTTGCGCGATAAAATCCGGAACGTGGATATTCGCCAAACAACCAAAGTCACCGACATAGCTTTCAGAATGTGCAAGTTGAAGTGGCAATGGACAGGCCACATTGCTCGACGAACTGATAAGCGATGGGAAAGAAAGGTTCTCAAGTGACCCACCATGGTACACCGGAAGATGTAGAGTTGGTAGGCCCCCCACTAGATGGACTGACGATATCATAAAAGTCGCGGGTAGCTAATGGTCACAAGTGGCTAATAGCCATTCTTTGTGGCGTTCTATGGGGGAGGCATTTGTTCAACAGTGGACGTCTTCCGGCTGATGATGACGATGATGAAAGTTTATGTCACTCTTAGTCGCGTCAGACAGCTAGAAGAATTGGTGTTTTAGATCCACGAAAGCTTATCAACGAGCCCCATGACAAAAAGTCTCTGCAAGAACTGAAAGACCTCAAAGTTATCATTAATAATTAATTAAAAATAAATAAAAATATTTCACGTTATCTTTTGCGTGATATTAATTTCCAAAAAAATATAAGTTATGTTTTGTGGCACATTGTGCGTTTGCAAAAATATTGTTTTATCACTAAAAGGTACGAAATAATAAGAAATAATTAAAAAAATAAAAAACACGCCTGCCGTACCAAAAAGTGAACGAAAAAATTACAAACAAGTTACATGATTTTAATGTTGAATGGCTACAATGTAGGTACTAAATAGATTATATTTACTGTGCAATTAAAACACCATTGAACCCAGAAATGGAGAATAGATAACCAATCTTTTCATTGCAGTCGGGGGACAGTTCCTTGGAATAGTTCTTTACATGTCCCCCGACTTCGATGAAAAGATTGGTTATCTATTCTCCATTTCTGGGTTCAATGGTGTTTTAATTGCACAGTAAATATAATCTATTTAGTACCTACATTGTAGCCATTCAACATTAAAATCATGTAACTTGTTTGTAATTTTTTCGTTCACTTTTTGGTACGGCAGGCGTGTTTTTTAATTTTTTAATTATTTCTTATTATTTTACTTCAGAATTTTACTGACATAATATTTTCTCCTATATTTTTAGTATAATATTCCTTTTCATGTAGCAGGCGTTTATACAACATAATAAAATAAATATTTTTTGTATTTTCTGTATTTGAACAACAACGTGACATTTATGTTGAAAGAGAACATTATATTTTTAGTAATCCTATTAGAGTCAACTTTATAGCTACTTCAATCTCACAAAAAGCCGCCACCTATCTCTAGAACAGATTTATAAATTGAGGTATTACAATTACATATTAGCAGTTCGCCTATTGTATTATAACATGATTTATAATTAAATGGTCATTCAACTCACAATAGCTGCATGATGTTAGCAGACTCTCTCAAGGACACCATGTTATAGTTGCAGATGCTGATGGCAGGAAACGGAACTTGATTCACTTTGCAATGTGCGTTGATCTGTAATAATAAAATAAATTGTTAAATTAATCTTAAGACCTACGATCTGTGGCTTTGATATTGTGGCCACTGTACACACATATTGGTTTTTGAAGCAATGATGGCTCAGTGGCATTGCCTATGGACTAATGCGCAGCAGATCCATGGTTCGAATCCTGTCACGGGCTTGAGCTTCACCGCACGGTAAAAGAGCTTGGCTATCGACCACCCTCAAGTAGAAAATCTGTCGCCAAGCACCTAACGGTGTGTTCCGGCAGCTCCTTGAGAGCCTGTTATTCTAAGTTTAGCTTGTTAACACCTTCGACCACATCGTCACTTACCATCTGATGAGACAAATGCTAACTAATCAGCAAATAAAAAAAAACAGCTACATCGAATCTAATTTAATAGTTATATTAGTCCTTTATATTTTATCTGTCATAAAATGCTGTGAGTTACACACCGCGGGAATTGGGCATTTAAAATAGTGACGTAATACATTACTGATTTCTTTACTCATTTTATACTAAATTGAATTAAACATGAGTTTTGTGCAATAATATGGCAAAAGCAAACATTTTTCAGCAATAAGCGTTCTGGCGCAACCGCTAAAATTCAATTGTTATCACTATCAATGATGCGCATAGATTAAGAATATAATATCGTCTCTAAGCAATACCTCGTGCAGTATCTAGAAACATGAGGCCTACCTTGTGTGCGGTAACCTTTGCCTATAACAGTTTGTCACAAGGGGCGAACTGCACTGCGCCCATCGCCCCGAGACAGTTGCTAAGTTTTATGTGCCTGTAATTTTAACGGCACTTATGACCTTCAATACATAAATAGTACATAGTCATACTCGTATATTTCCTAAAGTATGTTTATATGTCAATGTTATACATTTTGAGTACCTAAGTACTTATTATAATAAATACAAAACTATACAATAATTACAAATGTAAAGTCAAAACATCAATATTAAAAAGTAATAATAATAATTTGTCAATAAAAAATTGTGTTTATAACATCTATTATAAATTAATTATATGTTAGTCAATATTACGTAATTTTAATAAATTCTCGTAGTTATAAAGTTTTACTCGATGAGCCAGTGCTTTAATCTAGCTTTAAAGCACGTCATACTTAAAGCCGTAATGTGAACATTAATGCTCGACGGTAAATATAAGAATTGAAAAGGACGAAGACCGGTAGAAATAGATTTCTGCGTTTAGTAGACTGTATAAAAATAATACTTTATCACTGTAGCCTGGCGGGATAAAAGAAACATGCATTACTTTCACTTACAGAAAAATGTTAAGATTTTCTTTATATATACCTACTTGATATTTCTTCCTGAGAGCTGAGAGCACACTGAACTATGTCTCCGGTAAAATCTCAGTGTAATTTCTTTAAAAAACTAAATTAGCAACAGTGTATCAAGCAACAGTGACGTAAAACTACCCTCTGAATGCAGCGATTGACTAGTCATAGCTGATGATATCATTTTTCATACCCAGTCACGCTAATCTAGAATGTTACCTTTCTCTGATTTTCTTACACGATAGGGTCCTTGAATATAAGAAAATTCCGGTACTGGAATATAGAATTTTAAATATCTGAAAACTGTTTTACATTTTTTAGGTAAAACATCATTCAGATAATATTTATGCTTTTACCTAATCAAGTTTATATACTCGTACTTCAATATGGAAAGAAAATGGTTATTAAACTAACATCATGCTGCCGTGTTACTTAAGTTGTGCCTATAAAGGCAGATGGACACGTATCACACAGGAAGCTATTTGGGGAGTTTTAATTCTAACCCGGCACCTCACGGGGCAGAATTACATCCGGTTGAGTATAAAGGGTAAAAGGAACAAAGATAAGACATACGCAAAAAAATTGGTTCAATAATGTCTTTTTTTTGTATACACTTCTTTTCTGTTGTAGTGTACATTGCCTACCTACATAATATTAGTATGGCGGTAGCCTCAATAAATCAGTTGTGTCGTCGACTTGGTGTTTCATTGTGTGTGCTCCCTTGTAATTACCTAAATACTTAACTGGCGACGAGAAAATCACAAAATAATACTTAATTATAGTGCCGAAAGTGATCATTAATCAAAATGCCAATAGGGAAAATAGAAAACTTTGATCTATCAAGCAAAAAGTGGTCGGCATACATTCGACGCGTGGAGCAATTCATAACGCTGAACGAAATAAAAGCTGAACTACATGTAGCTACACTAGTTACTTTGATTGGAGAAGCCACATATGAATTGATGTGCGATTTGTGCGCACCAGAAAATCCCGAAGACAAAAATTTTAAGGATTTAGTGAAGATAGTCGGTGACCATCTCGAGCCAAAACG
The DNA here is from genome assembly GCA_963854805.1 of Plagodis dolabraria. Classification (NCBI taxonomy): domain Eukaryota; kingdom Metazoa; phylum Arthropoda; class Insecta; order Lepidoptera; family Geometridae; genus Plagodis; species Plagodis dolabraria. The sequence goes on along the minus strand of OY978443.1, from coordinate 3,018,903 downwards.
TTCTGAAATTGCCGAACGGCATTTGTTTCGACTTAGACGTCAAAATGGCGGTGAAAGCTTGAGCGAATATTTACAGGTGTTGAAGCATTTGGCCAGTACGTGCAATTTTCAGAATACTCTAGAAGAGAATCTACGTGACCAATTTGTGTCTGGTCTAGCGAACGACGAAATGCGATCGCGACTTTTCGCTGAACCAGCATTGACGTATAAAAGAGCGGTTGAACTGGCATTTGCACTGGAAGCCGCGGAGCGACATGCACAGGCTAGTGGGTCTGGTCAAGGCAGTGCGTCGGCAGCATCCAGCGAGCCGCTGCACAGGGTGTCTGGTGCGGGAACGGGCGGGCGCCGCGCGGCCGCCGCCGGTACCGCTTCACGTGGACACGCTGACCTGGCGGTGCAGGGAGCGGCGCCAGCGCAGTCTTGTTGGCGGTGTGGAAAAGGGCACCGGCCAAATATCTGTCGTTTTAAGAACTATTCTTGCAATATATGTGGCCAGAAGGGTCACATTAAAGTGATGTGTAAACGTAGTGCGAATCAAAGTAGTGATCGATCGCGTACAGTGCAAAACTTCATCGAAAGTGACAGTGATTATGATGGTGATATGTTTAGTCTACAGGTGAAGAGCCGCGAGGATAGGCCATATCATATCCAGGCAATGGTTAATGGACAAACGGTCACGTTTGAACTGGACACTGGTAGTAAGTTAGCAGTTATTAGTATGGATTTTTATAAACAGATGTTTGTTGATTTACCTATCGTACAAAGAAATGTTTGTTTACATTCTTACACGGGCACCCTAATCGAAGCGGTCGGTTATATAACAGTAGATGTGACGGTAGGGACACACACAGCGAGAAATTTGAAATTATTTATTATTAAAAGCGGAGGTCCGCCATTAATGGGTAGGTCCTGGTTGCGCTATTTAAATATTGATAACATACAAATAAACGATTTTTTTTACAATACCCCAATTGAGTCAGCTTTAATCAATGAGTTAAGACGCGAATTTCCCACTGTGTTTGCCCCGGGTCTGGGTACCTGTGCTAAGAAACTATCACTACGTCTAAGTGACACAACTCCTGTGTATGTGAAGGCCCGACCATTACCATTAGCATTACGTAAACCTGTTGAGTTGGAGTTAGAGCGGCTCGAGGCAGAGGGAACGATTCAGAAGATGGATTATTCTGATTACGGAACACCAATAGTACCAGTGATTAAAAAGTCAGGTGATATCAGAATTTGTGGTGACTATAAGGTTACGATTAACCCGAAGTTGATTCGTGAGCCGTACCCTATGCCTCGAATTGAAGAATTATTCGCTGCCCTAAGTGGGGGCGAGCAATACTCAAAAATTGACCTCACACATGCTTACGCACAATTATTTTTGCAGGAAGACTCACAGGCTTGTACTGCCATCACTACTCATGTAGGGAATTTTGTTTACCGACGCACCCCTTACGGATTGTCTTGCGTGCCCGAAAAAATTCAAAAATTCATGGAAGAGACCCTCAAGGGCCTCCCAGTAGTAGCTTACCTTGATGACCTGGCCGTGACGGGTAAAAATCGTACTGATCACATTGCTAACCTCAAAGCTGTATTTAAACGCTTACAAGAGGTCGGTTTGCGAGTTAAAATAGAAAAATGTTCTTTTTTGCAGGATAGTATTAAATATGTTGGTTTCATTATTGATAAACACGGGTTGCATCCAGACCCAAGTAAGGTGCAGGCGATAAACTGCGCCCCAGCACCGGGTGACGTCACTCAACTCAGGTCGTTCTTAGGCTTGATTAATTACTACGCGAAATTTATACCTCGACTCAGTACTATACTGCACCCATTGCATCAGCTGTTACGCAAGCAGGTTTCTTGGGTCTGGTCGACCGAGTGTGTAAAAGCATTCAATGACGTTAAAGAAGCTATACTAAGTAGTAATGTGTTGGTACATTATAATCCTGACCTTCCATTGGTGTTAGCCGTAGATAGTAGCTCGTACGGCATCGGTAGCGTGTTATCGCATCGGTTCGAGAATGGAGACGAACGACCGATATGCTTTGCGTCACGCTCGCTGTCTGCAGCCGAGCGAGCTTACAGCCAGCTTGACAAAGAAGCATTAGCAATTATCGCAGGGGTAATGAAACATCACCAATATCTTTATGGGCGTCATTTTACCATTAAAACTGACCACAAACCCTTAACATTTATCTTTGGGCCAAAATTCGGATTGCCACAAACCGCCGCGAGTAGATTACAAAGATACGCCACAAAGCTAGCTGCCTACGACTTTGACATTTCTTTTGTCAAATCTAAAGATAATGGTAATGTAGACGCGCTGTCTCGCCTGCCGCTGCCGTACGAGAGACGTGATGAGCGGGAGTCGGTGTCGTACGTACATTATGTTGAGGAATCGTTTCCAGTAAGTGCTAAGGAGGTAGCTTCATGGACACAGAAAGACGCAGTATTGAGTAAAATATTAGTTTACGTCAACTGCGGCTGGCCAAATAAAATTGTAGACGATAAGGAAAAACCTTATTTTAATCGAAAGGATAACTTAAATATTGATAAGGGTTGCATTTTGTATAACCATCGCGTCATAATTCCGGAAGCATTGAGAAAACAAATATTAAGCGAACTACATGAAGGTCATTTAGGTATAGTCAAAATGAAAAGCATCGCTAGAAGTTACGTTTATTGGCCAAATTTGGATGAGCAAATAGAGCGCTTAGGCAGAGAGTGTTCTGCGTGCCAACAACAACGCGATGCGCCTCCGCGCTCGTTGCTGCATCCGTGGCCGTTCCCGGCGCGCCCATGGCAACGCGTTCACGTAGATTTCGGCGAATTTCAAGATAAACATTACCTAATCACCGTAGATGCTCACATTAAATGGATCGAAGTACAAAAAATGACGGGCACCACTGCTAGCGCTACCATATTAAAATTACGCGAGTTATTTGCTCGTTTCGGGCTACCGTCACAAGTAATGAGCGACGGTGGTCCTCCGTTTGCTTCGGAAAGCTTTGCGAAATTTATGTCGAAAAATTTTATAACTCACACAATTACGAGTCCATATAGGCCGGCGGGAAATAGCGCGGCAGAGAATGCTGTAAAACTCGTTAAACGTTCTATGAAAAAGGCCGCCCACGAAGGAAGCGACATTGAAACGGCGCTGCTCAAATTCTTGCTTCAGTATCGCAACTGTGAGCATGCTACCACGGGCGTAGCCCCCGCCGTTGCAATGCTCGGGCGGCAGCTCCGCACTCGGCTGGACGTGGTGCGCCCTAGCGCGGAGCGCCAGCGCCGCTGTGAGGAGGCAGGCGAGCGCGCCGCGCGCCTCCGCCCCGGCGCGGAGCACAGCCTCGCCGTCGGCGATCACGTGCTTGCGCGGGACTATCGTGCGAGATCAGATAAATGGGCGCCGGCCAACGTCGTGGCTAGGGAAGCACCACTCACATATCGGGTGAGGTGTTCAGACGGCAACGAGTGGAAAAGGCATATAGATCAACTGTTACCTACACGAAAGTCACTGACTACTTTGCGTCATTCCGTTGAAATGGGGAATGACAACAATAAAAATGATAGATCATCGGTTGAAATGTTCGATGATGCTTTAGATGTGGAGCCTGCTATAAGTCCGCTATCAGCGTCGTCTGCGTCCATGGAGGATCCTTCCGACCGTACTTACCAACCAGACTCAGACGCCAGTGACGGCAACCCGACACCTCCTCACACTCACACACTTAGGGCTAGACCTATAGGTTCATGTGTGTTAAGCAAACGCAATTAAATACCTACTTGAGTTACGTGCTAGGTACTTTATAAAATGCAAGTTTATAAGAATACAGCAAATTATTTTTTTTCTTCATTTATGTATAAGGTATATCTCGTAAGTTTATTGTATACTCTTAGTTTTTTTTTTTTTCTATATTAAGTATATATTTCTATATTGTAGTATTATATATATATATAAATCCAAAAACAAAAACTATAATAAAATTGACGAAAATGACCACTTTTTTTTTTTAAAAAGTACGCCATTTGTGAGTCATTTCTATTAAACTGTTTTAGTCACTTTCGTTATACATAGTTTTAACCGAATGTTGATGAGTAAACACAATCTTGAACAAATCAAGGTGTTCAACATATATTATAATAATACTACATATATATAATAATAATAGTTTATATAATTACCTATACTCATTACTACTCACTTTTAGTATGTGTGTCAAAATTACTACCAATTAGATAAGTACATACGTTTTTTTATTAAGGGGAGGGCGTGTAGTGTACATTGCCTACCTACATAATATTAGTATGGCGGTAGCCTCAATAAATCAGTTGTGTCGTCGACTTGGTGTTTCATTGTGTGTGCTCCCTTGTAATTACCTAAATACCTAACTTCTGTAACAAACATACCAGGAACTATTTATACATTTAAAATTGTATAACATTGTTATATACATCTACATGTAGATTTGAGATTTATATAGACCCCATTATATTTTCAGTTCCCTGTACTTATACAACTAACTTATTTCATATTATTTATTGGAGATACTGGGATTTTGGTCCACTTAAATAAGGACTCCCATTGAATGTATAATCGGGTACTTTCACCTGAATTAGGATACTTCTGAATACTTTATAGGCAGCCATTTTCTGTATAGCTCCGAAGATTGGTCAATTTATTTTCCAAATACATTTTGAATATTGAATATGGGGTGCAGATAATGTCGCGGGCAAGGACAGCTTCGTTGGTCAAGTGAAGTAAAGCATTGCTTTGGAATCTAGAGGTCCTGAGTTTGATCCCCGTGTTTGGCAATATATGATTTTTACCGCTGGTAGAGTAGCTTGCCTAGTCATCCTAAACTGATCAATTAGTATTTATACAACGTTCTGTTATAACGAAAATAGGATTTCAGTTTTTAAAAAAAACTATTTTCCACTCGCGACTTAAGAGTATATTTCGAGGGAAATTAATCTAAGTATATATTTTTAAAACGTATCTTTAGGCAACCGCTCTTTTTGAAGGATGGAAGAAGACTGATTTAAAAGTAGTACTAAGAGTAGGGTCTCGACCTCAGTACCGCTGAGCAAGCTAGATAGGCTGCCAGGACAGCACTAAGGCTAACTAAATAGGTATATAACATCTCCCCCTTTTAGAGGAGACTTTGGGGTTAGTCCAAAGTCTCTGTTAGACTCTGGTTCTCAGTGGGGCTACAGGGCTAACCATTTCGATTTCGGGGTCTTGTCCGTCCGTCATGTTCGTGGTTTTGGATAACGGTTTAGGTGATAATTTATTTATATTCAATTTAAACTGGAAGGGCCGGTTGCTGCCAGATTTACAAATTTTCTTAAAGATTAAACAAGTTACAAATAGAAATATAATTAGAGAAATTATAATTATCAGAATGGAGTAATGTGTCCCATATTCAACGATGTGTGGGTTTTGCGGATGTTCAATGGGTTTCAAATTATTTAAGATTGATTTCATTTTTATTTTATTTTCGGAATTAAAATCGTCTAGGTCTATGTTGTGTAAGTGAATAGGAGACACATTTTCTGTAACATGGTTTAATTGAATTAAATTACAACAAGTATCGTTAATTAAGTTAAAGTTTGGGAATTGGTTGATAGGTGATGTAATATTTATAGTATTATGTCTCGGTATCAGTGTAGTGCTCTTACAATATACTATACACTCCTTAGGTATAGTGAGTATGCCCGTTCCCAAGATATTAGTTTCATATAAATTCGAATTAAGACAATCAACAGAAATTTTATTGGGTTCTGATTGTATATAAATCCACCTATTGTTAATTAACGGTTTCCAGATATCTAGTTTCCCTATTATAATTTTTGTTTCACATTGTAATGGTTTTTCACTAATCACTTTTGCCAATAATTCACTTTCACATGTAGGTTTTGCGTCGGTGGAGTACACATTTTCAATGTCACAGATGAAGTTTCCTGAGTTCACAGTTTTGCAGATTTTTAGGTCGTCGAATATGCAATAATATGATTTGTCTTTGGTCATTGCTATATATTTGTTATCAGGTATAATTAAGCTGAATGAGTTCGGTTCCTCAGGTTTGTAAGGAGTAGGAAGTGCAATACTATGAAACAATACATATTCTTTGATATTTACTAGAGGGACTTGTAAGACAAATATGACCTTATTACTACTATAATAACATACTAACTTAGAGATATTTAAAATAAGATATACAGAATTAATATCTAAAACCACAGGCAGTTCAAGGTCGCTAGGCAGATGTCTGTAGTTATCGGCAAGCTCTTGGTGTAACTGAGTTGGAGTTATTATCGTGGGATGTAAAATGTTTTGACTACTGAATAAAATTGCATTAGTTATATCTTCTAACTGAAAAGACAAGGTCAATATCGACGTTTCTAAAATGTCGAGTATTTCGTTAATATTGACAAGTAACTGTAGTCCATTGGTTATTTCAGTAATATTTTTAACATCGAGTGAGAGCTTGTCGATAGCTTCATTGAGGTTGGCTTCATTTTCTCTTATCTTATGTAAAGTGTTATTATAACATGTTAATATCGAAGTAGTAACTAAAATATTTTCCTTCATTAGCGAAGCCAACTGTTTATCATTATTTTCCAAAGATCTTATCGCTTCATCATATTTCAGTCCGTCATTCTCATCCAGGGAACCAAAAACCTGTTTCAGGATTGTTCCCATACCTCCTATCCATGCGCTTCGTTTGGTTCTACTATCTATTAAATGCGAGATGGACGCAAACTCTCTACTCATGTCTCGGAACCGCGCTGATAATGGTTGCAGCATGTTGTGACATTCTGCATCAATTTCTACTATTCGGGTCTGATTACACAAATTTCTTGTAATTCCTAAAGCGTTTCCAATATTTTGAATGTGAGGACCAAAATGCGAAATGTCTATTGGTATTACAATTTTTAATTGAACATTATTAATTTTGAGTTTCCCTAGATAATCGTAATAGAGTCCCGAACTTGAGGTGATTGGCTGGATGAAATCTTGAGGAGATTGACCTCGAACTGAACTGCAAATAATAATTATCATTAACGATAAGGTAAGGTAAGTATATTTATTCCTATCTTTAATAAAACTTAATCTATTTTGCTTTATTTCTATCTTTTCTATGTACCTAACTAATCTTATTTATTATTTTACAGGTTAACTTAGGTGTATCGTCGCGTTTGCAGTATAGGTGCGAGGTAAGTATTACGTTATTTTATCGATTTATTAGTTAACATAGATAAGTTTCTTAATTAAGTATTTACATGTTTGTTCCAACGTCGGCTGGCTTCACCTGATCAAAGTGATGCGTAACATGACGTCGGTTAATAAGCAAGGTAAGTGTATTATTACCGTTTACTTTTATTATTTTATAGGGTCCTTTCCATAGAGGTGAAAGCGCTTTACGCATTCTCAAATGGTTTTTCAGATAAACGTAATCGCCAGTCTTGTATTTGGCTGGACGAGTATGAGTATCATAATAGGCCTTAGAAGATTCCTTAGATTTCCTTATGAAATCCAAGGCTTTTTCTCGTGAATATTTCAACCGATTTTGGAGCATACGGACATAATCAGGATATGTGGCTCCAGGAGATTCCTCATAGATAGAGTTTGGAATAACTGGCTTGCTTCCGAACATTAACTCGTAAGGTGTGAAGTGGGTTGTGGAATGGACTGTTGTATTATAGGTAAGCATGGCTGTATAGACATAGCGGGGCCAGTTGGACTGTTCTTCATTAGTAAAGGATCTAAGGTACTCCTTGAGAGTTGAGTGGCTTCGTTCCAGGGCACCCTGGGTTTGAGGGTGATATGGAGAAGACCAGAGGTTCTTTATTTTGAGAAACTCACAAGTTTTCTTGAAGAGATCAGATGTGAAGTTGGTTCCCTGGTCCGTTAGGATCATTTTGGGGATACCGAAGATGGATATGTAGTGGATCAAGCATTCACTCGTTTCTTCGGCTGTAGTGCTGCGGATTGGATATGCAGAAGAGAATTTGGTGAGATCGTCTTGTATCGTTAATATATACTTTAGTTTTGCAGGTCCTGCTTCGGGCAGTGGCCCAACAATGTCAAGGCATATTCGTTGACAAGGTTCAGTTGAAGTGCTAGTTATTTGCATGGGAGCACGATTTATTTGCCTGAGAGCTTTATTAGTCTGGCACTGCGGGCATTTCTTTACGAAGGATTCGATGTCACTGCGCATGTTTTTCCAGTAGAAGGTTTCTTGGATTCGTTTTAGCATACGGCTACTGCCGAGATGTCCGGCAATTGGGATATCATGGTTCTCCCTAAGTATTTTCGGAATTTCAGAGAGAGATGGGTATATGATTTTGCCCTTGTATATGTGTATATTGAATCCCGTATTGTTGAACAGGAAAAGAAGCATATTATACAGTTTTACATATTGGTGAGTGTCGAACGGGTTCTTAAAATCTGTTATCGCGATATCTGGGGTAATGTCTTTATCAAGATTAATAACTAGATCGTCTCTGAGTGATTTGAGACTCTTGTAGATGTCTCCGTAAGAGGACGCGTCAAAATGGTATACTTTGAAGAAGAGGAGATAATATATTTTGCCTTCATGTGTAAATGATATAAAGGAATATAAAGGCCTTTCTTTGTTTGTGATATCAGAGTTGTTTGGTAAATTATCAAGAATATTTTGAACATAGGGATTAGATTCATCGAGGTCGATTGAAGAAGGTAAGATAATAATTTTATATTTTGATTTAGTGATATCTTCGTTATGTTCTTGAATGTTCGTATTGAAAGATTTATTTTCATTCGCTATTGTTTTTAGAAAGGTAGGGTAATCATCATCTGGTAAGTCTGGGAAGGCGCTCGTGGATGACGTTGGGGTACCAGCAGGATGCGCGTCTGGAGCTGGAGATGGATTGGGAGCATGTCCAGGTAAGCTATTCATTTCATTTTCGATCTCTCCTCTAAGGGTGTCAGGGATATTAGAAGGTAAGTTGATTTCAGGTGCTGGCAGGATTTCTTCACTAGGATCGAGGAGATTTGGGAATGGTGAGTTTATTTCAGGTAATGGCAGAATGTCGGCACTAGGGTCAGGAGCATCTAAAGGGTGTAAGTTTAGTTCGTCTGGGTTGAATGATGGTGGTGATAATAGTAAGTCCATTAGGTCTTTGTCTAATCCCTGAGTTGGCTCTTTATCTACGTTGGAATTGGGTGAGTCATTTTCAGGTTGAATTGGATTTACGGGGAAACGAGACAAAGCATCGGCGTTAGTATTGTTTTTCCCCTTTTTGTATTTAATATCATATTCGAATTCTTCCAATTTCAAGCGCCATCGGATAAGACGTGATCCTGGATCTTTGCACTTGAATAACCATTCCAAAGGTTTATGGTCTGTGAGGACCGTGAAACGATGCCCGTACAAGTAGGGCCGAAATACTTTGGTGCCGAATATTACAGCAAGGCACTCTTTCTCAGTGACACTATAGTTGCACTCGGCTTTGTTGAGAGTGCGAGATGCGAATGCGATAGGTCGATCTTGCCCTATAAGTCCTTGTGATAATATTGCTGATATGGCGTAGTTTGAAGCGTCGCATGTCAGAAGGAAGGGCTGAGTAAAATCTGGGTATGCCAGAATTGGGGCAGAAACGAGTTTGTTTTTCAGCGATTCAAAAGAGAGTTGTTGCTCATTTTGCCATTGAAATGGGATATCCTTCTTTAGGAGAGACGTGAGAGGTTTTGCCAGTTTTGCGAAGTCAGGTATAAATCTTCTATAGTATGATACTAAACCTAAGAAAGATTTTATATCTTTAGGAGATTGAGGAGTCGGGAACTCGGACACGGCTTTGGTTTTTTCAGGGTTTGGTTTGACGCCATTTTCGCTGATAATGTGTCCTAAATAGGCCACTTCTTTACGTAGGAATTCACATTTTTCTGGCTGAAGTTTTAAGTTGAAATCGCGGATTCTGTTGAAAACTGCTCTTAGATTATCAATCTGTGAAGTCAGGTCATGCGAGTAAATGACAATATCGTCCAAATAAACAAAGCATCGTGAGCCTTGAAGGCCTGAGAGACAGTTGTTCATAAGTTTCTGGAAGGTAGATGGGGCATTTTTAAGTCCAAACGGCATTCTATTGAATTGGTAATGACCTTGAGGCACAGAAAATGCAGTTTTAAGAGAATCCTCGGGAGAAATAAGGATCTGATGAAAACCGGAAGTGAGATCTAGGGTAGTGAAGTATTTACTATTTCCTAGTTGGTCAAGAATTTCGGATATTTGTGGAATAGGGTATGTTTCACCAATTGTTATGTCGTTAAGTTTCCGATAATCTATCACTATTCGCCATTTGCGTTGACCTTGTGAATCTGTCTTTTTGGGCACTATCCAGATCGGTGAACTCCAAGGAGTAGATGAAGGTTCTATGATGTTTTGATCCAACATTTTACCGATTTGGGTTTCCACTTCCTTTTTATGGCATTCTGGGAATCTATATGATTTAGTGTGGACAGGTCACTATTCGTTTTGATTTGATGTTCAAGAGCGGAAGTAAATGTTAGCTGATCATCGGGTAGATGGAAAATGTCTGAATATTGTGAGCAGAGTTCTATAAGAGCGTCTCTTTCTTCCCGATTCAAGTGATCAGTTCTCAGTGAGTTAATTACTTCGTAGGTTCGCTCAGACGTTGTTTGGATGCTAGCATTAATTGGATACGCAGTGGAATGTAGGGGTTCAATATTAAGGTTTAAGTTGGTCTTGACATTGACAAAGGTTTCTGAAGTGTTGGCAATAGTCAAATTAATACGGTTGTTGTCTTTGATTCTAACGATGCAGTTGGATATCAGCAAGTTATCAGAGAGATGTTGATCTGTAACGATACCTTCTTTGAGATTGTTTTTTTGGACTGAGCATTCAATAACGGCTTCGGTACGAGGTGGTATAACGTAAAAAGGTTCGGAAAAATGCAATCGAATGTCGAGTTTTCCTATTTTCAGGATATCATGTGAATAATCGATTTTACAACCAAAGGCGGTTAAAAAATCCGTACCTATGATGCCATCATACGGCAGATTAATGTCTCTAACAACATGAAATTTGAATTGTATGGGTTTTTTCTCATTTAAATTTAATTTAAGTTGGAAATGACCTTCGGTTTGAGTAGGGTCATCGCCGGGGTCTATGCCCTTAAGTTTGATTGATTCCTTAATTAGTTTCTGACCCTTTTGGATACTAAATTCTTTAAGTAAACATATGGCAGAGCCTGAATCGACTAGTAGTGATAGTGGGGTGTCAGAAACTTGCGAATCTAATAAAACGTGTGGTAAAAGTCTTTTTGTTGTGTCTATATTCACTTCGTAGATTTCCTTATTGGTTTCAGTGGGAACTGGATGGTTTTGGATATCTTCGAAAATTGATTCAGTAGTTTTCTGACATTCGGGTAAGGGTTGATTACCTTGTCGATAGGTTTTATTTGACTGTGATGATTGGGATCTTATTTGGTCCCTAGAAGTTGAAGGATGGGCGCTTATTTGGGGCTGGTTACCCATGTGGTCCCTAGGATTTGAAGTATGGGCGCTTATTTGGGGCTGATTACCCGAGTGGTCCCTAGAAGTTGAAGGATGGGCGCTTATTTGGGGCTGGTTACCCATGTGGTCCCTAGGATTTGAAGTATGGGCGCTTATTTGGGGCTGATTACCCATGTGGTCCCTAGGATTAGAAAGGTGGGCGCTTATTTGGGGCTGGTTACCCATGTGGTCCCTAGAATTTGAAAGATAGGCGTTCATTTGGGGCTGGTTACCCATGTGGTACCTAGGATTACAAGAATTGGTTATGGTATCGACTTTTGTACCTTGTCTCGTGTGACACCATGGCGAGACTTTTATTCGTTTAAAGTATTATCGCACGAGAGGTCTACTTCATCATGGCCGGTCTCCTCGTCGGGTTGTTCAAGAAAGTTTACGCGCGGGGGCGCCCTATAAGAGTTTTGGTTGGTCGTTTGATTTTGTTGCACTTTGAAACGGCTGTTATTATATTCGCGTTTTCTGCAGGCAGAGATATCGTGACCAGGCGTTTTGCAGTAGCGGCAAAATACGTTAAGAGCCCCTTGTGGCGTAGAATTAAATGATTTTTGAGGCGAGAAAGACGTATTAAAATTTTGTTTGGATGGCCCGGCTTTAAACTTGTTATTATTGTTAGTTACAGATTTTTGATCTGTTTGTGGGCGTTTATACAGGGTCTGTTGTATACGTTCTTCCGAAATAGCAAAATTAATAGCTTCATTTAATGTTCTAGGAGACTTGCAACGTACAATATTTGAAATTCGGGGGTGAAGCCCCATTAGGAAATGATGTAGGGCAAGGTCCTCCATAGCTGCCGTACGACCAGGTAACTCTTTAGTTTTAGTATTGGATAAGGATATTTCTGTCAATAATTGTGAGAGGCAGGTCTCCATGCGTAGTGCATATTGGCTCACGTTGTCTTGCGGACCTTGCCTGCTCTCTTGGAGATCCGTGAGAAGATGCGAATAATGTTTTCGCTCACTAAATTGTGTCTTTAAGAATTCCTTGAGCTGTTCCCAGGATGTGAACTCCTTAATAGAGCAGGCGACTTCCGCTTTTCCATTTAATTGGCTAAGAATGAATTTGAATAGAATATGCTTTTGGGATTCCGTTGCTAGGTCGAAAGCATTATCGCAATTTACAAGAAATGAGTTGAGAGTTTCCCTACTACCATCATATGATTTAATAAATTTGAATAAGATGTTAAGTTCTAGTTCGGCCATTGCGAGAGCTGCGGCTGTTCTCCTGGTAATGCGTGGAGAGCCAACAGGTGACTTCGCTTCAGTATCACTTGCAACCTGTTCTGGTCCAGGGATATCAATAGTTAATTTTCCCTCTTCAACTTTCGGCAATTTTGGCATAATTAGACTTACAAAATGAAATTAAAACAAGTTGCAAATAATAAAATAAAACATAGAGAAACATTAAAATAACACAGAGTAAAATAATAATTAAATAACGGAACCCTAATATCTCAGCTTAGACAAAACAATGACCAAAGACTTACAGTATGAACAATGCGTGGGCGACCGATAAGAACACGACGGCGGCTGGGTACATCCCGATGAGATAAGGCGCGTCTCGGCTTATGGTTCTCCGGTCGCTGATTTTTAACGATTTTAATTGATGGGATAAACTTTCGATTTGTTTGTAGGTGCTGGATGCTATGATGAACAATCACGAAGCAGGGTTGAAGCACGGTGAGCACTTCTGAGTGTTTTCTTCTGCAGGTCGGGGTTTGGAGCACTCCTCACACGGCTGAAGGTAAGTAGATTGCAGTGCAGTGCAGTGTCAAAATTGCAGCCTGCAATTTTTCTTCTTTACAGGATATGCAGATCCTTTCCAGGATCTAACAGAGTTTTATGACGACACCTTAAGGATACCACGGTAAGTATTTAACACTTGTGTTTTAATCACTATCACAAGATAAGTTTTAGGACACTTAATTGTTATATTTTAGGATTAGGATCCGGATTGAGTCTCTCGAAGCGGTGCCTGGGCACTGGGGATTTCCGGATCCCACCGCTGCCACCAAAAATGTTATAACGAAAATAGGATTTCGGTTTTTAAAAAAAACTATTTTCCACTCGCGACTTAAGAGTATATTTCGAGGGAAATTAATCTAAGTATATATTTTTAAAACGTATCTTTAGGCAACCGCTCTTTTTGAAGGATGGAAGAAGACTGATTTAAAAGTAGTACTAAGAGTAGGGTCTCGACCTCAGTACCGCTGAGCAAGCTAGATAGGCTGCCAGGACAGCACTAAGGCTAACTAAATAGGTATATAACAGTTCGCTGCCGTCATTACCTAGATGGGCACGCAAAAAATCACGTCATTATAATAGAAAAGATGATGACCAGACTTACTTCTAGGTTAGCCTGAACAACATCTTCGACCGTCGAGATCATCACTTACCTCATCAGTGGTCAAAGGCTAACCTATTAGGCATAAAAGATAATATTAGGCGGAATTGTAACTAGATATACATTTGCCCCGTGGGGTGCCGGGTCAGAATTGCACCTCCCCATGTCATCCCGTGCGTGGGTGTCGTAAGAGGCGACTAAGGGAAAAATACTGGAAGATGGGCAGCGCCTTCTAAAGAACTGGCAATTTACACTGTGAACCCCAAGACGCCTGCCAAGCGTGGGGATTATGGCAAATATCCCCTTAAGGGGGAGGCCGTGTTCAGCAGTGATCGATCCGGCTGTTACAGAACAGTAGTATATATTTTTTATTTATTTTTTTAAAGTGTTTTATTGAAGTATTCATTTATTGTTTTCTTAAAATAGTTTTAAAAATATTTGTTATTATTTAAATAAAGCGTTTACAATAATTATCAAATCATAACAGGGTTTCCCTTATTACGCCCGTTTACAATGTATTATATTTCTACACAATATTAATTATCAAATTTTAACTCATGTTTGTTCTGACCCGCGCGACGAAACAAGATATTTTTGTATATTTATTTTTACCTGAATGTTTCGAACTTTATATTCAAACAAAGTTGGCTTCAATTAGTTTTGTTTATGAGCAACCAGAGAGCTATTTTAAAATGCATAGCGGTCAATTTACTATGCACGTTGAGTTGCTGACGTTGGATGAAAATATTTAGAGTTTTGTTGTTTTGAAGCGCGTCACTATCACTATACAAATGCTCAGTTTTGTGGCTTACAAATATTTGAAACTAGTCAAAACTAAATTTTGAAATGACTAGACCTGTGTCAAAGGTACAAGGTACACAGTTTTAGTGATTTTAATAACTGACTAACTATTGTAATCTACACATAAAATAACGGTATTTTATCTATAGATTTCGATGCAATCGTCACTTGAAGAAGTTATTCTACTTAATACACCTACAGTTGGGCACAATTGAAAAAACGTACATATCGACTCAATTGAAGAAGTATTCTATTTAATACACCTGCGTATAGACAAAATTAAAATAATACTGTGTCATACACTCACTTATACTTTCTTTTTTAACTGACCTATGTTATCTGACATCAGATGTAATTTGGGACCAGATTTGGAGAAATATATTTAGTTGATTTTAAAAATTGAACTGGATGACCATAGATAGCCATATATGTTAATCCTGGCCTCTTTGCTTTATTCACTCTCCTCAATCACATTATTCACATGCAGTCGTCTGTTAACACTTGTAACCCTTTCCAAAACGTCTACAATTGGATCACATTATAATAAGTCGCAGTGCTGGCCCAGTGGCAATGGCTATATACTGGCCCACAGAAACTGGCTTGAGCTTCACCGAGTGATAATAGAGCATTTTGTAAATACCCGGCTTCCTGTCTTTGGCCTTTGAGTACTAAATCTAGCGCCGATACCCTAACGGTGTGTTCCGGCAGTTTGCTTTGAGAGCCGTAGTAATTCAATACCTTCCACCGCATTATCACTTACCATAGGGTTATGTTATTGAAGGAAAAATATTTACCTGCGTAACGATCTGGTTTTCGTTAAATTTATCTTTGATGACCATCACAAAGGCCACTGTCAGGACAACGTTTCCCAGCATCACGCAGCACCATAACCTATAAATTAATTATTATATATTACAGTTATATATCAAATTGATACTGTTTATTGAATTTATCTATATTATTTTATTCCTGTCGTTAACCCATTCATGAGGGTTTTTTGTTTTTTCTTCTGACGCCGTAAAGAGAAAACTTGAACATCATAAATGGTATATGGCTTGGGTTTACGCCAACTCGCCTCGGGTGCACTCATTCTCTCTGGTAGTACATAATATATTATATACTATGTATATATCATATACGTATACATAGTATTTTTTTATTTTTTTATGCCTGATAGTAGCTTTTGACCACTATCTCACCTTTGTGATAATGTGGTCGAAGATGTTGTTCAGGCTAACCTAGAATGACTGGCTCTCGAGGACAGCTGCCGAAGCACACCGTTAAGTGCTTGGCGACAGATTTTCAACTTGAGGGTGGTAGCTAGCCAGGTGGACATTTGCAAAATGCCCTACTTCCATGCTATAACGACTGCCATCCTAAGACAATAACCGGGACCGACGGCTTGACGTGTCCTCCGAAGCATGGAAGCGCTCAGAAGTAATGTCACCTGCGGTCACCCATTCAAGTCATGACCGAGGCGGACGTTGCTTAACTTTGCTGATCGGTTAAGAACAGCTAAGCAAACTTCGCTACGAGCGCTCCAAAAATGTGTATTATACATATGTATACATAGAATGTATCTACCTTTTGGCTAATTTGGGCGTTAAGATACTAAGTAGCTGTGCAGCAACAGTCTACTTACATTGTCATCTGACTATTAGGTGCATTGTTTCCTGAGTCGCCATCTACAACATCAAACAGGAAACTTCGGTAGCCGGGGTAGACAGAGCACAAAAAAAACCCTAAGTATTTTATAATAATTACTAGATTAGGTAAGGGTTACCTAATATTTACAAGTAATAGAAGCAGTGATAGCTCAGTGGCTTTGGCTATGGACTGCCGCGCAGCAGGGCCATGGTTCAAATCCCGTCGCGGGCTTGAGCTTCACCGCATGGTGGAAGGGTATTTTTGCGAATGCCCGCCTGGCTAGCGACCACCCTCAAGTTGAAAATCTGTCGCCAATCACCTAAAGGTGTGTTCCGGCAGCTGTCCTTGAGAGCCAGTCATTCTAGGATAAGCCTGTTACACCTTCGACCACATCATCACTTACCATCACGTGAGATTGTGGTCAAAGGCTAACCTATCAGCAATAAAAAAAAAAAAGTAATATACTGAATCGTGTCGGTACCTCAGAGATCTTCCTTTCAGTGAACTGAACCGATTAGTGCCGTGGATGGTAGTTATGTCTTGTAGTAAAGACGCGAGACTTGACTTTTTTTTAGACATGCTTGCTGGAACAAATTTATTTGTGCTTTGTTGACTTATGTTTTGTTCTTGCAAAACGTAAACATATTAAAATAATGGTTAAGGTGTGACTATTAGGCTATTGCTACTTAGTACTACCACATAGCCATGCCAATATTTCATTAAATTGTTTTACAAAATTCGTTATAATTAACTTATATAATTACACGGTTACTTTGTAGGTTATAGCTGATTGTCCTTATTCTGGAATATGCTACTCTCTGTATTTAGTTGTTACTGTCAAGTAAAATAAAAAAAAAAACCGTTTATGTGACACCTTATAGAGAAAAATTACCTCAATATTTATTTTGTTAAAACTACAATATACGAGTACTATCTGAGTTTAAAATGAAAGAGAAACACTCCAAGAAAATTGAGCAAGAAACTCGCTAACACATTTATATTATTCAGTAAATAAATATACGTTTGAAATTTAACACAACTTGTGATAAAATAATTGTACACACATTCAAAATCCGTACAATTCTTGTGCTACATTAAAATTATTAATATAGGTAGGAGTTTTCGGCGTTAATTATTTTCACTTTGTTGTAAAAGGAAAGTTTTTATGAGCCTTATTAATGACTATCTTTTAAAAGAACGTTTGCATGTCATGATATTTTTTTTTCAAAGGGTAATTAAAAAATCCTGAAGCCATTTGGAAAAGAGAATTAAAATATAAGATAGATAGTTATTTGTTTTCGAAGTGGTGCTACGTTTTTTTTCCCAATTCGGTAGTAAATATTTATATAGCATATTTTTGTTATTCACCTTCATAAGAGAATCATGAATGCCAAAGTTAAATGATTTTGACTCAGAATATGAAGAAGACGCCTGCGAAGCCTGAGGATTATGACACACCTCCTTTCCCCCGTTTATTGTTGGAGGAGGCATTTGTTCAACGGTGTAGTTCTTCCGGCCTGCGATGAATGAATTATGAAAACATACCATAATGTCAAATTGTAATCGTACAGAACACTGTCATTAAACAGTACCCTCAATTTGACAGTAATGTTAATGTTAGTATGACATTAACTTACATATAATAGCTGAGTAGAAATAACAATATCACACAACTTAAACAATCTTTGGACCTAGAACTGCAGTAAAACTACAGTTATCTACTTGATTACCTAAATTATCAAGTTCAATCGTCCGAAAATAATTTTCTTTCGAAGTTACTCGTACTTCAATTCAGAACTACTCTATTTCATCTTTAACAAATGAATCATGCTTAGTAAAGAGTATTATCCCATAAGTAATAGGTAATATGTATTTAAAGCTCAGGAACAGCGCTGTGTCAGACGAAATGCTTAAAATATATTTAAAATGCGATATTATATATATATATTGGAATAAAAGACAATGTTTATTTTTCGCAGATACAAGTAGTCAATATATATAAATAAACATAAACAAATAAATAAACATTATTTTTATGTCAACTGCATTTGTATAACAAATACTTAAGAGACTGAATATTTTTATCATCCCGGTATTGTGTAGGTAGTTTGATAATATTTTTCAAATGGATCATCAATACACCTATTCTCTACCTAGAAGAAAACTCTAAACGACTGGCAACATGGCTTTAGGCCAAAACGGCCATCGGGTAATTTTTCAGTGAACGTAGAAATAACAAGAACAATTCAAGAACATAATATTGAAGAAAGTATTATCTTTGCCTTCGTAGCCATCCTACTCCATGTCACCAACACGCATCAAGAATACTCTTGTAAGTAGGTCGACGAATAAAGCGTTAAGATAATTGAAGTTTATTTAAACCACCCGTAACGTGGCTTGCCTAGGCTTTTTTAACTAATCAATCCTGCTATTAGGTTAAACAATGTTAAAAATCTCGGAAACTAAAAATGATAGGTTAATGCAATAAATTGTATTTAATAGACAATGTAATACTCCTTAAATGAAAGTAAAAAAAATATGAGTCACCATACATTTTATTAACACAAAATTACATAAAGAAAAAAAACTGCTGATCTCTCCTTAAAACAAAAATAGGAAACATGAAATTTTTGAACTTTATTACGATTTTCTTGAATTTTAATACTTCGTATTGCCTCCTCGTGCTTCCATTACTGCGTTTACGCGGTTTGGCATGCTGTACACCAAGTTCCTTATACGATTTTGGGGAATATTCTCCCATTCCTCTGTGAGAGCAATTTTGAGCTCACGAAGCGTGATTGGGGGAGGGTTTCGTTGTTTTACGCATCTGCCTAGCTCGTCCCAAGCATGCTCGATCGGGTTGATATCCGGGCTGCGCGCTGGCCACGAGTAATGTTCATCTCTTGAAGGTAGTCATTCACAATCCTACCTGTATGAGGTCGGGCATTGTCATGCATAAATATAGCATCCTCACCTTAATTGACCATAAATGGACCAACGTGATCATTGAGGATTTCTTCCACATATCTTACGCTAGTTAAAGAGCCGTTTTCTATGATCACCAGCTCTGTGCGACTTTCAGAAGAAATTCCGGCCCACACAAGTACAGACCCACCACCGTAGGCTACTTTTTCTTCGATGCATGCTTGCTTGAATCTTTCCCCTGGTCTTCGATACACTCTGTGTCTTCCATCGTGCTTGTAGAGCATAAATTTTGATTCGTCGGAGAACATAACTTTTGACCAATCTTCAATACTCCAATTTACGTGGCTCTGGGCATATCTTAGTCTCGAAATACGATGCCCACGCTCCAGTTTAGGGCCGTTTGCAGGTCTAAGGGGTTTTAAGTTAGATTCAGCAAGCCGACGTCTTACTGTCCATGCACTTGGGTTACTTCCTCCGAGGCGTCGAAACTGATTGGTGAGTTCAGTTCCTGTGAGAAAGCGATTTCGAAGCATGGTGTTCACCAAGTATCGGTCTTCTCGTGCTGTGGTACACCTGGTTCTGCCCGTTCCTGGTCTGCGTAGGTTAGAACCAGTTTCTTCGTAACGTCGGAGAACTCTTTGTACTGTTGACAGCGACACACCGACAGACCTGGCTGTATCGCGCTGACTCCGGCCGGTTTCCAGCATTGTAAGTATTCTGGTGCATTCTTCAGGCGTAAGCGACATAATTTCAGCTTGAATAATGAATATAGAGCACTATCAACATGGTTTATGTACCCACATAAATGACAGATTACAAACAAAAGCAAAACCAAATGCTGTAATTTCGTAGTTCCATCTTCGAAAGTGGCCCTTTTTCAAATTTGATTTTTTTATGATATAACTTTACAATAACTAAGAAGTTTTAATACCTTCATTTAAGGAGTATTACATTGTCTATTAAATACAATTTATTGCATTAACCTAGCATTTTTAGTTTCCGAGATTCTTAGGATTCTTTAAGTGACCCGGATTCATTGCTCTCGAGTTTGTATGGGTGACCGTAGTTGTACTTAAGAACTGAGTGTATCTATGATTCAAAAGGCATGTTAAGGCAATCAAACGGGTTATATTTTTCTTTGGATGGAATTTGTTGGGCTACGTTGGGCATATGAAGGTGATCTGAAATCCAATAATACGAGTAAAATTACCTAATGCCTCATCTGAAAATAGACGTTTTAATATATATATCACTCATTTGAGTTTTTATGATCTTTGAATGGATTTCAGTAACTAATTCATTAAGGCACATTTTCCTGCTCATTTAAAGCCCACTCCACTTTTCAAAAGCTTTCAAAGCTAATTCAGATAGATATATTTTATTCATCACGGTAATTTACTTTGTCTTAATTGACTATATTCATCAGATAGCAGTAAAATCATGTAATTTTAATAATCAGAATATAATTCAGTTAATTTTTCTGTAATCAGATATTTCTAGTAAAAATGCCTCAAAAAGGCAGATTATTGATAGCAATTTATTGAAAAGTTTTAAAGCAATTTATAAGTTTAGGTTCTTTTTGTCGTTGCTTATGAGCAGAGTTTGCTGCGGTCCTTACTTAGATGAGCAACTACTTGTTTTTCACTACTGAAAGCTCCCGTGCTTTGGACGGCACGTTAAATCATCAACTCCCGTTGTTGTCGCCTGAAATTTAGATAGTTTGAAAGGTTCGTGGAAATTTCGTGAATAGACGGGTAGTCTAGCTAGCTACCATTCTCAAGTACAAAATCATAATGTACTCTCAGGTGCGATTGTCGTTAAAGGTTACCCTATCGGTAATAAAAGTAAATAAGCTAGGAACAGTTTCTTTTTATTTTTTTCTTAATAGTTCGGATAGGTGAATATTTGAGCACATCTTACTTATTTGTAAGTAATGATGATGCCACAGATGGTAGACCGACTTATCTAAGAATGGCTCTCAAAGAAATTTTCGAGATCACATCATAAGGTGCTTAGCGACCAAATGTATACTTGAAGGTGATTTTATACTTTCGCGATAGATCAAAAAGATAACGAAAGCTTCGAAAAACAAGTTTCAGGTATGAACTTTTATTTTTACTTTTACCACTCTTGGTAAGATTTCCTAGTATGTAACTGCAGTACACATGATAATTATGAACTGAAGATTTCGCACACAAGTTGATATACTTATGTTACCATTCACTTGGCTAAGTCAAAAATAAAATCAATATCTGCTATATAAATTCAGACCGTGTGCCGTCTTGAGTACATTTATTTGCTCTGGCTCACAATACCTCTTACGTTTAAAGGAGAACTTTCCACTCGGTGTTCTAAGATCGTCGATAAAGATAAACTGTTTATACCCTTTTATCCAAACTCTGGGAGTCTTTAGTGAGTTTGAACTATCGATATCCGTTATATCAATGTAACATTTTAGGTATAATTTTTAGTAGAAGTATTTGTAACCTTAAACATCCTTAGTCACATTTAGTTTCCAATACAGCATTGTCCAACAGTTTAAAAATTACAAATTGCTGTTATCGTGGATAATTCCAGGAGAATAAATTCATAGTGTATTGTAATACTATACTGTACTGTAACAGCCGGATCATAAAGTTTTGAACACAGCCTTCCATATTAGAGGGTTTTTCCCACGCTTAGCAGGCGTCTTGAGAAGCGCAGTGTAAGTTGGCAGTTCTTTAAAAGGCACTGCTGCCCACCTTCTAGTATTTTCCCTTAGTCGCCTTTGACGACACCATGGGATGATATGGAGAGGTGCAATTCTAACCCGGCACCCCACAGGTTTATAATTATCGGACTATTATACACTAGCTGACTAGTAGTTTCATCTGTGGGATTTTTTGATAAATTGCGCTCCTTAAGGATAATTGTTTAAAGCAGGTATAAACCATTAGCAGTATATAGCGGTCTACGCCTTGAACCATTGGATTTGAACTTCACCATTGGTAGCAGATAATTTGTGTGAAGATGTTCATATGTCGTAACTAACACAGAAATGGTATCACTTACAGTTTCTTTAATTTCATGGAATCGTACCTATGTACACCTTAAATAAATTATACAAAAAAAACCATCGATAAAAATAGACACTACAGTATTGTGTGACATCATTATGTTCCCAAGTTGATTCTCACTGTTCTTTAGTCAGGTTTCTATCAATGTTTTGGGATATGTTAAAATATTGAAGGGCGCAGTCCACGGAAAGATATTATATTTATTGTTATATCTAGCAACTGTCTTCATTTATAATCATAACATTTATGATTCATACAGCGAAGGAGTGGAACTCCATGCCCGCGTCATTGTTTCCTGAATAGTATAATTTGGGAGCCTTCAAGTCTAGAGTGAATAGGTATCTTCTAGGCTAGCATGCTACATCTTCGGCCACATCATCACTTTCCATGAGGTGAGATAGCGGCCAAATGCTTGCATATAACGCATAAAAAAAACATCTGATGGAACAATAATAAAATACGGTAAAATCGAGAGCGTACAATCACGCCCTACTTACATTGACGTGAGAAGTAACATCATGCTGCTGAGTCAATATAATAATTCTTATGTTACTTTTCACAGCATACAACAAGATATTGACATCAAACAATTTCAATATTGTCGAGAACAAAAACAAATACTTAAATAGTTTAATTTCAAATTCCCAAACTTAGTTACTAAAGGCTAAGCCACGGTAGACGGCAGTATGGAAAGTATAACAATATGATATTCATGACTAATTTTAATCAAATGTGTTGCTTACTTATTTTTGACTTTACGCCGGCTACATAAAAGGAGAATTGTATGTAATTTTTCTTTTGACTTCAAAACTTTTGACGTCATTTTATTCCAGTGGTCAAAAGCATTGTCTTATCGCATTTTACCGCATTACCATAGCTAATTCTCTATAGTTTATCGAGTTAATAGCAGGTAGGACGTTCAAATAATATTTTGAGATTGTAGTTATTAGTATAGTAGAATTTCTTATAAGGTATTATTTTACTATTTTTATATAAATATAGTAATATAGTTTAATAAATATATGATTCAAATATCTCTAATATTTCATAAAAAAATAAAAATACATATCGAATTAACTAGCAGTTACACAGTACTGTTGGTTTCTCTTTAATAACTGCAAAATTAAGTATACGCTTACAAATATAGGTAGAGTGAGTTATAAAAGATTTTGTTGGGACTGTAATATTAAATATACTTAGATAGATAGGTCATATCGTTTCCTACATTTAGCCCTGAGAGCAGCCGTGAGAAGATGAGTCATCTAAATTCCTAATTTGATATAGAACCATTTAACTGAAAGTATATTTTAAACAAAGTATTACAGGTACATAGATTCAAGGCATCTATATTATAGCTTTCAGGACCAGGATAGAGAATAACAGCGAATCGATATCGTAAGAGAGCGTGTTTTATACTGTTTTATATTTTGGAAGGCCTATAAGAAAAAAATGGGACCTAAATTTAATAAGTCTTTTCATGGTTGTGCCTAGCTGCAGCAGTTCTTTACGTCCTGAAAACATGCCCTCTAAAACGAAACGACCTATAGCAATCTGTAAGCCTGGCCAGGCAAACACAATTTTTGTATTGAATCAAGTGATGGTTGAGATATTATTAAATCCATGGTTTAAAAACGGCTGATAAAATATGTAGCGCTAATCGCTATCAGAATCAGATAGGCTCCTCAGCCTAATTAGGGTAATTAAGGTTGTTTCCGCCCTGAAATCACTTCGTATGAACGGTGAGCAGCGTCCTAGGTGTCCTTGACGTTAGTTTAACTGGCATCTATTGGGGAGAAGTCTTTTTCCACCCACATAAAATACTGCATTCTTATACTGAACCCTGTCACTTGCTAAGAATGGTCTAAATATAGACAACTCTTGTACAATGCATTACATTTAGTACCATGTAATGCATTGATTATTTTACTTCTAACTATAATAATTGCCACATCCATGCTCTTTATTTTCCACATAGTAAAATATCAAAATCTATTTTAGGTAAATGATCATCAAAGTCAAAATATTGGTAGATCGCAGCATCTACTCACTAATATACTAATATACTAACTAATGCCTTTCGTAGAATTTGAATCAACAATAGCGTCATATGTCACCGCTTCTTTACACTGGGAAAAGTTCGGGCACTAGGGCGATCCAAAGTGATTTCAAGTTCAATTGTAAACTATATGTTTCGTCAAATAGTAATAATAACATTGCCTTGTATATGGGTTATCAGAACCATGCATGAGCAAGTCTGCTCATCCACTGTGAATAGCTCTGTTTTCCATTTCCGGCAAGCTTACATACGTGATGTTTCTATTTTACTCAAACCAGCTAATTTAATATAAAAAAACGTATACTTAGTAACTTTATCTTGCATAGGTTTTGTTTGGACAAAACCTAAAAACTCCAATGGCCAACTTATGTAAATATTCCAGATAGAGAAGTGTAAGTTTAAGCTAATTAAATAATTTCTCAAAACAAAAAAGTCAAGGAAATAGGTATATAAGTATATATATTTACATTTATGGATCGCTTTGAGCGATAAGACCGCCCATTGTAACACTTAGTATTATGTTTTGTTTGTTATAGTTGTCTAAATTATGTTGTTTCAATAAAGAGTTCATCTATCTATCTATCTACTTTTACATTTGTCGCTAAATATATATCAACTGGAGCTTAAGCAAAAACTGCTTTATATTTTCACCAGTCAACATTTTCACATATTTTACTTTTGAAGCTGATTATCCCTTGCTAATCTTAGATCTGGTGGCGGGCAATTAATACCTTATATCAATATCTCTTTCGTAACCGTCGAATGTTATTTCAATTTATGTATAATAAAATTTAACATTTTAATCACACTGAAACTAAGGCTACACTTACGTGTAATTTATGAGTATAACTAATTTAAATAAAGCTAGGTACAAATAATATGTATTGTGACCCCTGAATCCCATACTAGGGTGGCCCTGTGTCGTGGGATTCCGTCCCTTACTAACATATTTAATAGCTAAATATAAGACGTTATTATAGAACTATCTAAATAAAGTTATATAAGACTTTAGTTAAATTATTTTTTTCGACAGCTATATTTTATGTTAAAATATTCCATGTATTTTTTTTCCCATCACACTATTTTTTCTTCTGCTTTATAGAAATAAAAATAGTTTATTACCAAACATAGTGTAACAAATAGTCTTAAAAATACCTATTATATTACCTAGAATTGTACAAGAGTGAAGGATTAAGGGAGCATTTTTTTTTACATAATATCAAATCCCCACGATTCCATCAGTCGACTTGTAACCGTACATGTTTTGTAAACGGTCATTATAATTTCGTCCCGTCATAAATAAATTATCTAAATAAAAGGTGGACAAATATCACTTGGATCTCTTATGGCCGGTTTCATAATCTTAGTAAAAATATATACGGCGCAGTAACTTTTAAACCAATTGGTAAAACATTAATTTCATTTAAATTGTCATAAAACAAAAAAAAAACATATGTAAATTTTTGAATTTTGGTGGCTTTTAACCAAAAAATAAACATCTTTTTGAAGTCATGTGTAGAGTTAAATGTATTTAGTTGCTTTAAATTTAATGTTAACCGTTTTTTCATTTGGTATTGGTACCTGACATATTCGAGATATTAATAATTGACCATCACACGGTTCACATAATGACATCGCGCCAATGGAAAGTATTTTTGAAAAGCCTTTCATTCAAACAATGAATATGTAGGTTCAATAGATACAACTGGTTGTATATCTGGCGATGAAAATTTTAACTCATAACTCGAAATCCACGAGAGAATCACTGAATTGTTAGTGATCATAGACTACTGGTTATTAAAGTGACTAAGCTGGCCAGTAGGCATTACCATGTCTAGCGTCGGCATCGCGGTGGCTCGAGTGGCTGATGAGATAACGTCCTGGAACCGCTGTACTGCGTCAGCCTAGTCGTCGTCAGGTTCAGAGTTGGACCAGGCGGTGGAAGGCGCATGTCCCGTCGCACGCCTGCTGCACTCGGCCTGCGGGGTGCAGCGGGGGTCCGTATTTCTGCTAAGTTAGATCCGAAAAGCATTTCTTCGATGTTTGTTTTTTCTAATTGGTCCTTTATAGCTTTCTTCACAGTAGAAAATATAAACAAAATCTGCTTAAAATAAAATCAAAAAGTTGTATATCTCCGAGATGCGGGCTATATCCATCAAGAGTTTGAGAAGCTCTGAGTTATCCGATGCGACAAGCGATGTGATAACTGAGCTGAGTGATGACAAGGCGCAAGAAGTTATGATTTGTTTAGTTTCTATTACTTTATCGCTTAGCTTGACTTTAAACCAACGACATGCATCGGTGGTTGAAAGTTTAAATTTTAACTGCGTTGATATAATTAGCCTTCTGGGCAGTTGTATTGGATGGCTGAGCGGAGGGCACTGGGGCCTCGGCGACGACGGAGCGCGGCAGCGGTCGACGCGTGTCGGATGTAGGTTGGTGCACATCAGCCTGTGTAGATGCGACGAAAGGCGTGAAGGTGACTCATTAGAAAATTCAGAATATTCATATCAACTAGCACCCCGACGAGTACACAGTTTTGTCGTAATTGTCTTTGGAACTGGTATGTTCTTTGCAAATAAAAGAGTACTTTGCTTGAAGGACGATCTAATGAAGATATGTACATAGCTAAGGAAATACCCTGGTGGTAGATCCGAGTAGCGTATGTACCGATATAGGGAAGTCCCATATGGACAGCCCGATTTCCATATTTATGGAATGGAAAGCCTCAAACAGACAGTCTGGTACCCGTTTATTTAAACATACATTTATGTGTATTTTAAAAGTACTTACATACATCGAAGAAAGTGACTTTCAATGCGAGATTTTCAAACGAAACCTTATGATATAATATTACATTAAATTTAGAGGTATATATAGGTAGTACGTATATATGTATATGTTGTTACATTTCTAACTTACCAGGTGAGTTATGAGGCAACTGTATGTCGCTTTCCGATCACGAAGTTGATTAGTGGCGTCGATAGGTATGTTTCAATTTGCATTTCAATTTCTTGAATTTTTTAGCTAAATGGTGTAAATCACTATCACTGCGTCTCTCACGATCTTTTTTGAGCATATTTTAAATATTTGATACCAAATATACACTTGATTATTGTAAATTAAGGCAAAATGTGCGAAACATCGAAGCACTGAACTGTGAATGATGGTGGCCGCTATGGGTGAGTGCAACGAGACGAATTTTTTCTTAGCTACCTTCATATTTTTAATGCTATTTCATTTTTATCCTTATTTTCTGTAAAATACAGTGTGTAATAGCGAGTCTGTGTGTGAAACTACATGTTTACCTATTGCTAATATCGAGACTAAAGCTTGAGGGTAATTGGACCTGTGGCTATTTGTACAAACATCGATGAAATGAAATGATACTCCAGCATGCCTGCTATGAATTTCCATACAACATTCCTGCAGCCTTTTTTGTTTCAAAATCAAAAATACACGATCATTTATTTGTTTATTTCTATATATATATATATATATATATATATATATATATTTATTATTTTATCAAACATGCGTATATACGGATCATATTAATGATTCGAGTTGGTTGGACGAGAAGTATCAACGTTATAGAAATAGGTACTCAAAACGCTTATAGTCCGTATTATTCTCATTGAACTAAAGCCCACTCATTAGCCGTGGGCGTGTTACTCATAGCTATGATAAATTGCGTTTGACGGATTTGGATTATTTTATTATTTGCCTTCATTTGTAAAGTTTCTGTAAATTGTGTTGATTCGAAAAACCAATTATTCACCATTTCAGATCTTTTCAATTTAATAGTAACCTATACACTTTTTATAATAAATAATTAAAACAACCTTCAACGTTACTAGTGCACGAAGATATATAAAATGTACTAAAATTTCACGATAGTAAAAAAATAGGCAAAAATATTCTTTTGTTCAGCCTCCTTTTAGTGTATTTGAGCCCAACTGTAAAATAATTCAAATGTATTTCTGTCCAATATTTATCTTCGTGATGAAATGACAGACGGACAGACAGAATGCTTCATTAGGCTCTGTTCTTTCCCTTTGGGTATAATCCCCTAAATTCCAATTTATACAGGGATTAATTATATTCAATGTAAACCAATATAATTATCAAATAAATCATCATATTATTATTATCCATGGAACATATTTATATCATGGTCAAAGGTTACCTAAAACAACTTGTAAATAATGATTAATAGGTGAACCTCAAAAAAATTCGAGTACATGGTATGGAAAAAACCATAGATATATAAAATACCTTTTCTGTGTTAAAAACCACCATGTTATAAAAACCGCCATCGTAAGACCACAACCGGGACCGACGGCTTAACGTGCCCTCCAAAACACATGCACGCCCAGTAGTCATGTTACTAGCAGCCACCCATCCAAGTATTGAACGCGGTGGACGCTGATTAACTTAGCTGATCGGTTAAGAACAGCTACCCACACTTCGCTGCTAGCGCTTAAAAAATCTTGGTAAATATATTGCGAGTCCTAGGCGGTTTATACTTAGTTAATGAAAATAAAACTTGTGATAGTTTACAAAGTGTAAGATGTCATCTATGTGTCTTATTATAGTCTAAGGTCTTCGCGATTATTACACATAGTAATTAAACAACTCTATACGGTTTAAATAGCGTATATTTATCATTATTTTGTCCCGACGCTTCAAACCTAATTGGTTTTATTTGTCACAGAAGATATTACGAAATTATTTGGTCTGCCGTCAGAACTTTTTTATTAATCATAATGTTCCCTGTCATCTGTCATCTGTCAGTTCCATCAGAGACCAGCATTTTGAAGCGCTCGTAGCGAAGTTTGCTTAGCCATTCTGAATCGATCAGCAAAGTTGAGCAACGTCCGCCGCGGTCTGGACTTAGACGGGTGACCGCTGGTGACATTGCTACTGAAAGCTTCAGTGCTTCGGAGGGCACGTTAAGCCGTCGGTCCCAGTTATTGTCTTAGGATGACAGTCGTTATAGCATCTTGGTAGGGCATTTTGCGAATGCCCGCCTGGCTAGCTATCACCCTCAAGTAGAAAATCTGTCACCAAGCACCTAACGTTGTGTTCCGGCAGCTGTCCTTGAGAGCCAATAATTGAAGGTTAGCCTGAACAACATCTTTGACCACATCATCACTTACCATCAGGTGAGATATTGGTCAAAGACTAACCTATCAGTACTAATATTATAAATGCGAAAGTAACTCTATCTGTCTGTCTGTTACGCTTTCACGCCAAAACTAGTAGTTTACTATCTAGTAAATAAAAAATATAAAGAATATCACGGCATTTTAGTGCTCAAAGGAAGAATAAATTTGTTTGCCACATTTTGTCAGATAATAATATGTTCTTATATGTATAAGAGGACAAGCTTATTGGCTGGTGTCAAAATCTAGTCGGTTCCTTTTGTTACTACTGGGTATGATGTCAAAATGTCGACAGTACTAAATACTTGTAGATAAATATTTTGCGTTTTTGTATCTCTATCAGGTGTCGTTTGAGTAGCCAATCAAAACCCTCAAAAAGGGTATCTGAAATTTTGTAGACGTTACTGTAAATGTGCGTGTTACTGTGGTTGAACACCTAGAATGTAAATGTGCTTTCAACGTCAGCTGCAGGATAAATAGTTGAAAAACATGACAGGTGAGTTGACAGTTTTCTACTTAAAGTTGGAAGCTTCTTAGATGCCACATGCCACATGCCTCCGTAGTATGTAGTATAAGCCTTTTAAATATATATACGAGTAAAATAATTCCAATATTATTTTACTCTCGTTTTTTGATGTACCAAAAAGGTGGTGACAGATAATGCTATAGACTTAACGTCACGCGCAAAAACATTAACCTCTTTTTGCGCAGTTGAATAAAAACTATCTTATGTCCTTCCCCGCATCTCAAAATATTTTTATACCAAATTTCATACCTAGAATCATACCTAGAATTGCAGCTGGCTCGCAAGGACTGCTGCTGGAACAATCCTCTAGGTTCTTCGCGACCTTTTTTCGCATAATCCATACTAATATTACAAATCAGAAAGTAACTCAGTCTGTCTGTCTATATCTATCTGTCTGATTATCTCGCTTTAACGCAAAAACTACTGGACTGATTTGGATGAAATTTGGTATAAAAATAGTTTTGAGATGCGGAGAAAGACATAGGATAGTTTTTATTCAACTTAACCAACAAAAGCGCGGGTGGAGTCGCGGCCGCAAAGCAAATCTATCATAAATAATGGTGTCTATGATAAAAAAAAAAAATTAAAAAATAAAGGTTTTCAAAATGAACTCTTGAAAATTTGAAATAATAGACTGAGCCATAGACAGTTATATAGGGAAACCTTGCTTATTTAGCGCGTCATCAAACGCGTTATGGATTACTGCACGTTATGACTTCATGCAATTTTGCAAGGAATATCTTATGTCATAGCGAATAAGGGTCCTGATAGGATAATATGATAAAATGTGTTAACAAGCTTAACCTTGAATCACTAGCTCTCAATAACAGCTGCTTGAATAAACCTCTAGGTGCAAAGTATAATTTTCTAGTTTAGGGTATAGAGGGAGCTAGCCAAAATGTAAATTTTAATGGCGCTGAACACAAAAGATACGCTTGTTTCCATCAACAAGTTCCATGATGCAATTAGTGGGAAAAAATAAATCCACCTGTCTCATGATAAAGAGGCACGGAAAACTCATGTCCTGTAAGTATACAATATTATATAACTTTTAAACTGTGGATTTTTTCCTTCGTAGGCCATTTGCCATTTATGATTTAATACATTGACATGGTGGTTTAAATAAAAAGTTCAAGTTGCGTAAAATCGGGGGCCAAGACATTGATTCCAGCTCAAGACAAAATGTTGTGCTCTAAAAGTAGTAACCAATATCGATTTACCCGTTCGGGAGCTACGATGGCACAGACAGATATACCAAATGACACCCCTCTTGTACATCTTCGATAAGCGATGAACAATAATAACATATTTGTTTTGTTTTATTTGTTATTAGAGGAGTCATATTGTAAAGAACAGACATAAGTGGTTAACTTTACGGCTTAAAAGATTATAGAGTTTAATCGCTGTTTCACAATAATGAAATTTATTCCGGTATGCAACTAATAAAAATATTAGCTAATTTTAAAATTGTTATATATGTACATTTGCGTAAATATTCCAAAAGAACAAGAAAGTACGTAAACATACAAAGACTATGTAGAATAATATTATCTAGACAGTCTTTGCCACCAGTGGCTCGTCTGATCGCCAGCGATCACTATATCCTTGAGCACAGTGACGTAGGTATTACATTGATAAATGACTCCTGTTTGATGTTATCCTGTTGACGCACCTCCTTGTAGGCTGCGTCCTACATTTCTGACATCATTAATCTCTATTGAGTGTCCCTTCTACACACATACTTAACGTTCCATGTACAATCTACAAGTATATGCTGCTCAGCGACATTTTTTTTCATAAATATGTTTGTTAACCTTTAACTGTGGACGTCATTTTTTCTTAACACTACTGTAGACGTGGAGTCTCACAGGCATTTCGAGAATTTGATATTAGATCGCGTTAAATCTGATTGAATATTAAAGTAATGGGATTTAGTAATAAAATAGTGCCCTTGCATAAAAAACAATATTAGAAATTGTAGAAACAAATTATGGAATAATCAATCTAAATCTACTTACACAAAATACAACACTACAGCTATTACTGAAAGCATTTAGACAACCTACAAGTCATTGCAGACTCACATGCAATCCAAAAGATCCAGCCTACATACTTAAATTAACTTATATAGTTCATTAAGGTGTGCATAATAGATAGTTATAGTCCTTCCCCATACTTAATTGCAGCTTAAACGTGAACGTGCACCAAGACCGAAATGCGGAATTTGGTTCGTGACCTTGTATTTCAGAATGAGTTCGATAACAGTGGCACTGGCTGCTTAAGTCAAAGGTAATTTTACGAATAACCATGTCTCTGGATCAGAAAACCGGATTCACAAATTGAATTCAAAAATTGAAAAAAATATTAATTTAAACTACCCATAAAAATTTAGTTATTGTGACATAACTGTAATATTTAGACTTATAGTATTGTGAACTTAATATAACAATTTTTTTGAATATTTTTTTCGCACTTTGGGTTACATTAACTTATTCGAAATTTTCATACAGATCCCAAAATTTCCAAACTTTTTGAAAACCTTCTTCATCGGGGATAGTGTAGAATTCTAACGGTGAATAAGTGATGGAGACTTTTATAAATCCGTCCTGTAGTTTCAGAGCCTTTTCAATGCAAACAATTATTATATTAGTTTAGATCAATTATCGTGTGGTGCCGGGTTAGAATGTCGTCTCCCCATTTCTTCCCATGTAGGTGTCGTAACAGGCGACTAAATACCAGATGGTGGTAAGAAGGCTGAAGAACTGACAACTTCTAATGTGATCCCCAAGATGCCTGCCAAGCGTGAGGATAATGGTATATCATTCCGGTTGATGTGACAACGATGATGATCATAAAATCAAATTCTCAACAAAACATACTTGCATTCATGCAGAAGTTGTACAGTAGGTAATAAAATAAAATATTGTCATTGTAACCTGGCGCAAGCCAGGTACAATTAGAATTAAATTTGATCCAACC
Organism: Plagodis dolabraria; assembly: GCA_963854805.1. Lineage (NCBI taxonomy): Eukaryota > Metazoa > Arthropoda > Insecta > Lepidoptera > Geometridae > Plagodis > Plagodis dolabraria. The sequence goes on along the minus strand of OY978443.1, from coordinate 2,985,824 downwards.
AATTAAAAAGAGCTACGCCATTTGCTTAGCTCTTGTAAACTAAATTATAGAATATCCGTTAGTTAGCAGCGCAAAAGCACACCTTCTGTACACCTCACTCTAAAGTAATTCATCAATAAACCGACAGAGGTCGCAATACTGTACGTAGTGACATCTGCTTGATCTGTCACTGCTAATATGCAGCGAGAAAAACGCATCGAAAAATTCTTCCGGTTTGGCTGCGTGGCGTTTGTGACGTCACGTCGGGTTAGCAGGAAAATTAGGCGGAATTGTCACTTGATATATTTTTTAAGTGTTTTATTAAAATATTAATTTCATGTTTTCTTAAACCATTTTAAAAATATTTGTTATTATTAAATATGAATTTCCGCAAAGTAACGCCTGAATCTATTCATTAACACCGAATGAATAAATCAAGACCGTTCCGTACGATTGTATTTCTGGTATCATGCGAATGTGGTGTTTTGTTAATACTATATTATACTATACTTCTCAGTACCGTATTTACACATTTCATTGAAACATGTAAAATTCTGTAATATGACGAGTCGGTAATATTGCTACTTAGCCACGTCATATTATGAACTATATACAATACTACAGCTACTACAATAAAAGCATATAGACAACCTATATGTCATAGCAGACTCATAGGCAGTCCAAATGCTCCAGCCCACTCCCAGTTGGCAGCGTGCCCAGCATGCTGGCAGCATTGCCCATGCTGGTATCAATTAGATAAAAAATATCAACAAATTATTAGCTTTATCTTTGTCAAATGCTGAAGATAATTGGTAAGCAAGAAGCATTTAAGTTATTTATTTTGTATATTATTGAAGACATATAAAAAAAATAACCCAGACTTTCTTTCCCGTTCTTCTCGAAGTGGCTCGATACCATTTTTGGTGACCGCTTCATATATTACTGTACTGTAACAGCCGGATCGTTCACTGCTAAACACAGCCTCCCCTGTTAAGGGGGGTATTTGCCATAATCCCCACGCTTGGCAGGCGGCTTAGGGATCGCAGTGTAAGTTGTCAGTTCTTTAGAAGGCGCTGCTGCCCACCTTCCAGTATTTTTCCCTTAGTCGCCTCCTACGACACCCACGGGATGATATGGGGTGGTGCAATTCTGACCCCGCACCACACGGGGCTCCCGGCACCCCACGGGGCCTGTCTTCATATATTGAGTACAATAAATTATTTTGAGTTTGACTTTATTACGAATAGGACTTTTTGTTGGTAAATGTGTATTTTTTTTGGTAAATTGGCTATCCTTAAAATTACTGTCTCTCTAATCATAACTGCCAAATCTAAAGATAACTGCCGGAATACAAAGGTTAATACCAGGCCACCCATTTTCTGCTTGTGACCAGGTAAAAATTCAATAAGTACACTACCACCACGCGAATTTATGTTATGATATGAAAAACAATCCATCTAAGCTGCGGTACGTGATGGGTATACTCGTACCATATACATTCTGTGGCATAACGTAGAAAACGTCAATTATATGATTTTGGTAGGTAACTATAATTTTATTTCACATATTAGTCCCTCAATGATTTATGTCACAGACTTCCTGTAATTAATCAAGTAGAATTTTGTAATAATTTCAAGTTGAGAATCTACGAAATTACGGATCATTAAAGCTAACTACACACACGCAAGCTTGATTTATAAACGATTAAAATTAATATTAAAAACAAAATTGGTGATACGACGTCAGAGATATGGAACTGCGAAGAGGACATAACTAGTAAACTGTGTCAACAACCCTTTGACCTTCAAAACGTTAGTGAAAGCGATACTGATGTTGGTAGCACGGACGGAAGAATTTTGATTTTAACAAATATAGTGGAACCGTTTCTACGCCAGTTACGTGAGGAGGCTTACACTCGCCGTGTGTCTAACCCACTCATATGATTCGAAACATTTCGGAGAATTTACCGATTTACCGGTAAATATACTACGAGTCCTAGCAACATGCTAAAAAAAATATTACCTCATAAAGGATGGAGGTGCTCAATTTAACTGTATTTTTTTCATCTGTGACTTGATTACTCCGCCAATTGTGAACTCATTTTGATAATTTTTTTTTTACTTTGTAGGTGAATATAAGAATTCAGAGTATACTAAAATTATTTTCCAATATGTCTATACCACGATGATATGGTTATTGCAAGTATTGTTTAAGAGTATTGTGAAATATGTGTGTTGAGTCACGTAAGCAGTATGTACTAGTATCACTGAAAAAAAAGGTAAAAAAAATATTTTATATAAAGGTACCGTCTTTGAACATTGAATTGTATGATGTACGAGTAACTTTGAGGAAGTCAGACCAAGAAAATGGGAGCTTAGTGATTTGAATCAGTATAGTTCCAACTTCAACAAGTTATTTCATACTTTTCAGTGTAAGCACTTTGATCCGGTTTTAATTTAAAAATATTTACCTCGTAAGGCTATAAAAATAGTAACAAAAAACTACTTGAGACAACTCAATGATCCACTTTTATAACAAAAAACTTTTTATATAAGTAAATATTAAAAAAACTAACAGTATTGTCTCGTTAGATCGATCCGTCTGACAGGAATCAGATACTTGGGATCTACAGAGCTCATTAACTAATAGAGAATGTGAGACAGCGCACTGTTGGCGAGTTTGAACACTTCAAATTTAGATTATGTTGAAACTACGTTTGGATGGAAAGCTCCACGAGCACTTTACTCCTAAGTGAACAGTTTTACCATCTTATCAGCGCGAAATATAATAATCTTTATTTCTAAATATGATAACAAGCACTATAGCGAGTGAAGCTATCAACCAGACAACTACACTGCATCTGATCAAAAGAGGCGCTTTTCCAAAAAACTTTACTCACGCAATGATTTGTAAATATACTGTACTATATCAGCCGAATCGTCCACTGCAAAACACAGCCTCCCCCATCAAGGGGGGTTTGCCATAATCCCCACGCTTGGCAGACGTCTTGGGGATCGCAGTTTATGATATCGGTTCCTCAGAAGGCGCTGCTGCCCACATTCCTGTATTTACCTTTAGTCGCCTCTTACGATACCCACTGGTGGCAATAGGGAGGTGACATTCTAGCCCGGCACTCCACGGGGCAAATGTAATACATTTTAATTAAATTGAGTTTTTTATTATTGGTTATAAGCTGCTTGGTGACAGATTTTCTAATTACGGTTGATAGATAACCAAGCTGGCAGTCGCTAAATCCGGCAACATCTTGCCATGACTACTGTCAGCCATCCAAGTCATTCATCCAAGTCTAGGCCACAGCGTTCGTTTCTAAACTGAGTTTTTTGGTTAAAAACGGCTAGACAATGAGCGAGATTAGATTAGATTTTGATCAAAACATTATTTCTAGTAAATAATTGTTATATCATTTGTGAAGTAGATATATAACATGTATTTTATTATGTGAATCTTATTTCTTATATAACAACTTTGTTTTAAATTTTGATCTGACGTTTCTTATACGATTTAAATGTTATACCGAAAGAATGTTATATTAAAAGTTAAAAATGATTTTGTCAATATAATGCAAAAAATGTGTACATAGTATGTAACATAGAAGTGATCCTTTTTTAAATCTTATTATAAACGTGATTACACACTAAAAAAAAATTCCTACGTTTTTATTGAAATATGTATATAATATTGTACTTGTATTAGTCAACTTCAGAGTACAATATCCACCGGGGAGCTGTCATCCTCATCTTACAATTTTATTCCATAATTACGCCAATTATTTTTTTATCAGTACGACTAGGTTTTATTTATTTATAGCGGTAGGTTAGCCTTTGACCAATATCTCACCTGATGGCATGTAATTATGTGGTCAAAGATGTTGTTCAGGTTACCTAGAATAACTGGCTCTCAAGGACAGTTGCCAGAACATACCGTTTGGTATTTGGCAACAAATTTTCTACTTGAGAGTGGTAGCTAGTCAGGCGGGCATTTGCAATATGACCTACCACCATGCTGTTATGACTGCCATCCTTAAAATACAACCACGATCGATGTCTTAAGGTACTTTCCGAAGCACTGAAGCGCTCAGTAGTAATGTCACTAACGGTCACCCATCCAAGTCATGACCGCGGCGGACGCAGCTTAACTTAGCTGAACGGTTAAGAACAGCTAAGCAAACTTACGATCACTTAAAAATTTTACAAGATGGAAGACATAAAACACTCATCATCATCAGAAAAGCATCATTTGTTCACATTGAAGATAGAAGAATTCCATGGTATATCGCATTAATCTTCATCTAATAAAAATAAAATAAAATCGGGCATCAAATATTACCCATGCGTTCCAGAGGTAAAGTTAGCCAGCACTCCGCTCAAAATGGTCTCACACTTGAAGTACCTGGGGTACTGAGTCACAGATACACTCAACGATGACATGGACATTGAAAGGAAGCGTAGTGCGCTCGCAGTGAGGAGTAACGTGTTCATCCGTAGGTTTGCGAGGTGCTCAAGAGACGTTAAACTGAAACTCTTCAGCTTATTGACAATCATTTTACACCTGCAGCCTGTGGTTTAACTGTACTCACAAAGCTTTAAGTGCCCTACGCATCCAATATAATAACGCGTTCAGGATGCTGCTAAAGCTGCCGCGTTTCTGCAGCGCGTCAGGAATGTTTGCTGAGACGCGTATCGATGGTTTCACAGCTATCATGTGTAGGAGTGTGGCGTCTCTGCCGCGTCGGGTGCGCGACAGCGATAACAGCTATCTTAAAGTAGTAGCATATAGGGTCGATGGTGTTTTAGTTACACATTTAATAAAGATGCATGTGCTGCCATTCCAACGATGTGCAAAGTAAATAAGTATTTTAAATTTTGCAACTTTATATAAGTATATTTAAATTCTTAACTTAATTATTTGACATATGAATCTATGAATAAATTTTTATTTTTAGTGTTACAATATTTATAAGATTTTATTATATGAGGATGGTGTAGAAAAATATGTATAATAAGGAGGATTTCCGAAATAAATGATTGATTGATTGACGAACAAGCACCAGTATCTCAACCGACTGCAAGGTTTTTAGGAGGTCACACTAGCCAATTTATAATTATTTAAAAATGATGAAAGCGCTACTCTGCAACGCTCTGCGCAACGTTCTGGGCATCTGCCATTTTGAAAAAAGAAATGGATAACTGTGAGCACAGCGTTAGCGTTTATGAGTTATCTGGCGAGAGATAGTTAGACAGTAGCTCATCTGATGAAGAACTGCCGCTTCTCACGATCAATCAGGTCAAATATAAAAGACTATGGGCGCATGAAATAAACAAAATGAGTAACGAGATCAGGGAATACAATCACTGGCTCCGAGAATTGGAGTCAAATGACGGCCAATTGTACCAGTATTTTTGTATTCGAATACAGACCACCGTTTATTTTGGTGAAAGATGCCGCACAGTGCTCCATGTCTATGTGCTTATTCGTCCTTGGTGTGACATTACTGAGAGAAAGCTATATAATAAATACATCATCATCGAGGCACGGAGTGACAGACCATTCGCCTGCTGCATTCTCGCGGTCGGTTTGTCTCTGTGCGTAGTCACGCACCGCCGTACAGCATCGTGGGTTTTGGTGTGTCATTTTTCATTATATTTCATTCGTTATAACATCAGCTGCGTTCGCTGTTCTGTGCTGCATGCGGTTCGACCCAGCTCTTAGACTACTTTTAAAGTTATCAATTATCTCACCATTTACTATCTAGTATCATTTATTACCTTATATATATTTGTATGCATAGATATAAAAAAATCGCATAAGGAGCAAAATAATTAATAATTACGTGGGCAAATGTACTTGATAGTAAGAACGTGTGAAAAAGCAATACATTCATAAGATCCTGATTTAGATAGATAGATAAACTCAAAAACACCTTAAACTAAATCAAAATTTAAAATATTTAGCTTATAGGTGGCCTTATCGTTCAAAACGATTACTTCCAGACAATCTTTGAATGGTCAGGAGCATGTTTTGACAAGGGAAGGCGATGCAATACTTATAAGTATTGATTTATACATTTATCTTCAATACAATGTAGATGATAAATATGTTCATACACAATATTATATACATGATTTAGTGCCAAAGATAGATATATAATATAATTTCTAATTACTGGTATAAGAACATAGAACAAAATATTATTTTATGATAGTCTAATCCTTAGCATGTATTGCTATCATATATTATCTGGCCAGTGGTTTCGCAGTTATAATGTTTATATTAGTATTCTGTTGGCCATCGTCACGTAGTCTGGATTACGAAAGCTATGAGGCATACAAACAAATTCTTATTCAAATCATGTGCAAAAACGCTCGGTTTAAGGCCAAATTCCCAATATATAATTAAAAAAAATACCTACATATCAACAACAAAAGAAAAGATGGAACGGGATGAAATAATCCAAATAAATCTCGCAACATCCTTGTTACAGCTGTTTAATATGTTCTCAAGATATCCTTTGTGTTTGCAGATGTATTGTTGAGACCGTATAGAATTGGGAAGAAGTTGGGACTCGAGAAAATTATTATGTTTGGTTGATAATCTCACCGTCCCCTATGACTGTAAGAATAAAAATGTCGACAAAATTCATAACGTCTGCCGTTTAATGATGGTCTCCCTTGTCAGTTTGCCATAATTTACGCTCTTGCCAGGCAACTTGTGTTGATCACAGTTTGAGGTATCACTTCTTTAGAAGGGACTACTGCCCACCTTTTGATATTTTTTTCCTTCGTTGCCGCTTACGAATCCCACTTGAAGATGAAGGTGGAAGGGAGATACTATTCTAGCCCGGCACTCAACGATATGTAACTGAAACTAGACAAATGATATTTCAATGCATCCTGCATATTGTGAATAAGCACAAAATGCGTTGATATAACGATACAAATATTTCCACGTCTATCTATAAAATGGATATGATATAATGATACATGTAAATCTTATAAATTTCTTTTATGGCTGATAGGCTAGATTTTCACCACTATCTCAGCTAACGGTTACTAATTATATGGTTCAAGATGTTTCAGATCATATCCAGTTGGACACGATTATGTGCCATATAAGTCATCATCTCTAGATTATGTCTTTTGACTTCAAATCAACCGTAGTTGAATAGAAACGTTTAAATTTTAAGATTATCGTTCTTGTTACACCGATTTGGATTATTCTATAGCGTAAAAACTGGGAAGAACCACCCATTATTGTCGATTTTATCGATAATAATGTCTAGTTAAGTTAGACATCACTAGAAAATACTAAGATAACATGTGAAGCGTTATGATTGCTTTTCGCGAACCAATCATAACGCTTCAGCTCCCTCGCACGTCACCTGAAGTTCCGGAATTTGTTTTCATAGGAAATAAAAACATTGTAAAGAAAAACAGTATTTGTACTTATTTAACTTAATTTTGGATTAAGTTAAAATTATATTTTGGTCAGTATGTAGTGGATAGCAGAATTACGGCCTTTGATTACTAAAACATATACTGTTATTTATAATTTTCTCTCATCCTGTATCTGTAGATTGTTTTCCTTGAGATTTATTTTGTGTGAATATATTTACACATTCTCACACCACCAAATAAGACCAATTTAATTTTGCCATAGCTTAGACTTTTTGAAAACCACTAATCGAATAGTATTTTACTCCGCAAAGGTAAACCGTGGGATGCCGGGTCAGAATTGCACCTCCCCATATCATCCCGTGGGTGTCGTTCTGTACCATTAGCTATACAACATTAGACTTCATCTTCTCAGGTTTTATTAACGTGCGCGAGTCCGACTCGCGCTTTTTGTATTTGTTGTTATAGCGGCAACAGAAACACATCTGTGAAAATTTCAACTGTCTAGCTGTCACCGTTCTTGAGGGACAGTAATAGGGTCCCGTTTTTACCCTTTGGGTACGGAACCCTAAAAAGAACAGGTTTGAATATGCGTTAAAGGGATGCAAGTATTTAGAGTCATACAGAAGCATTGAGACAATTTAGGGGTTTTTTTCAAGTTAGTAGAGACAAATCTAATAAATGAGACAGGCTATGTGTCTCGGGGTGGACGGCGCAGTGCAGCACTTGTGGCGTGTAGGATCTGTTATAAGTGCTTGTTATAAATGATATTTTTCACCTCTTGAAGTGATTTTGTTTTAATTTTGTCAATTGTAATATATTGTTATTCGCTTAAATCTTTAACAATTAATAATAATTTGCATAGTAGAACAATAATTAATCATTGTTTATATCTAAACGATCACAGTAGTCGTTTAGTTAGATTTGGGTTTATATTAGGGTTGGGATTAAGGTATTACAGTACTGTGTGTACCTAAAGTAATAAAGCTAATACAATTCAATCATCCTGACGTAGATGCTAACTTTAGAAATTCGAATTAAGCTGCCGCCTAGATATCTCGTCTACTCATTAGACGCCAGTATCAAATTAAGCCGAATTTGAGTCAAGTCAAATTAATTTAACTAACTACACTCCATTCAAGCAGCCGTGAGCGAATGCCCAAGGATGGCCTGTTGTTTACTACATCACTTATTCATCCCTGTTTATCATGCTTTTGTGTACACTGTGGCTTATGTAATAAGGTCTTGTTTAATGGATTTCTTTCAGGTTTAGGTCATCTACCTATGTATATTTATCATCAAGTCTAGAAAAGATTTATGTACATTTTTTTTAAACAATGATGACCGAGCGTTACTAGCTATGGACTGCCGTCCCGCAAGTAAACGGTTCTATCCCCACCGCCAGCTTGAGCTTCACCGCATGGTGGAAGGGCATTTTGCAAATGCTTGCTTGTCTACCAGCTACCACCTTCAAGTAGAAAATCTGTGAGTAAACAGTGTGTTCCGGCAGCAGTCCTTGAGAGCCAGAAAAATTACAGGCACATGAGACTTAACAACTGTATTTCTCAGATATACCATATATCGAAGAAAAATTAAATAGCGCGATATCAAATGTATCGCAAATTGAAAGCACAAATACTACATAAATGTAAATTGTACCACTTACTAGTATCAACTGCAAATATTTTATGACAGAACACAAATATAATTTTAATATGTAGATCACCTACTGCCCCAGGCTTATGTGTTAATTGGACTATTCGCTAAGTACATAATGGTAGCCCTGTAATCCCTTTTGATTATTAAATTAAGTTATTAGTAAGTAAATAACTAAGCCTGTTGCCAATTTCAGGATAAGTTTGAGTTCTTATGAATACCTACCTATTGCTTCTCTGTTTATGAATCTATAAATAAATATAATTATTAGTAATCGTGATTTAATTACAAATATTACGTACAATTATTAATGAAGCACTCGAAGCAGTGCTGTGATCATAAATTGTATGGGTGACTGCTAGTAGTATTACTACTGAGTGCTTCTGTGTTTCAAAGGGGCTGTGAAGTCGATTGATCCCAGTTGTTCCTGAGGATGGCATTCGTTATAGCACAGAAATAAACAAGAATATTCTGTTTTATTTCCATGCTGGCTCGTCTCATGTATCTAGTCGCATGGCAATAGGTAATTTTGCCAATGACTGTCTGGCTAGCTATCATCCTCAATTCATCTGCTCGTGATTTGTGTCAACCGCTGTCTCTCCAGTCACCCCGCGATCATGATGCATGTAACTGCGTCGAAATATCGGGAGCTCAAAAATAAAAATCGCCACGGTACAAATGCTGTAAGTGATTTTATTATATCATCCTCAAATAGAAAAGTAAAATGAAATTAGTAATTGTAAAAAAAAACAGTTTTGCTACTCATTTACGAGGTAGATACCCGTGACATAGGGACGGACGAATAAAAATTATTTTCGTGCATATAATTCGTCGACCAAGCGCAGAAAGTACAGGGTACTCTAATTCTTCGAAGTTTCGAACTTCGGTTCCGAAAGAAAGGTATCCACTAAACACGTATTGGCTCACTTTTGTTTAACTTCGTTCGTAGCATAGACTAGCTAGCATTTGCCTGTGTAGATTCTGAATACGATATTTTTTAAATCGGATTCGTATGGTTTGTACATTTTCAAAATATGAAATTATAATTTATTCATAGGTAAGTAGTCAAAGTCGAGTTCTAAATATGCAGAAAGAACATAAATACTAATATGAGGATATAAATACCTAGAGAACAAAGAAATTATCGTAAATTTTAAATACGAGTATCTAACTTCTAGAACAGTAGCGACACCTCTCGCTGATCCATGATACATAGGACTCTCACACTTACTAAGTAAAAATGTTATTTATTTCTGTCAGTTAAGACTTAAAATGTATTGAGGCATAATAGCGTCCTCAGAGTATTATGGGTGATTCCCTAGAGGGCACGATTTGTGATGAACGATGCGATCCGACCATAGATTATATGAAACAACGAACTTCGTACCGCAAATTGGATTTTCATTGTCTAATGTGTCACTTGTAACACGAAAAACGAAACTTCGTTGAATTGTAGTAGCGGCCCAGATCATTTCAACTGATGAAGGGGAATACATATGATGCGTGTTGAGACTAGGAGTTATTTTCCCAGATCCAAGCTTTAACAAATATCCGAAAACACATATATCGAAATGAAGTTTCCTATTGTTAGTTGGCTACATTAGGACTAAGTTAGCATTTTTCCAAAAAACCCTATATACCCGTTTGTTGTGAGACTCAAACAGAAGCCTATTGTACAAAAAAAACTTAGAGGAGCCAGCACGGTACAATACTTTAATATACTTGTTGATAGTTATTTGGCGAAAGGTGCAACGGTACTGTAGCCAATTACGTATTCCCAATGTACAGCAGTACGCTACCAATGTTTGTTGTTTTTTGTTGTGTACATGGAATTGTGCGCCTAAAAATGGCAAACTGCTTATATTGCGCAATATTTTCCACATTTCATTTAATTAACATTCATGTTCACAGAATATTTACTAAATAACAACAATATACCGAATTTATAACTTGTTTAATAAAACCATAGATTATAATTTCCTTACAACAACAAAGTTTTTATTGGACAATAATATCACAATATTGCTGTTGTTTGAAGGAGGCTATTATAAGTTATTATGATATCTACCCACTTAATATCCAGCCGAGGGTATCGAAAGTTATTATCAGAAATAAAAGGAAAGGAAAATAATGTAAGGATTTTTTAATGTGATATAACATTGTAGACGTAAAATGTACCTAACATCACCTCACAAACAAAATGCCCTAGCATCATGCTGTAACGACTGCCATTCTAAGGCAACAGGGCGGGACCGACGGCTTAAGGCGATCCTGGCCAAAAAACGCCATACAAGAATTAACTTTTCTCAAAGAAAAAACTTCATAAATCTGATCCACATAATAAATAACTTCACTCGATAGAAAAAAATCCTAAAGTTACCTCTATTTCGAATTTAAAAACGATTTTTGACTCCCTTTTTACCAATCTTTAATTTTAAATTATTTTTTTATACATTACTTATCAATAAAAGTAATTAAATCATAAATAAAAATGTAAAAAAGTTATCATGTTAATTTTATATGATTTTTTAACATGAATTCATGGCATCAGAGCTCGCTCACTTGACCGCCAGTGCGCTCGCAGAGCTCGTCGACGTAGGACCTGTGTCAATTTTTTCGATCTACGCAGCGCCACACAGAACAGGATCAAAATGAATATCAAACAACAAAATAAAACATGCTCTGGGCTAACTTTCGACTCGTTACGCTTATCTTGATGACTTCCTGATTGACGGTGAATGACAATTGATTTCGTAAGTAGTGAAAGTTAGTATCGTGAAGGTTAATATGTGTGTTAATATTAAGAAAAGGGATGTTTTTTTTTACAAATAAATGGAACTTTGAAATAACTTGTCGAACTCGGTACTGTGATAGTTCCAAAGTACCTATTATCACAGTAGCGCAAAATATTCTTCGAAAGGTTATTTTGTACTTTTGGGTGTTGAAGTCGGTTCCATTTTTTGGTAAAAAAAAATATTTTTGAATCTTTTTAGTTACCCTTGCTACTTACGGGATCGATTGTCATTCATTGTCAACGACTATATCATCAAGATAGGTCAATATGTTTCAGTTATTGGAGTGTTACTCAAAAACGACTTGAACAATTTTGATAAAATTTAAATGAGACTAGACGACAAGCATCAGCTTTCAAACAAAAAAGAATTTTTGAAATCGGTTCACACAGTCAAGAGTTGCGGAGGTAACAAACGTAAAAAAAAACAGACGAATTGAGAACCTCCTCCTATTTTGGAAGTCAGTTAAAAAAGGGGGAGGTCCTCAATTTGTCCGTTTTTTTTTACCGAACCGATTTTGATGATTTGTTTGATTTGAATGTTGATGATTGTCGTGTGATTTTATTAAAATTTCATTTATTTATTTATTTATTTATTTCATTTTACAAAATCCACAGATCTTAATTATTATATACAATAACATAATATTAAATCTTATATCCAATTACGGATTTACATTTTCTAGTGTTAATTTTAAAGAGAGCAACAACTTAAAAGTTAATAATAAAAAGTAATGTTGATTATACAAAGAACTTGTTATAGTGTATGGAGGTGAGGGGTTTGGGGGGAAGTGATAGGGAGTGAAAATGAATATATATATACATATATTAAATTTGCAAAGTAGGAAGAAATACACTCACTTTATTACATCACAAGAGTTTTATATACTTCGTGTTTGAAACTTTGTTTTGAACTATTGAAAAGGTCTATTGAACTAAATCTATCATTATATGTCTTCTTTGTTCTAATTATTACTGAATTAGAAGAGTACTTAGTGTATGAGTGCGGTATGTGGAATAAACTAGTATGTCTGGTGCGGCGCCCAGGAGCTGCTAGCTGTAGGAACAGTTCTGTGAGGTCTGTACTGTCTATGTCGCCATGGCAGACTTTATGGAGAAAAAGCATATCCAGTAATGTGCGCCTATCTTTGAGAGTCAATAAATTGTGAAATTGATTTGATTCTTCGTAGTCAATGTAACTGTGACGCGTCCGATAGTTTAGATGTTTAATAAATTTGCATTGGATTTGTTCAAGATCTTGTGTATAGGTAATATATTGTGGGCACCAAATATTGCTGCAGTATTCAAGGATGCTTCTGACGTACGAAAAATAAAGTATTTTTAAACATTTGATGTCCGAGAATGGTCTGCTTGTTCTTAAGATAAAACCTAGGTTTTTATACGATCTACTAATTATATCGGAAATATGCTCATTAAAGGACAATTTGTGATCTAATAGAACTCCCAAGTCTCTAATGAGCTGTGTTTTTTGAATCACAGTATTTTTGAACTTGTATTTAAATAAAAGTGGTGTTGTCTTTCTTGTAAACGACATGAACATACATTTATTAATGTTAATAAAGATTTTATTGTCTTCGTAGTAATTATGAAGTCTATCCAAATCTTGCTGGAGTTTTATGCAGTCGGTTTGGTTTTTGATGTTATAGTAAATTTTAGTATCATCTGCGTACATAAGATAATTACTAAATTTGAAACATTTTCCGATATCATATAAGTAGGCCGCGTAGAGTAACGGAGAGAGAATGGATCCTTGGGGGACGCCCGATGGAACGTTAATAACATCAGACCGATGTCCACCGACGATCACAGCTTGACAGCGGTTGCGTAAGTACGATTCCAGCCATCTTAAGAGATCACCACATATTCCTAACTCTTGCAATTTGCGTAGCAAGATGATGTGATCAACGCGATCAAATGCCTTTTCGAAGTCCGTATAGATCACATCAACCTGCTTGCCACCATCCATACCTCGAAGAACAGCGTTCGTAAATATGGCTAGATTCGTATTCGTAGAACGGCCCTTTATGAAGCCATGTTGTTGAGCGGGTATATTTTTGTATATAAATGAATATAGGTGGTGATGAACCGTTTTTTCCATTAATTTGCTCAGTGTGTTCAGTATTGAGATTGGTCGGTAATTTTCAATCAATGTCTTTGTGCCTTTCTTGTGAATCGGGATAATATGTGCAATCTTAAAAGTAGTCGGGCAATAACCTTCTTGAAAACAGCGATTAAATAAACACGCGATGGGTGCTGCCAGAGATTCAGCGCAATTAATGTAGAAAAAAGAAGGAATTTTGTCACTACCGGCACCCTTAGTAGGATCAGTGTTTTTAAGAAGTTTTTTTATAAAGTCCACAGTAACATTAATACTGTGTAAAGAATCTGTATTTGTTGCGCTGGTGGGTGAGATACTATTGTAATTTGGAGATGGCTGACTAAAGTTCTTACAGAAAAAATCATTAAAAGCCAGGCAAATTTCCTTTTCGTCAGTTAGCTCTTTGTCATCATAGTACATTAGTTTAGGGAAATCAGATCTATTTTTCCTTTTTGATTTAACATACGACCAGAAAAGCTTAGGGCATGCTTTTATTTTTTCTTGCGATAATTCTAAAAATGATTTGTAACACGTATCTTGTAAAGTTTTCACTTTTGATCGCAAAAAGGAAAACGAGTTATACTCTAATCTGTTGTCATATTTTTTCCAGTTTTGGTGAGCTTTATCTTTTTCTTTTATTAACTTTATCAACTCCTTGCTATACCAAACTGGGTATGTATATTTACAAGATTTCGTTACATGGGGTACAAATAGATTAATAGCTTCGTTTAATACGGCATAAAAATTGTTTACAGCTTTTTCCACATCACAACCTAACAGTTTTTCAGACCAATTTGTGCTAAAAAAGGAATCATTTACAGCTGAGTAATTTGTTTTCCTGAATAATAAAATAGATTGTGGAGCTCTTTTTAGAGGAGGTATTAAAATATCACTGGCATTTATGTCAACTGTCGGGTGGAATGTGTCTTCTTTGACTAAGGGGATATCTGATTTGCTTAATCCCAATGAGAAGTTAGCAAAAATTAGGTCAAGTGTGTTCTGATGCGAGTTTACAAAATTGTTAAACTGTTTTAGTCCTAAATAAGAAGTATTATTTATTAAATGTGAGGCACTAGCCTGAATATCAATTGAACCTTTTTTCAAAATTACCGCGTCACCTGTTGACCATTGAATACATGGCAGATTAAAATCTCCCGCTAAAAGAATATAGTCATTTGGGTGCATATTTGTAATAACCGACAATACGTCCAGCAAGATATCTATTCGCTTGGGTATCAATTTATCTGGAGGTAAATAAACAACACCAACGTGTAGATCATGACGCGAAGACGTGGAACGAAAACCGGTCGAAGCGAGATCTGCCGTGGCGCGGTCGAGTGCAAGCGCGTGCCGGGGAACAGTCACCCATATGCCTTCAAGGTGTTCGCGTTGAAACTCGGGACGCGCACGCGCAGCAAGCCGCGGCGAGCACATTATCATGGCTCCACCACCGAGCGAGGGACGGTCTGCTCGGAATACCTCATATTTATCGCTGGTCAGTTCGGAGTCAAGAATGCCATCGCATAGCCAAGTCTCTGTCAAAAGGATCATGTCGGCTTCACATATCAGTGTGTTATTGTAGAAATTACTGACTTTTGTTCTGAGCCCGCGTACGTTTTGGTACAAAAACTGTAATCTACAGGACATCATTGTGAGCAAGTGTTATAGTGCACCGTAGGAAGTGTGTCTTTATAAAACGCAAAAAGTGAATACATAATATTATGCAGACTAAGCTCATAGACCTATCAGTAATAACAGTTTCAATTGAAATATATAGACAAAGTGAGTGGGTACTTAGGTATTTTAATAATAATAATGTATGAACTCTTTTCAAATATACTTTGGGTGGAGTTACAATATGTATATTGACAGTGAAAGTTTGTAATACAAAGTACCGATTTACAATAAATACTGAAATAAAAACAAAATATGTTGTTAATGTTAAATTTAAGCGGTGATGTAATAAAATGCTAAAGGATATATTGAGTTTTTTCATAAAGGTTACAATTATGGATAATGTGCAAATTAATAAAGGTGTTTTCTCTGATTTAATAATTAAGTGAGTGTGTGTAATGTGTATGTGTAATTTAAGGTTAAGCAAAGATACATACATGTGAATAGGATATATTATAATTAAAGGTGACTGACGAAATATTGTGTTTTTAACTATATTTTTCCTAAGTCTAAAGAACTTATTATCGGTATGGGTGGTGAAGTGTCGGTTTTTCGCATATATATACGGCAGTTTTTTGTCCAAACATGTTTGTAGTTACATTCGATAGCTTTGGATTTACACGATTTTAATAATTGTTTGTTTT
Source organism: Plagodis dolabraria (assembly GCA_963854805.1). Taxonomy (NCBI): domain Eukaryota; kingdom Metazoa; phylum Arthropoda; class Insecta; order Lepidoptera; family Geometridae; genus Plagodis; species Plagodis dolabraria. The sequence goes on along the minus strand of OY978443.1, from coordinate 2,969,549 downwards.
CTTTTGTAAGATGTTCATTGACAAAAATCTTTTGTACTCCGCCTCCCATACCGAGTTCCCTAGATGTTATGTTACGATGCCTCCTCGCGGCGGCTACGACGGCGTCCTTCATAGCGCGCTGCCTGAAGCGGGCGACGATTGCGCGGCCGAGGGGCCGGGCTCCGGCGGCGGCGCTGGCTGGTCGGCGCGGCTGCACACGGTGCGCAAATTCAATGTCTCCGCTTTCCACAATGACTCCAGCTTGCGCGGCGACCTTGATGATTACATCCACCGTATTTTCCTCTTTAGCCTCAGGGACACCGACCACCTCGATGTTTTGTGCCCTGGACCACTGCTCATTGCGGGCCTGTCCGTCTTCGAGTATTTTCGTACGCGCTTTTAATGTGTTCAGCTCCTCCCGAAGCTGCTTATTTTCGTCGCATAAAATAGCTATATCCGCTTTAGTGCTGGAGTAAAACTTAAAAATATCGTCGTACTGACCACTAAGGTAGTTGATGGATACTTCAATGCCAGCTATTTTATCACCCAGTGCTTTGAACTGAGCCCGTATTGCGTCATTTATGGCTTTGGTGACTTCATTTTTGATGAAGCTAGCCATGGGTACTTGATCTTCTACACTAACCTTCTCTAGTATAGCAGCCCTGGGGATGTCGGTTCCGTCGTGAGGTGACGTTGGAGTTGGGGTGCCTTTCCTGACCGTTACATTTGCACGTTCCGACTCTTCCGTCGGCAGTGCAAGGGTAAGTTTCACTGGCGTGTTAGAGTTATCACCACCCTTTGGTAGTTTGCTAATGCACAAAGGACACACCCACGAACGCATTTTTTTGAATGCCTCAGCCGTTACATTCACACACACGAAATGATACTGTTTGGCGCAAGAAGGTCGCGAACAAATAACCTTTTCCGAGGCTTTAATAGACTTTTCGCAACCATTGCAGTTAGTCATTTTGACACGGTAAATAATTTAAATTTAATTTTAATTAAAAATGTATAGATACTACTACCGCCAAGTACTTTGAATTTGTACGTCTGCTCTCTTTGACGTCTTGAGAGGAATGATGATTCATCAAAATCGATCTAGCCGTTTTTTGAGTTACACTCCAATAACTGAAAGGTTTTTTCCTATCTTGATGATATAGTCATTGCCAATGAATGACAATCGGTCCCGCAAGTAGCAACGGACACTAAAACGGGTGAGTATTTTTATTTATCAAACGTACTTCAACCCCCAAAAGTGTGAAATAACTCTTCGAAGTCGGGACCATGTGCACAATATTGTGATAATAGGTACTTTTGAACTATCACAGTACCGACTTCAACAAGTTATTTCGCACTTTTGAGTGTTGAAGTCAAGCCCATTTTTCGGTAAAAAAAAAATATTGAATTTAGTATTGAATTTGTTAGTAAATTTGAGTCGTCTTTTTTATGATTATAGAAATAATAAGTGACATTAAGCGATTTTTAAAACTGGATGGATATAAATTAAATTATAAGTAAAAACATAAATCTGGCTGTATGGAAACTCATGTCACGTCACGACCATGATATGCGATGTCACACCCGTGACTTGAACTAGTTTTTTGATAACTTTCTAGGTTCAATAAGCTTGCTAAAATGCAATGAAATTATTGTTTTTATATCTGGTTTTAGCCAAATGCCTAGTATTTCGTACCCAGGGTCTAAGATAATGAAGTTAATAATCAAAGCCCAGTGTATGGGTATACACTGGGCTTTGAGTATTAACTTCATTACCATATATAATCAAATCTGTACTTTATAATTTTTAGTATAGATTTACTCCACCCTTTTTTAATTATTATATGATAATAATAATATATATTATAAATTCAAAAGTTAGTATGTGTTTTAGCTTCTTAACCGACTTCAAAATAGGAGGAGGTTTTCAATTCGTCTATTTATTTTAAATGTTTGTTACCTCAGAACTTTTTACTGATAAACCGATTTATATGATTCTTTTTATATTTGAATGTTTGTCGTATGGTCAAGCCGTTTTTTAAGCCGTCGGCCCCGGTTGTTGTCTCACGATGGCACGATGGCAGTAGTATCAGCATGGTAGTAGGGCGTTTTGCATTTTGAATGCCCGCCTGGCTAGCTACCACCCTTAAGAAGAAAATCTGTCGCCAAGCACCTAACGGTGTGTTCCGGCAGCTGTCCTTGAGAGTTCTAGGAGTAATTCTAGGGTAACCTGAACAACATCCTAGACCACATCTTTAATAACCATCAAGTGAGATAGTAGTCCAAGGCTAGCCTATCCATAATTATAAAAAAAACATGCATTTATTAATACTCGTAGTAGAATGATACACAAAGTTGTCAGTGACTATGATTAAATGAAATCATCAACATTCATTTTAGCACCTTTGTGGCAAGCCCGCAGTAGCCACTTAATCGATCATTAATTATATATTACTGATAATTAATTAACCTCAGTCACAAACGAGATGCCCTTAGTCTGCCATAATGAACACTGCATCTATTAGGATACTACTAGTCATAACAAGCGCTCTAGGCGCACGCCTATTAGTAAGGTACGGACGAACTCAAAAATTTTGCTCTATTTTAGCGAACACGTTTTAGGTACCCACCCCACCAACTTAAGCATAGTGAGGGGTAACCAACTCCAACTTCTTTAACAAATATTTGTAGTTCACGACCGTGTAGACTAAGTTTCACTCGTCTGTGGAAACCGCGGTGTAGTTGTACTCTTATCTGTTTTTTAGTTACACTCCAATAACTGAAAGGTTTTTTCCTATCTTGATGATATAGTTATTGCTAATTAATGACAATCGAATCCGCAAGTAGCAAGGGACACTAAAATAGGGGAATTTTTTTTACCCCAAAAATTGAACCGACTTTAACACTCAAGGGTGTGAAATAACTTGTTGAAGTCGGGACCATGCGCACAATATTGTAATAATATGTACTTTTGACCTATCATGGTACCGACTTCAACAAGTTATTTTGCACCTTTGAGTGCTGAATTCAAGCCCATTTTTCGCCAAAAATTTGCTTAACACCGCTGAATGGATTTGAATAATATATCATAAAACGTATTCTAATTTTTATCTCGATTTTCCGAACGGTTCCTGAAGGATCAGGAAAACCAATTTTGATGAATGGAATCTAGATATGTTGTAATTGATTGTTTGAAACTATATCTAACTCGTGTAGTTTTTAACGCAATTTGCGAACCATATACTATTAATATGTACACAATGGTTAAATTAAGGTTAGTAAATTGTTATCACTATTGTTAGGTCCAATGCCAAAAAATATGAGTTCAATTTATTCTGTTGTATCTCTTTATACTTGTTATCTGGGGAATCTTCAACTCAACTGTAATAAAATATATATTTAGATTTTTTTTATGTATATCACACATAAAAACTCTTTACATTTTCGCAAGCTCATTGAACCTAGAAAAATATTAAAATACTAGTTCAAAGTCTCGGGTGTGACATTGAGTACCATAGTCGTGACGTAACATGAGTTTCCATACAGCCAGATTTACGTTTTTACTTATAATTCAATTTATATCCATCTAGTATTAAAAATCACTTAATGTTACATATTACTTCTATAGTTATAAAAAAATACTACTTAAATTTACTAACAAATCCAATACTAATGCAATTTCTCAATATAAAAAAATGTTTACCGAAAAATGAAACCGACATCAACACTCCAAAGTGTGAAATAACTTGTTGAAGTCGGTGCCATAATAGTTCAAAAGTACCTAGTATAACAATATTTTGCGCATGAAACCGACTTCGACAAGTTATTTCACACTTGAGTGTTGAAATTGGTTCCATTTTTTGTTAAAAAAAAATTAAACTCTTTTTAGTGATTCTTGCTACTTACTGGATCGATTGTCATTCACTGTCAAAGACTATAATATCATCAAGATAGGAAAATATTTTTCAGTTATTGGAGTGTCATTCATGATACTTGTCGTTCAATTTCATTTAAAAATCAAACGACAAGTATCAGCTTTAATAAAAAAAGAATTATCAAAATCGGTTCATCCAGTCAAAAGTTCTGAGGTAACACACATAATAAAAAATATAGACTAATTGCGAACCTCCTACTTTTTGAAGTCGGTTCAGAAGCTAACACACATACTAACTAACTGAGTTTATTATAAATATGTTAAAAACCTTATCTTACAATTTTCATAAACTACTTTTATATAGTAACTTAAAATTCATTTATTGATTTTTAATTCCAAATAACATTTTGATTTATAACAGTGCGCGAATAGACACATTATATCTAAATATAGTATCTGTTGCCCTGTTTTATGACTTAATTTTTTTTAGTTTTACGGGATATGGTTCTACTGTATCTTCAATAATGGACACTATCTGGCAAATTTTATTTTTATTTCTGGCCAATTTTGCTAGAAGGCAAATATCTGCCTGAAGATGATTGCCTTAATGAGCGATGATTATGAAGTAAGATTTGTACTCATTGACTTTGAATTGAGCACTAGCAGTACAGGACAGCTTTATGAAATTTATTACAATGGGGCTCCTGTCACAACCAAGACAATTGATACATATTTTTAGTTTCAAAAATGCTCTCTATAAGCGCTCAACTTAACAAGTATCGTTTTGGATAATATCTTTTTTATTAAACTTGCAAAACAGTTCATTGGAATGAGCTTAAATTATATCAAAAATATTGTGAAATTTGGTTTTATTTTAAACGCGAGATATAATTCTTTGAGATTTGTTATTATGTTGAATACATGGTCTGAAAATAATAATTTAAAAAAACTTAACTAAAACTAAACGATTTTGTCTCGACCATGGGCCACTCGCCACAACCGTGGTTCTATGAAAACCACGGTTGTGACGTCCATGGATGTGAAATGTTCGCACCGTGCTATAACTACAAAGATAAAACAAAAGTAGCCATCTTAAAACAATCACTAGATTAATTGTTATTAAACACACCAAATTAATAAAAATCTGCGAAGACATATTCATAAATACATATTTTAAGAGCCACGGTCTTGACAGCATAAGGGTACTCGTTTTACAAAATAACTAATATCAAACTTATTTTTACGCAGCTATATCACTCGACGCCATTAATTAATAGGACAACTGTGACAGACAGACTTGTTACTGAATTCTGGGAATCTCACATGACATGGTTGTGACATTTAATGTGTTCTTTTAATGAAGTTTATGTATATATATATTTATTTAAAATATAATAATATTACCAAATTACCATTTATGAATAGGTGCATTAAACGGCTTTCTCTATAATCAGTACTAATATTATAAATGCGAAAGTAACTCTGTCTGTCTGTTAGGCTTTTACGCCAAAACTACTGGACTGATTTGAATGAAATTTGGTATGGAAATAGTTTGAGACCCGGGAAAAACATGGGATAGTTTGTATCCAACTGCGCAAAAAGAGGTTAATGTTTTTGCGCGATAACCGACAAACGCGCGGGCGGAGCCGCGCCTGGAAAGCTATTAAAAATATAATAGAACCTTAATATATTAATTTAATGTAGTTCTCACAAATAAAAATGTTTTTCTTAAGAATGATAATTTACCCATCTAAAATAACCGTAGGTACACAATAAACTGTATAGATATATAAACACTACTGTACTGATCGAACCCCTACAAGACCCGATTATTTTTCCGCCGTATGTACCAATACACGACAAATGTTAATTCCATTCTAAAATGTCATACTGACGTGATCTCCGCTACGTAGGTAGGACTGTACTGTACCTTACCTGGAGAGCTAAAAGCCTGCACGCGGCGCATCGCACACAACTCTGTGTCGCGTAAATGAATACGTCGCGCTCGCATAAAATACCTAAAGTCCGTGGAAAGCCTCGCCTTAAGACGAGAAGGAAGTGTCGAATTTTCATACAAAAAGAGAAAATGTTTCTACCCCCCTAAACAATCACCGATTTTGATGATTTTTGGAAAGGTTACAGATATTATCAATATTGAGGTTTGTAAGTTTTGCTTTTTATCATTATATTATAGAAATTTTAATTAATGGGTTTTTAAATACCGATTTTTTCTCAAAAAATGTATCTCTAGTTTGTGAATTGTTTATATGAAAAATAATGATAAATAAAGAAAAAGGAAAACCTATAAACATTGTTTGTTCTGTCAGTTATAAAATAAGACCAAATTTTTTGGATTTGATAAATGTTTACTATAGGAGAAAAGTTTTCTCCCAGAACTCAAATTATGCGGAAATTCTAAGTCAAAACTTGAAGAAGCTGCAATTGTCCTTATCGCACAATTCTGTTCGGGGGGCAGGGTAGCTGCACAGAATAAATCATAGTAGTTAGGTAGAGGTACTTGAATTAGTGATGTCAATATGCATTTTCGATATGTTGGATGGTGAGTGATGGGAAAAAATCGATAGTGTAGATATTTCGATTCTACGAATATTAATGTTTTCTGAATATTACATTTGAATTATCGAAACTAAAAAATATATTATAGACGTACATAACCCAATATATAAATATAAAAACATGTTCACACATCAGTTTTTACCTATTAATAAATTCATATTTTTACCTATCCTTCTAAGTATATCTTTGTCGTGAAATCTTTGCTTACATTATGACGAAAATTGATTGAGCCGACGTTGTAGATATTATATAATGTAAATTAAATGTCACAGCACATTTTGTAGCAAATCTAGTAAAGTCTCTAAAGTAAGTAGGTATAGGATATTTGTTCTTCGATACACATAAAACATGTTTTTTTATAAAATGGATTCATCACACAATAAAAAACGAACAAAAATTAAACCGACTTCTAATACCAAAAAGTCTGAAATAACTAGTCAAAGTCGGTACCATGACAGTTTGAAAGTATGATCTCCATATTGTGGTCATGGTGACTTCGACAAATTATTTTTCATTTTTTAGGTTTCATTATAGGTATTATGTTAAAAAAAAAGTTAGCCCTGCCACTTACGGGAATGATTTGTGTATTCCGGTCTGATACCACAATCGGATCCCACACCGTTAACTTACAATATAAAATTGCAAGACAATACAAATATAAATACAATACAAATACAATATACATTTTTCGTTCCGGTCTGATCCCACTCATTTATTTTTTTATTTATTTATTTATTGATCTAATAACGTCATAAGACAATTACAATTAAATCACAATTAAACGGAAGATTAAAGACATACAAATTAAATATTACACAAAGTCAAAAGATAATACATATTGAATACAAATAATTTAGTCAGAAAATAAAATAAAAATCAAGGCATGTCATCTATCTCAAATGAGTTGTCAGGGCTTTTTACATTTCTATTCCATTGGTCTGGTACATTTTCACAATAATTCCTAATAGCTAATTTCATGAATTTCCAATCGTCAAAAAATAAGTCACAATCAGTGCTGGCAGCGAGGAGCTCATTTAGATGGCGCCGTGTGCGGAGCAGCGGTGACATCGAGCGCGCCACAGTGCAAGTCGTATCAACTGCAAACAAGTTGTGCGGCCTACCACGCCTATTCGCTGGAGCCCACGGATCGTCAGGCACGAACAGTGTGCAAACTAAATTAAGCAGCTCCATGGAATCAGCCAAGCCTTTGAGTATCTTACAGCACATTGTGAGCTGATCTATCATTCTTCTCAACTCCAGAGAATTATAGCCGAGCTGGCCCAGTAAAAACTTAGTGGGGTAAAGATACGGATAATACCCGTACACTCTTTTGTACAATGACCTTAGAAAAGCTTTTTGGATCTTCTCGAGCATTCGGGTGTAGCTGACATGGTACGGGTTCCAGACGCACGCGCTTGTCTCGAGCTTGCTCCTAACCAAAGTTTTGTACAAAGTTATAATTACCTGGGGATTTTCAAAGTCCTTCGAGTTTCTCAGAACGAAGCCAAGGCGACGATAAGCCTCTTTGGCCAGGTCGGAAACATGGTCATGAAAAGATAACGAACGATCAAAAGTTACTCCAAGGTCTTTGATCTGATTCACCCTGCAAATAGGTAGATTATCCAAATTATAAACAAAATTGACAGGAATTCTTTTCCTGTCAAAAGACATTACTTTGCATTTAGATATATTAAATTTAATTTTATTAGCCACACTCCAGTCAAAAATATTATTTATGTAATTTTGTAACCTAAGGCAGTCAATGTTGGAATTGACCTCCAAGTAAAGTTTGAGGTCGTCAGCGTAAAGGAGACAGTTTGCAGTACTCAGCATACTAGGGAGGTCATGTATCATAATCAAGAAGAGGAGAGGTCCTAAAACTGATCCCTGGCTGACGCCTGATCTGGTGCAATAAGGTTCAGATACATATGAGCCATACCTAACATACTGCTGACGATCTCTCAAGTAATTTGAGAAAAATTTAAGCAAGCCCGACGAAAAACCGATGACAGATAGCTTGGCTAATAATATATCATTATCGATTTTGTCGAAAGCTTTCTGGAAGTCGAAATAGATAACGTCAACCTGCCGCCCACGATCCAAAGCACTAGATATATAATCCACCAAGCATAAAAGATTAGTGTTAACAGAGCGCGCAGGTCTAAATCCGTGCTGTTCCTCACCTATCAGCTGCCTCACTTGCCTGTATATCTCCTTGTGGAGAATATACTCAAATACTTTTGCTGGCGCACATAAGATAGCAATAGGACGGTGTTCATTTACCAACGTTTTATCACAAGTTTTAGGAATAGGGGTCACCCTGGATATTTTCCATTGATCAGGATATTTACCTTGCAAAAGTGAAAGATTAAAAATATGGCAAAGAGGGAGGGAGATATGCTTTTTGCAGGACTTGAGAATGGAACTAGGAACACAATCAGGTCCCGGTGAACTACCTGGTTTTAGTTTTCTGAGGCCCCATTCCATATCTCTGGATGTCAACGTTGATACATGGACACCTCCACCCTGCAAGCCATGCCCACAGCAAGCAGTATAATTTAGTTGAGGTAAATTGTCTAAAAAAACACTAGAGAAATAAGTTGCAAATGCCTGGGCAGCTTCTACACCATTACATGAATTTCCTTGATAGGTGACACATGGTTCGAAACCGCCCTTTGAGCTGAGATTTCGTACATGGCTCCAAAACCGCTGCGGTCGAACCAGTAGGTTATCTTCGATGCTAGCTATATAAGATTTATAAGCGTGGCAAATATGAGTTTTTAAAGAGTTTCGTAGCTCAGAAAATGATTTGTAAGACTCAGGGGATTGGTCAATGAGCCAGACTCTGTGTAGCCTAGATTTCAGCCGGATGTTCGCTATAATATCTGCACTAAACCAGACCGGGTATCGATTACTTTGTTTACGCCTAATCTTTTTAGGAACTGTCAAGTCAAACAATTGATAAATTATACTATAGAAAGCATCCGTCGCAATAGAGACGTCATTAGATTCAAACACCTGTGTCCATGAAATGTTCGCAATCAACGAGTGGAGACGTTCATGGTCCGTTTTGGAAAAATTCCAATCACGTGATGCATTGATATTACTAGGTTGCAAACGACAGGGCTTACTACCAAACAAACGAAGACTCACCGTGATCTCGAGCGCCGGGTGGTACAGCCGATCAATGGGGATAAACCCTCTCCCTCGCATACACGCACGCGCCCTACCTGCAGCCCAGTGCACTCCTGCGCCAGCACTACGTCAAGTATGCTCCCGTGGGCATTCATTACGTCATTATAATCAGTCAAATTACAATAAGTCAAAAAATAACAATAATAATTTTTGATGTTGTCATTGGCGCTATTCATATTTAAGTCACCGAGAGTAAGAAAGTTACTGCTTGAATAATTCGTTAAAAATGTTTCTATGTTACAAAATAAAGTCATATAATCCGCGTCGGTAGAACTAGGTTTCATATAAACAACACAAATAATGCACGAGATACCGCCGTAAGTAGTGCAGGCCCATAGGTCCTCACCATGGTGCGACTCCAATTCCGGACGACGTGTTATGGTGATGCCAGGCCTCGCGGCCAGCAGAATTCCTCCTCGGATGCAGGGGGGGGGTCGGTCGCGGCACAGAAGTTTCCAGCCGTCTGGCACAATCTCACCATCATAGACGGTCCCGTCCAGGAAAGTCTCCGTCGCGGCAACCAGGAGGTGGTCGGAAGTTAGCATGCTCGCGTACCATAAGTGGAGTTTGGTTTTCAGACCTCTGACGTTTTGGTAGAAAATATTAATCTGCTTAGATGCGGGGCGCGGCGAAATGCGTGCCGACCTCTGGTAGAAACGGCTGGTTGACAGTGCTAACAGTAGGCGTTAACTTTCTGTAATTAATCCACTGTTTCACACGCGCATTTACGGGCCAAACATTCACCGAAAAACATTTTTCGAAACAATCCTCTGGAACACCAATTTTGAAGGAATTGTAGTGGTTTTTGGTTTTGAGTTGCTCCACAGTGACCGCTCTTTGAGGACAGAGCTCAGCCAAGTAAGTTTTGACATCTTCAGCGTTCGATAACATGTTCCACAAATGAAAATGTTTTCTCATCTCAGCTGCTTTCAATAACGTCACTGACGGCCCAGCGACGCAACGTAATGACACTCCGTGACGCTTCTTATATCGAACTTCTTTCCACTCTTCGGGCGTTTTTGTAGCTTCCGAATTTTGGGTATTTAGTAGCTCGGGAGATGACACTCCCACGGTAGTAATATTAGTTGAAGTGGGCCCTGCAACGGCATTAGTATTTGGTGAGTAGATAAGAACATCGTTTATTCGATCGCGGCGGTGCAAGCGCTCGGCGGTGCGACTCGGCGCCGGCGGCGGCGTCGATGCGTCATCGCTAACGGTCACAAATATTGGCGGGCCCGGCTGCGTTGAATTATGCTTCTTCGTAGATTTTGGGATCTTGGCTGAAATAGGACACTCGTTTCCACTGCAAGCGTCGGCGATTTGAGTGCTTCGTTTCTCGGCGGACGGCAGCGAATTGATAATGATCGCTTTCAGTTCGCGGATTTCATTGGTCTGAGCATGGAGAAGCACTGCCTGCTCGGCGTTCAAATCCTTCAAATGCTTCATACCGGTCTCAAAAGCAGACATACGAGACACGATAGCTGTCAGTATATCAGACGAAACTTCAATTATTGCTGACATGATGTCTAAAAAACAATAACAATAACAAACTAGTGGGCACAAACTAGCGGCGAGCGTAGGAGCGCGCCGACCGGTTCAAAGACACGAACGTGCGCCACGAGCGGTGCGGCGAGACTGTTTCATGGTCCAGACTGATAATAGTTATAGCTTGGGTACGTTATCAATAAAGGAAGAAATTTATGAATCTATGCTTAACACGACAACACACATTGGTACACATACCAATATAAGAATACGCAAGTTACCAGGAGAGCAGAAGTTCATAGGAGTTTCATACTGTAAATCTTGTTACAGAAATACATATTTATAAAATATATTATTAGCTATTAGATAAGTTGTGATTATAAGTTATGAAACTCACGCAGAGAACTCACTTAAATTATATTAACTTAAGTTCATCAGTAAATAATCAGTATATGTACATACATAAATGTGGCTGAATCGATAACTAAAACATAAAAATCATTATCTTCTATTTTTCCTTAAAAAAATACTTTGAGTTACTTCTTTCTTTTATTTTTAAATGTACTTACATAAGAATAAAACAAGCTGCTTTAAAACGATATCACTCTTTATTGTAAAAGTTCAACTAAGATATCGAAACTAACAATCAACATTAGGAAAATAACTATATACAAACAATATGGGTATATTTTTATAACCATTTACGCATGCTTAGTGAGAATGTAAAAATAATGTTTGATGGAAAAAATATATAATTAGGACTGGGATCGGATCTCACGATCACAGGTACCTGTAGTTGCAGGCTCGAATCTTGCCAGTAGCTAATGCTTTTTCCATCTAACAGTATAAAAACAATATTATATTAAAATTGTTCATACAGTTGGCTGTATATCCGCAGGTCATACCTATATAATTTTTTAAACCTTCAGCCAATTTACCTTAGAAGAAAGCATATAATTAACAAACAAGCAATTTTATGTAAAATTTGTAATAAAATATATAAACAGTATAGATATTATAGAACATGCCATATAGTAGATTATATCTACGAAATATTATTTAAAGATGTCAATTGCTTCCAAAATAAACAATAAAACGAGTTTGCCTAAGAGTAACAATTCAGACTACAAAGTAAGACAATAAGTAATCAACAACATTAAAATATGCAAAACTTTTCCAAAAAAACCAACTGTGATTTCAGCTTTTTGCAGTTGATCTGTGACATGGTAAATTCATTTATTTCTTCAAATTATTTTGTGAAACTACGCTTCAGTGATTATTGCCTTGTTTTATATTGATTGTTAAATAATATATTTAAGTTGGCATCTTTTTCTAAATAATTTAACAAAGCTGGTATTTATTGTGGTGCATTTTAATAATGTTACTATATAATTTAAAATGCCAGCATTCCATAAAATAATCGATGATGTTCCTTATATAGTACACAATATGTTTACGAAACTTTAGTCTTCTAGCCATTGAGTCACCAATCACCATGTAGCCATTAAGGTCTTGAACTTCTGCGAGTTTCTGGTAAGTCCTCGATATTATAACAGCAGTCTTCTCCGATGTGACCTTTTTCAAGGTACAGGTTTTTTATGCTTTCAATTTAGTATTGTTGACAAGTACTTTATATACGTTAGTAGCTTGTAAGCGTAATAATTACAGGACGATTGTAAAAAGCAAATGATCACCTTCGTCTTTATTTTTTTCTAAGGACCAACAAACAGTTTTACAGTATTTTCTTAATGTAAAAGTATTATTATTTATAATAATAATCGTGAGACCAACATCGTTTGTTCAGTTTGGATTATTCAGTTGATAAACTAAAAAGACGAGAACCATAAGTTTATTTTCTAGTATGTTTACAAAGAAGAAAAAACAAAAGAAATCATATGTATACAGCGTAGTAGATATGATTTCTTTAAACTTCTGCCCTTCTGGTACTTTGTAAATTAGTTAAATCCCACTTTAAATAATAAGTGGGATCAGAACGGAAAATATGAATAATAGAAAATATAACTGATAACATGTGGTATATTTTCATGGGATCGGACCGGAAGACACCGATTGGGGTGTGGCACCGTCAACAGTGAAATTATCAAGATAGGTAGTCGTTACACTGCTCGGTTGGGAGTAACTAAGAAAACCGCTGAACTATAATAATGTTAAGGAAATCTGGAAGGTGGATGGATAGTAACTCTTGCCCTATCAAGTACTCAGGTAAGTACATTAAATGACGTGCAAATGACATTTGTCTATGAATTTTTTTAATATATTATACTCTGGGACCATAATTCAATTATTATATTTGTAATCAATTAAAACATGAAAACATTGTGTTTTTTATGAATTGTTAAGGTTTCATATCAAAAGGAAGGCAAATAAAACAATGAAATAATAGTACACTAAAAAATATAATAACTAAGTCACACCGAAATAAAATAACCGACTTCCAAAATGGAAAGAGGTTCTCAATTCGTCTGTATTTATTTTATGTTTGTTACCTCAGAAATTTTGACTGGGTTAACCGATTTAAAAAAATATTTTTTGTTTTAAATCTGATGCTTGTCGTTTGGTCCCATTAAAATTTCATCAAAATCGGTTAAGCCATTTTTGAGTTACATTCCAGTAACTGAAAAATATTTACCTATCTTGATGATGTAGTCGTTGACAATGAATGCCAATCGATCCCGTAAGTAGCAAGGGTCACTATAAAAAGACAGTTTATTTTAAATCCAATAATGGAACTGAATTCAACACCCAAATGTGTGAAATAACTTGTTGAAGTCGGTACCATGCGCACAATATTGCTATTGATTATTGAACTGGTACTTTTCAACTATCTTGGTACCGACTTCAACAAAATATTTCACACTTCTGGTGAAGTGGGGTCCAGTTTTTGGTTAAAAAATTTAACTGAAGTCGACGAGAAGTAAAAGTAACCAGCAGCGCGCGGGCGGCGGTGCAGCGTGGAGCGGCGACGCGGCGGCGGTGCGGCGGTGCAGCGGCGTGGAGCGGCGGCGTGGCGCGGCGCGGGTGCAAAGAGAATTCAATAATGACTCGACTGGACGACTCTGTACTGTAGTACCTATACATATTATATGTTTATGGGATTTGACGACGGTGCGGGGCGCGGAGTGCGAGGCCGGCGTTTAGCGGCGAGACAGCATCATTTTGTTAAAATACCTATTTTTCTGTGGGAGCTTCTCTTCAGCGGCCTCTTAACGTGCCTTGCGAAGCACGGAAGCCCGTAGTAGTACTGCCACTAACAGTCATCATTGTCGCAGCGGACATTCCTTAACTTAGCTAATCGACTAACAACAGGTAAGCAAACTTCGCTACGAACGCTTTAAGACAATAAAAAAAGCATATACCAGAGGACCTTTCTTCAGTATAAGTTTATCGTATTTAATTGACTGTTTCCAATAAATCTAATAACTTAACGCAATCATAAACAAAGAAGTAATATACATAATCGAGCTTGTTCTAAAACAACGGATTTCATAATTTTATTTCTGAAAATTATAGGCACTTAAAAGAGATTACATTAGCATTGCATAATACTTCGAAGGATATTAAGAAATTCCAATTAACATGAGCCTGAGGCGGCAGGCAATCTATTGATATTAAAATTTTGTTTACATTCTGCCATCCAATACCTTGGCAATTCTGTATCGAAACATTTTAAGAGTAGGTATAGTAACGTCTGTGCGGAAATTTTCCCAAAGATTTTCCCAATATCTTCTAATTTTATTAAGGTCGTAGACGGAGTTAAGATTTTCATATAATCCATGAGGCGTTTGTCGAATTACGTCCTTTGCAGCTGAATTTTTATTTCCTGCATTGACTTGCTTACTTCTGCTATAGCCGAATTTCTACAAATGAGGAAATTTTAAATGAAGTTAGCAATTTTTTATCGATTTCGTATTTTCATTGGTGCTAGTCATAGTTTCGTAGTTTGGTTCCATATTATACAGTATGATTCAAATGTTGGAACAGTGCCGGTAGACTGTTACAAATTTAATTTTTCATTTTTTTTATGGGATAACAGGGCAAACGGGCAGGCGGCTCACCTGGTGGTAAGTGATCACCGTCGCCCACAAACATCCGCAACACCAGAGGTCTCGTTGCGTTGCCGGCCTTTAAGGTGGGAACATTCTCTCTTCTTGAAGGCTCCTTAGTCGTATCTATTCGGAAAAACTTCAACTGGCAGCTGGTTCCACAATGTGGCAGTGCGAGGTAGAAAATGGCGTGAAAATTGCAAGTTGTGGACTTCCAGACGACGTCATGAAATTGATGAAACATCATGTTTTGTCGGGAAGTCCGATGGCAAAATTGAGCTGCAGGTAGTAAATCGAACAGTTCTTCAGAACATACAAGTATGAATTGATTTTGATGATTATTTTCCTGTAAGGTAGAGTATACATTGAAGGTGGTTCTATTTAAAAGTCACTAGCCAATGCTAGACCAATGTCTAGTGGTCCTATGTTACGGTCAATTAACAAAGTGAAGAATTTGCATTCTTGGATGATTTAATGTTAATCCTACTCGTGTCAGTCGACTTACAACATTAAAATGTATGAAATAACTTGCGGAAATCTGAACATAATAACGTAAAGTAATTAAACAACTTTAAACGGTTTAAATCGCGTATATTTGTCATTATTTTTGTCCCGACGTTTCAAACACTTTGCAGTGATCGTGGTCACGGGGTGACTAATTGGTTTTATTTGTCACATGAGTTATTAAGAAATTATTTGGTCTACCGTCAGAAATTTTTATATTAATCATAACGTTCCCTATTCACGCAGTATTCGCTCACGGTGTCCAGAGGTCTTGCAGATTTGTGTCGGCCATGAGATTTAATTAATTTAATAACAGGATCCCAAGCAGGTGGTACTTGCCAACCATCATCTCTATTGAAATTTGGGTACTTTTTGATTTCAATAGCCTCGCGTAACATTCTTGGCATAAACCGGGTCTCTCTGGCAAGGATTTGTGGGTTGTCGAACCGAATGTAGTGGTTGGGTTTGTCCTGGGCATGTTCACAAACCGCAGACTTGGTCGAGCGTCTGTTCTTCATGTCAGCAATGTGTTCTTTTACCCGGATACCAACGCTCCTCTTTAATTACTATGTGTAACAATCGCGAAAACCTAAGACAACATTATAATAACGTAAGTTAAGTGTTTTAAATCAGCATGGTACCGACTTCAGCAAGTTATTTCATACGTTTCAGTGTAAGGAATTGGTTTCGTTTTAATTCAACAAATTAAAATTCTATTCCTTAGTTCTATATTACATCCACCATAAGAAAGGTTTCGCATTAATAAGAAATGTGTACATTGCGCTTACTATTTAAACGTAGACTCTTAGTCATGAAATGTCATTTTTGTTATTTATTTTTTTTGTAAGTATCGGTTTGTAATTAATAGAAATAAATACACTTACGTAATTGATATAAGTTTTATAATATATTACTCGTATTTTTTTAAATTTTATTAAAAGAACAGAAACAATATAAAACCTACTTGAAATTATCATATTTTCACTATAAACTCAAATACAGCCTGCGCCAACATTCCTAGAAAATGTTTGTTGAAAGTTTTCCATTACTTTTCGGCTAATAAGATTATAAAAGTAATTATTTATACTCTAGGTATTTATTATTGACTATATGTACTATTTATTTTCTAAGTGTGTAAAATATTTTTGAGGAAGGATATTATTAATTTCTTATTCTATAGCCGATAACTGGATTCTATATTTGACAACATGACTTATATTAGAAAAGTAAAATAATGAATATACCAAGCACTAAACCCAATCAAATTCAAAATATAATGTTGTTTTATCACTTCTTTGAAGGTTAATATATTATCACGTGTCAGGTCAAGAGCAAGTTCAATTTTAACACGTGGTGCCTACATGAGGTACTTAAACGTGTTACCTGCTGAAGACATACTATTCCTGTAATATGAACAAGTTGAGAAAAACAAATAGCGAGATGTAAAATACTTATGTGTTTTTTTTCAGCGGTTAGTCTATCCATTGACCAATATCTCAATTGATGGTAAGTGATGATGTGGTGGAAGATGTTGTTCAGGCTAGCCTAGAACTAACTTACTGGCTCTCAAGGACAGCTGCAGAAACGCACCAATAGATGCTTGGCGACATATTTTCTACTTGAGGGTGGTAGCTAGCCAGGCGGGCATTCAGAAATTGCTATAACACCATGCTGTAACTATTGTAATCATCATATTTTTTGAATGTTCACCGATATTTTATCTAATCCTGCTGAATAGGTTTTTTTTACATGCACCAACTTATAAGACAACCAAATTTAACCAATTATATCCAACATCTTTTTGGATCAAACAGGTTATCCCGCTCTATTGCAATGAACACATAATATTTGTATGTATTACCGACCACAATACGTTTTTGATGTCATAACGAGTAGGTAGTATACGTCAAAATAAATTAAAACGAAGAGTATAATTACCATCTCTTGGGTGCCTAATATGTCCATAAAATATTTACAAAATATTTATCAATAAACGTTACGACTTTATGCTATCCTTTTTTTAATTCATGGTTCATGTTAATCTCAATTAGTAGCCAATTAAAGTAATCAAAGCGTTTTTACGTTTCAATTTGCTATAATTGATTGATCATCGGATGTATGGCTTGATTGATTGAAAGGCATTTTGCATCTACCACCTTCAAGTAGAAAATCTGTCGCCAAAGACCTAACGGTGTGTTCCGTTGTCCTTGAGAGCCAGTAATTCTAGGTTAGCCTGAACAACATCATCGACCGATCATCACTTACCATCAGGTGAGATAGTGGTCAAAGGCTAACCTATCAGGCAAAAAAAAGTCTGTGAATTATTATCAACACAACGTGCAAACGTCTACATCTATGAATAATATGTTTCATCTCTAATAACAACACAGAAGCATATCCAAACAAAAAATGTTTGTTACTTTCATAACAATACATTCAGTTGTTTGGAACTTTTCAATTGGTCTGTGTCTGTGAAACAAACAACTGTAGAAATTATGTCGAACAAACAATTCATGTCATTCAAACTTTTTACAATAACCTATTTTCATTGGCTTCGAAAAAACGTGGCTCAAACCGCTCATACTGTGAATATTCTATGAGGCAGATATAAATAACTGCTTGTATAGTGTATGATACAAAAAGGTACCATTATTTATTACTTTTTGGATTTATCAGCGTCTAATTCGCAAAATACAACAATATAACTTTGAGAGAAATCAATGTTCCAAAAGAGATATATTGTCAAAGCAGATAACATTTTATTGCAAATAAAAAAGAGATTCTAACTAACATTTTGCATTGATATTTTGTATATTTGATAATATTTGCCCGTGGGGAGCGGCTAGAATGTCACTCCCTCAACTTTTCCTGGGGTATGGTAGGAGGCGACTAAGGGTAAAATACCAGTGGGCAACGTCACCTTCTGAGGAACTGCTAGTTTGCACTGCAACTCCACGATATCTACCAACCGTAGAGAATATGGCAAACTCTTTCTTCACGTGGGAGTCAGTGTACAACAGTGAACAATGTGACTGATAAAATGAAGTTGTTTAAAGTTCATGGTCAAAATAATTACCACATATTGTAAAAACTACTAACCTCATTGAGATTGATTATGACTGAAACCTTTTTATCCTTGGAAACTCTAAACAAAATGAAAAAGACCCTAACCAAAGAGAAGATCTATACTTCTTATTAGTCTAATCTAAGCCTAAGCCTATTGAACTGATACTAAGAACCTGAAGCTACATTAGCCTGACCATATTTGTCTTGGTACTTTAAAATATTAAATCTGTATTACTGATGATTGTTCCAAAACGGTATTGTAACCAGCCCCACTTCCTAAGCTTTTACTAATTGCTTTTGTAACCTAGATGAATAAAATTACATAAATTCATTAAACAACTTTATATGCTTGAAATCGCGTATCGTTGATTTTTAAATTTAAATAATATTTTCTGATTTTAAATACCTATTCCAAAATTACCATTAAGTTTGGTTTGAAAAGTCTAGTTTATGCTTTACTAGGTAAATGCTATAAAAGTTTCTTAAATACTGTACTGTTTTATTTTAAATGGTTTATTAGGAACCCTGTTATAACAATACACAGTTTTCAAACATTTTGAATACAAACACAAATATATAGAAGCAATTATATGATGGGGTATGTAATTCCCCGCCAAATACCTAATGTTGGTTTTGTTCACCACATTCTCGCCGGGTTGATTTAAAAAGTGAAAAACCCGACTGTATTTTATTTATTTTCGTTAAACGTTTTATTGTACTATTAAAATTAAAACTGCTAGTTATATGTATTTATGGAATCGTTTATTAAATTCATTCGATACCTCAGCCGATGGGTTTGGAAGAAGAAAAAAAATCCTAAAGATGTATATATTGTTCAAAACATGGGTACATGACACATAAAATTGGATTTAAGTACATGAAATTTAGGCATATAAACATTTAGTCCCACCATGTTTTGCCTATGTAGGTGTACAATTTTCTAGATGAAGCGAACAAATTAATAAAAATTATATATTATTCTTGTGAAATTCTTTTCAATTTTAAAAGTTTATATTATTAAATCATAAACATTAAAACATTATTTGCACTATCATCATATATATATAAGAATGTAATTTACAATTATATATAAATTAAATAAAATTATATATCTAGATACTAGTTACATGCAATAAAATAACATTATTATGGCACTTAAATTATAATAAAAATATATTATTATATTGACATTTATCGACCAAGATTTTTTTTATTTAATTTTAAATATGTTAATACCCTCAAGGACTTTGGGATTTTATTATAAATATGGGGGTCCATGCAGATTGCACTTTTTTGAAAAAGAGCGGCTTTGCCTGTTTGTCTACATGCTATGTTACTGTCGCGGCGGTTTCTTTCTGTCAGGTCAGATACTTTTGGAAACATTTGTTATTTTTTTACAAATATAGCCCTTTCTAGTATATATAATGATGCAATATATAATATAAGAATCCATCGTTTTAAGCTCAAACATACTCCTAACACAGCGTTTTTGAATTTTGATAACAACATCTTTATTAGTAGAATTTCCCCAGAAAATAATTCTTTATCTAAAGACAGATTCATCCATGCCATAAAAAGGGTAAAAACGGGACCCTATGACTGAGACTTCGCTGTCCGTCCGTCCGTCCGTCTGTCACCAGGCTGTATCTCAAGAACGGTGATAGTTAAACAGATGAAATTTTCACAAATGATGTACTTATTTCTGTTGCCGCTATAACGACAAATACAAAAAGTTGGCCAAGTGCAAGTCGGACTCGCGCACGTTAAAACAAACATAGGTTAAAATATGAAGTCTAATGTTGTATAGCTAATGGTACGGAACCATTCGTGCGCGAGTCCGACTCGCACTTTGCCGACTTTTTTAAAGTAGTATTTTAGTATTTTTTTTACCTATGTCGCCTGTGCTATCTATATGTGTGGAATAAAGAAACTCACAAACATACATACACGAACCCTGAAAACAACACTTTTTTTTGGGCAGTCGTGCCTTATAATGTATTTTAATTTTATTATGGATTATTAAAATATTTACCGGTAGCAGATTTTTTTATATATTTTTCATTGCTTAACCCAATACTTTACCAACATGATCGTTTCAATCAAATTGTATTTCTACACATCTTTAATCACAATAAGAATGGGACAGCTATTTATAAAGGTGGACTCTTTTGAACTGTTTGCTTTAACCTGTCTACAATATCCGCCCGATTGTTGGAAAACTAATTTCTTAAAACATCACATTTCAAACTCGAGAAGAGCGTTGTACTCTTGTAAAGTGATCGTTCTATAGAAAATATTGCCTTTGATCTGTCAAAAATAATTTCAAGATTGGTTTTGATTAGATTAAATACAATTATAGGTTAAATAATTCTAGGTTAGCCTGAACAACATCTTCGACCACATCAGGTGAGATAGTGGTCAAAGGCACCTTATATATCTTGCATAAAAAAAATTATAGCCTGGACATTTTACACCGAAATTGACTTAAGGTCGTCCACCTCTTTAATGCTTTGAATGATGATGGGTGAGCACTAATGGCGTGACTATTGAGGCCGTCGTCGGTCCCGCTTCTTGTCTCGGATGGCAGTTGTTATTACAGTGGCGGGTGAGTCAGACATCATCCAATTAATGAGCGTTACTAAATAAAAGTAAAGATACAAATAAATCGGGTCCTACTTACAACACTATATACTATAAAAGAAGTATTTTATGGACGTTGAAACCTTGGTGAGTCAAACACTTTGAGCTATTTACTTACTTTTCAGTATCGAAATTCAGTTTGAGAGAAAAGGAATGTAAAAAGAATGACAGGGTATCACAATGCTCTATTGCGTAATTATTACTAAGTGGTGTCTAGCTTTGTACCATTAACAAATGGTGTTATAATATTATTTTGAAAAACATTCTACAAACACGTTCGACTATGTTCAATATTACTATCTTTTGTGCCATGACTCTAATCTCATTTTGCTCAGCATGTGTCATATATAAATGAAATCGTATATTATGACATGAAAAACTTATTGTGGTCTATAACAGATAAAAATATGTTTCAATCACAAAAGCATTAAAGCAGATTAAGGGGATTTCCTGTTTGATATAAGGGGATGTTGGATTTAATCATGTTTGCAAACAGCAGTTTAATCTTATCTCGGGATAAAACCTTGTCGCAGCAAGGTTTACAACTTGACTATAACGTACTGAATAAATTCAGGCGTTACTTTGCGGAAATCCATATTTAATAATAACAAATATATTTTTAAAAGAATCTTAAGCAAACATTAAATAAAATTTTAATGAAACACTTAAAAAAATATAAAAATATATATCTAGTGACAAGTCCGCCTAATTTTCCTGTTATACCCACGTGACGTCACACGTTTCGCTTCTAAACGAAGCATCTTCATCGAGACATGTCTCGATCGTGCGCTCGGTAAGTCAAGACCTCCTGAAGATGCTTCGTTTAGAAGCGAAACTAGTCGGATATTCTTGCGGTTAGGCTGCGTGGCGTTTGTGACGTCACGTGGGTAAAACAGAAAAATTAGGCGGAATTGTCACTAGATATATATTTTTATATTTTTTAGTGCTACATTAAAATGTTATTTAATGTTTTCTTATGATATTTTTAAAAATATATTTGTAATTATAATTTTTTTTTATATACAAGGTGTTCCACTTATGAGATGTACAAGTTTGGCTGCTATTATTAATGTTTAAATTTTTGTGGCATGCAATTAATTGTATCTACTCAATATTTGTGTCTTATCAGTAATAACATCCGTGAAAACTTATACTTAGCTTTCTATATCTATATAGTCACTATTGTTACTAAGTTAAGGTGTTGGTTTGATAAATTAAAAAATTAACGCGTTGCGTTATTTTCAGGAAAAACGTTTGTATTGAAACCCGTTGAGAGGATTTAGCTGAATTAAAGGAATTAACTGAATCAATATTAAACACGCGTACCAAGAACCAGCTCTGAATATCTCTTACCCCACTTATATGAAGTGGATAAAGTATGTTATTTTTTTTTTGTATTGCTTAAAAGTAAGGCTTTGGTATTTGTGTTAAGATAATAATAAGGTGTTAACAGGCTTGACCTAGAATTACTGGCTCTCAAGGGCAGCTGCCGGAACACACTGATAGGTGCTTAGCGACAGATTTTCTACTAGAGAGTGGTCGCTAGCCAGGCGGACATACACAAAATACCCTACCATCGTGCAGTGAAGCTCATGCCCGCGTCGTGATTCGAATCATGGGACCTGCTACGAGGCAGTCCTTCGCCAGTTCCACTGAGCCATCATTGCTCTAAACCAGAGTTCTATGGCCATCTGATACCGATGAAAATAAAAGCAAACTTTATACAGTTTATGTCAAGCTCCTATTTATAAGTTTCGTAACATATTATAAAGTATAAAGATCGTTATGAAAATGTTTACTTTCTGCATGATACTGCACTGCGTCCGCTTGAGACATAGAATGTTGTAAATCATGTGCCCATCGATTTGTGAAATTAGAACAGTGCAATAACAATCAGAAAAATACTCTCTGTTTAGGAATATAGAATATAAGGTTGGGAGTAGCCCCTCGCTTGAACAAAAGGAAATTGTATTCTCAAGGTTCTAGATTCGTTCTTTTCCTCGTTAAAGCAAAGTGAGCTTCAAAGGAATTGTAGGTGTCTGGTTCAAAAGGCAAATTGGATGACTTTGATGTTGAACGTAATAAACAAGACAAGCGATAGAATGATTTGTTGTCAGATCGAGTATCCGTTAGTGAAACAATTATACTATGAACAGTGATAGCTTTTAAATTAAATAGGGTATTTCTTTTATTTAGCTGATAATTCAGCCTTTGACTATTATCTCACGTGATGGTAAGTGATGATGCGACCGAAGTTGTTGTTCAGATTAAGCTAGAATTACTTGTCCTCCAGAACAGCTGCTACACCGTTAGTTGCTTGGCGGCAGATTTTCCACTTGAGGGTGGTAGCTGACCAGACGAACATTCAAAAAGTGCCCTGCCACCAAACTATAACGACTGCCATTCTAAGACAACAACCGGGACCGACGGCTTACCCAAGCATGGGAGCGTTCAATAGTAATGCCATTAGAGGTCACCCATCCAAGTGATGATCGCAGCGGACGTTGCTTAACTTAGCTGATCGGCTAAGTACGGCTAAGCAAATTTCGCTACGAGCGCTTATATTAGCTTCATAGCTCAAAATTTGCCTCAAAATTATTTCAAACTCACATCACCTTAAATATTTTTTTTTATTGCTGATCGTTAAGCCTTTGACCACAATCTCACCTGATGGTTAGTAATGATGTGGTCGATGGTGTTAACAGGCTTTACCTAGAATTACTGGCTCTCAAGGACAGCTGCCGGAACACACCGTGTAATAACATAACACACAAATTAGTAGTGTGTAACCACTACCATGTTTATTGTCCGAAAAGTACCAAGTGATATAACTAAATAAATTACACAACAATATTAGACGGGCTATTTTTTATGTCTCGTCACTTCATATACTGTACTGTATCAGCCGGATCATCCACTGCTGAACACAGCCTCCCCTATTAAGGGAGTATTTGCCATAATCCCCCCGCTTGGCAGGCGTCTTGGGGATCGCAGTGTAAGTTGGCAGTTCTTTAGAAGGCGCTGGTGCCCACCTTCCAGTATTTTTCCCTTAGTCGCCTCTTACGACACCCACGGGATGATATGGGGAGGCGCAATTCTAACCCGGCACCCCACGGGGGACTTCATATACACATCAGTCGAATATAGGTAAGAAGACGTTGAACAAACAAAACAATAGTAGGCGTAACAAATGCTAAGATCCTACACATTACTCACTATCCTTATGTCATAAGAAGGAAATGATAAATATCAAAACCTCCAATATTTTTATCTGAAAATCAAGTTATAATTTTCCCTCAATTGTCGGACTCCCAAGAAGGCAGCGATTCATAACATGGACTTCAAGTTTCATAACATGGACGCTTCGAATTGATATGACGTTTGGTCTGAAGTTTGATAGAGCGCGAAGAATGGAAGGTAAATAATGAAAGGTTAACTATTCGTTGGCCGATCGGGGTAGGTAAAGACTTGTTTTAAAACTACAAATGTTTGATCTTTGGTTCAAACTAACAGAGAGGTGAAAGGAATAAAATTGTATATTTAAATAACTCCATGTTGGATTACTAACTAATGGATGCATATTACCTATTTAAACAACTTTACAACTGCAAATCCAGCATATGAGTATAGAGAGAGTTCAATGAACTGGAATAACTTTGTAACTACAAATATTATAAAATTAATTGCAATAAAGCAATATCATGGTACATAATACGTCCCATATGACACCAAAATATATCTAGTGAAACGTGTGCTTATACACCTTTGTCTTCCCCTTTGGGTAACACAATCATGATATAATGCCAAAAACAAATCTGCACTGTAGCTGCTAGGTACTTCAGTACATTTATTTTATGGTAGTATAGACAAAGAAAAAACCTGATGCCCATTTATGGTATTATAGACACAGAAGGTAACCTGGTGCCCTTATGTGGAGCCGTGACTGTTGAGCACCTCAGGAGAGATCCAGAAATGGACAACCGTGGCGAGATGTGTATGAAAGCGAAAGTACAGTAAGGGTAAACACCATGTGGTTTTCGTCGATAAGGGTGCTTGCTACCGTAAGAGTAGTTAATGCCGAACCCAACAAATTCCTAGCTACCTCCCCGGTTGGTCGATACTCGAGTAGCCGAGTTTGGGAATAAGCACGATAAATTAAAATAACTTAAGAGATCCATAGAACAGTACATTTTCTTAATGCACTCGTAGCAGAGCTTGCATAATCGTTCTTAATCTATCAACTAGGTTAAGCAACGTCCACTGCGGTCATGACTTAGTGGGTTATTAATAGCATATGTGCTTCCATGCTTAAAACATGTACAGCCATCTTGGTCTCGGCTGTTTTCTTAAGAACAATCTTATTTAGTTTAGTATTTAAATGCTAGCCTATTGCCAGTTAAAAAAATCCGTAACGTTACTAGCTCAATATTAGTAGAATACTGCAGCATAATTTTGACCAAAGTATTAAACTTGAACCTTAAATCAGTACTAATATTATAAATGCGAAACTAACTCTGTCTGTCTGTTACGCTTTCACGCCAAAACTACTGGACCGATTTGAACGAAATTTTGTATGGAAATAGTTTGAGACCCGGGAAAAAACATATGATAGTTTTTATCCAACTGCGCAAAAAGAGGTTAATGTTTTTGCATGATAACCGATATACGCACGGGCGGAGCCGCGCCCGGAAAGCTAGTAATTTAAATAAAATTTCATCTCCTTAATATTTTCTGAACTAGGTCCTTCCCTTTATTTTTGCTTTTCATACTTAAATATATATTTATAAACTAGGTGTCATCAGGTACAAAGTGAATAGGTATCTGCTTGGCAAACACGTTCCACTGACTGCATCATCACTTTTCATCAGGTCTTTTTTTTTGTTCTTGCGGTACACTGCTGGATAATATTATTGAAAATTATATATATCACGTGATCTCAACCAAAAAACTGGCATTTTTGTCTATATAAAGAAAGGACCCCAATTGAATACATAATCGGATACTTTCAGGTTAATAAGGACGTTGGAGCTCCAAATGGGCTGCCATTTACATTTATAGCTTGGAGGGATGGAGACAATTTAAAATCCATTTGGATATTGAATAAAGGTGAAGATTATGTCAGGTAATGACTCTCTGCCTTTTATACGAATCGTACAGATTTTTTCAACTGCCAATATATCAGTGTACTTACATCATCAAATTGTTGTTTCTCTTTGTTGCAAAAGCTTCACATAAAGGACATTGTCCACTTGCATGGACCTTTTAGCCTACAATGAACAGACACTATAGGTATAAATATGATGTAGGTTTAATAGCTTATACCTATTAAAATAATAATATCACAAATATATTGTATCAGGATATAAGACAAGCCCTTGCTCACCATGGTCTACTTAAATAGTTTTTTTAACAAAACACACTTATATATTACTTTGCTTTATTATTACTTATTATCATAAGTTAACAGCATGTTAACGGAATTATTTAAAAACTGGGCCGGTGGATTTAGATCTTCATGATACCTTGCCCAACTCAAAAACCAACTAATCGTTATGACATGTGCGCAGCTTCAAGCCACTGTCCTTCGGGTCACAGTGCGTTTCATTGATTCAACAGTCACGTTTGGGTCTAGTCACAGTCATTACGAAGTCATATTTTGTGTTTACTTTACCGTATTTAGTTTATGGCAACACTGTAATTGAATGACCGATGTACACGTATGTGCGGATATTATCAGATAAATACTTTTATCAATTATTTTGAATAGGTTGAAGTTGATACAAAGGTAAAGCACTGAAATTCATTTTAAAACAGATTTTATTAGCGTATTTACTTTTTTTTCGGCACCTTGTTCACACAGAGCCGAAAATGGACAATCCTTTTTAAAAGATGGAAAATTGTTTGAATTTTTTTTTTCCGTTATTGTGACGGAACAAGCTCGAGGCACACCTGATGTTAAGCGGTTACCTCTGCCTATAACATATGTATTTCGTCACAAGTAACGAATTGCACTGCGCCCACCATCTTGAGACATAGTTGTTAAGTCTCATGTGCCTGTAATTTCACTGGCTCTCAAGGACTGCTACCGGAACATACTGTTAGGTGCTTGGCGACAGATTTTCAACTTGAGGGTGGTCGCTAGCCAGGCGGGCATTCGTAAAAAGCCCTTCCACCATGCGGTGAAGCTCAAGCCCGCAACGGGATTCAAACCATGGACCTGCTGCGCGGCAGTCCATAGCCAATGCCACTGAGCCATCACTGCTTCAAAATTAAAAAAGTCTGCAATGATTAGACCATCGTTTACCACTAATATTAGTAAAAACAATCCTCTATTATGAAGTTTGGATGAGGGTGGCTTTGAAAGATAACAGGTAGTAAAAGTTATATGGTAGGATAAATTTTTGCGGTGGTTAGGAAAATCTTTGACAACTGTCGAGTTCAAAAGGTCAAAGCCGACTGACTGTAACCACCTCTAAACTAATAATCTATTAAAAGTCTTGCTGACTTTAGGGATGCCAATGCAGCACTATAGCCTATTGATAGTGGTATAATAGCTCCATCCTGTTTTGACTCATTCAGAGCAATTTCGAACCCTCTTCAATACTATTTTATATAAACAGGATATCAAGACTACATACAAACTGGTTACGCAACTAATTCATTCTATGTCTATTTATAATTTACTAGGATTCGCTAGTCATATTTAATTAATTTGGTCACTGACATACTCTCTGACCATCAAAAATCGAATGTACTTATAGAAGACATACACACTTGAAATTTCAGATTCAGGTATAATAAGCCCATATAAAAATGGAATATTTCGAAATTCCTGGCCAGGTTTTTCTCAGATAAAATGAAATTTCTTTAAAAAACTGATGAGAAATAATTTAACAAACAGCATAAGTAACTTATAATCATATAGTATGAATAAACACAGTCGTAAATGTCAATTTAGGTACCAAAGCAACAGATTATTTAATAGATATGTCTTACACTATCTAGATAGTATAGTGGATGTTAATACAGTTAATCGTATAATCATCAGTTAGACTTAAACAATCTATTTCACTTATTTAAATCTAGCACTAACCGTTATGACTTATAACTAAGTAATAGAAAGCAGCAGATTTTGCATAGAGCTGGATGATTGGCTCACCGTGTGTTGTTAAAAAATACATTATAGCCCAGTCATAATAGGTAAAAAAAGGGGTCAACCTAGGAATGAAAGATAATAAGCTGTTGGTATAAACCTTTGTTTTGTCGTTCTAAATGTTGTCTCAAAAGTCACAAGTGCTCACGCTTGACTTTGCATTAGGCCAAATATGACTGTACGCGGTGCACCTTGTGGTTGACCTTCAATATCTTAAGACGCGGACACGATAACATTTGCGACTTTTGAGACAACATAATTTAGAACGACAAAAAAAAGGTTTATTTACAGCTTATTATCTTTTATTCCGAGGTGAAACCCCTAATATGACTGGGCTATTAGGCAACCAAGTAACTACTGACCTGTAGCTATAAACCTCAATGGGTATCTACATCGCTGTAACTTTAAGGTATTATTATATGATACCGTTTCTATCGCTCGTATTTGCGATGAGATAGATAGATAACACTTTATTGACACAATAAAAATTTACAAACTTAGAACTTAAAAACATGAGTAGTAAGAGTAGGTATCACAATGGGCGGTCTTATCGCTGAGAGTGATCTCTTCCAGACAACCCGTTACAAAGGGATGATTATAATTAAATATGGTTGACGATGAGATGGTTTTCAAATACAATTATTTTTCATTGATAACAAAATTTATTAGTGATAAACTACACCAAAACATATTTAATCATGACATGCGCCTCGATCGTGCGCTCGGTGAGACAAGACCTCCTGAAGATGCTTCGTTTAGAAGCGAAACTAGTCGGGTATTCCTCCGGTAGACTGCGTGATGTTTGTGACGTCACGTAGATAACAGGAAAATTAGGCGGAATTGTCACTAGATATAATATAATTTTATGCTTTTTAAGTGTTTTATTTAAATATTATTTTATTTTTAAGATACTTTTAAAAGTATTTGTTATTATTACTCAATAAATATTTTTATAAAATTTTGAAATCACACGAATTACGAAGGCAGCCGTTTAGTTCATATTTCATACGATGTCAACAATAAAAGAAACACAAATGACATCTATACGTAACTACTGTACTGTACTGTAACAGCCGGATCGTCCACTGCTTCCCCACGCTTGGCAGGCGTCTTGGGGATCGCAGTGTAAGTTGGCAGTTCTTTAGAAGGCGCTGCTGCCCACCTTTCAGTATTTTTTCCTTAGTCGCCTCTTACGACACCCACGGGATGATATGGGGAGGTGCAATTCTAACCCAGCACCCCACGGGGCATATACATAACTACTTGCATTAAATTGTTGCTCAATATCTGACGCATTTAACTAGATCGTAAATAAATGTCACTAATAGTATTTTTTTTATCTAGCAACGAAAAATTCGGTTGTCCCGCTTATGGCATTGGGTGCCTTGTAGTTTGTATATATAAAATGATATTTTATTGTGTAGTACTCCTATGTGTAGAAAATCATAGTCTTGAGAGAACAAGTGTATTTATGTATATATATATATATATATATATATATATATATATAAAAATAAACAAAAATGATCACTTTTTCTGACTCTATATATATATATATATGAACCTATATATAAATTGGAAGCATTTAGAGAGTCAGAAAAAGTGATCATTTTTGTTCAGGAGTTTATTTAAAAAAATTAACTAATTAGGAAACTGGAATTTCAGTATATTGCATACTTACCATTTTCTTCTTTGAAACAAAAAATACTTTTATCACTTATTTATTTTATAGTTTGATGGCTCGCATTAGGCTACTTTTTCGTAGATTAGGCTTCTGCATTCAGTACATGTAGGTATTTGTATAACATTACATTCATCTCACGCGGGAGAAGTCACGGGCGCGATAGTTATTTTAAGATAAAGATTAAACAACACATACGGGTCAACATCATAATAATTGTATAATGCGAGATATCATACATCTTTAATTTTTTTCTTTGATATTATTTTAGAATTACTGTGAAAGGTACCGTTGTGCCTATAGAGTGACTTATTTGTGTTATTTGATTGTCAACCTATGTACCATGATCAAGTAATGCTCGAGTTTTTTTTTTGTTGACATAGGTACTTCTTAATGTCTCTCGTCTGTCCAAACCAGCAAGCTGGTCGGCAGATGGTACGCGAATTAAAGCGTTTATTGTGAAATCGTTACTTATCCAATCCTATTGTTACAAATCAGACTGTTTTTGAAAGAAAATATCCTTGGCTATTTTTAGAAAAATGTATATTACTCAACGATAAAAGGTAGCACCTACCTATTTTAAATCTTGAAATGACGTCACGTTACAATGATCGTAACTACGACTACTTTTGCACTAGTAGACCTAGGAAGCTGTAATTTTGCGTTTGTATAAACAACATGTCAGTCATGGTTATAATATAAATTTCGGGGATAAGGGCTAAAAAATACAAAAATAAATCATCTTTAATTCTAACCCCCGACTGGCATAACGGTTGTCGGAATAAAACGATATTAGGATAAAAAAAAAATATGCCTGTTAGCCTTTGACCACTCTCTCATCTGATGGTTAGTGATGATGTGGTTGAAGATGTTGTTCAGGCTAACCTAGATTAACGGCTCTCAAGAACAGCTGCCGGAACACACCTTTAGGTGCTTGGCGACAGATTTACTACTTGAGGGTGGTAGCTAGCCAGGCGGGTATTCAGATGGTAATGATTAAACGTTATAAGAAAAGTAATTATCTTTGGCTCTACTAAATAAAAAAATATTATTACTCATTAACTAGGTACGGACACGTTTTAAGTCGTAAAATGAATATAAAAATTACTGACTGGCAGTTTTTTTAAGTCAGTTTCCATAGATAATATTTTATGTTGATGCAAAATTTTAGAACACATAGGATTTTTGTAAAAATATTTTAACTTCTATCTGTGTACCTTAATTTTGTCCTTTTCCATAATATCTTAGAGCATAACTTTTTATTTTGTATCATTTAACATTTCTTACTTCTAACTTCAAATACAAAGACACTTAATTTGACCCATATTTGAACCATTGTACTGTGTACTAGGAAGAATTAGAATTAAGGATTCGAGAGCTCAATGACACACAAGACGTTGACAGTAACTATTTATTATTACATCTTTTTACACTCCTACCCTACGTAACTAGGCTACCCTCATTATAATATACTACAATCCTTCACCCTTAAATTCAAACTAGGTGCGACTTAAATTAACATAACATCCTATACCTATACATTACTTTTAACAACATGTGGGTATATCGCTACAGATAATAAGTTTTTGTTTGATAACTCATATATAATTGGTGACATTACTATATTAGTTCAAATAAATATTTAATACAATTAACATTTAATAACGACAAGCAATAAAAGAATATTTACAAATACAGTAATTGAAATTTGTTATGATGACTAATCAAATTCGAATCCATATCGTATTACAGGTTTTCGAATTCGTTTCGGGGTGTCACCGTCATCTACGCTGTGGGGACCTGATTCGGGAACGGGAGGTGGACACACATCGTGCGAACATTGTCCTACATCGTCATTAAAAGCGCACTCTCCTGAACGCGATCCCAATCTTTTTGCCCTTACTGACCCAGACGTTGCCCCTGCGGAGTACCCGTCACCATCGAGTGGCGAGTGCCCGGACTCGACCACGTCACC
This sequence comes from Plagodis dolabraria, assembly GCA_963854805.1. Lineage (NCBI taxonomy): Eukaryota > Metazoa > Arthropoda > Insecta > Lepidoptera > Geometridae > Plagodis > Plagodis dolabraria. The sequence goes on along the minus strand of OY978443.1, from coordinate 2,937,359 downwards.
GCTTTTGTCAGTACCTTCAGACGGAAAAACGCACGCTTCTCCGCTTTAACTGGTCGATATGCCTATGCGCTGCCGAGCCATTATACGTTCTGACCGAATAGTTATTTTCTGCCAAAACGTTCCACTATTTGCCCTTCTGACCATTTAGATTGAGTACCAAAATTCCTGTACCACACAGCATCACCTGGACTCAGCTGCCACGGAACAACCGGCGCGGCTGGCGGCGCGGGTGCCACTGCAGCACAGGTGACACAGGACTTACACCGCTCCGTAATGGCTTCGCGCCAGCACGCGGCTACTCGCTAGAAGCTGCTTTACGCGGTCGAACGCCCTCGCATGCCTCGAAGACCACGCCCAACGAACGCCACTCCGCATTAACTCATGAAGTGGGTGAAGTATGTCGCTAAGATTTTTAACAAATCGCGCGTAAAAATTAACCATACCTAAAAACGATTTGAACTCGGTTATGGTACTCGGTTTCGGCATATTTACTATAGCGCGCTTCTCCGGGTCTGGCCTAATACCATTTTTATCTACAATGAATCCTAAATATTTTACTTCCTCCTTTAAGAACTTGCACTTGTCGCGTCTAATTTTAAGTCCTGCTGCGTCCAGCTTTTGCAGCAGAACTTCGAGCGACCGCAGATGAGTTTCTCTATTTTTAGCGGTTAAAATCAAATCGTCAGCAAAACACTGAACCCCCGGTATATCCTTGACCACATTGCTGAAAATACGTTGAAAAATTCCACTCTTGACGCAAGTCCATATACTAATCTATTGTATTTCAGCAAACCACGATGCGTATTGATAACACAAAATTTTTTTGATTCCTCTGACAGGCAAATTTGTGCGTAGGCCTGGGACAAATATTTTTTTGTGAATTCCTCTACCCCAGCCAGATTGGCAAGCAACTCGTCTATCCTTGGCAGCGGATACCTATCGACCAGATAAGTACGGGATTGAGCGTTACCTTAAAATCGGCGCATAAGCGCAGCGCACCATCACTCTTAGGTACCAACACTAGCGGCGTAGCCCAGTCCGAGCACTCGACGGGCTCGACGATGCCGTCGCGCAGCATGGCGTCCAGCTCCGCATCAACGCGCTCCCTCAACGCGAAAGGTACAGGCCGCGCGCGGTAGAATACCGATACCGCGCCCTCGCGCACCCGCAGGGTCGCCGCACCTCCCGTATACCGTCCCAGCCCGCCGCTTAACACATTTTTATATCTGTCGAGAATATCACAGAGTTTTTCATTGTTAGGCTCGATCTTAAAATTGTTTTTTACTACAGACGGATATTGCAAGACGGGAATTTGAATTTGCAATTGTGAAAGCCACTGCCGACCTATCAATGACGTCACTCCTTTATCTATTACAAATAAATCTAATGTTTTCTTTACACAACCATATTCTACACTTACTTCTTACTGGCCATATGGTCTTACTTTAGATTTCCCATCGTAAAAGAGGAATACGTACTTTGATTGCTCACCACTGAACAATGTCTCATGCGTAACTTTGCTAATGCACGAACAGGGAGTTCCAGTGTCTACTTCCATTTTCAATAGGGAACCATTAACAAGGACGTTTAAACTCACCGGTGTGTAATCACCTAAAACCATTTGGTATAAGGGTTCTACTTCGTCATCTGATGCTGTAGAACTGCCGCCTCTGCTAGCGGCTGCTTCAGCCACCGTTGGCTGCACGTAGTACGCATCCTGGGTGCGCGCACTGTCATAACGTTTGGACTTCGATGCCTGCCAGCGTTTTCCTCCATACGAGCCTTTGAACGGGCAGACCTTCCTTAGGTGCCCCTTATTTTTGCACATATTGCACACAAAGTTTTTGTATCGGCACCCCTCCGGGTGATGACCACAGGCTTCACATGCACCGCTTATTTTCTTCACCGCCATCGTGGCCGCTGCCCTTCTGTCACTGTTGGGGTCGGTTGCTTGGCGCGGCCGGCCTTGTGCCGACGTCACGCGGAGGGTGCACCGCGCTCGTGATAGCGGCTGCCCCGCTGCTGGACGGTGCCGATGAATCCACGGCCGCCGCGTCCCTTTCCGCAGCCTCCAGGGCCGTAGCCAACGCCACTGCTTTTGCATACGTCAATTCTGGTTCGGAAAACAATCTTTGACGTATTAAGTCACTGCTCACCCCGCACACGAACTGATCACGTAAATTTTCGTTTAATGCACTTTTAAAATCACAATCTTTCACCATTTTTTTTAATGTCGCCATATATTGCACGATGCTTTCGCTGCACTCTTGCCTTCTCTGTCGGAATTTGTACCGCTCCGCCATTATGGACGGCTTAGGTTGTAAATGCCCACGCACCAACGCAACGACTTCATGGTAGGTTAAGTCTGTAGGTTTCCTTGGACTGGCGAGATTCACCATTAATTCGTATGCTTCATCACCAACTAATGATATTAACGTAGGCAATTTCAGTTCCTCCTTTATTCCATTTGCTAGGAAATACATCTCCACGCGATCACAATACAGTGCCCAATTGCCGGCACCGACGTCAAACTCCTTTATCTTGCCGTAGGACATTTTCACTATTCGCTCAAACACGTGTATATTATTTGTATTTGCCTCGTCGCCAGTTACTGTGTACTAGGAAGAATTAGAATTAAGGATTCGAGAGCTCAATGACACACAAGACGTTGGCAGTAACTATTTATTATTACATCTTTTTACACTCCTACCCTACGTAACTAGGCTACCCTCATTATAATATACTACACATTGAAACACTACTTTATAAAGTATCTTGCTTATGATTGACGTCTCTACCCTATTAAGTTTTAAATTTCAGCTACTAATTACTATCTATATAGATGATAATTTTACAACTATAAGTTTAAGAACAACAAACTTTCATACTTTAATACTATTTAGGTTTGAATTTCAGTAAATCCTTCTTATGTAATACATATACGATTGTACGCATCAAAAACAAATACATCCTACAAATTTCAAATTTCTACCAGACGGTTTTTTTTGCGTTTTCTGTCAGTGACTCAGTAAGCTAGGAATTTTATGATTAAAGTATTAGATTAATTCAAGGAAACTTCTAAAACATACCATGCAGGTGTAATTTATACGTTATTTTACCTCAAGTAAGGAAATAATAAAATTATAGTCAATTTTTCATTATTTTTAAAATTCGTTCACAGAAATAAATTTATTAGAGGTATTCTTAGCACATGGCTGAAAATTGCTGTAATACAGCAATGCCGAGGTATTAAAACTTGTTCAAAATCTATGCCACTAACCCAAGACATTTCCTTGATTGCTCTTTTGACAGATTTTGCGTTTCATTCAGTGTGCTAATAACATCAGGTAAGCTTTCAATGAGCAATCAGAGTTGAAGTCTGTACAATTGACCGCCCAATTTATCTGCTTAATCGTATGAATGTAAACTTTCATGTTACATAACCAAATCTACTTGTTTTTGTGATCATATAAGATAACGTCATCAGATTACGGTTGGATAGTTTAAATAAAAAAAACGTGACAAGTGATATATTATATAACTAGCTTCCAAATTGTTATTTATTGTGACAGAACAAATACGTGGCCCACTTGATGTTCAGCGGACTAATCTCTGCCTATCACAGATGCATTTTGTCACAGGTGACAAATTACACTGCGCCCATCATTCGAGACATACAGTTCTTCGAAATGTCCTTCCACCATGCGATGATGTAGCTCAAGCCGGTGGGAATCGAACCATGGACCTTCAGCACGGCAGTCCATAGCTATTACTGCAGGGCCATCATTGCTTCAAAATTGAAATCAATTCTGTTTTAATGTTACTACTTATTATATAATAGTTACAATGTAAATCATTAAAGTAACATTAAAAATGTTTGGACTCTGCTGCCGTCGGTGCTATGACGTAAGCGTTCCGCCCCAACTGCGAGTATGATCTTCAATCAGACAGTATTGGTTCTGAATCTTATGATAACATTCTGACATTGTAATTTTTGAATTAACGCCTACTTAGTAAGAATCTTACAAAATTACAACGAAAGGAAGTATTGTTTATCCTACAGGAAATGTACAGTAAATTTATTTGAAGTGCTCTTAGCGAAGTTTGCTTAGCCGTTCTGAACCAGTCAGCAAAGTTCAGCAACGTCCACCTCGGTCATAATTTGGATGGGAGACCGCTGGTGACATTACTACTGAGCGCTTCTGAGTTAAGCCGTCGGTCCCGGTTGTTGTCTTAGGCTGGCATTCGTTATAGCATGGTGTTAGGGATTTTGCGAATGCCCGCCTGGCTAGCTACCACCCTCAAGTAGAAAATCGGTCGCCAAGCACCTAACGGTGAGTACCGGCAGCTGTCCTTGAGAGCCAAAAAAATTACAGGCACATGAGACTTAACAACTGTAGTCTGTATGTTTCAGTATGACGGGTGCAGTGCAATTCGTCACATGCAATAAATCCTCAGCCTATCTGAGGATTTATTTCACATCACCGTTGTGCGTGCCTATTGCGTCATACTAAGAACATGTCTAGAACACTGGAGTATTACTGGCCGCCTTGGGGATTGAAACCAAGCCCTCATGATTCAACCTGTATAAATGCTACTGGATCACCGAATGTCTGAAGTTCACATGCAACGCGGGCTAAATTTCCGTTCAAGGTGTCAAAATTCTGAATTTAATTTACCTGCCCGAAATTCACTTGAAACTAAAGTAAAATACTCCGTTTTTGTAACTTAAATATCATATTATAGTTTTTTATTCATGCGCATTAGGAAGGACTCGTAGTGTAGCTTGCTTATAGTTATTGTTAACCGATCAAATATGTTTAGCACTTGCCACTGTGTTCATGACTTGGATGGGTGACCGATTGTGACATTGCCAATTACTACTGAGCGTGCACATGCTTCGGAGCGCATTTTAAGGTAATCTAAGAGTTGCAGTCATTATATCATGGTGGTAGGGCATTTTGCTTATGGCCTCTTGGCTAGCTACCAAGTAGAATATCTGTTTAAAAGCACCTAATGGTGTGTTCTGGCAGCTGCTCTCGAAGGCTAGTAATTCTTGGTTAGCCTGAACAACATCTTCAATCATTTTGAGGAATGGCCGCCCATGTTCTTTGTACCAAGGCAAAAAGCTTTTGACGGGTATGCACGGCATCCATATTTGGCAGAGCTCTTCTTTGTAGCGTATTCCATGCATATTCGATGGGGTTGAGGTCTGTCGATTGAGCAGGCCACGCCAGAACCATGATGCTAGGCAAGAGTGCTAGTTACGACTCTAGCCGTGTGTGGACGTGCTTCATCGTGCATTACCCAAACGGTTTCGCAAAGGGATGATTCACTTCTGAAATAATACTCTCTGCATAAATCTGAGCATTGATGTTGCCCCTGACCCAAATGAGATCTGTTTAAAACTTAGTTACTTTATTTATCCGAAAACGTACTTGATCCCTAGGAATATTTTATTTGTGTAGTATTGACGCCAGTGGCTTACTTTGATGTCAACGTATACGTCGGGGCTATTGACTCTTTCATCTACGTCAAAGCTGGTGCACACCCCGGATACTCGACTCATTCTCTATACAAAACTACCTATTACACAGACACTACACAAATGCCGTTTTTATAGACGCGTAATTGTGTGCGTGAAGTCTAAGATTGTCACCGTATGCATAATTATTGTACTTACCTACCTAACAATCTTTTGATACTATTATTAGACGTAGATAGATAGATAGATAACTCTTTATTGTACACACCACTACATTATAACAAAACAAAATATAAAGGATTACAGTTAAGTGTTACAATGGGCGGCCTTATCACTAACAGCGATCTCTTCCAGGCAAACTTTGAATGGAGAAGAAATAGGAGAAATAAGACGGGGGTGCATTAAATTAATATTAACCGTCTGGTTGAACAAACTGCTAAATTAAAATTTAAAACAAATATTTTCTATACAAACAAACAGAGATGACTTAAATACTAACAATATACTTTTACAAGCATACTTACAACAATACTATATTATATATACACATACACACACACACACACACTATACAATATATAACTAATTATGCTATGTTTGTATATAAGCACGTTTATAGGTGTATATACGTATGTGAGCATTCCGGCGAAGACGAATAGGGAGCCACTTGAGCTTAGATCGAAATTGAGATATGCGGTCAAATTTGCGCAAGCCAAATATAAATCTGATGCAGAAGTTTTGAAGACGCTCAAGCTTATCTAGCTGTTCCTCAGTGATATCTGGATAGCAGACATCAGCGTAATCCAGAATTGGGAGTAAAAGAGATTGAACTAGGGCAATTTTAGTAGTAACAGGAAGAAAGTTGCGCGGTCTCTTTAATGCACCTGCAGTGGCGTACAATTTGCGACTAGTCACTTGCAGCTGAGGAGCCTAACTCAAGCAACGGTCGATGGTCAAGCCCAGATTTTTTACAGTTTCACTAAAGGGAATAGGGACTCCGTCAAAAAATACAGAAGGAATAATAGACCAGTCCACCCTTGAGATGAAACGTGAACTGCCCACAATTATCACTTCTCGGTCTTGCTTGTGTTTATTATGAGGCCAATTTTTTTGCACCATTCAGTAATACATTTCAAGTCATCATTTATGGAATGTATGGCTTCAGAAAGCTTGTCGAGAAGTGCTTGAGAATAAATTTGAACATCGTCTGCATATAAGTGGTAGGAAGAAGACATTTTTTTAAAATTGTATTGATGAATATTGCGTAATGAGAGGTGATAGAACGCCGCCCTGTGGGACAACAGCAGTTGTGTAACACCAGGAAGAGAACTTCTCTACTAAGCGTACTCGTTACTGGCGCCCGAACAGATAACTATGAAACCAATCGAGTACTGTTGGAGATATGTTAATAGAGCGTAGTATTGCTAAAAGTATATCGAAATCAACAGTGCTGAAAGCATTAGTGAAATCTAATAATGTAAGTACAGTCAAGTTTTCATTTTCCATTGAAAACCGTATGTCATCAGTAACCTTTACAAGAGTACTGACAGTACTGTGCCCAGGACGGAAACTAGATTGGAAAGGATTAAAGAGATCATGACTGGAAAGATATTTGCTAATTTGACTGTGAACAAAGCGCTCTAGAACTTTAGATAAAAATGGGAGAATAGATATGGGACGGAATTCGGAAAAAGATTTAGGGTTAAGTTTTTTAGGTAAAGGAATGATTTGGGCTTCTTTCCAGATGGTTGGATACATGCCGTTGGAGATGGAATTATTAAAGATGAAACAGAGTATAGGAAGGATGATATCAAGGATTTGCACGAGCATATTACGACTAATTCCATCGCCGCCTACAGCATTGGAAGTGACAGAAAGTAAGCTCTTCTTAACATTACAATCATGTACTCGATTAAAAATAAAAGGAGAGTAGTCTGGAATTGGTAAGGATGAAAGATATTGAATCGTGTTTGATTTTTCAGAGACATCAATAGGAGATGTTGAAGAGAAATGGAGATTAAGAGAATGTATATTTAAATCGTTAGGAATACAATCTTGGCAAGATTTACCAATTCTAATCGACCTGAGAAATTGCCAGATCTTTGCTGGATCATCGTTCTCAACGGAGGTCACTATCGGATGATAAAGATAGATATTGTTCGCTATCGCTGCATACACCATCATCAAATTCAAATTCAAATTCAAAATAATTTATTCAATTTAGGCGTCTACGACGCTCTTATGAAGGTCAATTACAAACTTTAATATTGAAATATCAAATAAGCTTAGCATAATAATAAATAAAATATACAAAATGTATACATATGTAGATATATAAATATTAATAATATGCAGAGAAGTAATTAATAAATAATAATTCAATCAAAACTTACAAAAAAATAAAAAAAATAGCAACAGAAAACACCTTCCGGGTATGTTTTATAACAAAATCTTAGTAGATATATAAAGTTACTTTTCACTAAAAATACACAGAAGTGAAAACACCACAATAATAATTACTAGCCACATTAATATAAATTCTTAAGAACACGATTTGGTTAACGCCGCACACAGAGACAAATGATAAGAAACAATATTAGAAAAAAAACTGTCTTCAGATATAAAGTCACAACTGTCAGTCGGATTACATTTGACAATGACGTATTATGACAATTATTATGACTAAAAACAGAACTATAGAAGTTATAGATTTTTCTATCTTGATAAGATTAATTCCTAATGAATATAATTATTGAGGGTAAATGAATTATAGAAGTTAACTATGCACGATGGGCTGTTACAAACAAAGAAAACGGACACAACAGAAATGTGGCTTTAATTTTTGCTGGCTGAAGGCGCTCGCCGACCTCTTTTTTAATATTTTTTGAAGTATTATAAAATGAGAAGATTTTTATTGATGTTTATTTGTGACGTATTAGATTTCGTTAATTAGGCTTATCTTACTTACCTAGCTGCAGAAACATTTACAAGCACAACTATCGAACTCCACGTAGGACGCACGAATATCCAACACCTAAACGAGTAGGTAACATTACTCACTTCACATTTCACTCTATTATTTATACAATAATAGATACCTACACTACACTACACAAAACGTATCATTCCAAGTTTATATTTTATACAAGTAATGATAATAATTACAGTTACAATAATAATTTATGTTCTTCTCGTTTAATAAACAATCACGAAATCTGTCGCGTGTCAACCACGGCGAAGGTCTACCAACAAATCCACCAACAAGCGACATGACTGCATGAACAGCATTCGAATCTATGCTGCCTAACCTGTACCTACCGGTGAACATAGGTACCTACATAAAAACATACAAATCGACGATCATACATTTTTAGAACCTCCTTATTGTTGAAGTTGGCTAAAACTTGCAAAGTACTCGCTATGGTTTCAATAGTAAAGAAAAACTATTTCCATTTAGGTACTTGTTTTGCTGCGAACGAAATCTGATATCCACTGACAAGCGTGCGATGTGAAACCGTTGCGAAAAATTATAGAAACTAAAATATTCTATAACAATTATTATTTGAATAGCGGTTGGAAACAAATACTAAGAAAAAGTACTGTAAATAACCAATTTTTATAATTATTTAAGAACAGAAAATAGATAGGTAGTATAGGTCAACAAGAATGACACACGTCGTAGTATAAAATAAAATAAGGTCGTAACCATGGTAACCTTCTTTGTCACGTCGTCGTCGTGCGCGTGTGGCGCTTCCCGAGCTCACGTAAGCGCAGCGTGCCTGCCTGTCTATAAAATGTACCTGATTCAGTAAGTTCTATTTTACGAGTAATTATTATTAAAAGTTTTTCTTAGTATTTCTGATTTATTCATGTGTAATATTTATCTAAAATATTAATACTTCTAAATATAGCCTAAAAAAATATGCGTATATTATAGAGTTAACATAACTTATTCAGCCTAAGATACTGTTTGTGCGGGAAGTATGGATACACCCACACTCACAGCAACACAATAATATCGGTGTTGATTGGTGTGCTGATATTCTCCCATATAATAAAGGATGCCACCTTGACAACACGCAGTCATAGTTTTAACTACAAACTACAATTAAGTGAAAATTTCCCAAGATAATTAACATGAAGAAATATATGCTGAACAATAAATGTTCATATTTTTTTGAAGCGCTCGTAGTGAAGTTGGCTTAGCCGGTCTGAACCGATCAGCAAAGTTAAACAACGTCCTCCTCGGTCATAATTTGGATGGATGACCGCTGGTGACATTACTACTCAGCCCTTTCGTGCTTCGGAGGGCACGTTTAGCCATCGGTCCCGGTTAGAAGAAGAAGGTCAAGAAGACATATTTGGATTTAGTATCTAGGATCTTTTTGTTACTTGAGCTACAAAGTAATGATTAAAAATATAATTTTCTGACGACAATAACATTAAATTAATTATTATCACAAGTGAAAAATAAATCCAATGTGTCAAACTGTGATCATGATCACTGCTAAGTTTTTTTATAAAAACATAATAATTATACGCGATTGAGCTGTTAAAAATCTCTTTATTACCATAAACAATTTAAATATATACAAACATTTACAAGTTATTGATTATTTGTAATAAACTCGCCTTTTGCACATGTACAACAATAATCTAATGAATCTTTATATAATTTAATCTGCAGTACTTTGATAATAGGGCATAACTCTTCATATTTACAGGTGAGGATGATGACCAAGATGATGAAAATTAAACACTTGTAACTTAAACCGATAGAAAAAAAACTATGGCACAGCAGATTTACAAAACACAAAGTTATAATTATAGATTTGTTTAGTCACTCAAGCAAAATAATGATTGTATAAATCCTACTTGAAAGATGATAAATGGGTAGGAAGATGACTCAAATCACTGGGACAATCGTAATATATACTAACATTGTCACTACATTGTGCTGCATCAAAACTCAAGTATTCTATTGGAAATATAGTGTTGGTTAGTTTAACGGTTGCAATAGGTACTTCGTGGTCGTCTTCACCAAGTTCAAATTTTTCATCAGTTATTTTGATATAAAAAGCTGTGTATTTGTTAGTTTTATTACTAAACCTGTGATTAAAATCTTTGTCCGTTTTGTTCACAAACACAGTCAAGAATTCATATTTCAGAAGCATTACTACGTTATAACCGAATAGTTCAGCAGTGTCATTATTTACCGATAGTCGAAAAGACAAAACGTCTAACTCACTCATACTTTGTTGCGAAAGCACAAAATGAGTTTCAAAATATATCAAACCAGTCCCATTATGACTGTTACCATTTCGAAGAATAGTGTTTTTTAGGTCTTCCTTTAAGTTTAAACGTTTATTATAGTCCATTGTGTCATCAGTGCATAATATTTTTTGGCAGCCTTTGTAGGGTGATTCAATTTCAACAAACTTGTCATCTACCTTAGAAGGTATGAATTCTGTGTTTTTTTGTTTGTCAATTTCATCATTATTTACCTCTTTAGTTTCTGTCTGTGATACACTGCTGTCTACCACTGGTTTTATTCCGATCTGAGTTTCATTTACGCTACTGCTGTTTATATTTAAAAAGTCACTTATTGTATCTACTACTTTTGTGGCAACAAGTTTTGGCAATTCTGTCGCATTCGCATATATATAGTGTATTCTGTGGTCGGCTATGTGGTTGTCTGTCAATTTATCTACCTTATTTTTTTGACAGAAATATGGATCGCTAATGACAGACATAATTTCCTTGAATTTCTGGTCCAATCTGTCAAAAATGTTCTTCTCCATATTGATTAATTTCTGGTCCATCTCCTGCTTCCAAGCAAACAAAAAATATTTTATAGTGCTACTGTTGGGATTCAGTCCTGTTTCATTATCATTGATCTCAGGCACCAAAATGTTTAGTGGAACTAGGCCGTTAACCACATTACTGAGGCAAAAAGATAAATAAAAAATTAGTATAGGCGACATCACTCTTTGGATCACAAAAAATAATGACTTGTTTTTAACTCTTAGTGCCTATAAATATTCACTGATAAATGTCAGTGTTAAAGTTCAACGATAAGTTTTTTTTAATAAATATAAACGGGTCATTTGAATCAAAAACATTATGTAAGTGCCGATAGTAATAGGTAATGATTTGCGAGTTAAAGTATATCTATTTTTGTCTGTTTGTACATATTTTAATAATGTATGTTTCTCCTTAAATTAAGTAGAAAAAGTAGGTAAGTACCTACTATTTTCAGTTTTTTTTTTTTTTTTTTTTGTAATTATTTCTTGTATCCGTAATATTTTTTCCAAACGTAATATTTAGCAAATTATCGAAAGACCCGTAAGAATTCAACTTGATATCCAGTCTCTACTAGAGTTGAACATAAGTTCTCAAAAACGAATGTTTTGTACTTAGGTGTTGTAGGAATGATGAGGACGACCATTATATCAGGATTGTCAATATTCTCAAACAGGTTAGATTCTTCCTGATGACTAATGATATGCCTTTTAAAATGCTGATGAACCGCCCGACTCATAGGTATCTATCCATTTACACAACCTAGCGGAGGCTATAAGTTCAACTAAGGCATCTCGGAGAAGGATCACATGAACAGCCATAACGTCCATCGCAGTAGCAATCGTACTGTAAGACGGCAGTTCTTCAGAAGGAGCTGTTGCCTACCTTCTGATATTATTCCATATTTCACCTTTTACTCCCACAGGTAGGCCTGGTAAAAATACAAAAGGTAACGGTACAAACTACAAAAGCAAATAAACAGCCAAAAATGTGCTGAAAGTGAGGCCATATGTGTAACTTTTAATTAGTACTCGTATATAAATCAATACTCGTATATAATCTTATGGGCCTTCTCATCACTAAAACAACTGATAGCGTCCGTGTCTACTGCTCTGCGATCTCACTATAGTCATAGATGGGCTTGTGCGACTGCAAATTGGGATATCAGTTAATATTCTCTTTGCATTAGCACGACGCTACCACTGATCTATTGCTCTTGATAGCTGTTGCCTTGACGTTGTTTCACATCCTAATGCATCATCTTTAAATTTCACCACCTGATTGGTCTTTTAAGTCACTCAACGAGCCATGGAGAGAGCTATGCTCCGAGTTTCTTTGCGCGATAAAATCCGAAACGTGGATATTCGTCACGGAATCAAAGTCACCGACATAGCTCTCAGAATTTGCAACTGGAAGTGGCAATGGGCAGGCCATATTGCTTGACGAACTGATAACCGATGGGGAAGAATGGTTCAAGTGTGGTTACCACACTACACCGGAAGAGTTGGTAGGCCCCCCACTAGGTGGACTGACGATGTCGTGAAAGTCGCGGATAGCCAATGGCTACAAGTGGCTAGTAGCCGTTATCTGTGACGATCTATGGGAAAGGCCTTTGTTCAGCAGTGGACGTCTTCCGGTCAATGATGATGGTTTTTTAAGTATTACATCTTGGAAGGTACCACCAAAGCATTGAACATATAATAATACTACGTATAGAATGGACACTCCTCACCCCCCACCCAATCCAGCCTTCCTCAACCCGCCCCGAGTCTAAGCTGTCGCTGAGCTTACGTGAGCTCGGGACGTGCCACACGCGGACGACGTCGATGTGACGAAGAAGGTTACGTTACGACTTTATTTTATAATACGAGGTATGTCATTCTTGGTAACCTATACTATGCCTACCTATTTTCTACAGTAGGTACTGTAACGGCCCCAGGATCCTATACTATTTTTTTAAATCCCAAATATTTAAAATTCCAAATATAATCATTTTAAATTAAATAATAATTAATAAAGAAACATTAAAACTTAAAACTAAAACAACCACCTAACTTACACTGAACTGAAAACTGATCCCCAAAATCTGAAACTGATCCTATTTTTGCTTTAACCTAAACGATCGTGCTTGACTAAAAATTCTGATCCCTAATTTTCGAATTACTAAAGAAGCCTTAAATAACATATTAAATATTTTTCTTTAATCTAAAATTATTGTGATTTGAAATATGGCATGTGAATCGTCTAGTATAGTGGTAGGACCTTAAGAAGTGACCTATTGTAGTAATCCATTTTCTTTTAAGGTAATTAAGAAAGAACTTGTCTAACCTAACAGATAATACTCCTAAATAATATGTACTTAACCTAACATTTAAATCTATTAAATTAAAATTTATAATTAAAATAAGAATCATAAAGATGGACCTATTATACTAGTTATTATACTATAGTATTCTTATAGTAAAATAATTGACAATCACTCAATATAACTTAGAATATTATTTGTTCATTTAATGATGTAAAGGAATAGAATTTGAATGTATTATTAAAATAACGTAGACATTCTGAGTAAGAGAACAGAGAATATTAAAAATCTCATAAAAATTGGAATTAGGTATCTAAGACCAATTGTAAATTATTAAGACAACTGAAGTCTAAAACTAGGTAAATCATTGTAAGAGATGTTGCATGAAACATATGTTTCTAGACCATAATTCAAGGCAAAGCATAAGTGAAGTACCATTAGAGTATTAAATCGTAAAAAAAATATTAAATTGTTAGAGCATTAATTCATTAAACGGCTAAATAATTTTTGTTAGGAAGTAAATAATTGTTTCTTAGAACAAAATAGAAATTACGGGAAATTTAAATGAAAAACAATGAATTTATTTTACAAATAGATAAAAGCAGATAAATGAATCCTAAGGTAATTTGTACAGATCCCAAATCTAAAATCACGTGTATAAATTATTATTGTAGATAGTCTCAAATTAAAAATAGGTATCGGGAAAACCTGACATGAAATCTAGATAAAATAAGTAATATAGAATTTGGCTTAAAATAGCATGAGTATAAATAACTATAAATTAGGTGTGTATTGGCTATTGTAAGAAAAACCATATGAAACAAGAATTTACTTGAATGATGTACTCATAATAATATATTGTCATGACTCCTAAGACTTCCTGAGATTTCCTCAAAAATTGCAAAACATATTAAAGCTTAACAATAAGAACCTAAGATGCATAACTGCTTATCTAGTATAGTAAGTGAATTATATTAGAAGATATTTTCTCTAAAGTACCTAACATAGTAACCTAGATCTCTAGGAAACTAAGACTAAACTATATTTTATTATGTTTTGTGAGAGACTGATAAAGGAAATATACTAAAAATGGATAATCAATGAATTACGTAATCACATTATATTTTAGGCGACTTTAATCATTTTTAAGATCTAAATAGGAAAGGAGAGATTAAAATTAATTTAGATTATATACTATAAAATCCGTATTATGTATTTCTAAACGAACTTAAATCTATCGGAAATTATAAAGGAAACTATGAGATATTGACTATTGTATTCTAAAATACAAATTGACAATTTACTTCCTCAACTTATATTCACAGCGTCATATAGTAAACTGGATATTAAAATAAGATTATATTAGAGTAAGAATTGCACAACATTGTTTGATGAAATTTGATTAAGTAAATTGAATTATTAAAATTGGTCTAATTAAAAAAAGTAGAAGAATGGACTAGACTGATAGTTCATAGATTATTTTGACTGACTTCGACACTATTAAATTTTGAAAATTTAACGTTTATTGGAAGTAAACTGGCAAATAGGCATTTTATAATATATTGTTATTATAAAATTTGATTATTTGATAAGTCACAACTTTGATATTTAGATGGATCCATCGTATATTAGTTAGCAGTTTTAAGGAAAAGTTCAAATGCTGAAGTGCCAGGGACTTGCAACCCCTGGAGTACGTTTCAGAAGGCCTTCTTTACGGCGCACGACGCCAATGCTCATCGGTTCACTTAGGTAAAGCCTTCTCCTTAAATCAAATACTGCTTAACTTCCTAATTTGAACACATTATTGGATAATTCATAATATCCATATAATAAGTGTCATTGATTATTTCTCAATTTACTTTTACATATTTCGTACACGACATCATGTCTAATTAGTTAATATTATTGATATGATATGTTTCGGTTTGAAATAGAATGTTATTTAAAGTATTATGGTACAATCCATATTATTATTTGATTTCAATGAACAATTTGGTTATATATTTTAGGACTTACTTTGCCTAGGTTTTGTAAAATCACGTGTTTGTGATAACAAAAGTGAATTATATATATACTCTGACTCAAGTACTCAAATATGAATATATAAGGTTAAGAAGAGTTATTTTCCCTCTAATTTTCGAATATAACATCTTTCATCCTTACAGCAGAAAGACTTATTGAAGGTGTAGTCGTGTGGTCGCATTTGCACCAATATTCAACAATGTATCATCATGGTTGAATAGAATTTATATTTCGTATTGTTGAATACATATATACGAGGACTTACATGCCTCAATGTTGTCGTAAGAGTGTCAATCCATATTAGTTGAACAAACTTAAAGCATTCTTTATATCAAATTAAATACTTGAGTAGAATCATCATACACGTTTATCATACATGAATACTTAGACAAAATATTTTTTTTCTAGAACAATATTCAGAAGACATCAATACACAATCACATAATCAATATAATTTACTATTTCAGTAGATTAGAACTGATACACCCAAGAATAAGAGTTTATACTAGTTTAGTAGTGTATCAATCCCGTAAATTTTATAATACTCAAATAATTCAATGTAAACTTACGTACATAACTTTTCTCCACATGATTTTTGTGTTCTACACATATCTCCTTATAGTAGGTTTTCCATTTTTTTAATATATTTCTTATATTTTAGATTTAAGTGAAAATTACGTTAAAAAATACTATGAGGATTTCAATTTTTCTTGTCATTTTGTATTCTTGACAGATCCTCTCAACATTTTCAAACTATTCTATGCCTCTTTCTTTTTAAACATAAAATGAGGTCACAATCTCATTCCAGATTTAAGACATCAAAAAGGTTAGCATACACAAATGCTGACTATAAAAATTTCTTACTTAGGATGAATAATTTATTTCTGATCTTTAGATTATCTACCATATTCAATTACATTATTCATATTTAGTGACGGAACTTCCTACTCAAGGTCTGTTCCGTTACATTCAACCCCCAAAATTTGCGCAGGTGATATGATAATTTAACCGTAGTAAATTTTTAAAACTTATTGGCAAATGAACTCATAAAAATTTCTTTATCATATTTCTAAGCTTTTGATTCTTTACCATATTTTAATTATATTATATTATTTGTGTTAAGTGATGGAACTTCCCTCCCACGATATGTCTCGTTACATCCAACCCCCAAAATTTGTACAAATTATATGATAATTTAACCATAATAAATATTTAACTATCTCTCTAAAATTTCAATCATAAATATGTTCTTTAATTCGAATAAAATTTATTGGCAAATGAACTCAGACATGGTGTATTTGAGAATATGAGTGTTTTTAAACCATTCCAAAAGTTTAAAATTATATGAGTTAATATATAAGCTTTTATAGCGATAATCATAAATAAAGATTTCTTTTCACCAAGTCGATTCAATCCTGGTAAGGAAATGCGTTTTGTGTTGCGCATTAATCCTAATGATTCAAAGGTTGGTGTTAGTCTTCAAACCAATCATACGCTTAGAGAAAAACACCCCCTAAGACCTTCCAAAAACTAAATCTACTCTTAAGGCTTAAAGCTTTAATTACGTATGCTCACCACTAATCCACTTAATACCAATTTCATGTAATCAAACTTCTGGTTTTGGAGATGTATAGTGTACCGCAATATTTAATGTAGAGTGGGACTCGTATGAAATCAGTTTATACTGATGACTTGTCTTCTGACTTAACCTAACACCAAATCTCCTTCATATGAGTCGCTGATATGTACTGTTTTGAGCATTATAGCTCCGTCGATAGGGTAATGCATCTGAATTCAATTGACAACAAATTGCTTCAAACCAAGGATATCAATAAATTATTAAAGCTCTCCATTCCTTCTATTAAAGTACTACCACATATATTTTTCCTTCCTTTCTATTAAACATTAACATTGCACTCTCTTTTATGATATCCATTCAAAACATTAACTATCATTGTGTTTCATACTCTTTAACAATGAATCAATTCCTTTAAGTAAGAAGCTCAAAATAAATATGACATATTGATAACCGACAAATTATTGATCTTAAAACAATATTTTGGCAGTAACAAAACACACCCCAGAAATCATGAAGTCCCATAACTAAATAAGTACTGTATAAATTATTTTATTTTATAATTACTTTCAAAAATGAAAATCATTTCAGTAAATACAATTTCAATTCAATTTAATAAAACTTGATTATCTTTTTATAAGATTATGTATTGTTGAACATTTTGATTTAATACTTTGATTAATTAAAGTAAAACAAGATATTGTTAAGTTATATATATTAAGATTAAATTTCAGTATCATATTTTTTATGATAAGCAAGGCAAACGATTGAATTACACACATTTGATTTTAATATTATCGTAAACATTTTTTTAACAACCGCCATCTCTCCTTAATATCTAAGAATATTTCATATACACCTTGTTGTGATATATATTTTTTTTCAAATTTATTTTCATATAAACAAATTGAAGTAAATTATTTATCTTCCATAATCTAAATAATTATTTTATTGTTTTTGAATCCATAATAATATTTAACAATGAATAACCGGACTTACTCTTACCGTTTCGTTTTTAATTTGGATAGAAATATTATTTTTCAAACAATTCCTCGGTGTGCATTTGTAAAATTATTCGATAGGACAACCCCCTGACTGAACTTATTTAATAAATTATTTTACAAGCTTTAATGTTTAATCAACCCCCATTTTAATATTCTTTTATTTCAATTTATTCTATTTATTTATTTACTAGCTTTCCGGACGCAACTCCGCCCGCGCGTATGTCGGTTATCCCGCAAAAACATTAACCTCTTTTTACGCAGTTGGATAAAAACTATTCTATGTTTTCCCGGGTCTCAAACTATTTCCATACCAAATTTCATTCAAATCGGTCCAGTAGTTTTGCCGTGAAAGCGTAACAGACAGACAGACAGACAGAGTTACTTTCGCATTTATAATATTAGTACTGATGGTCACCAATAATTATTACATAAATTCTTGCTTAAATCTGAGTATACGTGTATGTAATTTATACAACCCCCTGACTGAATATATTTAATAATTGATTTTACTAAGCTTTAATCAACCTCCATTTTAATATTATTTTATTCATCTATTTATGATCACCAATAATTATAACAAAAACTCGTGCATAAATCTGAGTATGTGTGCAAGTAATTAATAGAACCCCCTGACTGAATATATTTAATCATTGATTTTAATACGCTTTCAATTTCAATCAACCCCCACATTAATATAATTTTATATCCAGTTCTAAAGAATAGATTCAGGCATTACTTTGCGGAAACCATATATAATGAAAACAAAAATTTTTAAAATATTTCAAGACAACTATTAATTAATATTTTAATAAAACACTTAAAAATACAATAAATATATCTCGTAACAATTCCGCCTAATTTTCCTGTTAAGCCAACGTGACGTCACAAACTCCACGTTACCAAACCATAAGAATTTTCGACGCGTTTTGGTTCTACACGAAGCATTCTAAAAAGGGCTTGCTTCTACGAACGCACTTTCGAAATACCGTTTTAGCTAACATACATACTAATATCCTATTAAATCTTTCTTAATACCTCTCCTATTTCACGGCAACAAATTGTGCGATGAATCGCACCTTTATAAATCACAATAACCCTAGAATTAACCATATTAATCTATCATCACTGTTCTTTAACTTTTAGATCAAAAAATTATCTAACTTTTAAATAAATTCTCATCAACCCGCAGTATCACAAGTAAAGAAAAATAACCGTTTGTTAAAAACTGATAATCAAATGATAATCCCCAAATTAATGATTATGACAAATTGAATTTAAACTACCTAAGTAAACTTTTAAATAAATTCTGGCAAAATCCCAATTAAATCCTGGTAAAATCCTCTTACTATTCCATCTTTTCTTAATTAATAAAATCCTGGTCAAGGCACTCCAAATTGTAACCGGACCAGGAGAGAGCCCCACTTTTTTTTTTTGAAAATATATATTTAGCCCAAAAATTTGAAATTCCAAATATAATTCATTTTAGATTAATTAATAAATAATAAAGAAACATTAAAACTTAAAACTAAAACAACCACCTAACTTACACTGAACTGAAAACTGATCCCCAAAATCTGAAACTGATCCTATTTTTGCTTTAACCTAAACGATCGTGCTTGACTAAAAATTCTGATCCCTAATTTTCGAATTACTAAAGAAGCCTTAAGTAACATATTAAATATTTTTCTTTAATCTAAAATTATTGTGATTTGAAATATGGCATGTGAATCGTCTAGTATAGTGGTAGGACCTTAAGAAGTGACCTATTGTAGTAATCCATTTTCTTTTAAGGTAATTAAGAAAGAACTTGTCTAACCTAACAGATAATACTCCTAAATAATATGTACTTAACCTAACATTTAAATCTATTAAATTAAAATTTATAATTAAAATAAGAATCATAAAGATGGACCTATTATACTAGTTATTATACTATAGTATTCTTATAGTAAAATAATTGACAATCACTCAATATAACTTAGAATATTATTTGTTCATTTAATGATGTAAAGGAATAGAATTTGAATGTATTATTAAAATAACGTAGACATTCTGAGTAAGAGAACAGAGAATATTAAAAATCTCATAAAAATTGGAATTAGGTATCTAAGACCAATTGTAAATTATTAAGACAACTGAAGTCTAAAACTAGGTAAATCATTGTAAGAGATGTTGCATGAAACATATGTTTCTAGACCATAATTCAAGGCAAAGCATAAGTGAAGTACCATTAGAGTATTAAATCGTAAAAAAAATATTAAATTGTTAGAGCATTAATTCATTAAACGGCTAAATAATTTTTGTTAGGAAGTAAATAATTGTTTCTTAGAACAAAATAGAAATTACGGGAAATTTAAATGAAAAACAATGAATTTATTTTACAAATAGATAAAAGCAGATAAATGAATCCTAAGGTAATTTGTACAGATCCCAAATCTAAAATCAAGTGTATAAATTATTATTGTAGATAGTCTCAAATTAAAAATAGGTATCGGGAAAACCTGACATGAAATCTAGATAAAATAAGTAATATAGAATTTGGCTTAAAATAGCATGAGTATAAATAACTATAAATTAGGTGTGTATTGGCTATTGTAAGAAAAACCATATGAAACAAGAATTTACTTGAATGATGTACTCATAATAATATATTGTCATGACTCCTAAGACTTCCTGAGATTTCCTCAAAAATTGCAAAACATATTAAAGCTTAACAATAAGAACCTAAGATGCATAACTGCTTATCTAGTATAGTAAGTGAATTATATTAGAAGATATTTTCTCTAAAGTACCTAACATAGTAACCTAGATCTCTAGGAAACTAAGACTAAACTATATTTTATTATGTTTTGTGAGAGACTGATAAAGGAAATATACTAAAAATGGATAATCAATGAATTACGTAATCACATTATATTTTAGGCGAATTTAATCATTTTTAAGATCTAAATAGGAAAGGAGAGATTAAAATTAATTTAGATTATATACTATAAAATCCGTATTATGTATTTCTAAACGAACTTAAATCTATCGGAAATTATAAAGGAAACTATGAGATATTGACTATTGTATTCTAAAATACAAATTGACAATTTACTTCCTCAACTTATATTCACAGCGTCATATAGTAAACTGGATATTAAAATAAGATTATATTAGAGTAAGAATTGCACAACATTGTTTGATGAAATTTGATTAAGTAAATTGAATTATTAAAATTGGTCTAATTAAAAAAAGTAGAAGAATGGACTAGACTGATAGTTCATAGATTATTTTGACTGACTTCGACACTATTAAATTTTGAAAATTTAACGTTTATTGGAAGTAAACTGGCAAATAGGCATTTTATAATATATTGTTATTATAAAATTTGATTATTTGATAAGTCACAACTTTGATATTTAGATGGATCCATCGTATATTAGTTAGCAGTTTTAAGGAAAAGTTCAAATGCTGAAGTGCCAGGGACTTGCAACCCCTGGAGTACGTTTCAGAAGGCCTTCTTTACGGCGCACGACGCCAATGCTCATCGGTTCACTTAGGTAAAGCCTTCTCCTTAAATCAAATACTGCTTAACTTCCTAATTTGAACACATTATTGGATAATTCATAATATCCATATAATAAGTGTCATTGATTATTTCTCAATTTACTTTTACATATTTCGTACACGACATCATGTCTAATTAGTTAATATTATTGATATGATATGTTTCGGTTTGAAATAGAATGTTATTTAAAGTATTATGGTACAATCCATATTATTATTTGATTTCAATGAACAATTTGGTTATATATTTTAGGACTTACTTTGCCTAGGTTTTGTAAAATCACGTGTTTGTGATAACAAAAGTGAATTATATATATACTCTGACTCAAGTACTCAAATATGAATATATAAGGTTAAGAAGAGTTATTTTCCCTCTAATTTTCGAATATAACATCTTTCATCCTTACAGCAGAAAGACTTATTGAAGGTGTAGTCGTGTGGTCGCATTTGCACCAATATTCAACAATGTATCATCATGGTTGAATAGAATTTATATTTCGTATTGTTGAATACATATATACGAGGACTTACATGCCTCAATGTTGTCGTAAGAGTGTCAATCCATATTAGTTGAACAAACTTAAAGCATTCTTTATATCAAATTAAATACTTGAGTAGAATCATCATACACGTTTATCATACATGAATACTTAGACAAAATATTTTTTTTCTAGAACAATATTCAGAAGACATCAATACACAATCACATAATCAATATAATTTACTATTTCAGTAGATTAGAACTGATACACCCAAGAATAAGAGTTTATACTAGTTTAGTAGTGTATCAATCCCGTAAATTTTATAATACTCAAATAATTCAATGTAAACTTACGTACATAACTTTTCTCCACATGATTTTTGTGTTCTACACATATCTCCTTATAGTAGGTTTTCCATTTTTTTAATATATTTCTTATATTTTAGATTTAAGTGAAAATTACGTTAAAAAATACTATGAGGATTTCAATTTTTCTTGTCATTTTGTATTCTTGACAGATCCTCTCAACATTTTCAAACTATTCTATGCCTCTTTCTTTTTAAACATAAAATGAGGTCACAATCTCATTCCAGATTTAAGACATCAAAAAGGTTAGCATACACAAATGCTGACTATAAAAATTTCTTACTTAGGATGAATAATTTATTTCTGATCTTTAGATTATCTACCATATTCAATTACATTATTCATATTTAGTGACGGAACTTCCTACTCAAGGTCTGTTCCGTTACAGTACCTTATATAAAAACCGCCTCGTGTGGTGCCGGGTCAGCCCCGTGGGGTGCCACCTCCCCATATCATCCTATGGGTGTCGTAAGAGTCGACTTAGGGAAAAATACTGGAAGGTGGGCAGCAGCGCCTTCTAATGAACTGCCAACTTACACTGCGATCCCCAAGACGCCTGCCAAGCGGGGGGATTATGGCAAATACCCCCTTAATAGGGGAGGCTGTGTTCAGCAGTGGACGATCCAGCTGTAACAGTATACAAATAATAATTGTTTTAGAAGATTTTAGTTTGCATAAATGTTCGCAATTGTTTCACTCGCACGCTTGTCAGCGTTCGCAGCGAAACAAGTAAATGGAAATAGTTTTCTTTTACTATTGAAACCATAGCGAGCACTTTGCAAGTTTTAACCGACTTCAAAAAGAAGGAAGTAAGGAAGTTGTATGATCGTCTATTTTTATAGTTTTATGTACCTATGTTCACCGGTAGGTATAGGTTAGGCTGCATAAGTTCACGTTTATTTCCTCGAATGCTGTTCATGCAGTCATGTCGCTTGTTGGTGGATATGTTGGTAGACCCTCGCCTTGGTTGACACGCGACAGATTTCGTGATTGTTTTTTTTTATGCTTGATAGGTTAGCCTTTGACCACTATCTCACCTGATGGTAAGTGATGATGTGGTCGGAGATGTTGTTCAGGCTAACCTAGAATTACTGGCTCTCAAGGACAGCTGCCGGAACACACCGTTAGGTGCTTGGCGACAGATTTTCTACTTGAGGGTGGTAGCTAGCCAGGCGGGCATTCGCAAAATGCCCTACCACCATGCTATAACGACTGCTATCCTAAGACAACAACTGGGACCGACGGCTTAACGTGCCCTCCGAAGCACGGAAGCGCTCAATAGTAATGTCACCTGCGGTCACCCATCCAACTCATGACCGCGGCGGACGTTGCTTAACTTTGCTGATCGGTTTAGAATGGTTAAGCAAACTTCGCTACGAGCGCTTCAAAATTGATTTTTTACTAAACGAGACGAACATAAATTATTATTGTGACTGTAAATGTGAGTACAGTTTCGCACAATACACTAATTGCTTAAATGTAAAGGATAAATAAGGATACCCAAGTCACAGACTCTGCCTAGTTTGGGACCCATTGATATTCTTACTAATTTCAACTTGAAACTCTTTTAATGTTATTTAGTTGTACTGCATAAGTCTATTTTTTGGAAATAAATTATTATTATTACATACCTATAGAAAATGTTTTGCACTAAACAATGGTATGTCCTACCATTAACCTATACGAGTCAGTATTATATATATTATTGCAAAAATATTTGTGACTAAGATGATACATGTAATATTATTTGAATCATATTTTGGTAATACCGACAATTTCAGAATTTGATATTATGATGCTTAGGCAAATTGCTTGCTCTGTTGTTTAGTACTTTATTTATCTAGCCACAAATCGTAGGCTGAATTTTGGTTATGTGTTTAGTAAGGTGCTTCTGTGACGAATTGGGATCATACGACAATGTGCTTCCCATGAACCCAACATCTTTACACCTTTTTTAACGGTTAAGCTTGTATTAGAAGTTTAAAGTATTCAACATTATGCAACTTAGGTGATTTGCCGTTTTAATGTTCGACATGCTACTATATTGTCAATTTTGATTGATCATCTTAATAAGCAGTCATTCTATCAGGATGTATTTTCAATTGTAAACGCTTTAATGGAATGATAAGCTGAATAACTTTCTGACCCAGAATAAAACCTATGACATCTAAATTTAGATGTAAAGGAGTTAATATATTATCTATTTATTGTAAGATCTTTTTTGCAATTAGCTCAATATTATTTTCATTTTATATTATCAATTGCGATTGGGTGGGCGTTTATCTTACATGACTGTAGGATAATGTACACGGAGAATCTACTATTTCATTATTTTGCTTTGAATAAAGGAGGAATATGTTGCTACTCCCACGCACAATATACATTGCTTGCAGTGATAACAGTAACATATCTAGATATAGTTTTATTTAATATTAGATTATAATTAAAAACATTAATTCGTCATCATTATAATTCATAACAATAAAAATATATTTGGGTGTACTTATGACAAATCATCATGCGTATGTTTGCACAAAGGAGATAGGCAGAGGAGTTTTCGCATCCCCGAAGAGCGTGCCTATTGCCACCTACTAAGAATATTTCTAAAATTCTGGATTGTTATTCAAATTGTCTGTGTCATGTAATCATAATTATAACTGGCCGCCCTGGGAATTGAACCAAAGCCCTCATTATTCAAACTGTATAAATGCTACTGGATCACAGAATGTCTGAAACTCACATGCAACGCGAGTTAAATTACCGCTCGATGTGGCAAGTTTTGTGCTTTAAAAAATTGTGAATTTAATTCACCTACTTGAAATTCACACCAAACAAAAGTAAAATACTCCATTTATGTAACCTATATTAACATCATATTGTAACTTATTATTCATGTGCGTTAGGGAAGACTCGTAGTGTAGCTTGAATAGTTGTTCTTTGAAGCAAAGATAACAAAGATAAGAACATATCAGTGTGATCATGACTTGGATGGGTGACTGATATGACATTAACAATTCCTACTGAGCGGCCACTAATTGATTCGGAGCACATTTTAAGCTTGTCTTAGAGTCGCAGTCATTATAGCGTGCTGGTAAAATAACCTCTTGGCTAGATGCCACTCTCAAGTGGAAGATCTATTTTAAAGCTCCTAACACCTGGCAACTGCTTTTGAAGACTAGTAACTCTAGGTTAGCCTGAACAACATCTTCGACCAACTCGACTGAGATAGCAGTCAAAGGCTAGCCTACTAGCTGTTAGTACTCGTAGCAAAAATACTTTCAGGTGTCATTTAATTAGCCAATTACGAGACTAACGAATCTTACAAAATCATCTGAAATCTCGAGAAACGTTGTGGGCTATAAAACTTTGGTTTTGGCAATCTCGACCTCTATTGTAACTTTGAATTGCAACTGCTAAATTACAATAATAGGTGTAAAGACGACTGATTTTGTCCTAGAGGGCCAAGTGGTTAGGTACTAGTCTCCCTTTTTAAGCAGTGATAGCTCAGTGGCATTGGCTATGGACTTCCGCGCAGCAGGTCATGTCAAATCCTCCCGTGGTCTTGAGCTTCACCGTATGGTGGGAGAGCATTTTGCGAATACTCGTCTGTTTTGCTACTACCCTCAAGTAGAAAATCTGTCGCCACGCACCTAAGGGTGTAGTTCCGGCAGCAGCCCTTGAGAGCCAGTAAAATTACAAGCACATGAGACTCAAGTGCAGTTCAGGGCGCAGTGCAGTTCGTCACATCATGTAACTCGCATTGACGAAATACTTTGTTATAGGCAGAGATTATCGCTTAACATCAGGTGAGTCTCGTGCTTGTTCCGTCTCAAACACATTTTAAAAAATTATATAAAAGCAAAATTACTGAAAAACTTATTGCATAAATTTGTTAAATTTTGTTTGTGTTTATCAAAACCAAATATGGATAAGATCAACTTAATTTTTTCTAGAACATACATGATTCTTTTGGCTGGGATTGAACCCGCGTCTTTCGTCTACACATTTCTGTCTTGTCTACTGAATCAGAAAGAAGAGTCCCGAATGTTATACACTTCTTTGAAAATACCTATGTGTAAAATACCCAGTGTAAAGACTTAAATCTCTAGGTGACACAGAAACTGTTATGGGCAGGCGAGACGTTCACCAACAGATTTCTTACTCCATTGTTTTTATATAATACAAAAAAACAAGTCGTTTTTATATGCGATTCGTACCTATACTGACAACCTCACATAATGTTAAGTGATAATGTGGTTAATATATAATAACTAGCCCTCATGGCTAACTGCCGGAACACATCGACAGGCGGTTAGCAATTAGCGACAAATTTTCTACTAGAGTTGCCCAGCAGGCATTCGGTAAAAACTTTTTATTTTTGTTTAAAGTTTACAAAACAGCCTTATGCAAATAGCAGACATTATTTTCTAAGATTCCTAGTACGAAGTACTGAAAAGTAAATGACATTGCATAAGAAATCCAAATGTAAACCTAACATGCAAAAATATCTTACTTAATAAAACTGCTAATATACTGTGTAAGTTAAACGTGAAAATGCAATAATTTAAAAGCCTTAGATTTAACTATGAACCTTTTCTGCCGCAGTCTTGAGCCACTGCTTCTGGGTCATCACTGCCTAAAAAAACAGTGTGCTGATAAACAAAAGAGGATGTAATATTAACTGTAACACATCCTGCAGGATATTGGAAAATCAAAGTTGATAGCACGATCTACAATATTGTGACAGAGAAATAACATTTTCAATAAGAACTGTGCAATTATTGACACGTTCTGTAAGGACGTCTTATGACGTTGGATAATAGATAATAATTATGACCGTTACTAGTACTTTGCTGTAATCATAACAAATATATTTAAGAAGCATCTTAAGAAAACATTAAATAATATATTAATGAAACATTTAAAATATAAAAATTTATATCGCATAATTTTCCTGTTATGCCCACCTGACGTCACAAACGCCACGCAGCCTAACCGGAAGAATATTCGACTTGTTTCGTTTCTAAACGAAGAATCTTCAGGTCTTGACTCATATTCTATACTAGCTTTCCGGGCGCGGCTCCGCCCGCGCTTATGTCGGTTATCGCGCAAAAACATTAACCTCTTTTTGCGCAGCTGGATAAAAACTATCCTATGTTTTTTCCCGGGTCTCAAACTACTTCCATACCAAATTTCATTCAAATCGGTCTAGTAGTTTTGGCGTGAAAGCGTAACAGACAGACAGACAGAGTTACTTTCGCATTTATAATATTAAAGTACTGATGGATTTCCGCAATGTAACGCTAATCTATTCAGTACTTTTCTGTAAATTGAAACCTTATTTACAGCAGTCCATAGTAATCACTATGGTGAAATTCCGAATACTTCAATAAATATATCGACAACTACACACTTTCGGTGGTCTTAAAAAAATATGAAATGTATTCTTCCAATACTTTAAAAATATTTGTTATTATTAAATATGGATTTCCGCAACGTAACGACTAAATCTATTCACTATGGTATAAAATTGTTAAGAAATAGCCTGCTATAGGGTAATTTAACATAACCTGTCACATGTGACATTACGTCATGATAGATTAAGTAATTAAATAATGCACTTAACAACAAAAACATTCCGTTACATAAGCACAAAAACTGCAACAATTATAAAACATTTCTCATCTGCTTAAACGTAGTTTTGTAACTTTGGTGAAAACTGCGGGTTTTTGAACGCTCTGCCAATCTTGTTAGAGGTACCTCAGTCTTGTTAAAGTTGTCTATTTGCATACAATTAAATTAAAACTATGATAATTTTTTGTTTCCTGAGCTAAAATAATTATTCATAATATTGATAATGGGCAGAATTGCTTCTGGAACCTTTTCAAGACTGCAGAATGGCAGACGGGTAAAATGACACTTTATTTCATCCTGACTAGACAATATAGGCTATAAAGATATTATAGTGGTATTTTATTATGTCTCGGGGCTCGTTCCTTCGCCGCTTGTGAAGCTTTCCACAGCCGCTGCATAAACGTTCATTGTTCATAAACTTGAACGCTTAAATGCTTTAACTTACATAAAATGATCTTCTCTCAAAGTACTGGAGATTTGATGTGTAATATAATATTTTAGTGACTTTTAATATGTTAGGTATTGTCAATTTAGAGATGTATCTACTGTTTTCTTATGTACACATAAAAAAAAAACCCGTTTGTTCTCGGTCGGTCACGTTAACAAAAGTCCAATCAGAACGACTTATTTCGCATTCGGTCAACTTCGATTATAGTCAACATTTTCGGTGCTCTTCAATAGTGGTTTTGATATTATAACCTGTTTTGCATAACCCAGTATGTTGCAAACTCAGTAATTATCTACATACATATAATACAGATCCTGGCCACTTCAGATTATAGGCATAACATTTGTATTTCTTACTTTAATCGGTGCATTAGTAAATCTTGGAGTACTCAATTTATATTCACTTACAAGGCGTATCTCTTATTATTGCATAGACGAAGTGAAAATACCAAAAGGTGGACAGCAACGCTATCTGAAGAACTGCCTTATTAGACAGTGCGTCCCACGGATATGCCACATAGATAGAAAATACCTTGAATATTTTAAATAGAACATTTTACTGAAAGAAGACATTATTTGAATGTAAAAAACAATTTAAACTGAATTCATAGATATTTAAATAATTACATGGTTGAACCGGGAATCAAATCGGTTACACTAGAAAAATAAACAGCCTGTAGTTAACATACCGATACCATACCGATCGAAAAGATTCATCATGAAAGATTATTTTTTGCTAAATAACACAGTGTCATAAA
The DNA here is from genome assembly GCA_963854805.1 of Plagodis dolabraria. Classification (NCBI taxonomy): domain Eukaryota; kingdom Metazoa; phylum Arthropoda; class Insecta; order Lepidoptera; family Geometridae; genus Plagodis; species Plagodis dolabraria. The sequence goes on along the minus strand of OY978443.1, from coordinate 2,907,930 downwards.
CAAAAAAGAAGACCATGGATTTTAAAAATATATATCAATAAGCAAATAATGGAATGAGATGATAATAATACACAATAAAATTTTATAAAAATGACAAATTAGAATTTTGCCTACAAAAATTTAATTTAATTACATAAAAACCATTACATATTTATGAATTGAATTATCGTTCATAAATTCATTAGTTCTGTAACAACTCTTGTTAAATAATATCGTTCTCAGGTTTCTCTGAAACAACAAGATTGGCAATTTTCTCAATATATGAGGTATTTTATTGTAAATAAATGAAGCCATACTGAAGATGCTTTTGCGCATCAATGTTGTATTAGGGTTAAGATCGCTAACACTATATTAATCTATAATTTATATTATAATATTATATTACAACTAACTAGATCAGATAGCCGACAGAACAGATCAGGATTGAATGTGCCAAACATAGCCATTTCTAAAATTATACAAACATATTAAGAAAAAATTCACACAGTATACACAGCAATTTATGCATACTTTAAGTACATATACTTATCACATTATATATATCTATATATTATATTATGCGTCGACCTAAAGACAATCCTCTTTTACAGGAAGTACATTAAAACTAAAAAAAACGAAATTTTATCAATTTTATTCAGCACGTCATACATAATGGTCAACAAGCTCCCAAAGGATACAATTTGTGCCCGAAGTTTGTCAAATAAGATGGAAAGAATGGTTTCCTGTCACATAACAATCCCTTATTAGGTCAAACCTGACACTCCACGTACCGAATGTGTCCCATTTATGTGAGTGTTGAACGAACACACAGAAAAACTGTTAATCAGTGATCAATATCAATTAGTAATGTAAGAAATATTGTTGTTTTGTTTTAAATCATTAGCTTTTGATCAGTATCTCACCTGCTGGTAAGTGATAATATGGTTAAAAAGCGTTTAAGGCTATCCTAACCAATAATTACTGGCTTTCAAGGACAGCTGCTGGAACACACATCCATATTTATAAGTAAGTATTATTATAAACTAGCTGTACCCGCGACTTCGTTCGCGATTACCGTACCTGCAGACTAATTATTCACATTTGTGCACTGTTTATCTCATATTTAACAACACTGTGGTCTGCGGTGAAGCACTCTTATAGTAAACCATAGCTCAGAATGGAGCTTTCTACTTTGGATTTCAAAACTCCCGGGTTGTATTTTCCAGAAGACAGTAGTTAAGTAACTCAGAGAGTTCTTTCCCGGTTCGCACAATAAATGTTGAAGCAAAGTACCTTGTGCGTTTCTTTAGAATTTCGACTTTAAAACGGCGGCGGTTTGTTTGACGGTAGATCGTTTTTTTTTTATTTCTCATTTTCGGGAAGTAGTGTTTGTTTGATCTGAGTAGCGGGTGGGAGACGCTCCTTCCCACCTAAGGCCGGGAAAAACTCATAGTAAATGCTTCCTTCTCTTGGGCCGGAATGACTTGTAACCATGGTAACCATTGGTGTTAACAAAGTTATATGTCTAAGATTTTTCGTTGTAAAATACTCTGTTGTTATAAAACAATTAATAACAACTATGTTTGGCAGGGTAGTAACTAAATTTAAGGTAAAAAGTGTTGGTTAAAAAAAAACTAACTAAAACTTTCCCTAAATTTCATTGTTCTAACTCCTAGTGTATCTTTGTATCTTCTACTTATGTTTATTATTTTTAGTAAATATTTAGAAAAACTTTTTTTTATGCATGATAGGTTAGCCTTTGACCACTATCTCACCTGATGGAAAGTGATGATGTGGTCGAATGTGTTGTTCAGGCTAACCTAGATAATTACTGGCTCTCAAGGACAGCTGCCGGAACACATCGTTAGGTGCTTGGCGACAGGTTTTCTACTTGAGGGTGGTAGCTAGCCAGGCGGGCATTCGCAAAATGCCCTACCACCATGCAACTACTATTTTTTTACCCTTCTCATATTTTAAATGAAAAGTAAAGTGTTTAACACGGATGTAAGTCATCGATACCTACTTGGACTATGGCCGCATTAATTTTAAACAGGTACTGCTCATGTTATTAAATAATATAAAAAACATACTATTTTTACATCGTTATTCCTTATATTAGTAGTGAAAAGCAGAGAGATTCCTATTCGGGCCATAAGCGCCTGTAAATATTCCAAACAAAATTTTACGTAAAATTTCTCAAATAGTTCTAACCTCTCAATAAATTTTTAGTAGGTATGTTATTTTTTCAATGAATTATTTTTAGAAAAGCTACTTTTTTTACCTTCTTTAAATTAGAAATGAAAAGTAGAGAGCTGACCGCGGGTGAAAGTTACCAATTCCTTTCGACCCTTGTATAACAATCTACTAAAGTGGTGCACTTCCAATTTTAAGCGGATTAAATCACGTATATTTATCATTATTTTTGTCCCGACAGTCACCCCGTGACCACGATCACTACAAAGTGTTTGAAACGTCCGGACAAAAATAATGATAAATATACGTGATTTAAACCGTTTAAAGTTGTTTAATTACTAAGTTTAGCAATCGCGAAAACCTAAGACAACATTGTGCACTTCCATTGCGCAGTCTCCGAAATGTATCCAAAACAAAAGAAAGATATGTAGTTTTAAAAACTGATTGTGGTGAATGTACCACATTTTAGAGTTTATAGTAGCAAGCTTGCAAAACTAAATAAGGGTGCCATGCTGCCCGTGGGGTGCCGGGCTGCCCGTGGGATGCCGGTCTGTCCGTGGGGTGTCGGGGTTCCCGTGGGGTTCCGGGCTGCCTGTGGGCTTAAGATGAGTCGTACGTTCAAGGGTTTCTCAATATTCCGCGGTTCAAGTTATTTAAAAAGAAATATTTAGTTTGTGATATCTGTAATTTCTTAACTGCAAAACTGAGGACTTTGAAATATTTACGGGAAAATAATTAAATTACCACTATTGTAACAAAAAAAGAATGATTGAAATCAGACTACGCGTTAATAAATTACAACTAAGTGTACATTTTGACTTTCATCCCCTTTCCCAAGAGAACCGTACTGAATTTCGGGATAAAAGTATCGTATGTCCTTCTTCGTAGTATGAACTCGAATCGTACTAAGTTTCATTCAAATCCATTCAGTAGTTTTGGAGTGATGCGCGGCCGGGATACAAACAGACAGCCAGAAAAAAAAAAAACAGTTTTTGCATCAGTATCAGCTACAGATTGCTCTCAAAACATATTTTCAAAATATCTGCAATGTACAGAATTGGACCTGTTACAGTATTATTATAAGTATAAATAGATAAATGTAAGCGTCTTACCCCTCACGCTTCCCTACCCGCCTTCTGCAACCTGTTATAGATATAGATTAGACTGATTAGAGCATTGCATGTTATGAAAAATATTCGTAGGGAAGTTGTGGTTATCGTAATAAAAAAAACTGTGTTTTATCGTTTGAAAAATCAGTCGTTTGGAGAGGTCCGACTACAGACGACCTATCTATTATATACGATAAAGTGCAAACGACAGCTTAAGATGAGCCGTACGTTCAAAGGTTTCTGTACATTTTGGGTGTCAAGTTATTTGGAACGTAATATTTAGGTTGTGATATCTGTAATTTCTGAACTGCAAACCCGATGACTTTGAAATATTTACGTGATAATTTATAAAGCACCACTATTCTAATTAAAAAAATCGGCCAAGTTCGAGTCGGACTCGCGCACGAAGGGTTCCGTACAACATTAGACTTCATATTTTAACCTTTTTTTGTTTTAACGTGCGCGAGTCCAACTCGCACTTGGCCAACATTTTGTATTTTTTGTTATAGCGCCAACAGAAATACATCATCTGTGAAAATTTCAACTGTCTAGCTATCACCGTTCTTGAGATACAGCCTGGTGACAGACGGACGGACGGATGGACGGACAGACGGACAGACGGACAGCCGGACAGACCGTTTTCACCCTGTGGGTATGGAACCCTAAAAAGAACGTATGAAATCGGACTACGCGTTAATAAATTACAACTAACTGTATATTTTGACTTTCATCCCCTCTCCCAAAGGAACCCTGCTGAATTTCGGGATAAAAAGCTAAATTATCCTACCTTGTAGTATGAACTCCAATCATGCTTAGTTTCATTGAAATCCATTCAGTGGTTTTGGAGTGATACGCGGCCGGAATACAGACAGACAGACAGACAGACAGACAAAAATAAAAAAAAATACAGATTCGGCATCAGTATCAGCTACAGAGTACTGTACATTTCTTTTTTTCAAAATATCTTCCATGTACAGAATTGGACCTGTTACAGTTTTATTATAAGAATAGATTCCAAACCATTGTAGATAATACTTCCAAATCACTTAATTCCAAACTTGTACAATTTCAAACTATTACTTTTCGCCTCGAAGTCTCTTGCCAGAATGATCACTCGACGGAATGACTGGTTTCTTCCTCCTGAATATCCTTCCTCCCTCCAAAAATGCGATAGTGGTAAATCTTTTCTGATTGGTATTTTGAATAACCGACCACAAGATCGTGTGTGTGTTGCCACTATTTAAAATACCGAAATATTGAATAAAATATTGATTCAGATAAAATAATCTAGAAATCCAATGAAAATCATGACAGTATATTTATTTTTATATGTATTATGCCAAATGATAATAATGATTATAATAGTGCCGATTATTTGTCTTGCTCTTCAACAGATGACAATGGAAGCTTTTGTAGCCTGCCCTCTCTTTCAAGTAGTATCGAGTCTTTTGTTTGTGATATCCCAAAAAACTTAAATATCATATTCATTAATGCACAGAGCATCCCGGCCCACTACCCAGATATGCTGGCGTCATTAGTTTTAATATCGGAAACCTGGTTCAAGCCTTGCCATCCGTCTACCTCATATTCTTTGCCTGGCTTTATACTTATACGCAATGATCGCATTGGTTGTCGTGGGGGCGGTGTTGCAATTTACCTACGCGCACATACATATTCCCTACACTATTTTGAATATTTCAGCGCGCCAACCAATGCTGGTGAGCATCTTTTCACTGAAATTCTCCTTTCTTACACTGAAGTTCTTCTTGGTATATATTATTGCCCATCTAGTAGAATCAACTTTTTCTCATCTTTTGAACATCTTTTACAAGATTACCTCCCATCATAAGTATGTGCACAACATTATCATGAGCGATTTTAACACGTGCTTACTAAACGAGATCCTCGTGCTGATTCATTTGAATCTGTTACCAAAGCTAGCAACCTGACCATCTTACCCCTTAACGCAACACATCATTTTCCACACTCTGTACCTTCTATTCTTTCATAAAAATAATAAACACCTACACCACACCGCACATAAAAATAAAAATAAAAGATTTTAATAAAAAAATGCATGTACAAAGTTTTATGTATCTAATTAACTTATTGTGTTGAATCCTGGGAGGAGTCTAGCTATCGCAAATACAGGGAATCCTACTGTGATAGCTAGAGAATAAACTAATCATTTTTGTTATTTAATTAATACTTCAATTATAAATTCGCCGCCTATACCGCCAGTTTCCGGTACGCGTGTCATAACTCAATTCATTTAACAAGCCGTTACAATTAACAATCTGCTAACTTTCAAAGGTTTTCTGGAACGCGTATTTATGAAAAATTACAGGACACCTGATTAACATGCTTGTTGATCTATGATAACATGAAATTTGAAAATGTCGTTCAAATTCATTCATTCTCTAGTGTTCTGTCTTGTTTTAACGCATAGCGTTGTCTCTTCTGTTTTGACATGATATTAATACCAAATCATTTTTGGCATCGCCACCGTTACTATGGTTACCAATTAAATATGACGGATGATTGTAAACGTAAAGCAACAAGAGAGAGGAGTTCGAAGCGTTCCTCTATGTAAAAATACAAGCCCATTTGGGCATTCACACCCAACAATACTATTTGCACTCGGATTTCTAACTGACAGAGTCAAGTCGTGCGAGTATACGCTCTAAATACCTAAAATGTCGACTTTGATGGGATAGTGGCAATATCTAATTTTATTAATTTTTATGAATCCCTTTATCCTCAATACCATCATGATGATTATAAATACTCTGTAGTTTTATAGTTATTTTGTCAGTAATAGTTTATTGATAGTGAAAGTCACTATATAGCGTACGTGAAAATGTGCGTGTTTGTTGTGTAAGTTCATTGATAGTGCTGTCCAAGCGTGCCGCTTTGATTGATCGATCTATATGTGTAAATTATGGCAAACTTGTATAAAGCGCTGCGTTCAATGTGTGTTTTTTGGTTTTGCTAGACGGTGAAAAGGAACTGCATTTTTTTGCATATATCTTTTCGCAAAAAAGCTGTCTCCCCTCACTTGTTGCTTTTTATCGTAAAAATCTATTAAAATAAAAAAATAATGTGCAGCATTTTTATTGCTGATAGCCTACGCTTTGACTATAATCTCATCTGATGGTAAGTGATGGACGTCTGATGATGATGAAGTCAGTAGAGAAGAATAGGCAAGAACAGCCGTCATAACATACCATTAGATGACCGTACCGAAAAGCTTTTCAGAAACCCAAAATGGCAATAATTGACGATTAATTGGAGATTTGACATTAGTGTTGACAAACAGTCACTTGAAGTTTTCAGCAACCCAATCTGCGTTTGACAATGGATTAACAAGCATTTAACATAATCTGTGGCTGATTTGCGTTTCAATAACCGGGGGATAGTGCTTGAATAGCCAAACGAACAGAAAGCAAATTTTTACAGGAGACTTGGAAATATATATATCATAAAATATTAGCCAAGTATATATATAGTGTATAAATTGAAATATTTTCAATTTATACGCGGAGGTTGGACAAAATGTCTCAAACTAAATTGCGTAGATGGATATAAGGCACAATGATCAGAATATAGGGCACTGATATTGAGTGTCAGTTACGTGCTTGTTAGTCTGAACAACCATCATTTTTAATATACAGTATGTTCAGTTTTCCTTCATTATAATAAGTGCCCGTGGGATGCTGGGCTAGAATGTCACCCCCCAGAACAACAATAGTAGTAAAACACAGTCCAATAGTGATAAAATTTGAGCAATTGACACAGTTCAATCTACATATTATATTTGATAAGTAAGATAAGCGCTCGTAGCCAAGTTTGCTTAGCCATTCTGAATCGATCAGCAAAGTTAAGCAACGTCCGCCGCGGTCATGACTTGGATGGGTGACCGCTGGTGTCATTACTACTGAGCGCTTCCGTGCTTCGGAGGGCACGTTAAACCGTCGGTCCCGGTTGTTGTCTTAGGATAGCAGTCGTTACAGCATGGTGGTAGGACACTTTGCGAATGTCCGCCTGGCTAGCTACCACCCTCAAGTTGAAAATCTGTCGCCAAGCACCTAACGGTGTGTTCCGGCAGCTGTCCTTGAGAGCCAGTAACTCTAGGTTAGTCTGAACAACATCCTCGACCACATCATCACTTACCATCAGGTGAGATAGTGGTCAAAGGCTAACCTATCAGGCATAAAAAAAAAAAAAAAAAAAAAAAAATTTATTCATAGCGTCCTTTTTTAGGGTTCCGTAGTCCTGACAAGGAACCCTTATAGTTTCGTCATGTCCGTCTGTCTGTCCGTCTGTCCGAAGTTTTGCTAAGAGACCGTTAGTGCTAGAAAACTGAAATTTTGTACAGATACGTAAATCAATCAAGCCGAAAAAGTGGTAAAATAAAATTTTGTTAAATATTTTTTTTTTAAGATAGCTCCCATACATTTGCAGTGGGGAAGAATTTTTTTTTTGTCATCTAACCCGTCGTGTATGGTATCGTTGAATAGGTCTTTTAAAATGACTTAGGGGTTGCTAATATTGTTTTTCGATTTGGTGCTCCATTGAAGAAATATTAAACTTTAAGGAGCATATTTTTGTTCCAGTAGGGCGTCCCCCCCCCCCCCTTAAAGCTAAACTGCTGGGTTCAAAAATCTGAAAAAATTCAGAATGATGGTGCAGTTCATGAATTTTCAATGAAAAGTATAGCAATTGAGATAACTTTATTACTTTACCAGTAATAGTTGTTGAACTTGGGTGTTAGATAATTTTGTATCAAATATAAATTCCTTAGAATAATTCCTTTAAAATGACTAAGATGAAGTAGTTGGTTATTTTTTAAGGGTAGAGACTTGCATTGAAAATTAAATCATAAATAAAAATTCTTAATGCAATAAGTATTTGGACCTTATACTCGCCGTACACAAGAAGTGTTTGTTGGTTTCACGAACACAAGACTGGGAGCCATAATATATGTTTTACTGCTAACCTACTTGTATAAGTTACAAATGAAAATGCAATTTTTTTATGAAGTTATGTAATATTAATAAAACTGATATGTAAATATTCATTAAAGTCTCAGCAAAAAATATAAGCAATATTCTATTCGAAATGGCCACCTTTACCTGTCTGGGCCAGACGCATATATAAAAATTTATATATAAAAATAAATATTTAAAAAAAAGTTCTGTTACATAATAATTACAAAAATATTTTTAAAAGTGTCTCAAGAAAACATTAAATAACATTTTAATGAAACACTTAAAAGAATATAAAAAGTATATATCTAGTGACAATTCCGCCTAATTTCCTGCTATTCCCACGTGACATCACGAACGCCACGCAGCTTAGCCGGAAGAATATTCGACTAGTTTCGCTTCTAAATGAAGTATCTTCAGGAGGTTTTGACTCACCGAGCGCACGATCGAGACTGAACTATATATTTGTTATTATTAAATATGGATTTCCGCAAAGTAAAGCCTGAATCTATTCAGTTATGTTACAAATGAAAATGAAACTTTATTTTATATTACTATAACTGATATGTGCATATTTATTAAAGTCTCAGCTAAAATGCATTAACGCACTGTTTCCATGGGAAATTTCGCCACTTCTTGCTTCAGAGTGAGTTTAAGCTTAGTGCTTAAAACACAATGTCAGCGTGTCATTTAGAGTAAGCCATGTTATTTTTTTTATGCTTGCTAGGTTAGCCTTTGACCACTATCTCACCTGATGGTGTGTGATGATGTCGTCGAAGATGTTGTTCAGCTTCAGGCTAACCTAGAATTACTGGCTCACAAGGACAGCTGCCGGAACACACCGTTAGGTGCTTGGCGACAGATTTTCTACTTGATAGTGGAAGCTAGCCAAGCGACCATTCGCAAAATGCCCAACCACCATGCTATAACGACTGCCATCCTAAGATAACAACCGGGAGCGACGGCTTAACGTGCCCTCCGAAGCACTGAAGCGCTCAGTAGTAATGTCACCAGCGTTCATCCATCCAACTCATGACCGCGGCGAACGCTCTTCAATCGTGAAATTTTTCATCGGTGAAAAGAATATTTTTGTGCCCTTCACCTGCGTATCACGATGGAGGAAGGCATTTTGATCGGGCTACTCCCTTTATAATTGTAAAGATTGATTTAGGGCATCGACCGAAAATCTTCATTTCTTGCAATAAGATTATTGTTGAGTTTACATAATATTTTTGATTCCTAATCGGATTTCGACCAATTCTGGCGTTCACAGCATTAACAGCTTTTATAGTTCTAACAACACGCGGTTGCCCTGATCTTTTATGGTCTTCGACAGGGGAAATGTTGTTGTATCTGTTGATAATAAAGAACTACAGAATCGTTTAACATACATGTTATGACAACGGGCTACTACGGAACCCTACATTGTGCGTGGCCCGACACGCATTTGACCGTTTATTTCTGTGTAATAGCGCTTTTCATATATGAAGTTATTATGAAATGACTAGGCCCGGGTCCTAGTCATTTCATAATTATATTTACCGGAAAGATTCCATATAACGCTTTTCATATAACGTAGTTTCCTAGTATTGTCACGGCCTGAACCAATTATCAAGATATGACGCAAAAGCCGATAAACAAGACAGGCAATAAAGAAACAATAATATCTTATTTACTTCGTTTATAACATAGTAAGTATACATTATATCAAATAAATATAACACTTCAGATATTGCTAAGGACTTTCATGGGTCATTGGACTACTGAGAAAGTTATTAGAAGGGCCAAAACTGTCTCCTTACTTTATCGAACACAGTGCGTTGGTCCTTTCTTTATTCTATTTTTGAATTAAAACTAAACATTATCTGATAAAATAAGGTGACATGCCATACACACAAAAACCTGTTGGAACAATAATAGTCAACGCGTTGTGCCTCTACGTGAAGCCTCTGAAGTGCCACAATAACCTACCTCCATATAGTGAAACTCAACCCTATAGCAGGATTAGAGCCATGGACTCCTGCGCGGCAGTCAAATCACTGCTGCAAAAACGATACGTTAGATGGCAATATCATCATTCCTAACTCATTAAGACCAAATCAAGTTTATTGAATAGAATATTTCTAATTTAATAGGTAATATTTTTGCATGGTTAAGAATTTCTTATTGTATTGTAAATAAAAAAAATGCCAAGCACGAGTCAAATTAAATTTTTTAAGGTGCCGTATTGCATTAGCCCTTTAAAGAAAAAAGTGTTAGCTGGATTTGATCGCAGTTTTAAAGTTTTAAATAGCGTTTTTAGTATTTGTTGGTTAAATATAATGCCATTTTTTCACATATTTCAGCGTCTTTAAAATAACTTCATCAATTTTTAGCCCAATAGTCGTCTCTGTGTTCTAAGCAAAATATGAACATTTTTAGATTTGTTATTTCGGTTACTTGCCATAGACCTGTTACATATGGATGGACAGACGAATAGGTGACAGACATCGGTATCCTATTAATATGGCTCCGTTTGGCCCATCGTGTACGAAGCCATAAAATCATCTTTCACACTTGCAGCAAACAAAAAGCTATTTTAAAAATAATTTGCCAAAAAAAATAATGTTAAGTATATCCACGGATCTTTTCATATTCCGTGTGCTTTACCACATTGATAGGTGTGTCAATATGATTACGGAAATCCTTTTGGCATATTGGTTTCTACACATTTCCAAGGAGTTCTGTGAGAGTGATAGTTAAAGGTAAGCTAAAGTGTCCTTCCAAGTTTTATATTTAGTATAAATATCATATGGGATATGAGAATTGCTTTGGAAATTGTATTATCTTGACTGATATTACTGTGGGTATATAAGATAAACATTTTTATACCAAGAACTAGATGGTAAGTGGTGTGCGGGCCGCGAGCGGCCCGCATCTATCTTGAGTCAGTACGAACTGTCGTAAAAGCAACTTTTAAATTTAAAAAAAAGTATGTTCAAAACTCCAATAGAAATATGAAATCCCATATAAACTCCCAATACAATAAAGAACCAAATTGTAGCCACCAAACCAGATTTACCCTACTGCCATAAAAAAGTGGTACGGTCAGAATCGTACCAGGGTTCTGAGTCACTTCGGTAAAGGAACCCCACTTGTAAGTGCTTTGGTTATCGCGGGCAGTTGCCATGGAGACCAGTCGGGGATGTGGAATAATACTCTCAAGTCGGAGCTCGGCCTTCGGCCTCGGACAGTTACTCCAAATAAAGTCAAAACTCCCACAAAAACTCTTAATACAGTCCAAACATAAAATGCAGTATGAAGAATAAGAGGGGCACTTAGGACAATTCCAAAATGTCGGAGTTCAAGATGGCCACCATGCAAAGCACTCCGTTCAAAGACCCCCCCATCTATCTCTTACTGTTTTCGAGATACGTCTTCATTTATCACTTGGCAGACGTCATCGAAAAAAAATTTCAAATTTGGAATAAGACCGTCCAGAACAACCTAGATATCGATTTTCAGCCAAATCGGAAAAACTTTTTTTACTTGGCAGACGTCATCGAAAAAAAAAATTTAAATTTGGAATAAGAACGTCCAGAACAACCTAGATATCGATTTTCAGCCAAATCCGAAAAACTTTTTTTACTTGGCAGACGTCATCGAAAAAAAATAGAAACGTTCTCATACTCCTAATACAGTCGGTAATGTATGGTAAAATACTCCAAATACAGTATGAAGAATGAGAGGAGCATGTCAATACGTAGCTTGGCCTTCGGCCTCGCAAGACACTAACAGAGCTCGGCCTACGGCCTCGCCAAGCGCTCGCCCTTCAGGCTCGCGCACCATACGCTCGGCCTTCGGCCTCATCAGAAGCTCGCCCTTCGGGCTCGCTATACACTGATGTAGGTCCGTAACTCCAAATTCAGTCGAAAATCCCACAAAAACTCTAAATACAGTCGAATATGTAAGGTAAAATACTCCAAATGCAGTATGAAGAATGAGAGGAGCATCGAAGCATGATAAAAAAATAAATTTCACTGTTATAGGACAAAAACTCCAAATTCAGTCGAAATTCCCACTAAAACTCCAAATACAGTCGAAAATGTAAGGTAAAATACTCCAGATACAGTATGAAGAATGAGAGGAGCATGTAAATTCAGAGCTCGGCCTGCGGCCTCGCAAGACACTAATACGGCTCGGCCTGCGGCCTCGCCATGCGCTCGCCCTGCGGGCTCGCGCGCCATACGCTTGGCCTTCGGCCTCGCGGACCGAAGTTCGGCCTTCGGCCTCACCAGAAGCTCGCCCTTCGGGCTCGCTATAAACTGATATAGGTCCGTTACTCCAAATTCAGATGAAAATCCCACAAAAACTCCGAATACAGTCGAAAATGTGTGGTAAAATACTCCAAATGCAGTATGAAGAATGAGAGGAGCATCTGAGACTAATAAAAAAATTACAGATTTCAAAAATTTCACTGTTGTAGGATAAAAACTCCAAATTCAGTCGAAAATCCCACAAAAACGCCTAATACGGTCGAATATGTAAGAAAAATACTCCAAATGAAGAATGAAGAATGAGAGGAGCATTTTTGACAGGTGTCATTCGACTGCTCTCCCGATCCCCTATGACATTTGTTCGAGCACCCCCTACCTATCTCTTACCGTTTCCGAGATACGCCATTCAATTTTACTTGGCAGACGACATCTTCAACTTTTCAGATTTTTCCCATACTCACCTAAACCCCCCCTACACTTTTCCCATACATCACTTTCTTCCTACACGACTCCTTCTGGGAGAACAATTATGTCAGTCAGTCAGTCAGTCAGTGAGTCAGTGTGTGGTAATCGAGCTTTATATAAAGAGAAGAAGAAGAAGATGGAACCGACTTAAATACTCAAAAGTGTTGAATAAGTTGTGAAATAACTTGTTGAAGTCGGTATGATAGTTCAAAAGTACCTACAATCACAATATTGTGCTCATGGTACCCACTTTGACAAGTTATTTCACACTTTTGAGTGTTGAAGCCGGTTCCATTTTTCGGTAAATAAAAAAAACATTTTTAGTGTCCCTTCTTACTTACGGGATAGATTGTCATTTATTGGCAATGACTATATCATCAAGATAGGAAAATATTTTTCAGTCATTGGAGTGTAACTCAAAGACGGCTTGACCAACTTTGATGAAATTTAAATGGTACCAAACAACAAGCATCAGCTTTCAAATAATATTTTGACTGGGTAAACAATAGGTTTACCCAATCAAAAGCTCTGAAGTAACAAACATAAAAAAATTCAGACGATTTAAGAACATCCTCCTTTTTTAAAGTTGGTTAATAAAAGGGTACCTATATTTAATGATTATAAATATTACTGTGTGGTTAGACCACACTGCCTGCACTAAGATAACACGCTTTTTAGTTTCCTAAGTAGTCATTTATTCAAGCGTTTAGTACTTCATGCCGTGAAAAAATGGAATACATAAGTCACTTGTACCATAATCATAATATACTAATATTAATTCGCGTTTTGTGAATCATGTTGCGGATCGAATATATTAAATCGGGCTTAGAACATAAAAGTTGTTCATCATCAGAGCAAGTGCACAGAAGTGTCTGTTCACCTGATGTTCTGATGATCACAGTGCTTACTTAGAGGTGCCAAAGGGATGAGTGTTTTACGATTAAAATATATTAAATTATGTGTAATAACACAATAAATCCGTTTCAAGATTAAATATTAATTTTATTTAGCACTTCCCAATAGTAATTATTGTAATCTGGTTCTGAATTATGTGCAAAAAACAAATCTGAAATTCTAGGTGAACAACACCTTCGACCATATCATCACTTACCATCAGGTTAGATGGCTAACATAAAAACATTAAAATACTATAATCTACGTCTTAAACGTTATCAAATATATTAAATAATATGAAATATCATTATGATAAATGTCAATAATTGAATACTAAAAATACGTCAAAAATAACAACAAACGTATTATGTCAACATTAATTCAAACAGAAAATAAAAATATAATAAAGTAGTCATAAAAATGTCGGAAACAGAATAAGACAACCTCATCATATCAAGAATTACTCACAGTACTCACATTAATAAATAAATAAATTAAAAAATGCCTACTACATATCTATTTATAAGAATTCCTACATCTATGTTAGGAATTCCTCATTGCTTTAGAGCGTTCGATGCATAAGTCAGCGTTTTAACCTAGAATTGAAATGCATAGGTTCGACGCAGCGGTTATGTGCTCGGGAAGCCGATTGTACACTACCGGGCCCATGATGTGCGTCAACCGTTTACATTTACCCCCGGTTTCTGAAACGCAAATCAGCTACAAATTATGTTAAATGCTTGTTAATCCATTGTCAAACGCAAATTCGGTTGCAGAAAACTCCATATGATTGTTTGTCAACACTAATGTCAAATTAAGCATTCCTACCTACAACGTTTTCTCTACTAACTGATAAGATCTAAAAACACATACTGCTATTTTTATACCGTAGGTACTGGGTAGCACTTCACCACTATCTCACCTGATGTTAAGTGACGATGCGATCGATGATGGAGCGCGCTTACCCAGAAGATACCTATTCACTCCTGTTTTGAAGACCCCCGTAATTAACCAGAAACACAGACTCAGGCAGAGTGTTCTATCCCGTAGCGGTGTGTATGATGAACGAGTATAGAACAAGAGTCCGATTATAGAACTACGTAAATATATTACTAAAGACTACGTGATTATAGTGTTGCTACTCATTTGTTACTCAATAGGGTGCTATAACATAACCATAGCAGCCCTTAAACAAACCGCAGCTGGGTGGATAATAGTACCAACAAAAGCATTTCCAAGATAGGTTATGGACCTTCCAGACCCCAACCCTCTTTGAGAAAACACCTTTCAGCTAAGAGCGTTAAGATATGGTTTAAAGCTCTGTTGTGCGCCTCATGTGCGGCTACAAAATATTCACGTTGATGTGAGAAGTGGTATTATTTTGTATAGATGCGCAGGAGGTCCATAGTTAGAATCTCTCCGCGGTCTTACAATTCACCGCATATGCGAGGGCGGGAGTTTTTAGAATCATTGATAGGCTTGATAGTTGTTGGCCCTCAAGTAGAAAATATATCACCAAGCATCTAATGGTATGTTACGACGGCTGTTCTTGCCTATTCTTCTCTACTGACTTCTTCATCATCAGACGTCCATCACTTACCATCAGATGAGATTATAGTCAAAGCGTAGCCTATCAGCAATAAAAAATGCTGCTCATTGTTTTTTATTTTAATCGATTATTACGATAAAAAGCAACAAGTGAGGGGAGACCGCTTTTTTGCGAAAAGAAATATGAAGAAAATGCAGTTCCTTTTCACCGCCTAGCAAAACCAAAAAACACACATTGAACGCAGCGCTGTATTCAAGCTTGCCATAATTTACACTTATAAATCGATCAATCAAAGCGGCACGCTTGGATAGCACAATCAATGAATATACAAAACAAACACGCACATTTTCACGTACGCTAGTGACTTTCACTATCAATAAACTATTACTGACATAATAACTATAAAACTAAAGAGTATTTATAATCATCATGATGGTATTGAGGATAAAGGGATTCATACAAATTAAAAAAACTAGATAATGCCACTAGCGATCACCCATCAAAGTTGACATTTTAGGTATTGGAGCGTACTCTCAAACGACTGGACTCTCTGTCAGTTAGAAATCTGAGCAAAAATATAATTGTTAGATGTGAATGCCCAAATGGGCTAGTATTTAGACAAAGAGGAACGCTTCGAACTCCTCTCTCTTGTTGCTTAACGATCATCCATCATATTTAAATGGTAACTATAATAACGGTGCCAATGCCAAAAATTTTTTGGGATTAATTTCATGTCAAAACAGAAGCGACAACGCTATGCGTTAAAACAAGACAGAACACTAGAGAATGAATGAATTTAAAAGAAATTTTTAAATTTCATGTTATCATAGATAAACAAGAATGTTAATAATATTTCATTAATATGCGTTCCAGAAACCCGTTGAATGTTAGCAGATTGTTAATTGTGACGGCTTGTTAAATGAATTGAGTTTTGAAACGCGTACCGGAAACCGGCGGTTAGTTAGAGACCTTTTGACAGATGCCAGCTTTCCTCGACTCCGGGTCTGGTATTGGTGTTTTTCACCTATTCTAATAAAAGAGTCTAGGTTATTCCGAGTGTAGACAGCCACCTGGAATATGACAATAGCTGGAATTTTCAGTATTTAGAGCGATTTAAAGTGCGGCCTCGCTGATGTGTCCTGTGCCACTCGCGCTACGGCACGGACTGCGCACTTTTGTAATCTAAAGACACGAACTGATTCAGCGCCGAGCCCCTATAGCTCGGCACCGTACTGCAACAACGAGTGTACGGTCGAAAAATAACATGACGTCACCACATGAGTGGGCAAAAATCTGGAGAGGCGGCCCAGAGCAAAGCTGGCAACACTAAATTTTCCACATACTTTATTTATGTGGGGCTACCAGGTAAGGCCGCTATCTAACTCCAAGAACGTAATGCTGGTCATTTGTTTCAATTGTACGCTGTCTGTTCGCTTATATCCAGAGAGATTTATGTGTATGAGATGGGTCTTAGTGAGGTTAAGTGCCAGTCTGTTTTCACTGAACCAATTGGCCAATTGGCCTACAGCGTTGTTAATTCTCTGCTCCAATAAGTTGTATGAAGGTGTCATTACTATTGCAGCCACATCGTCAGCGTACATTAATAGTTCTGCATCATTTATTGCACAAGGCAGGTCATTAAGGAGCAAAGAGAATAAAATATTTGACACCGATGATCCCTGGGCAACTCCTAACTCCTAACGTAGTTGTCAACGGATCACATCTCTCACTACCAGCATCTCCTACTACAATTTGGGACCTATGGCTCATCCATTCGTTTAAGAGAGACAAAGCACTGCCGTGAATCCCATAGTGGCGCATTTTTATTGAGAGCACATTGTGATCTGCGACGTCGAAGGTCTTTCAGAGGTCACATCACAATATTGCCACGTGCTGACCCCTCTCGCGGGCTGCCATCACTCACCGTAGCAATTCACGTGTCATAGATGTGGTTGACCGACCCTCTTGGTACGCGTATTGTCTGTCGGACAGTGCTTGTATCGACGATAAATGAGCTACTAACCGACGACTGATCCCATTTTCGAGGATTTTACCAATCGCGGGTATAATTGAAACCGGCCTATAGCTATCCATGTCCTGCCTTTTTCCTTTTCCCTTATATATGGGCGAATGTTGCTGATTTTTAAACATTTAGGATAGATCCCGTCATGAATAAATCTATTATATAAATCAGCTAAAATTGGTGCTGCAGCCATAATATGTACCAACTCCACTGAAATGTCATAAAAATCTTTAGACTTTTTAGCCGGAATGCGTTTGGTGATGACTTCATATACCTCCTCTGCGGTAAATCTGCGTAGTATCAACGAGCGATCGGCGCAGGCACTAGCTCGTGTCAAAGCGCGCACCACTTGTGTAATGTTTGCTCGCGGCGCCCCGCAAGTTGCCGCAGCACCCACAAACCTCTCATTCATGGCATTAACAAGCTCCTTCTTTGATTGAAAGTCATCACCATTCACATATTTTACAATATTGGTGAAGTCTACATTACATGTAGCAAAGAGGGAAGAATAACCTCTTTGCTCGTTAACAATCGTCCACATGCATTTTAGGGTATTTTTACTATCTAAATACGGCCCACAATAATAGTCAGTTCTTTTTTGAGTCAAGAAACGGTCATATTTTCTATTGAGATCATATATAAATTGTTTCAAAATGTCAGAATTGAGAGATTTGTTCATTAGTTCAATCAAATAAAATATAAGTAATCTTAATTTTTTTAGGTCGTCAGTAAGCCATGGGCGTTTACTATTTTTTCTTAGTTGTATATCTCAATGGGAAGCATGATTCAAATGTATTACTTAACGTGTTTATTAATGCCATTGTTACCTGCTCAGTCATGATCTATATATTTTGACCCAGTCTACACTCTCTATTGAACGTACAAAGTTAATTAAGTATATTGATTTGTGAATAAATTGTACTCTAATAAATATCAATATAGTGATCAAAGGCTAAGCTATTAGGAATAAAAAAAAAGTAGCTCACCTCGGGATAAGTGATGACCGTCGCCTCTTGACATCCCTAGCAAAGGTCCCGGAGATTCATTCCCAGCCTTAAAGTTTTCCATTAAATATCATTTTCCATTAATATGGATAAGCGGTGAAATACATCTCATTAAGTATGAAAAAAATCATTGTCTTTCAAAGGATTCCAATACATAATTGTTTGATAGTTTTTAACAACATTGGTAATATATCCTTGTAAGTAATTTAATCAAACTTGATGTGTATATTCTATTTTACATTGATGATAACAATACTATATACCATTACAAACATATTATACTTCACACGTCAAACTTAACGAACTTCAACAAAAACATTCCAATTTCAAAGTCAGTCCTTTGCAATTCACACCGGTAAATTCCTTTAAAGTTTATGTGTAAAATTAAATCTGTAATTTAATTGATAAACTTGAATCTAACTTCATCAGACACCGCCCCAAGTTTCAACGTATTTGAATTCTCTTGGTTTGTCTTAAATGTTTTATCCATATCTCTTGGAATAGTCTCCTTTATTTTGAATATACGGTTTTTATCATTCATTTTGACTTGAGGATTAATTTTCTTAATAGTTACAGACTCGTGGATAATGGAGCAGAGTAAGTCAAATATGAACCAGATTATTTCCATGATACTGATGATCGATCCTCCTAGGCAGAGCCCAAAGATACCGCCAAGGTTCGCTGAAATAGAAAACAATATACTCGTATTTATATATAAAATCAATAATGGCCCAATGTCAATAATGACAAAGTCAGCCATTTTTCAACTCTCCTATACATATCTTTGAAATTCTCTCAAATGGACTGATTTAATGAGTTGGCTCATGAGCGTATTGCTGCTTACGTCACCACAGAAAAGAGAAAGCAATAGAAAGGTGAAGGGGGCGTGGCACGCGAGCTCACCATGGTCCTAAACAGGAGTATTTACGTCAACGGACTATAATCTACTGACAGTCGACCCGCGGTTAACGCGCCGCATGCATCTCCGTCAATTTATATGAAAATGCCGCGTTGTGCTATTATAAGTTGCAGATTTAATAGCAATGTCACAAAAGTAAAGAAAGTAGGAATATCCTATCACCGGAAAACTTAATAAATTATTCCTAAATGTTTTATATTTCGCTGATGAACAAAGTCGGTGTAATCTGACATATAAGTGATTCATGATTTTTTTATCGACAAATTTATCGATAAATTGTTAGTCACTAAATGTCACCTCATTCCAATATCTAATTTGGAGCTTTCCTGTTAGACCTACGAAAGCAAGCACCATCTGTCCCACTGCTTTTAGTGCATATAAAACTTTTACCTGGACGTAAAAATACACGTGTAGGTCAGAAGGTAAACATCAATTATATTAACAAATTATTCAAATATTTTCAAGAACACGCAATCTTTCAAGGTTGTGATTTCAACTTCAACTCTTGTTTTGTGGCTTCTGTGGGCACCACCACAATTTCAACAATGTCACGTAGTTAGATGGACTATCAAACAAAGGAGATTGTTTAGTTTTAATGAGTCATGTCCGGTGAGAACTGCCCAAGCCAAAATTGGTGCTGAAACATTAGATGTTAGTTCATCTAACTACTGGAAGAACACAAATGTATATACACACACAAACATACACACACACAAATTCATTATATATATAGGGGAAATATAGATCACCTGGGAACAACTTTTGGTTAAGTTATATAATATATGAACAGTTAATTTACAGCTTTATTTGAATATGGATAAATACTAAGGAGAGGATACGTTTGAGGGAGAAAGGACGAGGGATATCTCTAGAGATAATATTGTAGAGAGAAGAGTTTATTTTGGGACAACAGAAGAATATGTGTTTCACATTTCCTTCGTCCAAACCACATTCTCAGAGGGAGTTATAAGTTTGGCCAGGCAGACTGGGTTACAGGAATAGTTTCGACTCGGACGGCATATTGTAGAGGTGGTCACTTTATCAGCGTTTTGGAATATTGAGAACCAGAGTTTATTGGGCATCTCAGGTTGGATGTTACCATAGAATTTAGCTTTTAATATTCTAGAAATTTGCCATTTCTGGTTTCAAGGTTTTTTTAAAGATGGTTTTAAAGTCAAACAGATATCTTGATCTTGAGATTCGTTGCGCACTGTACCGGCGTGACCAGGAATCCAGGCAAGGATCACATTTTTGCCGTGAGAGCTACATTCGAAAATGGCATTTCCTATTTTTAAAACAATTGGGAACCTAGATTTGGACCGGGGGGGTTAGCAAGAATAGATTGGAGGCAGCTTTTGGTTTCTGAAAATATGATAGTTTTGTTCAGATTGTGTGATATTACAAAAAGGATGGCTTCCAGAATTGCGATGGCTTCTCCTGAAAAGACGGAAGTGGTAGAAGGACATTTATAATTGAAAATTATTCTCTTAGATGGGATCCAAACTACAACACCAATTGGACTATCTAGATTTTTAGAAGCATCTGCATGGCAGTCCAGACCTTGTATTCTGTGAAGAATTTATTTATTAAAACCTTATTAGCTTCTATTGTGTTTTTATCAATACCAAAATCCAAAATAATGTTAGGTTTGAAAACGAATGATTCGTAGGATGATGAGAACAAAGGCATAACAGTATTCAGAAGGAGGGAATAAGGAATAAGGGTGAATTGTAAATAGCTGCGGAGGAGACAAAGGAGGTTCTCAGATGAGGCTTTATTGCATGAGTTATATAATGTCAGTAAACAATCTAGTTTTTTTCAAGAACAGTGAGTTTTAAGCTAATTTAAAAAGGAATTTATCGGAGAGACAGTGTCTGCGAAGGCTAAGAGGAGGTTCTACACACTCAACTTGAATGGCATTGATAGGGATTTCAAGCAGTGTTCTTTCACCATGACAGACCAAAGCTACTTTGACAACATCACATGATTTTTTTTTCGTTTGTATTAGTTCATATGTACAGCAGGCTGCGTTGCAGCATCGCGGGGTGTGTTGCAGCAATGTAGACGTGAACGGAACCGAACACGCGAACTTTTAGGTTATGACTTAGTTTATTTTGGAGATTTTCGTTATCATCAATAAGGAGAATATCTCATTGGCTGCCATTCAATTCATTTGTTAAAATGTGTAATAGAGAAATATACACAAATATACTGTTTTCAGTTTTTGCTAAATAATAATATCTAGAAATAGCAATCGCCAATTATGCAATAAGTACAATTCGTTTCAATGGAAATAAAATGATTACCAATTTAATTAGCTGGTAGTTACTATTGTGTCAGTTTCCTGATTTTCCTGAATCCCTATCTGTGCCTATCTCTAATACCACCCTCTACGCGAATTTCATGTGTTTGTTATAATTTTACTACAAATAAACGAGCCTATAACATATTATATCGAAATTAAGCTGTTCTTCGCAGTAATAGCTTTATTTAATTTTTATCGTCTTTTTCTTCTTCAGCATCTTCACTGCTGAAGGTCGTGTCTAGTCTGAAGTAGTGTTAATTGCTCGATGTACTATGCTCTTCCACGTGCTTCTGTTTTCAGTGGTCTTTAAAGCTTTTGGTATAGACATACTAGTAAGCTATAGGGTTAATTCAAGACGCTTACTTGCCTGTCATTACTACATATTCAAATGATTATATAAAACCGCATAAAAACTTTTTATAGCTCAAACGCACAGTACATCAACGCATTACCTAAAAATTAAATCGTTAAATCATTTTAAGGCTATGGAAAAGTTTATCGATAAAAATGTACTGCACCACTGGCTACTTTGACAATGGGATACCACTTTTTGTTCCGAATAAATAAATGAAAAAAGGTAAAATTTTACTAGCTATCCTAATAATTATTTTCTCGTTATCATTTTGCGTGCAGTAACTTGTGAACTATTTTTCAATTGTCTATGCTCAGATTTTACCAAGGAACGATTTTAAAATTGAATTTTACTTGACTGAGAGACTGCACAATTACTGTACAGATATTGTCGACTGGCAAATTTCACCAGATATTAGGGGAATTACCATATATCTGTCTCTCTCACTGAAAGGGATAGCTTGACAATGTTCACAAGAAATTAAATCTTACCACTCTTTAGATAAGGTGTAATTTCAACTGTTATAAATTGGTTTATTAAACGTTTCAATTGGGTAAAAATAGGACTAATCAGGGAATCGGATTGTTTGTAGTGAACAATAAAGATGTAATGTCAAGGATCATTTACATGTGTTGAACTGGCTACGCTCGTTTTCTAAGAAAACTGACATGGCTGCCACTCTAAATAGTATTTTATATCTCTATGTACGTCACTATGTAAGAAGTGTATTACTGAGCATTGATAACTACACAAGGCTGGTTATTGTCTTTTCCACCGCATTATTTGGCTTGTGAGTATCAGATATTATTATATTACCGCCTAGAATTCCCGTTTATAGTAGAGTCAAAACTTATTTGAATGCAGAAATTTTAATATTTTAATATTTGCACAAACGCATGCTCTGCGGATAACATTAAAAAATTACAAACTAACGAGAGAAAAAAAATTAAGTGATGTGCAGGATTCGAACCCGCGTCCATCCAGCCCATTAGCCGGGGTATGCTCTCACCAGTTGAGCTTACATGACCAATGAGTTACAACATTTTTTTTCCTATTGTTCTTTAACCATCGTATTGGGATGGAGCGACATCTATAGTTCAACTTACGTTGTACTACAAACAAGACTAATTAGCTTTAAAATTGTGAATGATGTTGATGACGCATCCCTATAATTTTAATATTTTTATGTTTGCAATAACGCATGCTGTATGGATTACATTACAAAATTACAAATTTAAGAGAGGCGAATTTTTTTTGTGTATGTTTAGAGCATACCCCGGCTAAAGAGGTGGATGGACGCGGGTTCGGATCCAGCACATGACTTAAATTTTTACTCTCGTAAATTTGTAATTTTGTAAAAGCAGATATTTTGAAACATGCAATTTGTACAAATTAATATTGTGATACATTATCGGAATAAGGGCATAAAGGTGATGAGTTAATTTTTTTACCGATCTTCACTGAATCTAAGATATTCATTACAATATCATGGATTTATAGACTAGTTTCGAACGGAATTTTCTTAATTGCTTGATTGTGGCTAATAAGAAATAAGTTTAACGGCCGCTCGTTAAGTTCATGATTTAATTGTTTTTGCCCGGGGTGAGAAGAGGTTCAATACCTTTTGAATAGAGGTTTATTAACGAGTTCATCGGTTATTCACCCAGAATTCGGTTTATTTGAAAGTTTGCTGGTTAGTCTCTGCGCACTCATCCATCTCTTATTAAGATGTGATAAAATTATAACATTTTACTCGTATCATTTTCAAAGATGGTTTCCAGAACAGGTTTTTTTTTTTTTTTTTTTTATAATAGATAAGCAAGCATTTGACCGCTGCCTCACCTGATGGAAAGTGACGACGCAGTCGAAGGTGGAACATGCTTGCCTAGCAGATACCTATTTACTCTGTTCTTGACGACTTCCAGATTATATCTATCGGGAAATAGAGACGCTGGTAGGGTGTTCCATATTTCGGCCGTACGCATTATAAAGCTTGATTTAAAACGCTTTGTGCGTATTTTCGGAATATCGACCATATATGGATGCCGTGTTCCAGTGCGTCTTGTCGTCCGATGAAAGAAAGGAGAAGAGGGAATGAGGTTATGTAACTCGATCGCACATTCTCCGAAGTGAAGCCTGTAAAACACCGATAAACTGGCAACTTTGCGTCTGTGCTCGAGGCTTTGGAGTCTAGCCTCTACCAACGCATCGTCACCAATGAGCTTCTTTGCTCGATTATCTATGGAGTCCAAGGCTTCGAGCTGGTATTTAGCCGAACCATCCCAGAGATGGCTGCAGTATTCCATACAAGACCGGACTTGAGCTTGATAGAGGTTTAGAAGCTGTCCTGATGTGAAATACCGCCGCACTTTTCTGAGAACACCCAGCTTTTTTGCAGCAAATTTAGCCCTGGACTCAATAAATGAACCGAAATTGAGTTTCGGTGTAAGAGTTACACCTAGTAACTCGAGTTGGTCCGTTATCGGAATAGGCACACTTCAGAGGACAGGAGTGAGAGTGAAAAGACTCTGTTTAGCGCTGAAGAGACACGCCTGGGTCTTTGTAGCATTGAATTTGACTAAATTGGCATCACCCCATTCGCAGACTGCCTCTAGGGCCAAATTCACTCGCTCGACCATCGCCTCTCTATGGGACTGGATTTGTACATCGCCGGCCCGTGCATCGGATATATACCTCTCTACTACTGTGCTGTCATCTGCATACCCAATGATACCGGGTTTGAGCAGATCATTTATGTGCAGCAAGAAGAGGGTAGCAGAGAGAACCGATCCTTGAGGTACCCCGGCATTTATTTCCAATTGATCGGACGAACATCCATCAAGGACAACTCGTAACGATCTTTCCCTCAAGAAGTCGGAAGTCCAAGAGCACAGGCCAGCGGGTAAGCCATACGATGGAAGCTTATTAGCAAGACTATCGTGCCAGACCCTGTCGAAGGCCTTTGAAATGTCAAGAGAGACGGCGAGTGCTTCTCCGTACATATCAATGGCCTCGCTCCAGATATGAGTGGCATACGCAAGAAGGTCCCCAGTTGACCGGTTTCGGCGAAACCCGTACTGTCGATCACTGAGGATATAATTTGCTTCCAGGTATGCCAGGAGCCTATTGTTCAATACACGTTCCATACTTTTACAAAGTATGGAAGTGATTGAAATGGGTCTGTAGTTGGCAGGGTCTGCACGACTGCCCTTCTTGGGCACAGGCTGCACATTTGCAAGCTTCCAAGATTTTGGCACTTTACCAGTCTGTAGAGAGAGGCGGAAGAGACGTGTCAAAACAGGAGTCAATTCAGGTGCACACGATTTTAGGACTATGGCGGAAATTCCGTCGGGACCACTAGCCTTGTTCACGTTTAGATTGCGGAGCACCCTACGCACTTCGGTCTGACGAATGCGAATTTCCGGCATTGATGCCTCGCATCGAGGAAGACATGGAGGTATTTTGCCCGCTGCATCTAAACGTGAAGACTCTGCAAATAGAGAAGCGAACAAGTTCGCTTTCTCTTTAGCAGTGTGAGCCAATGATCCGTCAGGTCTTAATAGTGGAGGTAGATTAGGGCGGCTGAAGTTGGATTCGATCGACTTCGCCAAGGACCAGAATGCTTTGCTACCCGCAGGGTGAGAAGCTAATTTGGACCCAACACAGCTTATGTGATCGAATCGTGCCCTTTTTACAGCCTTTTTGCATGCCTTGGCAGCTTTGTTAAAGGCTCTCTTCTTGTTACGAATATCCTTGGTTTTGCGGGTTCGAGCATCGACCCAGGCTAAGTATGCTTCATGTTTCAGCGCTTCAGCGCGTCTACAATCAACACTGAACCAAGGAATTGCTTTGCTGCTCTGCGGCGCATCACAAAATGGAATAAAATATTCCATTGCTTGACGCAGCACATCAGTCACAGCATCCGCGCAAGTAGAAGAATCACAAGAAGAGAAGCAAAGAGACTGCCAAGGGTAGGATGCAAAAAAGGACCGCATCCCATCCCAATCTGCTGACTTGTATCTCCATATCCGCCGGGTGCCTTTCTGGCAGCGGTCGGGCGGGGAATATAGAGATACAGATTTCACCAGACAGTGGTCAGAGCTACCTAACGGTGAAGAAACTGACACTGAGTAGCGGTCTGGATCTGTCGTCATCAGAAGGTCGAGGCAATAGGCAGTATGGTCAGCAACGTCAGGTACCCTTGTTGCCCCATTAACAAGCTGGGTGAGGTTTAAGGTTAGGGCTAACTTATGCGCCTCTTTCCCAGCGTGGTTTGTATCCTGGTATGGGAATAGCCACTCATGATGGTGAGCATTAAAGTCCCCCAGTAATACAAGTTGGGCAGAAGGGTACCGTTGTTGAGCTATATCCGCCGTCACACTTAGATAGTCCATAAAATCGGTAACCTCCTGGTTACAGGTGTGCGATCGATATACTCCAGCGTAAAGAATTTTCTCTACACCGGTTTCCACCAATATCCATAGAACAGAGAATCTGGAGTCTTCAAGATTACGAAGACGCCGAAAACAGATGTCATCGCGAATAAATACGCACGCCCCGGCACGTGGCTTAAAACAATGCTCCAAGACGTAGCCAGGGTATGTCAGATATGACGCGTCATCCGGACATCTGATCTGCGTCTCCGTTAAAAACAAGAGGTGCGGTTTCGCAGTCTCGAGGTGATAGTGGACTGGGCTGAGATTTGAGTGCAGGCCTCGGATGTTAGAGAGATGCACTTTGAGTGAGAGGACGTGCATCCGCTGTGAAACCGCTTTCTTCTTTCTTGTTTTCATATGTTATTCGAGTGTGGTAAGGTAGAAGGGCGGCAGTGCAACGAGGCGTCACCTACCGACTCAGACACACACACGAATGATGCTGCATCAAAGGATAGCTAGCTTGGAGACCGCGGGGACGCCCGAGCCCCCCCAAGAATGTCCATCGGGTCCTCTCTTCCGGTCGCCAACCGGCACGATGGCACATTCCCGGGATTTTTCGCAAGATGGCGGGGCAGCCTTTCGTATGTGGCTAGCATACTACTTGGGCCCCCTACTATCTGCGGTCGGCCAGCGGAGAACCGTGCCTCGGATCCCGCTGCTCTCCAGAGCTAGCCATCGGGATACTACAAACATACTGTGTGTGTAAATTCAGTCATTTTCAGTGACGCAACTGTTTCGACCCACCCTTCGAAGTGGCTACATCAGAAATCATGTCGGAACACGGCTAGGCCGTTTGGCGACATGGCTTTATCTGATGGGTGGTGACAAGCCGCGGCCGAAGCCTACCACCAGAATTTTTCGCCCATTTAGCACCACCCAGGGATCACGTGTAGGGTCTCGAGGGTAAACCTACGGACGCGGGCGAGTTAATCCCCAGGTACTTATGGTACACTTAGTTGACGACAAACATTATACATACGAGCTACGCAAAGTGCCTTAAGACTTTGTTTTGAAGCTAAAGTCCAATGCGGCTTTATTCAGATCACGCACTCGATACCCACACAAACATAATCTCTATAAATATACTTAAATAATTATTGGTAAAATTTGCAAACAAAGAAAAATTTTGTACCTATAGTATGTTTTATATAATCTCATTCGGTAATATTCGAATTATGAAATGAAATACAGACTTTTATTGGCATATTTTATTTACATACTGCTTTAAGAAAATAAAAAAATTAAATTAAAGCATTATTATTCTAACAAAACAATGCTTTAAAACATTTTTTTAATTATTAAAATACAATGTGTCCCGACCAACCAGGTTTCAATTCAATTTAAGTAGGTACACATTATCTGTGGTGAGCGCGCTGCGCGGGCAAGCGCTGGTTTTTTATTGCATTAGATATATTTAATGTAGCTACCTATAGCCATGAGATTAAATAAAGTATTGTATGCAACTGTAAATAATTGGGTTTTAAAACACTCGTGTAAAACTACACTCATGTTTTAATACCCTCTAATATATGACAGTTGCATAAACTACTATTATTATTTTGGATGTGTGACTAGAATTATTATACGAGTATGGTTACTCAGAAATTATTATATATAGCCCCTTATAGCTATAACGAAATCGATGGTTCAATCCACAAAGTTTTAATTGTTTTTAAAGGAATTCTTTGTATCTATTAATCAGAAAAACGGAAAACAGTTTAAAACAGCGTAGAAGCTAAACGCAATATAATGCTAAGTTTCCCCAAGTTTTACGTTTGATATTTGAAATATGACGACACTTCAATCACTACGTAAGTACATAATATACACTATTATAAATCAACCTAAGTATATAGTTTTAAATATATATTTTTTCACAAAATAACTTTATATTCTTCAAGAAAGCACTTTGGTGTTATGTCTACGTTAATATCAAAAATGATAATTTCAAATGAACTTTCATTTGACTGATAAAAAAATGCTAAGTTTCCCCAAGTTTTACGTTTGATATTTGAAATATGACGACACTTCAATCACTACGTAAGTACATAATATACACTATTATAAATCAACCTAAGTATATAGTTTTAAATGTTTATTTTTTCACAAAATAAGTTTATATTCTTCAAGAAAGCACTTTGGTGTTATGTCTACGTTAATATCAAAAATGATAATTTCAAATGAACTTTCATTTGACTGATAAAAATAAATACAATAAAATATATCACTAGTGTGTAAGTTCTTCCGTCAAGTGCCAGTAAAATTTACAAATTACTTGCAAAGCTAGTGTGAAGTATACCGAATTTAATGGTATAGTACATATCAATATATTTTCTGTATAGTAGACCGTCTACCCCAGATTTATAGAAGATTTTGTTTCCAACATTGAAATTTATGAAAAAATAACTATGGAAATCGAGCTATGAAAACTCACTAAAAAGTTTATGGACCGAATTTCTAAAGATATTTTTCATACTTTCAGGCATTCTATTGCCGGTTTTATTCCAGTATGTGTCGTAATAAAAATTGCTTCAGCATAATTCTCAAGTTGGTATATTATATATTATTTATTGCAATAAATTATTAATAAAAATATTGAATACATAGATATTTTAGCCTAAGAACTATATGTACATATTTGTTCGTAGATGCTTACGTACCCAACATTTGATCCCAAGTGTACAATACCTCTCGTCTGTACTTCATACAAGTAGTGTCACTGAAGTGGATGGAAACTCTGCTATGAACGGAGTTGAATTCCCTAAAAAACAACAAGATATATGTCAGTGGAGTCAAAAAGTCTAATGGCGAATCCATTAGCCGTGTGCTGGCACGATGTTTGTTCAAGAAACAACATCCAAAGCACAGTTCTCCATTTGCTCACCATAGGTATTTGGACAGTAACACACAAAAGGCTAGTTTCTGGGCATCTTGTGAAATAGTAGACTGAAATAGTAGTACTATATGCCATCTTACCGGTCAGAAGAGAATTTGTAATCACTTTAGGGGGGGCAAACCTATCTTTTGACAAGTCAACTAGCTAACTTTCTGCGAATTGGGAGTTGACATCATGTGTCAATTATTTATTCGCAGTAATTTATTTTCCTTCACATTGCTCCAGCATTACAAAATTGTCGAGATATAAAAATTACATCATAATATTGTTTGGCAAAAAATACCTAAATCTGTAAACGTGAGTTTTAATAAGCTTTGCAAACATTTTTCTAGTCTAATATTTTGGTAATTAAAAAGTTTTTGGGTGTATATTCATGGATATATTCCGTAAATAATTTAGCATTTTCGGACTTTTCTACTACTTTGAGTACTCTTTTCCCTGTACAATAATGTATTAAAGTTTCTACCTTATTAGGAAGTTTCAAGAGAGTAATAAGGAAAAGAAGGAACTTATGAGCGAGTTTTTGTTTTGTATAAGTTGTTCACAGGTCTAATGACCATGCATTATTATTATTGAAGTACCATTGATTTTCGGTAACAACCTTAGAGATGCCAAGATACGAATATTTATTAAAAATAATACCACCCAATTGCGTGTACGAAATTTAAAAAAAAAAAATTATATACGAGATGCTTTGTGCGAGTCCAACTAGCATTTGGCAAATTTTTATTACCTGCCGTTATTAGGTAGCTGATACTATAATATTTCAAATATTGATGCTTGTTTGTAAGAATATTACCATTTTAACTATAAAGCAAACTATGTCAGTTATTTCGTTCTAGAAAGGATTTTTAGGACTTTTGAATGGATACCACATTTCATTCACCACCCAGCTCCATTTCGAATTGAAACACGTGATAGCCTTATAAGAACTAGCACAAATTATGTTTCAACTAGCATACGCAATACGGTGTTTTATTTAAATTTTTTCACAATTTTGTTGACGGACTCGTCTGTCACAACCAGGATTCCTGTTAAACCCTCTGATATTATGCTAGAAATTTTTAGGGATAGAATACGTTAGCTGTTATACACATTTAGATTTAGATAAATTCATAGTATGTAATGTCATTAAATAAACATTTACACTGCTTTTAAAAACAATACATCTGTATAAATTTCATAACCTGAATAAATGTTTCTGATGTCATTATTTTTAAGGCTAGTGTTATTTTCCTATCATAATTAAAGATTTGGCTGGAATATTCACCTTGGTATTTTACTTATTAAAGAGTATATAGGCGTTAGAATTCACCTTTTCATGATCTCCATGAATGAAAAGTAAGATTTAAACATTAAAATTTAAATATTCTGTAGTAGAAAAAAAATCAGTTTCACGCTGCGAGCATAAAGTGAAGAATTGTTTAGTTTTAAACGTTTTTTGGTAAGTTAACGGATTATAAATAACAGCCACGTGTTTTTAAATGTTTTTCTCCACAACGGAAGTAGTTTCTGAAGACATTAACCAATAGATAGCCACTTATCCAAAAAAAACAATTCAAAGATAATTCTTATCCTGGAATTATCTTCGTATTGGTCCATTATTGTTATTTACCTCAAATTTCGTTGATTTCTAATGTATTCCACTTCTGTTTCGTATTGTACATAGTCACATCTTTGATAGCAAACGTTGTGCAAAATGATGTCGCGGACGTCGCCTGCAAACTTCTCTGAAATATTTGTAAACGGACAATAATGAAATACATGTATCATCGTATATCGTAATGCCTTAAATGTTTTTATGTAGTATTTAACTATAATTATATCTAAGTTGAAAGTTGTGGCGAGGGTATAGATCTGTTTGAAGCTAGGTTTGCGTGGCTGGTATTTAAATTACTTAGCCCTGAATAGTAACAGTGAATTACTTGAGGCATCACAATAATGTCCATAATGGTAGGTTATTACAAACCTATGAGTTAATAAAATAAAACAAATTTCAAATAAAAACGTTTATCAGGAATAAAATATCAGAGATCTACATAACTTCTGTTCTGCGCAGATAAAAGAGGCGAGATGACCTATGCTGCCGTCGTAAGAAAAAAGGGCACAACTAAATTTTTTTTTTAATGAAGTTTATATACATATTTAGAATCAGAAAAAAAGGCATATTTGTAGAATTTTATCTTCAAGGAATTCGGAGATACTGTAGGCTCAAAAGGCACAAATGAGACTAATATTCATGTTTTATAGAATGAAAAGGCACATTTATTTACTATTATATTGAAAAGGCACAAATTACGTAGATGTTACTATTACTTCAAACAGATTTTTACTAAAAACTACTAAAAAAGGGCACACCTACAACATAACATAAATAAAAGGCCCAAATGCCAGATGTGCCCTGTCTACTTAATTAATGTTCCATGCATGTCTCAATTAAATTACGTATAAAAGACACAAATAAGCAGTTGTGCATTTTCTTTAAATTATTTACAATTAGGGGTGGGCAAAGGAGGGCAGGGTTCGATTGATACGCACCAGTTGACCCTGCAACGTCGAAGTGACTCCACGCTTGTCGGGGCACGAGGAATGTGAATTGCGCGAAATTTTTTCTACTCATAACTTTCTCGCAGCAATAAGGCACAGGAATTGCAAAGAATGCAAAGAATATGAAGATCATCATACTAGGTATATTTCAGCGAGAAAAAATATGAAGAGGATGTTGAAAGCCAAACGAAGCAAAAAAGTACTGACACCATAATATTTGCAATTGATTTAGAAAAGGTAATTATGTTTAGAAGAATTTAAAACGGTAATGTTTTGCCCAAGGCTTATCATTTTCAATAAGAGTTTTGTACCTGTAGGTAACAAAAGATTACATGTTAGGTAATGAGTTGGTAAAACACTGGATGTCTTATGGCACGAAGTTATTGCGGGGAGAAAAAAGGAAGACATAGCTAGCTGCTTTCAAGTGTTTTTCCTTGAAAACCGGGACTGCAAAAATGTGACTTTGTGGCTGGATAACTGCGCGGCCCAAAATAAAAATTGGTGCATTTTTGCTACTTGGTATATTTAGTCAATTCCAAGGGTGTAAATATTGAAAGTGTTGTGCTGCGTTATCTGGAAGTTGGTCATACTTTTATGGCTGCCGATGAATTTCACCACAGAGTGGAGCAATCACTTAAGAAGAACAAGCGAGTGTATAACTTTGAAGATTTTTGCAAAGCTGTCGCTGATACTGGTTCAAATACTGTGGGAAAAAAAATGACAGTTCAGGATTTTCACGATTTTGAAGACTGCTCTTCGTCGTATAAATTACAACATTCTGTGCCGCGAGCTTATTTAAGAAACATGTCTGAAATCACTTTTCGGGGACGAAGCAATTCGATGTTCTACAAGAACAGCTATGACACTGAAGAGCAAATAGAATTGGATTTCTTAAGAGTTAAAAATCTTAAAATCGGCATTCCAGTGCCTAAGCAGAAGCTTTCTCAACGAGGTATAACATCTGAGAGTAAATCAGCTATAGTTCCAAGCTTGAGCCACTCATGCCTGACAACAGAAAAGGTTTTTGGGAAACCCGTTAACTTTAACGACTGTTCAGCTGATCTCACACAAACTTATGAAGACTGAAATTAAAGACTATTTTTTAAAATAATATTTTAAGTAAAATTGATTAATTAATTTTCTTTAAACTTTTTTATTGCTTCCAACATATTGCATTATGATAATTCAACCAAGTGCCATGTTATGTTTGTTATAGTTATATTTAATTTTTATAATATAATTAAGAGTATTTTTAAAACATGCAACTACGAGAGCCTTTAATAATTACGGGTATAAGCTATTTCCTGTAAATGAACAATACATAATTAGAATAAGGTCTAATAGAGTAACTTAATGAAGGTTCAAAACCAAAATGTATGCTCCTCTAATAAGAATTAAGAATATTTTGATTTATTTTTCATACTGTGATTTATAGTAACTATTTTTTTATAGATTTTCAAGTAAGGAGTCCAACCTATTAGTAAATATGTTAAATTTTTATTTCCTAAGGTGTCTAACTAACCAAAAAGTGTAATTGAGTTTAAGTATTAGCGCTTTTTGTTTTTAATTCATAAGTTCTTTTTGTTAACCAAAACCGTAGGTATATGCTTATCCCCAATAATTAATAAATAACTATTGAATATTAAGAACGTTTTTTTGTTTAAATGTTGGTGTCCTAGAAGAAGATTTGTTTTGTTTTGATTGGCATGACAATAAATATATTTTATAGTTTATTAAACTTCTTCACATGATTATTTGCTTTTTTTTTTTCATAGAAAACAATTAAGTCAATTTACATTAAAAAGGCGCAATTAGACAAATGTGCCCTTTCTTCTAGACTTAATGACCAATTTGCTTGAAATATTAAAAAGAAAGGTCACATTTGGTTAACTATGCCTTTTCTTTGTAGTAAGTGGTAATTTTAAAACATTTTTTTTTAAGTTCAAAGGAAAAAATTAAATTTATTTAATAATTAATTATATATAAAAACTAAAAAGTAAAAAATATAATAGTACTAACCTTCACGCATATATCATTAGTATTTTTTTTCTTTTAAGTAATAGGTTTCCACACTATGAAGCAAAATATGGTAAAAACTTTAATCCTAAGTATCTCAGTTTGACCAAAATGATAGATGTGCCCTTCTCTCGTACGACGGCAGTATGTATGATGAAGCATGCAATCTGTACACAGCTGTTTTCATTATTGTCCTTGCATTGCTATGTATTTTTGTACGAAAATCAACAAGAAGTGGTGTTTGTATAGCGATGAAGCAGTTATTTAATCAAAATTAAACAAAACAATGCTACATTGCGATGACGTGCAGGCACTGATCTCAGTTAGTTTTCCAGTTTGTTTCCATAAGTTACGTCACGAAGCTTCTATAAATTTTGTAAAATTCAGACTCACTTAATCAAGACTCCATAAATATATATAAACAGAGATAAAACTTAACGACAAGCCTGGTTTAATCTATAAAGACTGTAGTAATAATAATGAAACTCACCTATGGCCTGGAAGACGCAAATGAGACGATCCCAAGTGCAAGGGACATAATCTTCTACGTCTAGCTCTTCAGCTGAAATTAAATAATAGACATTACTCATGGGTCAATTCAATACCACATTTTTATTTTTATTTCTGTGTCTCATATTCCTTTGGCTGGTTAACAAGTGATTAAAATAGTATATATAAACTCTACACAAAGACCCACAACACCGGATCGGTTGTTAGACTTGTGGTCATAATTCACTATTAGATACATATTCAGGTTAAATGAATTTATGAAAACAAAATATATCCAAATTAACTTTACCTGTTGAACTCTATTAAAAGTCGGTAAAATATTATATAACGCATGAAATTACCTGACCTTTGAAAGTATCCCATTTTAAGTAAGTTAAAGGAGCATTCAAGTTTATGAACTATGAACGTTTCTGCAGCGGCTGGGGTAAGCTATTTCACAAGCGGCGAAGGAACGAGCCCCGAGACATAATAAAATACCACTATAATATCCTTATAGCCTATATTGTCTAGTCAGGATAAAATAAAAGTCCATTTTACCCGTCTGCAATCTTCAAAAGGGTTCCAGACACATTTGTGCCTATTCACAATTTTATGAATGACTCTTTCAGACCCGGAAAATACAAAACTGTCAAACATTTATATTGTATACAAAAAAGCTTTGTAGAACATTTTAAAAACTCGCAACTTTTTCGAAAGTGTCACAAAACGGTATTTATGTCAGAAAATCTTATTTCAGATTGTGTGATAAGTTACGAAAGTAACTAACGAGAGTAACTGAAATTAATTGAGGAGCAATTTGTGAAATATAAGTATAAGTCTTTTTATGAATACCTTGTGTTTTAGTTACTACACCGCCAATTTATATAGTTTAATTTTTAATTTAAAATATGAGACATAATGCCTCTCTCTTCGAGGCCATCCAGCTTAATAGGTATGTTTTTTTTTATAATTCACACCGCTCAGAAATAAAATTAGTGACTAAAAGTTTCATGCACAATTTCAAAAACAAATACATTATTTTGAGAAAATTACATCAATTCTTTTATAAACTAGTTTTTTAGCTTTTAAATAAACACAAACGTATGTAGTTGTTATCATTTATTTTATCACAGCATAGTATTTAAAAACAAAAAACTAAGACATCCAATTTTGTTTACAACAAAATGGTTACTATAGTTACAAGACATTCCGGCCCTAGAGACGGAAGCATTTACTATCAGATTTTCCTGCCCTTGGCTAGAAAGTTTCGTCTTCCACCAGCTATTTAGATCAGACAAACGTTACTTTCCGAGTATGAAAAATCAATATTTCCTAAATTTTGTTGTGCACTCGTAGTGTACAGTGCTACGAGAGCTACAGCTATGCTACAAGTGCTACAGATCTTCTTTTATACACATTATCTCAGTTACATAAATACTTTTATTGAGATGTATGACAGCGTACGATGAAAGTATAGTAAGAAAAATATGCTCCTATCATTTTGTCCCTTCTATGCTTCAAGGATTAGCTTCATCTGATAATTTTAAAACAAAACTCATTATACTTACCAGTGTACTCAAAAGGAAGGCACCTACATTGAGCTACAACTTTTCGTAGAATCAGCCTGCTCATGCACCCTTGATAGAAACTGGTACCAATACCCGGGTCCTGCAGTGAAAAACATAAAAATCATCAATTTATCAATAATACATATCTAATGAATAAAATATAACTATCCCGAATCAAACAGAGGGTTGTAGTGCTATGCCCTAATTAGCTTGCTCAATACGAACCACCATATTACATTGTGTTACTGACCTACTGACTAATGGCAACTCAAACTTTTCGGTCCGAGCTGATTCTTATTGAGAATTGATTCTACCAGTTGGCCAGAATTCAAATTAAAATATACTGCCCACCTCACACATGCCCCCAGTTACCGGCAATTACCGGCCAATTTTTCTTCAAGCTATAAAGTTTGATTGCAACCCGATCCGGTTGCCCCGGCGTCAGTCTATTCTCAATGCTCTATCTTCGCATTATGTATCATTTTAGTTTAGCCTCGATTTATATTAAAATGAATAAATTTATATTACGTATTTGAATACATAAGTGTGTTCTAAAAATGTATAGTTATTCTTTTTATGCCTGATAGGCTACCCTTTGACCACTATCTCACCTGATGGTAAGTGATGATGTGGTCAAAGATGTTGTTCACTAACCTAGAATTACTGGCTCTCAAGGACAACTGCCGGAACACACCGTTAGGTGCTTGGTGACAGATTTTCTACTTGAGGGTGGTAGCTAGCCAGGCGAGCATTCGCAAAATGCCCTACCACCATGCAAGATATAATTATTATAATAGCATTTCTTATTCTTAATATCAAAATAAGTGCTTCACACATTAATCTTCGTCCATATCACACCACGTCTTACGAAGACAGCTGGCTCATCACTAAAATGAAAGTAACGAATTGGGCAAACCTGTAAGTTTCTGGCGGCAACCAATTTCCAATTCATAGCTATATATGTAGTAACGATAAGAACCGGAGTGGAAAATTTAAGCTTACACCAAGTTGACAAAATTCAAACTCAGCATCAGGCAACACGATTTTTTGTTTGCAACAATCAACATCTTTGACCACAGTATAACTTGCCATCAGGTGAGATATTGGTCTAGGATATATTCAAGATTAATAATAGATCCAGGCTTCGCTCGAGAAATTTCTCGATCGTGCACGCAGAGTCAATGCGTCGAAAACTATTCCGACTAAACTACGTGGCGTTTCTAGTACGTGGCGTTTCTAGTGTCACATCGGCTTAGAAAAAAGGCGGAATCGATACAAGATATTTTTTTGAACTTATTCTCAAATATTTTGAATAGGCTTCCGACATTAAAACACATAGTAATAAAACAACTTAAGCGGATTAAATTGAGTATATTATATATCATTATTTTTGTCCAGATATACTTATCAAGAGATGGCAAGAGGTGATTAAGGTTGTTACCCCGTGACCAATTATTGTATTACTTACCTACTTACTATATTAATAAAAGGTTCTGGAATTTTTTTAATGTTTTTTTCATATGTACTTGTTCGTGGAAATACAACGTATCCCATCTGCCGAAGATAACAATAATTTATTCATATCAATATGAGAAATTTTCACATCCAAGCAGGCTTAATGGTTGTTTGTATAACTATGACAACTTGCTTAATAAGATGACGTCCTTTGTCTTATGAGATCTATATTATGAGAAGTATGAACAAACCAAGCAACACAATTATAATAAACTTAAGCCTGCACCGAGGCAGCGATACGTAATTGTGGTTCGTTTGATCCCTTGCTGTATCTTAATTTCTTAATTCTCAGTTATGTAATTATTATATATTATATTTAAGGATTCATTCTATAAATCATACACTTTGTTTTAACTGATTACTTAAAATTTTCTCTATGGAAAAAATATCCAAAGTTACATCAAAAAAACGAAATAAAGAAATAAACCCTTAGTAGGGCGTAAATACTTAACGGAGAGTCATCCGTATTTGAATAAAATTAAAAACAACATGTTTTCTATAACGTATACACATTACATTTTTCAAATAGGTATTTGTTTATACTATACGAAGGAAATACTCAAATTCAAAAATGTTCCGCCCATTTTAGCCAGGGCCGCGATGCTTTGTCCCTATCCGCTTTAGTAATTCTTCGTCCGTCGGACAGGGACGGATGCTGTTGGCGTGCCTTGCTCACATACGCGGCGCGCCTGAAAAGCTCGGTGAGCCTTTAATTATTGTCGTGTTGATGCGTGTGTGGGTATGTGCATACTTCCCCTCTCATAAGATGAAGAAAACTATGTTAACGTTATTATATTCCAGTATAATAATATTTTTATTCATGTTCTGTTTCAAGGTAATAAGATTATCAATATATTTGAGAAAATTATAAAACGCAGAAATTATCTCAAAGCAAATGTGAAAAACAGAAAATTAACTTACAGTATCGAGAATACATTTTCTAGACTCAAGGTTGAGAGCTTTGACATAGCTGGAAGAGTCAATGGCCCAGAGATACACGTTGACATCAAAGTAAGCCGCTGGCGTCAACACTATAGCATTATCTATTAGAGTCACTCTGTCTTTTTGGTCGAAAACGTACATCTGAAAATGGCAGAATATATATCGGAATTTTTATTTAAATGGAAGTTAAAGCTTTACACTACAGTGAGGGTGATATCTAAATTCAACCTAAAATGTAAAATATGTCGTCTGGGACCTGTCACTGCCATTTCAGTTGCACTGGAGAGTAATTTGACATCATAGGACAAGATTGTCCGGTTTAATAAAATCTATAACTTTTCACGAGATTTCAGATGGACTGAGATTTCTGAGGCTCTTAATTGGCTCGTGAAATAACACCTGTTTTTTTGTAAGGTATCACTAAATTGCGGATAATTTTATTTAAAAACCCTCCACTGTGATCTTACACTTTGTTGTATTAAGCCTTTACTTTAGTTTGATAAAATATTTTCTTAATAATTAAGAAATAAAAATATCACACACAAGACTAGTTTAGGAAATATAGTAAAAATGCAGATACTTTTAATTTACAAACCTGCGACGGTAATTTGTAACGTTTTTGTAAGTAGGTTAAGGATTGATTAAATATTTTCTTGGTATTAAGAAACAAAAGCAAAACATACGCACCATAACACGACCATCTGAAACGTTTCCATCAGCAGATACTTTAGTGCCGCTGACGACAATGTCGAGAGCTTCTGTTTGCTGCACCCCCGATATGAAATTTGTTTCTAAAGATGCGTGACCCCTTGAATTTTATAAAAGTTTGTTATTGAAACTGATTTACTTAAACTGTATTTAGCAGATATATATCTAATAAAATACTAGAAAGGAAAGATTTGTATTTTTATATGTAACGAATAAACTTGAAAACTACTGGATCGATTTGAAAAACTCTTTCACTATTAGAATCCTACATTATCTCTGATAAACATAAGAAAAAGAATATTTTAAAAAAGTTGTTCGTTTTCTTGAAATTTTTATTAAATACCCATGCAAAGCTGGGGCAAGCCGCTAGTTTAAGCTATAGCTTATGCCCGTTAACACTCTCAAATAGATAATCAGTCGCCAATAAAGGTGTTCAAATACTTAGTTTATATTTTTCAAACAAGTTATATCGATAGGTTATAAATAAAAAACGTAATATTTTTAAGGTTATGAAATATAACTTATTGTAAAATGTTGTTGTTTAGCAGTTATAGACATATAACTGCTAAACAACAACATACGTACTAAGCGAAAATCATATCGAATAAATTATTGGAGTACAAAATGTTATGCCTAACGCGCGTCGGATGCCTAGATGGTATTAGGCAGCCGACGCGATAGCGGAGGACGCGGGTTCGATGTGTGCATAAAATTTTGTACTCCAATAATTTGTTTGATATGGTTAATTTGTTAAGCAGAATCAGAACTTTCCTTCGTACTTTTACAGGCTTTGAACTGTCTGAATAAAATGTTGGTTCTTTCAAAAAATAACAAGCTATGTTACGGGTACTAAAACTTCAATATAACTTGTGCATAAATAACGCGCTTACTATCTGGTGAACAAAAGTTATAAATCCTAACCTCCAAAATTGAACGTATCAATCGCTCGACAGATTCTATAGAATAAAAAACTTCAGAAAATAACCTTTGGTATAGATACTCAAATATGAACCTAATCATTCTTATAATAGAGATGAAAATGAATATATTTTAAAAATAACCTGTTTTAAATATATACTCGAATGTGAACCTTTTGCCCTTGTTATAAAGACTAAATCGAATAAAACTCAAAAATTACTTTTACAATATTCAAGGACATATAAACCTAACTGCATTCAAAATCAAAAAATATATCTACTCATAAGTCAACACTCAGAATATAGATTATTAATTTATGTAGCCATCTAAACTGAATGTAACAACTGAATATAAACCAATAAATTTAACAAAACGACGAAAATATGTTAGTATGTCGAGAAAAAGAGTACGTACAGCTTTCGCTAAACGACAATATTTATCTCAAACTACCTATCTCTATAATGTGGTGAACAGAAAATTAGCAATTTGTTCAAAGTCTTATTATGAGTGTAAAAAAACCCTATCTTCATGGCTTAGGACTCTTACTTATGATGAAACTGAGGCAATTCTTCATCCTATTATATAATATGTCAAACAAAACACACACAACACACACACGCGCGCGTACACACACACCCTCACACACACACACACACACACACACACACGCACGCACGCACACACTCTCACTCACCCTCGACGCACACTTAATTAAAATCTAAAGTATTTAATTCGTAATTTAATTTTATGTTAATTAGTACTTATGAATTTTCTATAAATATGGAAGAGCGAGGTCTTCTGATACAGGTATATATTTACTTAAAAGAAGGCCTCTGCACAATGTTATATGGATACATGTAGTTTATGAAAATAAAAATTTATCTTAAAAAAATTTATTTATCTTATCTGGCGACAATATAAAATACTGTCATTTATAGCAAGTGAACAACCTGCATGACCTTTTGTTTTCAATAACATAAATTCTAATAATTAAAATGAATGACATCTAGAGCAAATCAACACCATTAATTCTAACAACTTTGATTTGGGTACGACTTTCCATTAACTTCCGACGAGTTTGGGGTTCATATTTTTTTTTCAGAAAGGTTACATTATTACCAACACACACACAAAGTTGTAAAACCAGAAAACAGCTAGTTTTTGAGAAAAAAATTTATTGAAAATCAATTATTTTTGCAGTATTAATGCCAATCCGTAGGAATGACAAATCTGTGGATGCACAGATTATATAGAATTCTCGCCAGTGAACGTTCTGTTTTACGAACAGTGAAGTTGTCATACTTTCGGTAACATCTTGTTTATATAAATTTAGGTAAATGTACTCTCTTTTTTTAAGTAAAGTGTTACAAAACTCACTTTTTTGTGTTGGCTCGCGCGTTGTGTTGTCGCAGTTTCAACCTAACCTAACCTACTTTTTTATCTGGTGCTTTTTTTACTTAGTATATTTTTAGATGACAACTTAATTCTTTGTGAAACGGAACGTTCATTGGCGAGAATTCTATATAATCTGTGCAACCACAGATTTGTAACTCCCTGTGGATTGGCATTAATATTGAAGAAATAATTGATTTCCAATAAAATTTTGTTCAAAAACTAGCCATTTTCTGGTTTTTCGACTTTGCGTGTGTGCTTGTAATAATGTAACCTTTCTGTGAAAAAAATATCAACCCCCAACTCGACGGCAGTCAATGGAAAGCTGAGCCTTATACCGGCAAAAACACTCACGTTGGGGATCGTCGTCGTCGTCGTCGTACGTTGACCCGGGTTTCGAGCATATCAGATGCTCACCAGCAGCGCTGGGCTCGCTCCGCCCCACCCAGCTCCCCGCTGCCGTCGGGGCCGGTATCGCGCCGAGCCGCGCGGGCCGCGCTCCGCAGTGAGGCGCAATGCCCGTCGGGAGACGGGAGCTCGCAGACGCAGTTGCGCACTCGCCCTGATGATGAGCATTTTATATGCTCGAAACCCGGGTCGACGTATTCGATCCCCAACGTAAGTGTTTTTGCCGGTTTAATATATAATATTTAAATATGTGTGAAACTCACGAGAAATTCATTTCAAAAATAAGTTATTTTTATAAGTTACATTACACACTCCTAGTCGCCAGGCACCAAACGGTGTGATTCGGCAGCTGTTTTTGAAAGCCAGTTCCTTATGTCAAACCAGCATAGCATATTCGACCACATCATCAGGCTAAAGATGTTTTCTAATAAACATAAAAAAGTCACTTTCGTATTTCCAAAGTTAATAAAAATCTTACTTGAAATATGGTATATCAAATTGACAGCAATAACCCATAACTGTGTACACAGATCTGAACATATCTGTGCAGTTGTGCGGGCGAGATCTCCAGTTGCATTCCACAAGGACTTCTTCACAGGGTTTTTTGAACTGTTAACATAAATTTCTCATGATATTACTTACAAATAAAACATTAATAGAATCGTACTGCTTTTTGCACAGTGTTAGACTGCGGCTGGGCTCTGTGGTATATTTTCATGTTGAAAAAACAAATACGCCAGCCCAAGGATTAAACCTCGCGGCTGGAGTGCTCACTCTAAAGCACCAACGAATCAGACGGTTAAAATTATGCTGGAATATAATATAGTTATTGTACTCTTCCATATTAGTTTTATGTTACTTGACACACACTTTTTTATTATTGTCTAGGATTCACGATTAAGAATTCAAGCTTACAAAAAATAGTTTTTTTTTCAGATCATAGTCAAGTTGATTTAAATATGTTAAAAACAATTTTGACCAGTAGGTTTTCATATTCTGAGACGCGATAGATTTTGTATGTGTTCTTGTATCAGATTGTTGTTTTCCCGAAATAACTTAAAAATAAGCTTCCTTTCAGTTCAAGTATATTCTCCAATATTTACAGTAATTAAAAGGTTTACATTGAACAGTTTCAAGACAGCGCAAATATACCTTCACAAAGCAAACGATCTGCGATTCAGCAAACAGATAAATTGAGCATCAATTGAACAAACATCAACTCTGTTTTCTCAATGAAAGCCGTTTCATTTGATGTTGTTATCACATAGAACTTAAAAATGCTCTATAAGAGCTATTTTAAAGCACGTGACAAATATATTTATTTTAGAAATAATGAATCATTGAATATAAATTCCTTAAAAATGTTGATAAGTATTTGAATATACTATATTGATTAAACCTTTTGTAATATGTTTTACATGTTAGCTAAGACTCAAATTTAAATATTTTTTTGAATTCAATATCAAAATATATTTTTGTAAATTTATATTTATATTATATGTGAAGTTAGCTTATATCTAATACTTTTGTTATCAAATTATTTGAATACTGACTCACTGTCAGACAACGGAAAGCTTAAACCACCACTCATAGAGATTCTAGATTTGTAGGGCGTATGAGGATTATATTTAGTAATAAGATAAAGACATCAGTTTAAGCCGAGTTAGTTGAAAATAGGGCTCAGAGGGTTCAATTGGAGGTTGAACCCTCACCACATTGAACCCTTTTAAATAAAAACGGGTTTTTATATATTATAGAAAAACCCGTTTTCATTAAAAAGTTTCATGAATTAAAATATAAAAGTGATGCACTAAGATTTTAAAGATAACGACTTAAATCACATCAATAAAGCATAAGCTTTTTTTTTCTATAAGCTAGCCTATGATTACCATCTCACCTGATGACGCTAAATCAAGAATGGGAACTGGCTAATAAAGATTGCTGCCGGAAAAAAAAGTTAGGTGCTCGGTGGCAGATTACTACCTAGTGAGTGGTAGCCAGCCAGGTGTCCGCTTGCAAAATGCTGCAGCATATTATGTCTATTCTGGCAGCTGTACATAAGTGCCAGTAATTCAAGGTGAGCCTAAAAAACATCTTTATTTACGATCAGGTGTGAAAGTGGTCAAAGCCTATTAGCAAATATATTATTTGATATTATAACGCTTGGAAGAACGGAAGTACTACCATAGATAAATGTCCTTTATTATTTCTGTATGGTACTACATAAACAATGCACTCGTCATTTAATAGTAGTTATAAATAATATAATTACTCACAATTTTAAGTAATTTCTTCAATGAAAGGCCAAGATCGTCGAGTAGATAGTGCATTTTCCTGACGTACATGGTAGGTACGTAATCTTTGTCCCTTATTCCTGTGAAACTTTCGTAGAACTCTGATATTTGACTGCGGTTGTAGCCTCGAAGTATCCTAAAAATCAATTATAATGCAAAGTTAATAAACTTATTAAAATAAAAATATTAAAATTGAATAAACGA
The DNA here is from genome assembly GCA_963854805.1 of Plagodis dolabraria. Lineage (NCBI taxonomy): Eukaryota > Metazoa > Arthropoda > Insecta > Lepidoptera > Geometridae > Plagodis > Plagodis dolabraria. Next base: position 2,863,561 of record OY978443.1, on the reverse strand, counting down.
ATGATACATAATTTAGGTCTGAGTCTGCGGCTTGAATTTCAGAGCTAGCAAATGAATGGAGTTTGAAAATGACAATGCTGCTTTTGAACACAAGTTTAAGTGAACTACTAAAAGAACTTCTAAAAGTGAAGTTTATTCAGTGACTGAATAAACGTTTAAATGTTCGTACATACGTTGTAATTTTACATTTAGAGATATATTAAATAATAAAACTTAAAGCTGGCGAAATAGAATCATAGATATTAGTTTAAATAACATGCACGCAAAATTTCACTGTTTTTTGAACACTTCGTATTTATATATTATATTATTATGAAACTACTTCTTTTATGGAAAGTGGTATGAACACACTTCCCTTTAACTGTGAACAACACCAACGAATATATATTTTCTACAACGAGTTGTTGTGAATGCGGAATTTTAATAGAGCGAGGGTTGCGTCGTATGTGGATTATTTAAACCATCCAATACAGAAGATAATGGAATTCAAGTTTTAAGCTGGAAATTATGTTCACACTCTAATCAGTAAATATAATAAAATAGGACGTACAACAAGTTTGTGATGTTTGCTGTATTTGGTCCATGAATCATTTCTGTATCACAAACTGTCACAGCTGGAAATGGTATATCTGCAGTCGAGTAGTGAGTAGTTTCTACCTGAAAATAAATAACGTGTAAACACATCAGTCATCATATAGTATACAACTGTACTCGGAAGATGGCGAGAAGCTTACCCCATACTACGAGTACGTGAGAACTAAGGATTTAGTATAGCAAACCGTGACTGATATAGAGATAATCCTTCGGGAAATTAAAGGTGCAATGATAATTATTTCTGCTGTTTGTATTTTCTCACGAGACATGGTTGTTTTGGGAGAGACATGTATAACGTCGCACGAAGGGAGCCTTCCTTCCCCTCCCTCTAATGTTCCCGATACCTAATGACCTCGGGGTCATTACTGAACTGTTTCCCTGTGAGTCAGTACGCGTAAATGGTTTTTTCATTCCAAAAATATATGGAAAAACTCGGAGTATACCATACAGATTTATAATTATCTTGAGTTTTTCATTCGTATGCTATCTTTCTTTTTGAGTATAAGATCTTGTACTCACTTGTTTTAAATAATGTGCACTGTGGTCACGAGAATAATAAATAATTTTTAATCAATTTGAATTTATTGATTTATAGAATAGGAAAAATCAAAACATTTAAAATATATTCATTTACATTTAAAACAGACTATCGTGAACATAAAAATAAAAGCTTTATTGATCTAGCTCTTCTCAAGTGACGCGCTTTCTAATTAATATTATTTAATTTTCATGTATTGATTTACTGGATTTTTTATTCCTTCAATGGTTTAAAACACAAATTTGAAATCAACGTAATTTAAAAAAATTTTTTTAACTCATTTACTATGAAAATATTTAATAGTGTCACTAAACCAATATTATAATTTACAAAAAAAACACACATGCCACGTTTCAACAACGAATCATGAATTTTTATGATCGAGTGACTCCCAAACCCTCCGACTGAAACACAATAATCCGAGTTTATAGTATCATAAAATTGTACAGGCAACCGTTCCCAATGATCAGCATGAAAGTAATATTACAGAAAAACATCTTTTGCCTAAGATTTCGCCACATTCTCTGCAACTACTAGCAACTACTTATTATATTGGTATCTTGTCTTGTCTTGTCTTCTTATATTTATGGCCTCTGTGGCGTATTGACACAATTCTGCCAATGTCTGTACATGCTAGTGTCATAAATCATGTGGAGAGTATTTAATATTATGAGAATGGTTGGTGTTTACAAGGGAGAATCCAGCAGATGTTTTCCAACCATGAAGATTATTTTATCTAAAACATAGAGACATCACAACTAAGACAGTAACATTGTTAGTAACATGCATAATTAAAATTACATTACATAAACTTATATCAGAATAATATGTTAATAATAGGTACATAATTACAATTTTATTTTATTTATTTTTATAAATTTACATAATATAGGTATAGTTTGTTTAGTGAAAGTTAAAGATAAAAGACATTTAAGGGAAGTTGGATGGGGGATAGAAGATGGGAGGATATCATACAGAGATCATGCATATGTAACTTCAACTTTACGGTATGGAACTATATTTTGGGGTAACTGCACAGAACGGGAAGCAATATTTAAAGCTCAAAAAAAATTCCTAAGATCAGTTTGTCACTTGAAATCAATAGAGTCTTGCAAACCATATTTCTTAAAGTTCAAAATTTTACCGTTTCCTTGCCTATATATTTACGAAGTGTCCCTATTTGTGCGACGAAACTTGGACTTATACGAATTTGGCCAGGGTACACAAAGTAGGCATAAAATAAATTATGCTAAGCACAGGACTGCCTGCTTTAAAAAAAGTTTATTTAGTATGGGTCCTTCGATATATAATCACTTACCAAAAATTGTACTGGAATCGGAAAGTGTCTCGGCGTTTAAAGGAAAATTATTTCATTTTCTACTAAAGAAACAATATTATAAATTAAAAGACTTTTTAGAAGACAACATAAAATTGTTTGTGATATGACATATTAAATCTTGACGGAATTATTGAATTTACACCCATTACCTATTATCAATTGAAAATTAAGTAGAATTATATTAATATTAATGAACTGTTGACCCAACAAATTATATTGTTATTATTAAATCTTAGTTAGTTACTAACATTATTGTATGTTCGCTATGATGAACCAAACTGTTGTGACTATAATAATGTATAAGATCTTTAATATAACACAGTTTTACAATAAATTTATCTGAATCTGAATCTAAGAATAACGTAGTTTGGTGCAATTAAAAAATATATGGTCCACGTTTCCCTCGTCCAGGCCACACTCACACCTTGAGTGATCCCTGATCCGTAGTTTGGCTAAGTGGACAGGATTACAAGAATGACCTAATCGAAGACGACAAATTGTTGATGTGACAGCTTTATTTGCATTTCGGTATTTAAAAAACCAGGGAGTTTTAGGGATTTGTGGTTGTATATCTCCATAATGCTTGCCTTTCTGTTTTTTTGAATTCTCCCAATTATTTTCCCAAGAATCTTGCAGGTGTAATTTAGGGAGCAGACAAAGGTCAAGGGAATATATTTTAAAATGCTCAAGAGAACCAATTTGAGATGCTGTTTTTGCACATGAATCTGCTGTTTCATTGCCAGGAATTCCAGAATGACCTGGAATCCAAGCAAGAACAACATTTAGTTCCAGTTTATGGCATGTATCAAACGTAATCATCAATTAATTGATCCTTTTTCGTAAGTATCTTTCTGTTTAGTTGTGTCAATTCAATGATCTGAATGATATTTAGTGTGATCTGATGTGATATGCGTTTTTATGACGTTATTGAACGATTGATCTTATACTAGAGAATTTCTTTATTAATGAAATATCATTAACACTGCGCACACCAGTTTTGCGCAGTACTAAATAATAAGGTTTATACGTACGCATATGTGGTCACTTGAGATAATTATAGAAACAAAAATTTAACGTGCGATTATAACAAAACAGTTTGCTGTGCTTGCTTATAATTATGTACAAGTCCTCTTATTTTATTTAGAGATCAAAATAATTTTATTTGATAGGTCCTAGTTCGCTAAAAACGAATTGTCATAATAGACTTTATGTATTTCTTTTTCATTTTCGGTGAGAGCTTCGTGGATGATCCAAACAAATTACGCGCTTCGTGACGTTTCTCTCTTTTCAATTTATTTATATTCTACGAGTAACATGAGTTCATCTCTGTCAGTAAATATTATCCAGGCAACAACCGGAAAAATGCTTTTAGCCAAATAAAATTCTGCTTTTGATTTTTGCCGACTTCTAAATTATTCAATTTTTATACATCAGTACTAATATTATATATGGGAAAGTAACTCTGTCTGTTACGCTATCACGCCAAAATTACTGGACCGATTTGGATGAAATTTGGTATGGAAATAGTTTGAGACCCAGGAAAAAACATAGGATAGTTTTTATCCAACTGCGCAAAAAGAGGTTAATGTTTTTGCGCGATAACCCACATACGCGCGGGCAGAGCCGCGCCCGGAAAGCTAGACTACTACTGTAGTTTATATTAATAATGTTTGGAGACAAAATTGATCTGACTAGCAAGCGTTACTACAACAATAGCAATTGAAACAGACTGCTGGTGAAGGTAGCTTTCGTAAATCTTAATAATTAGCATCTAACAGCAACTTGGCTGCTACCAGCTTATGTGGTGTTCATTACCTCGGTGATTATCTTATTTGGTAAAACTGATAAGTGTAAACTTTAAACCACCCTACAAAAGGTTTAATTAAAGAGTAACTAAGTATGGTTTAAGGTTTCATCGCAACAATTTTGGAAGTTCTTAAGGAATTGAAAGAAAAAAATATGCAATTTATAGTTCACAAAGCAGCCACCGCATTTTTTTGTATAGTCGTTAGAGTTCTAAATTGATTAAATCTCTGAACACTATCATAAAATCAAACTGAACAAAACAGGCATACGGAGTTGTATTTTTTTTTTACCGAACTGGGTATCACTTGACCACTATCTCACCTGATGTTAAGTGATGATGCGATCGATGATGGAGCTCGCTTACCCAGAAGATAGGTACCTATTCACTCGCGTTTTGAGGACCCCATGTTGTACTTGTACTGTATGTACATGTATATATTTTGTACTATATGTGTAACATGATGTGCTTACTATTGTAATCATTTATCAAAGGTACAAGTATCAAAGGTAGTCAATTGACTCGAGCTCACTTCCATTTTCAATTTATTGTAGTAGCTAAATTGACTTCCATTTATCCGCAGTAGTTGTGAGGGTAGGTTCTGCTTGGAAACATAGCAGTCTAGACTCAACTCTCGTACAGTGCAGACGTATTGGTATATATGAAATATGGTGACCTAAGTGGATATGGCTGGAGTTTAATTTTAAATGACCTCGGTGGAATATACATCGCTCATATAGCCGAGCCGTAATAGTTATGTACTGCCGTGCCTCAGGCTCATGGTTAGATACCCACCGACGCGGACGGCTTAAGCTTCACTGCACGCCGTATATAGGTGTTCCGCGGGAGATTTTTTCATCCGTGCAACACTAGCCATGGGTAAGTATACCGTGGTAGAAATGTATATTGCGTATACTCGCCTATATACCAACCTCAAGTAGAAAATCTGTGCCAAGCACCTAACAGTGTATTCCAGAAGCAGTATATAAGTAATTAATCATGTATGATATCATGGAATTACTGCCGCGGTTACCGCTTTAGGTGAGCAATTTTCATGTTCCATCACGATTCCATAAAAAGAACTGGTTTTACATGGAGTTATATATACTCTACTCGACAAATGAAAAGATTTCATTTCCAAATTGTAAAATCGAACCCTTTTTACAAGACCCCACTGTCTGTCTGTTTGCCTTTACGTCACCCGTAAGTCTGAAGCTTCTAGCTCGTTAATAGAATGAGCTATTAACTTGTGATAATCGGTGTAAAACGCTGACCAAAGTAAAATATCGGCTAGAAAACAATTAAATCATTTTTCAAGGGATCTGATGCATAATGTGAGCTGAAAAAATATTTTTTCACTTTAGCATGTGGGCTGCCATTGTCTAGAACTAAACTATTTAGGAATTTGAAATGTCTGTCTCTTATTTACCTTATTATGTTTTAATCGACAAATACTGAAAACGTGTGGTTTTGATTTTTTTATTTTTTTTTATGCCTGATAGGTTAGCCTTTGACCACTATCTCACCTGATGGTAAGTGATGATGTGGTCGAAGATGTTGTACAGGCTAACCTAGAATTACTGGCTCTCAAGGACAGCTGCCGGAACACACCGTTAGGTGCTTGGCGACAGATTTTCAACTTGAGGGTGGTAGCTAGCCAGGCGGGCATTCGCAAAGTGCCCTACCACCATGCTGTAACGACTGCCATCCTAAGATAACAACCGGGACCGACGGCTTAACGTGCCCTCCGAAGCACGGAAGCGCTCAGTAGTATAGTCACCAGCGGTCACCCATCCAACTCCTGACCGCGGCGGACGTTGCTTAGCTTTGCTGATCGATTCAGAATGGCTAAGCAAACTTCGCTACGAACGCTTCAAGATGACGGGAAAAAAACCAACAAGCATTTTTTTCCGGACTGTTGCAATGCGTTACCATGTTAAAAGAGCCATGTGGTAGGTACATTCAAAAAGCCCAAATCACACTTGGAAAACACCTTTAAAATTTAAGTAGTTCATACATACCACAGTAAGAGTAGGATCGATGTTAAATTTGTCCCAGATCATGTGACTGAGAAAACCACAAAGTCCTAGACTGCAGCACACTATTATTATCCACACCCATCGAAGCCAAAGCGAGCTATCAGCAAAGTAAAAAGCGCCATGAAGAGTGCAATGGGCACAAAACTGTTTAAACTTTGCCTTTGTCATGGCCCAAATGTATTGCTTCAAACGCATGTTGATCACCTTTGAAGTCATTTGGGAAATCTTGAGACTTGATATTATATTTGTAAGAGTTTTTAAGATGTGTGGCTTGAATAGAATAACACACTCAGAAAAAAGTCATTACAAGAGCTGCCCATTTAACACACACATACCTATCACAAATTTGGTGAATATATTTTTCAATAATAAAGGAACTGAAAATTGTTTGTGAGACTACAAGTTTTAAATTTGTGGTCAAAAACTCTGACTTCAACATAATATGTCCTCAAATTGATATCTGGATGGACTTATCATCGACCTATATTCATGATTATAGATATTTTTAATGATGCACACTAACATTATAAAAGTATTAAAATGTTACAGATTTTATACTACTTTTACAAAATATATTTTGTAATGTAATGAGTATATAAAAAAATATTTTCTTTAAGATATCTTTTTGATTCTGAACTTTTTCTTTACGTCATTATTTTCGAAGGCCAAATGCAAACGTAAAAATACAGATGTATTCATATGTGTAGTATGATGTTCTCTTATTATGCTAGCATTTTAGACAAAATGGATACTGGTTCCATTACGGCGCCGAATTATATTTCGATAATGGTCTGCTTGATATTCGTACTTCCCGTTAAAAGTGTTTCTCATTTAGGCTTTAAGATCGTTACATATATTGCGTAAAACCTATCGATAAAATATCTTTTTCACGTACGCAGGTCACGCACCTACTAACTTTTGAATATTTTTCTTGGAATAACCAAACTCACAGTACTTATTCCACTGAGTTATACAGAATACCACTAATACTAATCATAGTAAAATCATATTTTAATTACTGTCTGATGAATATTTGATTCAATTAACGTTATGAATAATAAATATCATTTTAATTCATCTTTGAAAGCTTTTAGGAACTTGAAGAGGACCATTAAAATGAAATTAAAATGATGGAAAATGGGTATTAATGAAAAAAGTTACTAATAGCAATATATGTTGCCCATAACAATACATTATAACAAACTCATTCGAAAATAGTTTCTAATAAAATTCCTTAATCGCCAAGTAGATTGCTACCAAAAAAAAATTTATCAACAATTTACTCACCTGGGGATCAATCCTAGTAACCTTTAAAATTTCAAATGGCAGTTTCATCCCTCTTTACGTATGTTAAGATGAAAATTTTATATTTCATTATTTACTTTCCATTATTCGCGCTCTATCAAACTTCAGACCAAACGTCATATCAATTGGGAGCGTCCATGTTATGAAACTTGGAGTGAATAATCGCTGCCTTCTTGGGAGTCCGACAATTGTGGGAAAATTATAACTTGATACTCAGATAAAAATATTGGAGGTTTTGATACATATCATTTCTTTCTTATGACATAAGGACAGTGAGTAATGTGTAGGGATCTTAGCATTTGTTACGCCTACTATTGTTTTGTTTATTTTTCATCTTCCTACCTATATTCCACGAAATTGTATATATGATATTAAATGAGGGCATTGTGACCATGAGACGGGCTAAGTAGCCCTACTTAGTCCGCCTCGCCGGTCAGCGTAGTGTCACAGATCTTTGCGACAGGGCATTGTGCTTAGTAATTTTTCTATAGATATACAGCGTAACTTTATACTATCTCGCAGGGTGTTTTGAATCAGCGTGGGTCACAAGTTATATCATACTTTTCATTTTAGAAATCGTCGAAAAAAAAATAGTTTTTCTAAAACTCTGTACCTACTTTCCAGGGTTTATATCACTTTATTACTGCCACGAACTTCATACATGGAGTGATGGTGTAGATATACCAGAGAGATGAGAGCTTAATTTTTGTTACAAGTCCCTAAAAAAAGCAAGGAAAACTTACTGAGAAGAAAACTTATATTGGAGCCGATTTTTCATTGCGCAAGCTTTTTCGTAGGCAAAATTACAACATGCCTTCCGTGCTTCGGAGGGCATGTTAAGCCGTCGCGTCGGTCCCGGTTGTTGTCTTAGGATGGCAGTCGTTATAGCATGGTGGTAGGGCATTTTGCGAATGTCCGCCTGGCTAGGTACAACCCCTAAAGTAGAAAATCTATCGTCAAGCACTTAACGGTGTGTTCCGGCACCTGTCCTTGAGAGCTAGTAATTCTAGGTAAACCTGAACAGCATCTTCTAACCACATCATCACTTACCATCAGGTGAGATAGTGGTCAAAGGCTCACATATCAGGAATAAAAATAACATATATATCCATACAACTTAGCCTTTGCCTATATTCGAGAAGTACGAAGAGATTGACTTTGTACAAAGAAGATTTACAATATAATGACCACTTTATAAGCACAGCGATTATCTTTATTTGGCACAAGAACTAGTATCGAATCTTAATAATAATCTTAATCTCTAGGAAGTGAAGGATTCTAGGATTGAACTGCGAGCTATGCGAGTGGTTTCAATGTAAAATACTGAGCGTAGCAGAAGTTTCAAAGCTACGAAAAATAAAATAAATTTACTGTCGGGCGAAACAAAAGTTTTCTGTTGTTGTATTAGGTATACATCGAGAAAAATTCTAGGTAGGTACAAGAACAATATATGTAATGTAAAAATATATATTACATATATTGTTATAAGTGAAATAATATATATATATATATATATATATATTGTAGCGGTAAGAAAACACATTTTCTAAGGCGAGGTTGACACCAAAACACTTAGTATTTTTTAATTTTCTCGGTACAATAAAATTCTTATGTAGACTTAATATTACACTCGTTACGATATTATGTTGATTTTTTTATGAATTTTTGTATATCAAAATACCAATTAACAATAAAATAGCAAAACCATCTCTAATCAAGTTAGTAGCATTACGGCGGATATAATATTTGTGTAGATGAATTAAATGGTAGGAGAATATTACAACAAATAACTCCTAATGCGAAACAAGATCTTAGAGCACAGTAGGTATAATTAGATCCCTTCTCTAAGGCCTACCTTGTCAACAAAACAATAGGCAGCTCCAAACAATACAATTTCCACTTAGTATACCTGAATAGATCCGTCTAGGATCTATCTCTTGAATACAAGACAATTTAATTGAAAACCTCGTAATACTTCATCATTCACTTTGAAATTCAAATCACTTCTTACACAAAACATGAGTAATTTAATAAAAATATACAAAATATTACATTTAAATTGCGCTTGTATTATAACGCCATCTATTGGCATGCGCAATTAAACTTTATTGCAACATATCTACTAAATACTTCTAAGATGGTACATGGTATGTGTTGTATATAGTTCATAGTATTTTGTTTAATAAAGGCATACCGCCGGTAAAAAAAAGATGGTACAATTTGGGCATTAAACTATGGCAATAATTATGAAAAATACAAAAAAGAACGCCACGCAGCTCAAACAAAAATACTTCGAAAATCCTTACAGTTTCGCAGCATTTATGACGTCACGTCGATATAGCTTTTTTTTTTTTTTTTTTTTTATGTTATTGTGACGGAACAAGCTCGAGGACCACCTGATGTTAAGTGGTTTCCTCTGCCTATAACAGATGCATTTCGTCACAGGTGAAGAATTGCACTGCGCCCGTCACCTTGAGACATAGTTGTTATGTCTCATGCGCCTGTAATTTCACTGGCTCTCAAGGACTGCTGCCGGAACACACCGTTAGGTGCTTGGCGACAGATTTTCAACTTGAGGGTGGTCGCTAGCCAGGCGGGCATTCGCAAAAAGCCCTTCCACCATGCGGTGAAGCTCAAGCCCGCGGCGGGATTCGAACCATGGACCTGCTGCGCGGCAGTCCATAGCCAATGCCACTGAGCTATCACTGCTTCAAAAAGCTGGAACATTAGACGGAATTCACATCTCTAAATATAAAAATTACACGTCACGTTGTTTGTCCGCGATAGACCTCAAAACTACTGAACCAATTTTAAATTTGCACACCGTGCACCAAAGTGCACACCGTGTGCACACCGTGTGCATTTTGGTCCAAACTGAAAGATAGAATAGCTTACATCTCAATTTATAGTCGTAATTACCCGTTCGAAGCAGGGTCGGGCCGTTAGTATATTTATATATTAATATTGTTAAATGTTTTCTAAACTATTTTTTTTTATTTCATCAACCGGAATGTCCATCGATGAAGGTCTCTCCCATTGTGGGAATTCGCCATAACCCTTACGCTTGGTAGGCGTCTTAGGAATCGCAGTAGAAGTTGTCAGTTCTTCAGAAGGCACAGCTACCCACCTCCCGGTATTTTTCGTTACGACATCCACGGTTAGAAATGGAGGGTGACATTCTATCCCGGTACCCCACGGGTTATTTAATCTTAAGATGTTTTAAAAACATTAATAATTATCCCTTGCAGTTACTTCACACTGTATAATTTTTATTAAAGATATGGATTTAAAACGGCATCGAAAATCATTTTCCCTTACTTATACTACAGCTGTCAATAGAGGGCAAGTGAGGAGCAATGATTTTTTTATGCATATACTGTAATTTACCTAGCCTAGTATGTCATCACCGCAGTGTCACATATTCTACCACGAAGCAGTGGTGTTTTTTTTACTTCTGATACATATCACCTGATGGTTAGTGATGAAATGGTAGAATATGTTTTTCAGGCTACACACCGATTTATGATTGGCGACAAATTTGCTACTTGTGGGTGATAGCTAGCCAGACGGGCTTTCGCAAAAAGACCTACCACCATACTGTATAAACTGCCATCCTATGACAACAACAGGGACTGGCGGCTTAACTTGCTCTCCGATGCCTGTACGCGCTCAGTAGCAATGTCACTAACGGGCACCCATCCAACTCATGACCGTAGCGAGCGATGCTTAAATTTAGCTGGTTTGAAGCAAACTTTGCTTCAAGCGCTTCAAATTAAGTACAAGCATTTCAGTGGTGTGCAAACATCTATGTGTTTAGGCATAAGGGGCACTATAGCAACATAAACTACTGGTTCAAACGAGACAAAGGAACTAAGTTATGTCCTTGAGTGACATGTATTACAGTGTCAAGCAGAATGAGAAAGTTTTTCTAGTTTTCTGTGCCCCACGGGGTCCATACCCAACTATGTACCTATTAGATATACCTACAAAGTTTAATTTTGTGACACCCTGTACTGTACGGCTGCAACAAATATCTAAATCTGAATCTGAAAGATGACACTACAACTGTTCTAGGTGTTACGCTTACCATCAGGCTGGCGTGAAGTCTGTCTCATCGCTTCAATAAACTAAGTACCAATAAATGAGATCGTGATCAGAGTAACATTTATCTATGATGGTAAGTAAATAAATTATGTATTTAAACATTACTGCTTGACGGCTTAAACAGTAAACAATGAAGTGAGTACCTACCTATCCAGACGCTGATCAAAGGAATTTTATTTCTGGGTATAACAGTTTTTTTTTTATGACGTTGTGATGGAACTCGTTCGAGGCCCTGCTGACTAATACATATATTTTGTTACATTTATGTAATTTCGTAATTACGAATTGACTGACACGGACTGCTACCGGAATATATTGTTAGGTGCTTGTCGACAGATTTTGATCTTGAAGGTGGTAACTAAACAGACCAGGATTCACAAAATGCCTTCCAACCTGCAGTGAACCTTTAGGTAAACCAGCGGTGGGGATCAAACTATGGTTCTGGGGCTTGGCAGGTCATAGCAATTACCGCTCAGCTATAGAGTTTATAGAGCTTCAATATAGAGTTAACAAATATAGTGTGGTGTGGTAAGCATTGAAGTCCAGCCGATGGTATATAGGTATAAATAAAGGAGAGTAAAATATCAGTCCATATTATTAAACGTCCATTACTACTGTGGTAAAGATTTATTGCATTATGTATCAAGGCCCCCTTTAGAATATCTTCAGAAACACACACCATGATAAGTCGTTGAAATTTTCTTCGCTTTCTTTGGTTGACTAAAGCTTGGTTCACGTGCGCTTATTGTGGATGGAACCACATAGATGGCGTTTATACAAACTAAAACTACTTGACGCCAACTACTAACAAGTATACGAGTTTATATAATATGTTGGGCGTATTCCTGAGTACCTTTGCCTGTTTCCTTGATAGTAAAGGGGAATTATAAGTATTAACATTTTTACCTTAACCATATAACTCGATCTATACAGGTTTTGAAGGAGGATGTTATGTTCGCGGATAAATACTTACGTACAAGCAAAGTAGGTTATTTATTCACTAGAATGTCAAGGAAGGAGTTTTGAATCGATATGATATAAATTACATTTTAATGTACCTTGGTGCTCTAGGATGTCAAAGATCGAAAGAAGATATTGTATGTAAAAATAATACTAATCTTGACAGCGCGCTGTCTGTTAATAAATAATGCGCAAATTAGGCTTCATCTATTAACAATGTTTGTGCTCTGAGCATCGATCATTCAAAATCCGATGAATAAGTTTCCCAAAAATGTAGTCTATTATTATATTGATGAACACCTGAAAATTAAACAGATCATGAAAGAAAATCATGAGGAATTCCATAAGTATAAAAAAACTAGGTTTCTGTACCTCCTCTCCCTTCAGTGGGGAATATTCCGCCCTCTCTTCCCTTCCCATAATAAATAATATTATATACTTACATACAGTATATCTAACTAAAGTCCTTTCAATGTAAATAGGTATACATATTACATATTTTTAACCGACTTCCAAAAAGAAGAAGGTATTCAATTCGTCTGTTTTTTTTATTTATGTTTGTTACCTCAGATCTCTTGACTGGATGAACCGATTTGGAAAATTCTTTTATTGTTTGAAAGCTGATGCTTGTCGTTTGGTCCCATTTTAAATTTCATCAAAATCGGTCAAGCCATTTTTGAGTTACACTCCAATTACTGAAAAATATGTACCTATTTTGATGATATAGTCGTTGACAATGAATAACAATCTATCCCGTAAGCAGCAAGGGTCACTAAAAAGATTGGAAATTTTTATTTTAACAAAAAGCTTCCGTTATTGGAACCGACTTCAACACTCAAAAGTGTGAAATAACATGTCGAAGTCGATACCATGCGAACAATATTGTGATAATACGTACTTTTCACCATCATGGTACCGACTTCAACAAGTTATTTCACACTTTTGTTGAATGTTGAAGTCGGTTCCATTTTTTGTTAAGAAAAAAAAAATATTTCCGGTACCCCCCCCCCCTCCGGTGGGATGCTACAACTCCTATGTATGTATATACCGATTCTAAAGTCCATATTTATTACAAAGATTTTGGTATTATTTAATATCATGATATCAGAAAGATTATAAATATCAGAAAATGATACGCCAAAAAAACAAACACGAGCAGTCATGTATGTTTTACGATAGGTAGGTCATCTCTAAATTTATGTCATAAATTTTTCTCTGTATTTTAACTTCATTCTGTATTTTAAGTCTACACATTACTCAGTTAAAATACAGTGAAAAAAGTGTATCACGTAAATTATTAAATTCAGTAGGTAGAAACTTGCTTATTTATGCCTTGTAAATTCATTTCACACTAGTTGGCAGATCTTATATCCATTCGCATCCTAGATTATTAGAATCATATATAATTTCATTCAAAAATGATATCGTCCACGCGGATGTCAATGGGTAATACTAACTAATCTACCCATCTGCTTACGTAGGCTTATATACTGTGATTTTACATACCTTGCCATGGAGATTCTTGCAATGCATAATAGGTAGTATAATATAATTAAAAATTAGCTTTGACGATATAATAACACGGATGTATTTCTATTAATAGTTATTAAACACAGTTATTTCCAGATATTTATTAGTCTTTAGGTATTTCCTTCAGTTAAGATAAAGTTTGATGCAATCAAGAAAACACGACATATATATGCTTTTTTTTTTTTTTTTATGCCTGATAGGTTAGCCTTTGACCACTATCTCACCTGATGGTAAGTGATGATGTGGTCGAAGATGTTGTTCAGGCTAACCTAGAATTACTGGCTCTCAAGGATGGCTGCCGGAACACACCGTTAGGTGCTTGGCGACAGATTTTTAACTTGAGGGTGGTAGCTAGCCAGGCGGGCATTCGCAAAGTGCCCTACCACCATGCTATAACGACTGCCATCCTAAGAGAACAACCGGGACCGACGGCTTAACGTGCCCTCCGAAGCACGGAAGCGCTCAGTAGTAATGTCACCAGCGGTCACCCATCCAACTCCTGACCGCGGCGGACGTTGCTTAACTTTGCTGATCGATTCAGAATGGCTAAGCAAACTTCGCTACGAGCGCTTCAAAATATAACATAGATAGTTGGATAATACACGCGAATAATATGGAACAATTGAACGTTAAAATAATGTTACTGTCGGCCTGTTGTCATTACGAGTAAATGAATAACTACCCTCCGCGCTAGTAAAAAACAACTCTGTTACGGCAAGGTAGTGCATCTCGCTTTTTCTTGTTAATTTTTAAATACATTGTCTTGTTCTTACGCGTGTGTTGAGATGAAACGCGAGTACCCAATTGGCTCTTGACAGTGACATTAGGCAGTATACGCTTAAAATACATATCAAACAGCAAAATGTTTTTATAAACATATTAATCGTAAGTATAAACACCTAATATACGAACAAATATGATGCACAATAAAAAAATCATATCCGTGCCTTCCATTTAATATTTGATAATTGTTTATGAGTGACATATAATATGATACGTGTTTATGTTTAATCAAAAACAATAATATAAATCAGATCAAATTGCTGGCACCTGTTTGGCTCAACCAATAATCATTACAATTCAACAGGGCAAATCTGCCAGCATGCTGGGCACGCTGCCAACTGGTCGAGCTTAGGTTGTCTTAATGCTTTTTCAACACCCTTGCTCGTAAAGTGAGCTTTATCATATCGTCTTAAGGTCGTAAACTGAACTGTAACACCCTCGTGCATAATAATATTATAAACTAGTGTGTAATATAATTATCCCTACAAAATTGAGTTAGTACCTGCAAATTATATGCGAGTAAACAGAGCATTTTCAATTTAATCGGGTAATACAGATTTGTAACAACAAAGAGGTTTATATGTAATCAACCACCATACATTTGCCGCGCGTGTTAGAATCGTACCTTTGTTAAGCTTACATTATGTTAAGTAAATAAGTTACGAGGACTGTAAACTAACTATTCGTTATGTAATTCTAGAATATCCTAAAACTTGTTGATTTTTGACATTTTTAATAACCGCCACACTGAAATCATGTTTTATCTGTATTCATTCTGGACTAACCAATGACGAACCATCCTGTCTAAGTTCAGATTGGCTGATACGTTGTGACGGCAAATCCTGATTGTTTGTGGTGTGGTAAATATGGCGGGAAGTTTCATGGAGGGGCGACAGACACTTGGCGCCACTCATTTCTATAAAACCAATGTCACATCTTACTGAGCTCTTTATTCTTCACAAGTGACTGCCGCATCGTGACCTATCGCTAATTAAGTTAAGTGTTCTACTATCAACGTCAAAGTCAAAGTCAAAATCATTTATTCAATTTAGGCGTCTACGACGCTCTTATGAAGGTCAATTACAAATTTTAATATTGAAATAAGCTACATTGTACTGCCACGTTCAGCAAACAAAAATTATAGAGCCACTGCGAGAAGAACGGGCAAGAAACTCGGGGCCATTCTTTTAAACGTGTTTTAACAATGTGTTAAGTACATACTTTATAGTAAAATTATTACAATACTTAATTTACATTACGTAGGTGACAGGCGCTAACTTGGCAGAGGCGAACCAGTCCAAGCATTTTTGTAGTTTAAGTACCTAATCACAAACTGTGTAGTAAGATTTCTTTATCAAAACATTCTTCACATGCAACTTGAATTTTCTTTCTGTGAGCATTGTAATATGTTTGGGCAATTTATTATAATTGCCTAAGAAGGACCTTTTATTTGTCTTTGCTGATATAAAACCTGGCACCGCTATTTTATCTTTATTCCTAGTGTTATAATCGTGATTGTCACTGTTTGATTTAAATTTGCTCAAATTTTTACGAACATACATAATATTTTCAAATATATACAGACTTGGTAAAGTTAAAATATCAATTTCTTTAAAAAGATCTCTCAGGGATTCCCTAGGATCCATTTCATATATGGCTCGAATTGCACGCTTTTGTAAGATAAAGATTGTCTCTATCTCAGCAGCAGCTCCCCACAGCAATATACCATAAGACATAATACTGTGGAAGTACGCGAAATAAACGAGCCTAGCAGTAGCTACGTCTGTTAGCTGTCTTATCTTATGAACTGCATATGCAGCAGAACTACGAGTAAGTCTTCCAGATAGATCATGTATACGTGGGTTCCACTGTAAAGTTGATATATACCTATATATAGTGTAACATAACTGCTGTTCACGTGTTGTGTATGGGTCTAGGTTTGTTCGTTTTGTTCTTCATAAATAGTTCGCCCATTTGATGAAATGGGTACTTTTGATTATATCAGAATATATAATGGGTGAATGGTAACTATAAACTTATACGGAATTCATTATTGTGAACCTAATGTATTATGTTTAATAAAGTGCTCAATGTGTTTCTATAAATGTTGTATCTTTTAAGTTTGCCTTATGATTTCCTTTTTGTAGAAAACCTAGTAAGTTAGGTAGTTAATTAGGCCACTACCACGGTAATGTTATCTATACAGTATCTTAACTCGGCTTTGTTGTTGAAATAACTACCTACAACCGCGCTGTACGTAAACATGCGATAGGGGATAGGGCTACCCGCCTCCTGTATTTTCATTACATTTGCCTACTTTGTGTTTCCATTTAGTTTTGTGATTGTAAATATACTTTTTTTTTATATAAACAAATAACATTCTTTGTGAAATTAACAGGAAGTGTTCACTAAAAATGCGTGTTGTTTTTTGACTATAATAGTAGGGAGATTTAATTAAAAAACCATGTTTATATTTGAATACAAAATAAGTCTTTAAAATTTGCGATAAAAATATTTATGAGACGTACGACATGCTTTATTATTAAATTTTAAAGTATAAAAAACCCGCGTTTTAATTTATAGCTTATAACTACCTATTTCACTCGTATCAATCACTTTCCTTAACTATATTCACTTTTTTTATTAATCGAGTATAATTTTATTTACTAGTAACCGTAATTAGTTACTAGTAAGTAAAATTATTTTATAGTATTGCCTTTCAGTTTCCAGGTTATCTAAAAAAAGTTACTACTGTATAGATAAGATTACCGTGCCACTACTGTCAGTCTTGGACGCCGCGGTTTGCGGAGACGTCGCTGCAACCAAGATGTCATCGTGCTGCCAGTTTTCAAATCGGCTACTAGCGGCAGTGGCACCGAGTTTTCATCTGACATCGGTATATTGGCGAATGAATTCATCTGGACCGGTATTATAACAGTGGCTAAAGCAGGTAAGAATCACAAAGGGTCTGCTTTATAAGGTTTTCAATCCTGTGACCCTGTAGATGTGAAGAAAAATCTCACCGAAAATTTTCTCGATGCTGTAATTTTTTAAATTTGAAAATGGCGATTCGTGCCGCAAAGTAAAACCTGCTTTCACTGAAGCTGATAGAATTAGTCTTTGATAGCATAATTATGTAATGGAAATTTATGAAACTGTCTGTAATAGGTTATTTTTACATTATACTACTACTAAATACTTAATCGACGACAAACGTAATTGGATTTTTTAAGTCAAAATATTGTCTCATGTTAGTAACTACTAGTCTGGTTCTGGAAAACCTAAATATGAAAGGCTACGCTTATCGAAAAAATAATCTCGCTGTTACCTTTTATGCTTATAATTTTAATAATATTATTCGATCCTTGGAGCAGAGCCTGTTTCAGAATGTTCGGGTAAGCGCCGGTTATCAAAAACTTATTTAACAAATATACTATCATTGCGTTTCACAGTCATCGATTAAAGCTATGATAGCCTATCGGTTAAAGCTTGAAACGCGCTGCATATTAACTGTCATTTTTATCATTCAGTAATTATATATGTTGGTTAGCAACCCGAAACTTTATTGGGACATTATGAAACGGACCCTTAATATAGTTTTGAACACCTATATTTGGCATATATTTACTTATGATTTTGCTTGATATCTGTAAAAAGCAGTTTCCGAAACAAAGATTACTTTAGCCTCTAAACATGACTCCTCTACTGTTCCACAAAAATAAAGTAGACTGTCCCCTAATGTGTATTCGCCGGCCGGCCGGCTTAGTGCGCATCTGTACAAAACGGCTAGCCGGTCGGTGGGCAAGTCGTGTTTACAAATTTACTATAAAATCTGCGTAAGTCCAATTTTCATAATGCAAATGGTTTTCGTAAGGATGGATCCTTGCTATACGAGAAAAAAATCCTTCATTTTCTGAGATAACAGAAAGTATTTTTAATATTTTTATCGAATCTAAAACCAGCTCAAATTACATTTTGGCGCCAAAATATTACGTCATTTAATAATAATCTCGTGACTACTTCTACAGTAATGAACCTAGAAATCTGTAATTTTGCGTATATACCTATATATAGAGAACAAGTCACCTCACAGACCTCTGCCTTCGCGTTACGTATCTATTTCTAGGTATTTTTTGTGTCAATTATAGCCCAATATAAACAATATTATCCGCAGGGCTATTACCACGGCAGTTTTGCAGCTATTCTCGAACCGAATGGTCTAATGCGAAACGATGGTAAAAGACTTGATGGAATAACTTTGATTCATTGGTAATATTGTGAGGACGAATAATAATAATGGTGGCCATAAACAATACATTTTATGAGTTTCAATTTTTAAAGTTACCCAACGTCCACCGTAGAACAAATGTCTCCGTTTCATATTTTCAAATCAGGATCTTAACTTACCTTTATATTCCTCTTTTTTCCACTAATCCACTCCTATTTACTCCTCAAGATTTCCAAATTTTGGCACTTATTTGGCTCAACGAATAAGTATCTGTGGTTACAATATTTTATTAATTGGTAACTATCCGGTATATTACTTTTCTCTATGGTGGTGACACTACAACGAAAACGATTTCAAAAGTGCTCGTTTCTGTTAAACACAAAATTCCTGTTTCTCAATCTATTTATTTTCTTGCGAAGAATTGTTATCTGTTGAGTTGAGTTATCCTCCTCCACGTTGGCTTTGAGACTCTGTTTTCGTAAGACCGTGTTAAAGAGTGCAAACACTTTGTGAAATTCTGACTATTATTCACGATGCCTCAAAGAAAGTGCTGTGTTTCTTCCTGCACTTCCTCATTAATTGAAGTTATGTATGGTTGCAATGAAGTGCTCAAATTATTCCTTATTCATAAAGTAGCTCAAATAATCTTTCCGCACCATCCGGATTGGACTTCTAGTGGCATTTACCTATTGTTTTAACCGGCCTCTTAGTCTTAGTTCTAGTTGTTTGTGGCGGGGCTGTGATTGCTACAGCCATATGAGACTTAACAACTCAATGTCTCAGGGTGTAGTGTGGTTCTATCTCTTGTGAACAAATGCATATATTATTGGCAGATATTACCACTTAACATTAGGTGCGCACACTGATTGTTCCGTCACAATCCCATAAAAGAAATAGAGAAGTTGCTATGCTGGGCCAATTACACTTGTATAAATAATAATATTCAAAGACTTGTTTTTAAGCTAGAAAACTAATAATAAAACTAATGGTTTATAGGTGTGACACTACATACATTTCCAAGCCCCGCAACAGACTGTGAACGGTTTCATATATGGATATATGGTAAGCTGAACTTGTTCGAGAAGATGATGAATACATATTCAAAAACAGAAGAATTTGCCGCCTTCATTTTGACAAAATATATAACTACTCGCAAAACAGGTTAAGAACATTGGCCATCCCAACATTGCACCTTTCAGGTAAATGTGATATATTATAAGTAAAAAAAAAAAAAAAAAATCTGGCTTTTTGTTAGTCGGGCCTCACTAATTTGGGGTTTTGATTGCAATATAGTTGGTTTTGGTTACAGCTTCAAAACTTTACTGTAAATTGGCATGTTTAGTCTTTGATGTACCTTTGTAATATACTGAAATTTGAGATTCCTAACTTGTTTAGTTTTTGAGATAGACCCTGTAACAGAAAAAATTAAATATTGACAACTTCGACAACCTTAATTTATTATTATTGTAATAAAAATTATATTGAATTTATATTTCTACCATACTCAATGAGCCCCTGTGGGGTGCCAGGTTAGAATTGCACCTCCCCGTTTGTTTCTGTGGCTGTCATAAGAAGTCACTGAAGGACAAATACTGGAAGCAGCAGTGCTTTCTAAAGAATCTATAAATATAATCTTACAAGCCACCTTCCAAGCGTGGAAATTATGGAAAATACCCCCTAAATATGAGAGGCAGTGTTCAGCAGTGGACGATCCAGCTGATACAGTACAAAAAGCTCTAGACAATGACTCATTTCTGCACCCCATAACCAGGGGTACATAAATTATTTTTATAACGGCTACCTTATCATGTATTGGAGTCCCTTTGAAAAATTATTACATCGAATTTTTAGTTCAATATTCATCGTTGGGTCAACATTCTACATTACAGGTTGTATTTTACATTCCGTTTACAAGAGAACTGTGACATACGGATGGACAGTCAGACATCAGTTTCATCTATAGGGCTCCGTTTAACTGGAACTTGAAAGAAACAGGATTCATTTATAATAAACAGAACATAGGCATAGTATAATTTTTTATTCTTTTTGTGTATGCAGTTAAATTCATGTCTTATTTGCAGGTGCAACAGGAGATGCAGTCAACCTTGAACCTATGATAGTGGATGAACCACAGCCGCAGCAATTAGCATGTGTGGTAGAGCTTGTTACCCCTATTAATAATGAAAGTAAGTAATTTTATGCTTCGATAGGTAGGTTGTTTAGTAAAAAATGCACATTGGTGCCTTGTAATATTCAAGTTTGAACATTATTTAATTAGTTTAGGTTTAGTAGACAGTCATTAATACTTCTATACTGATATTATGAAGAGCAAATATTTGTATTTTTGTAAGGAAGGAACAAACTTAAAAACTACTAGACTGATTTGAAAAATTCTTTTAACCATTAGAATCCTACACTATCACTGATATAGGCTATGGAATAATTTATATTTTTATTATATATAACAAAAAAATTTTTTTTTATTAAATACCTGTGCAAAGCCAGGGAGGGCCTTTAGTTTTGTAGAATTTCATTGAGTACATCATACGTTACTTATTTACAGGCATGCCAGGAGGTACAACTAGTGGAAGGCCGGTGCCTTAAGTATTGGATGAGTCACAGCCCTCAACTACCTAGTAGGAATACTATTCACATCAACAGCTCCTATACCGGTATCTCTGTAATTTTTTTTTTATTTATGGCTACACATTGACAACTATCTCACCAAATGGTAAGTAATGATGTGGTCGAAGATGTTGTTCAGACTAACCTAGAATATTACTGGCTCTCAAGGATAGCTGCCGGAACACACCGTCAGGTGCTTAGTGCAAGAGTAAGTGAGGGTAGCTAGCCAGACGGGTATTCCCAAAATGCCCTACCACCATGCTATAACGACTGCCATCCTAAGACAACAACCGAGACCGACGGCTTAACCTGCCCTCCGAAGCACGGAAGCGCTCAGTAGTATTGGCACTAGCGGTTGGGTGACCGCTAGTGCCAAGCCATGACCGAGGCGGAGGTTGCTTAACTTTGCTGATTGGTTACGAACGGCTAAGCAGACTTCACTACAAGCGCTTCAAATCATTGAACAATGCCTCCTCTATTTGGTTGCCATGATACCCACTTGGCATCCGTCTGCATCTTGGAAATCGTCGTTTAAGATGGCAGTTCTTTTGAAGGCACTGCTACCCACCTTCCACTATTTTTCCCTATCTATGCCTCTTACATACTCCTCTCCCATAGGATATGGTGGGGTGTATTTAAGCCCGGCACCCCACGGGATTGTTAAAATAGTATATACGTATTTGAATTCCTTATAATATGTTTAAATATTATAAATTAATTTGCAGGTATGCTAGAAGGGTTGAATAGAGAAAAACCTATGCCAATGATGATTGATGATATACAGCCCTCAACTAGAAGGATGGTTGAAACTAGTTCCAGTAAATGTAAGTAAAATCATGCTTGCGGTTTTAAAAAAAGGAATAGACAATAATAGACGAAGTTAGCAACCATCCTCAAAAGACAAGAACATATGTACTGGTAAATTAGTTTTGGGTTGGTTTTTGGGGTCACTTTGGGCATTGTAACAGTGAATAAGGCCGCAAGACTGGTAATTAGTCCTGTTGAATGTCTAGAGTGTCGAGAACAACATCCTACTAAGTCACTAATATGGTGAATCCGTGCTCTTTTGACATATTCATTCCCATAGACGGCTTTTAAGATCGTCCAATTAAAGGTTAATGAACCGTTACCGTAACTTTTAATGTTTCATATTACTAATCCAGCTTTTTCACACTTTTCAGCACGTCGTCAGTTTAAGTCTCTAAGTAAGACGGAGTTAGAGCTCCATAAAACTATATTAAAAACTCAAGCTGAACTCAGAAGGTGCAAAAATACAAAGGCGGGATTAGCTCGGAAATTGAAACTAGCTAGCAAATTTACACATTCAGAAGCATATAAAATTGTCACAAAACAATTACCACCATCAGCACAATTATTCTTTGCCGTGCAGACAAGACAAGCTTGTAAACATCCCAAAGGACACCGCTTGATATTGGATGAGAAAATTTTAGCTTTATCTCTTTATAAACTAAGCCCAAAAGCGTATCGGTTACTAAGTCAAATATATGTGCTTCCAAATAAAGTACTCTGAACAAATTAATTACAAAAATATGTATCTCACCTAGACCCAATGATGTCATATTTGAACATTTAAAAAAAAGAGTACAAAAGATCCCTCTTAGCCACAAATACTAGCGTCGTAGACGCCTAAATTGAATAAATGATTTTACTGCACTCTTCTATTTGATGAAATGGCTATTGCAGCAAATGTGTCCTATAACAAGCACACAGATGAAATAAAAGGATTTTGCAATGACAGAATCGAAAGAAATAAAAGTTTTGCGGACCATGTGTTGGTATTCATGATACGAAGAATATTTAAGTGATACAAACAGCCCATTGCATATAGTTTTTGTTCTGCCTCTACAAAAACTGAAAGTCTGAAGAATCAGTTAAAAAATATATAGAATAAAGTATTTGCAACTGGCTTATTTAAAGTGGTATCTACTACATGTGACCAAGGTTCGACAAACATGGCAGCCATAAATTCACTAATTAATGATACAAAAGCTGATTAAATGGTTGCATGAAGAACGAGAGCAAGAATTACAGTTATGAGTCAGTGTCATGTTAGCTCAATTGGTTAGAGCATACCCCGGCTAAAGGGGTGGATGGACGCGGGTTCGAATCCCGCACATGACTATAATTTTTTCTCTCGTAAATTTGTAATTTTGTAATGTAATTCGCCTAGCAGGCGTCATTGCAAACTTAACAATATAAAAATTATAAGGTTGCGTCATCATTTACAAGTTTAAAACCAATTGCAAAATTGGTCTTGTTTGTAGTACAACGCAAGTTGAACTATAGGTGTCGCTCCATCCCAATACGATGGTTGCATGAAGAACAAGAGCAAGAATTACAGTTATGAGTCATTGTGTCATGTTAGCTCAATTGGTTAAAGCATACTCCGGCTAAAGGGGTGGATGGACGCGGGTTCGAATCCCGCACATGACTATAATTATTTCTCTCATAAATTTGTAATTTTGTAAAAGCTGATTACTTAAGACAAGAAAATAATTTAAAGGCGGATTATTAGAAATCGAAATTGAAACAATTTTCCGAATATATGATCCACCCCATCTCATGAAGGGTATAAGAAATAACCTAATTACAAAAAATTTGGAATACGAACCTGACGAGAAAAAGCGCACTGCAAAATGGGCTCACTTAGAAGCTCTCTATAAAAAAGGCCCTGGATATAGAGGAGTGTGCTTAATGCCAAAATTGACGGCGCGACATATCATACCACATCTACATCATACCTAAAATGAAGGTTAAATACTGCACCCAAGTGTTTAGCAAAACAGTCAGTGTTCCTATGGGATTCACAGCAGGTACAGGTTTTTTTTTTGCTTTTGACGATGTGGTTAAGTGATGATGTGGTCAAAAGATATCATAAGGTAATGGCTCTCAAAGACAGCTGCGAGAACAATAACATACTATTCAGAACTTGGCGGCAGATTTTTTTGCTTGAAGATAAGTATAATACCTTACCACCATGCGAAGAAGCTCAAGCCTGCTGCGGGCTATGTTCATACCATGGATATGCGTACATACGCTTGGCAGTCCACACTGCTACTGCAAGAGCTAAACTAGTACCTTTTTGTTTTAGGAACTGGCAGGATTCCTCGTGAAAGCACTGACACTGCCGACCTGTTAATGTTCTGGGACAGGTTATTCGACTCAGTTAATGGCAGTTACAGCAAACCCATTAGGGGTAAAATCTATAGATCAGCGGTCAAACCCAAATCGCCACAGCTAAGGTTGTGGTACAAAAGCTTGCCAGTTTTAAAATCAATGAGATTTATTGGTGGACGAGCAGGGGTGGTCCCATCAATTTCTAGTTGGATCAAAACTATAAAAGTATCCAGCAAATAACGAAAAAGTTACATCGTCTAAGACTAAACTCTTTGCTCCTCCGTAATTTTAATCAAAATATTTTTGGCGCAATTCGGGCTCACGGATACCGTAATATTATGCCCAGTTCCTTTGCATTCAAAACCTCATACAAAGCCCTACTGATAAACAATATGATATATTTCACCTAAATCAGTAGGGGCTAATTGCAAGAGTGATGACAGTTAGGTACTGTCTGCAAAACTTAAAATACTTCTTAGATCAAAATATAGCGCAGCCTGTAAGCAAGTACATATAAATTTTGAGCATTTGTTCATAGAATTGTCCCAAATTGAAATTTTATTACAAAGCCAAGATCCAGTGGATCTAGAAAAATGTGCAGCAGCAGCATATTGCACTGGCTGGTTGATAAATCTAATTAATAAATTGATTTCAAAAAATTGCGCCATGTGTAAAACAGATCTAGAGGGCGATATTGGAGAATCTTATTCAAAATTTATTACAATGAAGAAATTAGTAACATTCTGTGTGGCAGGAATACAGTTTGGGACAAACCTATGAAAACAATTGGCTCATAGTTATTTCCTAAAACATAAAAACAAGAAACGGTCCAGGGAGCCGGGGGTGTAAATAAATGCTTAGGTTTGTGTATATTTATGATCAAATAAAGTGTCTTTATGTATATGTAAAAATGTAATAAAGCAATTAACTATTGAATTATTGGTTTTTCTTTGTCCACTAATAAAGTTGCTCTTATTTTATTTTCGTAGGTTTAATAGTAACAAAAACTGACGAAAATTAAATTGCAACATTTTCCTTGATTAATAATAATGTATTCAATACTTTAAACTGAGAATGTGTGCGTGAACCTTGTATATACGAGTGTATGTTGCGTTATAGCACTCCGAAGGAGTTCTTAGTTCTGAGGTTGGTAACTAGATAGCAGCACTTTTACAAAATCGTAAAATGGCTATCTAGCCACCTAGATTTTCGAAAGTAATGGTTCAATATATCTGAAAATTTGGTATCATTTAGTAGTAATCGTGTATGGTACCTACTAAAAGTCCGAGTTTCGTACTGATGAAATTAAAAAAGATACGATACAATTAGTGTGGCTCCTCAATCTATATATAAAAGGGTGGAAAACTGTAACAGGTCCAATTCTGTACATGGCAGATATTTTGAAAAAAAAAAATGTACAGTACTCTGTAGCTGATACTGATGCCGAAACTATATTTTTTTTTATTTTTGTCTGTCTGTCTGTCTGTCTGTCTGTCTGTCTGTCTGTCTGTATCCCGGCCGCGTATCACTCCAAAACTACTGAATGGATTTCAATGAAACTTAGCATGATTGGAGTTCATACTACAAGGTAGGATAATTTAGCTTTTTATCCCGAAATTCAGTATGGTTCCCTTGGGAGAGGGGATGAAAGTCAAAATATACACTTAGTTGTAATTTATTAACGCGTAGTCCGATTTCAGACGTTCTTTTTAGGGTTCCGTACCCAAAGGGTAAAAACGGTCTGTCCCGCTGTCCGTCCGTCCGTCTGTCCGTCCATCCGTCCGTCTGTTTGTCACCAGGCGGTATCTCAAGAACGGTGATAGCTAGACAGTTGAAATTTTCACAGATGATGTATTTCTGTTGCCGCTATAACAACAAATACAAAAAGTTGGCCAAGTGCGAGTTGGACTCGCTCACGTTAAAACAAAAAAAGGTTAAAATATGAAGTCTAATGTTGTATAGCTAATGGTACGGAACCCTTCGTGCGCGAGTCGGACTCGCACTTGGCCGATTTTTTTGTTAGAATAGTGTTACTTTAAAATTTATCCCGTAAATATTTCAAAGTCATCGGGTTTGAAGTTCAGAAATAACAGACATCACAACCTAAATATTACGTTCCAAAAAACTTGACACCCAAAATGTACAGAAACCTTTCAACGTACGGCTCATCTTAAGCTGGCGTTTGCACTTTATCGTATAGGTATAATAGGATAGGTCTGTAGTCGGACCTCTCCAAAAGACTGATTTTTCAAACGATAAAACACAGTTTTTTTATTACGATAAGCACAACTTCCCTACGTATATTTTTCATAACATGCAATGCTCTAATCAGTCTAATCTATACCTATAACAGAAAAAAAAAACATTCACAACAATCAGTTTTTTAAACTACATAATTATCTTTCTTTTGACGGATACTTTTCGGAGACTGCGCAATGAAAGTGCACAATGTAGTCTTAGGTTTTCACGATTGTTACACTTTGTAATTAAACAACTTTAAACGGTTTAAATCGCGTATATTTATCATTATTTTTGTCCCGACGTTTCAAACACTTTGTAGTGATCGTGGTCACGGGGTGACTGTCGGGACAAAAATAATGATAAATATACGTGATTTAATCCGTTTAAAGTTGGAAGTGCACAACTTTAGTAGATTGTTATACAAGGGTCGAAAGGAATTGGTAACTTTCACCCGCGTTCAGCTCTCTACTTTTCATATCGAATTTAAAGAAAGTAAATAAAGTAGCTTTTCTAAAAATTATTCATTGATAAAATAACATACTTACTAAAAATTTATTGAGAGGTTTGAACTATTTGTGAAATTTTACGTAAAATTTTGTTTGGAATATTTACGGGCGGCTATAGCCCGTATAGGAATCTCTCTGCTTTTCACTACTAATACAAGGAATAAAGATATAAATATAGTATGTTTTTTTATATTATTTATTTTGATTTTAATAACATGAGCAGTATATTTTTAAAATTAATGCGGCTATAGTCCAAGTAGGAATCAATGACTAACATCCGTGTTGAACACTCTACTTTTCATTTCAAATATGAGGAGGGTAAAAAAATAGTAGTTTTTCTAAATATTTACTAAAAATAATAAACATGAGTAGAAGATACAAAGATACACTAGGAGTTAGAACAATGAAATTTAGGGAAAGTTTTAATTTTTTTTTTACCTACACTTTCTACCTTATATTTAGTTACTACCCTGCCAAACATAGCTGTTATTAATTGTTTTACAACAACAGAATATTTTACAACGAAAAATCTTAGACATATAACTTTGTTTACACCAATGTTTTTCCCGGCCTTAGGTGGGAAGGAGCGTCTCCTACCCGCTACTCAGATCAAACAAACACTACTTTCCGAGAATGAGAAATAAAAAAAAAA
The DNA here is from genome assembly GCA_963854805.1 of Plagodis dolabraria. Lineage (NCBI taxonomy): Eukaryota > Metazoa > Arthropoda > Insecta > Lepidoptera > Geometridae > Plagodis > Plagodis dolabraria. The sequence goes on along the minus strand of OY978443.1, from coordinate 2,835,175 downwards.
TCGATCTACCGTCAAACAAACCGCCGTTTTAAAATCGAAATTCTAAAGAAACGCACAAAGTACTTTGCTTCAACATTTATTGTGCGAACCGGGAAAGAACTCTCTGAGTTACTTAACTACTGTCTTCTGGAAAATACAACCCGGGAGTTTTGAAATCCAAAGTAGAAAGCTCCATTCTGAGCTATGGTTATAATAATAAGAGTGCTTCACCGCAGACCACAGTGTTGCTTAATATGAGATAAACAGTGCACAAATGTGAATAATTAGTGTGCAGGTACGGCAATCGCGAACGAAGTCGCGGGTACAGCTAGTCTATATATAAGAGGGTGGATTTCCAAACATGTGATCGGTCCATTGTAACTTTCGACTTTCTTATCATTTAGTAGGGAGAGTATTCAAATTTGTAATATAGTAATAAAGTAGTAAAACTGAGTAGATTAGATAAAACAACACATATAAATTGGCTCCTCAATCCTGATTCCTGACGTTCTGCATACAAACAATTTATTGTACCTATATGAAATCACAACGAAATCAAAAGCCAAACCAATATTTAGTAGTAATGACTACTAAATTACAAAGTACAATTCATCGCTGCATATATTCGGCAACTATAAAGAAAGTTAATTTTCAATATTCCTTAAGGATTCACTAACTAGAGTGACCATATTTTTTGAATGTAACCAGTATGAGTATGTATAATAAAATTTAATTTTGAAACATTGACCATACATAGATTTCTCAAAAGAAGGTTTAAGTTACTAAATAAATAGAAATTTTGTGCATATCGAGCCGCTGCGGTCGGTAAAATATTGGAATGGCGGCGGCGGCACGCCACCATTCCGATGTTTTATTTAAGATACCGCGCAGGGATGGAAGTGGGTATATTTAAAGGTACGGGTAGAAGACACTTATACAAACAATATTTTTTTTAAATAATATGATACACTAAAGTGTCATTGTTCCAAAATATTTGGAGGTAAACATCGCTATACAAGACCAATGTAAATCATTAAAAATTAAGTAATTACGTGTGAATGGGTACGCATTCTATTTTATTCAAACAATTACAGTTCATAGGTACGTTTAACCAATAGAAGGCTATACTATGAGTATAGAGTCCCGTTGATTCCATTAGTAGCACCCTTTGAAACGAATACAAATTTAAAGTATATAATTATTCTAATAAATTTTATCTCATGTTATTTAGAAGCTGTTGTGTTTTTTTGCTAAAAGTAATAAAGGATTAATATATAACATCATCTAGCTGCGCCCCGCGGTTACACTTGCGTGGCGATAGATGATGTTGATGATAAAAAGTATCCAGCGCGTAATCTCTACCTCTATAACAAATTTCAACAAAATTAGTCCAGCCGTTTGAACGTACAGAAGTAACAAACATACAAGCTTGCTCAGAAACCTTCGCTTTTATAATATTAGTTCGATGAGGATCAATTTGTTACTACCAATATAGTGATAGTTTTAGGATGTGTTGTGATTCAGTACATTCAATATTTGTTAAAATAGTTTTATGTGGAAATATTTGTGCTGTCTTGTAATAATTAAAGCAACCTAGAAACTAGTATTTGAATACTACGGTAGGTATGCGTATACTGCATTTTGCAAGTAATACATTTTCAATCGTTTTCGTAACGCGATCTTTACCTCCTAATATTTTGCTTTCTATAGGGTACAACAATATTTAATAAAAGTATGTGTCCTATAATCATATATTACTTTTACACGGAAACTTAAAAATAAACAGAATGGCGGTGGGTTGATATGCCACAAAGGTTCTATTATTTAATTATTATATTCTTATTAATAAGTAAAACCTTCTTTTGAGAAATCAGTGTAGTGTATCTATGGTCATTGCTTAAAAATTTAATTTTACTCTACTACTTATCCTGGTTTCATTCAAATAGTGTGGTCACTCTAGTTAGCAAATCCTTACGGAATACTGAAAATTAACTTTTTTTTAGTTGCCGAATATATTCAGCGATGAATCGTACTTTGAAATTTAGTAGTCATTACTACTAAATATTAGTGTCATTGGCTTTTGATTTCTTTGTGATTTTAGGTAGGCAATAAATTGTTTGTATGCAGAACGTCAGGATTGAGGAGCCAATTTATATGCGTTGTTTTACCAAATCTATTCAGTTTTGCTACTTTATTCCTATATTACAAATTTGAATACTCTCCCTACTAAATGATAAGAAAGTCGAAAGTTACAATGGACCGATCACATGTTTGGAAATCCACCCTCTTATATATAGATTGAGGAGCCACACTAATTGTATCGTATCTTTTTTAATTTCATCAGTACGAAACTCGGACTTTTAGTAGGTACCATACACGATTACTACTAAATGATACCAAATTTTCAGATATATTGAACCATTACTTTCGAAAATCTAGGTGGCTCCTCAATTCAGATGTTTAGATTGAGGAGCCACTTTTGAATTGATATAACTTTTGATGCATTATACTACAAATTCTAGAATTTGTCCTACAAAATTTTAAGATTTGCTACTAAATGAGGGTGAGAGTTTACCTCTAAAACCTGGAGTGGCTCCTCAATCCATACGGACATACGAACGCCACGCAGCCTAGCCGGAAGAATGTTCGACTAGTTTCGCTTCTAAACGAAGTATCTTCAGGAGGTCTTGACTCACCGAGCGCACGATCGAGACTGAACTATATATTTGTTATTATTAAATATGGATTTCCGCAAAGTAAAGCCTGAATCTATTCAGTTATGTTACAAATGAAAATGAAACTTTTAATGAAGTTATTTTATATTACTATAACTGATATGTGCATATTTATTAAAGTCTCAGCTAAAATGCATTAACGCACTGTTTCCATGGGAAATTTCGCCACTTCTTGCTTCAAAGTAAGTTTAAGCTTAGTGCTTAAAACCCTCAATGTCAGCGTGTCATTTAGAGTAAGCCATGTTATTTTTTTTATGCTTGCTAGGTTAGCCTTTGACCACTATCTCACCTGATGGTAAGTGATGATGTCGTCGAAGATGTTGTTCAGCTTCAGGCTAACCTAGAATTACTGGCTCACAAGGACAGCTGCCGGAACACACCGTTAGGTGCTTGGCGACAGATTTTCTACTTGATAGTGGAAGCTAGCCAGGCGACCATTCGCAAAATGCCCAACCACCATGCTATAAAGACTGCCATCATAAGATAACAACCGGGAGCGACGGCTTAACGTGCCCTCCGAAGCACTGAAGCGCTCAGTAGTAATGTCACCAGCGTTCATCCATCCAACTCATGACCGCGGCGAACGCTCTTCAATCGTGAAATTTTTCATCGGTGAAAAGAATATTTTGTGCCCTTCACCTGCGTATCACGATGGAGGAAGGCATTTTGATCGGGCCACTCCCTTTATAATTGTAAAGATTGATTTAGGGCATCGACCGAAAATCTTCATTTCTTGCAATAAGATTATTGCTGAGTTAACATAAAATTTTTGATTTCTAATGGGATTTCGACCAATTCTGGCGTTCACAGCATTAACAGCTTTTGTAGTTCTAACAACACGCGGTTGCCCTGATCTTTTATGGTCTTCGACAGGGGAAATGTTGTTGTATCTGTTGATAATAAAGAACTACAGAATCGTTTAACATACATGTTATGACAACGGGCTACTACGGAACCCTACATTGTGCGTGGCCCGACACGCATTTGACCGTTTATTTACACTAATGTAAATTGTAAGAGATCTAGAAATCTATACATATAAGTTTCATATGATTCTACTTGTTTTATTTTGTCAAAAAACCCTATTTTACTTCATAGTATTACTTCTAATGTAGGTAGGTAAGTATGTCTACAGGGGTAAAAATAAGTAACCGTGATTAGTGAATTTCTATAATATTTGTTGAAATTTACGAAATTGACTGAACCTTCAATGAAATAGATATATTTCTCATGAATAATTCAGGCTTTTATTTCCAAATTCTTCAGGAACATATTTTTATCAGAATATAAATTTGTACGATCAGGTGAGCTTGTAAATTATATACGTGTGCGCTAACAATGACTTCAATCATATTTTGTTTGGAAAGGTTGAGTAAAACAAAAAAAACTATGATGAACAATACTAAGGATGCATTTCTGCAAAATATATAGTCTTATTTATAAAAATACAGGTAGATGTATAAAATCGCATTTTCTATGGTGAGTGCATAATTTTTCATAGTAGGTAGGTATCTGGTTTTGGAGAGGTATTAACCTGTCATACATAATAAAAACTAGATCATATTCTAAATCATCGTAATAAAGTAATCTTCAATTGATATTTTCCTTTTTATTTTATTTGAATTGGTTTAGTGAATCAAAACATATGGCATAGAATATAACACTACATAGGTTATTTTATTTCTTGGTCCGCCATGACACCTCGTGGCCAAGTGTCACATCACATTGCGTAATGACTTAGCTCGAGGGTTAAATTCCTTTCATAGATATAGCGCCATCTCTGTTTAGTTGCATGAACAAATTAAACTGAATTCAGGGGCGAGTAACTACTTACTGTAGTAATGTCATGAAAATAGACCGAAGCTCAGAATAAGTTGTTTCTCACCATTTTTCAGAGAGGACGCTTTATCAAATATAAAAATGGCATTGCCAGAGTTGAAATATTAGAGTAGTTATATCCGAACACCACTGCTCTAAAACCTTACTTGAATTTACCTATCTACGTACATGTATATGCAGTTTGTAATGACAAGGAAAGAACGTACAAATATTATGCGTCATATCTGTTGTAAGAAAGAGATAAATAAGCAATTCGTGTAACCACCGAACCGCCACGAGACGTTCCGATCACCATTACACTGCGACCTCTTTCACTCTCTCACACCAAACGATACACATATCCCGCTCGTCCATTTCATTGAGATTAGTTCCTAAGATAAAACAAAATGACGATATTTTCTATTTCATCAACAAAAGCAATAATTACGCGTGAAATGAAACAGTTTTCTTATCTCTCACAGTGCTTGTATAATTGGTGCAGAGTCTAAAGACACAAGGAATGTGGAAAATATGAAGCATATTGTCCACAGATTATTCCTAAAAACACGATTAGCAGCGATGTATTCACCGAACGCTCGGAAGTGCAAGACTGGTAGTGACTCAGGTAATTAGCCTGAATTCGTCTAGTAAATATGGAGGGCACACAACTCATCTACAGGTAAAAAAATCTTAGGGCATGACTTACAAAGTTGAAATACAGATTAAAAGTAATTGGGATTTTCATCTTTATTAAAAACATTGAGTACTTAGTATAAACCCACATTATTTTTCTTAATGTATTGTGGCAATTATTTTATTGCATAGTTTATCTCACCTGATTACATTGTCTTTGCCAGGGAATACTTCAATAATTCTACCACGTCTCCAATGAAGTGGGACTGAATTTTCATCTACAATTAAAACAAGATCTGCGACCTTTACATTTTCTGAATGATTGAACCATTTATGTCGGATCTGTAGTGATGTTAAATATTCCCTCTGATAACGTGCAAATATATTCTGAGATATTTTCTCAATAACTTGAAAGCGTGACAAGCGCGACATTTGAGCGTCCTTCCATACATACTCTGGTAATGCTACCAATGGCTGACCTATTAAAAAATGACCTGGTGTGAGCACTTCTAGATCACACTTGTCCTCTGACATTGGAACTAGCGGTCTAGAATTAAGTATAGCCTCAACCCTTGACAATAGTCTAAAACTGCTCAAATGTAAGTATCGTGTCACCGACCTCTCTTCTGAGTAATAATTTGACTGACTTAATGCAAACCGTTCATATGAGCCGCCGTCGGTGGCGCGAATATCCAGTTGATGTTCTGGCGATTGAACTCTTCCTTGCAGACCCCATTATTTAATAAAAATTGATTTACCTCCTTTATGTAGTTATTAGAGATTTATTTATCCTTCCACTGATAATGAACTGACTGGTTCCACGTGTGAGCATCGCGTTCCTGTGCACACAAATACAACAAAATAACATTTGATAGACTTAGCATTCCTGAATGTAATAGATTTAACCAGATATGGTCCCCCGAAATCTGTTGAAGTAGCCGTGAATGGCCTCGCCGCAGTTACTCTGTCTGCAAGCAAATCTCCCATAAAGGGGGGTGGAATGACCGCAGGACTAGATCTGAAACAAGTAATGCATTTTCTGATTACGTGAGACATCTGTCTCTTAGCTGATGTGATCCAGTATTCTCTTCTGATGATGCTGATGAGTGCAGTAGTTGCAGCATGACAATAGCTCCTGTGAAAATGTTCAATAAGTAGTTGAACAAATCTGTGATCCTTAGGTAATCGATACTGATGGCGTGTTCCGTATGATAGTTCTGATCTCTTGATTCTGCTATCTACTCGTATCATTTCCTCTTCATCTAGAAATATACTTTCTGAAGTAAGGTGCAGACAGGTTTCCTTGCCTTCAATGACATTATCTCTGAACTGAATAATGTTGACTGTATCCTTTTGATCCAATACTTTATTGCACTCCGCATTTCCTCCAATGACAACACTTTACTGAGATTCCGTCTATCCTTTGGTAGTCTGAGATTTCTGGTGTATCTAATGACGAATCCAGTGACATTGATTAATTTACTGAATGAGCTAACCTTTTTTCCATATCCCATGATGTGACAGGGGTGGTGACATGGATTGTCTTCTTATATCCTGGTATATCATCTGGCCTCTTAATGACTGATTTTGGCCAATTTTCCGGTTCCTCATGCAACCAGGGTGGTGACCACCACCACTTATGATTGAGCAGTTCCTTGTCTGATATCCCTCTGCTGCCACAGTCTGCAGCATTGAAAGTTCCAACGAGATGTCTCCATATAATGCCTCTCTCAGAATTCTGAATGTACTGGACTCTGTTACATTCAAATGTCTGAAGTTGATGTGGCTTTGACTTGAGTAATGTGAGTACAATTGAGCTGTTTGATCATGCATTGATGCTGTCCAGTTTGATCGAGTCTTCCAATGATGACGCTACATGATTTAGTAGTTTACATACCAAATGAGCAGCACTCAATTCTAATTTCGGTGTTGGCTGACGATTTTTCATGGGCGCGACCTTTGATTTCGCCATTACGAGTCGTACCATTACTCGTCCTGATGAGTCGACTGATCGTTAGTAGACGCATGCCCCAAGCCTGTTTCTGAGGCGTCCCCCATACCATGCAGTGAGTATGAGACTGCACCTGGAATTACTATACATCAAGGTAGGTTTAAATATGACAATTAGTGAAGATCTCTGATCATTTCTTCCCACTGATGACTGACTGACTGTGAAACTGGATCATCCCATTGATATTGATCCACAAATAATGTCTGAAGTTAGGCCTTGAATCTCAAAACTACTGGTGTACTATACCCACAGGGGTCATACAGTCTTGCAATTGTACTGAGAATATTTCGCTTTGTGATAGCCTTTCCTGATGGTACATTAATTTGATATGAAAATGTGTCTGAAGTGGGTGAAATGGGTCCCATTGAATGCCTAGTACTTTGATGAAGCTCTTATCATCTCCTTTAAACTGATGAGGTGTTTCACAGTAATCTCCTGGTAGATCCTCCAGTAAGTTTTGGTTATTTGATGACCATTTTCTGAGTTCATATCCAGCGCCATTCATAACTTCAATTAATTAATTTTTCAATTCCTGAGCTTCTGAGTTTGAATCTGCTCCAGCCAATATATCATCGGCAAATGTCTGATACTTAATGATAGGTGAAGCCGCTGATCCAGGGTGATGGGCTTCCCCATCTACGGCCAACTGATGCATTGTTCTGAGTGAAACAAATGGACTGGACCTGAGTCCAATTCATATACCTTTACTGGTTAGTATTCAAAAAGATGACTACGCCAAAGTATCAGTTGATATTTCCGGTCAGAAGGATGAATCCAGGTCTGTCTAAACATCTGCTTGATATCTGTAGTGAAGACATACTGATAACGCCTGAAGTTAACTAGGATTTTAGTAATATCATTCTGAAGTGGAGAACCTGAATATAAACATTGATTAATTGAAATCCCATTTGTTGTTTTACAAGCTCCGACAAACACAACTCTTAGTTTATCTGATCCATTCTTGAAAATGCCATGGTGAGGTATGAAATAATGCTCTGGCTCACAGTTGAAACTAGACTCTGACATATGACCAAGTTCTAAATATTATTTAATGAATTCACAGTACTTCTGTGCAAATACAGGATTCCTTTCCAGTTTTCGTTCCAATGCATTGAATTTTGCATTACAATATGCCTTGATTCTCCTAGTTGAGGTCGTTCTGAAAACAATGGTAGGCATAGCATATATTTACCATCTGGCATTCTGACTGTATTAGTGCAGTATAATTCCTCACACTCTTCATATAAAAGATGATTTACCTTTTCCATGGTGGTTCCTCTGATTTCCAAAACCTTTCCACTGCCTGCTCCAGTGTAGTGATCTGAGCTCCATAATTGAGTACTGAAGTTGATCTCTGATTCATATCTGAAGTCTTGACATGAAGATTTTCCTTCTGATGGCCAGCCCGTTGGTCTGCTCCTCCCGTGGAGCCGAGTAGCACATACCCGAAGCATGTCCCATATGCAGCCATACTGGAATTGAGATTGACACAAGTTCCATCATAAACATAATTGAGTATGTCAGTTCCTAATATCAAGTCTACATCACGTGCAACTCCAAAGTCCTTATCGGCTAACTGAATCTGATGGTTCTGAGATAGAATATCCTAAGCACCAAGGTATACTGAAGGTATGTCGCCTGTGAGTTGGTACCTAACCACAGCCGAAGTACTGACAATTGGTACCTGTTTACCTACTGGCTTGATGACTATCCTGACCCTTTCACTGGGTTGCCTGATTTTCTGATGTCCTACTCCATATATCTCACATGAGTCTTACTGTCGATGCAATCTTAATTTACTAACTAATGAGTCTCTGATAACTGAAATACTTGCTCCTGTATCCAACAGTGTCTGTGCCCTTATGAATTTACCTTGTATATTCTTGATTGAAATGACTGCAGTGGGACACAAATTTACTGAAGAAGTTGCACCAACAGTTGCCTTATGTCAATTTGAATGATCATCTGACCTACATTATCCAAAACGTAATTCTTCATACCTTTCGTCGGCTAGGCACACCCTAGCACACGGTTTCTGCCTTGTCCAAGGAGTTAAGAATGTAGTATATTACTTTTCTTATGGCCATTTCTGTGGATCGACCCTGACGAAATCCAAATTGTGAAGTAGTAAAATGACTCTTTTTTCACAATAATTAACTATTCTTCGCTTTATGACTGTTTCAATTTTTATTTTTTAATAATTGGTAAAATGCAAATCGGGCGATAATTCCCAATTTCGAAGTGGTTTTCTTTTTTATATAAAGGTATAATGCAGCCAATTTTAAGACAATCGGGAAATACGCTTTTCACTATGAAATTATTTATCACAATATAAATTAAATTCTTTATGCAATCATTTTTAAAATCAAATCCTTTAATGTCCTTGCATTCATATCGTATACGTCAATGGAGGTTTTTGATTTCATGTTTCTAATAATAGTCTTTAGTTCCTTGTGTGTTACTGCGTCAAATTTAATAAATGTTGTTGGTTTAGATTTGTCATTCAGGGTTAAATGGTCCATGCATTTTTCAATGTCAAATTTATAATTATTTGTCAATTTGTGGACAATATTCTTAAAAAAAGTTTTTTATTTAGTTTTAAATTTTTCCGTCTTCGTTTATAATTGCCTGTTCATGTTTTTGACTTTTTCTGTTTTTATCACGCTTTACATTTTCATTTACGATTTTCCATGTTTCTTTAATTTTATTGTGTGACTTTTTTATCTTCTGACTATAGTTAAATTTGTATTACGTTGGGTTGATTCTTGACTGTACGTATAATTTTTGATAAACTTAAGAGTCGATGTGCCATGAAATTTCTGTTTAGAAGCTGTTACTATTATCTGACTCATGAGATACTAGATATTATAAAGGTTGCGGGTCCTGCCGTTGTCATATAAATTTAACTCTATATATTTAACATTTTCCACAGTATTTGCCAAATCACCGCCCTTGTACTTGAATGGCTAACAGAACATTTTTTACCAAAATGACTTTTTTATTCCCATTCATAGACAAGTTGATTACGCGTTGTTCAATATATATTATTTGGTTTTATTACTAATATTACGTTCAGAACTAGAGAAAATAAAATACTCTATCTCCGATTCTTAAATTGTCTTGAGTGCTTGTTTGCCTGGACCGAACGCATTCAAACATTAAGTTTCGTTCTTGTATGCCCAACCACCATCAACCGACCAATCACAACTGTTCAGATTCAGATTACTTTATTGTTAAACTGTGTTACATTGGGTTCTTATAATATGATTAATAGTATCAACAGCTTTATTCATAGCAAACATACAATATTTTATGCAGGTAATAAATGATAATTTTAATATAAATTTTAAATTAATGTCAGTGATACATTATTAAAATAGATTATTTTCAACTTTATAATGTTAAGTTTACATAGAAAATATTAATTACTTAAATAATGTCAATAACCATACAACATAGCATCCGTCAAGTTTGAAATTTTATCATTTAAATATTCATTTAATGTATAGTAACTCTTCATTATCAGAAAATTAAACAATTTGTTCTTATATATAATTACACTCTCCGATTCCAGTATTATTCTTGGTAAATGATTGTATATTTTGGGAGCCATACCACATACACCCTTAGTAAAACCTGCAGTTCTATGTGGGAGTATCTTTATTTTATTTTTGTGTCTGTCTCTTTGACGAAACTCAAATAACTGAAAATTATTTCTTACGAACAGTGCCATCTCAAAAACATACAGACATGGGAACGTCAATAGTTTTAATTTTAAGAAATCTGTAGACTTTAGATGACACACAGATCTTAAACATTTCTTTTGTGCCTTGAACAGGGTTTCACGTTCCGTACAGTTTCCCCAAAAGATAATACCATAACGTAGGGTAGATGTGACATATGCATGATAAGAAGTGATTACAGCTGATTGACTAACCACTTTTGACAGCAGGTAAAGAGCATATGAGTAACTATTAAGTTTTGCACGTATTGACTCTGCATGTATTTTCCAGTTCAGATCAGAATTTACATAAAGACCCAAAAATCTCGTTACAGAAATGTCCTGAATGTCATTATTTAGATGTTTTATTTTTGATGTCAATTTTATACTCTTATTAAATGTCATTATATTCGTTTTGTCAAGATTAATTATAAGATTATTAGATGTCAACCATTTTATTATATTTCCTAAAGCTAAATTTATCTCTGGGCCTGATTGCTTTTGTTTTTCTCCTACAAATATAGTAGTACTATCATCAGCATACAGAATCATTGGTTGAGCAATAGCTTGTGGTAAGTCATTAATATAAATTATGAATAGCAACGGCCCAAGTACACTACCTTGTGGGACACCGTATCTTACTAGCCCAGGAGAAGACGTGTATTTATGTTCAGTTTTAGTGTCTGGGCAAATTTTTGTGATTTGAGTTTGCTGTGTTCGATTGCTGAGATAGGATTTTATTAAATTTAAAACATTACCTCTTATTCCATACTTTTCTAGTTTCCCTATCAAAATATCATGGTCAACGTAATCAAATGCTTTTTTTAAATCCATGTACATAGCATATACAGGCAACTTTTTTTCACGACCAGACATAACAGTCTTGATTAAATTATAAATGGCCATATTTATAGACTTTTTTTTTCTGAAACCTAATTGCTCTTCGATCAAAATATTATATTTGTCCAAATAAGTATAAAGGCTAGCATAAATATATTTTTCAAATATTTTAGAGAAAATAGAAATCAATGCGACAGGCCTGTAGTTGTTTATAATTTCTCTATCCTGTTTTTTAAAAAGTGGTTTAATTATACTAAGTTTTAAATTCTCTGGAAACATCCCACAGTCTATGCATAGGTTAATAATATGACTTAGCACTGGAGATATTATCACAGCTACATGTTTTACGACTTTAGTTGTTATTTCGTCGTAACCAGTACTATTAGTATTTTTTAGTGATTTAATGATCTTCAATATATCTGCTGGAGTAGATGGGCTCATAAATATAGAGTTAGATTTATTCCAATTTACAGATTTTAAGATGTTTTGCAAGATAGTGAAAGTTTTAACATTATTGGGAGTTACCTGATTGACATAGAAATAATTAAATGCTTCTACAATGTCATTTGGTTGCGTCAAAATTTTATCATTGCTTACTATTTGCTTAATGTCAGTATTTGGACGTTTATTAATTTTATTATTATTGATTATGTTCCATGTGGCTTTTGATTTATTCCTAGCCATTTTAATTGTATAATTATTCCTAGATTTCTGACTTAATTTCATAATAGTTTTCAAACGCTTCGTATAATTTTTAAATTTTGTCAAGGTTTCAGTACATCGGTTATTTCTGTATTTCCATAGCAACATTCTCCGTTCATCTGAATGGGACGCGGCGCTATCTTATTTGTTATGATTTGAGTCTTCAGCGATATTGTATCAAATATAATTACAGATTGAGGTAGCAGCGATATTGTATCAATTATTAACAGTTAAAATGATAAAATATTTTTAATAAAGTGCTCAGATTTGACAGAATTTACTATAAAAGAAAGTTACTTGCACAGTGCATTGGATTTAGAAAGTTACGTGTACATTTCGTTGAAACAATTTAGTTTTAGTGTCTGAATTAGGAGTGCACTGTTCATACAGGCTGATTATATTTGTTGTAACAATATTTTTTTTCTCTATCGGTGATGTGTAATCTATATTTTAAAAATTGTTTAAATATTTCTTAAAATAAAATATAATTTACTAGTTCGCAAATTTTAATATTCTTTTAATTATAATATAATATAATTTAATATATATACAGGGTTATTGAAAAATGCTTAAACCTCTTAGAGACTTGACTTCTCTTTGAGATTCACTTTCGTTCGAAATCTGTATCAGCTGGGTTGTTCACTGCTGAACACAGGGGGGGAAGGGGAGTTGCCATAATCCCCACGCTTCACCGGCGTCTTGAGAATCACAGTGTGCGATATAATGAATGATGGTCTACTGCTCAACACAGCCTCCCTATAAATGGGGTTTGCTATAACCTCCACGCTTGGCAGGCGTCTTGGGGATCACAGTGTGCGATATAATGAACGAAAACTGTTTAAGCCGGATTGTGCACTGCTGAAAACAGCCTCCCTTATTATGGGGGTTTGTCATAACTCCCACGCTTGGCAGGCGTCTTGGTGATCAAAGTGTGCGATATAATGAACGATGGTCCACTCCTGAACATTGCCTCTGTCACCTAGCTAAAAGGTGAACGAATATTAATAAACTTAGTATTACTTAAATTTATTACTAGCGCCATCTATTCAATGGGCTGCAAAATGGACTTGTCCATCGGTTATCAATAAGATCTCACTACAAGCATTGCTCGCTGAAGTAGTGCATCAATGATCTGAGAGTGGTCGCATATTCTAAAACCTCAATCTGTAAATATAAATGTCGCCTTAGGAGATATAATATTTTCATAATATATCTAGCTAACTAAATAATTAATTAATACTTAAAATAAATAACAATTATTAATAGGACTATATAACAATAAAAACTATAGGTCCAAATATAATATCTGTCAGGAATGTCTTGTCATTTAACTGTCAAACCAGGAACTGCAAAAATAGCACGGGTGATATTTCACTTCCTATTAGAGGAACGTTGTATTTTTGAAAAGAATTTAAATAGACCCAAGTGATTGGAGTAATTATTACAACGGTTTAGTGGACTCGGGCATTACCATATTTGGTAATGAAGAGGCCTAAACTTCTGGCCCAGTAGGATAGTTGACGACAGAGCAAATCGAAGTCACTTTACCCCGAGCCACGCCTGGAACCAGTGAATTAATATGAGCTCTACTAAAAATTGTAAATTAATACAGGCTCTCTGCATACTAGTATTCTACTGACTTCTATTAAATCAAGAAACCCCATTGCACGGGTGAATGAATATGTGTTTGACCTAATACCATAAAACTAACCTCAAATGTAGGCAGTATGATTTTGTGTATTTTATTCTTGGCATGTACTCTCACTGCTTTTTACTGTGTCCTTTATGTGTTCTAACCTTGCTAATAGCTGTTCTAGCTATTAGCTTTACTTGTTTAACCTATCTGTATTTTTCTGTGGTTCTCTGTTGCTTCTCAACCACTACCTTTTACATACGCCCTTATGGCATCTGTTGTTTGCTGGCGGGCCACATCCTTGAGGCCCTCTGTCTGTAGCAGAGGAACAGTGGACCCGCCAGCTCAACATCTTAGCACATGTGCCTTCCAGGGTTCCAGTACCAGGGTTCCAGTACCAGAGTCCCAGTACCAGGGTACCTGTACTACTACCAGCACCCGACGAGGCTGACCTCCGTACGATCTGAACTCCAGCCGTCCCCTGATCTCCAGCACCGACCGCGGCCAATCTAACGTCTCTACAGCACCTAGCTGGGACAGCCTACCGGCGCGGCAGTGTTGGAGCTTAGCTAGGTATGCAGGTGACACCTCCCCTATTATTGAGATTTCTCATAATCCCCACGCTTGGCAGGCATCTTGGGGACCGCAGTGTGCGCTATTCAAAATTCAAAATTCAAAATCATTTATTCAATTTAGGCGTCTACGACGCTCTTATGAAGGTCAATTACAAATTTTAATATTGAAATATTCTACATTGTACTGCCATTATGAACTGACATTATGAAATGCTATTATGAACAAATACTGTATTAGCTAGATTGCCGACTGCTGAGCACAGTTTTTCCCTATTGAGGGGGGTTTTGCTACAATCCCCACGCTCAGCAGGCGTCTTGGGGATCGAAGAGTGCGATATAATAAACGATGGTCCACTTCTAAACATTGCCTCCCTTATAATTGAGGTTTCTCATAATCCCCACCTTCGGCAGGCATCTTGGGTATCGTAGTGTACGCTATTATGAACAAATACTGTATCAGCTGGATTGTCCAAGCTGAGCACAGTTTTTCCCTACTAAGGGGGGTTTTGCTACAATCCCACCTTGGCAGGCATATTGGGGATCGCAGTGTTATATAATGAACGAATACTGTTTAAGCCGGATTGTCCACTGCTGAATACAGCCTCGCCTATTATGGGGTTTGTCATAATCCCCACGCTCGCCAAGGATCTTGGGGATAGAAGTGTAAGATATAATGAACGATGGTCCACTCCTGAATATTGCATCCCCTTTTATCGAGATTTCTCATAATCCCCACGCTGGCAGACATCTTGGGGATCGCAGTGTGTGATATAATGAACGAATACTGTAGCACCTTGGGGATCGCAGTGTGATACAATGAATGAATACTGTATAAGCTGGATTGTCCACTGCAGAACACAGCTTCCCCTAATATGGGGGTTTGTCAAAATCCCCACGCTCGGCAGGCGTTTTGGGGTCATAGTATGCGTTATAATGAACGAATACTGTATCGGCTGGGTTGTATACTGCTGATCAGAGCCTTTCCCATTAAGGGGGGTTGCTTTAATCCCCACGCTTAGCAGGGGTCATGAGTATTGCAGTGTGCCTATTTTCTGGTTATTTACTACTGTTGTTATTCTGGAGGGTGACATTCTAGCCCAGCATCCCACGGGCACTTATTATAATGAAGGAAAACTGAACATGCTGTATATTAAAAATGATGGTTGTTCAGACAAACAAGCACGTAACTGACACTCAATATGAGTGCCCTAAATTCTGATCATTGTGCCTTATATCCATCTACGCAATTTAGTTTGAGGTATTTTGCCCAACATCCACGTATAAATTGAAAATATGCAGTACTTGGCTAATATTTTAATGATATATGTATATTTCCAAAAAGGGTCAGTCTATACCAATCTTATATTAGCATTCGTTGTAATAAAATTTCCCTGAATCGATAGCAAACTAAAATAAATATCTCAGGTAAAATTTGCTGTCTGGTCGTTTGGCTATTCAAGCACTAAGGCGGCGAAATATGCTATGGCTCTATTCATATTATATATTTCACTGTTATGTGTACTATTATAGCGAATACCGCTTATGATCACGTTAAAATGTCTGTTTGGGTTATCTATAATCTCATTTAACAACTCAATATACTCGTACAATCGTTTTGTGATATTATTATGGGCATCTTCGTATTTAGCAATAAATATAGCTACGGTGTCGTTTTCAGTAAGTGCATTTGTCTTTTTATTAAATTTTTCTAATATATTTGGGAAAGTGGCTCCTGGCTTACAATAATTCATTACTTTAATGTTTTCGTCACTGCGATTTAATACTGTTGATGCTTTTCCCTGACCTAAACTGTCAGAGAATATCACTATGCTCCTGTGTGCTTCAGATAAACATTCAGTTTTCGGTACGTTGTATCTAACACGAATATTAACTGCCATGGTAGCCGTTTGATTTGGGTAGCTATAAGTTTGTTCACAGTAAATATTGTGATCCTCTGATAGTTTAATCACTTTTTGTTCTAAGTTGAATCTTTGCATAGCAATATGCCTTGATTCTCCTAGTTGAGGTTGATCTGATAACAATGGTAGGCATACCATATATTTACCATCTGGCATTCTGACTGTAGTAGTGCGGTATAATTCCTCACTCTCTTCATATAAAGGATGATTTACCTTTTCCATGGGTGGTTCCTCTGATTTCCAAAACTTTTCCACTGCCTGCTCCAGTGTAGTGATCTGAGCTCCATAATTGAGTACTGAAGTTGATCTCTGATTCATATCTGAAGTCTTGACAAGAAGATTTTCCTTCTGATGACCAGCCAGTTGGTCTGCTACCCCCGTGGAGCCGAGTAGCACATACACGAAGCATGTCCCATATGCAGCCATACTGGAATTGAGATTGACACAAGTTCCATCATAAACATAATTGAGTATATCAGTTCCTAATATCAAGTCCACATCACGTGGTACTCCAAAGTCCTGATCGGCTAACTGAATCTGATGGTTCTAAGATAGAATATCCTGAGCATCAAGGTATACTGAAGGTATGTCGCCTGTGAGTTGGTACATTACCACAGCCGAAGTACTGACAATAGGTACATGTTTACCTACTGGCCTGATGACTATCCTGACCCTTTCACTGGATTGCCTGATTTTCTGATGTCCTACTCCATATATCTCACATGAGTCTGACTGTCGATGCAACATTAATTTACTAACTAATGAGTCTCTGATAACTGAAATACTTGCTCCTGTATCCAACAGTGTCTGTGCCCTTATGAATTTACCTTGTATATTCTTGATTGAAACAACTGTAGTGGGACACAAATTTACTGAAGAAGTTAATAATAATAATAACTTTATTTTCACAAAAACATACAAATCCAACAAAACATTTCATCTTGGCTTAGGTTTTTAAAAATATAAGTAAGTAATATAACATAGTACAGATTACAACTAATAATAACTGAACAGAAAGTATATATAAATTGTTGCAGACAGAATAAAATATTTTTGAAAGATAGACTATATTTCTATTGATCACTAGCCCTCATACTAGGATTCCCTGTGTTATGAGGGCTAGTTCTCCCAATCACAAGCTTATAGTATTATACTAAATGATAAGATTAATTAATCTAAGCTAATATTATAAAGTTGACAATAGAGCAAAGGATCAATTACATCTACAGAAAAGTTCAAATGCTTAGACTATTACAGTTGTGTCACAACTCACAATAACTACTTTTTATGTGTTTCAATTACTAATTATTATTAAATACACGTGCAAAGGCGGGCCGGGTCGCTAGTTAGTAATATAGTGAAACAAAATTATTAATTGTTCAAGTAGACTAAAATAATTCATTGATAAATGTGTAGAAATTTTTCAGTTTGTGTGTAGTTTAGTGTTAACAACCATCCTGTTACTTTTCTTTTTTTACAAATGTATCTCGTACAGTTAAAGATGTCGAGAATTTTATTCATTTTTTGGTATGAATATGGGGCAGCGAATAAATAGGACTTTCTAGCGAACTTTGTACGTTGCTGGGGAGTGTTCCATGTAATGTATCTCTGCGGCCTGGAAGATTTGACAACCATGTTTGGTGCCTGTTTGTGGTATCTAACAATTATTGCCAGTATATATAATTGTCTAACTGTCAAGAACTTACATTCCTGATATAATTTTTCAGTAGAGTAAGTTATTGTTTTTTTAGCGCAATCTTAAGTAGAGCTCTTTGGGTTCTTTCAGCTCTTAGAAGGTGAGTACTATAGGCTGCTCCCCAGACTACAACGCAGTAGCTTAGGACAGATTGACATAGAGACATATATACCAACTTAACAGTTTTTTCGTCTGCTATTTTTCTTAGCTTTATAAAGACGTATTTAAGTTTGCGTAATCGAGAGCAAACTAGGTCGATGTGTTGCTGCCATGTGAACATACTGGACATACACATTGTTTATCAAAAACATCCCCACATGAATGTATTCTTATTGAATGAGAACTATGCTCAGATAAATCGGAATTTCTAATTTTAAACTCAACAAATTTTGTTTTGGTTGTATTTAACGTGAGCAGGTTCATTTTTAGCCAGTTGTTGACAGCCTCCATTCCTATTTGTGCATTTTTGTACACATCATTCCAGGTGCTTGCACTAAATAAAATGGCTGTATCATCGGCAAAAGCAATTATTTTAGCATTGCTCAATGGAAGGTTACAAAGGTCATTGATATATAAAAGGAATAAAGATGGACCCAAGACGCTTCCCTGGGGAACTCCAAAACACACTTCAGCTAGATTGCTCTGATGTCCATTTACCGTCACTTTTTGCTGCCTTTTTGACAGATACGATTTGAACCAATCTAGAGCTGTGCCGCGAATGCCGTATAGTTCCAGCTTACGCAAAAGTATAAGACGAGACACAGTGTCAAATGCTTTTGCTAAATCGAGGAAGATGCCGACGCACTTCTGGCCCTCATCTAGATTTTTTACAACTTGATTAGTCAGAGATACGACAGCGTCTTCAGTCGATTTACCGAAGCGAAAACCATATTGGTTTTCTGACAAGATTCCGTTTTTCTCGATGAAGTTAATTAGTCTTTTATTTACAACCTTTTCCAGTATTTTTGATAGCGTACTCAGAAGCGATATTGGTCTATAATTTGATACATCTTTTGAGTCCCCTGTTTTGTATATAGGACAGACACTAGCCACTTTAAAGCAGTCCGGTACTACACCAGTAACAATACTAAGATTGCACAAATAAGTTATGGGTTTTACTAAATATGTTTTGCATAATTTCAGGATTTTGTTGCTGATGTTATCTAGGCCTGGAGCTGAATCGATTTTTAGACTATTTATAATACTCATAATTTCGCATTCGTCGATAGGTAAGAAAAAAAGGGAGTTAGATATGTAATTAGGAAATTTAACCGAGGCTGCAATCTGATTTTCAGTTATATTCATATCTTTAAGTATGTTTTTGCAAGTTGTTCTCCAATGGTGGCAAAGTATTCGTTAACTTTATTTAGCGAGCCTTCCGTGCTTTTCGATAGGTTTAATAACTCAGAGCTCTGTGATTTTGTCCGTTTGATATCTGTTACTGTTTTAATAGCATCCCACATTTTTTTACTATTTCCCTTACCTTCTTGTATAAGATTAGAGTCATTTAGGTTCTTTAAGTTTTGAAGTAGGTTATTACATTGGTTACGATAGGTTTTATATTGTGTTTTTAAGTTATTGTCGTCCGGGTTACTTTTGTGCGATATGTGAAGTTGGTCCCTTTTTTTGATGCACTTGATCAGGCTAGGTGTAATCCATTTCTTTCGTATATCTTGCGAATTTTTTAATGTTACATATTTTTGGTGAGCTTTAATAACTGAATTCAATGCAGTGATGAAAAGGTTTGTTGCACAATTGACATCGGTTTCTTTATATAAACCAGACCAATCGATTTGTTTAATGCTTTCAATCAATTCAGGATAGTTAATTTTAGCTACTTGCTTTGGGGTGTAACCTTTGATTGAAACTTTTTATTTATCGCTGTTAGCAGGGTATAATGATCTGTCAAATCCGAGGTGCATACTGCTACACGTACGTTGTAACTAGACTTTACGAGAACATGATCAAGGCAATTTAATCCACGTGTTGGGAGTTCGTGTCCAGGTGTTATACCATAATGCCCGATCATGTTCAGGTATTTGTCAGCTTTAGTAGGATTTGAACAATTAGGCTTGATATCAATGTTCATATCCCCAGTGATTATAACATTCTCACAATTTAATTTTTTAATTACATTTTCAAGGGAATCTAAAAAAATGTCAATATTATCAACTGAAGGTGATCTATAAATAGCAATGACAGAAAGAGAGCGGTTAACTTTTATTAAAAGACAGTTCCCATCCCTGAAGGAGGGTTCGTGTATGTCCACGTTTAGGTAGTCTTTACATAGAATAATTAAGCCATCATTTTGGTTAATAAATGTTGTAGAATTATGACAATTGTATCCGTTCAATGAGACATTAGTGAAACTTGTGTTCAACCAGCACTCAGTCAATATGATGATGTCTGGTAGAAAACCCAGTTGATATAGGAACAATGTGAATATGTCAAAGTTCTTCCATATGCTTCGAATATTTTGAGTAACTACTACAAATTGTTCACTCGTGTTTCCTAAAAAATATTTACATAGTTCGGGTTGGCTAATGTATTTGTTTTCTACTAAGATCATTTTATCAACATCATCGACTAGATCCATATTTTTAGTATAAAAGACCATATAAGTCCGTAAAATTTATCCTGAGATTCAAAGATGCATATACAAGTTACATTTTCATATAAAAATAGTTCGGAAAAAACTATTAGCTCTACCTCCTGACTAACTGAGTTGTGTAGATTGCTTACATGATTATACGTTAAATGTTTGTAAAAAGTGATGTGGTTATTATAGTATGAACGCGTTGTGTCATATCGTTTTTGAAGATTTTTTGCCTGTAAAGTGTTTTTTTCACAATGTTTGCACGCTAATATTATAAAGAAATTGAAATTATTATCTATGTCCTTATAATATCTAGATTCATCACGTGTTGATTTAAATAGTCATTTTTTGCTTCGTAACAGATTGAGGACGTCTTCATTTTTTACGAGAATATGCGGTGCACCTTCTTTTTGACGGAGGTATACTCTACCATTGGCTACCCAGCAAAATGTGTACCCTTCATTTTTAGCGGAGTCTTTAGCCAGGAAATGAAGCTGTTTGTCCTTTGCAGTCATATGTTCTGAGAGGAACAGTCTCGTCTCCTGACCTGTCATTCCCAAGTGATGCGATGAAAGCTTATATGCCTTGTTGAATTTCTTATAAGCGTCAATAATGTTACTTTTTGTAAGGGTGTTGCCAAGTTCAATGACCAACGTCGATTTGGTTGCATCTGTTCGAACAGGTAAACGGTATACATCTTTTAGTTCAGATGGTATAAAGTCTACTTCCAGGTTTTTTAGCAGCTTATGGGTCATTCTATACAAGTCCTGCTTTTTTTCTTGTAGTTGTTTTGGGACTCCCCGTACTTCTATAGAGGTTTTGCGAGAGTTCCTCTCCATGGAGTCGATCCTGTTCTCAATTTTCATAATATGCATAGACAGGTCTTTGCGGTTTTCTTCGAGGTGGCCTATTTTCAGTTGCAAGTCCGAAAGCTGCCCGGTCAAATGGTCAAGACGATTTTCAATATCCAAATTAGAGCTATGGATTTTCTCAAATAGTCTCTCTTCTAAAGTATCTAGCCTCGTATTTTGTTTTGTCATCATAGCGACTAGCATTTCTCTCATTTCGTTTTTAAAAACGTCTAACTCTTTGAAATCGTCGTTTGACAATCTGCGGCGTTTCTCAGCACGCGTGATAACTTTGGAAGCTGAATTTTCGGCTACTGACTGGATATCCGAAGCCGAGTAAGACTTGGTCGGGGGCGAATGCTGCATATTGAAATATTAATATTATATTATAGAGATAGTATAAGTTTTTTTTTTTATATATAGCAAAATTGGATTCGAGCAGTGCTAATATAAAATTGTCAGGCGTAATAATATAATTTTGTGTGGGTAGACTAGTTGAATCAATATGTGCCACGATTAATTAAATTGTTGTTATGTAAATTTTAAACTCAAAATACACAATTCCTATCACACTACAACACTGCTACAACACTGAATCGATAGCCCGCATCAATTACGTAGCCAGCACTTTTCAAACACTTGTTATAATCAATTTGCCGCGACTTATGAATTTTGTAAACAGAGCAAATAGCAGAACGTCTAGTACCGTTGATATCCGAGGGGGGAGTGAGAGTTGCACCAACAGTTGCCTTATGTCAATTTGAATGATCATCTGACCAACATTGTCCATAACGTAATTCTTCATACCTCTCGTTGGCTAGGCGCACCCTAGCACCCGGTTTCTGCCTTGTCCAAGGAAAGAATGTAGTATATTACTTTTCTTATGGTCATTTCTGTGGATCGACCCTAACAAAACCCAAATTGTGAAATAGTAAAAAGACAATTTTTGCCAAAATAATTAACTATTCTTCGCTTTATGACCGTTACAATTTTTTTTTAAATAATTGGTAAAATGCAAATACTCAGAATTTGGGCGATAATTCCCAATTTCTGAGTGGTTTTCTTTTTTATATAAAGGTATAATGCAGCCAATTTTAACACAATCGGGAAATACGCCTTTCACTATGCAATTATTTATCACAATATAAATTAAATTAATTATGGAATCATTTTTTAAAATCAAATCCTTTAATGTCCTTGCATTCATATCGTTTACGTCAATTTTTTGATTTCATGTTTCTAATAATTGTCTTTAGTTCTTTGTGTGTTACTGTGTTAAATTTAATAAATGTTGTTGGTTTTGATTTGTCATTCAGGGTTAAATAGTCCATGCATTTTTCAATATCAAATTTATAATTATTTCTCAATTTGTGGACAATATTCTTAAAAAAAGTATTGAATAAGTCTGCAATGGTTTTATCGTCCGTAATGTTTTTTCCGTCTTCGTTTATAATTCATTGCCTGTTCATGTATTTTACTTTTCCTGTTTTTATCACGCTTTACATTTTCATTTCCAATTTTCCATGTTACTTTAATTTTATTCTGTGACTTTTTGATCGTCTGACTATAGTTAATTTTTTTGGCTGTGGTAAAAATTTTTCTCAAAACTTTTTTATGCGATTTTATTTTCTGTTTTCTTTGGTCAGTCGGTAGTAGTTCTTGCAATAATTCCATTTTCGCTAAAGTATTTTTAGATGTTTCTATACCCTGTGATGACAACTTTAAAATAAATTTCTGTTTCCGATATTTTTTTCTTGAGAAAGCCACATTATAATAGAATTTTATTGCGTCTAGCAAAATATTCATCCCTGCATTTGGATCGTCACACATAATTATTTGAGTCTCAATTTAACATAATCTTTTTGAAATAAATAATGAAAATAATTACAAAAGTTCGTAAGATTTACTTTCATTGGGCGAATACACATTGTCATAAATACATAGTTTTGTGACCTTGTGGTCTGAGAGCTTACAATCTAATACTAGGCCTTCATAGTCATTAAAGTTTACAACAAAATTGTCTATACACGATGCACTTGTTCCCTGCACTCTAGTTAGTGGACACATAGCGGTACACACTGAAAAGTGCTTGGCGACAGATTTTCTTCTCGAGGGTGGTAGCTAGCCAGGCGCGCATTCGCAAAATGCCCTACCACCATGCAAAATTAATGGTCCTCAAGGACACATAGCGGTACACACCGATAAGTGCTTGGGGACAGATTTTCTTCTCGAGGGTGATATCTAACCAGGCCAAGTTTTATAATATATATTACAGTAGGATATTTTGATTGAAATAATATTTCATATTACGAAAATACCCAAACTTATCGGTAGTTGCATCGGTTAATTTTATTATGTGGGTAGCCAAGCGGTAACCTTTATCAAGCGGCCTTCTAATGCTCTCGTGATCTCCCGATTCCGACAGCTATAATCTGTTTCCAAAACCATACTATACTTTTTTACTATGGCGTCGAGCCAATGCCATCGAGAAAGTTTTTTTTTATTTAGGGAGAACATACATGTTGACTGCCGCTGTTGGCTGTTCAACTCCATCGTACTTTGCATTTTTAATTAATTTTTTAACTTATTTCTA
Organism: Plagodis dolabraria; assembly: GCA_963854805.1. Taxonomy (NCBI): domain Eukaryota; kingdom Metazoa; phylum Arthropoda; class Insecta; order Lepidoptera; family Geometridae; genus Plagodis; species Plagodis dolabraria. The sequence continues at coordinate 2,810,876 of OY978443.1, read as the reverse complement.
GCACGTAATTGACCGGCAGAATTTTGTTGGAGAAAACGACACGCGTCCTACCTCGATGACGCCTAGGCGGGCACTAAACGGAGTGCGTGAGAGCTTGAATCGTTAGATTTGTAGTTTTTTTTTTCTTGTTAAATAACTACAGCTGAATTAGAAAATGTGGCTTCATACGTTACTAATAAATAACAAGCTCTATCTATTGGTATAATTTCCACATGGTTTGATGATAGTATCTTTTAGTTCTAGTCATTTAAAAACCGAAATGGTGTCATATTTGATAAATTTTTTTATCGAAGAAATTGTTCAAAATCACGTTTTCGGCTTCATACGTTCCTGGAGAGTATGTTCAACTTTATGTAAATGATTTTATTTAATCTAAATTTTCAGTGCTATTTGAGTTACAGATTTTAAAAAATGTTTAAAATAACTACAACAGGCCCTTAAGTACAGACTCAAATTATTTTACATTCTAATTTGCTTTTAAGACATTTAAATTGAAGTCTCTGGCAATTACAGTTCGTTTGCCCTCTCTACAAAGTTTGTGTTATAATTTTGTTAGTATGTGAAAACATATATATATATATGTGTCTTTATCCCTCCTATAAATTGAAATGATTACAACTTTGTTACATTTTAATTTAATGGCCGTCAGTTTGAAACTCATTTCTGTTGATAATCCATTTATATCGTGTCTAATATTATAATCTAAATTATTTCTAACAAAAATAGCTGTTACTCCATTTTCAAATATTTTCCTATTGAAAAAAGATGCTAATTCAAAGTTTTTTATGTTCATTGCTTGAACTTGGTAGCCTTTGCCCCACATCTCTGACAGACATAACACGTCGCACTTGTAGTCATTGAGTAAATCCTCAATTTCAGTATATTTGTTGTGGATACTTAGGACATACTTAATAAGAGTCGATGTGCCATGAAATTTTTGTTAAGAAGCTGTAACTATTATCTGACTAATGAGATACTTGATATTATAAAGGTTGCAGGTCCTGCCGTTGTCATATAAATTTAACTCTATATATTTAACATTTTCCACCATATTTGCCAAATGTGCTATAGCTCTATTAATATTATATATTTCACTGTTATGTGTACTATTATAGCGGATACCGCTTATGATCACGTTAAAATGTCTGTTTGGGTTATCTATAATCTCATTTAACAACTTAATATACAATCGTTTTGCAATATAATTATGAGCATCTTCGTATTTACCAATAAATATAACTACGGTGTCGTTTTCATTTAAGTAAGTGCATTTGTCTTTTCATTAAAATTTTCTAATATATTTTGGAAAGTGGCTCCTGGCTTACAATAATTAATAACTTAAATGTTTTCGTCACTGCGATTTAATACTGTTGATGCTATTCCCTGACCTAAACTGTCTGAGAATATCACTATGCTCCTGTGTGCTTCAGATAAAAATTCAGTTTTCGGTACGTTGTATCTATTATTATTATTCACGTTATTTATTTAATAACATAATTTTAAATTTTTTACAACATTCATATATAAAAAATAAATATTATAAAAAACTTAAAACTAGGATGCCGCCAGCAGCGGGGCAGGGCCTAAGCTACCAGCGGTTAGGACTGCAGAGAAAGGAACCTTCGGACAATGCGTGTCGTGTCGAGTATCACTGCCTTCTGTATCTGACCCTTGATCCAACCGTCTAGTGAGAGCCTCTTGAGGTGTTGGCCGAGGCTCTTCGCTATTAGGCCGTTCGCTGAAACGACTATCGGGACAATGATCGTCGAGTCAACATCCCACATGGCGGTTACCTCGTGAGCTAAGTCAAGGTACTTGCTGACTTTGTCCTTCTCGGCCTTCACGAGGTTCTCGTCATGTGGGATGGTGATGTCGACAAGCACTGCCCGGCGCTGGGATCGGTCGACCACCACGATATCAGTCTTATTGCAAACAATAGTCCTGTCCGTGATGATAGAGCGGTCCCAGTAGAGCAATGCACGACCATTCTCGAGAACTGGCGCCGGTGCGTACTGGTAGTACGGCACCTCTGACTCGACAAGGCCATATTGAAGGGCAAGTTGCTGGTGGATGATCCTGGCTACTTGGTTGTGCCTGTGTAAATACTCGCCGTTAGCAAGATGCGAACAACCGGAAATGATATGCCTGAGTGACTCTCCGGGACGGCGGCATGCTCGACAAATGTCGACCGTACCGTCCTTCAGGATATATTTCCGATAGTTGTTCGTCATCATTACTTCGTCTGCAATTGCACAGGCAAAACCCTCGGTTTCTCCAAAGAGGTCTCCGAAGCGTAGCCAGTTCACCGAAGCGAGTAAGTCCACATCAGGCCCTGTAAGGGCCCGAAAGAACCTCCCGTGCAGCTCCTTGCCTTTCCATACTGCCTTGCGGTCATCAGTGCTCAGCACCGTTGGTTTGCGCCAGTTATCGTTCGCCGAGGAGAGCGGTGTGAAGCCTTTGTCAACCGTCATGACATCACGATGCATCCCGCACTCGTGGTTACGGAAATAATCCCTGAGACTGCACACTTCACGGTTGTGAAGGCTCTTGGCATTTAAAAAGCCACGACCTCCCCATTTCCGTGGAATGTCCAGTCTCATAACTGACGAGCGCGGGTGTAGCATGCGATGCAAAGTGAGCAGTTGACGGACTTTTCTATCCAGGGCGTCCAGCTCAGTTTGCGTCCACTTCAGGATGCCAAAGGAGTATATCAGTAGAGGCATCACCCAACCGTTAAAGGCGCGCGTCTTGTTGCCACCAGACAAAAAGCTTTTAAGTACTTTTGTCAGGCGGTAAAAGAAGCGTTCCTTTACCGATTCCTTGATGTCATCTACCGAAATACCCAACGACTCTGACATACAGAGGTACTTGTAGGACTCGACTTCGGAGAGAGATCTGAAAGTTATTGTCTCAGAAAGCTGCAAATTCGGAGAATTTACAACTTTCCCCTGCTGTACATGCAAGACCGCACACTTATCTACACCGAAATCCATCCTAATGGCGCTGCTAAAAATCTGTGTAATTTTTAGCATTTCCATCAAGTCTTGGCGTTTCGGAGTAAACAGCTTGAGATCGTCCATGTACAGCAGATGACTAATGACCTCACCTCCTCTACGAAGTCGAAAGCCTAGCCCTGAATCCTTCAGCAAAGTGCTAAGAGGATTTAGTGCTAGGCAGAACCACAATGGACTCAGACTATCACCCTGGAAGATGCCTCGCTCAATCCTTATAAAGTCCTGCGGGCCAGAGGGGGTATCGCTACCACCTGGTTGACGAAGTACTGTGGTCCATTGTCTCATACATGCAGATAAAAAGGATTTCAGAGTTGTATCAATTTTATACAATTCTAATATCCTTTCCAGCCATGAATGAGGCACTGAATCATAGGCCTTTTTATAGTCAATCCAGGCAACAGAGAGAGCCCCCCTGTTCCGCCGAACTTGTTGGCTAATGGTCATGTCTATGAGGAGGAGCTCCTTAGTACCACGGGACCCAACCCTACATCCATTCTGAGCGGGGGCCAAAACATTGTTCGCAACTATGTGCGTGTTAATTTTTGTAGTCAGAATGGATGTAAGGAGCTTGTAGATGGTAGGTAAGCACGTGATGGGTCTATAGTTTTTCGGGTCCGTGGTACTACCGGACTTGTGGAGCAGAAAGGTGACACCGGTGGTCATGAAACGGGGAAGATAACCAAGCTCGAGGGCTTCTTGAAATTGTGTCGCCAATCGGTCGTGTGAGCATCGAATCCATTTTATCCAAAAGTTGTGCAATCCGTCTGGACCAGGACTTTTCCAGTTCTGGGTCGTACGAATTGCACAACTAACATCTACGGGGTCTATATTAACAGACCCCATGGATTCGATAGACTCACATTCCCGCTGGATAACACGAATCCAATCACCCTCTGTATGCTTGACGGGCATCGACCAGACGCCACGCCAGAAATCATTCATTATTATTATTATTAATGGACGAGCAGCAATATGCTGATATGTCCATGTCATTGCAGTGTTGGATTTATAGTTTCAGAAGAGATTTCTTTTCTGTAGATAGCCATTTGTCCAGTTTATTTTTAAAATTGTTGATTGATGTGGCTGACACAACATGTTCTGGTAGTTTATTCCAGTTATGCACTACTCTGTTGCTCAAGAAATGGTGTGCAGGCTTTGTTATGACCAAATCCCGAATAAGCTGGATTTCATGTCCCCGGATTGGCCTTGAGCTTTCTCTGATTATATAAAAGTCTTGTATATTAGGTAGGTTATAATATTGATTAATAATCTTAAATGTCTCAATAAGATCACCCCTAAGGCGTCTTTCTTCTAGACTAGTGAGGCGTAGTGTTAGGAGTCTCTCTTCATAGGACTTGTGACGCAGGGCCTGTGGTAATTTGGTTGCTTTCCTCTGGACACTTTCTAGAAGGTTAATATCTTTTTGGAAGTATGGGCTCCAAACTTGAAAACCATACTCTAGCAGGGGTCTGATATATGTTTTATATATTTTTAGAAAGACTTCTACAGTGAAGAATTGGAATGATCTCCTTATGACATATAAAAACGAGTTGGCTTTTTTCACTATAGATGTGATTTGAGCTTCCCATTTCAGATTAGATGCTATTAACACTCCTAGGTCTTTTTGCAGATCAACAGACTCTATATCACTGTTGTCTAACATATACTTTGCTCTAGGGTTTGCTGAGCCCAAGTGTAACACAGTACATTTTGCTGCATTCAGTTTAATAATCCAATCCCTAGCCCAGGCTTGGATGCAATTAAGGTCCTCCTGCAGCTGTCCAGATTTAATTAGTGGGTTGGCAAAGATTTTACTATCATCGGCAAAGAAGGCGGTCTGAGATTGGATCACCTCTACCAGGTCAGTGATAAAAATTCCAAATAGATGGGCTGAGAGCACTGAACCCTGGGGAATGCCACTAAATACTTGTTTTGGTTGAGATAGGTATGTTCCAACACGTACTTGATAAGTTCTATCTTTTAAGTAGTTTCCTATCCACTTGAGTAGTGTACCCCATACTCCAAAATGCTCTAGTTTAATCAGTAGGCGTTGGTGAGGGACTTTGTCAAAGGCGCGTTCAAAGTCCAAGTACACAATATCTACAGGATCATTGTTGTCAAGACTTTTTGTCCATGAGTGTATGCATGACAGCAGATTTGTAATGGTGGATCTCTTTTTTGTGAAGCCATGCTGTTTAACTGATATTACACATTCTCTGCTTAAAAATTGGGTCAGTTTATGCTTATGATTTTTTCCATTAATTTTACAACAGTACTGGTAAGACTAATAGGGCGGTAGTTTCCGGTGACCATCTTGTCACCCTTCTTATAAATCGGCGTGACCAAGGCATGCTTCCAGTTTTGAGGTAAGTAACTATTTTTGAAGGACATGTTAAAAAGTGTGCTAAGTACAGGAGCCAAGATGTGGGCACTGTTCTTAAGTACAAGACTTGGAACTAGATCAGGGCCAGGAGATGAGTTAGTACGCAGGTTTGCAATTGCTTTCTTCACATCTTCTACAGAAAAGGATATTTCAGATAGATCATGTTCCACACGAGCCACACCAACTTTCATCTGTTGTGACAAGGGGGGCTATAATGAGTATGTTTTTTGAAATTCTTCGGCAAAAACATCAGCCATCTGAGAAGGCTGCGTTACCAGGTCACCACTCTGGGTCCGGATGTCTGCTGGGATGCTCACTTTTGAAGATGAACATCTCCGAATGTAAGAGTAGAATGATTTGTCCCCATATTTAAGTATTTCGGCTTCATAGCAGCTCCTTTGTTTCCTCGACATATCAACACATTTGTTGTTTGTTTCTCTGTAGAGTTGGTAGTCATTTTCTGACCCAGAGATCCTGTAATTGTCCCACAGAGTTTTTTTTCAGCCACTAGTTTTAAGACATTTTTATCAATCCATGGTTTATTTCGGAGTTTATTCTTGACTTTTCTTTCAGGAGCATGTTTATCAACAGTTGTGTTGATTGCAGACAAGGTCTCCATCCACAATTTTTCTGTATCATTGAAACAGTTTACCTCCTCTAAATTATTTCTTAAATCATTGTTGAAACTGTCAAAATTAATATATTGGTAGTAACGTCTAAACTTAGGCGTATCAGTAGATTTTCTTACTAGGCACTGAAGGCTGAATTCTATTACAGCATGGTCACTTTTGCCGATTGGAGGTTTGTGCATTACTTCATCAATTAGAGAATCCTCATTTACCATAACAAGGTCTAGTAAGGATGATTCTTGCCCATGTCTGAAGCGTGTATGGCTTTTCACCAATTGATGGAGATTGCTGTCTCGGAACGCTGTAACAAAGAGTTCTTCGGGGCCAGAATAACATTGGCCTGGTGGAATAGGCCATTGAATAGTTGGATAGCTAAAGTCACCTGCAATGATCACTGTATTTCTTTCAGTAGCAGCAATGACATTATTTAGTAATGTAGCGTCACGAGTTTTCCATACAAGTTCATCCTGACTACCTGATCGATATAAACCAATAACCAAGAAATTATAAGTACTAAATTGTTTATCTACATATAGCGCCTCAACTCCATCGCACATATAATTTTTGTTGCGCCTTGCTATGATAGGAATACCGTTTAAATGTTCCTTTATATAAATGGCTACACCACCCCCTCTAGTTTTTCCTTCAGCCTTATTTTTCTTATGCTTTCGGTCATGTCTTAATAGTGTTTAGCCTGGGATACTGTATGTGCTATTACGGTCATTGCTGTTTAGCCAGGTTTCCGTGATGATTGCAATACATGGTCTATTTGTGTTTATGTAGTTCAAAAAGAGATCAAACTTAGATGGTAAAGATTGTATATTGGTATAGGTGAAAGTAAGGGCAGCATATGGATTTCTATTGACATTGCCTAGTTTTTTTGTGTGACAATTTTTGGGTTACCTTTTATATATTTGATGGTGAGGCCGGTTTCCCCTTTTACAGTACGGTCTGTCAATACTTCCCGGAGCTTGTTCAGTTCTTCACGTTGTTTAGGAGTTTTATCGTCATATACTCTTACCTCTTTTTTAGCCTTACTCTTGTTTTTCAGTACCCAAATAGCATCTTGACGGTACTTTAATATCACCTTCAATGGGCGCGGCTTTACTATACCGGGTTCACGGCGGCCTAGACGTTGTACCTTTACCACTTTGTCTGAGAAGTCAGTGCCGTTGTTTATGTCGTGCAAGATTTTCTTCACACAAAGTTCATCATGTGACTTTCTGTCACTGCCAATGTCTGAGTCACTTTCCTTAACACCAACAAGTATTACATTTGTGGCTCTGCGCTCCCGTTCCATTATTTCTTCTAATAATGCGTTAGTGTCTGTGGGCGTCTCGGTCATAATCGTCGCAGTTCCCGCGATGTTTGATGGGGTAAGGCGTACTTCGGCGAGCTGCTTTTTTACGCCGTCGAGTTCTTCTCTCAATCCATCGTAGGATTTAATTAGCTTTGGTACTTGAAAAAGAGCTTCTCGGCATGGAGAACACAAGTACAGGAGGGTGCGTTTGCCCTTTAATCCCATAACACGCACTTCACTAGTCGTCAAGTTGCTGCATTGAAGACAGATATGTCGTTTGCACCGCATTTTCATCATTATGATCATCTTCACATTGGAAGCACTTTATTTTATTCGACATTGTTAACAAGGATTTGAATCAGACTAGATCAGGCTACGAAAATACGTTACGATTTTTACACTTTTTTGTCTCTTCACAAACAAAACTTTAGCAAGTCTTTTTTCAATGATGTTACCACAATAAATGCGTAATTGATTATTAAAAAAACAATTTTTTGCCAAAATAATGTTCTTTAGCTATTTAATTCTGATTTAAAATACGACACAAGTTCCAACACTGCTTCTTCAATCGAGGGTAGGGGAGAGAAAACTAGCCGTTTGATTTGGGTAGCCATAAGTTTTTTCATAGTAATTATTGTGATTCTCTTATAGTTTAATCACTTTTTGTTCTAAGTTGAATCTTTGCATAGCAATATGCCTTGATTCTCCTAGTTGAGGTTGATCTGATAACAATGGTAGGCATACCAAATATTTACCATCTGGCATTCTGACTGTAGTAGTGCGGTATAATTCCTCACTCTCTTCATATAAAGGATGATTTACCTTTTCCATGGGTGGTTCCTCTGATTTCCAAAACCTTTCCACTGCCTACTTCAATGTGGAGAACTGAAGTTGATCTCTGATTCATATCTGAAGTCTTGACATGAAGATTTTCCTTCTGATGGCCAGCCCGTTGGTCTGCTCTTCCCGTGGAGCCGAGTAGCACATACCCAAAGCATGTCCCATATGCAGCCATACTGGAATTGAGATTGACACGAGTTCCATCATAAACATAATTGAGTATGTCAGTTCCTAATATCAAGTCTACATCACGTGGCACTCCAAAGTCCTGATCGGCTAACTGAATCTGATGGTTCTGAGATAGAATATCCTTAGCATCAAGGTATACTGAAGGTATGTCGCCTGTGAGTTGGTACATAACCACAGCCGAAGTACTGACAATTGGTACCTGTTTACCTACTGGCCTGATGACTATCCTGACCCTTTCACTGGGTTGCCTGATTTTCTGATGTCCTACTCCATATATATCACATGAGTCTGACTGTCGATGCAACATTAATTTACTAACTAATGAGTCTCTGATGACTGAAATGCTTGCTCCTGTATCCAACAGTGCCCGTGCCTTTATGAATTTACCTTGTATATTGAATTGATTGAAACGACTGCAGTGGGACACAAATTTACTGAAGAAGTTGCACCAACAGTTGCCTGCCTTATGTCAATTTGAATGATCATCTGACCAACATTGTCCAAAACGTAATTCTTCATACCTCTCGTTGGCTAGGCGCACCCTAGCACCCGGTCTCTGCCTTGCCAATAACAATAAATATGACTATTCTGAAGCAGGTAATTTAAGTTTTTGAAGCGCTTGTGTGCTTTCCCGTAGTAGATCATACAATTCTTTTCTGTGATCTGACCTTTCTGAAACAACAGGAAGTTTCATAATCCTATCTAGGTATGAATCTGTTAATAATCTGATATTTTTGTAACATTGTTTAAGAAGATTAAATGCCACTTCATAATTCTGTCCATCCGTGTGTAGGTTCTTTATGAAGGTAGTTTATCATTGACAATGCTTCTCCACTTACTGATGCTCTGAGCGAAGAGAGAAAAATATTGTTTCTTTTTTGCGCCCCCAAGGGTACACTCTAACCGTTTAATCACTTATTGTAGTTCCAAAATTTTTTTTTTACATTTTTTTCTTTAAGTGTCTCTGTGATATATATTGCTCTCACCTGATATTCTGAAGTTCCTTCTGAATGATGTCTACCTGATATGGTTGGAGCCTAAGGTTGTTCTGACGTGACAGCCTCCACACGTACTGCCAGCTTGTTGAGCTCTGTGAACTGATCTCTGATTGTGTCGAGCTCATCCTTGTCTATTTCTTCAGAATTTTCTAACATTACCTGATAGGCCTCTACTAGCTCTGAATAATATTTCTTAAAATAGCGAAGAGAGACCGGTGACGCGACTGAGGATGGTTCATTTAATATTGATTCACTGAATTCAATTATATACGATATTTTGCCCTGAACTTAGCCTTTACGATTTTAACTGATGCCATAGTGACTGAGTCATGAAATAATATATACTTAACTGGCTAATTTGTACTAATAAGTATAACCTTAAAGTCCCAACTACTACAGCTTTCTGGACGAACGTAAACTAAACTTACACACCGAAAAGTATTATACGGAGTAAACACCAGTATATACAAAGTTACTTTATGGTAAACACACCAAACGTAAACAAACAATCTTCTTCTTCTTTACTCACTGCACTCGCACTGACAATTGTGACGTCTCTGATATTTGACGCAGAAGTAGAAGAACGAACTAGGTATTCAAAATTTCCTTTCAAGTTCGCTTTCAAGTGTTTTGAAATGGTTGTGCCCGTCACGGGCGCGTGGCAATCGATACTTGTTTTTGTGCCCGTGAGGGTAGCTCGGCAACGGAAGAGATTCAAAATTCAAAACCAAGCCTTTTTTCCGGAAGTGGACAACACGTGCTATTTCTCTTATTCATAGTAGCGATGGGCGATTGTTGCAAAAAATACAATCGATTGAATCGCAAGGCTATTGCGCATTCAATTGTCGTTTTGGTAGTTCCTTACCATGATTATTCGAATAACAATCGACGAACTACTAATTGTATCCTCACCGCAAACCGCTATGCAATGCATATGAGTCTGCGTCGTGTGCGTGGGTGAACTGCGAATGCGTGGATGGCCACACGGGGCGGGACGGTGGTGTGTCGATTGTTTGTATAACTTTAATTTGTTTACTTTAGTTGGCCTTTGACTTATTTAAGAACAAGATCGTTAAAAAATAATTAGTGGAAATATTGAAACAGAAACCATTTTACTTAAATCTAACTCTAGCCTTTAAATCTGACTTAATTAGAAATCCTTACCCATCTATTCATAGTTTGTTATACTATAACGAATAAATAAATGATCCCTCATTCGATTAATTGATAACTAGACATACAATTGAATAAATGTTATCTCCAATCGCATTTCAATCACTGCAGTCGTAAGTAGAGCCGCACGGATTTTAACTACTGATTTGCAGCGCAGCGTACGTAAATGGTACCATCTTGTGTTAAGTGACTAATTTAGTAGTACGTACGATTATAGTAAGTGCGCTGCGCTACAAACGAATTAGTAGTAAAAAAAATTGATACGAACACTGCGCAGTCATTGGCACCCGCCGCACACCGCTAGTAGATAACAATTACTAACATCGATTGTTATCGACTTTTATTGACTGAACAAAACAATCGACTAAGTCGATTAGATTATGTAATAATCGCCCATCGCTTATTCATAGTCACAGATATTGAACACTAACACTGAAAATATGAATGCACATACACTTTTTATACACAACACTTTCTTGAAAATTACGAGCTACGGCTTTCCTTTAGCGCTCGCCACATATTTGACTGCGATCGGCCGCTCTGAATAAAATGCCGCTCGCCGGCCGGTGAATGGCGTCCCTCGCGCCGTACTTAGATATTGCCGCCGCCTCGCAGACGAGGTATTCCCCTCATGGGCCACCAAAAAGTATGTGCACGCAACCGTCTGATGTGGAATCGCGTGTACATCCCATGTACACGCGTGTTTTTCCTGAGGTCTGATGATGCGGCGTTGACACCCCTCAATGGTAGGGCTGCCATCTGTCCGGGTTTCCCCGGATTTGTCCTAGTTTAGAGGGCGTCCGGGGGGCGTCCGGTCAGTTGAAAATTGATTCGTAAGCTGCATACAAGTTAACTCCGGCGCTGCAAAATCTACAACAACAGAATTTCCCCTACGCCAGCCCCCACCGTAAAGAAATGCCGCCGACCCCGATCATTCACTCACAGTTTTGCCGTTTTGGCGCATTTGGCGCTAGATCTAGAGCATAAATATCTATGGTTTTTAGCGTTTCTGTTTTGTTAAATCTGGCGGAAAACATGATAATTTTGATATTAGTTGGCAACCCATGTTAGATTCTGAGTTTATTCGCTAGCCTCGCGGCAATGAACAAAGGAGAAAAATTCTGTAAACAATTTCTCAAAACACACAATTTCTTCTCTGATCGAAATAAAGTTTCATTTTAAGGACCTGAGTTGCATTGATTTTGCCAAATTCCTGTTGGAAAAGAAAGATTACTTTGCTGAAAATTTGAACATCTGAAAAATACCGAAATAAGTAAAATGGTTTATTTTTGTGTGTGCAATAACGCATGCTTTGCGGATTACATTACAAAATTACAAATATAAGAGAGGAAAAATTATAGTCATGTGCGAGATTCGAACCCGCGTCATCCATCCCTTTAGCCGGGTTATGCTCTGACCGACTGAGCTAACATGACAATTTTAATGAAAATTGTCACAATGCTAATTGTATTCGGGTTCGAATCCCGCACATTACTATAACTTTTCATTTCGTATATTTGTAATTTTGTAAAGTAAAAAGATCTTGAGCTCGTCAAAATTTAAACTTGTTACTTTTAATTTACATAAAAAAAAAGTTTTACAGTTTTGGGTACTTAATCTACGAGTACGTAGCCAAACAAGATGACTTAAAGTAAATGATACAATGTAGCTTGTAGTTTCTAACTAATAATTATTTTATCATTTATAAAACCAAAAATTATAATTTATTTCTAATTTGATGCGAAATAACACTGCGCCTCATTATTTTTACCGCCAGATTGCCTCAGAAAGAGAAGAGTAACTAATTATGTTTGTAACTCTGTAGTTTTTGCGCAAATAAGCTGTATTAATTAAAAAAAATATGAACTTTGTTTTTATGGGTGTCTGGGAAAAAAACTCAATTACACCCAAATGTCCGGGTTTTTAAGGATTTTGTCCGGCATCGGTGGTTTAGGTGATGACAGCCCTACTCAATGGCGACACCTTGTGTCCTCTTAGGAACTTGCGCGGATTCTTGATGGTTCTGAGATGCTGAATAAAACTGTATTGTCTACTGAATTTGTTTATTCTTGTTCACAAATGTTGGTATAGTATTACAAGGGTCTGAGGTAGAGGTGGGGTTAAATAACGTTACGATGAAAAGATCACCGTGATCTGAAGGCAAATAGTATCACCGTGACTTGTCGCAAAGGAACAACGTTCCTAATTCCATAGTTATCAGTACCATAGCTCGTTCTCAGTCACTCGCTTTACGGCAAGCGGCGAAGTAGAACGCTACCGGCGAATAACGGGCTCGTGCATCCTCGGCGCAACGTGTGACAGAGAGAGCGAGCGTTAGTAGTGTTGGTACGTTCTTTTCGTTCGTTGTGTACATTGAACGAGTTACAGAGCGTACCATGTATTAAGTATGTTTATATTATGCGTATTATGTATCTAGAAATGGAATAATCTAAAATCAAATTTTTCCGATATAATACATTTGAGATAAAGATTATACGGAAGTATTTCATATAGATACATATCTATTATGAAAAATCTTTTTATAGGCAGGTAAAAATAATAAATTTATTTTAATCTTAACATACTTACAACCAAAAAATATAGTTATATACAATTGTTTTAATACACAATTTCAATTAATAAACAAATTCAAAATCTAAAAAAAAAATACTTTAATAAACCAAAATATAAACAAGAAAAATAAATTAATAAAAAATAATTGTAAATAATTGATCCAAAATAATAAATACGACACATGAGTCTAATAAAGCAAAAATAAATATTATTAAAATGTTTTATATAATTGAAATAGAAATTTACTGTAGCCAGTAACGTATGTAGGTAGCTCCAATATTAAATTCGTGCTAGGTCTTAAGCCTGTATGAAAATTATTTCGGATTATTGTATTGTAACCATATCGGTTTATGTGACGCCAGTGATACACGATCATTTTTCACGTTGTTTTACATGATCAAAATCACGATTATTTTTCACTATGATTTTATGCATATATCCATAACGGATTGCGATGTGCGTACAATTAGTAGTCGTCGATTGTTATTCGAATAATCATAGTGAGAAACTAATAAATCGATAATCGAATGCACAGTAGCCCATGTTTCGATTCAGTCGATTGTATTTTTTGCAACAATCGCCCATCGCTAAATTGAAGTGAAGTTAACTGAATTTGTAATAGACAAATTTCACTAATCTGAACAACGACCGATTCTAATTAATAAAGTACATCAAATTCTCAATAGATGGCGTTACGAGTTTTGAGACACTTGAGATGCATATCTCATACATAAATTCAAACTTAGTATTTTGTACATAATTATAATTTGCATTAACAGTATGCCAGTCACTGATCTCCTTATAAACACACTATTTTGAAGCGCTCGTAGCGAAGTTTGCATAGCCATTCTGAATCGATCAGCAAAGTTAAGCAACGTCCGCCGCGGTCAGGAGTTGGATGGGTGACCGCTGGTGACATTACTACTGAGCGCTTCCGAGGGCACGTTAAGCCGTCGGTCCCGGTTGTCGTCTTAGGATGGCAGTCGTTACAGCATGGTGGTAGGGCACTTTGCGAAGGCCCGCCTGGCTAGCTACCACCCTCAAGTTGAAAATCTGTCGCCAAGCACCTAACAGTGTGTTCCGGCAGCTGTCCTTGAGAGCCAGTAATTCTAGGTTAACCTGTACAACATTTTCGACCACATCATCACTTACTATCAGGTGAGATAGTGGTCAAAGGCTAACCTATAAGGCAAAAAAATAAATAAAAAAAAGCTATCCGGGCGCGGCTCCGCCCGTGCGTAGGTATGTCGGTTATCGCGCAAAAATATTAATCTCTTTTTGCGCAGTTGAATTAACTATCCTATGTTTTTTCCCGGGTCTCAAACTATTTCCATACACCAAATTTCATTGAAATCGGTCCAGTCATTTTGGCGTGAAAGCGTAACAGACAGAATTACTTTCGCATTTATAAAATTTACTGTTTATAATATTTACTGATAGTAGATACTTACATATACGCGGCCGTTTTGTTAGCCATATTAAATTCTATACATTTTAGTTAAATCAAGTAAAGTCCGTACTTCTTAAGGGCGCACCAAGCTTTTTAGGCGCTCCGTATATGTGTGCGTGGCCGAAAAATTACTAAAGCGGATAGGGACAAAGCATCGCGGCTCTGACTAAAATGGGCGGAACATGAGTGAATTTGAGTATTTCCTTCGTATAGTAAAAACAAAAACCTATTTGAAAAATGTAATGTGTACATATTATACGTTATAGAAAACATTGTTTTTTTTTATTTATCAAATACGGATGACGCGCCGTTAAGTATTTACTCCGTACTAAGGGTTTATTTAGTTTTTTAGATGTAACTTTGGATTATTTTTCGATCGAGAAAATTTTAAGTAACTAATCGTGTTTCCAAAGTGTATGATGAATGAAATAGTAATGAATCCTTAAATATAATATAATTTATTAATGACATAACTCAAAATTAAGAAATAAAGATACAGCAAGGGATCAAACGAACCACAATTACGTATCGCTGCCTGCAATTTGTTTGAAATAACCGAAGAAACATTTATTCGGTTTGTTTCAAACGGGTACAGTGTAAGTACATACCTACATTCGTCACAACAAGTTAAATAGTTGTGACGCAATAGAAAAAAGCTTTGTTTCGCCGTCATATACATTTTTTTCCGTATGGATAAAATACGTGGGTTCTATAATAAAATCTATAGATATATATCTATGATACGTGTGCTCGTCTACAGTGCGCTTTGTACTGGTATGGTTTCCAGCTGGGACTCAGCTCTTTGTAGAATGTAACGCGACGTCGAAATGAACTGCATTGTCAGTTGCAATGCCGAAGCCTTGCAGATGACGTCTTTGCTTTTCTTTTAGTTATGTACAGGCAGATAATAGATTTCAGTGTCTTTTAAAAAGAAGTGCAGTGTTAAATTTGAAGCATACGCAAGAGAAGCCTTATAGTTCAGAGCTAAACAGTACTCCTTATCACGTTAACCCAAAGCGAGACCAATTTCCAAGGGCTTAAGGTTACTTACGGCTAAATGACAAAATTAACTCTTTTCTCGTTGGGGAATGATCTCATATAGCTTCATTATTCTAGTTGACAGTATCAGGCGACTGGCCACAAATCTTACAATGTTCTAATCTTGTTAGTGAAAATATGTTTTTAATATTTTCTTGAATTGTTATATTTATAGAGAATGTATATTTGAACAACCCCACGCGTAGATGACATGTATGGGAAGAAGATATTGACCGAAACTTAACTAAATTGAAAACTAATAGGCCTATAAATAACATATTTCACGGACTGCTGCCATATACCTACACCGTTAGATGTTTGGCACAGCTTTGCTAGGTACTTAAGATTTGTAAGTAAGCATTAGCAATATGCCCTTCCACCATGCGGCCAAGCTCAAGCCGCCGCGCCGGTGGGGATCGAATCATGGACCTGCTGCACACCTGCAGATATTACTTCTCGTTTAACGGTGCTGCAAGTGAGAGAGTTATCTCGGAATTCAAAGTCAGAACTTGAACCAAAAACCACTTTGTTTACCTTTGAACAAATATAATGTTTTTTAGGTAACGATGACAAAAAAAATATGTGTAGAAAATAATATGGTAGTATTTCTAATGTTGATACTGAAGGTTAATTATAATAGTATGTTAAGCGAGTATAACATTTTTACTTATTTTTAACCAATTTTCTTTAATTTTTAACAGCAAATCTGCTATTAAATGGAAGTACTACTATCAAGTTAAAAATTTGACAACTGATTTGTAAACTTGCTTATTTTAAGGCTCTCTGTCGTATTTTCTCAAATAATTTGTTTTTCATCCCCACACGCGCCTTATAAATTTCCGATTTCGTTTTATATTTCAACAGCGGGGTACAGTCAGAGAATAAATCACGTAGGAACAGATCACGTTTCTAGAGGGGACGGTGAGCGTGGAAGGGACGGTTGGTGAACGTTAAAATTAAATTTTCACAGCGGAGTCGAAGAAAAAGTTACTAAGAGTCAGTATTCAATGTACCGATATTGGTATTTTCTTACGCATTAAAAGAAATATAGCAATGAGACTATTTCACAGGCTAATTGGTGAAGCTTGGAATTTTAAAAGACCGGGGTTGAAACAGTTTTTGGGATTTTTGCAAAGAAATTCTTAATGTCAGTTCAGATTTGAAAATTTAAAACTATGAACTTCCATGCATGTGTTCTATCTTTCAAGTCGTGGGATGCTTCAACGCTGAGATAATTTTATATTATAAGTATTACACACCTGCATAACTACCAAGGTCTAGTAGACAATATACCGCCAAGCACCTACCAATACTTGTGTTCTTAAACTGTCCTTGAGAGACAGAATTATCGTTAAACCCATTATAAGTAAAGCTTGTAGATCGATCATCTTCGACCACATTATAGAAGAAGAGAGATCTGCTATTAGCACCAGAACAACTCTACGCCTACTTGATGGCAATAGGTTTGCTTCGTATTAGGTAATACCAAATCATTTCTGGCTTCAAACAAAGCGGTGCAAAGTAAAATCAGACCAGTAGTTTGAAGCAGTGATAGCTCACTAGCTTTGGCTATGGACTGCCGCGCAGCAGGTCCATGGTTCGAATCCCGCCGCGGGCTTGAGCTTCACCGCATGGTGGAAGGGCATTTTTGCGAATGCCCGCCTGGCTAGCGACCACCCTCAAGTTGAAAATCTGTCGCCAAGCACCTAACGGTGTGTTCCGGCAGCTGTCCTTGAGAGCCAGTCATTGTAGGTTAAGCCTGTCAACACCTTAGACCACATCATCACTTACCATCACGTGAGATTATGGTCAAAGGCTTACCTATCAGCTATAAAAAAAAAAAAAAAAAAAAAAAAAAAAAAAGACTTCATAGAGCTCGCGTGATTGTACGGGCGTGCCACAGCATGCATAGGTACTGTGACAAATATCTAGGGATGTGGACAATTTGAGTATCCAGACTAGATTTATAGGCGTTACTGTGTTGCTATGTTTTTATCCTTGCTCGCAGCCCTCGCACATATTCCTCGCACCAATTCATGCTCGTATCCCTAGCACATACGAGTATCTTTCGCATTTGTGTTTTTACGAATACTCAGATCCGCTATCAGTAAATCTAGGTTAGTTTGAACCGCACTTACTATGACGAGACATAATGGTCTAGCAGATATAAAAATTAAAAAGATATTAATTATATTAGTCACAGATAACGAGTTACAGTAAACTAAGTTGAAACAAAGTGGGGCCCACGCACATTTTTTATATAGTTATTGTACGCACTTTGCCTACATTTAATGACAATTATTTTACCAGGTATCAATCAGGTAGGCAATCATATTGTAAGTTCAAAAGCGTGACTTTCGGCAAATTACAGTACTGTCTCAAAATATATGGTTCGGCAAAGTCATGTGCGTGTGAACGTTGCATGCTTGGCCGCCTGAGTTGTGTTTTGGTAGAGTAGTGGTCTACGATGTAAAACGATGTTGGTAGTCGACGGTCTAGCCGCTTGTTTATTTTATTATCTATACATATTTGTTGCCAGCTACACTGTACTTATGCTTATACTTATGAATACAAGGACTTACGAAATTTTATCGAGAAGAAAGGTTGAAATGTTTACTCTTTTGTTTTTAATAATGTGTATTATCTTACATAATATCCTGCCGTTGAAAATCGTAGAAGACGATTAAGGGGTACTCGGGCCTAATAATCAGCACGGCATCACTCACGTCGGGAGGCTTTTTTAATAAAAATAAATTTCAATATCCCTAAGAAGGCCCTAATATTTGAAGATGGATAACCTATTGGAAGAACTCATTAGCATTATTAGTAATGAACAAAGGAGATGGAGGCCATAATGTATCATTATTGTAATTTTTAGTTAACGTATTGGTTTATAGTTTAAAAGTCATTCTGATTTCTTGATTCTGTTTTTATAGACATAATAGGGCCCTAGAATACATTCACGACTGATTAAAGACAATTCAAAAACAGTACATAAATGTATTGAGTAAATATTATTAATTCATAATAGGCATTTTTGGGCTTCCAGATGCTTATGAGGTGACCAATGGACTGTCTCGAATTTATGATTTTTATATCTAGAAATAATAAAAAAACATGTAATTTACTGTGATTTGAAATTGGAACACAGCTGTGAACAGATTCACTACAAAGAACAATGGCAAAATATTGGTTGATTTTGAGAGTGTCTTGAATTATCGGGATAGACTTGCACCAATAGAATGAACAGGTAAAAATATCTTATGTGTGATACTTAACCAAATAAGTTATGTGTGATACTTAACCATTGTTATTTTTGGAGCGTAAAGTTATCAACTCAAATCGGAATCGAACCGGAAAACACGGGTTTGTTTCCTGCCCGATAAGATGTTAGTGCTATATTTTTTTTTAAATGAGAGGGGCAAAGTTTACCACAATAACTAGCTGAGATTCAGATTTAGATTAATTTATTGTTTTACTGTGCTTCAAACAGCTTCGTCAATATCTTAAGCAGGTAAACAAGCCTAAATTATTGCATGAATTTAATTTTCAGTTAAATTTAATTATTGTCAGATTTATGATATCAAGTTTAATTAAATATTATATACGTAGATAGTGTCAATTTAGATACAAATTTGTATTACCTGATTCACTATTCTACTCATTAGAATGATTATTTTATATTTAAGTAGGTATATGAACATTTTAAAAGCTACTCTTCACAGCCCTGCAAGTTTCTTGAACTTTTAAATTTATGACCGCCATTTGGGAAATTAGCACGATGTTTTTACGACTTCTTCTAAAGTCAAGGTGTTGCCAAATTTTAATGGTAAAAGAGCTGAGAGAAATGAAGACGTACTTGAAGAAATACCTTGGGCGAATTAGATTTTTTAACAGACTCCTAAAAATAAGGATATAAGAAGGATGTATGGAGTATTATTACAATCTAGACAGTCCCGAGTGAACTTGAGGTGGGGCAGTCGTGGTTTTTATTTTACCACGTTCTTAATAAGTCACTTTCTTCTTCGTTTGCCAAATGTTCTGAGTGAATTCTTGCCAGTAAACTTATGAGCACTGATTTTTAAATAATTTAACTCTTTTTATGGTGCATAATACTCGTAATCTTGTTAAAGTGGATAAAACATTGTTTTTATAATCTGTATATATTATTTTGTAAGTTTGCTTGTTTTCCTAAGTATTTTTTACGTCAATAAACAGTGAGACATAGTCATTTTAGTTATAGGCCAGTTGTATCATCATCATCATCTTCATGTCATTGTGTACCTTCGAACTAAGCAGACCTTGGTTAATCGTGGTTATAGTTAACGAGGGAGACCCCATTAGGGAGAATTTGTCATAATCCACATGATTGACAGATGTTTCGGGGATCGAAGTATAAGGTGGCAAGTTCTTCAGATATGCTGCTTCCTACCTTTTTTTTTTATTCCTGATAGGTTAGCCTTTGACCACTATCTCACCTGATGGTAAGTGATGATGTGGTCGAAGATGTTGTCCAGGCTAACCTAGAATTATTGGCTCTCAAGGACAGCTGCCGGAACACACCGTTAGGTGCTTGGCGACAGATTTTCTACTTGAGGGTGGTAGCTAGCCAGGCGGGCATTCGGAAAATGCCCTACCACCATGCCTACCTCCTCATATCATTCCTTTCGTTGCCTCTTACGACTCCTCCAAGAAGAGAGGAGTGCAAGTCTAGCCTGGCACTATAAGGTGTATATACGAGTAATAGTATAGTTAAATTGCATTACAGTTTACAACAAATGCTGTTTATCGAATACCAATATAAATAAAATAATCATGTTATATGTAATATTATTCATTTAACTTTAGTTTTATTTAAGAATTCAATATAATTTAATTTCGATAAAAAATAAATTATTAAATAAATTGGTAGTAAAAGACCTCAAAACAGGGAACCATTGTTGATCTGAGGTAATTACCGTTGACTCTTTGAAGAAATAAATGATTCACATCAACAGCCAGGTCTCGCGTTGAATAAATAAATAGTGTTTGTCTATTTGGGGTCTATTTTTTATTCCTACGCTTGGCGGGCGTCTTCTTTTTGGTGTTAATTTCTTAGAAGGCCCTGCTGCCTACCTTTAGATGTTTCTCCCTACCCTTAGTCACCTTTTAGGGGACTCACGGATAAGGATAAGTGCAATTCTAACCAGGCAACCCAAATGTAATGATTGTCACAGAATATTCTATATTATATTGATGTCAACGTGAAAGGTTAAGCCCGTAAGATGTGCTTTCTTAATTCCGTTCAAACATCAACGTCTAAAACTAGTATTCCCTTTGCTAACTTCTTTCGCTAGTTCGTTGTTAACTCAGCACTTCCTCCATATACCAGAGGTTCCGTCTACTGAATAATTAACCCTCTCCGAAATATTGACAGGATCCGCAACCAATCCGAGTATTGAAGACGTGACCTACATGCACAAATGTACAGCCGACCTACACGGTACTTGGTACCGCTGTGAAAGTATTTTATGTTTAAAAAATGTGGCATGTACGTGGCTGTGTAATCTCATGATGCTAACGAAAAATGGACGGGTTCTAGAGTTTCGTATGTTTTTTTAGGTAGGGAACTTTACTTATGCTTGTATGCTACCATCTTACAGAAGAATAGTACAATGTGTATTAAGGGCGGTAAGTAAAGAATTACGATTGAAGCTCTGGTAGATTTAGTCGAGGTTCGTAATTTTTGTACCGCCCGTGAAACATACAAATACAAATGCAATGTTTTTAATCACATTTGCGAGTAAATAAATAAAATTATAGGACAGAAAAACTTAGTTATTGAAACATAATTATATACACTGTAAGATTAGTGAAATTAAGACAAACGTTTACCCGGGGACTCTTATGTTTGAGACAAATTATAAAAAAAAAAAAATTCGACGCGTTGTTACAAAAAACTGTTGAAATCGATTATTAAGATCATTTGTTGAGTATTTAGGTAACATCTTGCGAGATTGAAATAAAATTCCTGTTTAGATAACATTTTAAGACAATTTTCCAATTGCGTGTAAGCTCCTTGCTTGAACTTGCATGACCTGTGTGCTGCGCATTAAATTAAAAAAAAATACTTACCGACCTTGGGTTTCGTGACAAAAGAAAGCTCGAGGGTTTTATATGGGGCATTACAGCCAACTCTACCTGTAAGTTTAGATACCCACTGTTTATACAAACGTGATGAAAAATCTTTTTCCAAACACCTCATGGTATGTTCTGACAGCTGTTCTTTATAACTAAAAACCATATCATTTCTTACCATCAGATAAAATTGTGGTCAATGCCTATCTTATCATTACTAAAAAGAAGATAATATGCACATTTTAATACCGGTAGCGAAAACTTTCCCGCTTACCTCGTAGCGGAGTTTGAAACCAACCATTCTGAATCGATCAGCAAAGCAACGTCCGCCGCGGTCATGAGTTGGATGGGTGACATTTCCACACATTACTACTGAGCGCTTCGGTGCTTCGGAGGGCACGTTAAGCCGTCGGTCCCGGATGTTGTCTTAGGATGGCAGTCGTTACAGCATGGTGGTAGGGCACTTTGCGAATGCCCGCCTGGCTAGCTACCACCCTCACGTTGAAAATCTGTCGCCAAGCACCTAACAGTATGTTCCGGCAGCTGTCCTTGAGAGCCAGCAATTCTAGGTTAGCCTGAACAACATCTTCGACCACATCATCACTTACCATCAGGTGAGATAGTGGTCAAAGGCTAACCTATCAAGCCTAAAAAAACCTTTCTTACGCTTTTGTTACATTTAACACAACTCTGAATAACTCGAATCCGTGGTACCTGGGGCGTTATTGTCTAAACCAAAAAAGGCATCCATCCAGGCAATGAAAATTATGTTCGTTTTAAAACTCAAACTACGCAGTGAAAAAGATCTTATTTAAGTCGAATTACGAAAGGGGCATCTTTTACAATCAAAAAATTTCGAAATTCAGTTCATCTCCATTTCTATTCCAGATAGACAGCTAAACTCTTTACCGAACATTTTAAACATTGACTGGAAATATAATTACAAAGCTTTCAACAAAAAACAATCGGTGGCCTTATCGCTCAAGGCGATATCTTCCAGACAACCTTTGAATTGAGAGGAGTGTCATGGTTTTCAACGGATTTCTAGATTATTTTATATGAACCAATATTTTATTCAATATTTCAGTATTTTAAATAGTGGCAACACACACAGGATCACGTGGTCGGTTGTTCCAAATCGACCAATAACTGCTGAGATGATCGAGCAATCAGAAAAGGTTTACCACTATCGCATTTTGGAGGGAAAAATACAGGTGGAAGAAACCAGTGAGTCCGTCGAATGATCATTCTGACAAGAAACTTCGAGGCAAAAAGTACTACTTAGCTTGAAATTGTACAAGTTTGGTATAAATTGTATTTGGAAGTATTATCTACAATGGTTTGGAATTCATAAAAGGAGCAAGGATTGGCTTATACTATTATTACTGATATTATACATATATACAATACATAAATATATAATACATAAAAAAAATTATCCTATACATACATACATATGTACCTACTTATGTCGGAGCGTGAGCACAGACTGCATAAAAGCACATCTGGTTCTTGTTAACGCTCATCCATCAAGCCAACAAGCAAGTTATGTTTAGAAGCGTCAACCGGGAGTGGGTTTGCTGCGGGACTGGCAACATCGAAGTTGTTTGGAGTCTGTTAGTCTGTAGTCATTTAGTTGTGTAGTTGACTCAAGACGCTTGTACCGACTTGTTTTTTATGGTTTACGAATACAAACAAGCAGGCGGCTCACCTGGAGGTAAGTGATCACAGTCGCCCACAAACATCCGCAACACCAGAGGTATCGAGAATGTGTTGCCGGCCTTTATGGAGAGAATATGCTCTCGTCTTTAAGGTTCCTAAGTTGTATCTGTTCAGAAGTTATTATTATTATTATTTATCTGTAGTATGACAGTTAACGTTGAATGTGAGAACTATGAACTAATCAGTATATATCGGAGCTATCGTGTAACGAAACGGTGATTTAAGGACTGCAATATTGGCGCAGGCCTTGTGAGGGAGGTGATTTTATTTCTTGAATCTTATCATGGTTGTGGCACCATGCCATATGTTCTCAACCATGGTAATGCTGATGTAAGATTACAGCAGCATCTGGTGCAGTATGGCGGACGATACCACAAGTGATAATGAGTTAACCTAACCAGCGATACCCCGCGGAATCAGTAATGAAAAGTATGAGATTGTTCTGCAAGGTGAGTAATAGAATGGCTATAGGATAAAAGGTGGCTATTTTGGGCGTTACTTTCTTTAAACTGTTGAAATAAACCAATGAGTTTCTAGTGATTTGTATCTTGTTATTTGCACGATACCCACATGTTCGCCCACGTTACGATAGCTCTGCCATATAACCATATACATATACAATATATGATTAAGATACTTATGTATGCATTGTTTGCTAACAAAATAGGTAAAATGTAGGACTTTAAAAAAATTTACTCAGCTCGCTTGGTAGCAGTGACAATGTATTCCAGAGTCTGGCGGACTCAACCAAAAATGAAAGGCTGTAAAACGACTTAAAAATCTTGTTCTAAAATAAAACCCCTAATCCTACGACCACCTATTTGAAAGTCGACAGTCAGCATCACTGAGCTGCCAACGAACGCTTCAAAGGGACTCTCTTGAAGTAATTTTATTCCGAGATGATTTTATTTAAGTGTTTTCAAATTCACTTAATAATAGATTACACTTTAGCTGGGGCTCGCAGATGTGACTCCACTCTCTGTTAATTGGTTTAAATCTTGAACACCGAGACAATTTACATTAGTGTTGTAAGTCAAAAAGCTCTCAAGATTCTACTTTAAAATGTTAGGACTAAAAGTTGTTCATGAATGATAAAAGAAAACAGCAATCTGAATTTTTGCACCTTTGCCCGATATTTGGCAATATATGCTCACACTTTACTAGGGACCAAAACATGTATGGGTGAAAACAAGTCATTATCATGCACATGACTATAATTTTTCCCATTGAACTAAAGAATTAATTGTAGAATTTATACAGTAGTGTTTTATATATTTTGCTGGGCTTTATTAACAAAGGAATTTCCCTAGTTTTATAAATGCCTTAACCAAATATTTTATAGAATTTAATTAACTTATATTAATAATTTATTAGTCAAAATTTACATCATTATTACAATTTCTTTTATGTGCATATTCTACCTGCACACATTCGAACAAGTAATAATATTTATGTCTAGAATATATTTTTTACCAGCGGTAGGAACTATATGCAACACTACAGTTATTGTTACTACGACAAAAGCATTTAGACAACCTATAAGTCACTGCAGACTGACAGGCTATAAATAAATTTATTTTAAATGTAATGTTAAAATATACAATCAGATATTCTGTCAAGCTGTTAAAACGATTATCTAATAACCAACTTGCGTAGCTTGGTTTGAAAACTGTTTTCAGGTTATTTATGACGTCTGTTCATGATATTATTGAATAAAATTCCAATCAAAGAAATGTAAAGATTAAAATTAAGCAGCTAATAAATTTTTAGTGGTTTTTTCTATTAATATTCTATTTATGTAGTTTAATAATAACGGTTATATCTATGATATAGACATTTGCTTAAGAAATAACTTTCTGAGAAATAAACCATGATAAATTGAGTCAAATATGATGCTCACCCCTCACGTTTTCTATCCCTTACAAGTCATAATTCAAACGGAAAATTACAATCATACAATCAAGTAGCATATTTTAATTTATAATTCTCCCTTCACAAAGAAGCCCTTCAAAAGATAAAATAGCGCAGCCGCTATCAGTAAACATGGAATATTATTAGGGCACATAAAACTGTAATAAACGTGTACTAGATTTTTATGTGTTTGTAATAAAAGTTGCGTTTCTTCGCCGACGCGAGTGGGGGCGCGAGTGTGGGGGTGTTATTCTGAAGAACGGGAAAATGGCGATGCTGATTATGAAACGAAACTAATTGTTAACACAATTTATAGAAGTATTTGTGTTTGTAACTTTATTAGGAATACACCGATCATCAAAACCTTCCTACCCTTATCCCACGCTTAAATAGTCTGGAACATTTTTTTTCTACTCATTTTTAGTTGTTATGTTTGTACTCACCTCTTTATACACTCTCAAAAATATATAATTTTGCACGCAGTTCATCCATCCAAGGACAATGACTGTCTATACCTGCCCCTAAGTTAGTTCTCATTAATTTTCTACCATTTTCAATAATTATGTTTTCCATCTTTCTTCGTGACCATTATCAAACTACGTGCACTTTGCCAACTTTCTTAGTTTGCCTACAATTAGTACAATAGCATTGCTAGTCTACGCCAATCTAATTCTGTATTACAAAGCCATTAGTGTCATCAAGCTTTCTCTGATACTTTTTTTCAGAATCTTAACCGTTGTGGTAGTATCTGACACACATGTTATGATTCGCATTTCTGCCACTTTTAACCTTCGGTCAATGGCCTTTTTTGTGACCCAATATTAGGGTACATGCAATTTCACTGCTTTTACGATGGCATTGTTCCTCTGTTCCTGTCACCATTTTTGCCTATGTTGCAATAAAATTATCCTATTTTGCACCTCTTGGTAAATGTGTATGTTAATTTTTATTAACGAAATAGTTTTATTTACCATCAAAGAGGTAGAGAACATGACGTGTTCAGTATTTTACTGTTAAACTTTTTCTTATTGCTGCTTACCATTTGACCAATGCTTCACCTGATTGTATGCGATGATGTGGGTAAACATGTTGTTCTAGCTAAAATAAAATAACTAGCTCACAAGCATAGGTGCCGGAATTTTCTGTTAAGTGCTTGGTGACACGTTTTTTATTTGAGCTTGGAAACTAGCAGGCAGCCAATTAAAAACTGCCCTACAACATGCTTTAACGGCTGCCATCCTAAGACCACAACCACGATCGTGCCTTTCGGTGCTCACGGAGTAACTCAGGGGCCCAAACTGGTTATCGATGGCGTATATCAATCACTAAAAGCCTATTCCTTACAGTCCATAGACTTACTCGTGCTTCTCGTACTTCTTTAAAGTTTCTTTTGAGGTCTATGTTACAGCATTTGCGGTTCCTCAGCGCCTGAGTCCCTAGGAATTTTATTTTTAAAAACAAAAGTTTGTTTTGGTTTTATTTTTTTTATACCCATTCTTTTTACCATGTGTCATTAACACAGTTTGTCTATCAAAACCTTTTAAGAACTAAATTATTACCAATAAAGTAGAAATTCAAAACCTACCTTTTTTGCAAAAGTATGTAAATAATATATATACATACATGCAGCAAATTTAAAAAGCCATCGCGGTGGTTTGTTTTTGAGATGTTGATATACGCTTCACAAAATATCCAGAATAGTCCCAAGATACGGAGCGGCTGCGAAAAAGGAGCACAGAAACGGATGCTATGGCTGTATTCATTCAGAATTTCAATGTCCTTTATCTACAGGGAAGACGACCATAAACATTGTCATAAATTTGTTGTTATTTGTGAAAATTTTGCGTTCATATTGTCTGTGCCTCGAATTGATGTCCATTAGACGCCAGTATTTATTTGATACGTGCTTTATTGCAGGTAGTTAACTGGATAACAGCGCTGGAACGTTACTGGAATAAATATTTTCTATATTTATGTGAGTGGGTATCACGGCAGTGTTAGGATGAGAAATATTGCTTGGACAAAATTAATGGAATTCAGTTAGGGCGCAAGCGTAAATTAAGTCTTTTTGTTATATTTTATGGATATTTGCATACATACCTACACCAATTTCAAGGAGATTATATATTTTAATAAGTTTTGTAGCCGGCACCTTTTTTATGGGATAGGATAGACGAGCAAGCGTCTCACCTGGTGACTCCAGAGGTTTCAAGAATGCAGTGTCGGTCTTTCAGGAAGGAATTTGAACGTTCTTCTTGAAGGATCTTAATACTTCACATGGCAGCTGTTTCCATATTGTGGCACTTAGAGGCGAAAAATGCCGTGAGAATCGCAAGATTGTGGACAGTCCCAGACATGAAATTGATGAAACATCATACTTTATCGAGACTTTCGATATCAAAATTCAGCAGATATTAAATCGAACAGTTCTTGGAAAAACTCCCAGTGATAGATACCGAATAAGATGCAGAAAACCTGTCTTTGACATTAAGGTAAAAAATATTTTGCCAACACGTTAGTTTTAATACGTTCAATATATATAATAACCCTGAATCTGAATCAGTGCATATAGATTCACTACCTTTGATAAAATATACAATTTGTCAAAAAAAACTATCTATAACTTTACCTTACTCAACTTTTGTGAATTAGTAATTTTGTACTGAAACCACTCCAATTCAGATTGGCTGTCTGAAACATATCACTCTGATCGAAAATAAACTTAAGTTATAGTTTAAATTAAGACCTATCTATAATTATGTACATATATATCTGCATGATATTGGTAAGAAATAACATTTCATAATGGTACAGCATAAAAGGCTAAACAAACTTCTAACTACATTCGCGAATGTCCGTCTGGCTTACTATATCCCAATTACAAAATCTGTCACCAAGCACTTGAATGTATTTCAGGTTATAAAAAAACATGTAAAAACTGCATGGCGCATCCACTCGCTCGCTTGACCTCATTCCGCTTGAGGTATCGCTCAAGTGCTCTCAGCGCGCGCCGCTTAGTGTTGTAGCTAACGAAATTATTTACTAGATATGAGAAAATTAAAAAATATAATTAAAATATTAAAATTTAATAAACTTGTTGTGTTAAGAATTCCCCACTAGTGCATTAATGGTGATGCATGGTGGTAGGGCATTTTGCTAATGCCCGCCTGGCTAGCTACCACCCTCGAGTATAAAATCTGTCCGGCACCTGTCCTTGAAAGCGAGTAATTCTAGGTTAGCCTAAATATCTTCGAATACATCGTCACTTACTATCAGGTGAGATTGGGGTCAAAAGCTTACCCATCAAACAGAATATATATAAATATATAATATTCTATAGGTATGTATATATTCTGTTGGATGAAAAATGCACACTGTTTTCACAAATGGTAAATAAATATCAACTTAAAAATTTTTTAACAAAAAATGGAACCGACTTCAACACCCAAAAGTGTGAAATAACTTGTTGAAGTCGGTACCATGATGGTTCAAAAGTACCTATTATCACAATATTGTGGGCATGGTACCGACTTCGACAAGTTATTTCACACTTTTGGGTGTTGAAGTCGGTTCCATTTTTTGTTAAAATTTTTTTTCAATCTTTTTAGTGTAACTCAAAAACGGCTGGACCGATTTTGATGAAATTTAAAATGGGACCAAACGACAAGCATCAGCTTTCAAACAAAAAAAGAATTTTCAAAATCGGTTCACCCAGTCAAGAGATCTGAGGTAAAAAACATTAAAAAAAAAAAAAAAAATACAGACGAATTGAGAACCTCCTCCTTTTTTGGAAGTCGGTTAAAAATAGCAAAAAATCAACCTACGAGGTTGATTTTTTGCTATTTAAACAAATGTTTTTATTTAATCGAAATAATAATAAAAAAACAAGTTTTGATATAGGCTTAACATTTACTGTATAATTTTAAGTATAACCGTATACACTGAATATTAAATTATCAATCGGTATCCATAGAACTTTTCGATGTGTTTAAACACATTACACAGAAAAACGGACTGTATCGTGGCAGTAATCATGTCTAAGTTGGCTGGTCCGGCCCTTGGCGTTATGGTTGTTTATTTATTATGTTCTACAAATTGTAACACATGAAATGTATGAATGTACTTTGTCTACTGTCAAACTTGTACTATAACAAAATTAAAAGTTACAAATAATATAAATAACACCTATTTCAAAAAATTCAAACAATAATATACTCTTAGGATAGAAAACTTAAGAATGGGGCGTGGCTAGCTGACTTCACGTCGCAGCTACTTCAGAGTGGTGGCAACCCAGCGTGGAGGGGCAGCTGACGCGGCGAGCCCATCGACTCGCTCATTTTGATCGTGGCTCCAGGGATAGACGGACGTTGCATACTCGTGTTATCGATATTTTGTTAAAATCATTAAGAATTGTAATTTTATTATTTTTCAATTGTATTTTTTTATTATTATTGGTTTGTGTTTCCAATTTCAGAAGTGGGATTCCTATCCCGCTATCTGCTCTGGCTATTCTAGATTCAAAAGTGCTCGTGGTTTGATTTTGCTAACATGTCCGATAAAAGTAAACGTAAGAGTCGCAAACGTGATCGTACGCCTATCCCCGCATTGGAGCAACAACTTCAAACTATTTTAGATCGTTTAAACACTTTGGAAGGTAGTTGCAGGTCTCGCAGTGTCATCGAGGGCGGTACGACAACGCCAAGTACGCGCCCGGTGCAGGACGACCCACACGCGACGGCGACGGTTCCACCGAGCGAGCCGCCGGGCCCGCCGCCGGTAGCACTGGCCGTGTCGTCAAGCGCTATGTCGTGCGATGCAAGTATAGACTTGTCTGTGCCGTGTTCGAATGGGACGCTCACCGGTACAGACATGGTTATAAACGAGGTAACAGAGAAGCTTATTAGTGCAATTAGTGCAATTCCGGTGAGGTCTAAACACACTTTCATTTCGAATTTCGATCCTTTATTGCATGACTTTGATTCGTGGTGTAGTGAAGTAGATCATGTGAAACATATAAATACATGGGATGATCGCGAGTGCTTAGCGCGTGTAGGCAATTGTCTTATAGGTGACGCAAAATTATGGTTACGCGAGTGGGTCAGTAATGACCGTAGTTGGACAAATTTTAAGCGTGAATTCAAAACCTTGTGCCCCAGGCGTTTAGACATTGCCAATATTCTGTTTGACGTAATGAAAACCGATTCGGATAACTACCCTACATACGCAGAATATGCTAGGCGTTCGCTGTTACGATTACGCATTATAAATGGAATGAGTGACGAGTTAATTGCGGCAATAGTTATTCGCGGTATAACTGATGCTCAGATCCAAGCTGCTGCTACAAACGCTAAATTACTACCCGATGATTTAGTTAACTTTTTGTCAATCTATGTGAAACCCACCCAACTAGCACCAGTGCCTTCGCGGTATTTTACACAGTACTGGTTCCCAAAAACGTGAGCATAGTGATTCCAGGATCAAATGTTTTTCCTGCGGGATTTTTGGTCATAAGCAGATATCATGTGCTAAGCGCGCGAAGTCAGATAGGTCGAGTGCTGAAACCCGTTCCATAGGCGCTATGAATTCGAACAGACAGCTACCGCAAAATGACCCGTGTTCTTATTGCAAGAAGATGAGCCATAAAGTGGAAGATTGTTTCACCAAGCAGCGTGCAGTCTCACGGCAAGTCTGCGTTAATTTTGTTAATAAAATTGTATTTCTACCGCAGTGATCAAGATGTGCCTCTAGACATTATTATCGTTAGCATGTTGACTATTTCCTTAATTTTTGAGTCTGTGGTGAAACGGTTCCAATGCACTCGCACTCTTACTTCTTTGCACCAAGTTAACGTTCATGTTTGTACCTAATAGGTTTTTGAGTACCTACACCAGTTGTCTTAGGCAATGACGTTTTAAATAAGAAAGGTATTGCTTACATAATTACGCCAAAAATGCAGCGCATTATACGAACTGAGAAAGTTAATTCTGGAAGATGTGGCATACTGAATGGTACTCCATTAGTAGGCGATGATTACAATTGTTGGATAAGGGTTATTAACGAGTTCACTGATTAATTCTTGATAGGTACAGCTGCGATTACTGAGCAGAAAGTTTCTTTGTGTCTTCTATTTTATGTGATCAAAACCCCAATAGTGTATTGACCTTATATCTTATCCCATGATGAAAAGCATCGTGTAAGAGTAATTATTAAAAACCTGTTGGATAGTAATGGTCAGGTTAGACCGAGCAAGCACATGGCAAAGCTCTAGTTAAGCTAAGTTTTTAGGTCATGCAGGATAGTTCAAGACGCTGACAAAGAAACGCAAAAGTTGAGCGGTACTGTCGTACTGTAATATGATTCGTGTTGAGCTTAACCTTAGAGAAGAACGTTGCCCTGACATTTTATGGAAGTTATAGCTAACCTTGAATACAACTGCAAAAATCTATCAGATGTTCACCTTTGTATTTGTATTTGTTAGATGATGCAACGCCCGTTATAAGATCCCTGTTAACGCGATGTGGCTCTGGAGGCGTCGAGTCCCAATCGCGAAGCATTACGTGAGCTTGCCCGCCGACAACAAGCTTCAGCGTCACTGGACCGAAACCACACTCGTCAAGATGCTTCTGTTAACGAGCGGCGCAAGATGGCGTGCTCCTTCCATAAAAGGAGATCTGGTGTTCGTGCGTAAGACGAGCCAAGCTACGGGCAAGTTGGACTCTGGTATGCGTGGTCCATATACGGTCACGCAAGCGCTGTCACATGGTCGGTATGAGCTCAAACCTATAGCTGGCTCTTATGGCAAAATTACACAAGCTGCGGCTGAGTACACCACACTCTGGCACGGGGAATGGACGCCCGATGTATGCACTGCATTCTTTGAAGGTGAGTATGAGAAAGATCATAAGATTCTTGGTCTGTTATGCAGTGATGTAATGTATCTGTGCACCCTGCGGGCTCTGCACTCATACAGCGAGCATCCCGAGGGCTCTGCTCTACAGTCGCTGAGTGTTACTATGTTGTTCGTTTTTGGTGATGTAATGCATTTGTGCTCTGCACTCAATACAGCGAGCATCCCGAGGGCTCTGCTCTACTGTCACTTATTTCTTTACTAATTGTGTTGGTTCAGTGATGTAATGTGTTTGTGCAACCCGAGGGCTCTGCACTCATACAGCGAGCATCCCGAGGGCTCTGCTCTACAGTCACTTATTTCTTTACTAATTGTGTTGGTTCAGTGATGTAATGTGTTTGTGCAACCCGAGGGCTCTGCACTCATACAGCGAGCATCCCGAGGGCTCTGCTCTACAGTCACTTATTTCTTTACTAATTGTGTTGGTTCAGTGATGTAATGTGTTTGTGCAACCCGAGGGCTCTGCACTCATACAGCGAGCATCCCGAGGGCTCTGCTCTACAGTCACTGGGTGAGTAGTGTTGTAATGTATCTGTGTATCCACCGCACTCATACAGCGAGCATCCCGAGGGCTCTGCTCTACAGACACTACTTCACGAAGACATCGAAGAATCCGGCTCTGTTCGATGTTGCGAGTGTAAAGGCCATCCTAAATGGTAAGCCTTTACTGAGGTACGGTGTATAGTGAGCGCTCTGCACCAGTACGAGAGGGGTACCTTATCAGTACTCCTCTGTGTATCCCGAGGGCAATGCACAATGGGCATCCTGAGGGCTCTGCCACGCTCACGAAGGTGATAAATCTTGGATATTCCCGAGGGCTCTGTCCGAATGTTCTGAAAGTGATCGAGTCGCTCTTACTTTCAACTATTATTTATGTGGTTGCTGAACTAATCAAAACAATACGACTTTCAGGTGACGATGATGATACAGATGACGCTATGTAGAGCTCATTGTGCAGTGACGAGCGTCCAACTGGCGAATTAGTTGAAGAAGGTCCAGCGTTTGAAGAACTTCAACCGCACGCACTGTCCCACTCTGACAAGAGTACGGGCGAGGACGCGCCGCCGTCAGGAGAGGCCGTCTTAGGATAGAAAACTTAAGAATGGGGCGTGGCTAGCTGACTTCACGTCGCAGCTACTTCAGAGTGGTGGCAACCCAGCGTGGAGGGGCAGCTGACGCGGCGAGCCCATCGACTCGCTCATTTTGATCGTGGCTCCAGGGATAGACGGACGTTGCATACTCGTGTTATCGATATTTTGTTAAAATCATTAAGAATTGTAATTTTATTATTTTTCAATTATATTTTTTTATTATTATTGGTTTGTGTTTCCATTTATACCTATATTATATTATGATTATTACAAGCACTACCGCGTACTAAGCGAAAATGATAAATTTATGATTTTCGCTTAGTACGCGGTAGTGCTTGTAATCATAATAGGTATAATATAGAAATATAGAAGGGTAGCGACATCATTCAGAGAGTTAAGTGTTTGAAAAAACACTTCTTTCGGTCAGATGAAGTCTAGTAGTCTGGTTGATGGCCGCGCACCGTCCCCTATGACGGTTTAAGAAATACGATTGGAGTACAAAATTTCGGCGACACAGCCGTACCCCCGGTAGCTTAATAGATAAAGCATCCGGCGCGAAATCGGAAGGACGCGGGTTCAATTCCCGCCCGGGGCAAAACATTTTGTATTCCAATAATTTGTAAATTTAAAATAATAGAAAAAGTCAAAATCAAATATTAAGGATATATAAGTCCACATTAAAATAATTAGTAAATGTCAAAGTCTAACCTAAGAGGCATAACGACATGAAGAGCAAAAGTTACTGAAATTATTGTTAATGAGCATGGTGACACTGCACAATAGACAGCCGTGACGACTGTCCATCTCCTCACTCTAATAAAATAACCAATATGGGAACATTAGATAAATTTTCATAGTTGCTTGTATTCTAGCTCATTTGAAAGTAGAACAGTTGTTGTCATGAACCTAACGGTGTATTTTGACATCTGTCTTTGAGAGCCAGTTTTCATTCTAGGTTGTGCCTGTTTATTGTCTTTGAGCACATCATCCCTTACCATCATGTGAAATTGTGGTGTGGTCAATGGCTAGTCTTGAAAAATTGTGTTTTTTTTACCGTCCGCCTCCGAAACATTTTTCTTTTTATTATGCTTGATAGGTTAGCCTTTGGCCACTATCTCAGCTGATGGTAAGTGATGATGTGGTCGAAGATGTTGTTCAGGCTAACCTAGAATTACTGGCTTTCAAGGACAGCTGCCGGAACACACCGTTAGGTGCTTGGCGACAGATTTTCAACTTGAGGGTGGTAGCTAGCCAGGCGAGCATTCGCAAAATGGCCTACCACCATGCTATAACGACTGCCATCTTATGACAACAACCGGGACCGACGGCTTAACGTGCCCTCCGAAGCACGGAAGCGCTCAGTAGTAATGTCACTAGCGGTCACCCATCCAACTCATGAACGGATGAACACAATGGAACGGATTTTAATATTTTCTGGTAAGAAGGTTTTTAATCCATGTATTAGGGCATTATTACATTGTACACCGAGAGGAGGAAACCATCGGGAGAAAGTTCTATTTCTGTTCTCGAGTTTTCTTTAATCCATACTCTCGAACAGATATAGAACTTTCACCAGAGTGAAACATAGTGCTTTATACTACACCTACGAGAAAAATAAAATCATGAAGTATAAGTATAAGTTTTTTCGTATTTGTCTCAAGACTTCTCACGAAGTAAGTTCTTTGTGACTTTTTGAGCTGGTTGTTTTATTTCTGGTAGCGTTATCATTATAAATCAGATGACATTTTGGAAGATTACTTAGAAAAAATAAAAGCGTTCTGTTCAACTTTCAATTTAGTTATTATTATAGAACAGAACAGAAACTTACTTACAAAACAAGACAAATTGTCACGCTTCTTTTTTTCGTAGTGCATAAAAGTAATGGCAACCTCCTATCATTGTAAATCAAGTTCTCTTTGCAGCTAAAAACAAAAGAACGCTAGCAGGGCAGTTATGGATTTTCATACAACATGCTTGCACTGCTACGGAGGGCAGGAATGAAATTCCATATTATACCTTTTCCCGACGCACATTTATAAGGGAAAAATGACGAACTTAACCCGTTTTTGAACGAGCAATAAGATACTTTCAGAGTGGGTGTGGTATAAAGTATATTTTTTACTCTGATTAACTGAATCACTTTTAGGGAGCGGTATATAACCCATTTCCACGATGGCGAAACCGCGAGTGGAAGCTAATGTATTATAATAATACTTATTGCACTCCAGTTCCCTTCTCAAGGCATTGTTTATTTTGACAGCTATCCTATCTAAGCGTTACCGAGCATTGTAGAAAATTTATTACAATGTACCTAAAATGTTTTTTAACTTGATTATGACGAATTAAACATGAGGCTATAGTTTAGATCAAGTTTGGAATCCTAACTACGCCGTTCATATTCAAAGGCTGGAACGAATACAAAAGAAATTTACTCGGTACTTAGGATACAAATTCAAAATTCCTCGCACCAATTATGTAGTTCGCTGTGCTCGTTTCCATCTGTTACCACTTGCAACTCGTCGTAATATTTCTGACATACGGCTTCTCATGAAGATTGCACAATCGAAAATTGACTGTTCTGATTGTA
Source organism: Plagodis dolabraria (assembly GCA_963854805.1). NCBI lineage: Eukaryota > Metazoa > Arthropoda > Insecta > Lepidoptera > Geometridae > Plagodis > Plagodis dolabraria. The sequence continues at coordinate 2,774,953 of OY978443.1, read as the reverse complement.
ATTGGGTAATTTAAGTTTATATGTTCCACCCAGACACGCTAGACCCAGAAGGTTGCTTCACGTACCACCCGCACATACTAACTATCGCAGACACTCATTCTTATTAAGATCACAAATAGCTTTTAATAAGCTTATCGAGCACGAAGGTCACACCATCGACCTTTATTCTAGCAAATTGTCTCACGTTAACCTGGCTTACATCTCTTTATTCATAAAATTCTCACATACTTGAAATCAAGTGGCTACATACGACTATTTACAACCTTCTTCTTATTATAATTTTATTAAGTGTGTGTAAAATACTTATATATATATATAATACTTTTCTATATATATATATATATATATATATGGAGGCTTGTTAATGGCTTTTCTTAATTAAGTTACTAAACCTGTTTCGTAAGGATAGCTGTAAGCCCCCCAAATAAAAATAAAATAAAGACACATTTCGTCACAAGTGACGGACTGCACTTCACCCAACGGCCATCCTAGATAGCTAGTGTTTTTCGTGTGCCTATCTAAGCTGCTGTCATGTTACCTGCAGATATTCAAAGACATAAACATGATTTCTTTCTTCTTCCGTTTTTAGTAGTCTTCTTCTACATTAAGATACAAGCACATCTGCTCTGTTAAACTTGTAACTGTCCAAGCACTTGCAAGCACGATCGCTAGTACAACATACATTATACATATGATTGTATTGTATGGGTAGGCATAGTACCGTGAGACTGGATACCGTTCTCTCCCCGCACTTACCGTACGTGCGAAAGACCACCGAATATACACACATCAAAAGTGCATAGGGATCATATATATTTTGAACTATAACTGACTTGTTTGGCCGAAAAACGAAAAAGAATAGGTTTGTTGCCATGTTTGTTATAAAATTATATTAATTACTAATCTGTGTTTCTACCATTAACACTAATCACACAAGCACAGAGATTTGGCATGCTTAAAATCAGTTCAACAAAATCACTTTGAGGAATGGCCACCCACGTTCTTTGTAACAAGTCAAAAAGTTGTTGTGGGGTATGCACGGCATCCATACTTGGCAGAGCTCTTCTTCGTAGCATATCCCATGCATGTTCAATGGAGTTGAGGTCTGGCTACTGAGCAGGCCACGGCAGAACGTTGATGCGAGGCAAGAGTACGAGTTAAGACTATAGCCGTATGTGGACGTGCATTAGATGAAACGAATTACCCAAACGGCTTCGCAAAGGGATGATCACTTATGAAACAATACTCTCCGCATAAATCTGAGCATTGTGGTTGCCCCTGATCCAAATGAGATCGGTTTAAAACTTACTTGATTTACACGAAAACGTAGGGTCATGTAACGTACCTAGGGACGCTTGTACCTTTGGACATAGAGAATATTTGAAAAACTACCAACATTAAAATTACGAAATTCTGCCAAACGGGTAGTATTTTTCCTACTTGGCAACACCAGTAAATGGCGTGATTGTGTCGGCATCGGGTGAAACGTGAAGTTGTTGTGAAGTTTTTTGAGTACAAAAGTAAGTATTTTGATGTTGTGATTATAGATTTATATATGACATGCATGCATATATTGCTCACAATAAATAAATTTACATATCTTTAGCTAGTTGCGTATACAATTCCATAATGAACAATATCGCATTCTAACCTACAAATCAACATAATTCGTTTTTATTTTATATTGCTTTGGTTGTACCTTTGGACACGTTTCTGTCTGTGCCTTGGGACACGTCCCGAGGTTCAAACAATGTTTGTACCTACGGACACTACTTGATGATGTTGCATTTTTTTTTGTCTGCAGTGCCAAGGAGTAAAACTGGTGTCAAAAGAAAAGGAGTTAGCCCAGAACGATTAAAACTAGCATTACACTCTGTAAAAAATGGAGGAAAAGTGCGTACAGTAGCAAGAGAATTCGGATTGAAAAAGTCAACTTTACACAGATATGTCAAGTCTATTGAAAGTGATTTTACTATAGAAACAATAAGTAGCCCAAATTATGCAGTAAAACAAGTATTTTCTGAGGAAGAAGAAAAGATGTTATTGGAATATATAACAAAAGCAGCAAAAATGAACTACGGATTATCAGCAAAGCAAACATGTATTTTAGCGTATCAATTTGCTGTTGGAAGACAACTGGCAAACATTCCTGAAGCTTGGAATCGTGATGGAATGGCTGGCCGGCAATGGTTGTTCAGATTTCGCAGCAAATACCCTGAACTATCATTACGGAAACCAGAAGCAACGAGTCTAGCGCGTGCAATTTGCTTCAATAAAGTTCATGTTCAGAAATTTTATAACAATTTGAAAGAACTGTACCAGTGCCATGAATTTAAACCGCAAAACGTCTATAATTTGGATGAAACTGGATGTTCCACAGTTCATAAACCTGAAAAAGTTTTAGCTCCAAAGTCACTAAAATTATTAGGAAAAATGACATCAGGCGAACGTGGCGAGAACGTTACAATGATTGCTTGTATTAACGCCGCGGGAAACTCCGTGCCGCCAATGATTATATTCCCGAGAGTCCATTTTAAAGAAAATATGATGAAAAATGCCCCTCCCGGGTCTATTGCTGAAGCCAACCGTTCTGGTTGGTCCACCGAACCTATTTTTAGAAAATATTTGCAGCATTTCATCAAATGTGTTAAGCCAGCTCCTGATTGTCCTGTGCTCCTTATTATGGATAACCATGAAACCCACATATCATACGAAATTATTAACATCGCCAAAGACAATGGAATTCACATACTTACATTGCCTCCACACACGTCACATCGTTTACAACCACTTGATAAGACCGTATTTGGGCCTTTTAAAACAGAATATAATAAGGCGGCTGATTTGCATATGATTAATCATCCTGGGATTCCTATTACAATTTATGACTCGGCAGAACTAATAAAAAAAGCATTTGAAGCTTCATTTCTTTCAAAAAATATTATACACGGATTTGAATCGACAGGAATTTATCCGTATAATGACAACATCTTTACTGAAGATGATTTTGCCGCTTCTTCAGTCACAGACCAACCAGAACCACCAACAACCAGCATAGTTGAAGAAAATTTAGAGTCAGTTTTTCCTAATGTTGAGAAGTCTCAAGAGAAATTGATTCTGTCTGAAAATCAGCCATCTACTTCCCGAGGATTCATGTCAAATGATGAACCAAATGCAACTAAACATTCAATTACTCCTGAAATGATACGGCCATTACCAAAATGTGTTAGAAAAGAAAGTAAAAGAGGAAGGAAGAAAGGCAGTTCTCGAATTTTAACTAGCACACCGGAAAAGGAAGCGATTTTAAAGCAAATGATGGAGAAAAAAAAAAAGGAAAAGGCAAAGGAAAGACGTCTTGTATTCCTCAGCTGAACCTAGACGCTCCTGCAGCTGTTAAAGCAACGAAAGTTCCTGCAACTAAAATTTCCATTCTCAGCGAAAAAATATATGTCACTTGCCAGTCTTGTAATAGAATGGATCTTAAAGAAAAGTTCCTACAATGCAGCTCATGCAAGTTTTATTACCATCAAAGATGTTGTCCTAAGAACTACAGAGAAAACATTCCAGATCTTGAAGATTCTGAGTTGTTTATGTGTGCAGACTGTTTTAAATTGGATGACAGTGATGATGAATCTGCTGAAGAATTATTTGAAATTGTTAAAGCATCCAAGTAAATATCTTGGGTGATATTGATCTCATTTTTATTACTAATTTAATTAAAATGGTCCTTATTACCTAAGACCAACTACACATGTGATTTTGTTTTAAAACTAGAAGAGGATATTTTAGTCACATTTGATATAAATAATTATTAATAATAAGGAGATTAAAAGACTTATTACACAGAAAACATTGTCTTTCATTTCGTCCCAAGGTGCAAACAGTGCTGTCCAAAGGTACAAATAAGTAACGTACCTGAGGACAAAAGAACATATTTAAAACTAAGGTGATAAAATAAAAATGGTAACACTGAATACATGATAAAAAAACCCAGTAATATTAGACCGTATGCCCTACAACATAAGATTTTAACTATTTTTATATTTTGGGCATAAGCAAAGATAAGTCGTTTCAAATATGAGGCTACCAAAATGTCCATAGGTACGTTACATGACCCTACTTGATCCCTAGGCACTTTTGATGTGTGTATTTATTAAGTTGTTTCTCAGACAACTTTAAACATATTCCATACCATCATTTTAAATACTTATATGCTGGGCACGCTGCCAACTGGGAGTGGGCTGGAGCATTTTAAATATTTCCTGATTAATACTCGTATCTCTGTAGACATATAATAATTAGAATGACGTGTAATAATTTTAATGATCCTCACTCTTATTAATTAATATTGTATAATTTAAGCATGCTATTTTTATTTCTATTTATATTGTTATTTTTAGTCCCTGTATGTTAATGTTTTAAAGATGAGACCTTGTCGCTCGTAATAAATAAATGATTTGATTTGATTTGATTTGGACTGCCTATGAGTCTGCTATCACTTATAGGTTGTCTAAATGCTTCTATTTTAGTAACTAGTGTTCTATATAATCATAGTATTTTGTTTATAAAGGCATACCGCGGGTATAAAAAAAGTTATAAGCTATATATTAGAATACTTAATAATAAAAAATCATTTTAAAGAAATCTAGTCATTGCTATACAAAATCGTTGCTCACACACTAAAATGTAAACCAGCAGAAAATATCCAGCTTGTTTCAGCCACAATAATACTTACTGCTTGTTCAACGTAGATTACTACATAGCTAGTACTCGTTCAGTGACAGGTTAGTCCATAGTAACTATAACATAGAACATAGATTTTACAAGAGTTGGTACGTGTTCAAGCGCTGCATCAGTACAGAATTTATGTTAGTCGTTTTGGTTCTCGAATATACGATTTGAACTGTTTTGTTACGCGCTGTTAGTATTGGGCTGATTTAGTACTGAATGCGAGTTCTGGAATAGATGCACGACTTATTTCATATCAACATATTTTTCCACAATGTTAATGGCCCTTTTAAGGTTCCAAATCGTCTTCAAAAAGCAAAACGAAGTGGTCACTCTGCAGTATGTATGTCTTTCCGTCTCTCAGTATATTGCAGGTTCCTATATTGTTCGTAAACGACATGATATACACAAAAAAACAGATGTTTGTTTAGGATGTTAAAATGGCTTGCGAATAATCTGAATAATAATGCACAAACTTAACATATTGTCCACACTGGGAAAGAATATTTGATGCATTTGTAAAATGGGCCAAAGCACACTTCTGGATATTTGCAAATCGGTTTTTACTTTTGAAGAACTCTTAGCTAGTTTTTTTTTACACAAAAGGCGTTGCCACCATTTCAGCTGTTGGTAAGTGATGATGCTGAGTTTGGTGAGCGGGCATAACAGAAAGTTTTCAAAGACAGCTGCTGAAACACATCGTTATATTGGCGTTCAATTCTTGAGAGCTAGCTTATCAGGCCAACATTCACTAAATGTCCTGCCACCATGAGGTGAAGTTAATGCCTATGTCAGGATTACAATCACGAACCCCCGGTCCGGCGTCTGTATCTTTTGCCATTGTTTCAATGGTTTTATAAGATTGAAACTGTATAGAATCTAGACCGTTGTGCTCAATCTCTATAGTCCTTCCGCCAGGCCCTTTTTTATCATTGATTGGACAGCTTTTATCTCCTTGATTGAGTACCAATCATTTATGTGTACTAAAATTGCAATGAAATTTATATTATTATAAGAAATACACCAATGAAAAATATTAATTTTAAATAGCATTTACAGACGCTAAGAAAAATCATATAAATTATTTCAAATGCAAAATAATAGCTTCCAGCAGGACTTGAACCCGGACTTTAATTAAGGACGGCAAGTTCAAGTAACGTTGGAAGTATAGTTTATTATTCAAAATAATTTCTTTGATATGAGATATCCCCATCCTCCATATTCTTCATATTTTTACTAAATAATTTGTACAATCATAAATGTACTTTGCTTACGTGGAAGGTTCCTGTTTATAGTTCTACAAAATCATATGAAAACAATATTTATATGCGACAGAAATAATACCTGATTACCATAAATTTACCCAAGAAAAGTAACGAATATAAAATATGCAGTATGAATTATTTATTTGTTATATGGCCGTATAACATGGATGTTTGGTAATAAGGACATTTGATCCGAAACACGTTTGAACGACGAGTTAATGCTGAAACTTTTGAATTGAGACTGGTCTTGACTACTTACTTAGGTACTTCTTTAGTATTTGAACATGCAGACTCTTTAAACAGTAATGCGGCCATAACTACTGCAAGAACTGAAATAATTTATATTGTCGCCATTTTGTTACGTCTGTAGGTATAACTTGGTGTAAATACTCCAAGATATGACTTACCTATCACAAAATAGTACAACAAATACACAAACACTGTTTTAGCAAAATATAATTATTTAATTACCGTTGTGATCTCCGAGCATATTAATGAATAAAGTAACTGGAGCTTTCTTTCGATTTTATTTGAATGCAGAATTATATTTATGGTTATTTTATGAATGTAGTATTTTAGAATACATCAATATAAAGATACGTTATGTGAAAATGAGGTAGAAAAGCAATCTAATGACATTTGTCATTAGAAGCAGTGATGGCTCAGTAGTATTGGCTATGGACTGCCACGCAGCAGGTCCATGGTTCGAATCTCGCCGCGGGCTTGAGCTTCACCGCATGGTGGAAGGGCATGTAGAAAATCTGTCGCCAAGCACTTAACGGTGTGTTCCAGCAGCAGTCCTTGAGAGCCAGCGAAATTACAGGCACATGAGACTTAACAACTATGCCTGAAGGTGATGAGCGCAGTAGAATTCGTGACTTGTGACGAAATGCAACTGTTATAGGCAGAGGTTAGTCCGCTTAATATCAGGTGCGCCTCGAGCTTGTTCCGTCACTACCAAATAAAAAAAAATTTGGTTGTTTTCGACTTGCTTGATTTGCTTGGGCCTAAAAATGCAATATACAAATGTTATAGTCCGTTATGGGGGAGGCCTTTGTTCAACAGTGGACGTCTTCCGGCTGAAGATGAGAGAGATGAGATGATAGTGCCAATCCCCACCAGACACAATACATGCAGAGTATATTTATAGTCAAGGTGAAACTGGCAACAAAATGATATCTAGGTACTTAATGCATTTACATTTTTCTTGTATAATGGGAGGGAGCTACTCGATTTCTTATAGCCATTCAAAAGAAATATATCATATTTACCGAAGTGGAAGCTAGAACATGCATTTAGAAGCGAGAAGAGAAAGGAAATTGCGACGACTAAGGTACCGAGTAAGGCAGCGATATATACATTATCCGTGTTTTTTTAGTACTCATAATTCTTAGATACAGTTATTACTTTACATAGGCATTTTGGCTATTTCTACTACTTAATTGCATTTTAGTTATGTGCCTGTCAATCTTTCAATACTTCACAAACAAACACACTTTCGCATGTAGGTATAAGTACGTTAGTGTATTTTGGTTACAGTGACATTTGGTCACAGAAGCGTGAAGCGCTCGTAGCGAAGTTTGCTTAGCCATTCTGAATCAATCAGCAAAGTTAAGCAACGTCCGCCTCGGTTATGACTTGAATGGATTTTTCACCACAAATTATTGAATAAAAATATTTTAAGATTTGTATATAAGTATTAATGATGGTAACTATTCGACCCCATGACAAAACTTACAAAGAAAATTTGGTGTGTACCACTCAAACTTTGATAGATTAATAATATAATAATATTAATTGATAGATAATCATTCAGAATTTTTGATATTGAACCTGGAATAGGAATATATGTTTAATTTTCATCTTTTTTATTATTACGGTATGAAACAGTGTTAGTAAAACAGCTTTAATAATGTATAGTGAGTGCCACTTAAAATATCTGCATTATAGGAAAACATTTTAATGTCTATTCTTAATGTTTTGAGGCTGATAAAAAACTGTTATTGGGTATGTCAATTAAATACATATTTTCTAAAAATACGTCTAATGCGAAATTTCTTCGGCGGTGTATTCTGTTGACACTATTTCACATAATGTGTTTCCGTATATATGTGGTAATGATAAAACTTGCACGAAGACCACCTGGTGTATAGCGGGTAACCTCTACTATTATCAGATGCATTTTATCACAAATGATGAACTACACTGCGCCCATCACCCTGAGTCATAAAGTCGGCATGTCGACGGTGAGGGACAGCTCCCTTGTCTTGAATTAGCTTCATAAGTCTTGGAAAAAGTAGAAAAGTTTTGGAGCAAGTAGAAAATCTATCGCCTCAAACCTCTTAACGTTAAGAACCAGCACCCATTTTAGGTCGAACCAGCTGCTATCGTCAATATCATCATCACTTATCAAAAATCGAGTCGGACTCGCGCACGAAGGGTTCCGTACCATTAGCTATACAACACTTTTTTTGTTTTAACGTGCGTGAGTTCGACTCGCACTTGGCCAACTTTTTGTATTTGTTGTTATAGCGGCAACAGATATACATCATCTGTGAAAATTTTAACTGTCTAGCTATCACCATTCTTGAGATATAGCCTGGTGACAGACGGACGGACGGACGGACGGACGGACGGACGGACAGCGAAGTCTCAGTAATAGGGTCCCGTTTTTACCCTTTGGGTACGGAACCCTAAAAACGAAGTGATTTATCAAACCTTTATCTAATCTTCGAAGAAAATATAAAGATAAAAATAATCTTATGATATCATGTGTCCGTAGCTAAACGAAAGTTATTTGCCATCAAATAGTTTCGCTATGCATGCTAATAACTACAAGATAACGGATTGATTACAACCTATACTTTATTGCATTGTTTAATAATGATTGTTTTTAATTAACAACATGATTCTTGAGTTATTATTATTCTTAATTATTTTGTTGTTTATTTCTGATAGGCTAACCTTTCACCACTATCTTATCTGATGGTAAGTGCTGATTTGGTCCATCTTCGACCTTGTTCAGGCTAACCTACAATTACTCACTCTCAAGGAAAACTGCCGGAACACACCGTTATGTGCTCGATGATAGACTTTTTACATGGTGGTGGTAGCCCACCAGGCAATTTATTCGAATAATGCCCTACCACCATGGTATAACGACTGCAATCCTAAGACATCAACCGGTACTAACGTCTTAACGTGCCCTCTGAAGTACGGAAGCGTTCAGTAGTAATGTCACTATCGGTCACCCTTTCAAGTCATGATCACAGCGGACATTACTTAACTGATCGGTTAACTACTAAGCGAAATTCGCTACGAGCGCTTCATAAAGGCAAACAACACGCCTATTTTCTATAAACTATTTTGAGTTCGACTTTGACTTACAGCTACACTAGTATTTACCCCATATTTACTTAACTATTCATAATTTTTAATCAAAATAAGCTACAAAAACGATCTCAAACAAAAGTTTCCAGTATATATTTTACCGTATGTATATTTCGTGTTGCTTCTAGCGCCTTCAACACAATTTATGTAAAACCACACTCGTAAACATCCATCTAACTCTGCCATCAAAGTTAAGCTAAGTGTAGCACAACTTAGCTCGATTCGCCGCCATTTTAACATTCAACGGAAACTAATACTTTAAGTGTAGAGTTTCATGGTTGCTTAACTGTCTGGCGTTGGTTTAGTTTAAATAAAAAGTGTAGCTATTATTCAGCCTACATTTTAGGATCTTATAATATTATTTGTGTTAAGAGTGGCTTCAAACCTTGTTATTTTTTTATTAAATTTGTAGCTTTTAAGGTAGACAGGTAGATGACCACATTCTCATCTGGTATATTAATGATGAAATTAGATGATGTTTTTCGGGCTAACTTAGAATAAGCCCTCACACACTCAAATACATCTCACATATACACACCCTCACTCACTATCACACATACTCTATTATCATTACACAGCTAACTATTATGTAGTAACATTATTATTAGAATAAGCCCTCACACACTCTCTCAAATACATCTTACATATACACCCTCACTCACAATTACACACACTCTATAATCATTACACAGCTAATATGTAGTAACATTATTTACATTATAAAGTAGTATTTATTAATATACACAATTAGTAGAAACCTTACCTTTTTTGTATACTTATCTTACAATCGATCTTATGTTGTCGCTCTCGGGTTTTCGAACGCAATTGGATGTGACGTCAGCAACGTGCAACAATCTCGCAGCGAACTTCACGTCGTGGTGGCGTCAAAATGGCGGCCAAGCGAAGGCTGTCAAGGCTGCGGTACTCACTTTTGCTCGAGCCTTCGTAACGATAAGACTAAGTAGTCTTTTTTAATTATTATATAATTTATAGATTCTAGGTTTGCTGAAAATTAATGTTATCTGATTTTAGTAGATTCTAAGTTTAGAGTAAAAGTCAGTATAACGGATTTAGTTAAGATATTTGTGTGACATAAAATAGTTTAGGTTACTCTGTGTGTAAAGATAATAAAGTGATTTACTAATACTGTTTGTCCCTTTCTTACTCCTTTTATCTTACTACTTATGTTCAGTGAACGTTGCAGCACTTAACATCACATTAGTTTGAACTAAATCTCATAGATTGTTTAATAGGAGAACTAGCCCTCATGACACAGGGAATCCTAGTATGTGTCTAGTGCACATTATAATTACAACAATATAGACTTACTAATATTGTGTATCTTTATTGTATTGTAAACATATATCATTCAAGATTAATTCTTACTCAATTTGGTTTATACTATGATTAATTTGTGAAATAAAAAAATATAAACAAACAATTACTGGCTATCAAGGACAGCTGCCGGAGCACACCGTTAAGTGCTTGGCGACAGATTTCTACTTAAAGTTGGTAACTAGCCTGGTAGGTATTAGTAAAATGCGCATTCACGATGCTATAACGACAGACATCCTAGGTCAACAACCGGGACCAGTTGCTTAACGTGCCCTGCAAAGCCACTAGCGGTCACTCATCCAAGTCATGACGGCAGCGGACATGCTTAACTTAGTTGATAGGTTAAGAACGGTTAATTATACTACGCTACGAGAGCACTTCAAAGAATATTAACTTTGCATCACTTATTTTTATTTATAACCTTAAGGGGAACACTAGCGATCATGTATATCTAAATTGGGTTAAGTACATAATACTTTGAACTTTTATATAACTGTGTTATTTTTTATACCGTTAGAGCAAAAATATTGTTACTGTCCCATACGGTACGATTTTCTCGTTCTATGTTGTCTTTCTAGTAGGACCACTAGTAACACATTCTTCTTTTAGTCCTACTGGTGAAATAATGTAAAGTTTTACGATCTATGTAATAAAAGAAAATTAAAAATTACTCCAAAAAATGACATTGTTACGTCTATAATATGCGTCGATTACTCTGCTCCTCAAGACGCCGTACCGAGCTATTAAGTTAGTTTCACTAAAATTGCCTGTGCATTCTTTCTACTACGTCGCTGATTATATGTGATATTAATAAGTCATCAGACTTATTTCATTTTAAACAGTAATATATATTTTTTCCTTGCATGTTATTCAGGAACACTCTAAATTATTCAAGGCATCAAACTGTGCAAAATTATTTTACCGTCCGCAAAGTTCCAAATAAAGAGGTGCAAAGTTCAAAAGTTTTTATTGTTCCAGACCTTTTGACCGCACCGCGCAGATGGCTTTAAAACAATGTTATGTTATGTTGAAGACTACTGTTTTTTTAATAAGAGGCCTACATTTATTTATTAATTGTGTTATTAAATGTGACATTGTGTTATTAAATATGACAGGTGTATGGAGTTACGAATAGAAGAAAAATGTTTGTCTCAAACGTTTGTGTAGTAGTGTTTGTGTTTAGTTTTGACAAACCTTGATGAAGATAATCTAATCTTAAATTTTAGTACATACTCTAAGTTAACCATAACTTTTTGTACACTTCAGCCAGTTTAAGGTGCATTTGTGACATAATTCGTGAGTCTATTGATAAGCCCGTATTTTAAGCAGTGGAGAATTTGGCATTAAAGTACCTACACCCAGAATGAATTTCTCGCTCATGTTACTGTAAAATACATTTTTACTATTATCATTTCAGTCGTCTCCACGAATACACATAAACATTTTAACGTCCACATTTTCAAGTCTCTACTTAGTGACTCTACATTTCGCGTTTCTACATTATAGAGCCAAAAGCACAAACGTACTTTAGCTCCAAGATCTCTGAGATAAAAATTTTATAGAGTCAGTTTTAAAATGCAAATGTATGCGAGACGCTAGGTATGTTCCTTGTAGGGACGTAGAGTTGGTCGAGTACGTGTTTTCAGAAACGTAGAGCAAAGGGAAGCGAGATAACTTTTGCCCTGTTAAATAAAGGCGACAGTTTTATTGAAAGTAGGGCCGTTTTCCTTCTGTAATTTTCTTTGGATACCCTTAAGATATGGTGCAATTTGAAGGATGGGAGATTTTTATAAATTTATTTTCTTGTGTGCTATATTGCCATAAACAATTGCCATTCTGGAGAGGTGTATGTGTACAATAACAATTAAAATAAAAAATTTACAGGTTTACACATAAATACTGTTGACATTTTGTAACTGTCATTAGATTAGCCTATAAATCGCACAATATCACTGTAATAGTAATACTAGCCTACCGTTATCATAAGTATTTTAATTGGTTGCCTGTAATACTTAAACTTTTTAAAGTAAGACGGTCTGTAGAAGCAGTTTAGGCTTAGTCATAAGGTCCAACTACCCTGTACGGAATCGTACAATGTTATTATTGTGGATTGTAATATATTACAAGTTTTGTAAAGAAAGTGAGCAGAATTGTAATTTTCGATGTAAAACGTCTACCCAAAGTGAAATATTGGACAACAAATTCAATTTCAATACAATTAAATAATTTTCAAGGGGCTTTAATACAACAGAAGTAAAAAATATATAAAAAATTATGAGTTTCACTTCGATGAGCCCTAGACTCGTAAAATACAAATATATAATTATTATTAGCTTTAGAAATTAATCACGGCCAGGAAAGGTTGTCACTTTTGACCACGTTATGTTGTAAAGGGGTTTATATAAAAAAATGAAGTCCATATTCTCTATTTATCCAATAAAATACAAAAAACAGTGATATATAAATGGTTTGACGATTTCAATATATTTATAATGGCTTGAAGATGCCATCAAAAGCAACAAAAAAATACTAGCTTTTTATTCTCTTACGGGCTATTACAAAGCAGATCCAAAAATGAATAAAGCCCGACTTGTTCTTGTACACTTTTTAAAAGTAGGATTCATCTTTGTTGGTCACACAGTAGGTACTATTCTTGTGGGAAATTCATTGGATATCAAAAAGAAAATATATAGTCACTATCTTAAAATTTTATTCGGAAGTTATACTAGTTAGTAAGTAACTATTTTAGTGTCTAGTTTTCAATAATCAGTTAACAGATAGCAGACAAGATGTTAACCGACGAAATTTAAAAAAATTTCTTTTTAAAACCACTTTTTTTTAATGATTGTATATTGATATGTACTCTTATGAATGTAACTATTTGATGATTGTAAAACGAACCTAACTCTAATCTACTGTAGGTATATAAAGTAGAGTGCAAAAGCTAAGGTATCAGTTGAATCGCCTTTGCTTCTAACTTCTACCACAATCCAAAAGAGATAGAGACATTTTTCGCTTTGCCACAAAGTTAAAAACTCGTTACTCGCGGTCGAGAAGTTAAGGAAGCTTCCCATTGTGTCTAGAGCTGAATTTATTGTCGACGTGTTGACGAGATGGTGAATGTCAATTTTTTTCCAATGGATGAACATCTGCTGTTTAGTTTTCAGCAGAAACAATTCATCATGCCCCAGGGTGATACGCATATTAAATCGTATTTTGAAGGTTTACTTTTGTACAATGTACTATTGATATTACCTTACACTCCATCGTTTTTCCTCATCAGACTACAAGACGCAGAAGAACGCGGCCGCCATATTACAAAAATATTCACGAAGGGCTTTTACCTGATTGTCGATGCTTATTTACCGATAAATTTAATAGTCTTCAATTATAGCTTGAATATTTTAATACATTCCATAAATACGCAACAAGCGCATTCTACATTCATTTTGAGTATGGCCGGTATCTGGAATAATCAAGCAAGGACTTAAAATTAATAATGAATAAATAATAATAATAATTATGAATTAATAATTAATAAATAAAATTTTCATCTATTGAAATCATAACCAATAAATTTAAACATGGAGTTTTTATGTGAAGTTTCCCCCAGGGGAGACTGCCGACAAATTATAATTGATATTCTGGTTGAGAAAAATAAAACTCTTACTACCTACTTATATATTAGGACGTAACTTTTTAATGACATATCACTTGACTTAAAACAAAAATGATCAAATGAGCAGCATTCAACTACTTTCTTCGAAATATAAATTGGAAGTGACTAATTGCCTTGCTTCTACGTATTAAAGTAGCTTATTGCACGTCAAAACCCCCATTTACACCAACTCATTATCCATTACACCCTTAAACACTGATCATTAATGTCCATAACATTAGCAACAAATATGCTGTGCAGAGAGGGATGACGACAGGTAAAATTACCGTGTGAAATGAATTGTGTATACGTTATTGCGTTGTTAATACATACTTGTATTGATCCTACTTTAGCGGCACTAAGGTAGGAAGTTAAACAGGACTATCTAAACATTTAAATTAATTAAAATAAAATAAAAAATCTCATGTGAAACCTGAAGAAAATGTTCTAATTTGATAACAATATTTTTCTTCGCTTATCAAACATATATGCCATAAAAATAATGCATACGCAACAAATAAGCTAGAAAACAAGTAAGAAATAATTGTACATTCAAACCTTATACGGTACTTCTGACAAGCATCAGTTGCTACGAATAAGAAATCCAATTTCAAGCTACACCCCGCATGGAGTCAAGAATATTTTAAAAGTAAACAAATGTAAAACATGTGAGCGAACTACAAAAAATATCACGAATAAACATTTCCATAGAAAAAATGCTTCGCGTTATAATAATAAAGCGAAAAAACTTCACCTAGAGACGCAGTTTGTTCACGTAAATAACATACAGAATACTAGCTTAGTACGAGTATATAAAACATGTAGCAACTTACCTGATGAATTCGCTCTCGTTCCTTCCTCTGAGATAAGAAAAAGACGGTAGATGTGTCGTCAAAAGTTCTACGTAAACTTGAAACTATTCACATGCTTCATCTCGTTTCTTTTTCAAAGGTTTGAAAGAGACAGTAACATCGATATAGAGATGCCTGGTTTATCGAATAGGTGTGTAGGCATTTGGAATCGCAGACATATTTTATGGAGATCGTAGCATTCTTTTTGCAATAGCAGCCAGAAGGCGCCCCTCAACCCTTCATATTTACGATTAAGCCGTGATCAGAAATCTAAAATACTCGTGTTTTTTGTCGATATGTTACACGATACACGTATATTTTCTGGCTGAAAGAGTATTTTTTTAAGCCTTCGATTTTAAAGACGCTTTGGATGAATTATTGATAAGCTGGCAACTTAATATTTTAAAATACTACAAAATCTTTCTGTGCTTAGAATGCAAAATAAATTTTGAAAAGATTTAGATCCATTTTATTTTAAAATGTTAGAAAACAAAAATATAAATTCAAAGATATATACAGTAAGTTTATGTATGAAAAAGTGTAAATACGAAAACTAGTCGCTTAATATTTTCCAATGATCAGGATTTCTTTTTTTTTATAGCTGATAGTTTATCCTTTTATATAACCACTATTCACCTGATGGTAAGTGATGATGTGGTCGAAGATGTTCAGGCTAGCCTAGAATTACTGGATGTCAAGGACACAAGGACAGCTGTCGGAACACACCGTTAGGTGCTTGGCGACAGATTTTCTACTTGAGGGTGGTAGCTAGCCAGGCGGGTATTCGCAAAATGCCCTATTACCATGCTGTAACCACTGCCATCGTACGAGTAAGACAATAACCGAGACCGACGGCTTAAGATGCCCTACGAAATACGGAAGCGCTCAGTAGTGATGTCACTAGCGGTCACTCGTCCAACTCCTGACCGCGGCGGACGTTGCTTAACTTAGCTGATTGATTAAGAATTTTATTATAAAAGCTAACGTGATTTTCACTCATTTTAGTAAATAATGTGGGATAACTCACGTGAATCAGTCAGATAGCTCCAACTATAGTTTCAACCACATTCGGTGGACTTTATCAAGTAGAGCTCGGGACGCCCGCGTTGACGTCTCGCTTACACTGTGCTAAGCGAGACGTCAACGCGGGCGTCCCTAATGTGGTTGAAACTATAGTCTGAGCTATCTGACTGATTCACGTGAGTTATCCCGTATAATTTACTAAAACGATTAAGAATTTCTAAGCAAACTTCGCTACGAGTGCTTTAATTTTTTATATATGAAAGGATTTTTATATATACAAAAGATTTGATTTTTAATATAGGTATGAAAGGTTTAAAAATGAATACAAAAACAAGCTACAATTTATTATTATTATTTTAGGTTCTATAACGAAGGTTTTGGATCTTATGTTTTAAAAATGTCCTTATAAACTAGTTTAAATATATTTAGAATATATAAAGACGGCACGTGAGAGTAGTTAACTCTTAAGCATATATGTTTTGTATCTGGTATAGACTATTTCATATAACTTTTTATTTTTAGGATAGCAGAAAGTAAAATGTATTTCTTATTTCACAAAAGAAGTTACTTGCTCATTATGAAATTTTTTCATGCAAAGTTACTCAATGATTATTTTCAGCTACAAAAACCACAGAAATCTGTGAAAAGGTATTTGTTGACGTTGAATCTAAGTACTACCTTCGTTGCATACAACTTCTTTATAAACTTTTTTCAGCGTGTAGAAGGTACAACCACACATAGCCTCATATCTTAACTCTTTAACAAACTTTCACTTTTATATTATTACTAGTAATATTATTGTGATAGTTTTTTCGGGTTCTAAACTAGGCTTGGCATTTATCCTAGTGGCTCGTAGAGCAGTTGTGCAGCTCTAGCCTGGCTACAAAAATAACGAGTTGAATTTTATTAAAAGTAGGTAGGTACTAAGTTGTATGTGCCTTCCTGTGTTTCCACAACTACTGCAGTAGAGATTATAAAAATTTTAGATTCTGAATTGAAGTAATATAAGTCATACGGTCTTATAGGAATATTTTATCGTTACAATATTTCATGTCGTACTAAAAATCTGTATTTCTTGAAACAACATAATTTAGTGATGATTCGGTTAGAAACCGCACCGGAAGTAAAAACTCGATAAATATCACAACGCTCGGTCGGGTGCACATTATTTTATGCTTTTTAGGGTTCCGTATCCGTACCCAGAGGGTAAAAACGGGACCCTATTACTTAGACTTCGCTGTCCGTCCGTCCGTCTGTCACCAGGCTGTATCTCAAGAAGGGTGCTAGTTAGACAGTTGAAATTTTCACAGATAATGTTTTTCTATTGCAGCTATAACAGCAAATGTGAGAAATAAAATAACATAAATATTTAGGGGGGGCTCCCATACAACAAACTTGTTTATTTACCGTTTCTTGCTTGATACTAATAACGGTGACAGGTAGACGCTTTAACTTTTCACAGAATATTTAGTTTTATGTTCTCTGTAAATATAATTAATTAAAATATAATAAAATAAATAATTAACTGCACTCCTATACAATAAAACAGGTTTTCGCCGTTTATTTGCAAAAAATAATACTAATGAAAACATAGTTGTATATTTACTTTAAAAATAAACAATTAGTGAGATCACTATTTAGGGGTCGTACCTAACTAAGATAGGAACGTACCTACCCATCTCAATCGGACACTGCGAAAAGTGTCTGTAACTTGCAAGTTTAGGTTACAGATAATGGTACGGAACTCTTCGTGCGGGAGTCCCACTCGCACTTGGCCGGTTTTTTATTGTTCATTTAATTTTTGATCTAAGGGAAGTGGAAGGTTCTCAAGTCGTAACATACATAATATATAAAAAATATAACTTACATTTATATTTTTTATTTAACACACGCCAATCTTTTTACTGGATTAGCTAATCTTTATAATTATTTTCGGTCTATAGAATTTTTCTCAACAAGAAATTTACAAGCCTAGTTTGGAACCCAACTATATTACAATTATATTACTAGTAATATTATAAAAGTGAAAGTTTGTCAGTAAGTGAAGATGTGAGGCTATGTGTGGTGGTACCTTCTACACGCTGAAAAAAGTTTATAAAGAAGTTGTATGCAACGAAGGCAGTACTTAGATTCAACGTCAACAAATACCTTTTCACAGATTTCTGTAGTTTTTGTAGCTGGAAATAATCATTGAGTAACTTTTTATGAAATAATGTCACAATGAGCAAGTGACTTCTTATAGGTATGATAAATTAATGTAGGGTATATATTATGGGGTATATATATTATGCTATTTTTTGTTGGGTTGAGTATACTTCCATGTTGGTCTCATTTTGATTTCATAAACATCAATTTATAAGTTGCACTTTATTAGCTAAAAGATGTAATTGCTAATATGCCTATTAAACACTTGTCAAGGAGATCAGGATTTAGTAGTTTAAAAGTTGGTCACTACGGGTGCCGTTAATGGAAGAAGGTAGTTAAGTCCTTTAAGTTTCTATCGTGTATTGGGACTCTCCTTTACTAGCATAATTGATCCGTTTTAAACTATAACATCAGTGTACTTACATAGAACTTATCTTATGAAGTAGGTACATACTTAAAGAAAGGTAATCCATAGAAACGTGCTGTTATTTTACTATATAATATTATTCATCATTATCTATCTACAACCGCATTGTCTCACCACTACAGTTGTCAACAAGTGACAATTGATCTTGTCATCGGTTGGCATAACTGAGAGGAGAGTTTTTAAATACTGAACTGACTTTCTTCACTATAAAGTATGAAATAACTTGCGGAAGTCGGGCCATGGCAATGTTTGTTATTGCTCAGAAGTTTTTGGTAGAATCGGCATGGTACTAACTTTAACACTTTATTTCGTACTTTTCTATATCTATACTAATCTATACTAATATTATGAGGACGATTTGTATTTTTGTATTTTTTTATGCAACGAATAAACTTAAAAACTACTTGACCGATTTGTATGAAATTTGAGGTGAAAATAGTCTGAGACCCAGGTAAGGACATAGGTTACTTTATATCCAACTGCGCATAAAGAGGTTAATGATTATGCGTGATTACCGAGATACAAGCGGGTGGAGCCGCAGCCGGAAAGCTAGTCAATTATAAAAAGAACTTAATAAACGGTACCGACCTTAGAAAAGATGAGGTTCTCAATACAACTGTATTTTTTGTGTGTTAACTCATAATTTTTTACAGGCTGTTTTTATCATATCGTTGTATCATTTGTATCTTATCCTGAGTTATTTAGTTTCAACTCTGTTTTTTTCTATCTCTAAATTAACCTCAAAGTTATTTATTTGATGAATACTGGTCCAACTACGGGTTAAACTATCAGCGGCTTGAGTGGGAATCAAACCCGCATCCCCCGATGTTGTGCCAAGTGCCTAAATCACTCGGCCATCGGACTATGCCCGATTGAGCTGAATCGTGGCCTCTAATTTTATAATATTTAAACGTCGTCGCTCACAGGTAATGGTGAAATAAACATGCAGATGTTTCATTATTTATTTATAAAAGTGATTTCTCTTAGCATGATTAACGCCCGGTTTCTCGATGGCTATTCAAATAACAAATTAAGTAATCATGTGTCAAATCTCTTGTTAAGTCGAGTTCGGGTTGCAGGAATACTGATCAAGTACTTTGATTGTAATCTCTGATCAGTTAACACAGCAGTCAAATTTGAACACTAATCTCTAGTTAAATCGTAAGTTGGGTTTCTGAACGAGCAATCAAGCTGAAATGTTATGTCAACCCGCTGTCAAATCATTTGTTAGCTAATCTACCGAGATCGGACGATTAACGTGTAAATTACCAACTTTGATCCCTATTTTGCTGTTTTCTCAGAACTTTATATAAATATCCACTTCTGTTACTATTAGCGGACTATTTTGACATTCCTGCAAAGTGATTAAAACGGAACCGTGAAAACATATCAGCCAAAAAGATTTCTGTGCACAATACAGAAACAAATAAAATTATACTTGGATTGCTCTTTATTTATTTTTTTATTTTTTTATGCCTGATAGGTTTGCCTTTGACCACTATCTCACCTGATGGTAAGTGATGATGTGGTCGAGGATGTTGTTCAGACTAACCTAGAGTTACTGGCTCTCAAGGACAGCTGCCGGAACACACCGTTAGGTGCTTGGCGACAGATTTTCAACTTGAGGGTGGTAGCTAGCCAGGCGGGCATTTGCAAAGTGCCCTACCACCATGCTGTAACGACTGCTATCCTAAGATAACAACCGGGACCGACGGCTTAACGTGCCCTCCGAAGCACGGAAGCGCTCAGTAGTAATGCCCAACCAGCGGTCACCCATCCAAGTCATGACCGCGGCGGACGTTGCTTAACTTTGCTGATCGATTCAGAATGGCTAAGCAAACTTTGCTACGAGCGTTTCAATTATAGTGCTTCTTTATAGTGTAGGTGATTGAATCCTCTCTTTCATCTTTGTCATTGACTAGTAGCAGTGAAGATGAGCAACCAGGTCTAGAGTTTATCGCCAAATAATGTATCCCATGGAACATTATAGTGACGAGGAGTTCAGGGCCAGGTACAGGCTATTATACTCAACAGCGAGCATTTCTCGCGTTCCGTGTAATTTTTTCTCCTTGAAGTAGCCATTACAATAGAATTTAAAAATTTAACAATATCAAATAAATTGCACTCGCTTAGGATCAGTTTTTGAAAAATTCACCCAATTGCCGCCTTTTAATTTGTCAACATGACACGAAAGTGAATGAACGATAAATCATATTGAAGGGAAAAAGGGAGGTTGCCATATACAAAATTTACTTTCTCTGATCAGTTATCATTGATTTCTAATTAGTTAATTTTATCCTAATCGCCCTTTCAGCAACCCAATTTGATTTGACAGTGCTGTTAACTTAGCAGCTTTGTTATTTGATCATAGATTTGAATAGCCGTCGAGAAACCGGGCGTTAGTGCATGTAATCACATTTAAAAATGTAGAAGAGTAGCGACAGTAACAGGCAGAGTAAATTTAAAACCACCCAAATTATTTTTATAATTGTAATCGTCGGCACGGGTATCCGGAGCGGTCATGCTCACAGAAAGGTGTTGTCTAGCGGCGGTGTTGTGTGTTGGGTCGCCATCTTCGCTCAAAATGGTTGAGGAAGGCGATGGCTGGCACATGCGTCAACTCGTAAACGGGTGCTGCTGGAGGATACTGGTCTGCTCTGGATGCTGGTGCTAATGACATTAACGGAAAAAAAAATCTTTTAACACTTGTCTCCCTTGGAATGTTTCATGTTTCCTATTTCATATTTCTTGTTTTTAAATAAAAAATGTTATAATTAAAAAAAGTAACGGACCCTGGAGTATGTGGAGTGTAGATGTATAAATAAAAAAAAAACAGGCAGAGTAAAATGTTTGAAAAAGCACTTCTTTTAGTCACATAAAATCCGGTTGATGGCCGCACCGTAAAATTTAGGAAAATTAAATCAGGAAGAAAACATGTGGCTCAATCGAGCAATTTAATACACCGAGAGTTTAGGTACCGAGCGCCAATTTGGAGGTAGCGGGTTTGATTCCCGCACGAGACAAACATTCTCTGCATAATGTAATTTTAGATTACCCCGCAAAAATGCTTGTCATTATAGTTAAATGTATATAAACACTTACTTTGGAAACCTATATTAATATCATATAACAAGTAAAGCCTATAATATATAGTAAAATATACGAGTATAAAGCAACGTCTGAAAACTCGTTTTAGCGACAAGTTCGTAATTTTTTACATTGATCATCAGTAAAGTATATTCTTTACCCTCATTATTTTAACTACCTTATAATGATCTGTCTTGTTATCCTATCATTCGCTTTTTCAGAATTAACTGGCCTAGTATATTTTATATATAATATAATGAAAATACAATACAATATTTTGATATACTTTCTGTTTTAGCGAAACATGGTAGAGGTGCAGTAGCACCGCGCTGTATTTATGAGGAATGGTAGAAGATGCTACATTGCACTAAATCCTCCTCATCCTGTTATATCAATAAGTCCTACATAAACAACTTTCAGATTTTCAAACCGCTGCCACATGGCATATACATGTACATTTTATTTTCCTTCCTTTTCATTTGTACAAAGACTGCGTTACTATTTCCCAACAAGCACGCCTTCCAGAATCGTTTCTCTTAAAATACATTTTATTTAGCTGGCTATTAAAAATGTAGAAATACGTCAGTACGTTTTCTGATCACGATTGCGCCGTAAAGCGTGGGTCGATCGTAGCCATATTTGATTTCCAGCAAAATTACTTTCTGCGGTTGACGTGAAAAATTTTGAAAGAACACTTGACTCAAGCCCTTATTAAATAGACCAAACCTTGTCGCAGATTCAAGATCAATCTCAGCTGTTAAGCTATCAAGAGCTGGTCAGCATCTTATCCTGGCGTGGATGAGGTGGATAAATGTTACACCAATTATAATATTTCGGTGTAATTTACACCACAGTTTACCTAATTTAATAGCTAGTAGGTACTTTGTACATTCAACATATTAAAAGTACCAAAATCTACAGGGTTTCTTCGTCCAATCCGGGCAATTTTGTGAATCCGCTTAATATTAGTGTGGCCAAAAATTATAAAAATAATTCACCAGCATAATGAGAATCGTGGAATTTTGTTTAATCAGAGAAACTTTATTTTAGGACTTGGTTTCAGCATGGTGGTAGGGCATTTTGCGAATGCCCGCCTGGCTAGCTACCACCCTCAAGTGGAACATATTATCTGTCGACAAGCACCTAATGGTCTGTTCTGGCAGCTGTCCTTGAGAGCCAGTAATTCTAGGTTAGCGTGAACAACATCTTCGACCACATAATCAGGTGGGATAGTGGTCAAAGGCTAACCTATAAGGAATAAAAAAAAGGTTGCACCATGAAAATTTACTTCGCAAAAACAACGGCGAAGGAATGGGGCAGAGCATATACTCAATCAAAAATGAAAAAAAGATGTCATAATGCATAATAAGAGGGGCTCTTAGTCTAATTCTCTCCGAACTGTGCGTGTGTGTCAAATTGCTGCTTTGGAGTATTAAGCTCTTGGGTTCGATCTCTGGCACTGACAGTAAATGCAGGAATTATAGTTATCTTATAATGTAGGATTTGGACTAAATAGAAGAAGTTCCTTCAACGAAAAAACATGTTCGATTCACATACATATTGGAAAAGCATGTTCCAGCTGAAGGGACGTATTGGTAGTGAGGATAAACTCCGCTGCTGCTTCGAATTGTTCCTGTCATTGTCATTTTCTGAAATTATTGACTTTTGCAATGGCATGCAGATATTACCACGCTAGCTAAAAAGTTATTATTAAGTATATTTGCAACTTATTTGACTCTAGGATTTTGTATGAGGTATATGAGGTATAACACCGCGACTTTAAGACCTAAGAACTACAATTCTTGACGCGAATTGAAAATCAAAACACCGGTTTTAGCCCTTTTCTGAATAACTAACCGACTACCTACTGGCTACAATAAACATAAACAATAGGTTCTCGATTTGACTGGAGGGTTTTTGGGTTGGTTTTTGATTTTTGTAAGCCATAAAACAGTGAAAAAGTATTTTTTATTCCCACAAGTAATTTCATACTTCTTAGTTAGAATTCGGTTCCTTTTTTTTTAAGTTCTGTTTAGTTTTCATCCTGTGATGGATAATATAAATATTAACTAGTTTTTAATATCGACGCACGGAACTCCAAAACAATGTGTTAACCGTTCGTTACCAATTTTTCGCACTTGGCAGCCAAACTTTCACATTGTCAGTGGGTTTTGTTGTTTTTTGCTACGTATTTGCACGTGCCGAGTTTTAAAGAAGGCAATTTGCGCGATTCGCGGACGTCACACAACGAGAGGTCGGGCTGCGTGAGCGATGTGGTAGCTTCATTTATATATATACATATAAGTACATATATGCATGGCAGTAGGACAATATTACGAGAATTATGTTAAATATGTTAGCAGACAGTTTTATAGATGTGACTTTCCATAAAGTCTTCTTTAATTTGTACGATCAGATAAATGGTTGATCACGCGGTAATTGATCCAAGTTTTCAAACTTAATATACTAACCAATACTAATTATTATGGATATTTATTTATGCAAAACTAACGCTAAAGAACCCATAGATAAGATCAAATAATTATGACGGAGCTTACGCTTTTATTTTCGACATCTCAATCGCTGAAATGCATAGTATCAAAGTAAAAAAACAAAATCATTCAATTTTGCTCGCTCTTTTAAAGGTCAATTACGAAATTTTGGTATTCAAATATCCTACTGCCACGTTCAACAAGAATGGTATAGACACGCTTTGAAAAGAACGGGCAAGAAACTCGGGAAACATGTCTTTACTCAATTATAATTTGTATGTTTATAATAAAATTATTACAATATTTATTACATTTTTTTTTTATTGTGACGGAACAAGCTCGAGGTCCACCTGATGTTAAGCGGTTACCTCTGCCTATAACAGGCAGTTCACCGTTCAAGTGAAGAATTGCACTGCGCCCATCACCTTGAGACATAGTTTTTGAGTCTCATGTGCCTGTAATTTCACTGGCTCTCAAGGACTGCTGCCGGAACACACCGTTAGGTGCTTGGCGACAGATTTTCAACTTGAGGGTGGTCGCTAGCCAGGCGGGCATTCGCAAAAAGCCCTTCCACCATGCGGTGAAGCTCAAGCCCGCGGCGGGATTCGAACCATGGACCTGCTGCGCGGCAGTCCATAGCCAATGCCACTGAGCCATCACTGCTTACATAGGTGATGCTCGGTGGTTTGGCAGAGGTGGAATATCCCATGTATTTTTGTCTTCAAAATAATCATCAATTTTATAGTATGTACTTAATTTATAATTAAAATCCTTTTACAGGCAGCTTGAATTTTTCTTCAAAAAGGTTTGTGATATATTAGATATTTTACTACAAAATTGCACACAAACGACACTTTCTTTATTTTTCTTTGCTAATCTAAAACCTGGCACCGTTCGTTTATTTTTATTCTTAGTATTGCAATTGTAATGCTCGCGATTTTATTTAAATTTTACTACTTTAGTTCTTTCATGTACTTATACAATTTATTTTCAAGAATATAAAGTTTTGGCAAAATAAATATGTTGATTTCTGTAGATGAAACCCTCAGTGATTCGCTAGACTCCACTCCATGTTCCGCAAGTTTACTTTCATAATTGATACTCAGACTTGAGACTTCATACAAGTTGTATCATGTCTCCTCAACCAAGTTCAAAACAATGGAATAGTAATTGTTATACCTATGTATTTGTACACAATAATAAATGTAAGGTGCTTCATTAGCACCTTTTTCCTTATTGGATCCTGATCAATAGGTCGTTCGAAGCCTTAAATCCAGTGTAATCGCTTAAAAGTAAGGTATTGATATTTTTCTATAAAGTGAACAATCTATTCTTATTATATAATCTGTGCCACTGCGCGACGTGGTAATACAGATAATATTTCGCTGCACGCAAACCTTTCCGTTTTATAATCGAATTCCAAATTCGTGCGTTCTGCGTGCAGCAGGCCAAACCGTCCATGCAGTGCCATGTCAGGGAGGTACTCTCTAGGCTTTATTCGCAATGGAAGCGTGTCAGATTCATTAATGCAAGAACATACTTAATTATGACATGCGAGATGAATGCTACAGAATTGAGTGTGAATTGTTGAAACCTGTTTTTTAATATTGCATATAAAGTTTTTACTATGACGTATCATATTATGTTTGTGTAAAACATATACACAAACATATTAAAATTATCACGCCTGTACACCCCAAAGATTTTCCTCCCTTATTTCATTAGAGTTGCGTTTTTGGTAAAAACAAATACATGTTCAGACCGTTCGAATCCAGACACACAAACTAGTGCGCACACACACCAACAAGTCAGCTCATAAAAAAAAAAAAATTTATACAATGATCATATTATATTTATTTAAAACACAGTAACATATTTAGTTAAATGTTTTATAAAAATATTTTTTTCTAATAATCCCGATAGATACACAAATATAATTTATAGGATAACTTCTATGTAAATAACGGTTTGGTTTGTACAATGCACTTTATACTGTTTTGACAAATATGAATCTAAGGTATACTTATAGTACCCATACTTAGGGATATTGATACATTAAACCTTCATTGAATGCCATAAGATACCATCCATCAAAAAATTCATATGACGTGGTGGGTAGCTGAGTCGCTGTGATTCCATGTTCATAATATCCTTTGGAATCTTAAACCGGAGAGTACTGGCACGACGAATAGATTGCTGAGATTCCGATTCAAGAAATCGTTCAACGAGTTCCGAACTCAACGAAGTCTTCGCCTCTTCATTTCGACGACTTGAGCTTTGAATCATATCGGCACAGACTGATTCCACATATAAAAACGCGAATATAAAAAGATAAAGAACTGAAAAACAAAAAAAAAAAAGGTTGACATTATTATTTCCCTTCCTTATTTCATTTACAAAATTCAGATTTATAATAATTAAACCTCTTGGTTGACTTTGTTAAATCAAGGATGAAGCTGTTTTTTTATGTTATTGTGAAGGAAAAAGTACAACGCCCACCTGATGTTGCTATAACAAGTGACGTACTGTACTGCACTGCACCCGTCACCCAGAGACATACAGCTGTTCAGTCTCTGTTTTATTTTTCTATATAGGTACCAACTTATATGCATATACCTCAAAGTGATACTATCAGATGGTTTTGTTAATGTTGAGCACTTTAAGCTAAATTATTTGTATAATATGCGTAATCAAGCCGTAGGTATATAGCAAATCATCGTTCATATGTATTTATATTCGATAAATAAAATAACTTGCTACCCATAACCGTTTCTACGATACAGCTCTTCAAAAGTAGTTTTGACAGACAGACAGCGACGGCTTTGATTGTGTTAAATTTTCTAGTAAACTATATCTACACCAATATTATAAAGAGGAAAGATTTGTATTTTTGTATGCAACGAATAAACTTAATAAGAACTTGACCGATTTGGATGAAATTTGGTATGAAAATAATTTGAGATCCAAGGAAGGTGATCAAATAGTTTTTATCCAACTGCGCAAAAAAAGGTTAATTGTATTGTGCGATAAGCGACATACGCGCGGACGGAACCGCTGCCGGAAAGGTAGTATTGTATATTTTCAACAGCGCCAAAGCTTATACAAATATGTTCTTGTGTGGTAGTATAATAAGGAAAGATAATTATTATTTTTACACTTACTCGGGATATACATGGTTGGAGAGTATTAATGATAGATATTAATGAAAAAAGGGAATATATACGAAATTTAATACAGAATCAAATCTAATGTAACAACTGGCTACTCAAAATACTGATTCCGTTAATAAGTTCCTCATCTCGTATATTTAACAAAAGACGCTTATCAAAGCCTAATTAAGTTTACTGATTAAAACATGGTAAAGAATTTACATATACATATATGAAGTGAGTGAAATTAAAAACAAAGTTGAACTTATAATTCTATCCCACAGCTTCATTTTTTTTACGTTACATTTAAATATTTTGATATAACATTATAAGCACTCGTAGTGAAGTTTGTAAGCCATTCTTAACCTATTAGCTAAGTTATGCTATGTCCGCGGCGGTAATGACTTGGATGGGTGACCACTAGTGACATTACTACTGAGCTCTTCCGTGCTTCGGAGTGCACGTGCCGTCGGCCCCGGTTGTTGTCTTAGGATGGCAGTCGTTACAGTATGGTGGTAGGGCATTTTGTAATGCCCGCCTGGCTTACTACCATCCTCTAGAAGAAAATCTGTCACTAAGCACGTAACCGTGTGTACCGGTAGCTGTTCTTGAGAAGCCAGTAATTCTAGATAAGCCTGAACAACATCTTTGACCACATCATCACTTACCATTAGGTGAGATAGTGGTCAAAGGATAACCTTATCAGAAAATATATAATTATACTTATCAGCTTTCATATATACATTACAGTATCTTTTATAACGGTATCCAAAAAGTGCTTGTAATTATTGTAATGTTCAAAACATACTTACATATTAGTATAATTTTGTAAATGTAATGACGGGTAACTTTGACCTTATTGTTATATTTTATACCTGTACGGCCATGTATCCTAGTTTAAGCAGTCATGATAATAAACATTTATTATTATTATTTTTTTTTGGTTACACATTTGTGTTCTCTCTGGGTTCCAGATGTAGTTTTGCCACGGGCCAAAGCCAAGTGCTTTTAAAGGGACAAAAATTTCCTAACAATTCTGCATGTGTTCAATATGACTGCTTTTTGAAGCAGTTTATATATAGATGTATCTATGTCTAGTATCTCAAGATTCGTGAGTAAGCTTTTGGGTATGAAACCTGTAGTAGAAATTATAATAGGGATTGTCCTTGTGCTATTTATTTGCCATTGGGTTTTAATTTCTTATTATTATTATAATACATAATAAATATATACATATTAATTACATATTTTTACGCTTCGAAAAAATCCTACGTAGCAGAGAGTTATACAATTTATGATGATTTAATTTATTCGTAACTGCTTACTCGGTCAGTTATTTTATAAAACTTTGGAAAATAAGAGATCCCTTTTTTTAGTCAAATTTAATCTTAGCTTAGCTATTTTCGAAGAATTATTGGTACAATCTGTATCAAACTTAAAATTTGTGCATTCTGCCGCATACAGTCATACCGTACCGCCTAGTGACAAGACTGATAGATACCACCTATGACTTGTTGATAGTGGAGAAAACGTGTCTGATTCATGAATGCAAGGTCTTATTATGCTAGATGAATGCTAGTGAATCGAGTGTGAGTTATTGAAACCAGATTATTATTAGAAAATAGGAAGTATCTTCTCTGATTTATAATATTGACCACGCATGTATTTAACTAAACATGCGTCTTTTTAGCAAAATAAAATCATTTCTCTGAACCGTTGTTCAAACCCAGATCCTTAAAATCCAGAGCGGCGCCTTGACACCTCAGAGAAATTATTTTGTCAGAGCTTGACACACATACCAACGAATCAGGTCATAAAAAATGTGAGAATAAATACATACCTACTTTTTAATTTAATTTTTAGGGAATAAGGGCTCTTATCTCTAATAATATTTTTTGACGATCGAGGGAAGCTCTTAATGAAACTCGTCGTATTGTGTCCGGTATAGTAATCGATAATATTATCACCACTACCCTATATGATAAAATATTCGTGGTAGGTGGTTGAGTTGCCGTGATTTCATGTCCAATCAATTGGATGCTCAAGCCGGAGAAAATTGAAACGACGAATAGATTGCAGAGTTTCTAATTCAGGAAATCGTTCAACAAGTTCCGAACTCAACAAAGTCCTGACCCCATCATATTGACTTGAACCTTTAATTATATCGGCACAGTGTGATTTTGCATATAATAACGCGATCATTAAAAGATAAAGAACTGAAAAACAAACGCATTATTAGTCGACAAGAATCCATCAAAAAATATTATTTCCATTTATTTATTTAAAATATATTTGTAATTGCACTTGAAGGTGGATTATTCAGATAAGGTGCATTTTTTTATTAACTATAGGTAAGCGTTTGACCACTATCTCACCTGATGGAAAGTGATGATCTGGTCAAAGACATTGTTCAGGCTGACCTGGAATTACTTGCTCTCAAAGACTGCTGCCAGAACATACCGTTTGTTACCTGGCGAAAGTTATTATACTTTAGGCACCAACGAAGCTAGATTATTTTGATGAGATTCGTAATCAAGCCGAAGTATTATGAATAATCTGGGGAACTGTTCGATTTACTACCTGCAGCTCAATTTTGCCACCGGACTTCAGCATGATGTTTCATCAATTTCATGTCGACGTCCGCAAGTCCACAATCTTGCAATTTTCACGGCATTTTCTACCTCGTAATGCCATATTATGGAACCACATGCCAGGTGACGTATTTCCGAATAGATACGTCTTAGGAGCCTTCAAGAAGAGAGCATATTCCCTCCTTAAAGGCCGGCAAACCTTCCTTGAGGCCTCTGGTGTTGCGGATTTTTGTGGTCGACGGTGATCGCCTACCACCAGTTGAGCCACCAGCTTGTTTGCCCTAATGTCCCATAAATTAAAAAAAAACACCCATGATAAATTTACAAAATTCGATAAAAATAACCGGCTGCCTATAACTGTTCCCTAGATACAGCCATTCGAAGGTTATGCGGATGGATATACAGTATAAGCTATTCTAGGGTTCAGTTTTCTGAAAACGATAAAAGTTTTTAGCAGCGTAAGGTAGGCAGCTGGAAGTAAAAACCGGGCCAAAGCTTATACAAAATATGTTCATGTAGTATTTTCTGATAGGGAGATATTATCAATTACTTTACACTTACTCTGTGAATACATGCTTAAGTATAAATAATAGATTATAATATTAAAGCAAAAGCACTGCTTATCTATGAATACAGAATCGTTTGGCAACAAAAACACTTCAAAAGAAAAAACTGTCCATGCAGAAGATATTGATTCTGTTTATTAGTTGCTCAAGGTTGCTCATCTTTTATATGTTTAATAAGCACGTTAATCAGATTCTTATTAAGTTTACTACTGAAAACATGATTAAGAAACTATATTTATGTAAATAAAACTAATTAAACAAAAGTATAAGCTATAGTTTTTACTCACTGCTTTTAAATAAATTATAATGTGCGTTCTCGTAAGCTTCTTAAGCCTGCACCGAGGTAGCGATACGTAATTGTGGTTCGTTTGATCCTTTGCTGAATATTTATTTCTTAATTTTGAGTTATGTAATGAATATATATTATATTTAAGGATTCATTCTATAAATCATACACTTTGGAAATACGATTACTTAAAATTTTCTCTATAGAAAACAAAACCAAAGTTACATCTAAAAAACTAAATAAACCCTTAATATGGCGTAAATACTTCACAGGGAGTCAACATGTTTTCTATAACGTATACATTTGTCAAATAGGTATTTGTTTTTATTATACGAAGGAAATACTCAAATTTACGCATGTTACCTCATTTTAGCCAGAGCGGCGCTGCTTTGTCCCTATCTGCTTTAGTACCTAATTCTTCGGCCTTCGGACGGGGACGGATGCTGTTGGCGTGCCTTACTTACGCACACATACGCGGCGTGCCTAAAAAGCTCGGTGCGCCTAAGGGCGCACCGAGCTTATTAATCCGGATTGTAAAAATCTTTAATACCAAAACTACAATACTACTACGACCTAAAATATATAATTACAGGTAGGTACCAAGTTTTATCAAATATCATTCAGATATCTTTTTGTAATGTAATCCGTAGAGCATGCGTTATTGCAAAAAAAACATATTTAAATTTTTCATCATCATTATTAACAAGTTTAAAGCTAATAACAAAATGAGTCTTGTTTGTAGTACAATGTAATTTGAACTATAGGTGTCGCTCATCTCCATACGGTGGTTAAAGAACAAGAGGACAAATTAGAGTTATGAGTCATTTATGTCATGTTAGCTGAAACGGACAGAGCGTGCCCCGGCTAGAGGGGTAGATGGCGCGGGTTGGAATCCCACACTTGACTATAACTTTTCTTCGCAATTTTGTCATTTTTTCAACTGTTCGGTAATAGAATAGACACATACGTTTGTGTCAAATCAGTACATAACCCTGTGGTGAGCAGTCCCGTTCACACTTCGCCTGTTACTTATAACCATAATTTCTTGTAATTTGTCCTAAAAATACATGCTGTCCTTGAGTCATGTAGTTTTGTTGAGGTAAGTACGAGTATATAGGTAGTATGTAGGATAGGCACATAATATATTTCTAGATAAATAAGTGGTTATCACTGCAATGCTTATATTCCATGGTTTCAAACCATTGTCCATGCTGACCGGCACCCCCATGTGTCTGGTATCCTTCTCAGTGGATAACTAGTTCTCAGTAAATATAAATATTTTTATATGAAGAAAAGAATATATTTTGAACTCTTCCGCAACGGAAAAACTGAAACAAAATGTTTCATAACAAAACCGTATTAAAGATTTTGAAATCGGATGATCCCATTAATGTGAAACGTTTTATTTTCTCTAACTTTCAGTTATTCGTTCTAGTTTTTAATTATTTTATCAGTTAAGTTAAGATTTATCAGTGAACAAGTGTGTGTTGTGTGGTATTGTGTTAGAGCACTCTGTACTGTATCAGCCGGATAGTTCACTGCTGAACACGGCCTCATTGTTGACAGGCGGCTTGGGAATCGCTGTGTGAGCTATCAGTTTCTCAGAAAGCGCTGCTGCCCACCTTCTGATTTCTTAAACACGGGTAGAGATGGGGGGTTACATTCTAGCCCGGCACCCAACCATACAACATTTATTTATTTATTTTTTTATTATCCAACTTACAACTATCATTACAGGTATATACGCAACCCAATGCGACAGTGTAGCAATTAATACATTAACATTATAACATAAAATTCTCAAAGCTACGTTTGTGAATTCACTCAGAGCACATCTGAATATAAGTCTATTTCATCCGCAATGTCATTGAGAGTGCGAAGTGCTCGCGTAAGAGGCGACTCTCGCAGGAGGTTTGTCCGCGCAGGAGGCAATGCCAACAACCTTGGTAACCGTCTTCGGCACACGAATCCATCCGGAACGCACAAGTATATCTGCTGTAGAATATCAGAATTGTGTACCCTACCTCGCAGCACTTTAAATATATAAGAAACGATAGTGAGCTCTCGCCTGACCCTCAGTTCATTATATCCCACCATGCCTAGAATAAATAAAGTAGGGTACATCAATGGATAAAATGGATATAAGTGCTCCATAATTTTTCAAATATATAATATTTATAATTAACTATTAAAAGAAACTTACCTGTAAGGGAAGTTCAATAGTAATTGTACGAGCTGGTTCTTCCGAAAGATTATGTATACTTCGTAGTAGCGTCCTCGTACTGCCGTTGTCACAAGTAAAGTTTAAAGCCTTTAGCAAAGCAAAATCCAATTCAGGAACGGGCAACACCGGACTCGCGTCACAGTATCCGCACGCCATTTTGTAGCTCATTCTAGTATAAAGTCTATAAATCTCATATAAATACACAACTATCAATTATTTATTTTTCTAACTAAGGGTTTATCTATAAATTAAGGGCGGGAGGGTGTCTAGTAATCTTTCGGAAGAACCAGCTCGTACAATTACTATTGAACTTCCCTTACAGGTAAGTTTCTTTTAATAGTTAATTGTACTTTACTGGTTCTTCCGAAAGATTATGTATACTTCGTAGATGTTCAGAGATGAAATGAAAATAAATATTGTTGACATTAATGTTATAATAAACTATTAATTAATTATAAACAACATACGAGTACGTACTTAAAAACTATGTTTTTATTACATTAGTAAAAATGAACCAAGTTATATACATTTTTATATTATGTTTATGCAAATTACACAGTACTTGATCATTACATGAATTTATGGAATGTTGATTTATACATTTTGATGAAAGATTGATCTTCCAAAAATTTCGTCTGGTGTGTTATCAATTACAGGTTTATTATAGAAGGTGGCAAAAACAGCAGATGAGCCGCTCCAGCCAGCTGTTTTACGAATCAGCTGTAGATTGACACCGGATCGTCTCGCAGCTGAAGTAGCTGCGTGCCTAGTGCTGTGTGCAGATAATATCTCCGTGTTTTCCATCTGCTTAACGTTTGTGAAGTCACTTTCTTATTAGGTTTTTTGTAACTTATAAAGAGATGTTCAGTGTCGGTAGACCGAAGTAACTGAGTTCTATTACAATAACATAGTAAAGTTCTTGCAGGACAAATCGTTGGCTTTTCATTAAAATATGGTATAACTAAAGTTGGTTGTGTTTTGTTTATTCTTGACGTTTTGATAAAATCAGGTATTTTAATTGAGATATTAGATTCACTGAAAACAATGTTTGAACATTTAATTAGCGATAATGTCTGCACACGATGAGCAGTGACTAGCGCGAGTAATGTTACAAGTTTTTTTGTTAGATGTTCTAAAGATATTGTTTCGTTAGGATACAAAGTGCCCAATTTATGAAGCACTATTGAAGGGTCCCATGTATAATCATATTTCGGTAAGGGTGGAGCAGTTCTGTAAACCCCTTTTAAAAATCTGTTGATTAGTTCGTCTTCCATCAGTTTGCCTAACACTATCGCTAAGGCTGATCTATAACAATTTAGTGTGCCATATTTAGCACCCCTGTTAACGATCATGGTCAAAAATGACAATACAATAGCAGTTGTCGAATTATAGCAATCATAGCTATGCCTTTGACAAAAAATGTACCATTCTTTAAGCGCTGATTGGTATTGTTTTATTGTATTGTAAGATAACGAGTTAACGAGAATATCTAATGCTTCAGTAGGTGCTCCTCTTCTAGCTAACGCTTCCCGCATAAAACTCCTACCATCAAAGACAGATGTAGGTGAAGGGGGTGTTGAACGCTGAAAGGTGACAATAAAAGGTCAGGTTTAGCTTCTAATATTAGTATTTTGGAAATGCATAGCTGTTTAAATAATGGAAACCAAGGTTGGTTTGGCCAATGAGGAGCAACTACAATGCCTGTTGCTTTATCTGTTTTTATTTTTGATACCACTTTTAGCATCAGGCTAAACGGAGGAAATGCATAGAAGAAATAGTCACGCCAATTTATGGTGAATGCGTCAACACAAAAAGAATCAGGATCACCGTGCCAAGATACGTATTTTTGGCATTTGTAATTCAGCCGGCTTGCAAACAAATCTATGTCGGGAATTGAAAATAAATCAGTTATTTTTTGAAAATCTAAATCATCTAATTGCCGTTCGGTGTCAATATTATTTTTTCTGGATTCAATATCAGCCAAAGAGTTATCTTTTGAGGTAATATAAGAAGCATATACAAAGTTTCCTTTCGATTCGCATAAATTCCAAATATCTTTTGAAATTTTGTTCAAATGCGGATATTGCACTCCTCCCATTCTATTTATGTATGCGACAGTAGTTTTATTATCTGTTCGCAATAGAATTTCCTTATTATATATGTGTTTGGTAAATATTTTTAGTGCAAAATAGGCTGCCAGTAATTCTAGCTCATTTATATGTTTTTCGGACTCCCTACATGACCAAAACCCGCTAGATTTTTGAATGCCACAATGGGCCCCCCAGCCAGTCTTTGATGAGTCAGAATAAATTTCCAAATAGTATTTATTTTTTCTGATGATATTGTAAGTTGTGTCAAGTATTTTTAATCACCAGTCAAATTCTTCCTTCAGATAAGGTTTAATTATCATGTTTCTGTCATAATCCTCGTTTATTAATAGGTTCAGATATTTAACACGTTCAAACAGCTTTGTATGTGCCCAACCATAACAAACAGCAGGACATGATGATGTAAGTAGGCCTAAAAATCTTGCAAATGAACGTATAGTACATGATTTTAATTGTTTCATTCGGACTAATTCAGATTTTATCCTAAGACGTTTGTTATCTGTTAGAGATATGGTTAAATTGTTTGAATTTATTGTAAATCCCAGAAATGTACAAATTTTTTGTGGCGTTAATACACTTTTTTCGTAATTAATAACAAATCCTAGAGATGTTAATAGAGACATTGTTTCTTTTACGTTTTCTTCGCATTCAGATTGTGTTCTTCCTACCAAAAACCAGTCATCTAAATAAATTACCGATAGATAGCCTTTTTGGCGTAGTTTTTGTACAACCGGTTTCATAAGTTTCGTAAAAACGAAAGGCGCGACGTTGAGGCCAAAAGGTAATACTGAAAAACAATATAACTTTGATCTGTATTGGAATTTAAGGTACGAGTATTTACGGTGACGGTGGTGAATATTTATTAAAAAATAAGCATCCTTTAAATCAATTGTACACATGAAATAATTTTTATCTATTAGTTTTATTGCTGATCTAAAGTCTTCTAATTTAAAATGAGGCACAGGACTGATAAATTTATTCAATGATTTTAAATTGAGAATCACACGACGGTCACCGTTAGGCTTATTTCTTAAAAATATTTTCGAAACAAACTGGTCATTGCTATGTGAACATTCAGATATAGCTCCTAAATTAAGAAGTCTTTGTATTTCATGTTTATAACAAATATGTTCACCAGTGTTTTTAGGTAATGTTATCAACGGTCGCTCTTGATATACTTTAACTCTAAAAGGTAATTTATAACCTTTAACCCATGACAGAATAGTGCTGTCACGGGTTAAATGCTGCCATTCTGAATAAAAATATTGAAGTCGACCGGCATGTCGAGTTACCTGAGTTAACGTTTGAATCGAGGCTGGATCTGGCTCGCCTGTGTTCGGCGTGAAGTGACCGGAGCTGATCGACGCTCGCGATATACTCTTGGCATCGCGTTGTTGTGCTCCACTGTCATATTCGGTATCCGTCGAGACGAGCCCTGCCAGTTTAAAGAAGCTACATGATTAGTTCTCGCAGTCGTCTTAGTGCGTTGTGTCACGAGAGAACTTTGTTTCGTAGGTCGTATCTTAAGTTCAGTAGCTGACTTAGAACATGCTTTCATGGCTCTTAATTTTTCAGCTAAGCATTGGCCAAAGAGGTATTTGTCGCGAGGAATTTCTTTAATGACTTCCTTTGTCATCTTCGTTAAGCCTTGAAGTAACAAGGATCGCCTAGTAAGCGATTCTAGGTGGTGCAAATCTGTTAAAATTTTTCCGCTGTTACTGAGATGTTTCACCATCTGATCTCGTAAGTTTTTATCTGGAATTTGTAAGGCAACATCAATAGCTTTTCCAATACAGGATATGCCAGCGCCCAACTGAGCTTGCTTTTCTTCTAACTTTTTATCTCGCTTTACAGCTGAATCATTAACAGCGGCCTTAATTTCGTCATTTAATATTGGCGGCAATATAAAGGTACAGTTTATCGGTGGGAGATGCATTTTTAACAATTCACTTCTGTGGTCTTTTTTCAGTCCTTTTTGTAGTATATTTTCCCATCGGACAGCGATATGGGCATGTATTTCATCCCCAAATTCGTTACTAATCGTAGGGTCTTCCCCCAGTATAGAATCGAGATCGTAAGTATCATCCGTCCTCACGGCAACTGAAATATATAATATTTCTCGTTACTATTTTATTCTAAGAAACATGCAGTATACACTTGCAATGGAAGGTTTTAGGATTTTATAATCAATGCCGCAAGGCAGCTTTTGGTATAACAACTTGAAAAAAAAAAGGAGGGTAGTCGTGTACGGCTGCCTTGCCTCAATTAATGTACTATTTATATAATAAGTGGGTAAAATGCTGCTCACGCCATGCAGACAGTGCTTGCAACAAATTATTGTACAGTTTTGATAGGTACAGAAGTAGGTACTTATTAGTTGCGTACGCCATCCAGACAGTACTTGCAACATTGTAACCTAGTAATTAACATAATTATTGCGTATGCCATGCAGACGATACTTGCAATAAAATAATCTACAGTTTTGATAAGAATTAGGTACTTATAAGTTGCGTACGCCATCCAGACAGTACTTGCAACAGAGTAACCTAGTAATTCACATAATTATTGCGTATGCCATGCAGACGATAATCGCAATAATTTTTCATGTAGGCAGGTATATTGATAGGTACTGACCGTTGTTGGTTACGTCGTCCTGCTCGTCTTCTGACGAATAACTAGATATAACCAAAATTCGTCGCTTCTTCGGCGGAGGTGATATCGACGACTCTGATGTATCTTCATCCTCACCTAGACTTCGGCGTTTTAATAATGCTTGCTTGATTTTTTCAATCTCCTTCCAAATTTTTTTGGTATCCATAGTGGGTAGTGCGTGTGAACAACGGCGCACAAGAACAAGGAATGAGCTACAAAATGGCGTGCGGATACTGTGACGCGAGTCCGGTGTTGCCCGTTCCTGAATTGGATTTTGCTTTGCTAAAGGCTTTAAACTTTACTTGTGACAACGGCAGTACGAGGACGCTACTACGAAGTATACATAATCTTTTGGAAGAACCAGTAAAGTACAATTAATATTATTATAAATTAATTATGTAATTTATAATATCTTATAAATTTATTTTGTATTTTTTCTACCATTTCTTGTAAACATACATACTTTGTCTCGTGAGGGGACCAGATGACTCTATTGCATTCTAATTGGCTCCTGACTATGGCGTTATATAAAGCAGAAATTGCATTTATATTGGTAAAGCCTTTGGCCATACGCAGGATAAACCCAAAGTTCCCAAAAGTTTTTTTGCATATTTTAATAATATGATTCCGAAACAATAGTTCCGTGCTGAAAGTTACTCCTAAGTCTTTCACTTCATTGACTCCATCTAACGGCATTCGGTCAATACTATAATTATATAGAACCGGTTTATGAGAACGCGTGAACGTGATTGTCATACAATTGCAGGCGTTAAATTGCAAACAGTTATCCTTGCTCCAGGACACCACTCTGTCTATATCCCTTTGTAGTCTTTTGCATTCTTAATCACTAGCGATAGCTTGAGGTCGTCAGCAAATAGCAAGCATTTAGCATTCTGAACTACTTTTGGCAAGTCATTTATCATCAGAATAAATTCCAAAGGTCCCATATTGCTACCCTGGCTTACCCCAGACCTGGTGAAATAAAGCCCCGACTTACATCCCTCATATTCGACGTATTGTTTCCTATCCGTCATGTAGTTAGCAAAAAACTGCAAAAGATTTCGGGTGCACCCAAACCATGCTAGTTTCTTGAGCAATATGTCATTATCGACCAAATCAAAGGCTTTTTTAAGGTCAAAATAGGCACTATCCACTTGATCTCCACCATCTGTTGTTGGAAGCAGTTCCCCCATGTAACTAAGTAGATTGGTGGTAGTGCTCCTTGCAGGTCTTTTTTTTTTTTTTTTTTTTTTTATTGCTGATAGTTAAGCCTTTGACCACAATCTCACCTGATGGTAAGTGACGATGTGGTCGAAGGTGTTAACAGGCTTAACCTAGAATTACTGGCTCTCAAGGACAGCTGCCGGAACACACCGTTAGGTGCTTGGCGACAGATTTTCCACTTGAGGGTGGTCGCTAGCCAGGCGGGCATTCGCAAAAATGCCCTTCCACCATGCAAAAAACCCATGTTGAGCATCTGAGAGCTGCGAGCTCACCTGCACCGCTATTTCCTTTTGTAGTATGGACTCGAATACTTTTGCTGCTGAAGAGAGTACTGCAATAGGCCTGTACTCATCTACCTTAATACGCGATTTACCCTTCGGTACCGGTACGACCCTAGTTATCTTCCATCTGTCCGGAAACTTTGCTGTAGACGACATTGGTTGAAAATATGTAGAAGTGGTTTAACATATAATAATACTACCCTACAGGCTGTCAGAGCTCACATTAATGACAAAATTTATTGGTTGCTTTGTTTCTATATTGTAACAAGCGTCCATTTCATTTCAATCTTCTCCTTGTTCTAAAAAAGTTGTAAACCACTACCATGTTGGAGCTTAGCTTACAAAATTAACTGGCACTCGCACTGTGGGCTCGCATGATGGTAGGGCATTTTGCGAATGCCCACCTGGCTAGCTGCCACCCTCAAGTAGAAACTCACGGTGTGTTCCGGCAGCTGTCCTTAAGAGCCAGTACTTCTAGGTTAGTCTGAACAAAATTTTAGACCACATCATCACTTACCATCAGGTGAGATAGTGATCAAAGGCTAGCCTAGCATTGAGATCTAAATTTCCGTCTTAACAATGCTAAAGTTCTGTAAATAGGATTATTCACAAAATTAATATACAGAATTACAGATATTACTTTTGTAAATAATCCTATTCCTGTCATTAATAATAATAATGATAATAATAATTTATTTCCCAATAAAAACACACGTTCAGTAACCATACCTATAGCAAATACGTAAAAAATATATACAATTTAATCTTAATTTGATCCTCAAGCTTTTATAGTAACTATTACGTAGGTATATCTAATGTGATCTTAACAACAATGTTACATATTGACATGTGCACTTTGGCAGCTGTGCTAGGTTGGACCTGTGTTACAGCTGTCATTGATCTTAAAGATGATGATGATGATGGTGGCAGCAAAACACCAGTAGGTTACTTTTTTGGGTAGAAACAGTTGTTATTTGCCCATAATAATTATGCTCTTCTTGAAATGAGCAT
This sequence comes from Plagodis dolabraria, assembly GCA_963854805.1. Taxonomy (NCBI): domain Eukaryota; kingdom Metazoa; phylum Arthropoda; class Insecta; order Lepidoptera; family Geometridae; genus Plagodis; species Plagodis dolabraria. Next base: position 2,734,460 of record OY978443.1, on the reverse strand, counting down.
CGATTTTATCATAAGTAACCAGCACTACAGAAAATACCTCCTTCCACAATAATTATATTTTTCAGAATTTGGTATGTTATGTAATAGGAACTTAAAATTTTTGACATTGAACGCACGTTATACGTAGTTGTTACGTATCTTTTAACTTAAACACTTAAAAAGTAGTTAAATAGGAAGGAGTGGCATTAGAGGAATAAATAAAATCTTTTTTGATCGTTTGCTCGAAGAGTAAAGATTTCCTTATCTTTTTTTTCTCAGGTAGCTTTTTTCGTCACAGACCGCGAGTAAAGCCGCGAGTAACAACTTGTATAATAAACATTAGCGTTATTGGATACCAAATAATAATGTTGTTGTTGTTCATTTTACACTATTCTAATTAACTGATTTTTCAACAATGTTTTGTTAATTAGAAAAAATAATTAATATATGCCAACCATAACGAATCAAGTTTTCCTATTGTATGGTATAAATAGGCATGCTTTGGATACTTGTTCGAAGACAAACAATTATTTCACTGCACTGCCACTGCTACCGTTAGTTCTGTAAGATTATTTTTTTATATTAATGGTAGATAAACTTTTGACCAGCAACGTACTTGTGGGTCAATAAATTGGGAATGTTAATTAAGACAATATCACAGGCGTTTTGAATTATTTAAGTTTTTATTTATAATAAAGTTTTTAGACGTTATATTTCGATTTAAAATTAAAGCATAAATATATCTTTTATCCAGGTTCATTATTGGAAAAATAAGTTTGTGAAGATGTACGCCATGAATTTTTTTTGTGAGTATATCTCTTTCTGTGCTTTATTAACTAAATATACCGGTTAGCACTCACGGTGTTTAGTCGTTATCTCCGACCAGTGTTCGAGCAGTAAAGAGCATCTTTACTGCTCGAACACTGGCTACAACAGCTGGCTACTACAGCTGATATAGTAGTCTATATCAGCCGAATTGTCCACTACTGAATACAGCCTCCTCCATTGAGGGTTTGCCGTAATCCCCATGCTTGGCAGGCGTTATGGGGATCGCAGTGTAAGATCTGTTCCTAAGTAGAGTGTCAGAGTTGAGAATACAATGACGCCGCAGCAACCTGATCGCGTTGCGACCGAACTGTATTCGGCGATGCATAGCGTCGGCACACGAATAATTCATTATTCTTGTGATGTTAGTACGTAGCCTCTGGCTTGCTTAGGCATTTGCCGTGCCCCGACCGTCCGGTAGCTTGCTGACTGGTTTTACTTACTGGGCAGAAGTGGGCGTTTGTACATTTTGAATTAGATTCTGATCAAAAAAAGAATAAGAAAAGAAATAAGAATCGGCCTGGACCGAAAAGTTTGAGTTGACACTAAAAAAAGCAAAGTCCACATTCTTGAAGCGTGTTCTTAAATATTTATTTAACTGTATCGTAAACACAAATTAACATTATTAAATTTGTTTCAGTTCTTGCACTCTTTATTGCCGCATTATTGTTTGGTGAAATGGATACTTACATCTTAAGAGGTTCAAGACTAAATAAAGTAGGAACAGATTCTGAAACCCCAAAAATGCTAGAGAAAAGAGATGCGAGGCACTCGGACAGAGCACGTCGTCAGAATACTGTAAGCTATACGATTCCACTGGAGGTGTTACCTCTCCCTCAATTAGAGGAATAAACAATCCTGAAAACTTGCTTTAAGTGTTCTACAAGCAAATAATTATTTTCATTATTATACTTCGGAAAAAGGATACCATAATATTTTGACTTTTTTATTGTTTAAAGGATAGAGCTTTCCATAATAGTATTTATTTCTTATTTAAATATTAAATGATATTATGTTTTGAGTCTTATTATATAATGACTTGTAATTTTTCCGTACGTATGTTTATATTATAATTTATTAATATAATAAGAATTCCCATACAAAAACAATACTTCGAAAATATACTTAATTAAAATAAATTGTTTCTCATTAAACTAGTTTAACTTAAAAACAATGTCGTTTGGTAAGTGTAGAATGTCATTTACTTAACTTAGGCGTCTACGATGTTTTAATGAAGGTCAATTATAAATTTAAATATTGAAATATGTGACATATGTTCACCAAAAAAATATTATAAAGCCACTGTGAGAAGAACGGACAAGAAACTTGTGCCGATTCATTTTATACGTATTATAACATTGTGTTAGGAACAAACTATACAGGGTGTTTGGTAAAATGCTAACAACCTCTTAGAGTTGACTTCTGCTAGTCTTAACAAACATCAAACATTTAGAGAACTGATGTTTTCTTTTTGTTTTGTTTTATTCTTGTGTTTTTATTTTTATTTTTTTGGCTGACTGAGTACGAGGACTACCTGTGTTTAAAAAAAGGCTCTGGTGTCTGTAATGTATTATTTCATATTTTTTATTACTTTGCTCGATGTAAATATTCAAAATTTTATTTAAAAAATCTACGTCTGTTAACTGTCTTATCTTACGAACTGCATATGCAGCAGACCTAAGTCTTTCGATATGTAGGTATATATGGATCTCACTATAAGATTGAATCCATTTTGATTTCCAAGAAGACTGTAGCATTCAGCATTGAGACATGTCTCGATCCTGTGCTCGTAGAGTCCAGACCTCGTGAGGATGCTTCGTGTAGAAACGAAATGCGTCAACAATGTTTCCGGTTTAGCCGCGTGGCGTTTGTGTTGTCATAAGATATATACTTTTTAAGTGTTTTATTTAAGTATTCATCTGATGTTTTCTGAAAATACTTTTAAAATATTTGTTATTATTAAATTTGGATGTCCCAAAGTACAAGCCGCAACAAACTTTAGCGTCATAAGTATATAAGCATCCACTGTTTCTACTATGATACCGAAAACTGGTTTACTTCGTTATTTACAGGTTTAAAGGCTTACCTATCACGCATAAAAAAAAAAAAAAATAATAATAATACTGGATAGTATTTTTTTTTTATGCCTGATAGGATAGCCTTTGACCACTATCTCACCTGATGGTAAGTGATGATGTGGTCGAGGATGTTGTTCAGACTAACCTAGAGTAACTGGCTCTCAAGGACAGCTGCCGGAACACACCGTTAGGTGCTTGGCGACAGATTTTCAACTTGAAAGTGGTAGCTAGCCAGGCGGGCATTCGCAAAGTGCCCTACCACCATGCTGTAACGACTGCTATCCTAAGACAACAACCGGGACCGACGGCTTAACGTGCCCTCCGAAGCACGGAAGCGCTCAGTAGTAATGCCCAACCAGCGGTCACCCATCCAACTCCTGACCACGGCGGACGTTGCTTAACTTTGCTGATCGATTCAGAATGGCAAAGCAAACTTGGCTACGAGCGCTTCAAAAGTATTTGACATAATTTTAGTACCATAACTCATCTAAATAAACTTTGACGACAGATAAATCTATTAGAAGTCAGAAGTAGAACTCTAAGCTGTAAACTTACCTGCAATCAACACGTACATGTGATTATTATATGGGATATTGTTGGATAAGCTAAATTAAAGTAGTTAACGTTAAAATCTTCACATGCAACCAATATATAACAACGCATGCTGTTCATTATGTCGATTATTTTTCCCCTGAATGCAGCTGCCTAATGCCAATCACCCTTTGGTATGCTCTAATTTGTAGTTCTTATTTACTTACTGCCTTTCTCTATAATAGGAACTTTAAGATAATAGAGTGCCCTAAGTACTATGTCATAGTTGTACGCTGTAATAGCCGGATCGTCCACTGCTGAACACAGTCTCCCCTATTAAGGGGGTATTTGCCATAATCCCCACGCTTGGCAGGCGGCTTGGGGATCACAGTGTAAGTTGGCAGTTCTTTAGAAGGCGCTGCTGCCCACCTTCCAGGTTTTTTTCCATTAGTCGCCTCTTACGACATCCACGGGATGATATGGGGAGGTGCAATTCTAACCCGGCACCCCACGGGCCGTATGTATTTCATTAATTTTATTACTATTGTCAAATGTATGCAACTTAATTGTCGTGATAAACACGTCACGACACATGGACGTTCCTTTTCATATAGTTCAAAACTTAAAGATTCTTCCAGGTCTCATAAGAACTGGGTGCGAGACTAATATGTGTCAGGGGGATCTAGTCGCTGTTCCTGTATTCCAAGCGCCTCAAGTGGAATCTTCAATTGTAAAGTTGCTAAGCGACGAAACAACTGCGAAAGATCTAGAAAACCATAGAGATTCAAAATCTGTATGATTTTCCATTAAAATTAAATTAGGAACCTATGATAATATTTATGTTCCGTATTCGTTTGTATTTAGTTTCTTGGAAACATTTGACCAAATATTTTCACAGGAAGGAGAATTTTTCTAGTAACTAAAAAAAGAAACAAAATTTGTATAATTTTATTTATGCATTCTGCTGAGCCAATTGATCACTGGTCACCGTGGAACACTTTGTTTACAGATATTCGAAAATTTGGTAATCAATGTGGAATGCTGCATAAACCAAACACCATACCGTAAGGAAAAATATTTTTACGGAATAAGCAGCGTCAAAGTCAAAGCTATAATTATTTTCTATTCAAATTAGGCATCTACGACAGTCTTACTACGGCCAATTTAAAACTTTGCGGGATTTAAATTTGCGACCTTACATCCTTGGAGCTGGGAAATGTTCTTCCAATCTAAATTAGTACATTCCATGATAAATAAGTTACTATTTGAAGCTATCATTTCGATCTTATGATTTAACCATAATATAAACGGGGATGGAGCGTCATCCATAGGTAATGTTCTAGAAAACCTGTAAAATCTTCAAACAAGAGTAACGTTTAAGTAGCTTTCAACTTGTTTACGATGTGCAAAGGCAACACAATTTTTTCATGTCCTAATTACAGGCCTTTGGGGTATCGGGCAAGAAGTTAACAACTTCCCCTTCTCTCATCTCTTCCTCTGTCCATGGTCGTTGTATGAGGCGATTAAGTGTACAGTACCGGAAAATTGGTGACAGCGCCTTCTGAGGAGTTCCTTTCTACACTATGATTCCCTAGACGCCTGCCAGTTGCGATTATGGCAAAATCTGCCTCCCTAAATTAGGGATGCCGCAGTACAGTACAGTAATTAGAGTATCAAAAGGTACAGTCAGATGAGAATATTTACAAGGAATTAAAAAATATTGTTCATTGTAACAATAGAGTAAAATATTATTTCCCAAAAGTATTTTTATTATGCCCCGAGGGTTTCCACCTTGTCTGTGGGGCACTTCAGTAACCATCGGATCGTGGGCGTGGCCATGAACTTGTGTGTCCTGAGCGTCACCGTGATGGCCTACCACGCCGTGAAAGAAGGGCCCTATCCGATTTCTTTATTTTTACCGTCGTTTAGCTCCTCAAACGTAGCACCCTTGAATAGAAAATCTGACTCCAAGCATTTAACGGTGTGTTCTTGCAGCAGTCTTTGAGAGCCAGTAAATAACAGGGACATATATAATATTCAACAACTGTATATGTCTCAGTTCATTCGCAATTATATTCAATATAATACAATATCTGATAAAAAAAATTCACACCTTGTCTCATATCCGATAAACCGCTAACAACCTCTTAGGGTTGACATCTGCTAGTCCTAACAAACATTTTGAGATATATTTTTGTTTCGTGTTTTAATGCCTTTTCCGAGCCAAGAGCGTTTACCGCGGCAACACTGGATCGCGCCGTGCTCCCTTTGAATAGAGCCTTGAATATTTACGTTTAGCAAAGTAATAAAAAATATGAAATAATACATTATAGGCACAAGAAACTTTTAACATTAGATGGGCCCCGTACTCACAAACGCCAAAAACAAACAAAATTTTTTTTTGTTCAAAACAAAAATAAATATCTCAAATTGTTAGGACTAGCAGATTTCAACCCTAAGAGGTTGTTAGCATATTACCAACAACCCTGTATACGTACACCGGAAAGATTTTGACTTCGCGTAATCGTGACTCCCAGACGAAGGACTTCAAAACAGTCCGAAACTAGTCGGAATCTTTCCGGTAAATATAACGCGGGTCCTAGCCGGTTCCCAATGAGATGAAACTCGCGATAGTTCTCAAACAGAAGTTAAAATTGATGTTTAATAAGGATTATGTATATTATTTTATCGACATACTCATAGTAAACATCGTTGGAATGACAAGCGACTGCTCCCATAATTTTTTTTCACTTATTGCATATTATATAATAAGATGCAGTGATGGCTTAGTGGCATTGGCTATGGACTGCCGCGCAGCAGGTCCATGGTTCGAATCCCGCCGCGGGCTTGAGCTTCACCGCATGGTGGAAGGGCTTTTTGCGAATGCCCGCCTGGCTAGCGACCACCCTCAAGTTGAAAATCTGTCGCCAAGCACCTAACGGTGTGTTCCGGCAGCAGTCCTTGAGAGCCAGTGAAATTACAGGCACATGAGACTTAACAACTATGTCTCAAGGTGACGGGCGCAGTGCAATTCGTCACTTGAACGATGAACTGCATCTGTTATAGGCAGAGGTAACCGCTTAACATCAGGTGGACCTCGAGCTTGTTCCGTCACAAAAATAAAATAAAATGTCATTCATCTGTGGTCATATTGTTGGTAATATAAATGAACTTATTAAGTCATTCTAGGTTAAGCCTGTTAACACCTTGACCACATCATCACTTACCATCAGGTGAGATTGTGGTCAAAGGCTTACCTATCAGCAATAAAAAAAAAAAAACTTTACTGTGACATTTGCCTTAGGAATCGATGCCCATTAAGTTGAATTTTCATCACCTATTAAACATAATATTTTTATTAGAAATTAAGGCTCCCTGATATACACACACACACAGTTTAAAATATTTATCATTCGTACTTGCTTGGATACAACTGTGGTGACACAAATTAAAACTCAATTCGGAATTCAAATCTGTACATCAATTTAATTAATGTATGATTATAAAAACAAGTTTTAATTAAAATAACTAATTAAAAAAAAGGTTGTAGAAATACTACGAGTAAAGCGAGTTTTTTTTTATAAATATTACGTAATTTTCGGTCATCTACTAACGTTTTGCTAAGCTGTGACTGCCTAAGGAAAAGTGTAAAGGTAACCATTTAAAGGAAGATTTCTCTACCATAATGTATTACCATAATCCTGTCAAAATGTTGAAACAGGTCCCATATCCTGCATAATTTACTACAATTTATTTTATTTGTATACTAACTTGGTATATAAGTACTCCATAAATAAGTATACCCGGCAATAATGTATTTTTATATTTTATTTATTAATAATTTAGCTCTGATATCATTTATTACTTATGTAATATTACACTTATTACATTGCACATACATACCCACACGCAGTCACCCTTATACATTTAATAAACAAAGCAAATCCAAACACACCATAACTTATTTGATGTTTTTGCACTGTATCCTAAAATTAGTATAAGTCTCTAAATAGGCAAGACATACTTTTCTAAATTATGTTAAGTAACATTTGTAATTTCCTACTGTATTAATTTATATATAAGTTTTATTTTTATACTTATATCATGTTTTAATGTGTAGATAAAATACAGAACCATAATATATGGAAGAGATTGAATCTTACAACACAGGCCACTCTAGTGTGAGGTTCAGTGAACCTTACTCCTTCTTTTGCTTCATAAAAACTATGTAATAATTAGTTATAGCTTAGACTAAGTTTTTGGGATGAATAAAAAATATTATTATTATAATTATTTGAATCGAACAAATTGCAAACTACAAAAATAAACGTGGTACCTAATTCCATTTCTCGTCTCAGACGTCTTTTCAGAACTTGTTAAAAATATGTTTTTTTATCGTTTAAGTATTACTAGGTACGTTATATCTTTAATAAGTATGGTAAATGGATATAATGTTAAAAACCACTCTTTTCCCGATTTCAAAAAAATTATCAAGCAATGATGGCCGAGCGGTTATACCTATGGACTGTCGTGCCGCAGGTCCTTGGTTCGATCCCCACTGCTGGCTTAAGCTTCACTCCATGATAGAAGGGCATTTTGCGAATACTCGTCTGGCTACCACCCTTAAGTAGAAAATATGTCGCCAAGCAATCAACAGTGTGTACCGGTCTGCTACCGGTACACACTGAATCAGAATCAAAATCATTTATTGACCATAATAACTAAGAATGCTAGGCAAGTCAGTATACATGTTTCATTTTTATATAAATATTTAAACATCTTACATCTTAATAACTAATACTTTGGTCACCTAATGTTTCCAATTAAAATGAAATAACTTAATAATAACTACATTCAGGCAACCATTATACATCGAAACGTTATTTAAAATGCATTGTAATTAGTGAAATTAATAAGAATAAAGTCACTTATTTTATACAATTCTAATGAACAGATTACAATTATTAAAAAAGTGTTTAACGAAGTTAAATATTAGTAATAACAACAAAATTTGTGGAAAATATAAAAAAATATGGAAAATTATATGAAATATAAGCATATTATATATAAGCGAAATAAATTAAGAGGTTTGCCGTCACATTTGAAGCAATATTTATTGAATAATTATAAATTGGTATGTCAGTCGTACATAAATGAAGATTCTATTAATTTCATATTCAAAAATTCATTAATATTATAAAATGGATTATGTTCAAAAAATAATTTGAGGGTTTGTTTAAAACTAATACGATCTAGATTTATAATACTTTTAGGCAATTAATTATACATTTTAATTTTTAAATAAATGCCTTGTTTTTTAGTTTTTGCTAATCTTGCTTTTGGTAGAAACAACTTGTTTTTATTCCGGAGATTATATGAATGCATGTCACTATTTTTTGGAAAGTCTTCTTTCTGCTCGTGTATTTCCAGCAAGCTATTATAAATATAGAGTGATACCACTGTCATGATTTTATCTTTCTTAAAATATTCTTTTGCTGAGGATCTTCTTTTAAGGCCATTCATTGTCCTAATGGCTCGTTTTTGACATTTCAGGACTTTTTGAACTAGTGCACCATTTCCCCAAATAGTAATAGCATATCTTATGCAAGAATGTATGTATGCATAATAAATTGTTAGCATCGCTTGCTTATTTAAAAGCGGTTTCAGTTTAAATATACTGTTAATTGCTAGGCGACATATTTTCTAAGCCGTGGTGACATATTCCTTGAAAGCCCGAAAATAATCAGGCACATGAGACTTAGCAACCGTATGTCTCAATGTGACGGGTGCAGTGCAATTCGTCACATGGACGAAATGCATCTGTGATAAGAGATTAAACCACTTAGCATCAGGTCGGCCTCGAGCTTGTTGCGTCACAATCACATAAAAAAAAACTATTATATACAAAAATATCACACAAAGGCGATAAACAAGTAAAATTTTGCGAAGAAAATTATTCGTTAACCTTTCTACGCGTTTCTTTAATAGAACCTTGAGGGACGCCTCGAGCCCTGATCATAAATCAAGGCGTCCCACAAAAACTAACTAAAAGTTTCTCGACGCAAAATGATGAAACGTTGTGGAATTTTATTCAGTTAGACCTGAAGATAACGAGGTAATTGGTAAAGAGGTCGTTAAGAGGATGTTTGGGATTAAGTCAACTGCGTCTATGAAAGATTTGAAGCTTAACTTGAGTGCTCATGTTTTTATATGCCATAGAATAGCTAAACTAGAATATGACCCATTTATCATATATATGAAAAACACGGGTGTTTGAGCGTGAACTTACTATGAGTCGATATCGCTATCGACAATGTTTTGGCTTCTACCGGAAGCCTTCCTCAGGACAGGCCGTCGGCTCGAGCACAGCGAGCTGTGAGCCCGCAGTGTGAAGCGTTACGCGACACCGGCGGACGTACCACACTCAAAATCCTGAGGAAGGCTTCCGGTAGAAGCCGAAACATTGTCGATAGCGATATCGACTCATAGTAAGTTCACGCTCAAACACCCGTGTTTTTCATATATTAGATATAAATATGAGCGTAAGTTTTTATAATATGACCCATTTAAAGTTAAGCTAATGCCTTTGCCTATCCACACACCAGAAATAAACCCTGCTAAATGCGAGTTGGACTTGTATACCTACCGATGGTTTCAGTATGTTAATAACAACCAAGAACTCGTAATTATTTTTCATAATATTCGAAATTTGACCCGCTTTTATTTCAACTTTGAACCTCAGCCAATTTCGTTTTTTATTCTTATACTATGTCAAACATTGGACGATAATCACAACAAATTTGAAGCTTGGGTCTATTACCATTTTTTTGATGGAGTGAAAACAAAAAGTTTAAAAAACATATTTCTCGTGTTAGGGACCCACTTTAAATTTTATTAGTATTTTTCAGGTAGTATGTATTCTATCACATTGGCATGTTGTCAGTGAAAATTGGAACTGGCTACCTATTACGGTTCCAACGATGGGAAGGAAAAATACCAAAAATTGGGCAACTGCGCTTTTTGAGGAACTGCTATCTTACACTGTGAACCCTAAAACGGCTGCTAAGCGTTGGGAAAAAAGATGGCTGTGGACAAACTGGCTGATACACTAGGATACTTTTTTCTGCACTTTCAAAGTAGTTCCCGGGCAGCGAGATTCAACTTAATGACAGGCGGACGTTTTTTTGGTGCTGGACTGTTTAGTCTATGACCACAATACAACATTTTGGGTTAATCCATAAAAAAATGTTTTATATTTTGCATTTGGTCATAACGATTAACACATGCTAGTGTCCATATGATATATGGATAGTGGCCATGTCCATATCCTCCTGAACGTTCATTAAAATTATTTAAAACCAGATAAGACTTCACCGATATTGCGTGGGGTATCCTGTACTAAATGAAAAATCAATAGTTATTTTGGTTAATACTTACAACAAAAATTTCGTGTGTGAGAATATAACTATTGTTTTCAATATTCAAATATAAAGGTAACGCAATTATTAATACTACAAATTATTGAATGGTTTCGAAATTTAGTCACACATGAAAATACACCGTTGACCAATTACTTATTGTATATATTTGAAATTGGAATAGTAAAGAATCAAGTAACCCGATATTAGCTTTTGCTGCATGGCAGCCTACCTAGAACCTTGTTTTGGTGGGTGGTATTACTCGCTACCTTACTGACCTACCTATTTTTAACTAATATATTTTACCTATAATTTGCTACACAGTTTACTTGTCTTTGTTTCTGACTCGTGTTACTCTCCAATCCAGTAGAGTAAATGTAAGGGTCGCACCGTAACTAACCGCGTGAGAACCCTATAACTTGGTCCGCACCGCACATAGAATATTTAAACCGGAACGTCAAGCGGCCTGCACTTTGGCTCTTTGATCAAAAGTTTTCACGCGTCCTTAGAGGAATCTTAAGCTGTACTTTTGCTAAGTTGCTTTGTACACGGTTTTGTATGGTAATTAACTTAGTATAGAAACATTGCTGAATGTTTGGGAAAAGGCAGAATCAAGATCAATTGAGCTCAATAAGTCTCGTAATCATCTTCCTAACCTACTTTTTATTTATCAGCAAGCTGTAATTTTTCATGGACGACAGTTCTTGCGCTTTCAGCAGGTTTATTCAAAGAATAATTGAGGCAAATTAAGAAAATATATATATGAAAAAGCGGTATTAGAGCCTAGCTAGATATAAAAAAACTATGATTTCCCTAGAGCCAGTGTCCGACTCTAAACCTAATAATTATTAATTATTAAAGTATATTGAGTGTGCGAACGAACTATAGAGATTTAACTTTAAAGAAATCTGTCTTTTTACCTATATCCACAATCTCCGCATATACCTCTACCCATACTGTGCGTGGTGGTAGGGTATTTGCGAATGGCCTGGTTAGTTGGCTTCAAGTCGACGTGGAATTCAATAACTTTTTAAGATAACACGATACAATTACGTTTACATTAAATTTAAACGTAGAAACAATTATCCATTTAACAAATGCCCTATAAATGAATAAATTTTAGTACTTTTATAAATATACTTTTATAAAATGTTCATTGAAGTTTTTACAACAATATACACAAGGTCCCAAGCTCCGCCTAAGCCCTAAAACTCCGCCAGATTTCAGGAGCGTATCGCACAAAGCCCGTCAGCGTTGTAAATTGTCGATTTGCGCGACTCGAAATGATTGTAAATAGGCAATAAATAGCTTACAACGCGAGTTTTGCTCGGCATCATACTGGTTATTGGCTTATTGTTGAAATTTACGGGCACGTTTTTCGGACAAAATCTGAATTCAGGGTCCTCGTTACCGTTACTAATGCAAACGTTCAGGTGTGGTTTTAGAACCTGAATATTTTTGTGTACACATATAATATATGGATATACTTTTGAAGCAATGGTAGCCGATTGGTTATAGTTGACTGGCAAGCTGCAGGTTTATAGTTTGATCCCCACCAATATTGGGGTCTTCAAAAAGCAAGTGAACAGGTATCATTTGGGTAAGCGCGCTTCACCATCGACCGCATCATCACTTAACATCAGGTGAGATAGTGGTCAAGGGGTAGCACTTGTAGTTATGCATATTTCAGTATAAAAAAAAACCGCCTGAATGTCACCAAGTCACCAACCACCTAACAGTGTGGTCAAGCAGCAGTCAAATTAGAGGCAAATGAGACCCAAAAATACTATGTCTCAGATAGGTGCAGTGCTATTTGTCACTTGTGATGAAATGCATTTGATATAGGCAAAGGTCACCGCTTAACATTCTGTGTGCTTCATGCATGTCACATTTCATTATTATTTTTTGGCCATCACAAATAAAAAGCAAAAACGAAATTCATTCATAAATAGTCCGATCAGGACCCAGGAGACCTGAGCCATAGGTGGCTATGGCTCAGAGGGTTAAATTATAGTTTTAGTAATAAAACCAGCCAAGAGCGAATCGATCTCACCGAGGGTATCCTACCATCACGTAATGTACCATAAATAGTAATTTATAATTAATTTGACTAAAATATTTCTACCGGGATGCTTGTCGGGTTTTAATTATTTGGTACTGCACGTTAATACTGGATAAGCTATGCTGTGGTACCCCCTTATTTACTCTAAATACAATGCAATGGTAGTACACAATCTAACAAAATACTTTAAAGACACGCGCAAACCAACGCGTTTACCCTGCGTCCGCGGTCCATGTGCAAATATACGTCCTTGGTTTGTGCAACAGTCACCCAACACCACGAGGTGTGCAAGTAACGTCCACTATATCTATTCAAATATAACAACACGTGCCTACCTACCGAGCTAGCTACCGACCTCGAGTAGAAAATCTATCGCCAAGCACTTCTTGGTGATTTAGCCAGCAGTGCTTGAGAGCCAGTAATTCTATGTTCGCCTGAATAACATCTTTGAACATATCATCACTTACCATCAGGTGAGATGGTGGTCAAAGGCTAGCCTATCAGCTATAAATTAAGCTGGTTGCAATCCTGCACACCCCAGCGTACGCAGCTGAAGATTAACGCTGACATCTACGGCGAGAAATCCATAATATAAACTTGTCTGGACTGATTGCTAGGTCGTTTTATAATGTAACTAGCGACCCGCCCCGGCTTCGCATGGGTGCAATGCTACTAAATATAATACAGAATTTATTATATACAACGTGGCGATTGCCTGTATCGTATAAGTTCGCCTACTGATGTTGATAGATGATAGTACTAGCAAGATTGTGTTGGTAAATTTTGTATTTTCCATAACAAACGTGAGTTCACACAATAAAATACCTTGATTGAAATACAGTCCCAAGTTATAAATTAACACAACTGATTAGTAGTTTTCAGAATATTTTTTATAAGCAGACAGCTCAAAACAATGCTCCGTATGTTTCCATGCGTTAGTTGCAATTCTCGCCACGGGCCGCTCGTAAAGTGCGCAGCGCTAGTGTCGCAGGTGGCTCGTGTATAGCATTATGCACATTGCGCAATTGGCCAGTATGTTGCTATTGGTATTTTATGAAACTTGTTGACATTTTTAATTATAATTTTAAATTTAGACCTTGGGTATTTGAAGCGTAGGTTTGTCAATGTGTCAAAGTTAAATCAATCTTGAAATACAGTTTTCGTTTTAACGTACGGAAAATCTATCAAAAGTTGCATCTAAGATTAATCTCAACTAAGAGATTCAAGTTTTGAATTTCAATTCTTTAACGAATCCTCATTACAGCAATCTGAAAGAGAATTAATATATTTTTGGTCATAATTACAGCTATAAAACCATTATTAATTGGCGTTTTCAGTTGAAATCCAAAAGATGGTACTAACATAACATAATATATTACGTACTTGTAACAAAGTCAAGTTTGCACTATATCGGCTGCTTAGCTATTAAGCTTACAAATTAACTACGAAAGGAAACTTTTTTGACCCTAGTCGGTTTTGAATCCTCGACCATCTGTTCCAATTGCTCTATCGTGACGACTGAGTCTTAGCTAAAATGTATCTTTAAGTTCCTATTGTTCGAATCCCGCCCATATTTAATTTTTATCTTGTGTTGAAATAATACGTGCCGATATTTAGATTGTCTTGTTTTTATTATAATCCTACCAAAATTTGTCTAAAATTAACAACTTTGACGGCTAACTAGTTAAATATATTTTTATGTAACAAAATACTTGCACTAGCAGTAATACATATAGTTGCATCTTTATAATCAGAATAATCAATTTATTGGTAAGAATATTACAAGTCAGAAAATTATTATTTATAATTTAAATTATGATAAAGTATAAACATTATTAAATTAAATTACTTAAGTAAATATAAAAAAAAATATATAAAAAAATAATAATAATAATAATCAGCAAATCTTTGAAGCAGTGATGGCTCAGTGGCATTGGTTATGGACTGCCACATAGCAGGTCCATGGTTTGAATCCTGCCGCGGGCTTGAGCTTCACTGCATTATGGAACGGAATTATGGGAATGCCTACCTGGCTAGTGACCACCTTCAAGAAAAAAATCTGTCACCAAGCACCTAAAGGTGTCTTCTGGTAGCTGTCCTTCAGAGCCAGTAATTCTAGGTTAAGCTTGTTTACACCTTCGACCACATCATCACTTACCATCAGGTGAGATTGTCATCACCACTTACCATCAGGTGAGATGGTGGTCAAAAGTTATCTGATACCTATCAGAAATAAAACAACGCTCTAAATTTGGTCTTCTTAATATTAGAGTGATTTTATCTCAAATGATCAAATAATGATAACAATGTGCATAGTAAACGATTTTCCGTTTAATTTTACAAATATCTACATAATTATGAGATAGAGTTGCGGCATGCTGCTCATTTGTCGTGTTTCTCTTAATCGTCATCTTAAGCCAATTATCCTCTGAGTAACTCGTCCTCCCGTCGCCAATACATACTTCCAGCCACTTGGTGTCAACATTCAACAGGTTTATTTGTCATGAACAAACTTATTGTGGTGTATTTTCCGACGGAAAAATAATGGGTCATTCACTTGGATAAATGACCCTTATGGATCGTAAACATTGTCAGAACAAAGTTCCCTATCTTTTATGGGGACGATATAAAGTCTTTTAATATATTTGAAGGAGATCTTTCAAATAAGAATACAGAGCTGCAGTATTATTATTATTATTTGTTTGCCCTCAACTAGAACAAACACGGCATCAAGTTGGAGATATCATCCTTTAATTAAGAGTAGGCATCTTGAAAGGGCAATCTCCTACCAGGCAAATGAAACCTCAGACACATCAGACTTCAAAAACAAAACATGTGTTCATAACACTTATAATGTTACAAAATTACAAATATACGAGAGGAATAGTTATTTGTTATACAAGAGTGCAAAGTTGCTTTTTAACCGCGTGTTCAATTTTGATGACCGAGCAAGCGAAATATTCTAAAATTGAATCACGAGCGCAGCGAGTGATTCAAAATTAGTATCCTGAGCGTTAGCGAGGGAATCAAAAGAGCACGAGGTGAAAAATCTTTGCACTCGAGTGCAACACGTAACTTTTCATTCCACCTCAGCGAGGAAATTACTAAATGCCGCGTTAAGAACCGCGTACAAAGCAAATTGAAAAAAGAACACCAAGAAGGTTCCGAGTCTGAGTTTTTAACAAATTAAAAAAAGTTGTATGATATATTCGGCACCATAGAGGTAGCAGTAAATAGGTTTAATGTTTTTTTTTAATTCACAAACTTAGTGCACACGATGTTCTAAATTCAATTTACTTTATCCTCTAGAGAATAAAAACGGCTTTTCCACTCAGATATTGAAGATTAAAAATACTCTTTCCGAGGTGGTGGGATGAAAAAAATATGGTCATGTGCGGGATTAGAACCCGCGTCATCCATCTCTATAGCTGGGGTATACTCTGACCGACTGAGCTAAAATGACAATGACTCATAACCCTAATTTTTCCTCTCGTTCTTTAACCATCGTAAAGGATGGAGCGAAAGCTATAGTTCAATATTAATATTTTAATGTTTGCAATAACGTTTTTTTTTGCAGTTGCCTCTAACTTGGCTCGACTTTGTAAAGACCAATAAGCGGATAGTATGGGGATGTAAACTGCAGAGCATGCGTTAATGCATAAAATTAAAATATTAAAAAAACGTATAATGTTACCCTTTCGATCATTATGAACTATTACAGTATCAGATAAAAATAATAGTCCAATGTAAGGGAGGCGTACCTAGCGCCACGTCATCCCTTGTTCATTGTCACGTCGCCATGTGTATTTATCACTTCTAAATGCTTAGGAGGCTGAGTTATATATACCGACGTCGGTATCACACTTACTAAACTCAGTAAGTAAGCCTTTATTAACAAAATACTACGAAATATATATACAAAACTACAACTATTTCCTACTTACAGTTTTACAAAACTACAGCTCCTACAATGAAAGCACTCAACAAACCTACAAGCTGTACTGCCAGCGTGCTGGAACGCTGTCAACTAGTTGTGCCCACAGACTGATATATAAAAAAAATACAATAGAAATAGGTATGTACTTTCATAGTGTATTGTTCACCATGTGACACATAGTACAAAATAAATACTAAGTAGGAATATAGTGGGTAGCTTCTTTTAACTCTGAAGGTGTCAACAAATATTTCGCTATCCTAAATAGGCGACATTTCGAGTAGAAGGGTGCATGCGAGGCAAACATTCTTACCCGAAGATTTAATTAAAACGGTTGTTGTTCCGATTATGAAAAATATGAGTTCAAAAATAAAGGAATCAATGTCTTTGATGAATATATAGCTAGTGAATATCATAGCTTAAGTATTGGATGGCTTACTTGATAACCCAACTCCCACTTGGCTGGCTTTACAAAATTTATTTATTTCTTCTTTCTTCTTCTGAAAGATGAGGTGGAGTTATATCATGGGTGATTAGCACAGAGCCGTGTCAAGTGCAACTTTTTAGTATAAAGGGGAATCTTTGTAGCTTATCAACCTGCGGACATCTTGATTTTTAATTTTTTTTTCCGCGCACGTTATACGTGTGTTCTTTGTAGTCGGGTTGAGTTGTGTACATTTGATGCGCCAGCGGCATTCAAAATCCTTGTCCTCTCTAAAAAAATGCATTAATTCTGGTAATACACAGTTTTTAGGAATCTGTTACGGAGATTTTTGTCCGTATAGCCCAGTTTTTTGTTATTGCAACATATTTGTAGAAGAAAAGTTGTGTTATACTTTTTTCAAGGAGCAAAGTCAGCGTCTTTTTCTCAGCTACATTTTATAACAGCAAGATAAGTAAGTTCCTACAGTGCACAGATCATTATTTCCAATTTGGCGGTCGGATGCATATTAAACTTTAAATTGAACGAACACTGCGGCTCGATGTAAGTCTGCATTAGGAGTCTCCAGGGAAGATATGCGTTAGGGTGTGTACTTAGACTAATGAGTTTAGCGTGGATAAAAAATATACTGCAATAAATATTGTTATTGATACTGTTTTCTTAATTCAAGTAAATATTGTTATCATATTTGATTAAGAAAAACATATAATATTAGGTATCTTATATATAGTAAAGTTACTGGGTGAACAAGACATAAGAACTAACACCTCGGAGTAACGAGCGCAGTGGATTGTCATAATGCAGAACGAGAACGGTGGTACTGCAGCTGTAACATTGACAAGTGTGACGCCTACCATCAGGTTGGTGATTTGACTGTTTCGTCTTTTTTCCATATAAAAAATACACAGGTTTTATGTTATTAAATAATAGTAATTGTACGAGTCTATAAAAAAGTAATTGTACCCGATATTTTTAGCAGCCTGAGTCAAAGGCGAAAGCTAGTATTGATGTCGAGGATAAAGTAGGTTTTATGCGCGAGTTTTGAACCTCAGTTGCGAGGAAATTAATCTATGATGTTACACAGATATCTATAATTGAATCGGATACTGATGTGTATTTGAATTAGTTTCTATCTAGTAAGGATTTTCTAAAAAATCATTTAAAAATAAAAAAGAGTTTCCAATATTTATCAGTTCATGTGATTTCAGAAACAATTTGGATAACCATGTTTCTGTAAAACTGACTTCGCCTACACATGTAATACAATGACAATAAAATAAATAAAACAAATTATAATATAATTTTATATTACATACTTATCTACTTCTCATCTGAAGAAATTTTTAATGCAGTTATCCTAGCCATTTTCAACCTTTTAATTTGACCAACTTATTACATTTTTTTTTATTGAGGTCACTAATTTGACAATGATGACGAGTAGTATTTATTTTCTACTGAGCGCTTCCTTGCTTCCGAGGATGATCCAATAGTTTCGGTTTTCAACGACGGCAGTTGTAAGGTGATATCAGAGATCTTTGCGAGGTACTATTTTTTTTTTCAGTTTATAAAATAATGTTCATAGTAATGGTATAATAGTTAATATTAGACATAAGTGCCCGTATTATAATGATTATGGGAGAAGACAATGGTTCCTAAAACACATCTAACGCTGGTTTGGGACGGATTCATATTTACCTATATAACTTGTGCCAGTAAAAACTATTCGTATTTTGTATATTTTTTTTTGTAGGGTATTTTATGATATATCCCTCTAGCTAACTAATACCTTCAAGTAGAAAAACATCTAGCTAGCATCTAACACTGCAATCTGTTCTTGAAAGGCAGTATTTATTTTGAGCTAGACTTGTGTACCGCACCTTCGAAACATTATTGCTTACCAACACGTGAGATTGCGATTAAAGGATAGCATATCAGCAATATAAAAAACACTTAAGTACTTAATATGATACGTCCTACAGAAAATCTATTCCCTCCCTAAAAATATAAATAAAACATTTTTATAAGGGGCTGATAAGGGCTAAATAGATATTTAGCAAATCGCATGAATTTTTTAGAGAACGTCAGAAATATTGTTTGTTAATTCTGATCATAATCTCTTCTTCTAGTTGTCTAAAAACACGTCCTATAAAACGTTCACAATAGATTAAAATACAAAAATGTTGTTTGAAGTAGGCTTTCAACAAAAATATCTTTATTGAGAAAAAGAAAACTACAAAATTTTATCAAGAAAGACAAGTTGATTCGCATTTTTTCTGCAATTTGATAGTATTTTTTGTGAATAAGCTATTTAATTTTGCACCCATGTTCATCGTAATATAACTATCACTATCTCTTTTACTCTTATGTAATTACATGACAATGGCATTTCAGCATTTTAATTATATTTATTCTTTAATTTTACACTTTTTAGCGTCTTCATAATGTAATAAATTATATATATTATAATTATTTACAATGAAAAAAAGCTTATCATAAGATGTTTAAATTTAATTAGATTCTTTATTGGGTATTAACATGCTGTCAGTTTATAAAACCTTTTATCGCTGCGCTCATCACCGTATTCACAAATTTTACGTTCTCGAACAAAGTATCGCTGCAGTTGTGTGCATAATTTAGTTTATTGCATCTGTGTGCAAGATGTGCGCGTCATAACTCTGTAATATACAGGGTGCTGTTCTAAAAGTAAGAAGCCTTCTTATATATAGCTAAAAATGTTTACTTGGCCTAACACCAAGTCAGGCGCAGTGCAATTCGTGACTTGTGACGAAATGCATCTGTTATAGGCAGAGGTTAATCCGCTGGGCTTCGAGCTTATTGAAAAAAGACCAGTTCCTTGTTGTGTCTTCGAAAGAAAATAATTATACTTTTTCTTTATTTTACACTTTTCAGCGTCTTCATAATGTAATAAATTATATATTGTATAATCGTCAACTATTGAGCACAGCCTCTCCTAATAAGGGGGTATTTGCCATAATCCCCACGCTTGGCAGGCGTCTTTGGGATCGCAGTGTAAATTGGCAGTTCTTTAGAAGGCGCTGCTGCCCACCTTCCAGTATTTTTCCGTTAGCCACCTCTTACGACACCCATGGGATGATATGGGGAGGTGCAATTCTAACCCGGCACCCCACAGGCAATAACGTCTTCAATTAAGCCCAATTTATCCATCAAATTTCTACCCACAGCATAGTTACAACGCATCTTCTCTAAAAACACCAAGGAAAAAGTAAAATCAACTAAGTGAGATGGCCTTACAAGCTTAGGGTTGCGTATTAAAAAAACTGGCATCATCATCATCATCAGCCGGAAGACGTCCACTGTTGAACAAAGGCCTCCCCCATAGGAGGGGGGGTTTTGCCATAATCCCCACGCTTGGCAGTCGTCTTGGGGATCGCAGCTATTGGTGTAAATTTCTCAGAAGGCGCTGCTGCCCACCTTCCGGTGTTTTTCCCTTAGTCGCCTTTTACGACACCCACGGGAAGAGATGGGGGGGTGACATTCTTGCCCGGCATCATAGACTAAAAAAACTGTAAAGTCTGAGATTATTAGCGGGAGTCTAACCTGCTTTGGTTGGTTTTCATTATATACTGTCTATCAACATACGGCTGACGCTTATGCTACCGTCATATGATAGATTTCAAACAAAAAACATTAGAAACACACGTTTCTCATGTGGGGACTCTTTTTTTATATAATATAGGTAGGTAATAGCTATACAGTGTGCTAACAACACATGTCATATTCTGTTAACAATATTTCAAGGCGGGGTGAAATGTTGTTTGTATTAGGTATATCACTGTTCCAAAGATAGAGAATGTATAAAGATAAAGAAACCGAACAATTTTTGGCTGGCCAGTCACTTTCTTGAAGCCAAAGCTTCTTGGATATATTTTCGCTTGTTAGTAGTATACACTCAAGGCTTTAAGATGGCTTATTACTATTACCGTTACCGGTAGACACGGTGAGTCAATGCATTGTGAGGTCCACGATGTTAAAGAGCAAAATCTTTCTCTAATCGACGTTAGTAGTATTATGCTGCTTATTAGTGGGCCCTGCATAGGACCTTCCACCGCACTCCGATCGTGCGCGTCTTTGGGCGCGGAGAATGTTGGAGGCACAGTCCTTGCTGCGGTTGATCAGTGGTTTACCGATCCAAACTGGACCATCCTGTGTTAACCCGGCATTTGGCTTATTGTTATCCTTTGTTGCTGAAATAACATCCATCAGAACAATTTTGAATTCCTATATCAAGCCAAGAATTTATTTTTAATTACAAGTCCATCAGATAATGTATTTATCCACATCACTGTTTCCACAGACAGAATAAATAATAAATGTCTAAATGTTTATTTACATGTGTCTGGCTAACCCAAACCCCTGCCACGTGATGGTAAGTGACGATGCGGTCGAAGATGTCAGGCTATTCTAGAATTAAGATAAAATAAAGTAATTTATTGCCAAAAAGATTTTTAAATGAATACAATCGTTAACTTAGAATCTAGAATAATTAAAGTTCTTATTGAGTAATAGATGGAAAATTAGATCCAAACTAAGCACTAAGCCTGTGTCTTGGGGATCGAGAGCGTTTTTTCAAAAAGTTCGTTGTGCTGTTCATGACAAAATAAAAATTGATAAATTAAGTATAAATTAAAGAACAATGCGTTGCAACACCAAAGTAAAAGTTTTTTTTACATCGACAGCAATATATGTGCCCGTTATCTTCAAGGAAGTGGAATTGCTTTAAAGCTGTTTACAAGTAATAATTTTATTTTGACTAAGTACTTATAATATAGACGTAAAGTGTAGAATGTATGTGTGTCGTAGCATGTCTGTAAGAGAGTGTTTATGAGAGAGTGAGAGGCTGGGCGCGCATGTGCCTGAAGTCAGTGGACTCACATATACTCGATCACTCGTCCACTCGTTGGTTTCATACGTACTTTGAGTGTGAAATATATTTAGTGAGTGTGGTATTAATTACTACTACTAATAATAAATTACTGCTTTGCAAGGGCAGCTACTGGAATTGATTAGATGCTTGGCGATAATTTTCGGTTTAAAGGTGGTAGCTAGCCAAAGGAGAATTCGCAAAATGCTACCTCCACGCAATAGGCAAACCTAGCTTATCTGTTAATATGCATAGGTAGTAAAAATAACCTTATCTAATCTTTCTAATAATGATAACCTAGGCCTTGAGCCATATGATCATTCAGAATCATAATTTCAGTGCTTACACCCATTTCACCTACACTTATCGCACATTATTCACCATGAAACGGAACTATAAAAAAATTATTGCCATCGTAACACCATAGAGGTCCCGAGTTTCGAAGATACAATAAAATACGATAAGGTGAAGAGGAACGCCGTAAAAACGATACGGATCATAAAATTCCAGACAAGATTTTTGCATAATGTTGTGTTTTTCAGAGAAATTATTGAATATTTTCATAACATTTTTTGATAATTCTTTATGGACATGCAATGTTTCGTTTTTGGTGAGAGTCGAATAAAAAGGGTTTTCAATGACTATTTAACGATAGTAAGTAAGTCCGTAGAGATTAATAAGAAAATAAGTCTGTGGTTCTCTGTGGTCTGTCTGTGACTTTATTAGCTGAAAACTCTACAAAAAATTGCGTTTATTTTAAAACCTAATTTAGATACCGTTAACACCCGTCGGGTGCCAGGCTATATTTGCAACCCCCTTAATTCGAGTGGAATTTGTAAGAGGTGATTATGGGAAAAAGAATAATATAAGCAGAAGTGCCAGCAGTAGCAATCTGAGCCTTAATATTTTTATACAATTTATGATTTTTTAGCTTACTACAACTCGTACATGGTCAATTTTATTATTTATAATTTTACTTTATAGGGTTTACTATACAAAAATTATAAGAAAAATGTGCATAGCTATCTATATTGGTTATTTTTTTCTTGTCATTATTATTATTTAAAAAATCAATACAAAAAATCTTGTAGAGGGCTCTTGGACCTTTGTCTCAGAGATAGAAAAAATAGTATGGATCATACTGTAAAGCACGGATCATACAAAATCCACGACACGGCCCAGTGTAGCTTAGAAGATAGGCTAGTGCCAATACTGTTTTGTTATAATAAAATGTGAGGCTTACAGATATTATTAGGTTTATAATCATAATCAACTTGATCAATAAATTGCGACTAGATAAGACCCGGTACTTGAACTTATACATTTGGAACATGTCGTTTCAAAATACTATTTTTTCTGTCATCCAGGACGATCGATGTAGCTTGAGGGCGAACCATATTTTTTTTGTCTTTTAGGGTGCAAACAGATTTTTGCTCTTAATGTCTATGTCCATACAACAAAACAAAGAATTTAAATCTTGAACATTTTAAAACTATGATTTCAATTAAAAATAAACAGACCACGTACACAACTAGGCAATGTTGCGATCAAACCCTTTACGAAATCTCATAACTCGTGCATATAATTTGAGGCAAAGTTTCAAAGGTAAGGAATATCCGTGAAGAGGAAGTCAGTGCACCGGTGCATGCCCATATTTCAGACCTGTGATTTGCCAAGCGAATGTAGCTTTTAATTAGCATGCGGTAAGAGTTCAAGTTGTAGGGCTCTTGGGACCCTGCAGAGAGGCGCGCTTGAGGTGTGGCACAAGGCAAAGATGATAGCACATAATTACTGAAATTTGAAATAAAACAATTATCTCATAGTTTCTTTTCCCTCCCCCTGTCAATCTGGGTGTGTTTGTGCGTGATATTTTACTCTATTCCAAAACGGCTGAATATAATTACAAAATTAGCAATATTACAATTATAAGGTTACGTCATCAAGTTTAAGACCAATTGCAAAATTGGTCTTGTTTGTAGTACAACGCAAGTTGAACTATAGGTGTCGCTCCATCCCAATACGATGGTTGCATGAAGAACGAGAGCAAGAATTACAGTTATGAGTCATTGTATCATGTTAGCTCAATTGGTAAGAGCATACCCCGGCTAAAGGGGTGGATGGACGCGGGTTCGAATCCCGCACATGACTATAATTTTTTCTCTCGTAAATTTGTAATTTTGTAATGTAATTCGCCTAGCAGACGTCATTGCAAAGTTAACAATATTAAAAAGGCTGAATATAATTTCAATATGTTTTGTACATACATACATAACTTAAGACCTGGAATAACATAAATTTTTTTTTTCGAGCAGTTGCTGTATCAGTACCCAAAAAAGATGAGCTAGATGAAAAGGTGAGAGAGATGAATAACAGGTCTTCTTTCAGCAAAATTTCAGTATGGGGAGTACAAAAATATGTCAGTTATACTGTCTCAAGGCAGGTAAAATGCAAAAACTACTGTGTTAAGACGTATTAAAGTCATTGAATAATATAATTTTATCGTCAAATACAAATGCATACTTATATAAATCCTTATTCTCCACACCATTGTTACAGATCAATAAAACATTACAACATATGTGATTCCGTTAATAATATACAATGTAACTGATAGTCACATATGTGATGCAAAAATTACAACAAACTGCGTGTTTGTCTTATTATAAGCGTGGGAAAATAAATTGGTGTATACCATATACATATTATTTAGTAACTACTAACTAATGTATTTAAAAAAATACCTTGTTTATAAATGAATACATTTATAATTTATTATTTCTTTTTTTATGGGATTGTTCTGGATCTCGCTCTAGACTCACCTGATGTTAAATGGTAACCTCTGCTTATAACAGATGCATTTTTTTTTATTTTTTTTTATGCCTAATAGGTTAGCCTTTGACCACTATCTCACCTGATGGTAAGTGATGATGTGGTCGAAGATGTTGTTCAGGCTAACCTAGAATTACTGGCTCTCAAGGACAGCTGCCGGAACACACCGTTAGGTGCTTGGCGACAGATTTTCAACTTGAGGGTGGTAGCTAGCCAGGCGGGCATTCGCAAAGTGCCCTACCACCATGCTGTAACGACTGCCATCCTAAGAAAACAACCGGGACCGACGGCTTAACGTGCCCTCCGAAGCACGGAAGCGCTCAGTAGTAATGTCACCAGCGGTCACCCATCCAACTCCTGACCGCGGCGGACGTTGCTTAACTTTGCTGATCGATTCAGAATGGCTAAGCAAACTTCGCTACGAGCGCTTCATAATTCATTCATTCGCATTTTGTGATAAGTGATGATCGGCCATCATCATGTGCTTGTAATTTCTGACTAGCTTTCAAGGACTTCTGCCAGAATAGACTCTATTTCTACTTGAGGCTGGTAGCTAACCAGGCGAACATTCTCAAAATATATGACTCATAATAAATCAAGCAAGAAATGTTTGTTTGACCATATCGCTTAAGATTTTAACTTAGACCATTACGAATGCAAAAACTAAGGTTTTCTTGAGACGATGCCGTGGAAAATATAAGCCTGCGTTTATGTTACTTTATTTTTCGAGTATAGAGCCACAGATTATTTATTAGTTTGTAGGGCGAGGGGAAATTTTGCAAGTTTTTACTTAATTGGCGTAGTTTAGATGACGACCACTTTCGTTGTGTAAGTTTTATTAGTGTTTGCAATCTAGACTAGGACAAACTTAGAAGTTGTAATATGTCATACGAATTTTGAAAATTGAAAAAAGAAATTCATGTGAATATCAAATCTGCTCCCAAAATTTTACAAAATTCGGATAAGTAATACGACCTGTAAACGAAAATATCGGAAATCTGGAATCCCTAAAGACATTCGAAAGCAAGTTATTCCTTAGCTGAAACGGAGACGCTTCACTCGCACTTCGCGCTCGTTTTTTCAATGATAGTCCATATCTAAGTTTTACTACGAAAGCAAACTGTGCGCTTCTTAGCTGCTCCTGTTGTGTTGATATTGTGATTGTACGATGGATCTTATATTCTATTGGTACTCAATTCTATTTCTCCACCTGAAAGCTATAGCAAAAGAATTTAATTCTTGAGAAAAAAAGATTAGTCCTTTATAATTATAGACGAAATTGAGAAAGACGTCTGGATACAAACCACCACTGCGCACAATAACTCACCCACCAAGCAGTAGTGTGCATTTTGAGCGACATTGCTGTGTTCCTTATAGAAGGACACGATAACCAGTGAAGTCACAGACACATATTATATGAAAACTATTACATCATTTGTAAATATTAGACGGGTTGTTGCAATGATTAAAGACTATAATGCAGTAGTAAAATTAGATATATCTACTACTGCAACTGAGCTTGTTGTCATACAATATATTTTTTCTAATTTATAGAATTTGTTTATAATATCATTCGAATTTAGATACAAATCAATCAGTCGCGTCTACAAAGTTGTTTCGGATAAATAAGAATGGCTGCGAGCAATCAACCCTTCTGGATTATGAAATATGGAATCGATTTTAGTATTTTTTGGTTATATATATTTTTGGTTATGAACCTAACTAACGAAAGCAAATTAGTAGATTTAGGCGTTAATTTGCGAACTTTCATATAAAATAATAATTTCAAGAATATTTACAGAAAACATTATGTCAGTATTTCTGAAAAACATTTCAAAACATTCAAATACATCTTTTGAAAATTCCTCTAATTTCCCTGCTAAGCCGATGTGACGTCAAAAGCGTCCCGTAGCCTAACAAGAAGAATTTTCGACTCGTGTCACTTCAATACGAAGCATGAACAGGCTTTGACTCTTCATGTGATTTAATTAGCGAAGTAGCGGCTTGGCAGGTAAATAAAGTATAATAGAATATAATATATGTCGGAGCGTAGTAGTTAGTTCGATACGAGAATAGCAAGACCACGATTTACCGACATTGCTGTAGTCTGTGGTCGCTACTAGTCTATAGTCATTTGAGAGACTGTGACTGTGCTCAAAGCTTACGTCACAAGGCAGTCTAGTACTAGCCACCGAAAAGAAAACACCTACCTAAAGAGTGAAACCCGTGTGTCCTAGTCCCAGATCACCGGTATTATTGTAAAAAATAAATATGTATTATGTTTGTACTTTATTTGAAGAAACTTCATACGCCAAGTTGCAAATATAATGTATTTTTATCGTACATCTGTGACTGTATCACATTCCTCGTTGCTAAGTCAGTCATTTTGCGCTTACATTTCTTAATTAATGCTAACAAGTTTAATGAGGCTCAGGAGACATGATTTCACTCAAGTGTGTGTATGTTTTTATTATTTCACTTATGAAGGGTTGCTGAAGGAATTATTCAAAGACTTGCTGTCATGTCTGACACTTT
Source organism: Plagodis dolabraria (assembly GCA_963854805.1). NCBI lineage: Eukaryota > Metazoa > Arthropoda > Insecta > Lepidoptera > Geometridae > Plagodis > Plagodis dolabraria. Next base: position 2,706,924 of record OY978443.1, on the reverse strand, counting down.
CTCTTCTCTCACTCTCACTGTCTACTTTTGTACTAAAGCATTTTGTTGTTATATTAAATAACCACATTGGAAACGTTTCAACAATTTTATTTGAAAACTGAGTACTAATTTAATTAAATGCTTCAATATTCTTCCACTTATCTCAGAATAGCAGTCGGCATAGCTTGGTATTAGAGACATTTTGCAAATGCCCACCTGGCTGGCTACCACTCGCAAGTAGAAAATCTGTTGTCAATCATATTCATCACCATGAATATGATGGTATTAGGTGAGATAGTGAGGAAAAGATAGTTTATCGACTATAATAAAGGAACTAGTAGGTACTAACTCAATTTAAGATGTTCTTGAAACTTGTTGTTTTCAAAAATAATGTTTCTTATATACTATTACATGTGTTTTTGAAAGTAGATACCTATAACGTTTGCTCGACCAAACTTTTAAGTGATTTTGATTTGTACAACTACAGCTTCTGTATCCACACTAGGAGCAAGGATAAGAAAGATTTGATACAACACTAGGAGTTAAGATAGAGATGGCAATAAGTAATTAGAGGCTAGATTAACATCTATAGCCGGGGTATGCTCTTACCGTTTAGCCAACATGACATATGACTCTAATTTATCCCATCGTTCTTACCCATCGTATGGAGGATAGTACTGCATATCTTTTCCTCTCGTAATAATTTTGTATTGTAATTCAGGGAGCATGCTTCATTGCAAAAATAAAAATACTAGATTAACATGTTATAAAACTTACTACACTTTTAATTTATTTATGATTATTGTAATGAATATCACTCGTCGGCCAAGCTACAGCTTGACACCTGTATATATATATTTATATATGAATATCGGCATTTGCTAGCGGCAGAGGCAACTGCAGCCGTCACCACCTGTCGACCCCCTGAAACTAAACCTATTTTAACTGCCGTAATTAGCAGTTCAACATCAATTTCGTCACTGTGGTTCATTTTATGGACGCGTGACGCTTGCGCACTCCTGGTACTAGACCCTTGCTAGTATATATTCTGTCCTCTTAGTCTATTTGCCATCGACAGACAAAACGGCGGACAAAGCACGCCACAATTGTATGCGTAGCCACTTGTCGGCGGCAGCCGTCGACGTTTTGCCGTCTGCCGCCAACGCGTAGACACGGTAATGTTATCTATATGTAGATAACATTACCGTGGCGTAGATGACTGCCGCCGACGGGTGGCGACGCGGCGATGGCTGCAGTTGCCTCTGCCGTTGGCAAATGCCACTCGCGTGTAAGGATACTTAGCCGTTTTTAACCAATCAGCCATATAAAGCAACGTCCGCTGAGCTCATGAAAAGGTTGGATGGGTAACCTCTAATGACATTACTAATGCAATTGTAGCCTGGCACCCCATAGGGATAAAATATTAACAACTTGCGATAAGCTTGATAAGCACTTAGCAACAAACGCACATTATATTATCCATTCCAACATGCTTTTAAGAGTAACGACATTTAAGTCATTCAAAATTAGTCGACAAAATGTTGCTAAGTGTAAAACAGTAAGTTTAATATTCAACGAAGGCTATGTTGAATAATTAAAGTGCTGTTTTGCACTTGAGATAGTCGTCGACATCTCTCGTGATAGGCGTTTATTAGTCGAGAAGTAGAAATTAGTCAACATTAAGTAGGATAAAATCAGTGATACCTAATGATCTTTAATGCCCCTTGGGGTGCGGGGCTAGAATTTCATCCCCCCATTACTACCTGTGGGTGTCATAAGAAGTGACTTAAGGTAAAATACCGAAAGTAATCGTCAGCGCCTTCTGAGGAACTGCAATCTTATACTGCGATCCCTAAAATTAAGCGTGCTCAAGCGTGGGGATTTTGGCAAATCTCCTCTTAATGGGGTAGGCTATGTTCAGCAGTGGACACTGTGGCTGATAGAGTAAGTAATATTATGAGGTATTTTTGGAATCTATATTTTTCTATTCAACTATAATGAAAAAAACAATTATTAAACGTTGGCCAGAAGAATTTTCTGCCATTAAAAGGGTGATAACATATAAAACCCAATACTCCAATTTAATAATATCAAAAATATTTTATAATGTTCCGATGCCATATGTTATTAGTTATACCCTCGCTATACATGATTAATGAATAGATTCAGGCTTTACTTTGCGAAATTTCTTATTTAATAATAACAAATATTTTTAAAACATTTTAAGAAAACATCAAATCGAGAAATTCTCGATCGTGCGCTCGAAGAGTCAAGACCTCCTGAGGATGCTTCGTCTAGAAGCGACACGCGTCGAAAAATTGGTAGGTGTGCTCAGTAGAAATTTCACTAGCAGTCAACCATCCACTTCATGACCGCGGCGGACGTTGATTTGCTTTGCTCATTGGTTAAGAACAGTTAAGCAAAGTTTTCTACAAGTGCTTCAAAATAAAATATTACATACACAGAAATATATGTAATAAATCGACATAAAATGAAATTAATTTGTAATTAAAATACCTTGACGAATTTTTTTTTACTATTTAAAAAAGTATTAAAAATGAAGTAACATCTCATCCACACGTAAATCACCACAACTTCATAACTCAAACTTTGTAAGGATCTGAAACATCATAATTAATTTTTCATAAATTCCGCGGCAGAAAACCTGGGATCATTACTCCGCGGCAAATGAAGAGACCCATTCAGCTTCATAAAAGAATGCAACTTGTTTTCAGAATGTTTGCCTGCCATTCCGCCATTTCACCGCGAAGTTTTTCCGCCATTTATTTAGGTCTGGTTGCTATATTTATTGCGACAGTATGGAAATATCTCAGTCTGGTTGAAAAAAAAGTTTTTTTTAGTATAAAACTATAAATACTAATATCACTCGATGAATTGATAACCATGGGGAAGATAAATCGTTGAGTGGGGAACACAAACCAGAATACGTGGATTAGTTATGCACTAGGTAGGCCGGCGCGGCGGCATAATGAGATAGAAGCTCAGGAATACATACCGGCCAAGTGCGTTCCGACTCCAGCATTGAAGGTTCCGTACAAACCTGTAGGTATACCTATAAGTAAAAGTTATGGTATTTTTATTACTCAAGGAAATCCATAACATTTTAAAATTATTAGAAATATTTATTTACCATATCATGTAACTAAAAATGTATGCTTTTTGCAATTTTTCCTTTATCTGTACTAAAAGACGTTGCTATGTACCAAATTTCAAGATCCTTACGGGAACCCTATAGGTTTTGATTCCCTTGCGAGTGTCGAAAATTTTCGGCATAAACGGCTGTACCTTTTGATTGCGTTAGCTTGAAAGTTTGACTTTTTCACAGCTTCAAGATACATTAGACCTGAGTATTTGATATGAATTTCAGCCTGATATCTCCACGCGTTCCTGAGGAAAACGATATTGACAGACAGACGGACAACAAAGAGATCCTTTAAAAGGGTTCCGTTTCATCCTTTCGATGTACGGAAACTTTTAAATAATTAATAGCTAACCTGGCTTTCAAAATATAACAAATATATTAAAAAAATCCAATGACAATTGAGTACCTATAATTTTCCTTCTAAGCTGAGCTCATATCAAACCAATATTGCTTGACGCAATTGTGGGTCAGTGATAGTTCGTATCTACGATCTTTCGTATCTATAAGCATGAAATAAAATGCTCCTTTTTATGATGGTTTGGTAAAATGTGGGAGTTGGCCGCAGTCGCTAAAACAAGGTAGGAAACTTGTTTATTTTTTCATCTAAGTAAGTTTTTTGGTGGCGGTATGCCTTCATTAACAAAATACAACGAAGTAGGTAAGTATATACAACACTACAGCTACTAAAATTATAACTTCTTTATCAACTTCAACATTACGTATAGATACTCACCTGCCTAACACTGTTTACATATCTGGACCTGTCGAGACAAGAATTGTTATGGAGTTATGTGTAACAAACTGCATAATATACATGTGCGTGGGTATGTAGATAGGTAAATGCTAGTAAGCTTTTAGAGCAGTGGTGTTCGGATATAACTACTCTAGGAACTAAACTCAAATTTCAGTCTACTCGTGACCACGGTCAATGCAACTTGATCGAAACGTCGAGGTTAGTCAAAATATTTTTATTTTGATATTAATTCGTGCGTCAATAGACCCGGTAACAATTAAGAAATATGACTCAATATAACGAGCCTCAACGTACCTACCCAATTCCTTGATTTAACTAACTTGAACTGCTTCTAAGAGCTTATGCAATAATATGCACCTTTATATTACGACTATATTTACTAAAAACCTATTTTTGACGAGTTCTAAACTAACATAGATAGAAATAAGTATTCATTAAAAAATAATCGTATCCTATCAATTACGTACCTATTAAGCGTCCTCTACACGTAGACAGATTCGTCTGCAGATGTCATCAGCGGACCTTTGATTCATTTCTTTAGGTTCCCACTTACTCGTTAAAATGACTAACATGAGCGCCGACGAAATATTCAAATTCCTGGAGCTATATCAAACAGAAAACTGCCTATGGAATCCTAAATATAAAGTAGCACAAGAGCAAACATTTACGTATCCAATTAATTCATTTTATTTAACTAGCTACCAATAATTAAATTCAAAAAATAATAAATGAATTCAGCTGTGGCTACTACTGGCTAATATCAATTGGATACTATTTAATAAAACAATTTGAACATTGTATTTTTATTTCAGTTTGAATTAAACCGCAGTGACACACAATCAAAGTTATATTAAACAGGTAAAGGTAGGTGGGTATTTTGATCGTGTTAACGCGACATAAGGCTACTTATACACCCACATTATAAATATTTATTGTTTCAGATTAATGATTCGTGAGTATTTCAGTACTTTTTTCGGTTTCTATGTGTAGTCAGCATCCACCAGCTTCTCCATTATTTTTTAATAACTACTGCGATGCACTCTCAAATACCTAGTACTTAAAAGTACTAAATAAATAAATAACTGCGGCAGCTACGGTCTCAATTTCCATTTTGCGTGCGTATGTGTTGCGTCTGTCGAGAACCAACACAGACTGATCAACCTACACACGTGTGGACTGTGGACGGCTCGTGGAGATCCATCTGCGGATTCATCTGCCCACATCTGCGGACACATCTGCCGACGTGTAGAAGAGATAATTAAGCAATTCGTGTAACCACCGAACCGCCACGTTCCAATCACCATTACACTGCGATCTCTTTCACTCTCTCACACCAAACATATCTCGCTCATCCATTTCATTGGGCTAGTTTCTAAGATAAAACAAAATTACGATATTTTAAATTTTTTCAAAAAAGCAATAATTACGCGTGAACTGAAACAGTTTTCTTATCTCTCACAGTGCTTGTATAATTGGTGCAGAGTCTAAAGACACAAGGAAGGCATATTGTCCACAGATTATTCCTAAAAAACACGATTAGCGGCGATGTATTCACCGGACGCTCGGAAGTGCAAGACTGGTAGTGACTCTGGTAATTACCCTGAATTCATCTAGTAAATATGGAGGACACACAACTCATCTACAGGTAAAAAAATGTTAGTTCAGTTAACGAAAGTTTAAAGAAAAATATTGCAAATCGTTATATTAATATTGAGGTTAAAATATTGTATTTCTATAGATGGCAAGCGGTGGCTTGATTGTCGTGTTATATTCATTTTAATAGTCATAAACTCATTACATTACAAAATTACAAAGATAGGAAAAAAATGGTATCGCCTCAGTGCCGCTCGCTCGCATTCCGTCCCGGGCGAACTAAAATCCTCATCACCCCTCGGCAAACCTCACCCCCGCAGACATCCATCCGCGGCGTAGTAGCAAGCAGGTCCATCGCGTGTCAGGAATGACTTATGTCCAGTAAGTACCCGACCATCTCTTTCTAACCTATGTGAATCCAACGTCTATGATTTGAGACAAAAGCTAGGTTCCTTTGTTTTTTTAAGTGTTATATAAAAATACTATGTTAATTTATATAACAGCTTACAAACATCGATGCTGTAAGATTAATTAAAAGTACAATGAAAATATCTCCTATAGAAGTTTGTTCTTTCTAGAGATAAAAGAGTTACACTTAAGTTACAAGTATCCCATATGTCGGGCTATATTGTTTTTGAGAAAACTTTATATTTACGCGTTTTTCAACCAAACACTCGTGTAATATACACAGTAGTAGGACAGTTTAAGTATAGGCGAATTTGTCATAGCAAAAACCTAAGATGGTGTACTTAATGCAAATAACGCCGTTAGGAATGCAAGTTAAAATATACTTGTGTGTTGTTCGTCCAGAAAAGTACAGACTTCAACACGAATCGTTACGTGCTGGGAAACGTTATAAATAGTTTATTATTATTATTATTTCAAGAGTTGCGATGCGGTGTAAAATGGTTAAATTAAGGAAAATACTTTTCCATCATAGATCCGCGCGACTCCTGCGCATATTATAATAGCAAACATTTTGTACATGTCGAGCCATTTATGAAATGGATCCTAGGGAATCTCTGAGAGATCTTTTTAAAGAAATTGATATTTTAACTTTACCAAAAATATTATGTATGTTCGTAAAAATTTAAGCAAATTTAAATCAAATAGTGACAATCACGATTATAACACAAGGAATAAAGATAAAATAGCGGTGCCAGGTTTTAGATTAGCAAAAACAAATAAAAGGTCCTTCTTAGGCAATTGTGTGCGGTTTTATAATAAATTGCCCAAACATATTACAACGCTCACAGAAAGAAAATTCAAGTTGCACGTGAAGAACATTTTGATAAAGCAATCTTACTACACAGTGTGTGATTACTTAAACGACAAAAATGCTTGGACTGGTTCGCCTCTGCCAAGCTAGCGCCTGTCACCTACGTAATGTAAATTAAGTATTGTAATAATTGTATATAACAACACATTGTAAAAAGACGTTTAAAAGAATGGCCCCGAGTTTCTTGCCCGTTCTTCTCGCAGTGGCTCTATAAATTTTGTTTGCTGAACGTGGCAGTACAATGTAGTATATTTCAATATTAAAATTTGTAATTGACCTTCATAAGAGCGTCGTAGACGCCTAAATTGAATAAATGATTTTGACTTTGACTTTGACTTTGAGTCTTATAAGGTGAGGATGTTCAGTAAGGTAGTGTGATTTTAATAAATAACACTACATACTTAATATGAATATTCTTTCACTTTATGCTACTCATCATTCTCCTCATCAAGTTCCTTCGCTTCTTGATCTTATCCTTGTTTCTGACCCTGATCGCGTTGGTTTGGTACTCATGGGCAACTATCAGCATCGTTCTCCTACCACGATCTTATATATTTCTTTCGTATAAAATTCAGCGTCCTAAACGCAAGCTTAAATTTGTCTACCTTCGTAGTTTTAAAAACATTGATATTGGGCGTTTAAATCTGGATGCTTGTTAAATCAATTGGTCGTCTGTTTAAGTGCAATAGAAGATAAATTTCTAATTTCAATAAATAGGTAGGTATAATTATCAAATACAAATATAAATAATTTATTGGTAAAATAGATTTACATGTCATAAATTGTAATTAAATAGCATAAAAAATCATAATTTACCACGAGTGGTAGTGGAAAAGTCGTCTTTTAAATATTCTTTAACATATAATAAGCTTTACTTATAAGAAGCATTTTTAATTGTCGTTTATATATATTGGCGGAAGCTGCACTTCTTAAATCTGCAGGTAGGTGGTTGTATAACTTCGGTCCGCCTACATACACGGACTTCACCGATTTAGCGAGGGAGTGAGCAGGTGTCCGCAGTTTGTCCCTGGATCTCGTTTCATAGCTATGAAAGTCTCCTAGTTGGCTGAAGTGTTCGGGGTTGTTCCGCACAAAAAGATACACCTGGTATATGTGGATGGATGGTACAGTCAATATCCCGAGTTCTCTGAAATAGGGTCTTGCTGACACATCCCATTTCACCCCTACAATGGCACGGACGGCGCGCTTCTGTAAGATCAGCGGCCGCTCCGACTCTGCCGCGTCTCCCCACAGCTCATTTCCGTACATAAGTAAGGAATGGACTGTGGCAAAGTAGCAGCTGAGCACGGCGTGTCGGGGCGCTGATGTCACCAGCCGTCTCAATGCAAAACAAGCTTGGGTGAGTCGCGCACACAGTGCGTCTATGTGCAGGTGCCATTTTAAAGCTCGATCCACATGAAAGCCAAGTAGCTTCATTAACGGTACTTGCTCTAGAACGGCATTCTGGACATCTGAATTCATTCTGGATGTCTATAGATTTTTGTTGTCCATTCGAGAGATTGAAATGAATGAAGCAGGTTTTCGTCAGATTGATCGCAAAACCGTTTATAGCGAACCATTTATGTAGTTGTGATGCAACATCTGAAAGATGCTGCTTGAGTACGGTCAGGTTCGGTGCAGTTACCAGGGCTGCCACGTCGTCTGCAAACATGTATACATCGGCACCGTGGATAGACGCCGGCAAATCGTTCATGAGCAATGAAAACGTTGTGTTTGATAGGCAAGATCCCTGGGGAACGCCCAGGTCAGGAAAGCCCTTCTCGGATTTGACGTTGCCTGAGTCGCCAAATACTCTTTGACATCTCTCGTGTACGAAATCCATTTTACGGCCAGCCCTCTCACACCGTAGTGCTCGAGTTTAGCCCGTATCAGGCTGCGGTCCGCCGTGTCGAAGGCGCGCGACAAGTCACAGCAGATTGCTGCGACTTGTTGCTTGTTCTCACGAGCTTGGAGGACCTTCCTGACGAACTCGCGAACTAGTGATATTGTAGATCTGCCAGCACGGTAAGCATACTGGCGGTCTGTGAAAACGTCGCTACTGTCGAAAAATTTTATAAATCTATTATTAAGCCCTACTTCGGGAATTTTCGCTATTGCCGGTATAATTGAAATGGGGCGGTAGTTACTTGCTTCTGCTTTGAGTCCCTTACCCTTGTAGATGGGCACTATTTTTATATTTTTTAGTGCGCGTGGATAACTGCCCGTTTTTAAGCATCTATTGAAAAGTTCTGTCAAAGGAGAAGCGATTATGTGTGATATGTCACGCAATAACGTCATAGACATATCATAACTATCACAAGTCTTTTTAGGTGCAATAATTACATTAATATTATTCATTAATTCGTCATACGAGAAAGGTCTTAGATAAATAGAACACTAGATTAAAGACAGATTAGATATATAGACAGAGCAGAAATGCTGTTCGTGATACATGCAGCCGGGGCGCCGACTCCGGAACCGGCTGTTAAAAAGGTGGCGTTCATAAAATCAACAACACCTTTTTTGTCAGGAAAGGGCTGGCCGTTGTCATCGCAAACCAACTCAGTGAAGTCCGTTCTATCACGCACGGCACGACCTGTCTCTTTATTTACTATGGACCACATTGTTCGGCGCTTATTAGTACTATATTTTAATTGGTTCTCATAGAACTGTGTCTTTGTCAATGTTAATTTGCTATTTTATAATTTATTTATATTATCCTTTAATATTTTAATGTCATTATTATCAGAAAATTGTATTGTCAGGGTATTAATGTCAGATAGTAGGTATTTTAGGTTAATTAAATCATTCGTAATCCAGCTAGATTCAGTTTTTTTAACAGGAACATATTGCATAGGAAAGAATATCGATTTATTTGTTATAAATGCTCCGTTACGACGCATCAAATTAAAACATTCTCCAGCCCCATGGCTCACCAATTATATAAAACTTCTAATGTCTAAACGAGATAAAGCTAAAAGAAAACATTTCCGCGTTTAAAAAATACGAAATCCCGTCAAACAAGTGCCCGTCGTCAGCTCGCTAACGCAGCTACGCACTCGCCCTGATGATGAGCATCTGATATGCTCAAAACCCGGGTCGACGTATTCGATCCCCAACGTGAGTGTTTTTGCCGGTGTATGATAACAAAAATTGCTTGCATTTGAAAAATAAAGGAATGAGGATAGTGGATAGGTAGGTATTAAACTTACCCATCGAGAGAATTATCTCGTTGAACTTACCTCAGCCTGAGATCCAATCCTCTCGATCCCTTTACGCTGGTGAACACTTTGCTGGCACTGATATTAGGTAGATATTTGTTTTTAGTTTTAATATTTGATTTGACAGTATTTGTTATTGTTGGTGCTATACAAGTTGATATATGGACCTATTAGAGTAAAGATGGGAGATTTTACCAATTTAATTTAGTTAGCACTCGCGCGCGCTCATATACACGTCTCTCGTATGAAGTTTTCTTTCTTTTCCGTCGCGGCGCCACTACACGGCATAGCTTGATATTGACTGGCGCGTTTTTACACTTTTTACTTCCGGTCGTGTTTGGCCGAGGTGTTTGAAATGAGGTTAAGGGAAAGAATTGCAAGCTTTAACAGCCGGTTTAATAATTAAAAGTAACGCTGTCAGTAAGAAAGTAAACTTAACTTTCCAATCACTTCATTCACAAACACTCCAGAGGTTTTTACCTCATCAGACAAAAGTAACTCTAGCTCAAGCTCTCTTGTTACCTTTACTCGACTATGCTGATATTTGATTTCTTGACGCCAATGAAAAACTGTTAAACAAACTGGAACGCCTACAAAACTTATGTAATCGTTTCATATACGGTTTTCGTAAGTATGATCACGTGTCCACCTACCGGTCCCATCTGTGAGCGTCGCAATACTCACGTTATCTCTTATCTGTATACTATTCTCAATAATCCTCTTTTCCCATCTTATCTTCGAGAACGTTTTGACTACCTGGTGCACCGTGGAGTACAAACCAGAACGATGAAATCACTTCTGCTAAAAGTGCCACCATGGGAGTCCAGTTGCTATGCCGGATCTTTCACTGTTAAATCAGTAAAATTTTGGAATTTACTTCCCCATAGGATTTGTGCATTTTTGGATATTTTCAAAACTATATTGAAAGAGTACTATTTTTGTATTTAGGCCACATTGCTCGACGAACCGATAACCGATGGGGAAGAAAGGGTCTCGAGTGGTTACCACACTACACCGGAAGACGTAGAGTTGGTAGGCCCCGCACCAGGTGGACGGACGACATCGTTAAAGTCGCAGGTAGCTAATTTTTTTTTTTTTTTTTTTTATTCTTGATAGGTTAGCCTTTGACCACTATCTCACCTGATGGTAAGTGATGATGTGGTCGAAAATGTTGTTCAGACTAACCTAGAATTACTGGCTCTCAAGGACAGCTGCCGGAACACACCGTTAGGTGCTTGGCGACAGATTTTCAACTTGAGGGTGGTAGCTAGCCAGGCGGGCATTCGCAAAGTGCCCTACCACCATAAAGTCAAAGTCAAAGTCAAAATCATTTATTCAATTTAGGCGTCTACGACGCTCTTATAAAGGTCAATTACAAATTTTAATATTGAAATATACTACATTGTACTGCCACGTTCAGCAAACAAAAATTATAGAGCCACTGCGAGAATAACGGGCAAGAAACTCGGGGCCATTCTTTTAAACGTTTTTTAAAAATGTGTTAAGTACATACTATATAGTAAAATTATTACAATACTTAATTTACATTACGTAGGTGTTAGGCGCTAGCTTGGCAGAGGCGAACCAGTCCAAGCATTTTTGTCGTTTAAGTAATCACAAACTGTGTAGTAAGATTTCTTTATCAAAATATTCTTCACATGCAACTTGAATTTTCTTTCTGTGAGCGTTGTAATATGTTTGGGCAATTTATTATAAAACCGCACACAATTTCCTAAGAAGGACCTTTTATTTGTCTTTGCTAATCTAAAACCTGGCACCGCTATTTTATCTTTATTCCTAGTGTTATAATCGTGAGTGTCACTGTTTGATTTAAATTTGCTCAAATTTTTACGAACATACATAATATTTTCAAATATATACAGACTTGGTAAAGTTAAAATATCAATTTCTTTAAAAATATCTCTCAGGGATTCCCTAGGATCCATTTCATATATGGCTCGAATTGCACGCTTTTGTAAGATAAAGATTGTCTCTATCTCAGCAGCAGCTCCCCACAGCAATATACCATAAGACATAATACTGTGGAAGTACGCGAAATAAACGAGCCTAGCAGTAGCTACGTCTGTTAGCTGTCTTATCTTACGAACTGCATATGCAGCAGAACTAAGTCTTCCAGATAGATCATGTATATTATGTGGATTCCACTGTAAAGTTGAATCCATTTTAATTCCCAAGAAGACTGTCGCATTGTCAAAAGAGAGTTTTTCTAGGCCAAGCTTAATGTTTGGTTCAATATAAGTAACATTTGGTAAAGAAAACTTTAAACATTTGGTCTGTTTTGAATTTAAGAGAAGATTATTAGCCGCGAACCACTTAGAGATCATAGATAACACATTATTTATATGAATAAGTTCACTATCCCTCCTATCTACTTTAAAAATTAGGGAGGTATCATCTGCGATATATTAATATCGCAGAAATTTTTAACCATGCAAGGCAGATCATTTATATATGCTAGAAAGAGAAAAGGTCCTAAAATTGATCCTTGCGGTACGCCTATTCTTACCAAAGACCCGGAAGAAGTATTGCCATTTATCTTAACCTTCTGTAGCCTGTCTGACAGATATGACTTTATAAGATCCAGAGCTTTTCCACGAATACCATAATGTGAAAGTTTTCGAATCAGAGTGCGGTGCTCTACACAGTCAAATGCCTTAGAAAGGTCACAGAATACGGCAATAGCATCCTATGAACTCTCCCAGGCTTCAAGTATATGTGACATCAATTGAGCACCTGCATCTGTTGTGGATCTGCTCTTTGTGAAACCAAATTGATTCTCATTCAATATATTATGCTCATTAAAATGGGATAGAAGTTGTTTGAGCATAATTTTTTCGAATACTTTACTCAGAACAGGTAAGATAGAAATAGGTCTGTAATTGCAAGGGTCAGATGTAGCCCCCGACTTCAAAATTGGAGTGATTTTACTTTGTTTCATTAAGTCGGGGAAGTTTCCTTTATCAATACAAAGATTGAATATTGTTTTTAAATATGGTGCAATAATGCATATTATAGACTCTGCCACTTTAACTGACATACCCCACAAGTCTTCGGTGCTCTTAATATTTAAATTTTTAAATGTCTTTATAATTTCAAATATTGTTGTGTGTCTGAAAGAAAAGTCCGGCGATTTGCAGGGGAAATTATGTATTAGCAGAGTTTCTGCTACATCGGGACATGCATCCAATGACTTAGTGACTTCTAGGGGTAAGTTAGAAAAAAAATTGTCAAATATATTTGCCACTTGTATTGGATCAGATATTTGACTTTTATCAACATTTAAGACATATGTAGAATCTCTAGGTTTATTTTTTCCGGTCTCAGTATTTATGGTCTTCCAAATGGTTTTTATTTTATTTTTTGACTTGCTAATTTTATTTCTAATATAAAGAGATTTAGCACACAAGCAAACAGACTTAAACATTTTTGAATAGTTCCTAACATAATCACGAAACTGCTTGCAGGATGTCAAATTCTTCCTGCGATACAGATCATACAAATAATCTCTACTTTTTCGAATACCTGTAGTTGCCCAATCACCGAACTTCAACTTTCCATTTACTTGTTTCTTTATTTTTGGACAAATTTTTGAAACTCAGTATTTACTAGAGATAATAAACTATTATAAATGTCATTCGGGTCAGTATGAGAAAAACTTGTAATGGCAAGCTTAGCTTCTATATTGGTACTGAGTATTTCTAGCCTACTGGTTGTTAACGGCCTATGTTCAACTTCATACCTTGCTGTTTCTCTGCTTCTACCAAATCTAATTGCCAGGCCCTCATGATCAGATCTAACACCCTTCATTATTGACTTTTGTTTAGTCTTACAGTTCGAGTATATATTGTCTATACATGTAGCTGAAGTATTTGTTATTCTAGTGGGCTCACAGAATAGAAATTTCAAATTAAATGACTTAAACAATGAAATAAGATCAGTCTTATTTTTAGATTTCAATAAAATATCTACATTAAAATCACCACATACAAATATGGGTTTTTTACATTTAGAAATTTTTAGTAGTATACTTTCCAGAGTGGCTAAGAATTCTGTAAAATTTTGAGCACGACCTTCATCTGTTGGTGGTCGATATACACACAACACAAGATGCCTGTCCACCTCCACACAAGCAACTTCACAGACACGTTCAACAGAACATCTGACTAAGTCACGGCGTTCTTTAAATTTTAAGTTATTTTTTACAAGAATAATATACCCTCCTCCTTCTGCAGATGATCTGTTAAACGCACTGCCTACACTAAAATTCTTAACATTAAATAACATTGTATCAGCTCTTAGCCATGTTTCAGTAAAGCATAATATATCAAAAGGATATTTATCTAAGAGCATTTCAATTTCAAGTATTTTGCCAGAGAAGCGATTTATATTTTGGTAGTACCTACAGTGCTATGTCAAAACACTTCCCTGTTGTCGGACTTAAAAGTTTAAACAGTTTGACTCAACATTTGTATTAGTACATGTACTAAAATCTGTATCGTCAATAGAAGACATGGTTATATTTCCTATAACCGACTCAATATTATAAGCTACCAAAGTAGCAATTAAATTCTTACATTTCTTAGGTAGGTACATCCTATCCTGAGTCAACATAAATTTAGTAATAAATTTATTACAGTCAAAAAATAGAAGTTTGTCTTTATGACGACATGTCATCATATTATATAAAATTGTATTTAAGCAGTTAATATGCTCATTTTGACTTTTAGTTAGTGCATCTGAGTCCATGGTGTAACGACTGCCATCCTTAGACAACAACCGGGACCGACGGCTTAACGTGCCCTCTGAAGCACGGAAGCGCTCAGTAGTAATGCCACCAGCGGTCACCCATCCAACTCATGACCGCGGCGGACGTTGCTTAATTTTGCTGATCGAGTCAGAATGGTTAAGCAAACTTCGCTACGAGCACTTCAAAGCTAATGGTTAAAAGCAGCTACTAGCCGTTCTTCGAGGCGCTCAATGGGGGAGGCCTTTGTTTAACAGTGGACGTCTTCCAGCTGATGATGATGACGATGATGATGAGTGAAAACCTGGAAACCTACAAAAACTTTTCTTTCTACTCTAAGGTTGGCTGGAAGAGAACTCTTACAGGGTTAAGGTCGCCTTTGTACACATTTTATACCAAAATTGTTTTCTGTCTCTACTGTTTGTGTGCAATAACGAATCAAATAAAAATTAATAATCATACTTTTACATTATGAGAACATAGTGACACTGTTTGATGGTCCACCGACATATATATCTATTATAATATATATATGTTTCACAAAGCTGCCGCTAACATTATCGTAGTACAGAAGAGAATAAAGAATAATAGAATCGTTCTATCTTATGATAAGGAGTTATTACGGAACCCTACATTGTGCGTGTCCCGACACGCATTTGACCGTTTATTTAGATTAGTACTTACATTGTCTAGATTTGGTCTTGTTGTTGATCCTGATCTAGTGAAATGCTTCTTATTAATTTTGTTAAGTATCTTATGCCTAGCTTCCTTGAACAGCTGATTATATGTACTAATTTTGCTAATAAATACTATTGCTCGATTTCTTCGTTCCAATTTTTTCAAATCCCTATAAGCGGGATTGTAAACTACTCGCACCTCAAGCGCATATTTTTCTAATTGTATCCATTAGGCCCGTAATATCAACCGCAGTTTAATCTATGGGTTTTAGTTTAAACCATCCTTATCGATTATTTCGTAATATGAATGGCAGTTAATTTGTTATTGGGAGTTTAAACTACTTTCGAGGGAGGTCAGTTAAACTCTCATGTAGAGTTTAATCCAGAGTCAAAACAAAATGGCTACTACCCATCAGCTGTTTGACCATAAAAGAGAGTAATTGTTTGTCTAGTAGTGACTGTAGGTTAGAATTTAGAATTAAATAAATAAATTGATAGCAGAATATTTTCACAGTAAAATGGATATTTTCGATGATTCTGATTATGACTCTGACATCGAAGTTTTGTAAATCCTTAACAAGTTCAACGCCTACTATACGAGACCTTATGTGGTAAGGCCGAGAGAAAATCATCTTGAAAAAAAAAAATTGTTTACACAACCCAATAACTCAAGCTGCGAAATTATACAACGAATGGAAAAGACTGTTTCCTGTATTATCAGTGGGAATAATGGGTAAATTGGATTTAACTCAAGACAGTATTATTGCCACAGCAATTTTACACAAAACTAGACCGCACCGTCTGTCAAAGTACACAAAGTTGTCATTTTTATGACACATTTTACCGAAATAAATGAACATTGAGCCAAGTGCTGCTATATTTCAAATAATAATCTAAGATTAGCTAATCGACCAGTGTTACGCCATTGAAATTATGGGAAGCGCCTAAACTGTAGATCAAATATAAGCTTCGTTTAGTTGGAGTCTGAGTTAAGTGGGGATTGATATTACGGGCCAGTTCCTTTCGTTCGTTGTGTACCTACAAAGAGCGAATTACAGAGCGTACTATGTATTATGAGTATTATGTATCTAGAAATGGCAGATGAGAACAATCTAAAATCAAACTTTTCCGATATAATATCTATATTTGAAATAAAGATTCTACGGAAGTATGTCATATTCATACTTATTAAAAAATCGATTTAATAGGTACCTAGATAAAAAAAAAGTTATTTTAATCTTATCATAGGTACATCCAAAAAATATACGACACAACTGTTGTAATAAACAAATTCAAAAGCTAAAAAAATACTTTTAAAAACTAAAAAATAAACAAAAAATACAAAAAATTATATATAATATAAAATCATTGTACTTAAATAACTTTTTTTTTTCTCATGATGTACTTAGTAAGTGGTAGTACGCCATTATATTACAATCTAGCCAACAATACGGACTAATAAGTAATTTTAGTTTGACTTAAACTGCTAAATAGAGTAAAGTTAAGAATGTGTCCATTAACACCTATCTTATTGTCTCTATTAAGGGGAAGACACTATGTGTTCTTGTGTTCTTTATATGTAGCACTCACTTCACTACTTATCACTGTAACTCAAAAGGTTTTGTCCTTTTTAGCCTTCTCACTATGTCTGTGTTGTCAAGGAGCCGGATCGCCTCAATATTCACGTGGTGGTGAAGTCTATGTTCGTGAGCTTCTGCATGTTTTTTTATTATATCCACAACGACATCCATTTTCAGGTCTCGATGGAGGTCGACAGTTCTAATGTACCAAGTTGCATTGACTTAAATAACTGATGCAAATTAATAAACACGCCACATGAGTCTAATAAAGCAAAAATTACAAATTTGAAAATATTGTATGAAATACAAATTTACTGTAGACAGTAACGGATGTAGCTCCAATATGCGACAGGCTTAAGCCTGTATTAAAGTGTGAAGGTTATTTCGGATCATTAGAAACCATTGTAACCATATCAGTTTTCGTGACGCCAGTGATATACGTGACAAAGCACGATTATTTTTCACCGTGATTTTTTCGGAACTGGAACCACAGTCACGGTGATAATAAAATAACGCTTTTCCCCAATTTCCCCACCTCTAGTTTAAGGTTATTATGGATGTACGAACAAAACAAATGCTCATATAGTACAGACAGTGCCTTTTCTAATCTAGGTGTAGTGTAGGTGTACAAATAAAACCACTCTGTGCAGTATGCAAATAAAAGGTTGTTAGTTATTATAACAATAACACAAACATAAATTCACGGAGAATCTTACTTGCGTGATTCAGCTCTTACACCGCTCATTTACTAGCGCATCTAGCGGCGATAGAAAGAACTACATTCATTAAACGATTGGATTATATATTGCTGAATAGATGGCGTTATAAGTATTATACACTGGACATAATTTATGCCGATACCACGGTTATCAGTTCTGTAATTGTAATTGTGGATATAATATATTGGTAATACTAATTGTAAAGTTTGAGCTTCCGTCCGAATCCAAGTTTCTGTCATTAAAATAACATGTATAGTGGTAGGTATGACCTGCAATGTGTATTTTAATTCCCTGATAAAAAAAACTCTGACTTACCTTGTTACTGCTGCTATATTTCATACTCATATTCTACAATTCGGTTAAGCTTACGTCAAACAATGTATATCTGTACCACTGTCGTATATTATATATGGCACTTTCCATAATAAGTACAGTAACGTCCTTGCACCATAAGACTCTATTATTATTTAGAAGACTGCCTCAAATTCTCCCTGAAACTGACCATATTTGCTTTTGTCTTCATGTATTACGTCACGAGTCAAGTCAATGTCTTCGTAATTCTAATGGACTACGTAATTGTCAAATTAAATACTTTCAAGTAAAATTTAAGGCATTAAATTAGGTACAAATAAAATTGAAACCTTATACCATCTTGCAAATACTTTTTGAATTAAGGTAGAAGAAGTTGAATCGTGATTTCTTTTTTGGGAAACTTTCGTGGCCATCTAATATCGTCACTGTAGTTGGAAAACTAAATAACTGACAAAACCAAAATCGCGAGAAAAACGCGATTTACTGTTTTTTTGCGTCAAAAATGGTGATAACTTTATTTTCACAGACAATTTTCCCGTGCATGTATTTATATGTTATAGATTGATGTTGTGTCTATTTTTCAGTATAAGGTATAACTTATTTTGGTTCATTAGATTGTTATAAAAAAATAAAAAGCAACTATGTATTTTTCCCTCGGCAAAAATGTTCACATTTGATGCACTTATTTACTTTTTCATGTTAGTTGTTTAGTTCTCCTTCGTCAATTTTCTCTATTGAATTTCAAAAACATAACAATAAGTGCCTGTATTTAGTTTTCCAACAACAGTGAAATTAATCAATGCCCTATTATTTACTTATTTTACTACGAAAATCCTCTCCATGGGGTATAGATTTCTATAAAATGTGTATCATTGTATTTTAAAATAAAACAAATTACTTTTTTTTTATTAGGAGTAGAGAAAGCACCATAAGAAAACCATCCAGTATCAGACACACCAACCTTCTAGTATCAGAGCTATATAATCAATGTTTAAGCTATATAACAAACTTACGACTACTACTCATAAATTAAAATAATTTGTGGAACAATTTAATTATGGGTATCAATAACAAAAACGTATGTCCTTTAAAATAAAAACTCTTAAAATTATGGTTTGTTAAAGTATATTTCCTTCAGTCTTATTTTCATCTTTATTTTCATAAAATTGAAATTAACCATTAAGATCGGTTCAATTGAATCATCTTTATATTAATAATAACTATAAAAACTATGCCTACGAAAGTAAGCCTATTCTATAAATTACACTGTATGTAGCTTTATTATTCAGTAACTAATTATTCAACCTGTCTGGATTTTCAGACAACTAAGCTAGATGAAATTACTCTATTAAGAATAATTTCGGTATTGCAAATCGTCAATAATTGTGTACGAAGGCAAACTTGAATACCAAGCGTGTAATTCAGCAGGTATTATTATGTTCTTACTACAAAGATTCAGCAAGTCTTTTTTTTAGCTACCGCTGTTGGAAGAGGGTGCTTGTATGCCATTGTAATAACCAATTGGGTAGTGTTAATAATCCCGGGCGTTACCCTGCTTGTCGCTCGTCCAGTAGATCAAGACGTGTCCTTCGACATTTATGGACAAACCTCATAACAATAACAAAATTTAATGATGCTTGCAAACTTTTTCTCAAATCGCAAGCATTTTATTTTTATCCAGTTGATTTCTGCCCTTGGGTTCTTTCGATTTTTAATTATTTTGCCAGCCAGTGATTTAACATCTTTCATGTCTTTATAGCTATATTACTCACATAGTATAGGCTGATATTTTTACTGTGCCTTTTTGATCGCGCTCTATTCATTATGCCTTTCCAGTCGCTAACAGAGTACACGTCTGTGTATCTCTTTTCTTTTTCGATGAGCTATGTAGCTCCATAAAACTGTGGCCACCTTCGAGATATTTTTGTTCGACTACACACAATTTTGGGTAGCTCCATACAAGATGTAGCAAATAAGCAGACATGTATTGGTTACGATTCTACCCAGCGCGTTTATTTGAATATAATGTACATTCGGCACTTCGCTGGGGTTTTATCTATCAATGTATTAATAGCAAATCAATTTCTATACTGCTCCTTTTCCCATTAATCTCTGTTCATATTAGATAATGCGCGTTGTTTTTTGGAGGCTTAAACTCATATACCGACAAGTTATACAACTTTAATTTGCGGGAGTAATACATCAAGCTGTCTGCAGTTGAAGGAACCTGCAGTAAGTTCTGCAGATCCATGGTGGCGCAAAGAAAGCTGGGATCCTCTTCAGGTTTTTTTCAAAATCTTTTGACTTAAAAGAAGCTTCTTTTCTTACAAGGTGGTCACTGTATTCTTTCTGCTAGGCTTCCTCAGGATTTTGTGTCCGTGTGTATTTGTTGCATAATCCACTTTGGTCTTCCTTGGGGTGAAATAATGATAAATTATATCTGTGCCTAAAACTTTTTTGCAAACATGTATGTTCACTGGCTCTTTTTTCATCTCTATCATTTTCAGTTTATACAACTAGTACATTTTTGATATGGACAAATATTCATCGAGGTATTAACGATTCGTATTTTTTCGACACTAATGTAAATCTTTAACTGCGAAACTTTCAATATAATTTTTAACTCCTTTGATCCGGTCTTCTGAGGTTTTAACAAGAGGTTAGCATTGGGCCACTTGATATCGAAAGAGTCGTCATGAATAAGTTTTTGCAATAAAAATTCACTTTCTTTTATGAATCTATATTCCCTGCTCCAGTGTGAGCTTTAGTGGCTAATTGAATAAATGTCATAAGATCATAATCATGACACACGCAAAATTAAATAACTAATTTTAATTATTTTTTCCGAACTGCATTATTCCTATAGCGAAGATACTGTGCCGAGGGAAAACTGAATAAACAACTTTATGCACTTTTTTCGCTCTTTCAATGACGCATGGGTTCACTTATCTATTTATTGCCGAGTTAATTATTTTTCCCTCACTACTTTTCTGTTAATTCTTCAAAGTTTATTTTTCCATCTATAGCGTCTTGTAAGTTTCATTTTCGTATAACTTTTTGATAAATTATGATATCAAAAATTCAGTGAAACAGAAAGATGCAGCTTAAATTAGACCTTATAGATATGCTATAAAGTCGTTTTCACAAAATGTGTTAGTTATTTAGTTTTCCAACTACAGCGACGATATTTCGTACGTATTGCACCATGTTGATATATCTTTGCCTTTTGTAATTGTCGGTTTTCTATTGACAAATTAAAATTTAATCGTGAGATCTTTCTCACCTGCGTTTTCGCGCCCCATTAATTCATTTTTAAGAAATTTCTATTTGGGTGTAGCGATATTGGTAAGGAGTGGGCTGTTCTATTTCTAATACTTAATATACTACATTATTGTTGAAGGAATTCGTCAAGAAAATAATAAGAATTTTCTATTAATAGGTTTTTTAGTTCTTTTTCAAATGTATATTCATTTTATTCTTCTTTTAATCCTACTGGTAATTAATCAAATATTATAATGGCCATTGAATTTGGGCTGAAGCTATGCATTTTTATTCTAGATTTCGTGATTACTAGATTGTGTTTAAACCTTGTTGGAACTGATATACAACTTAGGTAAAGTTGTATATCAGTTTCCTTTTTAAAAAGCAGGGGTACTAAGATATTGCGGTTTTTACCTGGGTCGTATTTTCCAATTCTATTTTTTTTATTGGTTTCTGCATAGTGAGTTAATTGTGTCTGTTACATATTTTTTTTCAACAGATATTCTACTTTCTGCAACAGATATTCTACTTTCTTGAACAGTTATTCTACTTTCTATTTGTAGTGGACTCAGGTAAACCAGCAAGTAGTATATATTTCTCTCTAAAGTTTCGATTCTGGATTTCTTGAATTAATTATGTTCTCCGATAGAAAGTTGATTCTCAAATTTTAATGGTGTTGTAAAAGATGAATTTTTGATGGTACAAACTTTAGATGCAACTTGATTGAATGTTTTTCTCCCCAATAGAGATCAATTCCTCTAATTTTGTCACTTTGCTAAGTATGTTTCTCTACTCAGACAATCCGTTGGAATTCGTGGTCTTAAAGACATCAATCTGCACTCTGACGTCATCAACATTCCTTCGGATTAAATTTACTGCATGTTTGTTTGAAGACTTCATATCGGTTATTTGGGTTTTCAGCTCAAAGATGATGTGTTGCATTTTTTTTTTAATTTTCGTTAGAATTAAGTTATTTTTCTAATTATAAACTCACGCGGGACATCTCCGTTCGCATATCATGCATATCTTGGCTACATGAGCTTCGAGTCATCTAGTTTTTTTTGTTTTTGGGGTCTTAATTTTCGATGCAATATTAAGGTGACTTCTTTTCAACAAGTCTGGTTGAAATCCACCACTGGAAGTTGAAGTAGATATCGTAGCATCTTATGCTAGGATCCGGCCGGGTTGGTGATCTCTGGAAGCTCATTATCGCGATGTATTGTTTAAGCAAATTTTTTGTGTCAGCGTGAGCCGTGCGTTATATGCTGTTGAGTAAGCGAATAAAAAAAATATCAACCGTTCGTGTCTTGCTGGGCTGAAGGCGGTTTCCGGGCAAGGACACCGCAACTGTGCGTCACGTGGGTCACATTTGAGCAAAAGGGCCTTATTGTTTAACAGTAATTCACACGTTAACGTAACGTTACGTTTTTATTAATGCAACAGGCTATGGAATTTTCAGTTTCCGTATCTCTGAAAAATATTCTGTGTGAGTTGTTGGAAAAGCTCAATTCACACCGAAGTGGCAGACGTCAAAAATAGATCAATCTAAATAAAACTAAAGCTTTACATACCAAGGACATCCTTGGTATGTGAGCCTATAATTGTGTTTAAATTCATTAACTATTAACAAACATACCTACATGTATTTACGGATGTGCCGAAATTTATTTTTCACGCCCTTAGACTGTTATCAATGTGACGCAAATGCACTACAAGAACTTCCGTCACGGTCAAATAAACTACTTCTATACAGGGCATTTAATTTGAGATGGACGGGCTTAGCAAACCACATGTGGGTAAAATCTCTACTGAAAACCTGCAATGATGCTACTGCGCTTTATGGTTCTCTTTTGCGACTGACGTCGCGCTCTTATCCATCGCGGACAGTCCGCGAACTTGGATTAAGGAAATTAAACATAAGATAAATAATGTTTTCAATCATTTATGTTGATTTTATTGACCATCCATGAATCAAAATATCACCATTTATAGTACAGTTGCAGATACAATCGTTATCTGGAGGCTTCCTCGATGGACTTTTATATGGAGCCTTGAATCGAAGAACGCTGGCACGACGAGCTATTGGAATATTCCTTGAATGCAAATTTTCCTTCCCTTCTATAATTTGTGAATTGGCAGACTCTTCAAATAGTAACGCGCCCATAAGAACTACAAGTACTGAAATAATAATATACATCATCATCAATAAGGTCGCGCCCGTTTACCAAATGGATCGGAAGTGGTATATATATGTATAGTATAAAGGCTCCTATATTTTATATACCATGAATACTAGAAGGCACACGTATTGCTATCTGCTGAGCATAGTTTAGACTTCAGACTGAGTTTTTTTTATCAGCAATACTAAGCCAGCTATCGGACGCTAAAAACTTAGATATTACAAAGTGACGCTTTTACACTGAAACTAAGGAATTAATTCAAATTTATACCTAAATACCCCATTACAGCACCAAGTTTATTTATGTACATATTACAACTTTTATTGATAATATTTAATGTTTAGAGCTATTATAAGAATTTGAAGAAGAAATAGTGAATTTTGTTTTAGATTTGATTTTATGGACCGTCCGTTAAATCGGACGTTATGCACAGCGGAGCCATGCGATACCCTTAGGTGTACTAATACAAATGAATAAAACCTTTGCAATTGTGACACAAATTTATTACAAAACTAGCTGTACCCGCGACTTCGTTCGCGATTGCCGTACCTGCACACTAATTATTCACATTTGTGCACTGTTTATCTCATATTAAGCAACACTGTGGTCTGCGGTGAAGCACTCTTATAGTAAACCATAGCTCAGAATGGAGCTTTCTACTTTGGATTTAAAAACTCCCGGGTTGTATTTTCCAGAAGACAGTAGTTAAGTAACTCAGAGAGTTCTTTCCCGGTTCGCACAATAAATGTTGAAGCAAAGTACCTTGTGCGTTTCTTTAGAATTTCGATTTTAAAACGGCGCGGCGGTTTGTTTGTCGGTAGCTAGATTTTTTTTTATTTCTCATTCTCGGAAAGTAGTGTTTGTTTGATCTGAGACGCTTTTTCCCACCTAAGGCCGGGAAAAACATTGGTGTAAACAAAGTTATATGTCTAAGATTTTTCGTTGTAAAATATTCTGTTGTTGTAAAACAATTAATAACAACTATGTTTGGCAGGGTAGTAACTAAATATAAAGTAGAAAGTGTAGGTAAAAAAAATATTAAAACTTTCCCTAAATTTCATTGTTCTAACTCCTAGTGTATCTTTGTATCTTCTACTCATGTTTATTATTTTTAGTAAATATTTAGAAAAACTACTATTTTTTTACCTAGAAAAGTAGAGTGTTCAACACGGATGTAAGTCATCGATTCCTACTTGGACTATAGCCGCATTAATTTTAAAAATATACTGCTCATGTTATTAAAATCAAAATAAATAATATAAAAAACATACTATATTTATATCTTTATTCCTTATATTAGTAGTGAAAAGCAGAGAGATTCCTATTCGGGCTCTAGCCGCCCGTAAATATTCCAAACAAAATTTTACGTAAAATTTCATAAATAGTTCAAACCTCTCAATAAATTTTTAGTAAGTATGTTATTGTATCAATGAATAATTTTTAGAAAAGTTACTTTATTTACTTTCTTTAAATTCGATATGAAAAGTAGAGAGCTGACCGCGGGTGAAAGTTACCAATTCCTTTCGACCCTTGTATAACAATCTACTAAAGTTGTGCACTTCCAACTGTAAACGGATTAAATCACGTATATCTATCATTATTATTGTCCCGACAGTCACCCCGTGACCACGATCACTACGAAGTGTTTGAAACGTCGGGACAAAAATAATGATAAATATACGCGATTTAAATCGTTTAAAGTTGTTTAATTACAAAGTGTAACAATCGCGAAAACCTAAGACTACATTGTGCACTTTCATTGCGCCGTCTCCGAAATGTATCCGTCAAAAGAAAGATAATTATGTAGTTTAAAAAACTGATTGTGGTGAATGTTTTTTTTTTTTTTATTGCTGATAGGTAAGCCTTTGACCACAATCTCACCTGATGGTAAGTGACGATGTGGTCGTAGGTGTTAACAGGCTTAACCTAGAATTACTGGCTCTCAAGGACAGCTGCCGGAACACACCGTTAGGTGCTTGGCGACAGATTTTCCACTGAAGGGTGGTCGCTAGCCAGGCGGGCATTCGCAAAAATGCCCTGCACCATGCGGTGAAGCTCAAGCCAGCGGCGGGATTCGTACCATGGACCTGCTGCGCGGCAGTCCATGGCCAAAGCCACTGAGCTATCACTGCTTCAAATGTACCACATTTTAGAGTTTGATCGTAGCAAGCTTGCAAAACTAAATAAGGGTGCCGTGCTGCCCGTGGGGCGCCGGGCTGCCCGTGGGATGCCGGTCTGTCCGTGGGGTGTCGGGCTTCCCGTGGGGTTTCGGGCTGCCTGTGGGCTTAAGATGAGCCGTACGTTCAAGGGTTTCTCAACATTCCGCGGTCCAAGTTATTTAAAACGAAATCTTTAGTTTGTGATATCTGTAATTTCTGAACTGCAAAACTGAGGACTGAAATATTTACGGGAAAATAATTAAATAACCACTATTGTAACAAAAAAAGAATGATTGAAATCGGACTACGCGTTAATAAATTACAACTAAATGTACATTTTGACTTTCATCCCCTTTCCCAAGAGAACCGTACTGAATTTCGGGATAAAAGTATCGTATGTCCTTCTTCGTAGTATGAACTCGAATCGAGCTAAGTTACACTCAAATCCATTCAGTAGTTTTGGAGTGATGCGAGGCCGGGATACAGACAGACAGCCAGAAAAAAAAAAACAGTTTTTGCATCAGTATCAGCTACAGATTGCTCTCAAAACATATTTTCAAAATATCTGCAATGTACAGAATTGGACCTGTTACAGTTTTATTATAAGTATAAATAAATAAATGTAAGCGTCTTACCCCTCGCGCTTCCCTACCCGCCTTCTGCAACCTGTTATAGGTATAGATTAGACTGATTAGAGCATTGCATGTTATGAAAAATATACGTAGGGAAGTTGTGCTTATCGTAATAAAAAAACTGTGTTTTATCGTTTGAAAAATCAGTCTTTTGGAGAGGTCCGACTACAGACCTATCTATTATACCTATACGATAAAGTGCAAACGCCAGCTTAAGATGAGCCGTACGTTGAAAGGTTTCTGTACATTTTGGGTGTCAAGTTATTTGGAACGTAATATTTAGGTTGTGATGTCTGTTATTTCTGAACTTCAAAGCCGATGCCTTTGAAATATTTACGGGATAAATTTTAAAGTACCATTATTCTAACAAAAAAATCGGCCAAGTGCGAGTCGGACTCGCGCACGAAGGGTTCCGTACCATTAGCTATACAACATTAGACTTCATATTTTAACCTTTATTTGTTTTAACGTGAGCGAGTCCAACTCGCACTTGGCCAACTTTTTGTATTTGTTGTTATAGCGGCAACAGAAATACATCATCTGTGAAAATTTTAACTGTCTAGCTATCACCGTTCTTGAGATACAGCCTGGTGACAGACGGACGGACGGATGGACGGACAGACGGACGGACGGACAGCGGGACAGACCGTTTTTACCCTTTGGGTACGGAACCCTAAAAAGAACGTCTGAAATCAGACTACGCGTTAATAAATTACAACTAAGTGTATATTTTGACTTTCATCCCCTCTCCCAAGGGAACCATGCTGAATTTCGGGATAAAAAGCTAAATTATCCTACCTTGTAGTATGAACTCCAATCATGCTAAGTTTCATTGAAATCCATTCAGTAGTTTTGGAGTGATACGCGGCCGGGATACAGACAGACAGACAGACAGACAGACAGACAAAAATAAAAAAAAATATAGTTTCGGCATCAGTATCAGCTACAGAGTACTGTAAATTATTTTTTTTCAAAATATCTGCCATGTACAGAATTGGACCTGTTACAGTTTTATTATAAGTATAGATACAATAAAAACAGAACACTTCAATGATACAGTTTTTTTTATGTAGTGCCCATTATATGGTTTTCCATAAAACACTTCGGATGAAGACCTACATCACATTTGTGGCACCTGAATTTAGATTTCCCTCCACAATGATTAGCACAACGGCGTTCTGTGCTTATTGGGACTATCCAGTGATCTTTAACGTCATACCGTGTGGTGGACAGAGGTTTGGCTAGCTTGTGTCCTTGATGTGCTGGAGTTCCATGTATGACTAACAGGCTTCGAGCCACATATCTCCTAAATTGGAATAAAGATTCCGCCTCTTTGTTGCAGCCGTTTTTTCTTGCGAGGAACCAACTGTTCACCACCGTCACATCCAAAAAGTACGCAAAAATCGGCCACCACCATTTTCTAATGCGCATTCTTGTGCGTAGTTTTGCAACAGCTTGGTCGCATTTGTCCACCCCACCCATGCAATCAATGATGGCTAGGGAAGGGAAACTTTTGCCTTTTTTTCGTTAGACCAGCGAACGGTAGATGTCATGGCCAGGTTTTCGAAGTTGGTTGCAACTGTAACCACGTTATTGTCATTCCAACGACATACAAATACGTCATTGGACATCCTATAGTCACTGTAGCCTCGCTCTTCCCGCTTGAACAGATTGACATCTTTCAGTGGACAATTTTCTGTACGGTTGGCTCGAAGTGTGCCAGTGGCATAGTAGCCAAGCTCTCTGAGATGTCTCATCAAACTCAAAGATGTGAAAAAGTTGTAAAAATATATTTTTATGCCACTGTTACTTAGCATAAAGATTCGTTTGGTCAACAATTTGCTGTAGTAAATCTTTGTGAAAAAAGAGCTTGAAATAGTCTAGAGGGTCTTTACAATTCCGACTTTCTTCTGATGCTGGCTGTGGGTTATACTCTGTACAAGTAAAATTTGTTTCTTATTTTTTCCACAGCGTAGTCCTTTTTTTCTTAGCCATTGGCGCCTTTTTCGGTGAATTATTGCGCGCTATCAAAGAAGAAAGTGGTTCGTTATCTTCGTCGTCACTTTCTTCACTTGAAATCTCCAGTTAAGTTTGCGAGTTTGATGACTGGAAACCTGAAGAAGTTGAAGGCCCAGCAGCATCACTGTCATGCCGTAAGCGTCGCAATTCACACCCACTTTGTAGTAGCATGCGACCCAAGTGATTTAGATTTGCATTTTGCTCCTCGTCGGACTTGTCACTGTCTTCATCCGTAGCCTGATCACCACGTTCAATAGGTGGTTCAACATAAACAAGGTTTCCTGTACTCCCGACATCATCTTCACATTCTAAGGCTGATAAAATTTCATGCACCGCCAGGCTGTAAAAAGCAAGCAAATACCACGTTTGAAAGGCCGCCTGGCATAGCGTAC
This sequence comes from Plagodis dolabraria, assembly GCA_963854805.1. NCBI lineage: Eukaryota > Metazoa > Arthropoda > Insecta > Lepidoptera > Geometridae > Plagodis > Plagodis dolabraria. The sequence goes on along the minus strand of OY978443.1, from coordinate 2,678,239 downwards.
GATATATCGGACGGCGAAATATCCAAGCACCCAAGAGTCAAAATAATAATCGAGTGATACAATTTATATTATATATATTTAGTTAATAACCATAGTAGTAAGAAAAATACATTTTTAAGGTCATATCGGAAATAAAAACAATAATAAAATAAAATAATTCTTACCTCTTCCGCACGGTATTCCGACCACGATCCGCCATTTTGGAAAATGGCAGATGACAATTGCGTTACGTCATTCATTTAATGAACATGATGTTGCCAGTATGAAAAGAATACTAAACTTCCACTCAATACTAAAAAACTGGCAAAATATATGTGTTTTCTATCAAAAAATAAATATATACTAACGTCCGATATATCGGACGTTATGCTGTAATGGGTTACTTAAGAAAAACATGTCATAGCTGGTTCTAGTTCCGTAGTGCTGCCGGCGGCGCGGCAAGGAGGGTCAACTCGGCCACCATAATGTTATGTTATGTAATAAAAGAAAGGGACTGACATAAGCCGGAGTCTTGGCAGAGACCAAGACTAAAACTAACTTTGGAGAGTTGGGCGTTGACCATACGAACGGCGGCCACTGGGGCTTGGATCCTCGAGGTACCAGAGGCGGATAATGCTGCAAAAGCGGATGTCCTTGCCAAGAAGCGAGGAAGGTGGTAGGAGAGCTGTATCCTGGTTCTCCAGGAGTCGATTTCTCGCTGCCTTTCGCCGTTCTTTCGCCGATTGATGTCGCCGAGGTGGAAGAGGAGGAGCCTCCGGCGATCTCCGAAGGGGAGCTGGAGTGCAGCAGTGCTCAGGATGAGGACCAAAAACACAGCACCCATGCCAGACGGCATACCGGTTCATGTTTGGGCACTCTCCTTGGAACACTAACGCTGGCTCTAAAAGCCCTGTTTAACAGGTTCCTTCCGGAGGGGAAATTGGAGATGGAGAATGAGCAGATCTTATAAGGAAGAAAAGATATCGGACTCCGACGAGCCTTCTGGATATCGTCCAATTCTGCTGCATGACAAGACGGAAAGCTGTTGGAGAGGGTGATCACTGCCTGCCTCGTCAAGCACCTCTAGACGTCCAGACCGTCATTAGCACCCACCCAGAGCATTACATAACATTATATACCCATAGCAGATCTCTCTAAAGAGGCGTGCTCCATTGGTGGCGTGATGTTGGTCAACGCCTTCAACACGCTGCCCTGGACCACGATACAAGGTGTTCTTGAGTACCATCGAGTGCTGCCGTACCTGCACTGACTCATCGGGGACTATCTCTCCTATAGAGAGGTATTCTTCCCGACGATGAACGCGGAGGGCCGGACCGTTTGGAACGTCGGCAACGATTGGGCCGTCCGGGGCAGTGGATTTCATGGCGTCGGCGTAGTTTGCTACGCTGACTACACGCTCGTTACCACCAGAGTACCTCCTCTGGTGGACCTTACAGGAACGCCCTACAGGAGGACCCTACATGACGCCGACTCATCCATAGTGGTGTGGCGTCGACAGGTCTGCAGTTCAATATTATCGGTCCTGCGCCCCCCGTCATGTGTCAAAGACGCAAGAACACCTCACGGTGTTGTGTGATGCATCCCAGCCAGCATTTCCGCACGTTAAAAAAATGTGTTTGCTCCATCCCCATACAATGGCTAAAGAAATAGAGGAAAAATTAGAGTTATGTAATGTTAGCTCAGTCGGTCCGATCATACCCCGGCTATAGGGGTGGATGACGCGGTTTTGAATCCCGCACATGACTATAATTTTTCCTCTCGTAAATTTGAATTTTTTTTTGTAATGCGAAGAGCACGCGTTAATGCAAAAATAAAAATATTAAAAGCGGTTTGTACATTTCTTTTTATATTCCTACTACTTACTATAGAGCAACAAAAAAGACTAATTTTACGCAACCATAAGTAGTCCAAAACAAAAAAGCCGAACCCATAATAATTAAACTTTTCAAAACAGTACCTAAACAACTTTACCAAAGTGACATTAACAAGTATGCCAAAACGAATGAGACATTGATATAATATGCGAAAGAAAGTGATATCATAAAAAGGTACTCACATAGTATATTCATAGCGAAAATAACAATCTTATTTTTCCAAAACTGATTCTGGAACAAAGATGTGATATAGTATTAGCTCAACCGAAATATAAAACGTGAAAAGTAGACAATGCACGAAGAGATGAGCAGTGAGGGGCGCATAATAATTGTATCTGTAGGTATAGTGTTTCATAAATATTTATTGAGTTATATTTCCTAACGACGACCATTGGTTTATTCTTTAGCAGCTTGCTTGACACCTTTTTATACAAATACCTAAAACTACAATATGCACACTTCAGGTTTCGATCCAGACCATCAACTGATAGCGCTATTTTGAGTTGCCAGCTTGTTATCCGTCATCGTTATCCAATTTGCAGAACTTCTGCGTACGCTTCTTCCTTGAATTCTCCAAGACATATGATCTTCTATCGTATAACGTAGACTTTTTTACACCTCCAAATTCTGGCAAAAATTACGACTTGAAGAACGTCAAGAAAGGGCAGAAGCGCACTAGAGTTTTAATATCAAGGGGACGCGACGCAGGTCTCCGCCTCGTCAATATTTTCAACATTTTCAAGCGGCCCTGTTAGGAAACCGCGCGGCTGCGATGCCGCCATTTTGATGTGAACATAGGTACCACAAAATAAACCCATGCTTGAGAAGCTTCACAAGAAGATCCCGTGCCATAGCAGGTATTTAATTATCCTCTTCTCAGTGCAGCGCCTCGAATTTTGAAAACGATTTCCCCCACCTGCGATTTTTTCTGAACTTTTTCGACTCCCATCAATTCGACCCAAAAATTTTGTGTTAGGACTTCTATTTTTAATTCTTGAAAGTACCGCGTAATTTAGAAGTAAGCCTTAACCGTGTACAACATAGGTAACCTAAATGTAACCTGCCCTGTACATGTAATCTAATCTACCTGGCCGTATTTTTTTCTAACTTAGTTTCACTTGTTCTTGTTTTGTGAGCTCGTATTAAACCATAATACCAACCAATTTAGAAGCTTTTTTATTCATCGTAACACCCTAACTTGATTTCCTGAGATGTCTGACTGATGTGAGTAAAGTTAAGTTTAGGTATAAGAGGTCCTTGAATACAAAAGCCTAATGTCCTGCCACTGAAGTGACTCCGTGCAACCTTTTTATAACGTAGATAAGTACTCCTAAATTTATTTGTTATTCTTTTTGTTTGTTATTCCCACTTTTATAGTACAGCAAACTGGCTATCAAGGGAACCTACATATCACTTTTCATAACAGACAGCTTTTTTTTATTTGTATTTTTATATAACAATCTGTTTTTTATTGAATATAACAGAGATTATTTGGATATTAAGCGAGTTTGGAATGCACTACTCTGTACATTTTGAATCGCATTGGTTGGTTTTTAAATCCAATATAATATCGTATTCAGAACGCTGATAGGGTATTTTCTCAATTATATATAGAATTATATATAATTGAGAAAATACCATATGCCCAAGTATTTTCTATATTATTAAATATAGAAAATACTTGGGCAATATCAAAATAACGGCCTTCATGTTAAAATTTTAAAATTGATAAAAAAAAATTACTCAAGAGCAATGGTAAACAAAGTGGAGGAGTTCGTATGGTTAAGAATTAAACGCAAGAAAGTCGAATGTGGTTTAAAATACGTCGTTCAGTGTCGAGATTACGGAGTGTATACCCACATTTGCACGTATTAAACCTGTGAACTGTATTCGGGATTGCAGTGAGTTTTTCCGTATCGCCAATGTCAAGTTGCTTCGTCAAGTTATTACCGAATACCGTCAAAAACTCATGTCCACCAACCAATATGTGTACCGTTTACACCTGGAGTTGTCACAAGATTTACATCCGGACCTGTGGCAGGTACTTGATGCTATGTCGTACAGCAGAACACCATACATTGAAGGTAAAACGCTTAATAGACATACAAAAAAGTTGACTAATTTAATAAGTGAACAAAAATATGAAACATCTGCTCAATGCTACCCACATGATTTGAATAATATTTGGGATGGGATACATCGCGTTGGATGTGATAGTGTTGTTAATTTATCCGCGTGTCAGCTGAGTGAGAATGCTGTTCAGGCTTTATCCCGGGGGCTTAATTATGCACCTGCACCTCGTAACATTCCTTTTGAGGATATAATCACCAATATGGAGGATGAAGTGATTCGAAATAAGGTGCCACACCAAGAGGCGGAGTGCATGAGGCGAGATGTAGCTGCAATGTTACGCAAGCAGAAACCATCACAGTGTAATATTAGCAAATGTGAATTGGTAGCCTTAAGAGAACTGTGAAATAATGATGACATCTTGGTGTTGCCAGCCGACAAGGGCAATGCAACTGTGGTGGTGTGTATACGAGCGAAAATTAAACGCGATAGTAAGTGACACCACCACGTACAAAAGGGTCGGCTATAATCCAACTGCTCGAGTTACTGCTAAAGTGCTAAAATTATTGCAGCAATCTTCGAACGAAGACTTAATGGCACGCGTTCGACCGAAAAATCCTGTCTCACCAAAGATCTACGGTCTGCCTAAGATTCATAAGCCAGAATGGCCATTGTGACCAATCGTAAGCCAAATTAATGTACCCACATACCTGTGATCATCGCCTCTTTAAGAAACCGCAACATAGTAGTTGCGGTAAAAGATGCGTTATCTACAAAGAGACCGGTACGAGCAGGCGTACCTCAAGGAAGCTGCCTCTCACCCGCGTGCTACGCCTGGTACACCAACGACATCCCGGTCGTCGGGCAGGCGCAGCTGGCCCTTTACGTGGACGACGCAGCTTTCTACGCATCGAATAACCCAGGAGCGGCTGAAAATTCAAACCCAACTAGACGCCCTACCAGAATGGTTCGAAAAATAGCGGCTTGCGATTAATACTAACAAGACGCAGACAAAGATCACCGGAAATACGCGACTACCCTAGAAGTTAACACTTATAGGGCAAGAGATCCCATGGCGTACCACCATTGAATACCTGGGAGTCACTATTGACCGCAAGCTGAGTTTTAAAACACACATTGACACCTTAGTGAGCACGGTCAAACATGCGAGGAGAGTGGTGGAGATCGCCGGGAATCATAGTGCGAATCTGGCAGGAACACCCCTCACAGACACCATGATCACGCTATACGCGTGAATACAAATTCAAATTCAATTCAAATTCAAAATTATTTATTCAATTTAGGCGTCTACGACAATCTTATGAAGGTCAATTACAAATTTTAATATTGAAATATTGTACATTGTACTGCCACGTTCAGCAAAAAAATTATAGAGCCACTGCGAGAAGAACGGGCAAGAAACTCGGGGTCATTCTTTTAAACGTCTTTTTAAAATATAATACAATTATTACAATATTTGTTTAAATTACGTAGGAGACATGTGATAGCTTGGCAGAGGCGGAATTTTCCAAGCATTTTTGTCGTTTAAGTAATGTACGAGTATATAAGTATTAGTTCACGAAAGTTTAAAAGGGTTGACATCGGCTAGTCCTACAAATATTTTGAGTTTTTTTTTTGTACGCGCGTCGTCCATATTAATGAAAAATATGAAATAATGCATTACAGTCACAAAAGACTTTTAACCTTATATGGGCCTCGTAATTAATCAGTCAAAAAATTTTTTTTTCAAAACATACAAATAATATCTCAAAATGTTTGTTAGGACTAGCAGATGTCAACCCTAAGACGTTGTTAGCATATTACCAATAACCTTGTATATAACTAAGGGTATAATAAACCAGAAAGTGGGCAGCAGCACTTTTTGAGGAACTGATATCTCACACTGCGATCCCCAAGCCGCCTGCCAAGCGTGGGGTTTATGACAACCACTTTTATATTAGGGGAGGCTATTTTCAGCAGTGGACTATCCAGCTGATACAGTACATTGAAAAAAATCTCGATAAAATAAATAACGGAAATACTTATAAATATAAAATAAATAACTTATCTTCCACAACATTTCCAACCGAAATCACGTTTAAAAGGTAAATAATCAAAAACTTACAAAGGTGAATGTTCCGGTGCCTCCGAACGCCAGCTATTAATCGTCAACCTTTTTGTGCATTATAATATTTACGTATTTATATATGCCTAACAAAATAGGAATCGTAAATTACTTAATTCGTTAAGGCAAAGGTTAATTACGATTTCTAATTAAAAACAATGTTGACAAATTGCTGTTCTTATGAAGCATACAAAATATTTAGAAATTATGTACCTATTAAAAATAATTAATATTCCACAGAAACTTACATATAGACATATTTTTTTATTTTTTTTTTAATAGCCGGACCGTCCACTACTGAACACAGCTTCTCCTATTAAAGGGGTATTTGCCATAATCCCCATTCTTGGCAGGCGTCTTGGGGATCGCAGTGTAAGTTGGCAGTTCTTTAGAAGGCGCTGCTGCCCACCTTCCAGTATTTTTCCTTTAGTCGTCCATTACGACACCCACGGGATGATATGGGGAGGTGCAATTCTAACCCGGCGACCCCACGGGGCATAAAGACATATATATGTCTCTATCTCTATATTGTATATAAAAATTATTTGCTGTTCATTTGTCTCGTTATAAATACCTCCAATAATATGGTATATATTATAATTGCTATTTTAATATGCGAAATTCTATACCACAATAGAAAAAAAACAGATAGTAAACCTAATTTTTTCGCAATTTATTCGTGATCTGTATAGGCTGTACTATATATATATATGTATATATATATCGGAGCGCACGAGCGTGAGCACAGACTGCAAGTTGCAACACATCGAGTTCTTCTAATACGGGCGCCAGACAGTTACGCTTCCATTAAAAAAAGGCTTGATGAAATGATGCCAAGACCAGTGGGTTACCTTAGTAATTTTTGTAGAATGTCCTGTCAAGACTTTGAAATATTATTACAAAAAGTGTCTCCTATTATTTCAAAACCAGACACAAAATTCAGAATGGCTGTGCCTTCGAAAGTGAGATTAGCATTGACGTTAAGATTTTTGGCAACAGGCGATAGTTACACGAGCCTACAATATCTATTCAAAATTTCTCATCAGTTAATTTCTACAATTGTTTACAAAGTTTGCAAAGCTCTGATTCATGTCCTAGAAGAGGCGATAAAGGTTAGTAAAAACAATTTTTTAAATCAAATATCTTTATTTACTTACTCATACAATCACAATTTCTTATAATAGATAGATATACCTAGAAGTTAGTGCTTAGTAAATGTGTCATTTAATCATCATCATCATCACTGCACCTGACATATGCTTCTTCAATTATATTGCGCCTTCCAGGTGGAGGTATAACAGTTTCAGAAAGCACCTTAATCTTCTTGTCATTAGTGATTTTTGGCTTCTTGTGAGGATTATTTGAAGTAGTTGAAATATTAGTATCAAACAAAACATCGGGGTTTGAAGGATACACTGTATAATTACCAATTGCTGAGTCCGGGATAGATAAGCTTCAGGAAGACTAATTTGAATGTCGTAGTTGCTTAGAGCGTGTTGCTGAGTGATTTATTTAGAGCCTCTGTGCTTTCCTGCAAAACAAAAATTGTATTAAATTAATTAATCAAAATTATTCTTATCTGTTTCAGCTACCGACATCTCCAAATAATTGGTTAACAATAGCAGCTGGTTATGAAAAGTTATTTCCACATTATATAGGAGCATTACATTGCATTGGACGGAAAACACGTTTTACTTGAATCACCTATACACAGTGGGTCCGAATTTTACAACTCAAAAACAATTTCAGCATTGTACTTCTAGCTTTAGTAGACGCTGATTATCTTTTCATTTTCGCTGATGTTGGTTGCCAAGGCAGAATGAGTGATGGCGGGGTGCTAAGCAATAGTATTCTGTGGGATAAAATGAATGATAATACGTTAAATTTACCACACCCTCATCTATTGGCATATAGGCAAAAATAATAATATGCCATATGTGTTTGTTGCTGACAGGGCATTTGCATTAAATAATAACGTGATGATGCTGTACCCAGGAAACCATACAGAACAGAGTAAGAAAAGAAATTTCAACCGAATATTGTGAAGAGCAAGAGTTAAAGTGGAAAATGTTTTTGGTAATAATACTAGGCTTTTATATTAAAACTATTATTATTATTATTATTTATGAATATCTAGAGTTTTTAAAAAGCCTATGCTTCTGCAACCTGATAAAGCGTCTATTATAAATATGGCCTGTGTCTATTCACACAATTTTTTGAGAAAAAGCAAAACATCACCACGGTGTTATTCCTCACCAGAATCATTTGATCGAGTTGTAAACAATGTCTTTCTACCTGGAACTTGGCGAAATGAAGGCCCACCCCATGGCCTGATTCCAATTGCTTCGCATCCTCGAAAAGCAGCAACTAGTGCACAGAATATTAGAGAGGAGTTCGCTGAGTATTTATTAGATTCATAGGAGTCATCATTAGCATATATACAACATATTAGAACGTTGTGCCTACGTTTATAGTATTAAAATGTCTCGGTTTACAATTATGTTAACACAGAGGATGGCAACACTGCGGTCTATGGTCGCGGGCGCAGCTTTTTCTCTCTGGCGGGCCTCCCGGCCCGCCACTGCATCTTTTGACAGCTCTCGACAACATTAATTTTTATTGTTCTTATTTCTTTTCAAAATGTTTTTGCTAAAGCAATAAATAGTATACAAAGATATACATTGTTTAAATACCACTTCGGTGACGGCAAGATTCCTTACAAGTTTTGGTCCTTCGAGCCGGATCGTAACATGCATGACCTGGGCCAACCTTACAAAATGGTTGCCGCCTACTATTGAAGATTTGGAAAATTGAAACGTCACCAAGCACCGAGGTATTTCGAAAATGCATATGCCTTCCTTGTTGGTCTGCGATTATAAGTACTTTTTTCTTTATGTTTGTCGTTTCTGTACTTATTTCTTTTGCTTCGTTAAATATTTTTGTGTTATTATAGTTAGTACCTGTTCCATTTTTGTCGCTTGTTTTTATTACCTGGGAGTTATGGTTGGTTTTGATAAGATCTTGTGATTTAATTAGTGATTTGTTGCTACACACTGGAGTAGAGCTTTTTAAATTTTCTATTTCTGTGTGTGCAATTTGTAATTGTTCATTTAATATATCGTTTCCCTTTTTTTGATCCTCAAGATCTGTATTTGTCAAAGTCGATAGGTCCGGGAGACTTCTGGCCAAATGTTCTGACTTAGAAAACTCCGATACACCTTGTCTTAGGATTGATTCAGTAGAAGAGTCAGAGTTGTTTTCGCCACTTACTGTGTCAGATATGTTAAAGATTTTACTGAGAAACTTTTTAGTTAATTTTGTTTGTTCTGAAAACTTATTTATTTTTTCTTCAGAATTTGTCAGTGATGGTGGGTTTTTACCCATTTTCACAGGTGTGCTACATGTAGTGACATCACGAACTTGTCTTTTTGATTTACCTACAAGGCATTTGGGACACAGCCAGTTAGTTTTAATTGTCCTTGACATCAGGTCATAACGCGTAATCGATACTTTGGCATATATGAGATCGTATATGTTCATACAAAGAACACATTTCAGCATTCTTTCATTTCCAATATTTTTTTTGCATGTAATGCATGCAACCATTTTTCTTCCTTTTTTGGGAGTCATAATGTACAAATATGCTAAAATTAAAAATATAAATCAGTGCAAAAAGATATTGTCTCAATGAGATTCGAACGTATGTTTGTTCCTTATTATTAGTGAATAGAATATAAATTAACGGAATTACATTTGTAGTTTCCATTAAACTGCTAACTTTACCATGTACAGAATATAATTGTGAAAATGGCTTCGGGCAACTTTTGAAAGTTCCATCTATGAAAAATTATTTTATGTCACTTACAATTTTTTTATTTTCATTTGAGCAAAACATTAAAATACGTTCTCCCTCATCCAAGTAATCTGCTAGGACAATGTTGTAGAACTTAGCTGGCACTTCTACTTCTTCCGCATTTGTAAAAACAGTTTTGTTTACATTTAGTGATTTATTTTTCGTCATATAAAGACCGTGATAAAGATTGTAGAAGGTTGGCAGATTTATTATCAAGTTATATCCATCGTCTTTCATTTTTGATAAGTTTTCATTATATATTTTTGGGATTGGTTTGTCGGTGTTGACCACTTCCTTTCTCATGTCGTCAACTTTTAGTGCAATTTCATTTTTAACATAATTTGGACTACACTTGTGTGGTTTTTCCTTAGTAATACAATTGTGCTGTAAAAGATACAAAAATGACGTTATAAGTGAAATAGTTTGAATAAATGAAAAACCTTAAGCTAGACAACTTCATGAGCCTATATTTAGCTTACATCTTAAAATAAACAGTACTTCTATGTCCCAACAACGTAAAGCATTGCTTTGGGATCTCGAAGTCTTCTATACAGCTGCGGCTGTATATTTTAAACACTTCCAATGTGGAGTGCCGTGATAGAATTGCACTACCCTCCATCTCAGACCGAATAAAAAGTCAAGACAGAATGTTGTGTAAAGAGCAGTGAGGCCGGTACATGAATATTATTAGAAATTAAAATAAAATATGTTTTATTTTGTTTGAAGTTTTTTTTCAATATTGTATTTAAAATGCTCACCATTTTGTAACTTTTTATAGATATGTACATGTTTTGTAGCTAAGCTTGGGATGGATTTGTTCAAATAGATGAATCAAAATTTTTTTTTTTTATTAATTTATTATTGAAACATTCCTTTAGGTGGGCATAAAAGTCTCCCAAGTCACCCAACCAAGGTTCAAAATACACAAGAACAATAATATTATATAAAAAATATAAGACATTACATAATAAGTTATTCATGATATAGGTACAGATATAAGGAAGAAAAACATATGCTTAATTTTATCGTGCTAGTTACGGAGATTTTGTGATTAAATTCATCCCCGCATTACGAAATTCGTTTTGCGTACAGTTGAACAAATCCAGATCTTGGTCCTGGTAAAGAAGTCCGTTAATATGAAGTTGAAACTCAAAAAAATTGGCATGGCAATTAATGTACATAGTATGAAATATTATAATAAATTTTTATGGGGCTCAACAGGAATTCAAATTCTTTTTGGCCCCTATGGGGCTCAATAGGAAAAAAAAAACATTTTGTCCCCCACTGGGGGCGAAAAGTGGGGGACAACAGGAATAACAGGATTAGCTCTCGAGTGTTTAATTACGTAAAATTAGTTAAAGTGATTATTTTCAGCCTAAAGCTACAAAGTTCTATAAATCTATGTGTGAATTTTCTGAATTAGTGTTAGTGAAGTATTTAAACCAGTATAAATAAAATTTTTAAAGAAGAAAGTTTTAAGCCTAAAACCTAGTGTTAATCTATTTTTTCTTCCATAAAACAATGTGTTAGTGACTCCTACCACATAAGTATTGTGCAGTAAACATTTAGTGAAAATCTGAATAGTCTAAGTGCCATAATTTTTGAATAAAAGACATACCATAACTGACATTCAATTAGCAAACAATTTGGACTTTGGACCCTGCATGAGTTGTAATCAAGTGAAAAGTACCTCCATCTTGGATTGACAAGAATTACAAAGTTAGAATAAATGGTTCGACAATTTGAAAGTACTGTATAACTGACTCCGTAGCTCATCTATACCATTATCGGCTGCAGTCCGGAACACCTACGTTCGAATCTCATTGAGACAATATCTTTTTGCACTGATTTATATTTTTAATTTTTGCATATTTGTACATTATGACTCCCAAAAAAGGAAGAAAAATGGTTGCATGCATTACATGCAAAAAAAATATTGGAAATGAAAGAATGCTGAAATGTGTTCTTTGTATGAACATATACGATCTCATATATGCCAAAGTATCGATTACGCGTTATGACCTGATGTCAAGGACAATTAAAACTAACTGGCTGTGTCCCAAATGCCTTGTAGGTAAATCAAAAAGACAAGTTCGTGATGTCACTACATGTAGCACACCTGTGAAAATGGGTAAAAACCCACCATCACTGACATATTCTGAAGAAAAAATAAATAAGTTTTCAGAACAAACAAAATTAACTAAAAAGTTTCTCAGTAAAATCTTTAACATATCTGACACAGTAAGTGGCGAAAACAACTCTGACTCTACTGAATCAATCCTAACACAAGGTGTATCTGAGCTTTCTAAGTCAGAACATTTGGCCAGAAGTCTCCCGGACCTATCGACTTTGACAAATACAGATCTTGAGGATCAAAAAAAGGAAAACGATATATTAAATGAACAATTACAAATTGCACACACAGAAATAGAAAATTTACTACTGGAAAAAAATACACTTCAAAGAAAAATCCTAGAACAACAAAATTTTATAACTCAACTTAAAAAGATATGCACAGGTACCCCAAATAAATCAAAAATAAAAAGCTCTACTCCAGTGTGTAGCAACAAATCACTAATTAAATCACAAGATCTTATCAAAACCAACCATAACTCCCAGGTAATAAAAACAAGCGACAACAATGGAACAGGTACTAACTATAATAACACAAAAATATTTAACGAAGCAAAAGAAATAAGTACAGAAACGACAAACATAAAGAAAAAAGTAATTATAATCGCAGACCAACAAGGAAGGCATATGCAAAGAACCTTTCAAAAGTTACTTGGAGATGAATACGAAATTTTTTGTATATACAAGCCTGGTGCAAAGTTAGAAAATATAGTGACCTCTTTACAAATGGACATAAAAAATCTCAGAAAGCAAGATTTTGTTATTTTAGCGGCAGGCATAAATGACAATAACCCAGCCAAATTCAAAATGTTCATCAGCCAACTTCTTCTTGATACCAAGAACACAAACTGTCTAATATCAGAAATACCTTACAACCATAACCTAAATGAAACCAAACTTAACTCAGAATTAAAATTAATTTGTAATATGTTCGGACATGCATATTTCGTTAATATGGACTATAGTTACCGCATACCTTCAAAACAACATGCAGCTCTACATATATTCAAAAGATTACACAAATTTATACCATACATAAACTACCAAATTGAATACAAAAGAAAAAAACAAAACACGAAACAAAATTAAATTCCATCGACACCAAAAAAGGATTTTAATCTAAGCGAAGATAAGGGCACCATAATCGCAACAACCAATGAAAGCACAGAAACAATGAAGCCCGGAACCACACCATTTTATTTTCGTAAATCAGAAAAGAAAAAGGAAAATCACTATACTAAAGACCAAAGTACGTTTTTTCGTGACCAACAATAATATAAATTATAACTACGTAAAAATTCTTCACCAAAACATCGCAGGATTACTGCGTAAATCCCATTTAATAGAAGCTGCGTTAGAGGAATTTATAGAAAACGATGATGAAATTGATGTTTTATGTTTTACAGAACATTATGTTAAAAAAGACCACTTGAAAAACATTGAGCTTGTAAATTATAGTCTAGCCAGCTCTTTCGCTAGGAATAAAAAAAGAGGAGGAGCTTGCATCCTTATCAAAAAACAGATGGAATACAAGGAACTACCTCACATCAAGCAGCTTTCCATCGTTTCAAGTTTTGAATGCTGTGCCATTGAACTTATACATCACAATATTATTATAGTAACGTTGTACAGAGTTCCAAAAAAGAATAATATAGAGATATTTCTAGAATCGCTAGAGACTCTTTTATCAATACTGTGTAACAAAAATAAGAAAATTATTATTTGCGGAGATTTTAACATCAACATCTTAAAACCTAACAATACAACAATTAGATTTGAACAGATATTAGTAAACTATAATGTTAAGTTAGAATTTAGAGAAGTCACGAGACAGCAAAGTGGAACCTGTGTTGACAATATAATACATAGTAATATTAGAAACTGTGTTGGTAAAGTGTACAATTTAACGCTCTCCGATCACTCTGCACAAATGTTCAAATGCCCTGTTAAGCAATTGTTTTACCTTAAACACTGGTTTGTTACACAAAGAATATTTAGTCAGAATAATATGAATAAGTACAAAGCTTGCCTTGAAAGTTTATCTCTAGAAAATGTTTACACTTGTGACAATGTAAATCAAGCATATAACAATTTCATTGAAACTCTTAAATTATATTTTGAGCTATGTTTTCCTGTATAAAAAATAAAAATTAATGCTAAACAGAGACCTCGTTGGTTAACACGTGGAATAAAAATATCTGCCAAAAATAAAAGGAAAATTTACTTCGATTGTAGAAAGAATAAGAATAATAAATTGAAATACAAAAAATACAGCAGCATACTACGTCACGTCATAAATACATCACAAAAAATTCAAAATCATAATGATATAATGGAATCAACTAACAAAACAAAAACAGCGTGGAGAATAATAAACAGTAATGAGCCAAAAGAACCAAAACCAGCAATAGCCCGGATTAACTATAAACACAATATCATTACCGATCCCGTTAAAATAGCTCAAGCTTTTAATGACACATATATAGATTTAGTGAAAAATAAGTTAGAAATGGCACCTACTCGATACCAGAGCAAAACAAACTTAGTGAACTCAGTGACACAATCAATTTTCTTAGAACCAACGTCACCGCTTGAAGTTTGCAAAACTATAACAAACCTTAAAAATACGAACAGTGTAGGGCATGATGAATTGGCTACAAAGGTAATTAAACACTGTAAAAATGTATTAGCAGCTCCTTTATCTTACTTAATAAATATTTCAATAGAGCAAGGGGTATATCCAGATTCACTTAAAATAACAGTAGTAAAACCACTCTATAAAAAAGGAGACAAAGAAAATTGTGAAAACTATCGCCCTGTTGGGTTATTACCAATCATTTCTAAGATATACGAAAGAATAATCTATAACAGACTTTACAAATATCTCGAAAAATACAATATTTTATCAAATGTTCAGTACGGGTTTAGGAAAAATAGATCTACCACACGAGCCGTCCACGAAATGATGAAAACTGTTTGTGAAAGCCTTAATAGTGGTGCTCTGGTAACTTCTATATTTATGGACATGTCAAAAGCATTTGATTTTGTGTGTCATGAAACATTATTTAAAAAAATCCAATCCTATGGTATTCGAGGCATTGCACACGACCTAATCAAATCGTATCTCGAAAATCGCCTACAATATACGGAAATTACACGAATGAACGATAAAGTAGAAGTCGCTTTCCAATCAAATATGAGACGTGTAGAACATGGAGTTCCACAAGGGAGTATACTGGGACCCTTACTCTTTCTAATGTATATAAACGACTTACCTAATACAGTAGATCATCAAATGGTTTTATTTGCAGATGACTCAACTATTATAATAAAATGTTTAAATGTAAGCGAATATGAATGTTTAATTAATAAAGCCCTTGAGAGTATCATGATTTGGTTTAACAATAACAATTTGTTAGTAAATATAGATAAAACAAAATGTATGCAATTTTTTCTACCACAATCCAAACCGAGAAACTTAACAATAAAATATAAAAATGACATTATACAACAAGTAAAAGAGATAAATTTTTTGGGTATGTTATTGGGCTGCCACGGGAATTGGAAGAGTCACACAATCCACGTTTGCAAAAAAGTTGGAAGATTTGCGTTTGCTCTAAGAAAATTTGTTAAAACATCATCACAAAAAACAGCAGTCTGTGCATATCACGGAAATGTGGCTTCCAATTTGCGCTACGGTCTATTACTGTGGGGAAATTCCGTCAATGCTCCTGCAGTATTTAGGACACAAAAAAAATGTGTTAGGGCTATAACAGGAGCAAAAAGAACTGACAGTTGTAAGCCAATGTTCAAAAAATTAAATTTACTCTCCTTGCCTTCCATGTATATACTTGAAGCATGTATATTTGTAAAATCAAATATAAATAATTTTGACGTTAAGACTGCTAGAATACCGCGTAAGGTGAAAAAAGCATATCTTGTTCTACCCTTAAATGACCCTAAGACCGTTTTCTATAGAAATAGTATATATGTAATGTGCACTAAATTGTATAACCATTTGCCAGATAAAATTAAAAACATGACTCTTAAACAATTTAAAAAGAATTTATTTAGTAATGAACAAATGCTATTATAATATTGATGACTTTTTGAATGATAAAACACTTGACATAATTTCCAATAATATTTAATAATACAATTTATAATATAAATGAATGATTTAATCTGAGCAAATTTATTCTATATTATGTTTGAATTCTAGTATGTAATAAACCTTTTATATAATATTGTACGCCGCATCTGGCAAGATATGGAGGACATAAAACCTCGTTTAAGAACATATTGTAACCCATACTGCAATAAATAATCTTGAATCTTGAATCTTGAACCCAAAACTACGCCTCGCCGTGTATAAACACCTTTACACACGCATAAGATGTACAACGAAACTACGCCTTGACTCGTCAGTCGAACTATTGCGGCGTGGTTGCATTGGTGCTGCCGTTATTAAGCTTATAAGGTTTACCCTATTATTGGGTGATAATACACAACGTATTGCTATTAGTTTTTTTAAAAGTTGATCAATGTGTTTTAACCGACTTAAAAAAAGAGAAGGTTCTCAATTGGACTGTATTTTTTTTTAAATACATTTCATTATCAAAATCGGTTCAGTGGTTTATTTGCAAACTTAAAAGATGGATCTCATTCATTCAGTCCATTTTCAACCGACTTCATAAAGGACCAGGTTTTCAATTCAGTTGTATTTTTTTGATTAAATCTTTGTTGCTTCATAACTCCGTAATTTTATTTTTTGTTGGAAAGCTGATACCTTGAATTATAATTGCTGATACCTCATATTCATTTAATTGGTATTGGATTTTCAGTTTCGAAGATATTGAAATAGATGATGTTTTTTTCGTTAAAAAAAACATATTTCCATTGTTTTTTTTTGTTTTTAACGTTGTTGTGTATAGAGTTGAATTATAACCATATTATTATTGATATAACAAAGGCAAATTTAAGTTCCCTCTTAACTGTTCACGTTTTACTGGTCACATACAAGTGTTAGTCTTTAATTATTTTTTAATTTTCCGAATTGAGTCCAAAAATTAAACAAAATTGGATCGAAATCATTCGGAAAAGTAAGAAGGAACTATCATGGCAATATTTTAAAATCGGCGACTTATATTTATTTATACCTATTTCTACCGCCAAGCAGTAATGTTCACATTCGACTGTTTTTCGACGATGAGACTTAACATCTTTATGTCTCGAGGTGATGGGCGCAGTGCAGTTTGCCACTTGTGACGAACTGTATCGGCAGAGGTTACAGCTTAACACCAGGTGGGCTTTGTGCTTTTTTCCCCGATTGCATAAAAAACCCGTCACTAATTAGTTACAAGAAATAAATGCATGTAAATTAAATACCCAGTAATGTTATTTCTGAAACACTTTTTCCATTCCCTTCCCCTACTTAACGACACTACTTTTGCCGACACGTTACATCGGAACCCTATTGTTGTATTAATACTAATTACGTTATTAAATTGGTAACGTTATTTTCATAAGGTAATTTGATTATCATGGCGACACACGCACACATGTTTGGAAAACCGGCCTCACTTGTCTGTTCACAACATTCTGTCTTGGCTTTTTATTTGGTCTGAGCCCTCCATATGTCTGCAAACCTTTGCACTGCGATCCCCAAGACTCCTGCCAAGTGAGGAGATTTTGGCAAACCTCCCCCTTAACCGCTGAGGATCAGCGGTGAATATATTCACAATTAAACAATAAATTCCATTGTTATGAATAAGATACTTTTTAGTAGGGGTTTAATTGAAGACAGTGTTTAGCAGTGGAAAATCCGGGGATATAGTAAGCGAGTATAATATGTAAGTACCTCGTTTATAGTCACACTTCCAGGACACTTATCGTTTTTAAACAATGAACATCTCCATACTGATGCTCGATTTTTATACACTTGATGTCTATAATACTGAAAGCCAGCATTGAGAAGTACTGTTCCGCCTTTTCTCTTGACAAAAAATATTTCCTTATTCATTGGATCGCACATACCTACAAGGTACAAATAAATTAAATCAATAAATGAAAACTTGTTCTGCAAACATTATAAATGAAATAAATGATTTACCGTTACGAGTTCTTTATTATGTTTTCAATAGAATGGGTACACCAAATACAATATTTTCCAGTGTTCAGCTCACAAATTGGGCTATTGACAGTAAAAAATTTCACGTCAAATTTCACAAAGTCACATTTAAAAAAATCATGTTATGTGTACCAGTGACAAATATACCTTTTAAAGAGAATGAAATAAAAGTGTGGCAGCGTACGTATAACCTTTTTAGTTGATTTACAATCTCGTTTGTATAGATTGTCAGAGGATGTCAATTTAAAATATTTTAGAATGGATAAAAAAGTTTATTATTCAGGAATTATATTAGTTTGATACAAGAAGAAAAGTGTATCATTACTTCTACAACCTTAACCCCTTCATATTGGTGACCCTGTCAACGTGCAACATGTAATTACCGTACCTGTTTAATGGTCAGCATAGTTACCTTCCAAGCAGCTGATTTGGGTGCGCTACGCTGGTTTGTTTGCGAAGCCCCCGTGCTTCGTGCCCATCTCCGTGAGCAGTGTTTTACTCCAACACAAATAATGGGAATGCTACTGCTGTTTCCGACAACGGGGGACTGTATAGTCGAGTGCAAGCGAGATACCTACCTACATTAAAATGGTGGCATTTTCCGCATGTTTTTACTAATTCCAGTAGGAGTAAAGGTGTACAGTAATTATGCGTACATTATTGAAGCGCTATTATTGAAGCGCTCGTAGCGAAGTTTGCTTATCCATTCT
Source organism: Plagodis dolabraria (assembly GCA_963854805.1). Lineage (NCBI taxonomy): Eukaryota > Metazoa > Arthropoda > Insecta > Lepidoptera > Geometridae > Plagodis > Plagodis dolabraria. The sequence continues at coordinate 2,659,344 of OY978443.1, read as the reverse complement.
GAATCGATCAGCAAAGTTAAGCAACGTCCGTCGCGGTCAGGAGTTGGATGGGTGACCGCTGGTGACTACTGAGCGCTTCCATGCTTCGGAGGGCACGTTAAGCCGTCGGTCCCGGTTGTTGTCTTAGGATGGCAGTCGTTACAGCATGGTAGTAGGGCACTTTGCGTATGCCCGCCTGGCTAGCTACCACCCTCAAGTTGAAAATCTGTCGCCAAGCACCAGCAAGTGTTCCGGCAGCTGTCCTTGAGAGCCAGTAATTCTAGGTTAGCCTGTACAACATTTTCGACCACATCATCACTTACCATCAGGTGAGATAGTGGTCAAAGGCTAACCTATTAGACATTAAAAAAAATGCTCTTAAGTCGCCACTTTTAGTACCAGTTTAATATCACTAGTAAGATAAAACCATTAAAATTTGCCCGTTCCATTAAGATCTCCTATCTCAGCCCCCCAGGGGACTGTACAAGTCTCACTATTACACTACAGTACCCTAGAAGACTAAACAACACACACTGCACCGATGCGGATGCGGGTCCAAATCCCGCACATGACTTAAATTTTTCCGCTCGTATATTTGTATTTTTGGAATGTAATCCCCAGAGCATGCGTTATTGCAAACATAAAAATATTAAAATAATAATGTATATCCTAATTATTTCCTGATTGGTTCGTGTCTACAAATGTAACCTCAAAAAACAACAATTTATTATTTCACACAATTTGGTACATCATATGTTCGTAGAATATCGTCAGCGTGTTTTAGCAATGACCACCGCCATCTATTGGTTAAATATAACAATAAACTAACTTAAAATATCGCCACCTATCGGTTGCTGTTAAAACTAACACTACTTATAAATGAACCCAAACTGCATAGGTGGTACAAGCGTAAACAGTTCGAGATTATCATTCAAAATTATTATGTATAGATTATTTTTATCTGAAATGAAGATTACTATGCGATCACTCATATCTGTGAAGAAACTATTGGTCTAGAGTCAATAGTTTCCGAGATAAACCCTATTTTAATTTGTCAGCTGTCATCTGAAATGTAGATCTCTATCAGATCTATCACTTTTGCAAAGTAACTAGTGGTCTAGGGTCAATAGTTTCCGAGATAAATCTTATTTTAATTTGACAGCTGTCATCTGAAATGTAGATCTCTATCAGATCTATCACTTTTGCAAAGAAACTATTGATGTAGAGTCAATAGTTTCCAAGATAAACCCTATTTTAATTTGACAGCTGCCATTAGAAAGGAAGATCTCTCTGAGATCTATCATATCTGTTAAGAGACTAGTGGTCTAGGGTCAATAGTTTCCGAGATAAACCCTATTTTAATTTGACAGCTGTGATCTGAAATGTAGATCTCTATCAGATCTATCACTTTTGCAAAGAAACTAGTGGTCTAGGGTCAAAAGTTACCGAGATAAACCCTATTTTAATTTGACAGCTGTCATCTGAAATATAGATCTCTATCAGATCTATCACTTTTGCAAAGAAACTAGTGGTCTAGGGTCAATAGTTTCCGAGATTAAACTTATTTTAATTTGACAGCTGTCATCTGAAGTAAAGATATGAGATCGCGGGACAGATGTTATGAAAACGAAAAGCAATTGAGTACATAAAATACGAACCAACTGTCACTTTGACACCTGTCACAAATCACATCTATCCATCTGACATAATATACTGTCACTTTGACAGCTGTCACATCTAAAACCTATTTGTTTATATTGTTTAAGATTATTTTCAACCGAATCATAAATTAATAGTCACTTTTCCAATTGTCATCAAAATCATAATAAAAAAAATTAACATATAGATTGTTCTTTATTGATCTTGCTTCCGTTGAATTAAGCAAAGCCAACGGATTTTTTAGTCTAACGATTCAATGGTACCACGGTTAATAGAAATCAGCATTTTCGTAGTACCATTGAGTCAATGGTACCACGGCAAATTAAATTTGCCGTGGTACCATTAAAGGAACTATCTAATGGTACCACGGCATAGAAACGCCCAAATCACGTATCATAGGTACGTCTGTAAGTAATTCGCCATTTATGTGGTACATACAGTGAAACGGGTTACGTTTTCGCGTGAATTTTTTACAGTAACTATAGAGAACCACACAATACCTACTCTACCCTATAAAAGTAACTACGAAAGTAAATAAATAAAAATACCAGTTATGAGTACATTCCACGTAAAAATATATTGAAGACTGACTTATTCACCAAAACAATGACACTTAAAAAAAGCTATATTCTAAAATTAAAATCTTTAGTGAAAACGGCCAGTAAACATAGTAATAAGGATATTATGTCGCCAACATGGCTCCGAGCGGTGTGAAACACTATTTAAACAGTAAGGCGAACTAATTTCCTGACTGGCCGACGCAACACACCCCCTTTTGTTGTAACATCTACAACACGAGTTATATGATCGAATTTACCCGGAAACTTTTTTACTATTCTTCCTAAGGGCCAATGATTACGTGGTAAATTTCCATCTGCAATCAGCACTAAATCTCCAATATCTATTACTTGATGTGTAGGAACTGTTTTCCGGGGAGTCAGAAGTGGTAAATATTCCTTGACCCATCGTTGCCAAAAGTGATCTGCTAGGCGTTGTGCTTTTCGCCAATCCACTCGTTTTATTAAGTCAACATCTGTGAACTCGCGCAGTCGTATGTCATTACTTGATGTTCCAATAAGAAAGTTGAATGGGGTAAGTGCTTGTTCACTGTCTTGATCGACTCCAACATGTGTAAGAGGTCTTGAATTTATTATTGCTTCAACCTCTAATAACAAAGTGTGTAGTACCTCCAATCGCGGAGTTCTTTCTTTAAGGGTAATTTTTAATAGTAAGTTTTAACGCTTCTTACTAAGCGTTCACAACAGCCACCCATAAAAGGGGAAGATGGTGCGATAAATTTCCAATTTATACCTCTGTTCAAAGAAAAGTCATATAGATCAGGTAATATCTTTGAAGCACCCACAAATGCAGTCCCATTGTCTGAATAAATGCATGTAGGGCTACCACGGCGGGCTATAAAACGACGAAGAGCCATAATTGCAGAATCCGATGATAATGATTCAACGATCTCTATATGTACAAAGGTAAAAGGGCGAGTATGATGACCCATTCTTACATTAGGTAAATCTCCAATTGGTGGCATTGTTGGTTTTGCTTTGGAGTTTCGACATAGTTGACATTGGCTTGAAACGGTTTTTACAGCAGGTCGTAGTCCAAGTATGTAGAAATGTTGACGCAGTTCATTTACCACAAGTTCAATATTTCCATGAGCAAATTTCACGTGATAGTGATAAATCATCAAGTAAACTATCCGATGTTTCCCATCAAGTACTATCGGTTGTGAATCAATGTCCGTTGATGCTCCGGTACGGCCTGATAATATAAATATTCTATCATTACCGAGAATTAATGACACATTTTTTAACCTACTCTCTTTACAAACGGGGCGTGTTGCGTCAATTGCAATGTATTCATCCCGAAAAGAATCAAGTTGGATGCGTTGAAATATATGACGCTCAGCGGAAACAATAAAAGAAAGTTCTAATGGTAATAAGCCATGTTCACGATGAATAGGTGACAATTTAGAATTTTGAGCGGTTTTCCGAAAAACTGATGCTCCTTGATGGGCGCGTGCAGTAGCGCGAACAAATCTTAACCATACGCTAAAACGCTGATGATCAGCCACTACCGGTGAAGGTAGTTCTTGTGATAGTGTAACTGTTAATCCTACCAACTCTTGACTCAATTTGCATTCAAGAACTGGTACGACATCAATATTTGGTTCACAAGGCCACTCCTTTGACGGTAAAAGAAGAAATGGAGGACCGGTAAACCAACGTGAAGACATAGTTAAATCATCCTTATATCGTGTTGCATCATCAGCGATATTAAGAGATGAAGGTACGTAGTTCCAATCAGAAACATTAGTAATTTCACAAATTTCGCAGACTCTGTGAGCAACAAAAGACTTTAGCAAACTGGGGTCTGTATTCAACCATTTAAGAACGGTCTGAGAATCTGACCAAAAAAATATTTTATCTGGCTTACGTTTATGAGCTTCGATTACATATGTAGCAAAACGTGCTGCAATAAGCGCTGCCTGTAACTCAAGTCTCGGAATTGTCGTAGGTTTTAAAGGGGCAACACGAACTTTACTGCCAATTAAAGCTAGTTTAATAGATCCACTTGGAAATACAAGGCGCCAGTAACCTACACACGCGTATGCACGTTCACTAGCGTCTGAAAAATATGAATCTGACTAGACTCTAGTTGTTCTAATGAATTGCTATAGCACCGAGGAAGTTAAAAATTAGAAATCGTTTCTAAATTTTGAAACCATACTACCCATTCTGCTTTGAACTTATCGGGTAGTTGCTCGTCCCATGTTGTTACCAATTTCCATGTCTTCTGAAATAGTATACGACCCCGAATAATTAGAGGAGTAAGAAAACCAAGCGGGTCGTACACTTTCATTAAACAAGAGGGTACGTTGCGTTTTGTAAATTTTTGTGGTAAATTTTTCGAGACATCACATGGGAAGGAAAGGGAATCGGTAACAACATTCCAGGACACACCCAATACTCTTACCTGTGATGTAGATACTGAACCTACGGTTACCTCAGTAACATTTTTTGCACATAGACTGGCTGGTAACTTCGAGAGAGCTTTGGGAGAATTTGATAACCAAGATCTCATCTCGAAACCACCCGCCATATTAATATTAACAATGTCAGCACTTAGTTGTGCAGCTTCCTGTTCATCGTCGCAACTACCCAGGTAATCATCCATGTATGTATCATTTATTACTGCTGTTGCCTGCTTTGGGTAAAATTTTTGGTGTTCAGCAGCATTCTTATTTTTAATATACAAAACCGTGCAGGGAGATGAAACTGCGCCAAATATCATTGAGGACATGCGGTATTCTAATAAATCCTTACCTTCACGCCAAAAGAATCGTTGAGCATCTCTGTCTTCTGGTCTTATTTTGACTTGAGGGGACATCTCTCGAATGTCTGCTGAAAGGGCTACTCGTCCTTCCCTAAATCGCAACAAAATTGCCAGAAGTGGTTGGAGCAGGTCAGGGCCTGGTAAAAGTAACGAATTTAAACTTACCCCTTCACATTTTGACGCAGCATCGTGAACTACACGAAGTTTGTTTTTCTGATGATGTACCACTCCAAAATGTGGAAGATACCAAGTTATGCCGGTAGGTAAAGGTTTGATATGAGTACATACCTCAGCATACCCTTTTTCTATCATTGCTTGAATGTTTATTTTATAATTTTCTCCGTATTCTGGATCTTTAATTATCTTACGTTCCAGGGATTTAAAACGTGATAACGCAAGGTTACGACTAGATGGGACGTAATCAATATTGTCGCGCCATAACAAACCTGTCTGGAAGTGACCTGAAGGTAAACGTTGGGTGTTCTCTTCTAATAATTTCAATGCTCTTTCGTCTTCTATGGAGCGGCAATCCTTACTTTGAATACCAATAGCTTCTAACCTGTAATGTTCTCTTAAGAGTTCATCTAATGTATGATCGATTGTACGGGTCTCGGCCGTAATGTGGTTGATAAAATGTACAACCGGTTTCGTATTGTTGGAAAGAAAACCATATAAAATCCAACCTAACGGCGTCAAAACAGCAGCAGGTTGAGACTGAGTTCCACTTAGAATCATTTTCGAATAAGTCAGATGCCAATTATCTATTCCTATTAAAAGTGTAGGCTTGGCATTATCATAGCACAGAATGTCGCGTATATCGTCGAGATATTTACAGTCTTTTATCGATTTTGAATGCACGGATTGATTTGTAATGGCTAAATTCGGAATAGACCGTACGACTATCTCATGGACATCTGAGCTATGACAACCTTTATTTTTACAAAACTCACGTTTAGGTTTTTGGTAAGACCGCCAATGCAATTAACTCGAAGCTGTTCTTTGGGCCCCACTGCACCAGTAGAGTCCGCAATGGACTGATCAATAAAAGAAGCCGTGGATCCATCGTCCAAAAGTGCATAGGTGTCTACGTTACCTTGAGGTCCACTGACTGTAACCGGAACGATCTTAAGCAGTGATGTCTGTTGTACTGGTTGAGAACAATGAGTAAGAACTGTTACTGCCGGTACGTTTTTGGACTGGCGATTGAGTCGGCGGCTGGTCTGGATCTCGATCCTCAAGTTCTTCAATGTAGGAGTGATGAGTTTCGCCATTTGGTTTGTGTAACAGTGTGTTATGTCGTCGACTGTACTTACATCCGACGACTTGACAAAACTTTTTACATGCATTGTATTTGTGTGCACCCTTTGACAGGCACCGATGACAAACCTTGTTTTGAATCACTCACTGCCAACGTTCGTCTATGGACAATGTTAAAAACTTTTTGCAATCCTTAACCACGTGAGAATCGCCCATGCAGTATCTACATTTTTCGGTTGAGTTCGAAGAGGTTGCAAACGTTTTATTTCTGACATTAGAATTCAAAGAGGCAGTATATACCTTATCTCTGACAGGTCGCTTGGCAACTGAGGCGAATTATTGGTTTCTTATGTTTGTTTGATCTGAACAAAATAAACCAAACTTTATTAGCTTTTCAGATTCAGTATCTAGGAAGTCTGCTAACAGTTCTAAATTAAATTTATTTGAGTTCTGTGCAGAAACAAAATCTGCCCACCTATATCTCAGTATTGGTGTAAGTTTACCAATAATTGTTTGAGCTAATTCCGGGGAAGCTAAATATTCTGGCTGATGAAGCTCACGAATTATCTGAACACAATTTCGAACACGACATGAAAATATATTTAAGTCACGAGCTGATTCGTGTAAAGCCAATCTTGGGAGTGATCTTAAGATGGAAAGCTCATGAAGGATGATGAACTCTGGCCTGCCAAACCGTGTCTCTAATGAGTTCATGACTTGTTCCGGATCTATGGCTGATATTAAGAGTGCAGAGACGGCTTCTTTTGCCGCACTTTGCAGCGCTGTGCTTAGTCGGGCCAAATTTTCTTCGGGGCCATAACTAGCTTTCGTCCTTGTGTAAGTCTTCTTGAAGCGTAGCCACTCAGAAGCACGGCCGTCAAAAAATGGAAGTGATTGATTATAATTTGTACCACCTAGCTGTATCCTTCTACTGGCAGAGTCGATGACTTCGGCTAAGTGTAATAAAGAATTTTGTGTTCCTGTACAAGTGTTAGTTTTATTAATGTTATTAAAACAATTATTTTGTAATTTATAGTGGTGAGTATCTGAATCTAAAGGTATGATTAGTGTATCTATGTGCGATGGCACCTTCGCCATCAAGAGCGCCTGGCACTTCATTTCGATTTTCGGCACTGGCTCCACCTGGCGCTGACAAAGCGCTTGAAGTTGGATAGGCAGCGGTATCAACGGCTGGCCATGGTTGCCTTGTTTTAATGTTGTGTTCTACCTCAACGACACAAACAGGGTCATCGTTAGGGAACGATGTGGCTGGTATAGGTTGAGTATCCCTACAAATTAAATTAAGGTCATTTTCTTTTTTAAATGTGACTGTACAATCAGGGCACTCTAACAACCATTTTTGCGTAGAACTACTTCGCTCAGACATAGCGGAATCTAAAGCTGCAAGTTCAGCTTGTAGTTCTAATTCTGCTACTTTCTTTTCATTGTCAGCTAATCCTTTTTCTTTATCAGCTAGCTTACGGGCATGCTGAGCCATTAGTGCTAGTTTTTGAGCCTTTATATATTTATTATTAAACTCCGCCGTTGCCGGTCCCAAGCCCGGATGCAAAAGGAGGAGGGTTGGTCAGGAGGGACCATACCTACCGTAAAAGGTCAACGCCGAGTCTCAGGCGGCGGCAAATAGCCTGACATCACCATGACCACCCAGCGTTCATGAAGCGGTAACCAGAAACCGTGAGGGCCAAATACCTTCTAAAAATCTGACGCAGAAGGACGTGGGAACCCACTGCGATTACTTCCCAAGAAAACCCCCCCATCATGAACAGAGATATATATGAGAGCGATTTGTTGGACGATCCGACTAACACTCGGCGCCACTCGGTACCCGGGCCGAGTGGTGTGAAATTGGCTACCGAAGCTTCGAAAGAAGGATCAAATGCGAACAGCAATAAGAGGTTGCTAGCTAAAAATAAAACCTCAATACGTATAACCCAACGTATTGGTGCCTGGAATGTCAGAGGCCTACTAAAACCAGGTAAACTCACCATCATTGAGAAAGAAATGGAGTGTCACAACCTCAATGTACTTGGAATTAGTGAGACACATATGCGAGGAAACGGGCACTTTAGAACAACATTAGGAAACACCATGTATTTCTCAGGTGCCGAAGACTCAAGCCTACATGGTGTAGGAATATTACTGCCAGCCAAATTAAACCATTATGTCCTCGGCTATAATCCAACTTCTGAAAGAGTCATGTCATTAAAATTGAACACCAGACCTTGCACATTAAACCTCGTTCAAATTTATGCCCCCACTTCACAGGCTTCAGTAGAGGAAATCGACTCTTTTTACGGAGAACTTGAGACAACGTTAGATTCGATTCCCAAGAGAGAAATAACTATGGTAATCGGAGACTGGAATGCCAAGGTTGGGTGTACAGCCACTGATAACCACATCAGAGACACAGTTGGCAAGTTCGGTCTTGGCAGCAGGAATGAACGCGGCGAGAGACTGATTGATTTCTGTGTTGCCAGGAACCTTACCATCTTGAACACCTGCTTCCAACATCACGCAAGACGCCTTTACACATGGAAATCTCCAGGTGATAGATATAGAAACCAAATTGACTACATCCTCATCGACTCACGCTTGAGATCATCCGTCTCCAATGTAAAAACGTTTCCAGGTGCCGAATGCGGTTCGGATCACAATCTTCTTGTGGCCAATTTTACGCTACGGTTGAAAGCACCCAGGCATCTGTTACCTAAGCCCAAACAGCTAGAGCCATCACAGATCGAAATTTTTAAGGAGTCCCTGGAAACAAAATTAAAGTTAAAATCATTCGAACAGCACGACGCCAACTCGCTGTGGGAAAACTTTAAAGCACTGGTCTTGGAAACAATAAACGATACTAAGAGAACAAACAACAACACCGACCATAAGAAATCTACTTGGATATCCGATCGCACCTGGGAACTTGTTAAACGTAGGAAGGAGCTTAAAATAATGGGGTTGCAGAATACAGGGGTGTTACAAAAGTACAACGTACTCTGCAAAGAGATCGACACATGCTGTAGCGAGGACAAAAATCGATTCATTGACAAAATCTGTACGAAAATCGAACAACACTCCCTCAAGTTTCAGACAGCTTATTCAAGAAAGTCCGCTTACTGTCAAAACAATTCAAACCCAAGGCGTGGGTCATCGAAGATTCCAATGGGCAGATAATAAATGAACTTGACAAGATTGCTGAAACTTGGCGCCACTACTGTGAACAGCTTTACAAGGATTCTTTAGGAACACCAGCCCTTCAGTCGAACTGGAGCAACATTGAGCTAGAACCCACCATCTTACGCTCAGAAATAATTTCTGCTCTAGCATCGCTCAAAATTAGGAAAGCACCAGGTCCTGACTACATAACGGCTGAGATACTTAAGTCCTTAGGTGATCTGGGAATCGACACGTTGCATACCATCTGTAATGAAGTATGGAAGAATGGCCATTGGCCTAGGGATTGGACCGACTCCATAATACTTCCACTACACAAGAAAGGGTCTACGAGAAAATGTGATAACTACCGTACCCTAGCCGTTATCTCCCATGCCAGCAAAATAATGCTTCACGTTTTAAATCGCCGTATCCGTCATTATCTGGATTGCCAAATCCCACAGGAGCAGGCGGGGTTTGTTAAGGGCAAAGGTACGCGTGAACAAATTATGAATATCAGGCAGATAATCGAAAAGGCGTACGAATACAACACTCCAGTTATACTCTGTTTCGTGGACTACAGCAAAGCGTTTGACTGTGTCAACTGGCGTCATTTATGGAGGGCCCTATCCGACTTGGGAGTCCCCGGTCATCTTATCGGGCTCCTCGAAAGCCTATACAGTAACAGCCGAGGGAAAGTGAAGGTGGACAGAATTACTTCGGAGCCCTTCTATTTCGAAAAAGGTGTGCGACAGGGCTGCATATTGTCGCCCATTCTATTTAATATATACGGCGAATATATCATGAGGCGTACTTGCGATGAATGGGATGGAGGCGTGAACATTGGGGGAGTGAAAATCACAAACCTGCGTTATGCGGACGACACGACTCTCTTAGCTGCAAATGAAGCCGAAATGACCAATTTGCTGAATAGAGTGGAGGCAAATAGCAACGCATTGGGACTCTTCATAAATCGATCCAAGACTAAGCTCATGGTTGTGGATCGTGCACAAAAATTGGAGTTTACTGGGACACTCAATCTAGAATTTGTTAATAACTTCACATACCTAGGCTCCAATATTACTAATAATGGCTCGTGCGAATCCGACGTGCGGAGGCGCATAGGGATGGCAAAGAACGCCATGTCGCAGCTGCATAAGACTTGGAAAGACCTCAAGATATCATTGAGGACAAAAAAAAAGCTGGTACACACACTCATTTTCTCCATCTTCTTATACGGTGCTGAGACATGGACCCTTAAAGCATCAGACCGTAAACGCATTGACGCATTCGAGATGTGGTGCTGGAGAAGGATACTGCGAATACCATGGTCTGCGCATCGGACCAACATCTCCATCCTTAAGCAACTGCAAGTCAGAACCAGGCTTTCATCGACATGCCTGAAGAGATGTCTCGAGTACTTCGGTCACATAGCCAGGAAAGATGGTGACAATCTGGACAGGCTGATGGTCACTGGCAAAATAGAAGGAAAAAGATCTCGAGGTCGCAGTCCAATGCGTTGGTCCGACCAGATACGCTCCACACTTGAAATTCCAGTGCATGAGGCACTAAAAATTGCAGCCAACAGATCGAGATGGCGCTCACTTATCAAGGAGCGAATACTTGATGTAGGGGTCACGACCCTCAATAATGAGGATAACGAATAACGGAGGATATTTATTGGATTTATTAGAACTCATTCTAGAGGATGGTGGAGCAGTAACATGAGGCGTTGTACCCGATAAGGTCCCATCCTGTAGAGTCGCCGCAGGTACATTATAGGCGTCGGATAGGGGGGTGGATGGCACTGGGGTGCAGCGCGATAGGGTACCTTCCTGTAGCGTCGGCGCGGGCAAATCAAAGGCGTTGACTTGAAGGGTGGATGGTACCGGATTATAAGTGTTACTTGCATCCAATTTTTTATTTTTACTGGTAACTGACCTAGTCACGGGCATAATAAAGTGAGTAGATACTTACGATTTATCAGTGTCGATATATATTTGGGTTGAACTAACCCGTATAGCCGGCGCACGTCCAAGAAAGGCGCTGGCTGTTTAATTATATATTTAGGCGCACCACTTCTGAACTATATAGAGAACCACACAATACCTACTCTACCCTATAAAAGTAACTAGGAAAGTAAATAAATAAAAATACCAGTTATGAGTACATTCCACGTAAAAATATATTGAAGACTGACTTATTCACCAAAACAATGACGCTTAAAAAAAGCTATATTCTAAAATTAAAATCTTTAGTGAAAACGGCCAGTAAACATAGTAATAAGGATATTATGTCGCCAACAGTAACATTTTGAGGTGTTTAGCTTCATATAGTTAACACTACACCACCGACTTATTCTGTCAATATCATTTTGAAGGATAACAACGTCTTCGAGTCCTTTGATTTCTTTACAAACTTTTAAGTCATCGGCAAAGAGTTTGACTTGAGATCTAATGTCTTCTGGTAAGTCGTTTATGAAGACTAAGAAAATTAGCGGTCCAAGATGTGATTTTTGGGGCACGCCAGATGGAACGCGTGATTCTGCTGACTTGAAACATCTAACAACCACCAATTGAGATCTTTTTTAAATATGATTCAAACCACCGTAATAACGTGCCATGGATGCCCAATCTAAAAAGTTTAACTAGTAATAAATCATGGTTGACCAAATCAATAGCCTTGCAAAAACTGCATAGATAGCGTGAGTTTCACCACCTTTGTTGAGCACTTCTAGGACATCATGAACGTAGCCAATCAGATTGGTACATGTAGATCTACGAAGCATAAATCCATGTTGATGTGAAGTAAGTGACTTAGCAATATGCTAGTGAATTTTTTTAACTACTGAAGATTCCAGTAATTTACCTGCACCAGAAAGGATGGAAATTGGTCTTTAATTTTTCACTCTCGATAGGTCCCCTTTTTTATAAATTGGAGTTATATGGGCCACCTTCCATCTTTCCGGGAATACTCCAGACAAAAGCGACTGATTAAAAATTATTGCTACAGGTTTTGAAACCTGCAACGCGCATTGTTTTAAGACAAGTGAAAGAAGAGTGTCCGGTCCTGAGCCTTTGTTTACATATAGCGAGGAGTGTGTATTATTCTTGTAAAAAATAACTTAATAACGCCGTGACTTAGTCAGATGTTCTGTCAAACGTGTCTGTGAGGTTGCTTGTGTGGAGGTGGACAGGCATCTTGCGTTGTGTGTATATCGACCTCCAACAGATCAAGGTCGTTCTCAAAATTTTGCAGAATTTTTATCCACTATGGAAAGTATACTGCAGAAAATCTCTAAATTCAGAAAACCCATATTTGTATGTGGTGATTTTAATATAGATATTTTATTGCATTCTAAAAATTAGACTGATCTTATTTCATTATTTAAGTCATTTAATTTGAAATTTCTGTTCTGTGAGCCCACTAGGATAACAGACACTTCATCTACCTCTATAGACAATATATACTCAAACTGTAAGACTAAAGAAAAGTTAATATTGAAGGGTGTTAGATTGGATCATGAGGGCCTTGCAATAAAATTTGATGGAAACAGAGAGGTATGAAATTGAACATAGGCCGTTGACAACCAGTAGGCTAGAAATGCTGTCACGGGGAAACGTCTATATGTAAATAAACTTAAATAAAGACAGCCGCTTCGTGATCACAAATTTTTTATTTTAAATTAAATGCCTAGAGGCCTAGCTGCGGCAGGGGCAAAGAGCGTGGGTTAGGGCCTACGTTATTGTATACGATCTTTCCTTTCTTCTGGTTTAGTACTATCCTGCTTATGGGCGCACGGTAGGGTCCTGGTCCTTGTCTTGGTTCAGGATGTACTCCAGCATCCGGTGACGTGGGATCTTAATGTGGCCGTCTAATCCAGTCGCCAGCTATTTGACTGAGGATATTGGACCCTGGAACGCGTATAAAAAAACAGGCGTTATGGCCAGGCCTTTTAATGTGGACCCACGACAACAGCAGATGGAAAGTACTGTGTAGTAGTTGTGTTGCCGTGGATGTCCAATCAGAAACGGAGATGACAATATTTGCGAAAGAATTTTAGATCTAAATATTTAATACAACAATGAAAATAATATTTTTGATAATTAAGTAATAGTAAGTATGAAGATGAGGTAACTACTATGAAAGTATGATGATTTTATATAAAAAGTAGAATACCATAAAGAAGTATGAAAATATCTAATTTACAGAAAACACCAAAGAAAATGAGAATAGGTAAATACAATAAATTTAAATGATTTGCAGCTGATTAAGATATTGCAAGCAATAGTAATTCTGAGGTCTACCCGACGCTATAAAATGTGCACCACTTACCCAATTGCGGGGTCAAAATCACATTAATAATATCAATTAAATCTCTTGAGGGAACGGTAGGGACGCGTCAATTTTATCTATCGGTTACGTGTTCTTTAAAAGCGTACGTAGCAGAGACCGACGATATATAATGGTAACGTGCGTTCACCTCAAAACCAGTGATCGGTGTGTCGGGGCGGCCCGAGTCCAGCCGAGCTCGCGGACAGACCTCCGCCGCTGCGCTTCAATACAATAGGAGCGATAAGGAATGAAACTAAAATGTTGCTCGCGTTGATGGATTTATTTAAGTAATAATATTATGATTTGTTTATGTTTGTGTTGTAATTATTAGAAGGTTAAGGTGTAAATGTTATTTAATAAGTGTAAATATATAATGATTGTAAATATTTTATACAGAATACATATATATGTAACGATTAACGTTACATTACCCCCCTCGTCTAGGAAAGAGTTTTGTTCTATAACAAAACTCGTCTAAATTTACTACTAGCATTGCGCATTCATTCATCTCATTCATTTGTCTTCCATTCAGCCATTCATAAATCATCTAACGTACAATAGCAACAACAATTAATAAAAAGATTGTCGACGCTTCCTTATATAAAATACAGGCACTGTGATATATTACACATGTGACTATTGCTAGCTGCAAGATGTTATTAGAAATGAGGTACGCGTGTATTAAAATAATAAAATACATGGAACTATTTAAAATTCTTCACAACTTTTAAATCCTTTATATGCCATACACCTATGTCTTTACCTGACATGTCCTCAAGCTCATATACCAGAGTAGATCGTTTTTTAGTAATCCGGCATTTTATGAACTTTGGTGCTAACTTTTTACTGAAGTATTTGTCTTTATCGCTGAGAATAAAGGCACGTTTAAAGACTACATCACCTACGTTAAATTCTGCGGCTTTCCTACGTAAGTTGTAATGCGCAGAGTTCTTTTCGTGTGCATGCCACAGCGAAGCTTGCACTTCGTTAAATATTGACGAAAGGTATCCGAGGTTCTCAGCATAAATATCACGCGGAAGGAACAGAACTTCGTCACCCAAATCGTTATCCGTATAATGAGATCCACACAAGACCAACTCCCGGCCGTAAACTAGAAATGCGGGACTATAACCAGTAGATTCGTTGACAGAATTATTTATCGCAAATTGTACTTTAGGGATAAAAGTGTCCCAAGATCGGTGATCGTTTTGAACAAATGTAGATAAACTAGTAACAATTGTTTTGTTGTAACGTTCCACGGTATTTATTTGCGGCGTATATTTGGGTGTGAAGTATACGTTCGGTATTTTATACTTTTTAAACAACGCGTCAGTTACAGAGCTAATGAACTGACTACCGTTGTCTAGGAAAATTGTTTGTGGTATTCCATGCAAGAGAAAAATAGAATCTTCCAAAATTTTAATTACGGCATCTGAAGTTGCACGTCGTAATGGGAAAATATGACAATATTTAGAAAAGCAGCAAGTTATTACAAAGATATAGCTGTTTTGCTTACGGGTAGTTGGTAGAGGACCAACGAAGTCTATAGAAATCATTTGAAAAGGCCTTGAACATTGCTTCGGCCGACCCATTTCACCCAATGTAGTGTGATTCTGTGCTTTGTAAGACAAACAAGTAGAACAAGTGCTCACGAACTTAACGACATCTTGGTGCATTCCAGGCCAAAAGTAGGTCAGTGCTAATTGCCGGTAAGTTTTAAAAATGCCAAGATGTCCAGCTGTTGGTTCGGAGTGATTTTCTGCTATAATGATATCACGGAATTCCATGGGCACAACTTCTTTCCATGCGAATTCAGAAGTCAGTGGGGATTTAGTTTTCGAAAGTCTAAATAAAGAATTATTTTTTTTATAAAAATTTGGATAGTGACTTGGTGTATTAAGACATCCATTAAAAATATTTTTATACCAGGTATCGTCTGTATTGGTGACAGAATTAGAAAGAGATATGGAAGCAATAGGGAAAGCTCGTGAGAGAGCGTCAGGGATTACGTGATCAACTCCACGACGGTGTTTAATGATAAAATTAAATGACGACAGCCGTACTC
Source organism: Plagodis dolabraria (assembly GCA_963854805.1). Taxonomy (NCBI): domain Eukaryota; kingdom Metazoa; phylum Arthropoda; class Insecta; order Lepidoptera; family Geometridae; genus Plagodis; species Plagodis dolabraria. Next base: position 2,643,530 of record OY978443.1, on the reverse strand, counting down.
CCCAACGCGCCAATCGTCCTGTCGGATTATCTAGTGACAAAAACCATTTTAACGCAGAGTGGTCCGTGTACACCGTAAATGTTTGACCATTTTCGAGATAACATCGCCAGTGTTCGAGAGCAGTCAACACAGCAAGGGTCTCTCTTTCGGTAATGCTGTAATTTTTCTCGGCACTGGTGAAGGATCTACTCATGTAGGCGATCGGGTGCTCTTTACCATTAAGAGTCTGAGTTAACATAGCGCCAACACCGTAATTGCTTGCGTCGGTGTGTACTTCGAATGGTTTTGTATATTCTGGACAAGAAAGAACTGGCGCGGAGACTAAACGTTCCTTTAAAGCGTTAAAAGCTGCATCAGCTTCAGGCGACCATTGAAAAGGAGGTGCCTTTTTACTATTAGCGGTGAGCTTATTTAGTGGACCGGCTATGGTACTAAAATTTGGAACAAAACGTCGGTACCAAGTTGCAGTACCGAGAAATCGTTTTAGTTCTTTTCTACTGGTGGGGGTCGGGAAGTTAATTATGGCCTCCACCTTTTCAGGATCTGTTCGTAAAACATGAAAATCGACTACATACCCAAGATATTTGAGTTCACTACGAAAGAATTTACATTTATCAAAATTTACTGTAAGATTTGCCTGTTTCAATTTTTCCAAAACGCGTAGTAGTCGTGAGACGTGTTCATCAAACGTGGAGCTTATTATTATTATGTCATCAAGATATGCAAATGTATTACCCTCCATATCACTAAACAGTAAATCTACAAGTCGCTGTTGAGTGGCTGGGGCATTGGTCAAACCAAAAGCTGTGGTTTTAAAACGCAGCGTTCCCCTTCCAGGAATTTAGAATGCCGTCTTATCCCGGTCCTCCAGAGCTATAGGTACCTGCCAAAAAGCCTTGGACAAATCGACGCTCGAGAGGTACTTTGCGTCGCGTAGGTTGTCCAATATCTCCGCAACATAAGGTAAACTGTAAGCGTCGCGTTTAGTTATAGAATTAAGCTTACGGCTGTCGAGGCAAAATCTCGGCTGTCCGTTCTTTTTATTAACGATGAGCACTGGTGAGGACCACGCACTCTCACATGGTTCTACTACGTCCAATGACAGCATTTCATCTACCTGCTCAAGCAAGACACGTTGTTTTTCGGGAGACATCCGGTAATAACGTTGCCTTATTGGTTGAGCATCTCCGGTATCTATACGGTGAACAATTACATTGGTTCTACCTAAACCTTTATTTTCAGTTGAGATGGACCTAAACTGAGCTATAACGTTATCAGCTATAGCTTTTTGGGAAACACTTAAGTTGTCATACGAATGAATGAATGTTTCACTGTGCCTTACTTTCATCTCTGCTATGGAGGCATTGGACATAGTGATACTACCTAAATATTTTGGGCAGATTTGAAAGGCACGCCAAAAATCTACACCTAATATGATTGGTGTCTCAACCTCAGGAACAGCATAAAACTTAATAATGTGAAATTGACCTTCAAATGTTACTGGTACATTAATATAACCATTGCTCTTTAATTCCTGACCTCCAGCAGCTATTACTGTAAATGTGACGTCCTGGTGCAAAGTACAGTCTTTTAAATGTTGGTGACAATTATTGCCTAAAATTGAGACTGCAGCTCCAGAGTCAAGCAACGCACACCCATCAATATCATTAATCTTAATTTTAACATAAGGCCTAGGATCATTAATTGATTTTGGCTGCAGAATTGTAGAAACTCTATAGGTAGAAGAAAATGTTCTAATAAAGGAAAGCCAAGCGTCCCAATCTTCCTTGTCAGAATGACTACAACTCTGCTCAATTAGTTTTTTGACTTTTTATTACAGTTAGGGCAGTCTGGTGTTTTCACATCTTTCTTCCCACACTTAAAGCAAACAATGTCACGAGGAGCTTGACATTGCCGAATGTGGTGTGTATTAACACGACATCTAGGGCAATAGGGTTCTTTTTTGTTTACTTCGACTGCGTGTACATATGTAAGATTTTTAGTATCATTGCTTTTATTAAATTTATTATTATTATAGTTATTATTTTGATAAGAATTGTTATACCTATGTTCGTTATAATTGTTACTACTACTTTGATTTCTGGCATTAGCATACCTATTATAATTTTGACTAGTACTATTACCAGTGTTGTTTGCATCTTTAGTGTATGCAAATTCTGGAGCTAGAGTATTTGACGTAACCTTAGGCGGTTCCTGAAAATGTGAGAGACGAGCTTGAATGATCTCGTAATTACGACATATAGAACGCAAGGCATCTATTGTCATTATCTGAGGTGCTGAGGCTAATGTACTAGCATAACAAGGTCTTATATTGTGTAGGAGGATCTCGAGTTGATCCGCTTCTGTAAGAGACTTGGATAAACGTGAAAATAATCCATTCATTTTTGAGAGATAAATAGTGATATTTTCACGTTCTCCTTGAGTACGAGACCGGATTTCAGAAATAAGTCGATAGTCATAATCGGACTGTCCAAAATCATCTTTTAGTAATATTGCTAATTCTGGCCATGAATGGACCTTATCTTTAACTGCGCGATACCAATGAAGAGCATCATCTTGAAATATTTCAGACGCATAGCTTAAAACTTTCGCTGAAGGTATATTTCGAGCTTCAATAAATTCATCAACGCGTTGAATAAACGAACGCACGCACGTTTTACCACTGAACTTCAATCTACTCAATTCTGATGAGGTTCGATCGCACGATACCGTTATCAAATTTTGAATTTCTGGTGCTGTGGGTAAGGGTTCTTTTGATGAGCCATCATCAACACTAAACGAACTGCTACTAGGTCTTTTAGCTTGGAGAGCTAAAAGTCTTTGTGATAAAATTTTATAACTTTGAATAGCATCATCGTATTGTTTTTTGACATCGCCACTAAACGTTATCCTCTCAAGACGGTTATGCAAATGATTTAACATATTCTGTGTTCTTAAAAGTGAAGAAGCACTAGGGTCAGGTACATCTAAATTAGTTAGAACTTTAGTGAGAACATCCATGCATCCTTTAAGGTCTTGACTTGCTTCAAGCGGAGATTCCAATATATGTTCTGATGGAAGTGAAGGAGCTAGTTTAACAATTTGCTTACGTAACTCTTCAACTGAAGACGCAGGAGTAACCCCTCTGATACGAACTTCATATTCTAGCTCGGACTTTTGAAGTGACAAGTACTTAATGGGTAGCATGGTGGTAAAAAAAAAAACAATTGAATAAGTGGTGACAAGCGATAATAAAAAAAACACACGCTCTCCGTTCTGTTACAATAAGAGTTACTAGTAGTGTATTATTGGGCGTCCTACTCCACCTTCCGTTTCTGAGGCTCACTCCGTTCGCCTCATCCACTCTCGGTGGAGTAGGCCGTCCAATAATACTTCGAGATCGTGCAACATATGAGCTTACCTTGATTAAGATATCATCGAGTGTTTGGTCTGGGCGCTGTTCCACTGCACTACTTCACTACCTATCATCGACCGAAATTAGTATAAATAACTGTTTCACTGCACTACTTTACTACCTATCGCCGACCGAAATTATTACACTTTTAGGTTTAGCTGAAATATCATCACTAGAATGTATAAACTTGACTCTTTCACGTTTCTTCGTGAAGTGACATTGGAATTACGTTATTAAAAGCTACAAAGTAATAAAACTGCTGAGCTGCATAATGTACATTTCTAAGTATTGCACGGGTCGTATTGTATGTTGCTTGTGTACTGTGCATGTTTGGTCAAGGTTGTGGGAATACATTTATGATGATTCGAGCATTTTGCGGTCTATATTAAAACATTACTACGTAGCCTTTAAATGAAATCTTTCAATGTCCGATATATGATTTAATCTATATAAATAAAGTATTATAGGTACATGTAGATAAAACAAAATTGTATTATTAACACAATTTACAACTGGAGAACGGTTGGATAGGTCTTTTATTTATTTGTATGATTCCTGTCCTCATCAAATAGGTACTAAAGACAAAAATAACTATAGTAAAAATGATACAATTTCATTGTAACTTTAACGCGTACGAAGTCGTGGACAAACACTAGTTCATATATTACGCTTAGGTAATTATGTTTTATGAACAAGTACACGGGTATCTATTTCAAAGAAGTTGCGGCGATTATTGGCGGCTTTGAATATACGAAAGTGTTATATTTCATTACTCAAAAAAAGTCAATTTGACGGAATCGATGGGAAAGATTTAATTTAAATGGTCGTAACCGACAATAATTACTCACGATTATTTAAAACAAAGAACTTTAAGTATATTTTCAAAGTAACATAGTTTTGCTGAATGGACGATTTCTCTATATAAAAACTCGATCAATTTGGTTTGAAAAATTACTTTACTCCTTTGTCTTAACGTGACAACTACGGATCCTGGTTTCTGCCCGCTGCCACCGGCTGGATATACTTGCTGCTACGCGCTTTAAAACTGTTGAAACCTACAACGAAAATGTAAGTAAGTGCTATCTATCTAAATAATCATGTTTGTGGTTTAATGAATAACAATCCTAATCATTAACTAAGTTATTAACAATACTTAGTGATTGTATCAATCTTTATTAACATTATAAGTGCAATGTTTGGATGTTTAAAAATATATTTGTACAGATTTTAATGAAACATATAGGTTATCTTTTCTCGTGATACCAGGATTAGGTCGCAGACAAAGTTGGTGTTTTATAAATTATTAATCTTTGTGTCTTATTTGCAGGTCTACCTCCGAAAGCGAATATTCTCACAACAGCCGTTCCGTAGTGGTTGAAGCACCGCTGCAAGTAAAGCAGCTGAAGAAAAGGGCGACAAAACGCAAAGTGACCGATTCACAAGCTACGAGTACATCCAACAGTGTCACCGTTTCCAAGCCTCACGAGTCAAAATTAAGGTAATTTTCTTACATTTAATTTACTTACATTACTTACATTTCCAGTATTAGATATAGTCCGTTACAATTATACATATAAGTCTTCTACTCCGATTTAAAACACATAACAAATATTAAAGATTCTCTTTTTGTACAAAACTTTTAGTAGGTAATATAGTTATTTCAACGTTAAACCACTAAGGTTAATCATGGGTAAAACATTCAGTAAGGAGATAGTAATTGCTTAAAACGTCTCTGAGGACAAATGAACGATAAACCATGTGTGGAAGTGGCCAATGTCACGCGAAATCCACAACAGGTTGTATTTACGCTGTAATTTGAATTCATATGCAATATGTTAAAGTGGGAACCAAATATCTCAGTTATACGTAAGTTTATTTCATTGAGTATATTCTATTACTTGTGTTAACTTTGAAAATGTTTTGCTTTGTATTACCTACTTTATACGTAAATTAATATTATTTGTGTCCAGTGATGTAGTATACTAATAAATTTCATATTGGAAAAATGTTAAAGTCAATAAACTAAAGCGATTATAATTTTATGCTAAAACGAGTATATATATATATATATATATAACATGGTTATGAGTAACATAGATTAGTGAAAATACACATTTTCAAGAATTGTCTTAATTGAGTTACTGTTTCGTAGTGTATGGTACTTTTACCAGGTACGAAGTACAAGATAATAGAAACTACAATTTAACTGTGTTAGTTAGTACTTATAGCGTAGTAGATCTTCTAGTAGACTTCAACCAGCAAGGTTGTAGGGTGACAACGATTTTTATGGTAGTTTATAAGACTTAATTAAGACAATACTATATAAAGTTTGTTGTAAAAAACTTATTTGAAAAAAAAAAAAAAAAAAAAGGTTAGGGGTTTATGTAGGGACACACAGGCGAGTGGGCTAAATTGTTGATGTAGTAAATTGTACGTAGAGCTAGCACGTGACCGCGCTTCAACCCGATCTAAATTTAGAATTTGTAATTTTTGGTTTTAATATTGACCAATAGTACTGTTCACCCTGATCCATGGACACATTACCTAGTACCTTAATTAAATAGTGTAACAAATAAACATTAAAACTTTAAATAAAATATACCTAGGTAATAACTGTCAATTAACTTAGTCCATTTCAATCTATTATTAAACATCTATAGATCTCAACCTAAGGCTCTTTCGCAATAGGTAGTAATTTATTATTTTTATTTACAGAAAAAACTCTGACAATGGAAATAAGCCCACTGATCTCTTCGGCCTAGAAGTGGATGTGGAGCGACCCCCTACTACACGCAGTGATCTCGGCTCGTCTCTCGTGGCCCGCGTCGATAACGGGAAGGTGAGAAGACAAGCGGTTTTGTCAGGAGAATTTTACGTAGACATCAAAGTTTACGCTAAGAGCGACGTGATCTCCATCCCTCGCGAAGATCGGTGGAGAAAGGCGTTAGTAGCGTTAAAAGTTCAATTAGACCGAGGCTCTGTGCAGTGGAATGCGCTGCAAAAATTCATGCAAAGAGCACATGATTTATTTAATAACACAGAGCCTGCGTACTTTAGCGATAATATTAATTTTAAATAGATTAGGTAATTTGTTCTTTTTGCGATATTATTAGATCAATTACATCATCCTTTTTTTTTTTTTTTTTTTTTTTTTTATTTAATAACACAGAGCCTACGTACTTTAGCGATAATATTGATTTTAAATAGATTAGGTAATTTCTTCTTTTTGCGATATTATTAAATCAATTAGATCATTCTTTTTTATTGTGTAGCACTGTACTTTTATTGAGATACTTAATAAGTTATTCTAATCCCATTTTCGTCCATCTAAAATGCCTTTCTGTACTATCTGTAATACATCTGTTGAGCGCAAGCACTGGGTAGGTCACTTACGTAGTACTAATCACAAGAATAAAAGTATTTCTTATTTCTGTGATGGTGTTGAATTAATAAATTCTGCATTTCGAAACCGCATTGCGTCCTATAGAATTGTAAATCAATATGAAAACTGTTCTTTGATTTCATTTTTAAATAACATTCATGAAAAGATTAGGTCTTGTCTCTTAAACAACATATATGCGTGAAAATTAACTTTGAATATTTTGCTTTGTTTTTAATGTTTAAAAATGACTCTCAAGAGATGAAATCCTTCTTTACAAAAAATTATACACTTCATCAAAACTATGAATACGAACCCTTAATATCTCAAGTTAAAAACATTTTAACAAAAAAGATTGAAGAATTTCAGGATCGCGATAGTGGTTGGACATTCTTAAGTAGCTCACACTTAGAAGTAAATATTAACAAATATCAACCTTTGCATGGTTCAGGCTTTATCGAGTTACCGGCTACTATAAAATCTAAAAAAGCTTGTGTAAATATTCGAAATAAGGATGATTATTGCTTTTTATGGTCAGTCGTTGCAGCGTTATACCCAGCCAAAAGTCATCCTGAAAGAGTATCGTCTTACCCTGATTTTCGGGATGTGTTAAATATAGAAGGCATACAATTTCCATTAACTTTCTCAGATATTGCTAAATTTGAAGTAAATAATCCTGAAATTTGTGTTTATATCTATGGGTTAAAAAAATATACTGTAGTAGGACCGCTTTATAAATCAAATAATTTAAAGAAAAATGTTATTCATTTACTTTATCTAGAAAGCAATGATTTGTCACATTACTGTCTAATTAAAGATTTACCGCGACTTGTTAAAAATCAAATCACAAAACATCACGGTAAATTGCATTTTTGTGATGTGTGTTTAATATTTTTTAATACATACGATGCCCTTGATTCACATAGTTGTGGAGGTGTCGCTACGGAACTACCCCCGAAGGGCTCATTTATACAATTTAAAAATTTTAGCAGAAAGCAAACTGTACCATTTGTTATATACGCAGACTTTGAAACAATGCTAGAACGATTTCACTCCTGTGACCCTGATCCGAGTAAATCGCATACGGTAACACGTCAACGACATGTGCCTATCGCTTTTGCTTATCATATTACGTGTGCGCTAGACAAACAATACAATAGGTACGTCTCTTACCGTGGTTTGGATTGCATATCAAAATTTGTAAATTCTATTTATAAAGATGCAAAAAAAATTTACAATATTTTTAAAAAACAAGTTCCTATGATTTACACCGATACTAATGCTCATGACTTTGATAACTCGGTTACTTGTCATATTTGTGAGAATTTATTGTTTGGTGATAAGGTCCGAGACCACTGTCATTTGACCGGTAAATATCGCGGCACGGCTCATAGTTATTGTAACTTGCAATATAAATTGCCTACATTTTTACCAGTGTTTTTTCATAATTTATCAGGTTATGACTGTCACCTTTTCATTAAAGAATTAGGCAAAGCTCCTGGGTCTTTAAAAGTAATACCTAAAACAAAAGAAAACTATATTTCGCTCACAAAGTTCATTCCTATTTCGAAAGAAGAAAGTATAAAGGTTCGCTTTGTAGATTCTTTCAAGTTTTTAGGGACTAGTTTAGAAAAATTAGTTAATACAATGAAAAAACAAGAGTTTAAATTACTCAAATCGTATTTTCCTGATACAAGACAATTTGAGCTCCTTACTCGAAAAGGAATATATCCGTATGATTATATGTCACAATTGAACCGTTATAAAGATACGTGTTTGCCCAGCAAAACTAATTTTTATAACTCCTTGACAAATGAGCTTATCACTGAGGACGACTATGCACACGCGCATTCCATTTGGTTAGAGTTTGATATAAAAAATATGGGTATGTACACAGATTTATATCTTAAAACCGATGTGTTATTGCTCGCAGACGTGTTTGAAAGTTTTAGAAAAACTTGCAAACGGTATTATAATCTTGATCCGGCATTTTACCTGACAGCACCAAGTCTATCGTTCGATGCAATGCTTTTGAAAACAAGCGTTAAATTAGACCTTATTAGCGATGTAGAAATTTTTAGAATGATACAAAAAGGTATTCGCGGAGGTATTTGTATGTGTTTCAAACGACACGTAAAAGCCAATCACAAATATTTAGATACTTACGATCAGACTCGTCAAAATTCATTCATCGTTTATTTAGACTGTAACAATTTATATGGACATAGCATGTGTCAATATTTGCCGTATTCAGATTTTAGATTTACGCGAGCAATGAAATAGATAATTTACATTTGAACTTGACTGATATTAGTGATAACGCGGAATATGGATATATTCTCGAAGTTGATTTAACATACCCTGAGAATTTACACACTGAACACAATGACTTTCCATTATGTCCAGAAAAGTGCTTGCCCCCTGGTGGTAAGAATAAAAAACTAATACCAAACTTGTATGATAAATACCACTATGTTATTCATTATACTCATTTAAAAACATGCATACGTCACGGTTTAATATTGAAAAAGATCCATCGCGCTATCGTTTTTAAGCAAAGTAATTTTTTAAAAAAATATATTGATCTTAACACTCATTTACGTCAAAAAGCCGAGTCACAGTTTGAACAAGATTTTTTAAAATTACTAAACAACAGTATTTTTGGTAAAACTCTAGAAAACAATGAGCATAAAATTGATTTAAAGTTAGTAAACAAATGGCATGATTTAAAAAATAAGACCAAGAAATCAACATGTGCTGAAAAACTAATCGCCAGCCCATATTTTCATAGTGCTTCAGTATTTTCAGATGATTTGGTAGCAATACAAATGAAACCTTCGCGTGTTATTCTTAATAAACCGATATACATAGGTTTCGCTGTGTTAGAATTATCAAAGAGTCATATGTACGATTTTCACTATTCTACTATAAAACCATTTTATGGCAATAATGTTGAATTATGCTATACTGACACTGATAGTCTTATTTATAATGTAAATACGAATGACTTTTACAAAGATATTAAAAATTATTTCCTTAAATATTTTGATACTAGCAATTACAATTCTGATAACAAGTTTGGCCTGCCAATTATTAATAAAAAAGTACCTGGGCTCTTTAAGGACGAAATGGGAGGTAAAATAATTAAAGAATTTGCAGGACTGCGTTCAAAGCTATACTGTATAAAAACTTTAGACAAAACAATAAAGAAAGCAAAGGGAACAAAAAAAAGTGTAACGAAAAATATACATATGATAGATTATAAAAATGTTTTGTATAATTGTAATGTCATCCGCAAGAAAAATTTACTCTTTAGGTCAATCAAACATGAAATATTTACACAGAGTGTTAATAAAATAGCACTTTCTAGCAATGACGATAAACGTTTGCTATTACCTGATAAAGTATCTACTTTAGCTTGGGGTAATGCATCTATATTAAAGTAATGTATCTATATATTTCTAAATTATTAGTTATAAATTAAATGTTTCTACTGTATACAGAGTAATAAATAGTTATAGAATACTATGTGCTAATGTAACGTAAATATTATTTAAAGATATTAAAAATAGCTGTGTAGTAAAATAAATTGTAAGTTTTATGTGAAAATAAATACATTTGTGTGAATATATAGACTCTTTTATTTTTATCCATTTAAGTAATACCTACCTACCACGTCTATGAATGTACTATACCAAATAGAAGCCAGTCGTACATTCAATAAAAAGGTAACCTGTTAAAACATAATGTTATTGTTTTCAGTAATTAACTGGCATTCATGTTCAAACCTGTTGATATTATTGTCTCTCAGTGTTTAACTGGTACCTATACAAAATATATAGAAAGAAGTTCAAACTTGTCGAAGGATTTACAAGCTTTAACCTGTTGACATACGATGATATTGTTAATCAGTAATTAACTGGTATAAAATAAGGTTATAAAGTTTTTGAAATATATCACTTACAAAGACAAGTTGAAACCTGTTGTATAATTTACAAACCTGTCAAAACATGATATAATTTTTCTCAGTAAGTAACTGCCATACAAAACATATAAAGTTTTGAAATATAATATTAGTCAGGTGTTTCCAACACTCATTGTGCTCGAGAAACAAGTTCAAACTTGTTGGAAGGAAACATCAAATTGTGTCATAAGTTTTATGTTACACTATGCATTCGCCGATTAGTTTATTAATCATTAAGCTGGTGCTTGTTGTGGTGATCACATCGATTTAATAAATCGTAAGTACCTATACATATTTCACGAATCTTATGATTATAGGATTACCTTTTATATGTACAAATAAATAATTTCTATTATTGTTTCAGATTATCAACAATAATGAATGATTCACCTGATATAATTTTCTCTCAGTATGGTCAAAGATTTCCAAGCCCAAATCCAAGCTGGCATATTCCTGAACCACAAGACGAACCGGTCAATAAAAAATCAAGGACGAGGCGAGAGCCTCAAAAACGGAAGCAACTTAATAGTAATCTGTCTTACGTGATCAATAATCAAAAGAAAAAAGGCTTAAGACTCCTTCAAATACAAGTGGTAGACCTCAGTGAAGATGATAATAATATACTGATCAGTGCGCAATACGTAGTGAGTGAATCAGTGGACAACATTATGGATGAGGCAGAAAGATTAGTGAACAAAATATCGAAAAAACTATGTGAAGACTCTAGTTATGTGTAAATATTAAAGGTGTGTTGGTATAAGAAATGTTACTATTTTTATTTCATTGACTGTAAATAATTAAGAATTTAGATGTAATCAAAATGTTTAAATTTATGCAGTAAGTAGTTAAAGTATATAAGTATTTAATTTCTTGTTATTAAGTTTTATGATACTGAAATTTGTACACTGTATGTTTAGTGTATAGGTATGATGATATAATAAATAAAACTGCTATTAGTAGTATCAATTATGTTTTATTTTTTCTAAACAAATCAAACATATACGTGTGATTATCAAAACACCATTTTTTAATACATATAGCATTATTTAATGCACAGTTAATTTTATGATGCACACAGCTAAAGTCAGTTTTATTTTTTTAATTTTTTTTTTTTAATGTTGGAAGATTAGGACATCCCTTTTCACCAATATCAATCACTTCACACTTTGTACACAATTCTTTAATCCACTGTATTTTTTCCAAACCCTTTGTCATTATTTTTTTATTCTCGAGATATAATACTACAACACGTAGAAATTCTCTATAATCTATGTAACCCTCACTCCAGTAAATTCCTCGATTTATTTCTAACCATCTTACTTGCTTCTTTTCTTCATCAGACAAATAATGAAACGAATATGGTGGTTTTACTAAGAATGTTTGTGTAAGCTCCTGACTTACAATGGCCACTTCCTTCACGATAAAATTATTTTGAATATCTTTAAATCCTTGGAGGTCAACTATGATGGTATCTACGTTCATGATATCTTCTTTACGATGCTACTTAATGGTTTGTAATCAACAATGCAGTCGTTCAGGATGAGACAATAAGCGGCTGTCTGATCTGGTAGTTCCGAATCACTCTCAATTTCTACTCTTACATCTACAACAGGACCCGTCTTTAGATTCTCTGCTTGTCTAGAGCAATCAACCACAAACAGCGGTGCTAAATCTTTAAACTGTTTCTCACTTAACAACGGTTGTGGACAACGTCCGTAATACGACTGTTGAAATCTGATATATTGCTCATATAATAAAGCAATCCTGTTATTAGCGAAATTCGCGTTAAGACTTTCATATGGAAAATAAGTTGAATTAAGGTACACTTTTACGTCACGAACATTGCAGTGATCGAATTGAGACATGTCAGAACTTGCACTATTTTTCCTATTTGTCTGTAAACCTATAATGACGTATCTTGGTTTTTCGATTTGAGATGCAGTTTTGATAGACCATGTATGCTTTGTAGTTTTAGGTAAAGCTGGATATTCGTACAGATCCCAATTTCGGTAAATCATCTGAAGCGGTCGATCTTTTTCTAACACTTTAAGCAAAGAAATTTTTTCCTTGTCTGATACTTTAACATGTGGTACACGCCATATGATTTTGTTGATGTGAATGTCATCCACTACTTCCCCAGGGTTAAGTTTTACAGCGTTTAAATTAGTGTTACTTCGTAACAGTACCAGTTCGTGTCTACTATTTATAACGACTTTTTTAAAATCTTCCGCAAAACCGAGGATATTGCGAAGTGGGATAGAAGCAGAAAACTTCCTTCGTTAATATTTTTTACACCGTCGATATTCCAACCCCAGGCGTTAGACATCTTTGATTCACTCTCATTCATTGATATTAACGATTTCATGGTTGTAGTTATACCAGCATTTTTTATTTTATCTATCTCTACTCCATTTAGCTCATACCTAATATCTTGAAATAGGTAAAGTAGAGCATTGTTGGTGAATTGGACACTAGTAGCTTTGTCTTTCGGATCCTTTTTGCTGACTATAACGGTTCCTTCCAAATATAAAGTGCTAGCTGACGGTAATATGTACAGGTCCTGTTGGTTGATAGGTATACGTATTTCATCATTTCTATTAAAACTTGTTACGTAGGGTTTGTAAGAATGAAATTCTATGCCTTCTATCGTGGTGTCGTAAGTCGGAGTGGATAAAACGTCTAAGATATTCATTCTAGTAATCCGATTGCTTTCAGGAATGCTTTATTGTCTTTGGTTAATTTTATTTTCTTCTTAGAGCGGGGTCTTGTATGGCGGATAGCTCGAGTAGAACTGATATTTTTTACTTGTTGAGGTACATATTTATTGTAGTCAATCATTTTTTCGTCTGAGATGCAAATACAGCTGCACTTCTTCACCACGTAAATTTATTAAGCGATTCCTTATATCTAATAGCTTAATATGAATACAGCTTATATTGTTTTGATTTATCGGAAAGTATATTGCGTTCTTCGGTATTTCTATGATCCTGTATCCAGGTGGCACGTTGAGTGCAAATTCGTGAATGATGTGACTTGGTTCGTTGTTTATAAACGACCTACTAACGATATCACATTCAACCCTGATCACGGTCGTAGGTAAAATGTTGACTGGGAACTGTGATACATGCCATTTATTACCTTTTAAAATCTGCTTATTAAATCCTAACAGTCTTCTGAAAGAGCCTTCTTTGTTAAAATCAATGTCTTTTGTACAGAAAATAGTAGTTTTTAACGTATTGTTATTGCACAGTAGTTTTATAGTCGCATCATTTATTTCAGTTTTTAAATAATCACTGATATCTTGCAATTCATAAGTGCCTTCCGGTATTTCAATAACTTCGTTAGAGCCATAATAAAACTTATTATTACTTTTGTCAACATTTGGAATTGAATTAAATGTTGAAAATTGCAATAAGGCACACTCATAAGCACCATCTAGTTGCAATGTATTTGGATAGTATGTAGATAACGTTGACGAATTTTCAGTTATTGACAATGTGAGTGACATTGTGATAATGCTTGAATTCAAAGAAAAACATACATTTTATATTTTTTTATTCCAAAAAGTTAGCAGGTACTCTAAACATAAGTGACCACAATTTACTGTATTGAATCTTTGATATCTTGTGTAGTTATAATAAACATTACAATTCTTAAAATATCGCATTAATTCTGCTGGAGGTTTTAAATCTCCATAGCTATCAAAATATTCACAATACTTGTATAATTTAACATAAGCTACCCAATGAGTTCCTTCGTTCTTAGAATCGTCTAAGTTTACGATAGCGCATTCAATTCTCTTCGGTTTTCTTGGTAACTGATCCTTCATGTAGATCCCTCGGAAATATGGGATGTCTCTTGCATACTTTTGAATATCTACATTAGTCAGAGGACGATCAGGTAGCAAACTTTCTAGTTTTTTGATGATTTTATAAACAATCCTTTACCATTTTTGTACGGTTTAATGTATAAACCCTTGCCCAGCACCGAACCTTCCATAGCCTTATTGTGTCGTTCTGTTTCTCGCAAATTTTGCTGAGCTGCTTTGTAATCGTTTACAGTTTTTGCAATACCAGCAGCACCACCAGCTAAAGCGCCTAAAGCTGATAAACCAGCGAAAATAGGGATTAAAGGCAGGACCCCGCCAGTTTTGGCAAAGGTATTACTCGCGGTACTCGAATTCGATTAATTTCTGGAAACATTTTTTTAGCTGCTAAATAAGCAACTTTAATCAAAGTTTTACTATTCTTAGGCTTAAATTTTTTTATTTTTGCTCTTATTATTGAAACCAAGCTTCTGAATGTTTTAACTCCGGAACCAGACTTCAGTTTTGCTTTCATAACCTTGCTCACTAGCCATGAGCTTAACTTTTCACCTTTTCCCGCATCTTTTGATTTAAGTCTTTGTTTGGCCATGTTGAGTAATTGTAAGTCAGCTTTGTGACGATGGGATAGATCTGTATGATTTGCGTAAGCAATGTCGTGGTGCATGCAAGCTTCATCTAGCTTATTTACACCTCGATCACCTCGTAATAAACGTTTTTGAAGTTTAGTTCTTGGTCCGCAATAATTGTATCCAGGCAAATGAACTTCGAACGGTAGATTATTGATTATGTTATTTACTAGTCCACCACCCTGCATTACTCGAAGTGTAATGATAGGAATGTTACATCAGCATTAGTTATATATCTTAACTCATTATTGCAGCTTTATCAATCCAACTGTTTTCTTCATCGTTTAGACCTAACCATTTGACGAACAGTTTACGTCCTTTTCTATTTACAACTTTTTCTATCAAATAAACATTAGGATGATTAGATTTTTGAAGTTCTTGCTCATAAAATGCTCCTACTATATCTTTCTTTCGTTGATCTTCTATGTGGTATGTTACTGGTATGGTTTTATTTATCTTCTTAATAGTAAATAGTTCAGTGGACCAATTGGGGGTGTAACCTTTTTCGAAATTGTGTTTGTATGTTGTGTTACTGATACGAACACAGTCACCAACTTTGAACTTAGGCAGTCGTTTGATGGATATATGTTTGTATGTTTTTTTAATATTTTCTTTTATTACTGATTCATTAGATTTATTCACATCAACCGGTTTACATCTAATAGTTCGATGGATTGTGTTGTTATATGTCTTCAGTATATCTTCTAATGTTGAACCTAACCATTTATAGTTTCCGTTCAAACTAAAAGATTTATATAATTTATTTTTAACCGTTTTAATCAGTCGTTCTACGATCGAAGCTTTTTTTGTGGAAAACGATGAGTAATGATTAATGTTGTACGTCTTCATGAGCGTTTGAAACGTGCTATTATAAAACTCTGTCCCCATATCAGTTTGTAAATTAACAGGATGCCGATGAGTGCTAAGCAGTATACGTTCAAATGCCCTACTAACCTCAAATTTATTTTTCGATTTTAATGGCTCTGTCCAGGCGTATTATGAAAAACAGTCAATCACTACTAAAACGTAATTATGTCCTTTATTATACGTTCTCAAGTTTTGCATGTCCATAAGATCTGCTTGCCACAAGTCGTCAATTCCCTTAAGAATAACACAACGTCGAATAAAATTTCTTCGTGCTGCTTTGTGTATTTCATTTACAATTTGCTGTTTTGACATTACGGAGTCTTTTTTATTAATTTATTTACATCTGCTTTAGTGTAAAACTTATCTTCCAATTGAATTAAAACCTCAGGTATCTTTGCTTTTAAAGTATCCTGAGCTATCTTGTGTATGTCTAATATGATTCGAGATCGTAATGAACCAATCAGTTTATCAAATTCTCTTATCGTTTTAGTATTCAATCGATCCACATAATCCTTATTAACAGCATCGTCTAATTCTACGGGAGGTTTAATTCCTCCCAATCTAGAATTTTTCAGATTGAAATTTCCATTTTCTGATTTTAGTAATGCGTTTTCGTTAAAGTCAAATATTTCTGATAAACGCATTCTTTTATGAATAAAATGACCGAACTTATCGACATTCATGATTAGGGTGTATTGTAATGAATGGTCAATGATAAAATGAAACATAAAAAAAATACTTACTTATTTATTACTTTACTTTCACGTAATTCTTCAATAACAGATATTATTTCGTTGTCTAAACCTGTGTTACCAGCATCTCGAGATGCAATTAATAATTTTAGCCTTTCCACTAATTCGTTCGGATCATCCCAATACACAAAATCTACGTTTTTCTCCCATTTTTTTGTCAGCGGTAGTCCTTTTCCTTTCGATTGGATACCCTGAACTGTATTTCGCAGTTTGAAAAGAGGTTTAATTACTTGCAAATATTTTTGTCCCTTATAACTTTTTATTGGCTTACTTGGATCAAAGCCTCGTCGATGTGCATTTGTTTCGATTAGCATCGATTTATAATGTTGCATATCACTATCTGTAACCAAGTTCAGGTCCACGTCTTTCTTTAACAGCAACTGCTTCAAACCAGGCGTATTCCGGTATTTACGTCCTGCCACGATGATGTATTGATCATTGATAGTTATGCGAGCAGAACCTAACATTAGGTTCCCACGTTCTACTCTAACACCAAACGGTATGTCTGTTAACGCATCTGAAGATACTGACCAGGATGACGTATCACCTACTGATTTATATGAAATGTCACTGTCGCTATCAGATTCGTATTCGTTTTCATCTTCCTTGCTGCTTTGATAGTCAGGTTCCTTGTGCAAAGTTTTATCAATAAATGGAACTTCGGTCTCTTCATCTTCCATAGCATGCACGAGAGGAGTTTGCTGACTGGCGCTAGCAATTAAATTGAGAGGTTCTGTTACAGGCTTGAAAACCGATTTCAGTGCTTGTTTATTGTTAATCTCATCATCTCTCATTTTTCGTACTTTTTTCTTCACAGCTTCTGCTGCATCAACAATTTGCCTTTTCAATGATTTATCCATATTTTTAAAATAGGTCACAATTGATTAGAGGTTGTCTGACGAATAATATTACCGCACAGGTAACGGTCTTATATATAACTCATGTTCCTAATCAAAGACTACGAAAGTGTCAAATTTATTTCTGTAACAACCTTTATTCTTGGGACAGTCTTTATTAATTACAACATAATTAAAGGGTTCCCTCCATATTTTAGAACACATTTCACGAAATTCAATCCATGTCATGTCTGTATTAACATGTTCATCATATACGTGCCTCATATTTATTTCATCTTGTTTAAAAAGTACGATTACATTTGCGTTGTCTCTTACTAACTGTTTCGGGATTTTAGTGTATGTTTGATTCACATAAATACAATCAATGTTCTTATGTCTCCCCATCGCAAAATAATCACGCATGTTATTTTGATTTTCACATGCAACATCATCAAATATGATAACAGAATACGGTTTTGCGTCTTGAACACTTAATACCTCTTCATTTTCACAATATTTCTGAAATGAAAGGCTTGGTACACGTTGCAAAACTCGTTCTAAAAAAATATACTTCGGTTGATGCAGGGTTTTTGAATAAACATACACATTTTGAAATCTTAAACCATTCTCATGTATTAGAAGACCAATCAGTAAATTAGTTTTTCCACAATTTGATGGTCCACAAATAATGCACCGAACCGAATTAGGCAATAATTCTCTATGACGTAAATCAGACTTTCCAGCCTCAACGCAGATTCTGTTTAAATCTAACGATTGTGATTGTTTTACAAATTTCATGGCCACCGGTTGAAATGGTTTGATTAATAATGAGTAGATTCATTTATTACATCGACATATATAAAATAATATAAATCCGGTTAGGTTTAAAAACTGGAAAAGTGGAATAGGGTTGAATTGTAAATCTTTGTTGATGTAGTGAAGTAGTGCAGTGGAACAGCGCCCAGACCAAACACTCGATGATATCTTAATCAAGGTAAGCTCATATGTTGCACGATCTCGAAGTATTATTGGACGGCCTACTCCACCGAGAGTGGATGAGGCGAACGGAGTGAGCCTCAGAAACGGAAGGTGGAGTAGGACGCCCAATAATACACTACTGTTACTTACTAAACGTCTGGTTTTTTTTTTTTTTTCTTTTTTAATATATTGATTTAAAAAAAAAAAAAAACAACAAGCAAAATCAAATAAACTTGCTACTAATGTGTACTGCTTCGTTATTGAAAATAATATAATAATAAGAAAAAAAAAAAACAATATGCAAAAATTTTATTCAAGCACCATTTTAGGGCTCCGAATGGAATGTTCGAACTCGATATTTTTTCTTTGCAATAACAACAATGCAGGTTATGAGTGATTCAAATTAGTAAATTTGTGTGTTATAAATACAATATTATGATAACATATGTAACTAATTAAATATGTCTTTTAATACAATGTGTTGCGTACACTTTAGTAGCACAAGAAAACCAAAATAATAACGTTTTTATACTAAAACAAGCCACAAACAAACACCAACCACAACCAAGAAGAAAAGAAAGAATAGTATATTGTATTTTTACCACGACTGAGGGCGCCAAGTGTCACGGGGAAACGTCTATATGTAAATAAACTTAAATAAAGACAGAAGCTTCGTGATCACAATTTTTTTATTTTAAATTAAATGCCTAGAGGCCTAGCTGCGGCAGGGGCAAAGAGCGTGGGTTAGGGCCTACGTTATTGTATACGATCTTTCCTTTCTTCTGGTTTAGTACTATCCTGCTTATGGGCGCACGGTAGGGTCCTGGTCCTTGTCTTGGTTCAGGATGTACTCCAGCATCCGGTGACGTGGGATCTTAATGTGGCCGTCTAATCCAGTCGCCAGCTAGTTGACTGAGGATACTGGACCCTGGAACGCGTATAAAAAAACAGGCGTTGTGGCCAGGCCTTTTAATGTGGACCCACTACAACAGCAGATGGAAAGTACTGTGTAGTAGTTGTGTTGCCGTGGATGTCCAATCAGAAACGGAGATGACAATATTTGCGAAAGAATTTTAGATCTAAATATTTAATGCAACAATGAAAATAATATTTTTGATAATTAAGTAATAGTAAGTATGAAGATGAGGTAACTACTATGAAAGTATGATGATTTTATATAAAAAGTAGAATACCATAAAGAAGTATGAAAATATCTAATTTACAGAAAACACCAAAGAAAATGAGAATAGGTAAATACAATAAATTTAAATGATTTGCAGCTGATTAAGATATTGCAAGCAATAGTAATTCTGAGGTCTAACCGACGCTATAAAATGTGCACCACTTACCCAATTGCGGGGTCGAAATCACATTAATAATATCAATTAAATCTCTTGAGGGAACGGTAGGGACGCGTCAATTTTATCTATCGGTTACGTGTTCTTTAAAAGCGTACGTAGCAGAGACCGACGATATATAATGGTAACGTGCGTTCACCTCAAAACCAGTGATCGGTGTGTCGGGGCGGCCCGAGTCCAGCCGAGCTCGCGGACAGACCTCCGCCGCTGCGCTTCAATACAATAGGAGCGATAAGGAATGAAACTAAAATGTTGCTCGCGTTGATGGATTTATTTAAGTAATAATATTATGATTTGTTTATGTTTGTGTTGTAATTATTAGAAGGTTAAGGTGTAAATGTTATTTAATAAGTGTAAATATATAGTGATTGTAAATATTTTATACAGAATACATATATATGTAACGATTAACGTTACAATTAATAACTTATTTTCTTTAGTAAATATTGAGTTCCAAAAAGATTGTCCAAAAATAAACAAACAAATAAGTGGAAAATTGAAGTTTGGTGATTGGGCAACTAGTTAGAGGTATTCGAAAAAGTAGAGATTATTTGTTTGATCTGTATCGCAGGAAAAATTAAACATCTTGCAAGAAGTTTCATGATTATGTTAGCACCTATTCAAAAATGTTTAAGTCTGTTTGCTTGTGCGCTAAATCTCTTTTTATTAGAGACAAAATTAGCAAGTCTAAAAAAAAATTAAAAACCATTTGGAAGACTATAAATACTGAGACTGGTGAAAATAAACCTAGAGATTCAACATATGTCTTAACTATTAATAAACATCAAATCTCTGATCCAATACAAGTGGCGAATATATTTGAAATTTTTTTTCTAACTTACCACTAGAAGTCACTAAATCATTGGATTCTGTCCCAATGTAGCAGAAGCTCTGTTAAAACATAATTTTCCCTGCAAAACACCGGACTTTTCTTTCAGATACACGGCAAACTTTGAAATTATAAAGACATTTAAAAGTTTAAACATAAAGAGTACTGAAGTCTTGTGGGGTATGTCAGTTAAAGTGGCAGAGTCTATAATTTGCATTATTGCACCATACTTAGTAACAATATTTAATCTTTGTGTAGATAGAGGAAATTTCCCCGACTTAATGAAACAAAGTAAAATCACTCCAATTTTGAAGTCGGGAGCTGCATCTGACCCTTGCAATTACAGACCTATTTCCATCTTACCTGTTTTGAGTAAAGTATTCGAAAAAATTATGCTCAAACAACTTTTATCCTATTTTAATGAGCATAATATATTGAATGAGAATCAGTTTGGTTTCACAAAGAGCAGATCCACAACAGATTCTGATGCAGGTGTTCAATTGATGTCACATATACTCGAAGCCTGGGAGAGTTCACATGATACTATTGGCGTATTTTGTGATCTTTCCAAGACATTCGACTGTGTAGAGCACCGCACTCTGATTCGTAAGCTTTCACACAATGGTATTCGTGGAAAAGCTTTGAAACTTATAGAGTCATATCTGTCAGACAGGTTACAAAAGGTTGGAATAAATGGCAATACTTCTTCCGGGTCTTTGGTAAAAATAGGTGTAAGTACCGCAGGGATCAATTTTGGGACCTTTTCTGTTCCTAGCGTATATTAATGAACTGCCTTGCATGGTGAAAGATTTCTGCGATATTTTTTTATTCGCAGATGATACCTCTCTGATTTTTAAAGTAGATAGGAAAGATAGTGAACTGATTCATGTAAATAATGTGTTAACTATGATCTCTGAATGGTTCGCAGCTAATAATCTTCTCTTAAATTCAAAAAAGACAAAATGTTAAAAGTTTTCGTTACCAATGTACCAAATGTACCAAACATTAAGCTTGGCCCAGATAAACTCTCTATTGACAATGTGACAGTCTTTCTGGGAATCAAAATGGATTTAACTTTACAGTGGGATCCACATATACATGATCTAGCCGGAAGACTCAGTTCTGCTGCATATGCAGTTTGTAAGATTAGACAGTTAACAGATGTAGCTACTGCACGGTTAGTTTATTTCGCATACTTCCACAGTTTTATGTCGTATGGTGTATTGCTGTGGGGAGCTGCTGCTGAGATAGAGACAATCTTTATCTTACAAAATAATTGTGCAATTATTTTTTTTTTTTTTTTTTTAATTTTTAGCGTGCAATTCTAAAAATTGTGTATGTTCGGAAAAAAATTGAGTAAATTTAAATTAAACAGTGACAACCACAATTACAACACTAGGAACAAACATAAAATAACGATACCATGTTTTAGATTAGCAAAGACAAATAAAAGGTCCTTTTTAGGTAATTGTGTGCGGTTTTTATAATAAAATT
This sequence comes from Plagodis dolabraria, assembly GCA_963854805.1. Classification (NCBI taxonomy): domain Eukaryota; kingdom Metazoa; phylum Arthropoda; class Insecta; order Lepidoptera; family Geometridae; genus Plagodis; species Plagodis dolabraria. The sequence goes on along the minus strand of OY978443.1, from coordinate 2,621,206 downwards.
CCCGAACATATTACAATGCTCACAGAAGGAAAATTCAAATTGCACGTGAAAAACATTTTGATTAAGAAATCCTACTACACAGTTTTTGATTACTTAAACGACAAAAATGCTTGGAAAATTCCACCTCTGCCAAGCCATCACATGTCTCCTACGTAATTTAAACAAATATTGTAATAATTGTATTATATTGTTTTTAAAGACACTGTAAAAAGACGTTTAAAAGAATGGCCCCGAGTTTCTTGTCCGTTCTTCTCGCAGTGGCTCTATAATTGTTTTTTGCTGAACGTGGCAGTACAATGTAGAATATTTCAATATTAAAATTTGTAATTGACCTTCATAAGAGCGTCGTTAGCGTCGTTCTTTTTCAGCCTATACAATGTTCCTCTATGATTGACGTTTGTCAAATTTAGCGTTTTATTTGGTGAAAACCATAGGCCATGGAAGTAATAATTACTACGTACAACAGGAATAAGCTCTCTCTGTGCATCATGCAGCTAAAATAAAGAAAATAAAACCTTATACTAAGGTCATAAGAGTCTTGTTGCGCGCAAAATAAAAATGAAGCCAAGTGAGAAGGCTACCACCTGTGTCCCGTTCTAACAGTGACTTAGAGTTGCCAGAGTTATGTCGATTACAATCCTTTCGTTATTTGTCAAAAAATATGCGATTGATGTAATGTAATGAAGTAAAAACATTTACTTCTCAAATGTTTATAAACATAAATAATAATTTAGCACCAACACGTTAAAGCAATATTATTTGTTGCTACGTGTAAAGCCTTACTAACGCAAAAATTTTGCGATTGGCGTATAGGCTTTTTTTTATTTGTATGAAATACGGACACCTGACTTGACAACCCTAGATGAAATTGCCGACTCGGACGTTAATAGTGGAGTGTGTTTTGATTTTGTGATATTTTTGAATAATTTTAGTAAAAATGGGGAGATTTTGTGTCGTGGAGGCTTGCGGTGGAGAGTATTATCCTGATTGTGGTTTATCTTTTCACAGGTAATAGTTTTAAATATAATTTGTTAGTGAGGCACTACGGTGACCATGCATGACTATCCAATCCTAGTTCAAGAACAAAGAAATTAAATACCTATGTATTTTTTATTCCTTTCTCTATTAAAATGACTTTTTTTCAATTTCAGATTTCCTAAAGATCCTAATATTATAAAAACTTACGCTCATATTTATATCTAATATATGAAAAACACGGGTGTTTGAGCGTGAACTTACTATGAGTCGATATCGCTATCGACAATGTTTCGGCTTCTACCGGAAGCCTTCCTCAGGATTTTGAGTGTGGTACGTCCGCCGCGGTCGCGTCACGCTTCACGTGAAGCGTGACGCGACCGCGGCGGACGTACCACACCCGTGTTTTTCATATATTATCCTAATATTAGTTTAACTCATAATGTAAAATTGGAAACAATGAAACATATAAGGAATAAGCTGGGTTTGTGGCAGAAACTTCACAAGACTGTTTTATTTAACAATATCTGATTTAGAATTACACTTAAATGTAAACTTAACTGTTTTTTCTTACCTAATTAAAGATATATACAACAATTGGTAGTTTATCGTTATTTAATCTCAGTCCAACTGCATGTCGTGTACCACAAGGACCAGTAGGTAAGTACCTATCTATATGACGCGAGTGTGAAAAGCAAGCAAAAACAGGCAATGCACAGTGCCGCAAAGGGCAAGTTAATCATTAGCATCTTCGATTAAAATCCATCTGAAGCAATGATCTGCTGACGTCAGATCACAAATCTTTTTTATAATAAAATTATTTAAATCATATTTCCATATTGTCACCATTGCCAGAGAGGGATAAGAGGTACAGTTACTGAGCTCTCGTTCGGCTTCAATTTTGCGACAACAGCTCATTCCTGTTGTACGTAGTACTTATTACTTCCATGCCATAGGCTTATTGAGAGTAGCGAAAAAATCCTAGGTCTAAGGTGAAAACCAAACAATGTTTTCCGGTATAATACTTTTCTCTATGCATTACTTGCTCAGTGAACCAAATTTTATTGTGACATCTTTAGAGGTATTTAAAATAAAACATTATATATAAATTAAGAGCTATCAATTCTCAAGCCTAGAATCTACGCCACTGACAATTTACCTACTATATGAATTAAAAACAGTTTCTATCAGAACTTACACCTTTAACAGAGAGAGGAGTCTCAAGAAACCAGCCCCAGCCAGCATGAAGTGTATTTTTTGCTAAATTGTATGGTGTTTCAGCAGAAAAATAGGCTATTGGAACAAGCAGTGTATTCTATAAACAAGTTCTAATTGTTCATTAGAGGTGGTTCTCGACAGAAAGGTTGTCCTGGGGAAGAAGAATGCTGTGAATATTTTTTTTGTATGAGTCAGCTTATGGTTGGTTTTTTTGGATTATGATTGTGTCTGTCTTTACATTACCAAAAAATAAAGAAATTACAACTGTTGGTGTATTTTTGTCTTTTTATTCATCTACTTTCCTTTATTTTTAAGGAATAGCGTGGCAAAAGAGCATAATATCGATCATACCTAGGCCTATAACAAGATCAGAGGGGAAGAAAAGTGCTTCTCACGACACTGCTATGAGTTCGCCACCCAATAGTCTTTTATGCGCCACCAATAGGAGCACACACTGATCCATGTCATCATCCCTGTTGTATGCTCAATACGTAGCAACATCCCACTCACACCGACCTAAGTAGTGGCATGCTGCCACGAATTTTGTCTTAGTCGCGTTTTATGACATCCAACTGTTCGGTATATACATAGAGATATAAAATACTATTTAGAGTGGCAGCCATGTCAGTTTCCTTCGAAAACGAGCGTAGCCAGTTCAACACATGTAAATGATACGTGACATTACATCTTTATTGTTCACTACAAACAATCCGATTCCCTGATTAGTCCTATTTTTACCCAATTGAAACGTTTCATAAGCCAATTTATAACAGTTGATGAATATACCTTATCTAAAGAGTGGTAAGTTTGAATTTCTTGTGAACTTTGTCAAGCTATCCCTTTCAGTGAGAGAGACAGATATATGGTAATGAAAGTTGCCAGCATACAATATATGTACAGTTATTGTGCAGTCTCAGCCCAGTCAATTATAATTTCAATTTTAAAATCGTTCCTTGGTAAAATCTGAGAAAAGACAATTGAAAAATAGTTCACAAACAACTGCACAAAATAAGGTTGCGAGAAAATAATTATTGGGATAGCAAGTAAAATTTGATCTTATTTCATTTATTTATTCGGTACAAAAAGTGGTATCCTAGCCAGTGATGTAGTACATTTGATCGATAAACTTTTCCTTCGACCTAAAACGAAACTGTGCGTTTGTGCTATAATAAGTTTTTATGCGGTTTTATATAATCAGTTGAATATGTAGTAATGACAGGCAAGTAAGCGTCTTGACTGAACCATATAGCTCACCAGTATGTCTATACCAAAAGCTTAAAAGACCGCTGAAAACAGAAGCATGTGGAAGAGCATAGTACATCGAGCGATTAACACTACTTCAGACCTAGACACGACCTTCAGCAGTGAAGATGCTGAATAAGAAGAAGACGATTAAAGTAAAATAAAGCTATTACTGCGAAGTACAGCTTAATTTCAATATAATATGTTACATGCTTGCTTATTTGTAGTAAAATTATTACAAACATATGACATTCGCGTAAAGGGTGGTATTAGAGATAGGCACAGATAGGTGTTCATAAAAATAAAAGGCGAGGTCAAGGTCGAAATGTACTAACAAGAGTATATATAACAAGGGGTAAAATCCAGATGAGTTTGTGAGATTTGCCAAGATTTTATGCAAAAATATATAGGCTCAATAACTTATCAGATGTTTTGCAGGATGCGATTCCATGTAAGAAGGTACTATTAGTCAACATAGTGGAACACATTGATCACTTTAATAAACACAATACATTAGGTTCACATGGATTAATTCTGTATAAGTTTAAAGTTACCATTCGCAACGATACAATCAAATGAGGAAACTATTTAGAAAGAACAAAGCCAACAAACTTAAACCCATACACAACACGTGAACAGTAGTTATGTTACACTAAATAAATCAATACTAGAACACTTAACTTAATTAGCAATAGGTCTCGATGCGGAAGTCACTTGTGAAGAATCAAGACAGGGAGAGGCTCAGTAAGGTGAGACATTGGTTTTATAGCAATGACTGGCGCCAAATGTATGTCGCCTCTTCATGAAACTTCCCGCCATATTTACCACAACCAATCAGGAGTTGCTGCCACAACGTATCAGCCAATCCGAACTTGGACAGGATGGTTCGTCATTGGCTAGTCCAGAATGAACACAGATAAAACATGACTTTAGTGTGGCGGTTATTAAAAATGTCAAATATTAACAAGTTTTAGGATATTCTAGGATTACATAACGAATAGATAGTTTTTGTCGTAACTTATTTACTTAAGATGATCTATATATCACACAATCTGAACAAAACCATCATATTTTCAGACTCCAAAAGCTGCCTCCAATGTATTCTTGCAAACCCATTTCGGTCCAAATCTAGGTTCCCAATTTAAAAAATAATATCAAATGCCCTTTTCGAATGTAGCTCTCACGCCATAAATGTTATCCTAGCCTGGATTTCTGGTCACGCCGGTATAGTGGGCCACGAATCAGCTGACTCCTGTGCTACAAATGCCATTCATACAGACTCTCAAGGACATTTTCCCAACTTTTCTCGCTAGATATCTGTTCGTCTTTAAAACCATCTTTAAAAAACCTTGGAACCAGAAATGCCAAATTTATAGAATATTAAAAAGTAAATTCTATGGTAACATTCAACCTGAGATTCCCAATAAACTCTGGTTCTCAAAATTCCAAAACACTGCTAAAGTGACAACCTCTACAATATGCCGTCTGCGTCTAAACCATTCCTATAACCCAGTCTTCCTGGCCAAACTTGATAACTAAATAGGGATAACTCCCTCTGTGAATGTGGTTTGGACGAAGGAAATGTGAATCACATATTCTTCTGTTGTCCCAAAATAAACTCTTCTCTCTACATATTATATGACTTATCTAAAACTTGTTCCCAGGTGTTCTATATTTCCCTTATATATAATAAATTTGTGAGTGTGTATATTTGTGTTCGTCCAGTAGACAGATGAACTAACATCTTATGTTTCAGCACCAATTTTGCCTTGGCCAGTTCTCACCGGACATAACTCATTAAAACTAAACAATCTCCTTTGTTTGATGGTCTATCTAACTACGTGACATTGGCGAAATTGTGGTGGTGCCCAAAGGAGCCACAAAACAAGACTTTAAGTTGAAATCCTAACCTTGAAAAATTGCCTGTTCTTGAAAATATTTGAATAATTTGTTAATTTAATTGATGTTAACCTTCTGATCTACACGTGTATTTTTACGTCCTGATAAAAATTATACATGCACAAAAAGTAGAGGAACAGATGGTTATTGCTTTTGTAGGTCTAACTAGAAAGCTCCAAATTAAATATTGGAATGAGGTGACATTTAGTGACTAACAATTTATCGACAACATTTTGTCGATAAAAAAAATCATCAATCACTATATGTCAGATTGCACCGACTTTGTTCATCAGCGAAATATAAAACATTTAGGGACAATTTAGTATATTTTTCGGTGATAGGATATTCCTACTTTCTTTACGTTTGTGACATCGCTATTGAATCTGCAATTTATAACAGCACATCGCGGCATTTTCATATACATTTACGGAGATGCATGCGGCGCGTTAACCGCAGGTCGACTGTCAGTAGCATTATAGTCCGTTGACGTAAATACTCCTGTTTAGGAGTATGGTAGGCTCACGGGACACGCCCCCTTCACCTTTCTATTGCTTTCTCTCCTCTGTTGGTATATAAAAATAAATGACGCACAAGTTCACTTCGTTTATTTTTACTAAGAACCAAAAATCCAATAACACAGCTTCTAGGTTTCACATTAAAATCTTCTTCATAGTAGTGGTTAGAATGTTGGCGTGAATGCTCACAATGCGGTCATCACCTCAGAGTTCGTAGGTAGCAAATCTGACAATCCGTTGGTATTCCTTTCGTGTCGTTGTCTGTGTTCTTCTGGTGCATTTGTTGACAGCTTTGGTTGATCTTGAAATCTCGAATGGATAGGTGATCTGCTACGAGCCTTATTGTTTTCGATTTGACCATGCACAATGAAGAATTTCATAGGATCATTAGTGCGCCGCAAGACATATCTAACGAGGGAAATTGGTGTAAATTTGGGCTGGAAGGGTGGAATTTAGACGCTGTTTGATGCAGTTTTGGAAAATGCCCTGAACAGGGTCCATCGTACATAAGCATCACTTCCCTCCTACTTTGTGCCTGGTAAACAAAATGGTACATTTCTTCTTGTAATCTTGCTGCCATGTTTCATAGGTAAATTATGAATGAACAAGCACATTAATAACATGAATTTACCACAAACAGCGGTGCTAAATCTTTAAACTGTTTCTCACTTAACAACGGTTGTGGACAACGTCCGTAATACGACTGTTGAAATCTGATATATTGCTCATATAATAAAGCAATCCTGTTATTAGCGAAATTCGCGTTAAGACTTTCATATGGAAAATAAGTTGAATTAAGGTACACTTTTACGTCACGAACATTGCAGTGATCGAATTGAGACATGTCAGAACTTGCACTATTTTTCCTATTTGTCTGTAAACCTATAATGACGTATCTTGGTTTTTCGATTTGAGATGCAGTTTTGATAGACCATGTATGCTTTGTAGTTTTAGGTAAAGCTGGATATTCGTACAGATCCCAATTTCGGTAAATCATCTGAAGCGGTCGATCTTTTTCTAACACTTTAAGCAAAGAAATTTTTTCCTTGTCTGATACTTTAACATGTGGTACACGCCATATGATTTTGTTGATGTGAATGTCATCCACTACTTCCCCAGGGTTAAGTTTTACAGCGTTTAAATTAGTGTTACTTCGTAACAGTACCAGTTCGTGTCTACTATTTATAACGACTTTTTTAAAATCTTCCGCAAAACCGAGGATATTGCGAAGTGGGATAGAAGCAGAAAACTTCCTTCGTTAATATTTTTTACACCGTCGATATTCCAACCCCAGGCGTTAGACATCTTTGATTCACTCTCATTCATTGATATTAACGATTTCATGGTTGTAGTTATACCAGCATTTTTTATTTTATCTATCTCTACTCCATTTAGCTCATACCTAATATCTTGAAATAGGTAAAGTAGAGCATTGTTGGTGAATTGGACACTAGTAGCTTTGTCTTTCGGATCCTTTTTGCTGACTATAACGGTTCCTTCCAAATATAAAGATGTACAGGTCCTGTTGGTTGATAGGTATACGTATTTCATCATTTCTATTAAAACTTGTTACGTAGGGTTTGTAAGAATGAAATTCTATGCCTTCTATCGTGGTGTCGTAAGTCGGAGTGGATAAAACGTCTAAGATATTCATTCTAGTAATCCGATTGCTTTCAGGAATGCTTTATTGTCTTTGGTTAATTTTATTTTCTTCTTAGAGCGGGGTCTTGTATGGCGGATAGCTCGAGTAGAACTGATATTTTTTACTTGTTGAGGTACATATTTATTGTAGTCAATCATTTTTTCGTCTGAGATGCAAATACAGCTGCACTTCTTCACCACGTAAATTTATTAAGCGATTCCTTATATCTAATAGCTTAATATGAATACAGCTTATATTGTTTTGATTTATCGGAAAGTATATTGCGTTCTTCGGTATTTCTATGATCCTGTATCCAGGTGGCACGTTGAGTGCAAATTCGTGAATGATGTGACTTGGTTCGTTGTTTATAAACGACCCACTAACGATATCACATTCAACCCTGATCACGGTCGTAGGTAAAATGTTGACTGGGAACTGTGATACATGCCATTTATTACCTTTTAAAATCTGCTTATTAAATCCTAACAGTCTTCTGAAAGAGCCTTCTTTGTTAAAATCAATGTCTTTTGTACAGAAAATAGTAGTTTTTAACGTATTGTTATTGCACAGTAGTTTTATAGTCGCATCATTTATTTCAGTTTTTAAATAATCACTGATATCTTGCAATTCATAAGTGCCTTCCGGTATTTCAATAACTTCGTTAGAGCCATAATAAAACTTATTATTACTTTTGTCAACATTTGGAATTGAATTAAATGTTGAAAATTGCAATAAGGCACACTCATAAGCACCATCTAGTTGCAATGTATTTGGATAGTATGTAGATAACGTTGACGAATTTTCAGTTATTGACAATGTGAGTGACATTGTGATAATGCTTGAATTCAAAGAAAAACATACATTTTATATTTTTTTATTCCAAAAAGTTAGCAGGTACTCTAAACATAAGTGACCACAATTTACTGTATTGAATCTTTGATATCTTGTGTAGTTATAATAAACATTACAATTCTTAAAATATCGCATTAATTCTGCTGGAGGTTTTAAATCTCCATAGCTATCAAAATATTCACAATACTTGTATAATTTAACATAAGCTACCCAATGAGTTCCTTCGTTCTTAGAATCGTCTAAGTTTACGATAGCGCATTCAATTCTCTTCGGTTTTCTTGGTAACTGATCCTTCATGTAGATCCCTCGGAAATATGGGATGTCTCTTGCATACTTTTGAATATCTACATTAGTCAGAGGACGATCAGGTAGCAAACTTTCTAGTTTTTTGATGATTTTATAAACAATCCTTTACCATTTTTGTACGGTTTAATGTATAAACCCTTGCCCAGCACCGAACCTTCCATAGCCTTATTGTGTCGTTCTGTTTCTCGCAAATTTTGCTGAGCTGCTTTGTAATCGTTTACAGTTTTTGCAATACCAGCAGCACCACCAGCTAAAGCGCCTAAAGCTGATAAACCAGCGAAAATAGGGATTAAAGGCAGGACCCCGCCAGTTTTGGCAAAGGTATTACTCGCGGTACTCGAATTCGATTAATTTCTGGAAACATTTTTTTAGCTGCTAAATAAGCAACTTTAATCAAAGTTTTACTATTCTTAGGCTTAAATTTTTTTATTTTTGCTCTTATTATTGAAACCAAGCTTCTGAATGTTTTAACTCCGGAACCAGACTTCAGTTTTGCTTTCATAACCTTGCTCACTAGCCATGAGCTTAACTTTTCACCTTTTCCCGCATCTTTTGATTTAAGTCTTTGTTTGGCCATGTTGAGTAATTGTAAGTCAGCTTTGTGACGATGGGATAGATCTGTATGATTTGCGTAAGCAATGTCGTGGTGCATGCAAGCTTCATCTAGCTTATTTACACCTCGATCACCTCGTAATAAACGTTTTTGAAGTTTAGTTCTTGGTCCGCAATAATTGTATCCAGGCAAATGAACTTCAAACGGTAGATTATTGATTATGTTATTTACTAGTCCACCACCCTGCATTACTCGAAGTGTAATGATAGGAATGTTACATCAGCATTAGTTATATATCTTAACTCATTATTGCAGCTTTATCAATCCAACTTTTTTCTTCATCGTTTAGACCTAACCATTTGACGAACAGTTTACGTCCTTTTCTATTTACAACTTTTTCTATCAAATAAACATTAGGATGATTAGATTTTTGAAGTTCTTGCTCATAAAATGCTCCTACTATATCTTTCTTTCGTTGATCTTCTATGTGGTATGTTACTGGTATGGTTTTATTTATCTTCTTAATAGTAAATAGTTCAGTTGACCAATTGGGGGTGTAACCTTTTTCGAAATTGTGTTTGTATTTACTGATACGAACACAGTCACCAACTTTGAACTTAGACAGTCGTTTGATGGATATATGTTTGTATGTTTTTTTAATATTTTCTTTTATTACTGATTCATTAGATTTATTCACATCAACCGGTTTACATCTAATAGTTCGATGGATTGTGTTGTTATATGTCTTCAGTATATTTTCTAATGTTGAACCTAACCATTTATAGTTTCCGTTCAAACTAAAAGATTTATATAATTTATTTTTAACCGTTTTAATCAGTCGTTCTACGATCGAAGCTTTTTTTGTGGAAAACGATGAGTAATGATTAATGTTGTACGTCTTCATGAGCGTTTGAAACGTGCTATTATAAAACTCTGTCCCCATATCAGTTTGTAAATTAACAGGATGCCGATGAGTGCTAAGCAGTATACGTTCAAATGCCCTACTAACCTCAAATTTATTTTTCGATTTTAATGGCTCTGTCCAGGCGTATTATGAAAAACAGTCAATCACTACTAAAACGTAATTATGTCCTTTATTATACGTTCTCAAGTTTTGCATGTCCATAAGATCTGCTTACCACAAGTCGTCAATTCCCTTAAGAATAACACAACGTCGAAGAAAATTTCTTCGTGCTGCTTTGTGTATTTCATTTACAATTTGCTGTTTTGACATTACGGAGTCTTTTTTATTAATTTATTTACATCTGCTTTAGTGTAAAACTTATCTTCCAATTGAATTAAAACCTCAGGTATCTTTGCTTTTAAAGTATCCTGAGCTATCTTGTGTATGTCTAATATGATTCGAGATCGTAATGAACCAATCAGTTTATCAAATTCTCTTATCGTTTTAGTATTCAATCGATCCACATAATCCTTATTAACAGCATCGTCTAATTCTACGGGAGGTTTAATTCCTCCCAATCTAGAATTTTTCATATTGAAATTTCCATTTTCTGATTTTAGTAATGCGTTTTCGTTAAAGTCAAATATTTCTGATAAACGCATTCTTTTATGAATAAAATGACCGAACTTATCGACATTCATGATTAGGGTGTATTGTAATGAATGGTCAATGATAAAATGAAACATAAAAAAAATAGTTACTTATTTATTACTTTACTTTCACGTAATTCTTCAATAATAGATGTTATTTCGTTGTCTAAACCTGTGTTACCAGCATCTCGAGATGCAATTAATAATTTTAGCCTTTCCACTAATTCGTTCGGATCATCCCAATACACAAAATCTACGTTTTTCTCCCATTTTTTTGTCAGCGGTAGTCCTTTTCCTTTCGATTGGATACCCTGAACTGTATTTCGCAGTTTGAAAAGAGGTTTAATTACTTGCAAATATTTTTGTCCCTTATAACTTTTTATTGGCTTACTTGGATCAAAGCCTCGTCGATGTGCATTTGTTTCGATTAGCATCGATTTATAATGTTGCATATCACTATCTGTAACCAAGTTCAGGTCCACGTCTTTCTTTAACAGCAACTGCTTCAAACCAGGCGTATTCCGGTATTTACGTCCTGCCACGATGATGTATTGATCATTGATAGTTATGCGAGCAGAACCTAACATTAGGTTCCCACGTTCTACTCTAACACCAAACGGTATGTCTGTTAACGCATCTGAAGATACTGACCAGGATGACGTATCACCTACTGATTTATATGAAATGTCACTGTCGCTATCAGATTCGTATTCGTTTTCATCTTCCTTGCTGCTTTGATAGTCAGGTTCCTTGTGCAAAGTTTTATCAATAAATGGAACTTCGGTCTCTTCATCTTCCATAGCATGCACGAGAGGAGTTTGCTGACTGGCGCTAGCAATTAAATTGAGAGGTTCTGTTACAGGCTTGAAAACCGATTCCAGTGCTTGTTTATTGTTAATCTCATCATCTCTCATTTTTCGTACTTTTTTCTTCACAGCTTCTGCTGCATCAACAATTTGCCTTTTCAATGATTTATCCATATTTTTAAAATAGGTCACAATTGATTAGGGGTTGTCTGACGAATAATATTACCGCACAGGTAACGGTCTTATATATAACTCATGTTCCTAATCAAAGACTACGAAAGTGTCAAATTTATTTCTGTAACAACCTTTATTCTTGGGACAGTCTTTATTAATTACAACATAATTAAAGGGTTCCCTCCATATTTTAGAACACATTTCACGAAATTCAATCCATGTCATGCCTGTATTAACATGTTCATCATATACGTGCCTCATATTTATTTCATCTTGTTTAAAAAGTACGATTACATTTGCGTTGTCTCTTACTAACTGTTTCGGGATTTTAGTGTATGTTTGATTCACATAAATACAATCAATGTTCTTATGTCTCCCCATCGCAAAATAATCACGCATGTTATTTTGATTTTCACATGCAACATCATCAAATATGATAACAGAATACGGTTTTGCGTCTTGAACACTTAATACCTCTTCATTTTCACAATATTTCTGAAATGAAAGGGTTGGTACACGTTGCAAAACTCGTTCTAAAAAAATATACTTCGGTTGATGCAGGGTTTTTGAATAAACATACACATTTTGAAATCTTAAACCATTCTCATGTATTAGAAGACCAATCAGTAAATTAGTTTTTCCACAATTTGATGGTCCACAAATAATGCACCGAACCGAATTAGGCAATAATTCTCTATGACGTAAATCAGACTTTCCAGCCTCAACGCAGATTCTGTTTAAATCTAACGATTGTGATTGTTTTACAAATTTCATGGCCACCGGTTGAAATGGTTTGATTAATAATGAGTAGATTCATTTATTACATCGACATATATAAAATAATATAAATCCGGTTAGGTTTAAAAACTGGAAAAGTGGAATAGGGTTGAATTGTAAATCTTTGTTGATGTAGTGAAGTAGTGCAGTGGAACAGCGCCCAGACCAAACACTCGATGATATCTTAATCAAGGTAAGCTCATATGTTGCACGATCTCGAAGTATTGTTGGACGGCCTACTCCGAACGGAGTGAGCCTCATAAACGGAAGGTGGAGTAGGACTCCCAATAATACACTACTGTTACTTACTAAACGTCTGGTTTTTTTTTTTTTTTTTTAATATATTGATTTAAAAAAAAAAAAAAAACAACAAGCAAAATAAAATATACTTGCTACTAATGTGTACTGCTTCGTTATTGAAAATAATATAATAATAAGAAAAAAAAAAAACAATATGCAAAAATTTTATTCAAGCACCATTTTAGGGCTCCGAATGGAATGTTCGAACTCGATATTTTTTCTTTGCAATAACAACAATGCAGGTTATGAGTGATTCAAATTAGTAAATTTGTGTGTTATAAATACAATATTATGATAACATATGTAACTAATTAAATATGTCTTTTAATACAATGTGTTGCGTACACTTTAGTAGCACAAGAAAACCAAAATAATAACGTTTTTACACTAAAACAAGCCACAAACAAACACCAACCACAACCAAGAAGAAAAGAAAGAATAGTATATTGTATTTTTACCACGACTGAGGGCGCCAAGTGTCACGGGGAAACATCTATATGTAAATAAACTTAAATAAAGACAGACGCTTCGTGATCACAATTTTTTTATTTTAAATTAAATGCCTAGAGGCCTAGCTGCGGCAGGGGCAAAGAGCGTGGGTTAGGGCCTACGTTATTGTATACGATCTTTCCTTTCTTCTGGTTTAGTACTATCCTGCTTATGGGCGCACGGTAGGGTCCTGGTCCTTGTCTTGGTTCAGGATGTACTCCAGCATCCGGTGACGTGGGATCTTAATGTGGCCGTCTAATCCAGTCGCCAGCTATTTGACTGAGGATATTGGACCCTGGAACGCGTATAAAAAAACAGGCGTTGTGGCCAGGCCTTTTAATGTGGACCCACTACAACAGCAGATGGAAAGTACTGTGTAGTAGTTGTGTTGCCGTGGATGTCCAATCAGAAACGGAGATGACAATATTTGCGAAAGAATTTTAGATCTAAATATTTAATACAACAATGAAAATAATATTTTTGATAATTAAGTAATAGTAAGTATGAAGATGAGGTAACTACTATGAAAGTATGATGATTTTATATAAAAAGTAGAATACCATAAAGAAGTATGAAAATATCTATTTTACAGAAAACACCAAAGAAAATGAGAATAGGTAAATACAATAAATTTAAATGATTTGCAGCTGATTAAGATATTGCAAGCAATAGTAATTCTGAGTTCTAACCGACGCTATAAAATGTGCACCACTTACCCAATTGCGGGGTCAAAATCACATTAATAATATCAATTAAATCTCTTGAGGGAACGGTAGGGACGCGTCAATTTTATCTATCGGTTACGTGTTCTTTAAAAGCGTACGTAGCAGAGACCGACGATATATAATGGTAACGTGCGTTCACCTCAAAACCAGTGATCGGTGTGTCGGGGCGGCCCGAGTCCAGCCGAGCTCGCGGACAGACCTCCGCCGCTGCGCTTCAATACAATAGGAGCGATAAGGAATGAAACTAAAATGTTGCTCGCGTTGATGGATTTATTTAAGTAATAATATTATGATTTGTTTATGTTTGTGTTGTAATTATTAGAAGGTTAAGGTGTAAATGTTATTTAATAAGTGTAAATATATAGTGATTGTAAATATTTTATACAGAATACATATATATGTAACGATTAACGTTACAATGCTCGGTACTAACATAGAAGCTTAGCTAGGCATAACAAGTTTTTCTCACTGTGACCCGAATGACATCTTTAATAACTAATTTTCTTTAGTAAATATTGAGTTCCAAAAAGATTGTCCAAAAATAAACAAACAAATAAGTGGAAAATTGAAGTTTGGTGATTGGGCAACTAGTTAGAGGTATTCGAAAAAGTAGAGATTATTTGTTTGATCTGTATCGCAGGAAAAATTAAACATCTTGCAAGAAGTTTCATGATTATGTTAGCACCTATTCAAAAATGTTTAAGTCTGTTTGCTTGTGCGCTAAATCTCTTTTTATTAGAGACAAAATTAGCAAGTCTAAAAAAAAATTAAAAACCATTTGGAAGACTATAAATACTGAGACTGGTGAAAATAAACCTAGAGATTCAACATATGTCTTAACTATTAATAAACATCAAATCTCTGATCCAATACAAGTGGCGAATATATTTGAAATTTTTTTTCTAACTTACCACTAGAAGTCACTAAATCATTGGATTCTGTCCCAATGTAGCAGAAGCTCTGTTAAAACATAATTTTCCCTGCAAAACACCGGACTTTTCTTTCAGATACACGGCAAAATTTGAAAT
Organism: Plagodis dolabraria; assembly: GCA_963854805.1. Taxonomy (NCBI): domain Eukaryota; kingdom Metazoa; phylum Arthropoda; class Insecta; order Lepidoptera; family Geometridae; genus Plagodis; species Plagodis dolabraria. Next base: position 2,606,151 of record OY978443.1, on the reverse strand, counting down.
TATAAAGACATTTAAAAGTTTAAACATAAAGAGTACTGAAGTCTTGTGGGGAATGTCAGTTAAAGTGGCAGAGTCTATAATTTGCATTATTGCACCATACTTAGTAACAATATTTAATCTTTGTGTAGATAGAGGAAATTTCCCCGACTTAATGAAACAAAGTAAAATCACTCCAATTTTGAAGTCGGGAGCTGCATCTGACCCTTGCAATTACAGACCTATTTCCATCTTACCTGTTTTGAGTAAAGTATTCGAAAAAATTATGCTCAAACAACTTTTATCCTATTTTAATGAGCATAATAATATATTGAATGAGAATCAGTTTGGTTTCACAAAGAGCAGATCCACAACAGATTCTGATGCAGGTGTTCAATTGATGTCACATATACTCGAAGCCTGGGAGAGTTCACATGATACTATTGGCGTATTTTGTGATCTTTCCAAGACATTCGACTGTGTAGAGCACCGCACTCTGATTCGTAAGCTTTCACACAATGGTATTCGTGGAAAAGCTTTGAAACTTATAGAGTCATATCTGTCAGACAGGTTACAAAAGGTTGGAATAAATGGCAATACTTCTTCCGGGTCTTTGGTAAAAATAGGTGTAAGTACCGCAGGGATCAATTTTGGGACCTTTTCTGTTCCTAGCGTATATTAATGAACTGCCTTGCATGGTGAAAGATTTCTGCGATATTTTTTTATTCGCAGATGATACCTCTCTGATTTTTAAAGTAGATAGGAAAGATAGTGAACTGATTCATGTAAATAATGTGTTAACTATGATCTCTGAATGGTTCGCAGCTAATAATCTTCTCTTAAATTCAAAAAAGACAAAATGTTAAAAGTTTTCGTTACCAATGTACCAAATGTACCAAACATTAAGCTTGGCCCAGATAAACTCTCTATTGACAATGTGACAGTCTTTCTGGGAATCAAAATGGATTTAACTTTACAGTGGGATCCACATATACATGATCTAGCCGGAAGACTCAGTTCTGCTGCATATGCAGTTTGTAAGATTAGACAGTTAACAGATGTAGCTACTGCACGGTTAGTTTATTTCGCATACTTCCACAGTTTTATGTCGTATGGTGTATTGCTGTGGGGAGCTGCTGCTGAGATAGAGACAATCTTTATCTTACAAAATAATTGTGCAATTATTTTTTTTTTTTTTTTTTAATTTTTAGCGTGCAATTCTAAAAATTGTGTATGTTCGGAAAAAAATTGAGTAAATTTAAATTAAACAGTGACAACCACAATTACAACACTAGGAACAAACATAAAATAACGATACCATGTTTTAGATTAGCAAAGACAAATAAAAGGTCCTTTTTAGGTAATTGTGTGCGGTTTTTATAATAAAATTCCCGAACATATTACAATGCTCACAGAAGGAAAATTCAAATTGCACGTGAAAAACATTTTGATTAAGAAATCCTACTACACAGTTTTTGATTACTTAAACGACAAAAATGCTTGGAAAATTCCACCTCTGCCAAGCCATCACATGTCTCCTACGTAATTTAAACAAATATTGTAATAATTGTATTATATTGTTTTTAAAGACACTGTAAAAAGACGTTTAAAAGAATGGCCCCGAGTTTCTTGTCCGTTCTTCTCGCAGTGGCTCTATAATTGTTTTTTGCTGAACGTGGCAGTACAATGTAGAATATTTCAATATTAAAATTTGTAATTGACCTTCATAAGAGCGTCGTTAGCGTCGTTCTTTTTCAGCCTATACAATGTTCCTCTATGATTGACGTTTGTCAAATTTAGCGTTTTATTTGGTGAAAACCATAGGCCATGGAAGTAATAATTACTACGTACAACAGGAATAAGCTCTCTCTGTGCATCATGCAGCTAAAATAAAGAAAATAAAACCTTATACTAAGGTCATAAGAGTCTTGTTGCGCGCAAAATAAAAATGAAGCCAAGTGAGAAGGCTACCACCTGTGTCCCGTTCTAACAGTGACTTAGAGTTGCCAGAGTTATGTCGATTACAATCCTTTCGTTATTTGTCAAAAAATATGCGATTGATGTAATGTAATGAAGTAAAAACATTTACTTCTCAAATGTTTATAAACATAAATAATAATTTAGCACCAACACGTTAAAGCAATATTATTTGTTGCTACGTGTAAAGCCTTACTAACGCAAAAATTTTGCGATTGGCGTATAGGCTTTTTTTTATTTGTATGAAATACGGACACCTGACTTGACAACCCTAGATGAAATTGCCGACTCGGACGTTAATAGTGGAGTGTGTTTTGATTTTGTGATATTTTTGAATAATTTTAGTAAAAATGGGGAGATTTTGTGTCGTGGAGGCTTGCGGTGGAGAGTATTATCCTGATTGTGGTTTATCTTTTCACAGGTAATAGTTTTAAATATAATTTGTTAGTGAGGCACTACGGTGACCATGCATGACTATCCAATCCTAGTTCAAGAACAAAGAAATTAAATACCTATGTATTTTTTATTCCTTTCTCTATTAAAATGACTTTTTTTCAATTTCAGATTTCCTAAAGATCCTAATATTATAAAAACTTACGCTCATATTTATATCTAATATATGAAAAACACGGGTGTTTGAGCGTGAACTTACTATGAGTCGATATCGCTATCGACAATGTTTCGGCTTCTACCGGAAGCCTTCCTCAGGATTTTGAGTGTGGTACGTCCGCCGCGGTCGCGTCACGCTTCACGTGAAGCGTGACGCGACCGCGGCGGACGTACCACACCCGTGTTTTTCATATATTATCCTAATATTAGTTTAACTCATAATGTAAAATTGGAAACAATGAAACATATAAGGAATAAGCTGGGTTTGTGGCAGAAACTTCACAAGACTGTTTTATTTAACAATATCTGATTTAGAATTACACTTAAATGTAAACTTAACTGTTTTTTCTTACCTAATTAAAGATATATACAACAATTGGTAGTTTATCGTTATTTTATCTCAGTCCAACTGCATGTCGTGTACCACAAGGACCAGTAGGTAAGTACCTATCTATATGACGCGAGTGTGAAAAGCAAGCAAAAACAGGCAATGCACAGTGCCGCAAAGGGCAAGTTAATCATTAGCATCTTCGATTAAAATCCATCTGAAGCAATGATCTGCTGACGTCAGATCACAAATCTTTTTTATAATAAAATTATTTAAATCATATTTCCATATTGTCACCATTGCCAGAGAGGGATAAGAGGTACAGTTACTGAGCTCTCGTTCGGCTTCAATTTTGCGACAACAGCTCATTCCTGTTGTACGTAGTACTTATTACTTCCATGCCATAGGCTTATTGAGAGTAGCGAAAAAATCCTAGGTCTAAGGTGAAAACCAAACAATGTTTTCCGGTATAATACTTTTCTCTATGCATTACTTGCTCAGTGAACCAAATTTTATTGTGACATCTTTAGAGGTATTTAAAATAAAACATTATATATAAATTAAGAGCTATCAATTCTCAAGCCTAGAATCTACGCCACTGACAATTTACCTACTATATGAATTAAAAACAGTTTCTATCAGAACTTACACCTTTAACAGAGAGAGGAGTCTCAAGAAACCAGCCCCAGCCAGCATGAAGTGTATTTTTTGCTAAATTGTATGGTGTTTCAGCAGAAAAATAGGCTATTGGAACAAGCAGTGTATTCTATAAACAAGTTCTAATTGTTCATTAGAGGTGGTTCTCGACAGAAAGGTTGTCCTGGGGAAGAAGAATGCTGTGAATATTTTTTTTGTATGAGTCAGCTTATGGTTGGTTTTTTTGGATTATGATTGTGTCTGTCTTTACATTACCAAAAAATAAAGAAATTACAACTGTTGGTGTATTTTTGTCTTTTTATTCATCTACTTTCCTTTATTTTTAAGGAATAGCGTGGCAAAAGAGCATAATATCGATCATACCTAGGCCTATAACAAGATCAGAGGGGAAGAAAAGTGCTTCTCACGACACTGCTATGAGTTCGCCACCCAATAGTCTTTTATGCGCCACCAATAGGAGCACACACTGATCCATGTCATCATCCCTGTTGTATGCTCAATACGTAGCAACATCCCACTCACACCGACCTAAGTAGTGGCATGCTGCCACGAATTTTGTCTTAGTCGCGTTTTATGACATCCAACTGTTCGGTATATACATAGAGATATAAAATACTATTTAGAGTGGCAGCCATGTCAGTTTCCTTCGAAAACGAGCGTAGCCAGTTCAACACATGTAAATGATACGTGACATTACATCTTTATTGTTCACTACAAACAATCCGATTCCCTGATTAGTCCTATTTTTACCCAATTGAAACGTTTCATAAGCCAATTTATAACAGTTGATGAATATACCTTATCTAAAGAGTGGTAAGTTTGAATTTCTTGTGAACTTTGTCAAGCTATCCCTTTCAGTGAGAGAGACAGATATATGGTAATGAAAGTTGCCAGCATACAATATATGTACAGTTATTGTGCAGTCTCAGCCCAGTCAATTATAATTTCAATTTTAAAATCGTTCCTTGGTAAAATCTGAGAAAAGACAATTGAAAAATAGTTCACAAACAACTGCACAAAATAAGGTTGCGAGAAAATAATTATTGGGATAGCAAGTAAAATTTGATCTTATTTCATTTATTTATTCGGTACAAAAAGTGGTATCCTAGCCAGTGATGTAGTACATTTTATCGATAAACTTTTCCTTCGACCTAAAACGAAACTGTGCGTTTGTGCTATAATAAGTTTTTATGCGGTTTTATATAATCAGTTGAATATGTAGTAATGACAGGCAAGTAAGCGTCTTGACTGAACCATATAGCTCACCAGTATGTCTATACCAAAAGCTTAAAAGACCGCTGAAAACAGAAGCATGTGGAAGAGCATAGTACATCGAGCGATTAACACTACTTCAGACCTAGACACGACCTTCAGCAGTGAAGATGCTGAATAAGAAGAAGACGATTAAAGTAAAATAAAGCTATTACTGCGAAGTACAGCTTAATTTCAATATAATATGTTACATGCTTGCTTATTTGTAGTAAAATTATTACAAACATATGACATTCGCGTAAAGGGTGGTATTAGAGATAGGCACAGATAGGTGTTCATAAAAATAAAAGGCGAGGTCAAGGTCGAAATGTACTAACAAGAGTATATATAACAAGGGGTAAAATCCAGATGAGTTTGTGAGATTTGCCAAGATTTTATGCAAAAATATATAGGCTCAATAACTTATCAGATGTTTTGCAGGATGCGATTCCATGTAAGAAGGTACTATTAGTCAACATAGTGGAACACATTGATCACTTTAATAAACACAATACATTAGGTTCACATGGATTAATTCTGTATAAGTTTAAAGTTACCATTCGCAACGATACAATCAAATGAGGAAACTATTTAGAAAGAACAAAGCCAACAAACTTAAACCCATACACAACACGTGAACAGTAGTTATGTTACACTAAATAAATCAATACTAGAACACTTAACTTAATTAGCAATAGGTCTCGATGCGGAAGTCACTTGTGAAGAATCAAGACAGGGAGAGGCTCAGTAAGGTGAGACATTGGTTTTATAGCAATGACTGGCGCCAAATGTATGTCGCCTCTTCATGAAACTTCCCGCCATATTTACCACAACCAATCAGGAGTTGCTGCCACAACGTATCAGCCAATCCGAACTTGGACAGGATGGTTCGTCATTGGCTAGTCCAGAATGAACACAGATAAAACATGACTTTAGTGTGGCGGTTATTAAAAATGTCAAATATTAACAAGTTTTAGGATATTCTAGGATTACATAACGAATAGATAGTTTTTGTCGTAACTTATTTACTTAAGATGATCTATATATCACACAATCTGAACAAAACCATCATATTTTCAGACTCCAAAAGCTGCCTCCAATGTATTCTTGCAAACCCATTTCGGTCCAAATCTAGGTTCCCAATTTAAAAAATAATATCAAATGCCCTTTTCGAATGTAGCTCTCACGCCATAAATGTTATCCTAGCCTGGATTTCTGGTCACGCCGGTATAGTGGGCCACGAATCAGCTGACTCCTGTGCTACAAATGCCATTCATACAGACTCTCAAGGACATTTTCCCAACTTTTCTCGCTAGATATCTGTTCGTCTTTAAAACCATCTTTAAAAAACCTTGGAACCAGAAATGCCAAATTTATAGAATATTAAAAAGTAAATTCTATGGTAACATTCAACCTGAGATTCCCAATAAACTCTGGTTCTCAAAATTCCAAAACACTGCTAAAGTGACAACCTCTACAATATGCCGTCTGCGTCTAAACCATTCCTATAACCCAGTCTTCCTGGCCAAACTTGATAACTAAATAGGGATAACTCCCTCTGTGAATGTGGTTTGGACGAAGGAAATGTGAATCACATATTCTTCTGTTGTCCCAAAATAAACTCTTCTCTCTACATATTATATGACTTATCTAAAACTTGTTCCCAGGTGTTCTATATTTCCCTTATATATAATAAATTTGTGAGTGTGTATATTTGTGTTCGTCCAGTAGACAGATGAACTAACATCTTATGTTTCAGCACCAATTTTGCCTTGGCCAGTTCTCACCGGACATAACTCATTAAAACTAAACAATCTCCTTTGTTTGATGGTCTATCTAACTACGTGACATTGGCGAAATTGTGGTGGTGCCCAAAGGAGCCACAAAACAAGACTTTAAGTTGAAATCCTAACCTTGAAAAATTGCCTGTTCTTGAAAATATTTGAATAATTTGTTAATTTAATTGATGTTAACCTTCTGATCTACACGTGTATTTTTACGTCCTGATAAAAGTTATACATGCACAAAAAGTAGAGGAACAGATGGTTATTGCTTTTGTAGGTCTAACTAGAAAGCTCCAAATTAAATATTGGAATGAGGTGACATTTAGTGACTAACAATTTATCGACAACATTTTGTCGATAAAAAAAATCATCAATCACTATATGTCAGATTGCACCGACTTTGTTCATCAGCGAAATATAAAACATTTAGGGACAATTTAGTATATTTTTCGGTGATAGGATATTCCTACTTTCTTTACGTTTGTGACATCGCTATTGAATCTGCAATTTATAACAGCACATCGCGGCATTTTCATATACATTTACGGAGATGCATGCGGCGCGTTAACCGCAGGTCGACTGTCAGTAGCATTATAGTCCGTTGACGTAAATACTCCTGTTTAGGAGTATGGTAGGCTCACGGGACACGCCCCCTTCACCTTTCTATTGCTTTCTCTCCTCTGTTGGTATATAAAAATAAATGACGCACAAGTTCACTTCGTTTATTTTTACTAAGAACCAAAAATCCAATAACACAGCTTCTAGGTTTCACATTAAAATCTTCTTCATAGTAGTGGTTAGAATGTTGGCGTGAATGCTCACAATGCGGTCATCACCTCAGAGTTCGTAGGTAGCAAATCTGACAATCCGTTGGTATTCCTTTCGTGTCGTTGTCTGTGTTCTTCTGGTGCATTTGTTGACAGCTTTGGTTGATCTTGAAATCTCGAATGGATAGGTGATCTGCTACGAGCCTTATTGTTTTCGATTTGACCATGCACAATGAAGAATTTCATAGGATCATTAGTGCGCCGCAAGACATATCTAACGAGGGAAATTGGTGTAAATTTGGGCTGGAAGGGTGGAATTTAGACGCTGTTTGATGCAGTTTTGGAAAATGCCCTGAACAGGGTCCATCGTACATAAGCATCACTTCCCTCCTACTTTGTGCCTGGTAAACAAAATGGTACATTTCTTCTTGTAATCTTGCTGCCATGTTTCATAGGTAAATTATGAATGAACAAGCACATTAATAACATGAATTTACCACAAACAGCGGTGCTAAATCTTTAAACTGTTTCTCACTTAACAACGGTTGTGGACAACGTCCGTAATACGACTGTTGAAATCTGATATATTGCTCATATAATAAAGCAATCCTGTTATTAGCGAAATTCGCGTTAAGACTTTCATATGGAAAATAAGTTGAATTAAGGTACACTTTTACGTCACGAACATTGCAGTGATCGAATTGAGACATGTCAGAACTTGCACTATTTTTCCTATTTGTCTGTAAACCTATAATGACGTATCTTGGTTTTTCGATTTGAGATGCAGTTTTGATAGACCATGTATGCTTTGTAGTTTTAGGTAAAGCTGGATATTCGTACAGATCCCAATTTCGGTAAATCATCTGAAGCGGTCGATCTTTTTCTAACACTTTAAGCAAAGAAATTTTTTCCTTGTCTGATACTTTAACATGTGGTACACGCCATATGATTTTGTTGATGTGAATGTCATCCACTACTTCCCCAGGGTTAAGTTTTACAGCGTTTAAATTAGTGTTACTTCGTAACAGTACCAGTTCGTGTCTACTATTTATAACGACTTTTTTAAAATCTTCCGCAAAACCGAGGATATTGCGAAGTGGGATAGAAGCAGAAAACTTCCTTCGTTAATATTTTTTACACCGTCGATATTCCAACCCCAGGCGTTAGACATCTTTGATTCACTCTCATTCATTGATATTAACGATTTCATGGTTGTAGTTATACCAGCATTTTTTATTTTATCTATCTCTACTCCATTTAGCTCATACCTAATATCTTGAAATAGGTAAAGTAGAGCATTGTTGGTGAATTGGACACTAGTAGCTTTGTCTTTCGGATCCTTTTTGCTGACTATAACGGTTCCTTCCAAATATAAAGATGTACAGGTCCTGTTGGTTGATAGGTATACGTATTTCATCATTTCTATTAAAACTTGTTACGTAGGGTTTGTAAGAATGAAATTCTATGCCTTCTATCGTGGTGTCGTAAGTCGGAGTGGATAAAACGTCTAAGATATTCATTCTAGTAATCCGATTGCTTTCAGGAATGCTTTATTGTCTTTGGTTAATTTTATTTTCTTCTTAGAGCGGGGTCTTGTATGGCGGATAGCTCGAGTAGAACTGATATTTTTTACTTGTTGAGGTACATATTTATTGTAGTCAATCATTTTTTCGTCTGAGATGCAAATACAGCTGCACTTCTTCACCACGTAAATTTATTAAGCGATTCCTTATATCTAATAGCTTAATATGAATACAGCTTATATTGTTTTGATTTATCGGAAAGTATATTGCGTTCTTCGGTATTTCTATGATCCTGTATCCAGGTGGCACGTTGAGTGCAAATTCGTGAATGATGTGACTTGGTTCGTTGTTTATAAACGACCCACTAACGATATCACATTCAACCCTGATCACGGTCGTAGGTAAAATGTTGACTGGGAACTGTGATACATGCCATTTATTACCTTTTAAAATCTGCTTATTAAATCCTAACAGTCTTCTGAAAGAGCCTTCTTTGTTAAAATCAATGTCTTTTGTACAGAAAATAGTAGTTTTTAACGTATTGTTATTGCACAGTAGTTTTATAGTCGCATCATTTATTTCAGTTTTTAAATAATCACTGATATCTTGCAATTCATAAGTGCCTTCCGGTATTTCAATAACTTCGTTAGAGCCATAATAAAACTTATTATTACTTTTGTCAACATTTGGAATTGAATTAAATGTTGAAAATTGCAATAAGGCACACTCATAAGCACCATCTAGTTGCAATGTATTTGGATAGTATGTAGATAACGTTGACGAATTTTCAGTTATTGACAATGTGAGTGACATTGTGATAATGCTTGAATTCAAAGAAAAACATACATTTTATAATTTTTTATTCCAAAAAGTTAGCAGGTACTCTAAACATAAGTGACCACAATTTACTGTATTGAATCTTTGATATCTTGTGTAGTTATAATAAACATTACAATTCTTAAAATATCGCATTAATTCTGCTGGAGGTTTTAAATCTCCATAGCTATCAAAATATTCACAATACTTGTATAATTTAACATAAGCTACCCAATGAGTTCCTTCGTTCTTAGAATCGTCTAAGTTTACGATAGCGCATTCAATTCTCTTCGGTTTTCTTGGTAACTGATCCTTCATGTAGATCCCTCGGAAATATGGGATGTCTCTTGCATACTTTTGAATATCTACATTAGTCAGAGGACGATCAGGTAGCAAACTTTCTAGTTTTTTGATGATTTTATAAACAATCCTTTACCATTTTTGTACGGTTTAATGTATAAACCCTTGCCCAGCACCGAACCTTCCATAGCCTTATTGTGTCGTTCTGTTTCTCGCAAATTTTGCTGAGCTGCTTTGTAATCGTTTACAGTTTTTGCAATACCAGCAGCACCACCAGCTAAAGCGCCTAAAGCTGATAAACCAGCGAAAATAGGGATTAAAGGCAGGACCCCGCCAGTTTTGGCAAAGGTATTACTCGCGGTACTCGAATTCGATTAATTTCTGGAAACATTTTTTTAGCTGCTAAATAAGCAACTTTAATCAAAGTTTTACTATTCTTAGGCTTAAATTTTTTTATTTTTGCTCTTATTATTGAAACCAAGCTTCTGAATGTTTTAACTCCGGAACCAGACTTCAGTTTTGCTTTCATAACCTTGCTCACTAGCCATGAGCTTAACTTTTCACCTTTTCCCGCATCTTTTGATTTAAGTCTTTGTTTGGCCATGTTGAGTAATTGTAAGTCAGCTTTGTGACGATGGGATAGATCTGTATGATTTGCGTAAGCAATGTCGTGGTGCATGCAAGCTTCATCTAGCTTATTTACACCTCGATCACCTCGTAATAAACGTTTTTGAAGTTTAGTTCTTGGTCCGCAATAATTGTATCCAGGCAAATGAACTTCAAACGGTAGATTATTGATTATGTTATTTACTAGTCCACCACCCTGCATTACTCGAAGTGTAATGATAGGAATGTTACATCAGCATTAGTTATATATCTTAACTCATTATTGCAGCTTTATCAATCCAACTGTTTTCTTCATCGTTTAGACCTAACCATTTGACGAACAGTTTACGTCCTTTTCTATTTACAACTTTTTCTGTCAAATAAACATTAGGATGATTAGATTTTTGAAGTTCTTGCTCATAAAATGCTCCTACTATATCTTTCTTTCGTTGATCTTCTATGTGGTATGTTACTGGTATGGTTTTATTTATCTTCTTAATAGTAAATAGTTCAGTTGACCAATTGGGGGTGTAACCTTTTTCGAAATTGTGTTTGTATTTACTGATACGAACACAGTCACCAACTTTGAACTTAGACAGTCGTTTGATGGATATATGTTTGTATGTTTTTTTAATATTTTCTTTTATTACTGATTCATTAGATTTATTCACATCAACCGGTTTACATCTAATAGTTCGATGGATTGTGTTGTTATATGTCTTCAGTATATCTTCTAATGTTGAACCTAACCATTTATAGTTTCCGTTCAAACTAAAAGATTTATATAATTTATTTTTAACCGTTTTAATCAGTCGTTCTACGATCGAAGCTTTTTTTGTGGAAAACGATGAGTAATGATTAATGTTGTACGTCTTCATGAGCGTTTGAAACGTGCTATTATAAAACTCTGTCCCCATATCAGTTTGTAAATTAACAGGATGCCGATGAGTGCTAAGCAGTATACGTTCAAATGCCCTACTAACCTCAAATTTATTTTTCGATTTTAATGGCTCTGTCCAGGCGTATTATGAAAAACAGTCAATCACTACTAAAACGTAATTATGTCCTTTATTATACGTTCTCAAGTTTTGCATGTCCATAAGATCTGCTTACCACAAGTCGTCAATTCCCTTAAGAATAACACAACGTCGAAGAAAATTTCTTCGTGCTGCTTTGTGTATTTCATTTACAATTTGCTGTTTTGACATTACGGAGTCTTTTTTATTAATTTATTTACATCTGCTTTAGTGTAAAACTTATCTTCCAATTGAATTAAAACCTCAGGTATCTTTGCTTTTAAAGTATCCTGAGCTATCTTGTGTATGTCTAATATGATTCGAGATCGTAATGAACCAATCAGTTTATCAAATTCTCTTATCGTTTTAGTATTCAATCGATCCACATAATCCTTATTAACAGCATCGTCTAATTCTACGGGAGGTTTAATTCCTCCCAATCTAGAATTTTTCAGATTGAAATTTCCATTTTCTGATTTTAGTAATGCGTTTTCGTTAAAGTCAAATATTTCTGATAAACGCATTCTTTTATGAATAAAATGACCGAACTTATCGACATTCATGATTAGGGTGTATTGTAATGAATGGTCAATGATAAAATGAAACATAAAAAAAATACTTACTTATTTATTACTTTACTTTCACGTAATTCTTCAATAATAGATGTTATTTCGTTGTCTAAACCTGTGTTACCAGCATCTCGAGATGCAATTAATAATTTTAGCCTTTCCACTAATTCGTTCGGATCATCCCAATACACAAAATCTACGTTTTTCTCCCATTTTTTTGTCAGCGGTAGTCCTTTTCCTTTCGATTGGATACCCTGAACTGTATTTCGCAGTTTGAAAAGAGGTTTAATTACTTGCAAATATTTTTGTCCCTTATAACTTTTTATTGGCTTACTTGGATCAAAGCCTCGTCGATGTGCATTTGTTTCGATTAGCATCGATTTATAATGTTGCATATCACTATCTGTAACCAAGTTCAGGTCCACGTCTTTCTTTAACAGCAACTGCTTCAAACCAGGCGTATTCCGGTATTTACGTCCTGCCACGATGATGTATTGATCATTGATAGTTATGCGAGCAGAACCTAACATTAGGTTCCCACGTTCTACTCTAACACCAAACGGTATGTCTGTTAACGCATCTGAAGATACTGACCAGGATGACGTATCACCTACTGATTTATATGAAATGTCACTGTCGCTATCAGATTCGTATTCGTTTTCATCTTCCTTGCTGCTTTGATAGTCAGGTTCCTTGTGCAAAGTTTTATCAATAAATGGAACTTCGGTCTCTTCATCTTCCATAGCATGCACGAGAGGAGTTTGCTGACTGGCGCTAGCAATTAAATTGAGAGGTTCTGTTACAGGCTTGAAAACCGATTCCAGTGCTTGTTTATTGTTAATCTCATTTTTCGTACTTTTTTCTTCACAGCTTCTGCTGCATCAACAATTTGCCTTTTCAATGATTTATCCATATTTTTAAAATAGGTCACAATTGATTAGGGGTTGTCTGACGAATAATATTACCGCACAGGTAACGGTCTTATATATAACTCATGTTCCTAATCAAAGACTACGAAAGTGTCAAATTTATTTCTGTAACAACCTTTATTCTTGGGACAGTCTTTATTAATTACAACATAATTAAAGGGTTCCCTCCATATTTTAGAACACATTTCACGAAATTCAATCCATGTCATGCCTGTATTAACATGTTCATCATATACGTGCCTCATATTTATTTCATCTTGTTTAAAAAGTACGATTACATTTGCGTTGTCTCTTACTAACTGTTTCGGGATTTTAGTGTATGTTTGATTCACATAAATACAATCAATGTTCTTATGTCTCCCCATCGCAAAATAATCACGCATGTTATTTTGATTTTCACATGCAACATCATCAAATATGATAACAGAATACGGTTTTGCGTCTTGAACACTTAATACCTCTTCATTTTCACAATATTTCTGAAATGAAAGGGTTGGTACACGTTGCAAAACTCGTTCTAAAAAAATATACTTCGGTTGATGCAGGGTTTTTGAATAAACATACACATTTTGAAATCTTAAACCATTCTCATGTATTAGAAGACCAATCAGTAAATTAGTTTTTCCACAATTTGATGGTCCACAAATAATGCACCGAACCGAATTAGGCAATAATTCTCTATGACGTAAATCAGACTTTCCAGCCTCAACGCAGATTCTGTTTAAATCTAACGATTGTGATTGTTTTACAAATTTCATGGCCACCGGTTGAAATGGTTTGATTAATAATGAGTAGATTCATTTATTAAATATATATAAAATAATATAAATCCGGTTAGGTTTAAAAACTGGAAAAGTGGAATAGGGTTGAATTGTAAATCTTTGTTGATGTAGTGAAGTAGTGCAGTGGAACAGCGCCCAGACCAAACACTCGATGATATCTTAATCAAGGTAAGCTCATATGTTGCACGATCTCGAAGTATTGTTGGACGGCCTACTCCGAACGGAGTGAGCCTCATAAACGGAAGGTGGAGTAGGACTCCCAATAATACACTACTGTTACTTACTAAACGTCTGGTTTTTTTTTTTTTTTTTTAATATATTGATTTAAAAAAAAAAAAAAAACAACAAGCAAAATCAAATATACTTGCTACTAATGTGTACTGCTTCGTTATTGAAAATAATATAATAATAAGAAAAAAAAAAAACAATATGCAAAAATTTTATTCAAGCACCATTTTAGGGCTCCGAATGGAATGTTCGAACTCGATATTTTTTCTTTGCAATAACAACAATGCAGGTTATGAGTGATTCAAATTAGTAAATTTGTGTGTTATAAATACAATATTATGATAACATATGTAACTAATTAAATATGTCTTTTAATACAATGTGTTGCGTACACTTTAGTAGCACAAGAAAACCAAAATAATAACGTTTTTACACTAAAACAAGCCACAAACAAACACCAACCACAACCAAGAAGAAAAGAAAGAATAGTATATTGTATTTTTACCACGACTGAGGGCGCCAAGTGTCACGGGGAAACATCTATATGTAAATAAACTTAAATAAAGACAGACGCTTCGTGATCACAATTTTTTTATTTTAAATTAAATGCCTAGAGGCCTAGCTGCGGCAGGGGCAAAGAGCGTGGGTTAGGGCCTACGTTATTGTATACGATCTTTCCTTTCTTCTGGTTTAGTACTATCCTGCTTATGGGCGCACGGTAGGGTCCTGGTCCTTGTCTTGGTTCAGGATGTACTCCAGCATCCGGTGACGTGGGATCTTAATGTGGCCGTCTAATCCAGTCGCCAGCTATTTGACTGAGGATATTGGACCCTGGAACGCGTATAAAAAAACAGGCGTTGTGGCCAGGCCTTTTAATGTGGACCCACTACAACAGCAGATGGAAAGTACTGTGTAGTAGTTGTGTTGCCGTGGATGTCCAATCAGAAACGGAGATGACAATATTTGCGAAAGAATTTTAGATCTAAATATTTAATACAACAATGAAAATAATATTTTTGATAATTAAGTAATAGTAAGTATGAAGATGAGGTAACTACTATGAAAGTATGATGATTTTATATAAAAAGTAGAATACCATAAAGAAGTATGAAAATATCTATTTTACAGAAAACACCAAAGAAAATGAGAATAGGTAAATACAATAAATTTAAATGATTTGCAGCTGATTAAGATATTGCAAGCAATAGTAATTCTGAGTTCTAACCGACGCTATAAAATGTGCACCACTTACCCAATTGCGGGGTCAAAATCACATTAATAATATCAATTAAATCTCTTGAGGGAACGGTAGGGACGCGTCAATTTTATCTATCGGTTACGTGTTCTTTAAAAGCGTACGTAGCAGAGACCGACGATATATAATGGTAACGTGCGTTCACCTCAAAACCAGTGATCGGTGTGTCGGGGCGGCCCGAGTCCAGCCGAGCTCGCGGACAGACCTCCGCCGCTGCGCTTCAATACAATAGGAGCGATAAGGAATGAAACTAAAATGTTGCTCGCGTTGATGGATTTATTTAAGTAATAATATTATGATTTGTTTATGTTTGTGTTGTAATTATTAGAAGGTTAAGGTGTAAATGTTATTTAATAAGTGTAAATATATAGTGATTGTAAATATTTTATACAGAATACATATATATGTAACGATTAACGTTACAATGCTCGGTACTAACATAGAAGCTTAGCTAGGCATAACAAGTTTTTCTCACTGTGACCCGAATGACATCTTTAATAACTTATTTTCTTTAGTAAATATTGAGTTCCAAAAAGATTGTCCAAAAATAAACAAACAAATAAGTGGAAAATTGAAGTTTGGTGATTGGGCAACTAGTTAGAGGTATTCGAAAAAGTAGAGATTATTTGTTTGATCTGTATCGCAGGAAAAATTAAACATCTTGCAAGAAGTTTCATGATTATGTTAGCACCTATTCAAAAATGTTTAAGTCTGTTTGCTTGTGCGCTAAATCTCTTTTTATTAGAGACAAAATTAGCAAGTCTAAAAAAAAATTAAAAACCATTTGGAAGACTATAAATACTGAGACTGGTGAAAATAAACCTAGAGATTCAACATATGTCTTAACTATTAATAAACATCAAATCTCTGATCCAATACAAGTGGCGAATATATTTGAAATTTTTTTTCTAACTTACCACTAGAAGTCACTAAATCATTGGATTCTGTCCCAATGTAGCAGAAGCTCTGTTAAAACATAATTTTCCCTGCAAAACACCGGACTTTTCTTTCAGATACACGGCAAAATTTGAAATTATAAAGACATTTAAAAGTTTAAACATAAAGAGTACTGAAGTCTTGTGGGGAATGTCAGTTAAAGTGGCAGAGTCTATAATTTGCATTATTGCACCATACTTAGTAACAATATTTAATCTTTGTGTAGATATAGGAAATTTCCCCGACTTAATGAAACAAAGTAAAATCACTCCAATTTTGAAGTCGGGAGCTGCATCTGACCCTTGCAATTACAGACCTATTTCCATCTTACCTGTTTTGAGTAAAGTATTCGAAAAAATTATGCTCAAACAACTTTTATCCTATTTTAATGAGCATAATAATATATTGAATGAGAATCAGTTTGGTTTCACAAAGAGCAGATCCACAACAGATTCTGATGCAGGTGTTCAATTGATGTCACATATACTCGAAGCCTGGGAGAGTTCACATGATACTATTGGCGTATTTTGTGATCTTTCCAAGACATTCGACTGTGTAGAGCACCGCACTCTGATTCGTAAGCTTTCACACAATGGTATTCGTGGAAAAGCTTTGAAACTTATAGAGTCATATCTGTCAGACAGGTTACAAAAGGTTGGAATAAATGGCAATACTTCTTCCGGGTCTTTGGTAAAAATAGGTGTAAGTACCGCAGGGATCAATTTTGGGACCTTTTCTGTTCCTAGCGTATATTAATGAACTGCCTTGCATGGTGAAAGATTTCTGCGATATTTTTTTATTCGCAGATGATACCTCTCTGATTTTTAAAGTAGATAGGAAAGATAGTGAACTGATTCATGTAAATAATGTGTTAACTATGATCTCTGAATGGTTCGCAGCTAATAATCTTCTCTTAAATTCAAAAAAGACAAAATGTTAAAAGTTTTCGTTACCAATGTACCAAATGTACCAAACATTAAGCTTGGCCCAGATAAACTCTCTATTGACAATGTGACAGTCTTTCTGGGAATCAAAATGGATTTAACTTTACAGTGGGATCCACATATACATGATCTAGCCGGAAGACTCAGTTCTGCTGCATATGCAGTTTGTAAGATTAGACAGTTAACAGATGTAGCTACTGCACGGTTAGTTTATTTCGCATACTTCCACAGTTTTATGTCGTATGGTGTATTGCTGTGGGGAGCTGCTGCTGAGATAGAGACAATCTTTATCTTACAAAATAATTGTGCAATTATTTTTTTTTTTTTTTTTTAATTTTTAGCGTGCAATTCTAAAAATTGTGTATGTTCGGAAAAAAATTGAGTAAATTTAAATTAAACAGTGACAACCACAATTACAACACTAGGAACAAACATAAAATAACGATACCATGTTTTAGATTAGCAAAGACAAATAAAAGGTCCTTTTTAGGTAATTGTGTGCGGTTTTTATAATAAAATTCCCGAACATATTACAATGCTCACAGAAGGAAAATTCAAATTGCACGTGAAAAACATTTTGATTAAGAAATCCTACTACACAGTTTTTGATTACTTAAACGACAAAAATGCTTGGAAAATTCCACCTCTGCCAAGCCATCACATGTCTCCTACGTAATTTAAACAAATATTGTAATAATTGTATTATATTGTTTTTAAAGACACTGTAAAAAGACGTTTAAAAGAATGGCCCCGAGTTTCTTGTCCGTTCTTCTCGCAGTGGCTCTATAATTGTTTTTTGCTGAACGTGGCAGTACAATGTAGAATATTTCAATATTAAAATTTGTAATTGACCTTCATAAGAGCGTCGTTAGCGTCGTTCTTTTTCAGCCTATACAATGTTCCTCTATGATTGACGTTTGTCAAATTTAGCGTTTTATTTGGTGAAAACCATAGGCCATGGAAGTAATAATTACTACGTACAACAGGAATAAGCTCTCTCTGTGCATCATGCAGCTAAAATAAAGAAAATAAAACCTTATACTAAGGTCATAAGAGTCTTGTTGCGCGCAAAATAAAAATGAAGCCAAGTGAGAAGGCTACCACCTGTGTCCCGTTCTAACAGTGACTTAGAGTTGCCAGAGTTATGTCGATTACAATCCTTTCGTTATTTGTCAAAAAATATGCGATTGATGTAATGTAATGAAGTAAAAACATTTACTTCTCAAATGTTTATAAACATAAATAATAATTTAGCACCAACACGTTAAAGCAATATTATTTGTTGCTACGTGTAAAGCCTTACTAACGCAAAAATTTTGCGATTGGCGTATAGGCTTTTTTTTATTTGTATGAAATACGGACACCTGACTTGACAACCCTAGATGAAATTGCCGACTCGGACGTTAATAGTGGAGTGTGTTTTGATTTTGTGATATTTTTGAATAATTTTAGTAAAAATGGGGAGATTTTGTGTCGTGGAGGCTTGCGGTGGAGAGTATTATCCTGATTGTGGTTTATCTTTTCACAGGTAATAGTTTTAAATATAATTTGTTAGTGAGGCACTACGGTGACCATGCATGACTATCCAATCCTAGTTCAAGAACAAAGAAATTAAATACCTATGTATTTTTTATTCCTTTCTCTATTAAAATGACTTTTTTTCAATTTCAGATTTCCTAAAGATCCTAATATTATAAAAACTTACGCTCATATTTATATCTAATATATGAAAAACACGGGTGTTTGAGCGTGAACTTACTATGAGTCGATATCGCTATCGACAATGTTTCGGCTTCTACCGGAAGCCTTCCTCAGGATTTTGAGTGTGGTACGTCCGCCGCGGTCGCGTCACGCTTCACGTGAAGCGTGACGCGACCGCGGCGGACGTACCACACCCGTGTTTTTCATATATTATCCTAATATTAGTTTAACTCATAATGTAAAATTGGAAACAATGAAACATATAAGGAATAAGCTGGGTTTGTGGCAGAAACTTCACAAGACTGTTTTATTTAACAATATCTGATTTAGAATTACACTTAAATGTAAACTTAACTGTTTTTTCTTACCTAATTAAAGATATATACAACAATTGGTAGTTTATCGTTATTTTATCTCAGTCCAACTGCATGTCGTGTACCACAAGGACCAGTAGGTAAGTACCTATCTATATGACGCGAGTGTGAAAAGCAAGCAAAAACAGGCAATGCACAGTGCCGCAAAGGGCAAGTTAATCATTAGCATCTTCGATTAAAATCCATCTGAAGCAATGATCTGCTGACGTCAGATCACAAATCTTTTTTATAATAAAATTATTTAAATCATATTTCCATATTGTCACCATTGCCAGAGAGGGATAAGAGGTACAGTTACTGAGCTCTCGTTCGGCTTCAATTTTGCGACAACAGCTCATTCCTGTTGTACGTAGTACTTATTACTTCCATGCCATAGGCTTATTGAGAGTAGCGAAAAAATCCTAGGTCTAAGGTGAAAACCAAACAATGTTTTCCGGTATAATACTTTTCTCTATGCATTACTTGCTCAGTGAACCAAATTTTATTGTGACATCTTTAGAGGTATTTAAAATAAAACATTATATATAAATTAAGAGCTATCAATTCTCAACCCTAGAATCTACGCCACTGACAATTTACCTACTATATGAATTAAAAACAGTTTCTATCAGAACTTACACCTTTAACAGATAGAGGAGTCTCAAGAAACCAGCCCCAGCCAGCATGAAGTGTATTTTTTGCTAAATTGTATGGTGTTTCAGCAGAAAAATAGGCTATTGGAACAAGCAGTGTATTCTATAAACAAGTTCTAATTGTTCATTAGAGGTGGTTCTCGACAGAAAGGTTGTCCTGGGGAAGAAGAATGCTGTGAATATTTTTTTTGTATGAGTCAGCTTATGGTTGGTTTTTTTTGGATTATGATTGTGTCTGTCTTTACATTACCAAAAAATAAAGAAATTACAACTGTTGGTGTATTTTTGTCTTTTTATTCATCTACTTTCCTTTATTTTTAAGGAATAGCGTGGCAAAAGAGCATAATATCGATCATACCTAGGCCTATAACAAGATCAGAGGGGAAGAAAAGTGCTTCTCACGACACTGCTATGAGTTCGCCACCCAATAGTCTTTTATGCGCCACCAATAGGAGCACACACTGATCCATGTCATCATCCCTGTTGTATGCTCAATACGTAGCAACATCCCACTCACACCGACCTAAGTAGTGGCATGCTGCCACGAATTTTGTCTTAGTCGCGTTTTATGACATCCAACTGTTCGGTATATACATAGAGATATAAAATACTATTTAGAGTGGCAGCCATGTCAGTTTCCTTCGAAAACGAGCGTAGCCAGTTCAACACATGTAAATGATACGTGACATTACATCTTTATTGTTCACTACAAACAATCCGATTCCCTGATTAGTCCTATTTTTACCCAATTGAAACGTTTCATAAGCCAATTTATAACAGTTGATGAATATACCTTATCTAAAGAGTGGTAAGTTTGAATTTCTTGTGAACTTTGTCAAGCTATCCCTTTCAGTGAGAGAGACAGATATATGGTAATGAAAGTTGCCAGCATACAATATATGTACAGTTATTGTGCAGTCTCAGCCCAGTCAATTATAATTTCAATTTTAAAATCGTTCCTTGGTAAAATCTGAGAAAAGACAATTGAAAAATAGTTCACAAACAACTGCACAAAATAAGGTTGCGAGAAAATAATTATTGGGATAGCAAGTAAAATTTGATCTTATTTCATTTATTTATTCGGTACAAAAAGTGGTATCCTAGCCAGTGATGTAGTACATTTTATCGATAAACTTTTCCTTCGACCTAAAACGAAACTGTGCGTTTGTGCTATAATAAGTTTTTATGCGGTTTTATATAATCAGTTGAATATGTAGTAATGACAGGCAAGTAAGCGTCTTGACTGAACCATATAGCTCACCAGTATGTCTATACCAAAAGCTTAAAAGACCGCTGAAAACAGAAGCATGTGGAAGAGCATAGTACATCGAGCGATTAACACTACTTCAGACCTAGACACGACCTTCAGCAGTGAAGATGCTGAATAAGAAGAAGACGATTAAAGTAAAATAAAGCTATTACTGCGAAGTACAGCTTAATTTCAATATAATATGTTACATGCTTGCTTATTTGTAGTAAAATTATTACAAACATATGACATTCGTGTAAAGGGTGGTATTAGAGATAGGCACAGATAGGTGTTCATAAAAATAAAAGGCGAGGTCAAGGTCGAAATGTACTAACAAGAGTATATATAACAAGGGGTAAAATCCAGATGAGTTTGTGAGATTTGCCAAGATTTTATGCAAAAATATATAGGCTCAATAACTTATCAGATGTTTTGCAGGATGCGATTCCATGTAAGAAGGTACTATTAGTCAACATAGTGGAACACATTGATCACTTTAATAAACACAATACATTAGGTTCACATGGATTAATTCTGTATAAGTTTAAAGTTACCATTCGCAACGATACAATCAAATGAGGAAACTATTTAGAAAGAACAAAGCCAACAAACTTAAACCCATACACAACACGTGAACAGTAGTTATGTTACACTAAATAAATCAATACTAGAACACTTAACTTAATTAGCAATAGGTCTCGATGCGGAAGTCACTTGTGAAGAATCAAGACAGGGAGAGGCTCAGTAAGGTGAGACATTGGTTTTATAGCAATGACTGGCGCCAAATGTATGTCGCCTCTTCATGAAACTTCCCGCCATATTTACCACAACCAATCAGGAGTTGCTGCCACAACGTATCAGCCAATCCGAACTTGGACAGGATGGTTCGTCATTGGCTAGTCCAGAATGAACACAGATAAAACATGACTTTAGTGTGGCGGTTATTAAAAATGTCAAATATTAACAAGTTTTAGGATATTCTAGGATTACATAACGAATAGATAGTTTTTGTCGTAACTTATTTACTTAAGATGATCTATATATCACACAATCTGAACAAAACCATCATATTTTCAGACTCCAAAAGCTGCCTCCAATGTATTCTTGCAAACCCATTTCGGTCCAAATCTAGGTTCCCAATTTAAAAAATAATATCAAATGCCCTTTTCGAATGTAGCTCTCACGCCATAAATGTTATCCTAGCCTGGATTTCTGGTCACGCCGGTATAGTGGGCCACGAATCAGCTGACTCCTGTGCTACAAATGCCATTCATACAGACTCTCAAGGACATTTTCCCAACTTTTCTCGCTAGATATCTGTTCGTCTTTAAAACCATCTTTAAAAAACCTTGGAACCAGAAATGCCAAATTTATAGAATATTAAAAAGTAAATTCTATGGTAACATTCAACCTGAGATTCCCAATAAACTCTGGTTCTCAAAATTCCAAAACACTGCTAAAGTGACAACCTCTACAATATGCCGTCTGCGTCTAAACCATTCCTATAACCCAGTCTTCCTGGCCAAACTTGATAACTAAATAGGGATAACTCCCTCTGTGAATGTGGTTTGGACGAAGGAAATGTGAATCACATATTCTTCTGTTGTCCCAAAATAAACTCTTCTCTCTACATATTATATGACTTATCTAAAACTTGTTCCCAGGTGTTCTATATTTCCCTTATATATAATAAATTTGTGAGTGTGTATATTTGTGTTCGTCCAGTAGACAGATGAACTAACATCTTATGTTTCAGCACCAATTTTGCCTTGGCCAGTTCTCACCGGACATAACTCATTAAAACTAAACAATCTCCTTTGTTTGATGGTCTATCTAACTACGTGACATTGGCGAAATTGTGGTGGTGCCCAAAGGAGCCACAAAACAAGACTTTAAGTTGAAATCCTAACCTTGAAAAATTGCCTGTTCTTGAAAATATTTGAATAATTTGTTAATTTAATTGATGTTAACCTTCTGATCTACACGTGTATTTTTACGTCCTGATAAAAGTTATACATGCACAAAAAGTAGAGGAACAGATGGTTATTGCTTTTGTAGGTCTAACTAGAAAGCTCCAAATTAAATATTGGAATGAGGTGACATTTAGTGACTAACAATTTATCGACAACATTTTGTCGATAAAAAAAATCATCAATCAGATTGCACCGACTTTGTTCATCAGCGAAATATAAAACATTTAGGGACAATTTAGTATATTTTTCGGTGATAGGATATTCCTACTTTCTTTACGTTTGTGACATCGCTATTGAATCTGCAATTTATAACAGCACATCGCGGCATTTTCATATACATTTACGGAGATGCATGCGGCGCGTTAACCGCAGGTCGACTGTCAGTAGCATTATAGTCCGTTGACGTAAATACTCCTGTTTAGGAGTATGGTAGGCTCACGGGACACGCCCCCTTCACCTTTCTATTGCTTTCTCTCCTCTGTTGGTATATACAAATAAATGACGCACAAGTTCACTTCGTTTATTTTTATTAAGAACCAAAAATCCAATAACACAGCTTCTAGGTTTCACATTAAAATCTTCTTCATAGTAGTGGTTAGAATGTTGGCGTGAATGCTCACAATGCGGTCATCACCTCAGAGTTCGTAGGTAGCAAATCTGACAATCCGTTGGTATTCCTTTCGTGTCGTTGTCTGTGTTCTTCTGGTGCATTTGTTGACAGCTTTGGTTGATCTTGAAATCTCGAATGGATAGGTGATCTGCTACGAGCCTTATTGTTTTCGATTTGACCATGCACAATGAAGAATTTCATAGGATCATTAGTGCGCCGCAAGACATATCTAACGAGGGAAATTGGTGTAAATTTGGGCTGGAAGTGTGGAATTTAGACGCTGTTTGATGCAGTTTTGGAAAATGCCCTGAACAGGGTCCATCGTACATAAGCATCACTTCCCTCCTACTTTGTGCCTGGTAAACAAAATGGTACATTTCTTCTTGTAATCTTGCTGCCATGTTTCATAGGTAAATTATGAATGAACAAGCACATTAATAAGTGGTGGTAAGTTTTATCACAATTGAATACGTGAGTTGTCAAAACGTCACGTTAGTTGTCAAAACCTTTTTTCTGGCAAAATTTAGTTCCTTTTACGCACTGTAGAGGCGCTGATCAAATATAAAACCACCGCTGTGCCGGTCGGAGTGGGGGGTGTTAGGTTATTTTCGTTACGGAATTTCTGGATTCAGTCTCCACGCTCAAGGCCCGCGATAGAAGCTATGCAATAGCTAAAAAAAATTTTGTGTACTTATGGAAAAAGTCCAATGTGGAATAAATACACTTACAGAACAAAACAAAGGGATATCATGCTCAATTGAATTTCTTTGCCAAAAATACGACGAGTTAGTTGCAAAAGTACAATGTTTGGAACAAGAGAAGTCTGAAGATCGCAAGTACATCAAAATACCAGAAACCCGACTAGACCAGGTTGATAAGAACCTACATTGCTGCAAGCTGGAGGTCCGTAACGTACCTAAAAAGCAAGGCGAGACAAAACAGGACCTGCTCAACACAGTTATAAAAGTAGGTTTGTCACTCAGTGTCCCCATACAAGCGGGAGAGGTTAGAGATGTTTATCGCATCAATACTAAAAAAGAGGGTAGTCAGCCGATTGTTGCAGAGTTTTCGACTGTTCTCCTAAGGGATAAAATTGTCGGATCTTTGAAAGCATACAATAAGAAAAACTCGACTACGAAGTTTAGTACGTCGAATTTAAAAATCGAAGGTCCATCTGTCCCTATTTTTATTTCTGAAAGCCTTCCTATGCAGGCTAAAAAGCTGTTTTATTTGGCCAGGGAATATGCCAAACAGAACAGTTTTAGGTATTGCTGGGCTTCACGAGACAAAGTTTATCTCAGACGGACAGATGGATCTATGCTTATCTGTATCAATAACGAAAGCGATTAAGTAAGAAGTCAAGGGGCATGACTAGCTGTAAATAATGTTCTGGCAAACATGCAATCAAACCAGTTCTTCCGTATTGTGTTTTTTGTTCTTTTTGAATATTTTTTGCATCTAATTTTTTTTTCTATTTATATTTATCTGTACATCAATTCTTTAACGTATAACAAATCCTCAGATATAATCAGAATATTATGTCGTATAAGCCATTTAAGTAAAGCTTCTGTTACCGTAACTTACATCAATAAAACTAATCATATTTACTTCTCATATTCAATAAATACACATATAAAATCATTGCACCCTGTTACGTTGTTTTCTAATAATGGATAATTCTTTTATTGCCTCAGTAGTCGATAATACAGAAAATATAGGATGTCTTTCTATTAGTGACACTAATGAATGTTCAAAAATGTTAAACCTGAATAAAACCAACGTTCATGGTTATAGTATATTAACAATGAACATTCGAAGTATTTATTGCAACTCTGATTACTTTGTGGCTTATGCCGGTAGTCTGGACATCTCAGTTGATGCATTTGTTTTAACTGAGTGTTGGACTTCTAATTTGAGACCGCCACCTAATATAAACAGCTATAATATTTTTTGGACGAAAAATACATTTAACCAAAATGATGGTGTCGTGGTATATACGTCAAACAAAATATTAATGTGACTGTTAGTGAACCAATTATGTCTGAAGGTAATTGAATAAAGAATACGAATTCTCACAATATCACCATACTACACAATTATCTGCACATATCGGCCGCACTGTTTTGGAGATCCAAGAGCCTATATTGAGTCAGTGGACAGTATTTTAGAAAATATTTGTATAGAAAATGTAATTTTTACAGGGGACATCAATATAGATACCTTATCGGAAAATCTTACAAAGAGTTCTGTATACTACCTGAACATGATGGCCATGCACGGACTGAGACAGGGCATTACTATTCCTACCAGACTTAAAACATGCCTTGATCACAATTATGACACGATATGAATTACAGATCATAACCCGATTCTGCTTTATATTGACAATGTAAAGAGTATCAAAAAGCAAGTAACGTATAACAAAATATTATTTAATTACGATGGAATCCAAGAAGCGTTACTGCAAGAGTCCTGGCAGGAGCTATATTCTATTATAAATAATACAGATAGCGGCTAATTTATTTACTAACAAACTTATGACGATAGTTAATGACAATACACAAATGAGAAAAATATCTAAAAGAAATCAACCGTTGAAGCCATGGATCACTAAAGGTGTCATAAAATGTATAAAAAAGAGAGACAAACTTCACAAAAAGGCTAAATATATACCAGATGATGCGGTAGCTAGGGAAAAATATACTAAATATAGAAATGTTTGTAATAAAATAATTAAGAAATTGAAGAAAAACTACTATAAAAATAAGTTAGTAAGGAAATATAAAAGAGACATGGAAGACAATTAAAGAAGTATGAATTTTGATAACTCAAAGTTTCCGTCTCTCGATTTATTGGATATATGTAATAGTGTAAAAGAATGTCTAAATAAAGTAAACACACACTTTACTTCTATAGGCGAAACTCTTGCTAAAACTACAATGCAAAAATTGAACAGTACTGAGAAAGATCTAGCATCAATGATAAAAAATATAAATTCACCGCTCAAATCAATGTCACTGTTCCCTACTGATGTCAATGAAGTAAGATCTATAATCATGGGTCTCAAGACGCAGAGTGCTCCAGGATGGGATAACATCACAGCAGCTTTGGTCAAAAAGATTGTAATATTACTAGGTGAACCCATTGCATTTATATGTAACATCAGTATTCAAACTGGCAAGTTCCCAAACCTTTTTAAAAAAGCTGTTATATGTCCTATTTTCAAAACAGGCGACAAAAAAAATCCTACTAACTAATAGACCCGTATCGTTACTTTCAACCCTTTCGAAAATACTTGAGAAACTGGTTAAAATGAGACTAACACGATATCTTGAGAAAGAAAGTTCGGCGCGAAATCGGAAGGACGCGGGTTCAATTCCCGCCCGGGGCAAAACATTTTGTATTCCAATAATTTGTAAATTTATGATTTTCGCTTAGTACGCGGTAGTGCTTGTAATCGTACTAATTATATAGAAATACAGAAGGGGAGCGACATCATTCCGAGAGTTAAGTGTTTGAAAAAACACTTCTTTCGGTCAGATGAAGTCTAGTAGTCTGGTTGATGGCCGCGCACCGTCCCCTATGACGGTTTAAGAAATACGATTGGAGTACAAAATTTCGGCGACGCAGCCGTACCCCCGGTAGCTTAGTAGATAAAGCATCCGGCGCGAAATCGGAAGGACGCGGGTTCAATTCCCGCCCGGGGCAAAACATTTTGTATTCCAATAATTTGTAAATTTATTATTTTCGCTTAGTACGCGGTAGTGCTTGTAATCATAATAATTATATAGAAATTAAAGAAAGTTACTTAAGTAAAAACCAGTATGGATTTCGAGAAGGTTTGTCTACAGAAGATGCCGTTCTTATGCTAACCAATAAAATAACAACGTACCTAGACAATGGTAAAAATTGTATTGGCATCTTTTTAGACCTGCAAAAAGCATTCGACACTGTCTCAATTCCTATCTTACTAACTAGAATGGAAAATGCGGGGATCAGAGGCATAACACTTGATTGGTTTGCTGACTACCTTAATGGAAGATCACAGACATTGAGGGTTGAGGGCTATGAGAGTGATAGTGCTCTATGTACTTATGGGGTGCCGCAGGGTAGCACACTAGGACCTTTGCTATTCCTCTTATATATAAATGACCTATGTGATACTACACTACCTGGAGTAGACCTGCTTATGTTTGCTGATGACACCGTAATGCTAGTTCATGAAAACAGTTGGCCAAAAGCAGTTAAATCAGCTGAAAACTCGCTAGCAGTTATAACCCAATGGCTAGAGAACAATTTCTTGTCTTTGAACGCGAGCAAAACTAAATATATTTGCTACAGCATTAATCAGGTTCCCCTAAATATAATGTAAGTGTTAAAATGCATACCTTTCCCTGTAACCGCGGTATCAAGCAACCAGCTCATTGCACATGTTCAGAATTGACACGAGTGGATGCCATTAAGTATTTGGGGGTTCACATAGTCAGTCATCTTAATTGGGCCACTCACATAAAAAATCTAGTATCCAGAATAAGGAAACTGATATACATTTTTAAAACACTGAGAACAATAGCTGAACCTATATTAGTGATACAAACATATAAAACTCTATGTGAATGTATAATTAGGTACTGCATCTGTGCATGGGGCTCTGCAGCAAAGACCAGTATTATATCGGCTGAGCGGGCACAATGAGCTGTACTAAAAGTACTTTTGTCTTTGTCTTTCAGTCACCCTACAATCAAAGTATACTAATGTTCTCAGTGTTAGAAAATTGTTCATCTTTGAAAGTTTGAGGTGGTATCACAAAAAAACTGTACCACAGTTAGTTAAAACAACCAAAAGAGTAGATCGCTGTCCTATTCCAAAATCTAGACGTAAATTTAAACAAAAAAATTATGAAGTAATATTACCACTTATATATAATAAAAAAGATAGAGAACTTAGTATCAAGAAGTACAACAACAATGAAATTAAAAAGGTAATAATAACTTGGCTATCAAATTTAATTATGATACCACTGAGGATATGTTAGACGCTTTATGTGTGTAAATGTTATACGTTTTATATTACTACATCTTTGTTCTAATGTGTATTTACAGAACATTTTAATTATATAATTATTTATTTTCTTACTTCTTTGAAATTTACCTTACTAACTATATTATAGCTTTGGCATACACGATATTTGTAATTTTATAGGGGAAGCTTTTGGCTCTGAAATACAGTTCACACTAGTTTGGAGCCAATGGATTCACTATTTACTTGTAACACATTGATATGTCAAATAAAAATATTTTGTATTTGTATAATACACCCTCCAAATTTGAAGTCTAAGCCAGCTAGCAATTTAGTTTGTGCAGTTTTTGCGTTATGTTCAGAAACATCAAGTGTACGGAGTAAGTTTGCCACAATGGTTTTGTTTGAATAAGTTAGAGTGAGACAGTTTGACTTATAAGAAAGAGATATCAGATTGTGGGAGCGAGACAAACTTCTCTTCATGGGTTTATTCAGTTGAGAAATATCGGTTAGCTCGCGCGCACGCCTAAATAAGGGGCGATAAACGGATGTGAAATAGTTAGATAAATTTATTGTTTTTAGTGTTCGCTACGCCGACGGACATTTGAATTTGTTAGTAGTTAAATTTAGTAGTTTAAAAGTGAAGTGTAAGGGGCAGAGCAGAGAGACCAGCCTAGCTATGACTGCGTTGAAAGTGCTAAATTTTAGTGCTTGGTCTAGCGTGCTAAAATGAGAGATTTCTTTAAACAATCAAATAAAATAATTGTTTAACTTAAATATATACTATTCATTATATAGATATTATTTAAAATATTACAGATGATTCAAATACATAATCTGCAGATTTCATCTCTCATTAATTTGATTTATTTGATGGTTTTAATGTTTTTAATCATTTATATTAAATACACAATGTGAAATGAAATATTCTTGCTATATTTTATAGAGAATTATTGTACAATTTCCAGTTCAATCAGTTTTATTTTGGATAGAAATAAAATATATAGTTTGATTAGTGATTGAATTATTTTAAAATTTAATCACTATTCAAATTAGCTATTCATTAATTTAATAATTTAATTATAAACATAAATTTTAGAACGCTAAATGAATTTTGTATATCATATATTCACTATTTCTTGTAATAAGGTTTAAAATGATCTTTATTTCCAAAAAAATGATTATTTTATGTTGAACATTTATGCACTCACTGAGATCGGAGAAAGCGGGTTAGAATCCCGTTAATAAATATTGTGCTAAAATAATTTGGGAAATTGTTACTGATTTATAATTTCAATTGATTGTGTTTTGTGTGATTTATAGCTTGACTTACCACTAGTTTAATCTATATTATTGACTTTTATACTAATAAACAATGATCACTGTTTAAACGTAGGTAATGTTATAAGGTTTTAAAAGGAAAACTTAATAATAGATTGTACAAAATATTAAATAATGGTTTTGGCAGGGAACAAAGCAAGTGTTTTTATGCCGCATTATCAGATGATGTAATTCAATATAGATCAAATACCTAGATTTGATCTAGCTCTAATGAGTATTAAATAAAATACAGAGCTAAATTGACGACCAACTCAATGTTATGTAACAACATAGTCGTACGTATAAACATATCGGCTGTAGCTCAAATAACAAAATTCACGAGCTTGGACACTAAAGTGTATCTTTATAAATTAGTCCGCATGGAGAATTATATTGTAATTATTATCACTCGATTATATTAATTAGGGCACATTTGGTAGACTGGTATCGGCTGCTCGCCTTCGAGAGATCATATACCAAAATATATTATTTATGAAAGAATGTAAGACGAGGCCATTCTTTAAGCGAGATTCACTTTTGGAAGGAGTTTATCATTGTGATAGCAAGAAACAATGCACCGTGGGATTTTCTTTAATCGGAATGATGATTTGTTCAGATAGAGCAAGTAATGCGTACCAGCAATTACAATAAATTAGAAGCAGATAATGTTGTCGCCATCGTCATGCCAGAGAAACACGGTATCACTATCGCCATCAATCTGGCACTTTGGGACTTATAGACATTTAAAAGTACGGATTTGATTAGAAACTACCACTGTAGTTAAACTACCACATAAAGGCGTGCTGAGCCGCCGGCCGCTCATTCTCGATCGTGCGCTCGTAGAGTCAAGACCTCCTGAAGATGCTTCCTGTAGAAACGAAACGCGTCGAAAATTCTTCCGGTTTGGCTGCGTGGCGTTTCTGACGTCACGTCGGCTTAGCAGGAAAATTAGGCGGAATTGTCACTAGATATATTTTTGTACTTTTTAAGTGTTTTATTAACATATTGATTTGATGTTTTCTTTAAATATTAGTTATTATCACACCACAACAATTAAACACCGCTAGAGCACGTGTCTTGAAATTCTTTATAAGCTTTTATGCGTACGAGAATGAAACCATTTATGCTTAATTTTTAGACTTAGTTAATTAAAGCAGAGCGTACATAAAAATGCAAAAGCGTAAATCTTGTCAGTGGATAGCGTTACGTAAAAGGTTTTATGAAACATAACACATATGATAAGTAAATATCTATTTATATTATTGTGTTAAAATTACGATCATCACATAATTACATTTTGGGGCAACAAGGGTACCTGACGTTGCTGACCATACTGCCTATTGCCTCGACCTTCTGATGACGACGGATCCAGACCGCTACTCAGTGTCAGTTTCTTTACCGTTAGGTAGCTCTGACCACTGTCAGGTGAAATCAGTATCTCTATATTCCCCGCCCGACCGCTGCTAGAAATGCACCCGGCGGATATGGAGATACAAGTCAGCAGATTGGGATGGGATGCGGTCTTTTTTTGCATCTTACCCTTGGCAGTCTCTTTGCTTCTCTTCTTGTGATTCTTCTTCTTGCGCGGATGCTGTGACTGATGTGCTGCGTCAAGCAATGGAATATTTTATTCCATTTTGTGATGTGCCGCAGAGCAGAAAAGCAATTCCTTGGTTCAGTGTTGATTGTAGACGCGCTGAAGCGCTAAAACATGAGGCATACTTAGCCTGGGTCGATGCTCGAACCCGCAAAACCAAGGATATTCGTAACAAGAAGAGAGCCTTTAACAAAGCTGCCAAGGCATGCAAAAAGGCTGTAAAAAGGGCACGATTTGATCACATAAGCCGTGTTGGGTCCAAATTAGCTTCTCACCCTGCCTACCCGCAGGTAGCAAAGCATTCTGGTCCTTGGCGAAGTCGATCGAATCCAACTTCAGCCGCCCTAATCTACCTCCACTATTAAGACCTGACGGATCATTGGCTCACACTGCTAAAGAGAAAGCGAACTTGTTCGCTTCTCTATTTGCGGAGTCTTCACGTTTAGATGCAGCGGGCAAAATACCTCCATGTCTTTCTCGATGCGAGGCATCAATGCCGGAAATTCGCATTCGTCAGACCGAAGTGCGTAGGGTGCTCCGCAATCTAAACGTGAACAAGGCTAGTGGTCCCGACGGAATTTCCGCCATAGTCCTAAAATCGTGTGCACCTGAATTGACTCCTGTTTTGACACGTCTCTTCCGCCTCTCTCTACAGACTGGTAAAGTGCCAAAATCTTGGAAGCTTGCAAATGTGCAGCCTGTGCCCAAGAAGGGCAGTCGTGCAGACCCTGCCAACTACAGACCCATTTCAATCACTTCCATACTTTGTAAAAGTATGGAACGTGTATTGAACAATAGGCTCCTGGCATACCTGGAAGCAAATGATATCCTCAGTGATCGACAGTACGGGTTTCGCCGAAACCGGTCAACTGGGGACCTTCTTGCGTATGCCACTCATATCTGGAGCGAGGCCATTGATATGTACGGAGAAGCACTCGCCGTCTCTCTTGAAATTTCAAAGGCCTTCGACAGGGTCTGGCACGACAGTCTTGCTAATAAGCTTCCATCGTATGGCTTACCCGCTGGCCTGTGCTCTTGGATTTCCGACTTCTTGAGGGAAAGATCGTTACGAGTTGTCCTTGATGGATGATCGTCCGATCAATTGACAATAAATGCCGGGGTACCTCAAGGATCGGTTCTCTCTGCTACCCTCTTCTTGTTGCACATAAATGATCTGCTCAAACCCGGTATCATTGGGTATGTAGATGACAGCACAGTTGTAGAGAGGTATATATCCGATGCACGGGCCGGCGATGTACAAATCCAGTCCCATAGAGAGGCGATGGTCGAGCGAATGAATTTGACCCTAGAGGCAGTCTGCGAATGGGGTGATGCCAATTTAGTCAAATTCAATGCTGCAAAGACCCAGGCGTGTCTCTTCAGCGCTAAACAGAGTCTTTTCTCTCTCACTCCTGTCCTCCGAAGTGTGCCTGTTCCGATAACGGACCAGCTGGAGTTACTAGGTGTAACTCTTACACCAAAACTCAATTTCGGGTCATTTATTGAGTCCAGGGCTAAATTAGCTGCAAAAAAGCTGGGTGTTCTCAGAAAAGTGCGGCGGTATTTCACATCAGGACAGCTTCTAAACCTCTATCAAGCTCAAGTCCGGTCTTGTATGGAATACTGCAGCCATCTCTGGGATGGTTCGGCTAAATACCAGCTCGAAGCCTTGGACTCTATAGATAATCGAGCAAAGAAGCTCATTGGTGACGATGCGATGGTGGAGGCTAGACTCCAAAGCCGCAAAAGTGCCAGTTTAACAGTGTTTTACAGGCTTCACTTCGGAGAATGTGCGATCGAGTTACATAACCTCATTCCCTCTTCTCCTTTCTTTCAGCGGACGACAAGACGCACTGGAACACGGCATCCATATATGGTCGATATTCCGAAAATACGCACAAAGCGTTTTAAATCTAGCTTTATAATGCGTACGGCCGAAATATGGAACACCCTACCAGCGTCTCTATTTCCCGATAGATATAATTTGGAAGTCTTCAAGAACAGAGTAAATAGGTATCTGCTAGGCAAGCATGTTCCACCTTCGACTGCGTCGTCACTTTCCATCAGGTGAGGCAGCGGTCAAATGCTTACTTATCTATTATAAAAAAAAAAATATTGTCTTTACTTGACATGATTATTTCTTTACAATGAATGAATGAACTTGCTTAATTATAAGGAACTGTAATTTACTTATAACGTAGAAAGAACTAGCATATTTACTTGTTGTAACAACAATAAAAATAAAAGAATTTAAAGTTAAATTTCATTGAATTCATTTATTATTTACATTATATTTAAATTTCATAGAAATTAGAGTTTATAAATAATTTCAGGTAGTTTAGGAACTCCATTGAGAACATGTAAGAATTTATTTTTCTTTCTACAGGACCCTGAACTTATTACCAGAAAGCACCGAGAATCATCACATAATTACATTTTGCCTTTACTCGACATGATTATTTCTTTACAATGAATGAACGAACTTGCTTAATTATAAAGAACTGTAATTTACTTATAACGTAGAAAGAACTAGCATATTTACTTGTTGTAACTACAATAAAAATAAAAGAATTTAAAGTTAAATTTCATAGAATTCATTTATTATTTACATTATATTTAAATTTCATAGAAATTAGAGTTTATAAATAATTTCAGGTAGTTTAGGAACTCCATTGAGAACATGTAAGAATTTATTTTTCTCTCTACAGGACCCTGAACTTATTACCAGAAAGCACCGAGAATCATCACATAATTACATTTTGCCTTTACTTGACATGATTATTTCTTTACAATGAATGAACGAACTTGCTTAATTATAAGGAACTGTAATTTACTTATAACGTAGAAAGAACTAGCATATTTACTTGTTGTAACTACAATAAAAATAAAAGAATTTAAAGTTACATTTCATAGAATTCATTTATAATTTACATTATATTTAAATTTCATAGAAATTAGAGTTTATAAATAATTTCAGGTAGTTTAGGAACTCCATTGAGAACACGTAAGAATTTATTTTTTTCTCTACAGGACCCTGCACTTATTACCAGAAAGCACCGAGAGCGGAATTCATAAAAATTTAAACCTTTGAAAGCATGTTTTGCCATCTAGAATGGAAACGCCTCTGCCAGTTCTTAGTTTCTATTTCATTGCTAATTTATGGATTTTATTTTATTACTGTGTTTCATGTTTGTTGTTTTTCAGCAGCAATTATGTTTAAAGTTTACATTAATTAAATTAATATTACTTTTGTGACAACATCAAAAGTAGTAATTATTTTTAGGTATTTTGTTTTAACAACTTATGAACCTTTATGTGTGAATGGTAACTAAATAAAATAAGTATTACGATAAATCATTTTATTTGCAATTAAAAGAATAGTAACACAATAGACGATCACGAGATTTAACAGTAATAAAAAAAGGATTATTTAAATTTGAATTAAATCTTTCACATAATTAATATAATTGTATGATTTTGATATATTAAATTAATTACATAACACAAGGGTTCACATCAGTAATTTTACAGGTTAAGAACTTAGTAAAGATAAAGTAGATTTAACTATTCATTTAGATTAGGGATCATTTCTCTGTTATAATATTATAAAAGAAAAGGTAGCATTAATTTTGAATAAATAACATTCAATTAATGAGTAATTTAATAAGAGATGAAGATCTAGTTGACAGTATTATTTTACAAAAAAAACTAACTCAGGTCACATAACAGGGTTAGTTAGAGATATATGTTATTACATAATTATTTGGGAGGATACTGGGGCTACTCACAATGGGTGAAATTCGGTAAGAAAGTCTGTACCTGAATTTAAATCACTAGCGCTCGGTCTGTTTACCCACCTGTCATATTGGTGTATCGTTTGAACCGTATTAGGCAGAAACTTCAAATTTAAACAAATAATATGTTACAAAAAAAGAAGTAAGCTACTCAATTAACTCAATAATATTATTGTATTTGGTATAATTAAGAAATAAATCATTTCAGATTTATTGTGGTTTTTATCCCACAAAACCGTCGTTGTGTTAACCGTCTTTAAATATAGATGGTTACTCAGGCCAATAATTCACTTATTAATAATCTTTAAATCGATTCCAAAACTTTTACTTAACTTTAAATCGTTATTGTAAATATTACTTCCCACTTAAATCTTATAGTTATATATACGAAATGAATACAATTAATTTACAATTCCACTCTTGTCCCAAATAATATGTTTGTTTGTTAACTTTGTCATTCGATACTTATTATCAATGCCTCGTGACATTTATTTTGGTAATTAAACTTAAACATATCAATTGTTTGTAAAAACAGTCAAACAGTTTATGTACTTGGGGCACGTAGTAACTACCGACCTCAATCACAATTCGTATATCGAGAGGGAGCGAAGGGCGCTGTCGATAAGAGCCAATATGATAGCCCGTAGGTTTGCGCGATGTTCTCAGGGAGTCAAAGTAACGCTTTTTAGAGCTTATTGTACGTCACTCGTACGCTTGCGAGATGATATGACTGAAATGTGACCGACCATGCATGACTTGATACATTGATATACTTATTTTGGACGTGTTGAGAATTAAAAATCCTTTGATCATAAATTAAAATTAATATTATTATTTGTGACTTGACCTTTAAGACTTGTTTATTTGATTTATTAATTTATTTTTAATCATGTTTAATTATAATATGTGAATTATACTGCATATTTGTATGTCAATTGATTGACACATTGATTTAAGTGTTGCATGACATTTGAAATTTTTTTTTTTAAAACTCCAGTGCAGTAACAGTCCTAGTAGTTTTTACATAGCTAGGCACGTGTTTTTGAATCAATAATAATAATAATAAAATAAATTATTTCACATAAATAGTATACAATTTGTGAACAAACTAAATTGGGCACTTTTCATTATACCTATTAATTAATTCTTACAAAAGACAATGCTTGTATAAGATTATCTACTTAGTGTGTTTTCGCGCAGAACCCACACTAAGAAAGCATTTTCTTGTATTGCAGGTTCTGCAATCCCTTCAAGTGTACCTTTAAATATTACATGATATAACCGTGTGATATATGACTATGTCTAGGTATTGATTACGTTAAACAAATAAAAATGAAAATAGATTTTTTTACATGATTGAAAGATTAATTTTTACATTATTGAAATAAGTATTTACTTTTGTGAATATTTATAAAGAACAGAGTGTTTGTGTGTGTGAGTGAGTGAGGTGTGTAATGTGTATTTGTGATGGGGATGTATGGTGTAAGTGTTGACTTGAAACTATATCTATATCGTGTATAAGTGAGAGTGTAGTATGTGAGTATAAGAGGTTGACAATGTAGGTAAGTATTTAGATTATGTGTCTACCTTAAGTCATTTCTCAGTTTCCTCATAACTGAGGTTTCTTAGCCAATTAGAAATAGCAATTTTGGTATCTTTCCTATTATATTTAATGAGATTTTTTATTATTTTGCTAGCTTTATTGTATAAATGTGGACCAAGAAAAGAAAGATATCGCTTGGCATGTTTTGTGTTAACTCTAGGTGCCTTATACACTATATCTTTCCTTCTTTTGTTGGTTAATTGATATGGTTGCCTGTATTGTATCAGTATAAGATTATGTATGAATAATTGTCGGACAGTTAGCACTTTACAATCTTTATATAGTTCTGATGTCGAATACAGGAATGGTCTGAAGGTTGCTACTTTTAATATTGCCTGTTGAGCACGTTCAATCATCATCATGTAGCAATTAAATGTTCCGCCCCAACATGTATTGCAATAAGTAATGGATTTGCAAAGTGCGGTGTAAACTTCAAGAATTATTTTCCTATCTGCTATATCACGTAAATTTTTAAATATGTAAATTAATTTACGCACTATTCCACTAAGAGCCTCAATATGCGCTTTCCATGTCATTCTTCTATCTAAAGTCACATCCAAATATTTAACATTAGGTACATATTGCAATTCTGGGCATAGACAATTGTTGTTGATACAGTTTGAGTGAACCTTTATAGTTTTAATTCTAGATAATGGAGCATAAGGGTTAGTGAAAGTTATGCATTTAGTTTTTCCTATATTAAGTAAGAGAAGATTGTTTTGTAACCATTTATTTTTAAACCTTTTACAGCACTTAACCAAGCTTTTTCCCAAGTTTTACCAACAAAAATAAGAGCAGTATCATCTGCATATGAAAATATCTTGCCGTGATCCTAGCTCAGGTTGCACAAATCATTAACATATATTAAGAAAAGGCTGGGGCCTAATACGCTTCCCTGAGGAACCCCGTAGCTAATTGTTTCTTTGTCACATATTATCAGCTATTTTAGTTCTCTGAGTCCTATTTTTTAAGTAATCTTCCATAAGACACAAAACTCTACCTCATATTCCAACCTGTTCAAGCTTTCTTACTAGCAAAGGAACAGAGACAGTGTCGAAGGCTTTGGCGAGGTTTAGAAAGATACCTATGACCTTATTACGCTTATCAATCTCGCTAATGACGAAGTTTGTAACTTCTGACACTGCATCTTCAGCCGATCTACCAGGTCTAAACCCAAACTGATTAGGAGAAAGTATATTAAATTTATTGACATATGTCATTAGTCGTCTATTGATAACTTTCTCCAAAATTTTAGCAACAGATGGCAGTACAGAAATGGGCCTATAGCTCTCGACACTGCCTCTGTTGCCAATTTTGTAGATTGGAGTTATAAGGGCAGTTTTAAGAACAGATGGAAATACTACCGAGGATATGCTTATATTGCAAATATGGGTAATTAAAGGAACTAAAACCGGTGCTGTTTGTTTTAAAATATTTGTTGAAATACCGTCATAACCTGCAGCACAGTCATTTTTTAAAGCATTAACAATGCTAAGAACCTCAGACTCTTCCTATTAAAACCATAGAATTTGATAGCGTTGGAAGGAGCTTTATCGTATCACAATATTCTGTAAAAGTTATATTACTGGCAAGATTTTTTCCTACATTAGCAAAATAATTATTTATGTAATTAATGGAATCTTTGGAATTTTGTTTTATTTTTAAAAGTATTTCATTGGATACTTTTCCTTTGTCTGTACAGGTTATATTTTTAATAGTTTGCCATGTCTTTTTTATGTTATTTTTATTTTTCTGTAGCTCTCCTTACTGAAAATTTACTTTTAGATTTCTCAATAATTTTGTGCAATAAATTCTATATCTAGTGTAAGATACTTTTAAAATTATGTTATCAGGAGTTTCTTTCAGACGAATATGTATCCTGTTGATAATAGAATACCTGGTGTGATCCAAGGCTTTATGATACGCTGGTTATTAGGAATTTTAAAAGTGCTAGTGTTAACTTTTACAATGTAAATTAATTTATGGATCAACAATTCAGCCGCAATATTTGCATCTAAAGACTGCAATACATCTGCAAAATTACAAGCTTTTATTTGGTTGATTATTTTATTAACATCAA
This sequence comes from Plagodis dolabraria, assembly GCA_963854805.1. Classification (NCBI taxonomy): domain Eukaryota; kingdom Metazoa; phylum Arthropoda; class Insecta; order Lepidoptera; family Geometridae; genus Plagodis; species Plagodis dolabraria. The sequence continues at coordinate 2,566,946 of OY978443.1, read as the reverse complement.
TTTTAGTACCAATTTTATTTGGGGTAGGTGATGCTAACGATTTATTTTTTATATGTAATGTAGGTAACCTATGGCGACACAATCGCTATTGATCGGTGATAGCAGTAGTAATCACTATAGCCGTGCATTGTTTGTTACACTTTAGGATTACATGATCTAGGCATTTATTATTACGAGTTGGTATGTAATGGCTTGGCAAGAGGCCATAGCTTGCCAGTAGCTCTAAGTAACCGGCAGAATGTTTGTATGTAGTATTGGGATGAATATCAATGTTTATGTCTCCTATGATGGTTACAGTCTTATATTTTTTGGTTCTTAACAGAATTGTATCCAAAGAGACTAAAAAATTGTCTATTGAAGTAAAGGAAGGGGAACGATAAAGTGCTATTATTGCAATATTGCCACTTTTTATTAACAGACAATTTGATTTAATAAAGTCTGGATCTTCTACACTTAAGTCTAAGCTCAGTTTTGAATAGACGATAATGCCTAAGTATGCAGAATTATATTTTTCTAGAGCAGGATATGGTTTTTCGTTTTGTATCCAGCATTCAGTTAAAATAATAATATCGCAGTCGAAACCTAACCTAAACAAAAGTATTTCCAGTTTGTCAAAGTTCTTATTGATGCTTCTTATGTTTAAAGCTAAAATATTTCGACATTTGTTGTTTGTACTAATAATAGTTTTACACAATTCTGGGGCACAAGATTTTTCCTGAGCGATTGAAAACTTATCTATTAGATGGCACAGATCGTTGTGTTGTGATTTATCCATAAGTTTTGTGATGGTTAAAATGTGTATCCTCAAGAGTCATAAATTCGATTAATAATAATAATACACTACAGTTTACCTCTCGTATTAAGGTATTATTGTGTAATGATATGAGTAGGTAAGTGTTTTTTAAGCTGTTGTATATGTGTTAGTTATCTATAATAAAATGAGTCATAACAGTGTATGTTATTGCGTGTGGTGAATAACAAAAGTAACTTATTTCAAAATATTTTGAGTGTTTTGATAACAATATAACATTAATAACAATATAACAATATAACAATATAAATGTTTAAATATGCATAAATAATATGAAAGACACTGTGTTTACTAGCTAGTTTTTTTGTTTCAGATTTTCAAGCTGGTCTTCACTAGTGACAACAATGAGGGGCGAGCCTTCGGCTTTACGCAGGAATACTCTTGCATTCGCAGACCAACAAAAGTCGTATCCATATGTCTTAGAAACGTCGCGAGCTAGGAAGAATAGTCTTTTAGCTTTAGGCGTTAAAAACTCCGACACGAGTACTGGAGACTTTGCTCCTTCTAAACCCAGCATATTTGTATTTAATCTATTTGTGGGGTAAGAAGCATTATATTTTTTAACAGCTTGTAGTGTTTTTGTTTTTTTGCAGGTTAGTGGCAAAATTGACCACTATAGGATGTTCACCATTTGATTTTCCTCTAATGCGATAAATATCTACTACTGCATTCGGGTGGGTTTCAGCCCCAATTTTGGAATGCAGTACTTCCACAACATGAGCCAGATCTTGTTTTGATTCTTTGGTTTTTGAAGGAATTCCTCGTATTTCCAAACAATGACTTCTACTATATCGTTCCAGCTCGTCAATCCTATTTTACATCCTAATAATATGCTTGTTCTGAGTTATTTTTTCACTTTAGAGGGTAACGACTCTCACATTCAATTCGTCATAGTTTTTCATATAATATTCCAGAGTTATTTGCAATTCAGAATGTGTTTTTTATATTTTGGCATTACTTCTGCGGACTTCCTTTACCTCAGACAGAACTTTTGTCAATAAGTCCATAATTTCATCTTGTTTATCCGCACTTGGAACTACCACCGGAGAGTTAGGCGAGTTATTGGGACGTTGACGCTTGTTGCGAGGTGCGGGAGTAGCTACCGCAGATGCTTGTACTGCTGATGACTTCGGTGGTGAGTGATACATATTTTGTAAGTTAATATACTAGGAGATAAGAAGAATCAAGTAGTTATTTGTGAATAATATGCGTTAATCGTTCACTCTGCTAAATGTATACCGAATACTATTAAATAATAGCAGCTACACACTTCTGCATACCCCTTCAGGGATTTACAATCGTTACAAATACAAATTCAGATTCATAAAATTACCAGGCATTCATAGATCGTATTATACGAACCAATACGTATCGCTGCGTAGTGGGGACTGAGCTCGCGTATGACTGGTTGGTTTACTTGTGTGCGTAGACGGAAAGTAGGTGGGGCTTCGTGCTTCTCAAGATGGCTGCTTATGCGCAGGCGGAGTTTCACTGCTTCCAATATGGCTGCTATGCGATGGTTCCTCGACGTCACAGCTGTGAAGCTCGTTGAAATTTATGCACTCCTATTTTTTTACTTTTAGTATTTTAAGTCTTATTTCTTTTAATTTGTTAAAAAATAAATTGATAAAGGTTTGTGACATGACAACTCGCTGTCGAGGTCCGGAGGGAAGGAGATTTGAAACAATTTAATTTACTTATTAATATTTGTATGCTTATGGGTTTCATTTTGCCTGAAATAAAAGAATTTTGAATTTGAATTTGAATCTGATACATCTGCTTCCATTACAGCTATAACATGTGAAAGAGATTCAGTAAGTGATGTTTTTGTGGTTTCTTTATCAGGTGTGATTTTTCTCCCAAAATTTTTCCTATATAAGGAAAGTAACTGTAGTAGATAGGCTAATTGCTAATAGATCTTGAGAAATTGACTGAGTTGTTTTATAATTTGTTATTTCATTTAACACTTCCATCCATTTATTATCCCTAAAAATATTATGTCTTCATTAGGCAAGTTTTTTGAATCAATGATACAAAAAATAAGTCACTTCCATTTTACATGTTTAGTACCAGGAAGATCTACTATTTCGAACCTCCTTGGTTTCTTAGTTGACCATAACACTGTTATTCAAAAGCTCGGCCATGCTGGCATATGTGGCACTTTGTTGAAGTGGTTTGAATCATACCTTCTAAATCGCTCTCAGCTTATTGATCGTGGTTTTGAGTCCACCATAAAATTTGTTCCTTCCTGCGTACCACAGGGCTTGCATTTAGGACCTCTATTTGTTTTAGATATTTATAAATGACCTTTGTTCCACAATAAAGTCAAAATTTAAATTGGTTGCCGCTATTTTAAAAATCTAGAGACAGATACAATCTGGTAATGACAAGGTAGTATTAAAAAAAATATATTAATTACGTTAGTCACTGGTGTAGCGCAAATAAAACGGTGCCTAATCTGTTGAAATGCTCGCACATGAAATTCAGCGGTAAAGCTAAACCAACTGATACAAACTACTTCATCAACGGAGTTTTGGTCAAAGAAGTTTCAAGTATTCGTGACCTGGGCGTCATTATGGACAGAAAATTAGATTTTCGAGAACATATAGACCTGGTTTTCTGATAAGACAAACAAAGGCATTTTAAGAACCCGAAATTTCTATAAGCCTTTTTAACTTTTACGTTCGTAGTCTATTACAATACTGTAGTCAAATTTGGAGTCCACCTTATGCCGTCCACGTAAACGAAATAGAAAAGATAAAACAGTACATTTCTGCAGCGGCCTGCAAAAAGGCATTGATGGATGAACGTGTAAATAATACGTAAGTCCATCAATGCCTAGTTGTGGCCAAGGCTTGTATAGTGCTTTTCTCAAATAATGCGCGGAAATTAAAACAATGTAGTACCTAGGCAGAATTTTTTATTTGAAGATACAGTTGTTAAATGTACAATTTTCAATAAACAGCGTTCTATTTGCAAGCCAGATCGAAATTTAAATAAAACCTTTGATAAGTTACCTCCTTGGTTGCCATGCTTTGAAGTAAAAGATCGTTCCATTTTTTTATTACACGACAGATATGAGTTTACTGTGCAATTTATTTGGCCGCTAGACACGACAGATATAGATTTTCATACATTTTTTGCCAGCCGCTGCGCGCATGTATTTGGCCAGTACAGCAATAAGATTTATCTCGAAGAAGATTGTCAACATAATGCATCACAGCTCACATTTCCAAGCATGTTTAAGAAAAAAGTTTTTATACCACCTCACGTACGCGAATAATTACTGCCATGAACTAGATGTTACGAATCTAACTCAATAATTATAATATGAAGACGGCATTATAGATTGCAGGCGCAAAATCGCGGACGTTGTGTTCTTTCAAAAAATCATTCAAGAAAAAATTTATAGCCCTGAGCTTATCGAAATAATTTATTTTACCGTGCCTCGTTCTAGCAGCCCTTTAAAAAATCTCACAGTACTAACTCCTTCTCGTCAAGCCAACTACGTCCGGAATTCACCACTTTATCGTTTTTGCTCTTATTACAACGATATTTGTTAGGAGCTAGATATCTTCAATGCATCGGTTAATAGTCTTAAGCCATTCTTCTATCGTAATGATTCCTTAATTGGTTCATCATATAGTTTTCTTGTTTTCCTAATAATATTATATAAAACTATGTAAAATTCTTAATTTGTATCTTTTCTTTTATTCCTAATAACTTAGGTAACTTACAATAACTTTAAATAATTTACCGAATGGAAACAAATGATTGGTGTGCATATTGTGTTCGCACCTTTAAGGGCGTTCAACAAAGTGTGGATTCTATTTGTTATAATTTAATTTATGTAGTATGTAAAATATGTATTGTCCCATTTGCGAACCATTAAAAAAATATATCCAGAACAATGTTTTTTAGGACAGTGTCAGTGGCCAAATTACAATCATTAATGTTAAAAAAATATTTTTTTATGAGATTGTTTGAGATCTGCATGTAATCTACTTTAAGAACTGATGTTGGTGAGCATAGTTTCGTGTTTTAACGACTAAAAGCAAAGAATAATGATCCCTGACCGTATTTTGTAACGTTTGGGAATCAAACGAGGATCGGAGCCTAAAATGGTCAAAACAACTTTTTTTCTCTAATTGGTATCATGTGTGCAGGAAGTATCATGTGTCACCTTCCTGAACGGTGAACAATATTAATTAACTTAAAGTTAAAGTAACGCTCCTTATTTTACTACTAGCGCCATCTACCCATTTATCTACCATTGGGCTGCAGAATGGAATACCTATCCGTTCTCAAAGGGATCTCACTACCATTGTGCATGCATTGCTCGCTGAAGTGGTGCATCAATGATCCGAGAGAGGTCACCTATTCTTAAACCAAATCTGGTATGTAAGGTTGCCATAGGAAATATAATATTTTCATAATATATCTTGCTAAATAAATAATAATAAAATCTTAAAATAAATAACGAATTTTAATAGGACTATATTACAATAAAATAACTATAGGTCCAAAAATAGTATATGACAGCACTGTCTTGTCACAACTGTCAAATGTCAATATGGCCACGGTCATAGCTCTTACTTCCGATTTTCTAATGCCGAAGCACGTTGTAATTTTAAATTAACCAAATATAAGTGAGCCATTGGGCTATTTAATCTCAACGGTTTAGTGACCGCGTCCATTACCAAATATGGTAATAGTTTTAGCATTCGACTTCCGGGGTTGAGGGGCTAGACGCTAAAACGGCAAAGTCGCGTCACTTTTCACCCAGGAGCAAGAAGATCTACAACTGAATCTGAGCATCGTTAGAAATTGTTTAGCTCAGACTTAATTTAAAACAGTCTACATAATTGAAAGTTAAATATCGAAATTTAGAAACCCCATTTAACGGGTGAGTGAATATGTGTTGACCTATTACCACAAAACTAACCTCTAGCTTGTGTAAAATATTCTTGGTATGTACTCTCACTGCTATTTACTGTGTTTCCCTATGTCCTAACTTTGCTTATAGCTATTCTAGCTATAAGCATAAAACATCTCGTTTAACCTATCTATATTTATCTGTGTTTTTCTGTGTTTCTTGGTTGCTTCACAACACACAAATTTTACTTACGCCCTTCAGGCATCTGTTGTTTGCTGGCGGGTCACATCCTTGAGGCCTCTGCGTTCCTAGCCATGCTCAATAGCAGAGGAACAGTGGACCCACCAGCTCAACATCTTCACTGAAACGTTTCTGACCGGAGCACATCCTTCCAGGGTTCCAGTACCAGGCTTCCTGTACCAGGCTACCAGTACCAGGGTACCGTTCTAGGCCCAGTACCTGACGAGGCTGACCTCCTGACGAGGCTGACCTCCTGACGAGGCTGACCTCCTGACTCCGGCCGTCCCCTGAATTCCTGCACCGACCGCTGCCGATTCTCTCGTCTCTACAGCAACTAGCTGGGACAGCCTACCGGCGCGGCGGGGTTGGAGCTGAGCTACTGCACGGCAGACCTGCTGCTGAGCATCAACTCAATTGCTAGCGGACCGGAGATAAGTCCTCGAACAAGGAAACTCGCTATTGCCACACCTGTCTGAAATCCACGACCCCTTTCTCTGTCTACTATACTTCTAATTATATTCTCTTGTTTTTCTTATTCTCCCTTCTACCAATCTTAGGTAGGTAGGTGACAACCATGCATTCCCAGAATATCCAAATATTATATTAAAACAATTTTTTTATAATTTTTATAACTTGTGAGTAACTGGTCTCAAAAAATGCATTACGAGTTTGATAGGACGGTGAGCGAAAAATTGATATAAGAATAAAATTAACATTTATTTTTGGAACAAGACAAGTGGCATCCTTAAAGGAAGGTACGTATGTATCACATTTAAACCGGACTTACAATAGGTAACGACACCATCATTTTACAACTTTTTCTTGCACCAAAAACTTTGCGTGCGTATCATTTAAGTCGAGCTTAAGTTAAGTTACAGTCTAATTCCCACATAATTTTACTATGACAAATATTAATCATACAAAATGCGTGTATTTTGACTTTCAGTTGTCGAACATATAAATAAATTTGTTATTCTTAGTAAAAACTACCACACCATTCATTGATTGACATTACTATTTCCTTCAATATGGTTTGTGTAGTTGGTTTTGTTAATACATTAAAAACTTTTCCTGACAGAATGAAAACATCTACGAGTAGAGCGCTAACTACAGTGGAAATTATTTATATATTGGCAGACAGAAAAGTTACCTACTGTTCAGAATCAAAAAAACTGACGCAATAACATTTACCGAAAATCAAGAAACGGGCACTGTCTGCTAAAAATAATGGTATTTCTCTACCTGGGACTGATACATTTTTTGGCGTTTATATAGCATATATATTACATGCTATATAAACAAAAAATTAAGGATACTATACTGTATCAGCCAGATTGTCCCCTACTGTACTCTCAAACAACATCGTATTCCAATATGGACGCTCCCCTTCCCGTTCGAGCCTCCTCCTCTACCTAAGCAAATTTGGTATGACCCTTCTAATGCCGCCTTAGATGCACGTTCTAGGATGGAAGTTACGGTTGTTCTTGGCAGGCCAAGGTCATTACTTAATGACCTTGGCCTGCTAAGGTTATATAGGGATTTCGCTGGTATACCCCTTGCTCCAACTTCAATGCTGTAATTCATTTTTTAGGTCATAATATTTGTTTGTTTATATTGTGTGGTCTTTAGGTATGTTCGTTTCCCACGGCACAGTAAGTTCTATAAGTACTATGCGTTTTAGATTATTTGAGTATAGAAATATGTCTGGTCTGGATGACGAAACACCAACATCCTCAAGAATTTTGTAGTGTTTTTCATACGTGTCCATCAAGAGTCCAATCGGGAGCTGCACCTATGATGGAGTAAGGCTTGGATTAAGATTTTGTAGATGACCCTTCTTTTACAAAATCGACGTGTCGTTTGTTCGTGGTCAAACCTTTTTTTTGCTCTAGCTACCGAGAGACTCACCGCTTCTCGTATGATTTCGAGGAGTCTATCATGGCGACGTGAATAATGACCCCTATCAAGAAGCACCTTGCATCCTACCAGTAAGTGCCTTGCTGTACCTATCGCCACCCGACAAATGCCGCAAGACTTTTCGGTGGCTTTCCTCAATCTTACTAAGATTACGGTGACGTTACTAAATTGAGATTTACGAAATAAATCGCCATTCTTGCTAGTTCAATTTTGACGTCTCTTAAATCGAGATTTAACACTAAGCGTACACCGTGCAAGACGTTTATGTAAAATTTAGTTTAAATCAAGTTCTGACTTCACTTAATCGAGATTTAAGTAGTTGGTGCAAGCACCCCTTAGAGTGTTAACAGTGTGACGCGAATGAATTAAAAGGACGTCCTTCACGCATGTTAAATAGTAGCAATCTACGTGCCGGCAAAATTTCTTCCAAATTTTTTCCACGTTGTTATTGCTTCATGGTTCTTTTCCATTGCGGAAAGTCTGCATTGCACTGTGAGTGCCCTTACGTTCTGTACCATGGGGCATATTTGGGTTAAGGAATTTAAATATAAGATAAATCATGCTTGATTAAATTTTATGGTCAATCCATAAATATAATTAATATCCATACCTACAATGCCTATTCAAATTCAAATTCAGCATCATTTATTCAACTAAACCTAAAACGCCATAATACAAATATAGATGCAGGAACTCTTTCTTTAATATCTGGAGTTTTGTAGTTTAACTTCGATACCATTTCATTCAGTGGGACCTTGAGTCGAAGTACGCTGGAACGACGGGCTGTTGGTATCTTCCCTGAATTATTTTTTTTCTTGATTTCTTTTCTAGCTGAACAGGCAGATTCTTCAAATAGTAAAGCACCCACAAGAACTACAAGTACTGAAATAATAATATATATCATAATAATAATGTCACGCCCATTTTCCAAAGAGATCGGAATAGGTATCTAAGATCCTATATTTTGTATAATATAAAAAAATATTTATTTATGATAAATATGTCCTTGCGTATGCTAGTTAAGTTGTGATGGATATTATTAAAGTTGACATAGAAAAATAATACGTAGAATTCGTTGCGGCAATAAGGTGTATATTTATATACAGGGTTATAAGAAAAATGCTTAAAACCTCTTAGATTTGACTTCTGTTAGTTGTAACAAACATTTTAAGTACCATGTTTTTTTATTTGATTGTGTCGGAATAAACACAAGGAACACCTGATGTTAAAAGTCTCTCATGTGCCTGTAATTTATATTTCATACGTTTTATTACTTTATTATGTTCAATTGTTTTATTACTCGATGTATATATTCAAAACTATGTTTAGAGCACATGAATAAAGAACCGTACTACCGTTATTTATTCATGTAGTTCAGAGAGGTCCTGTATTGCCAAGATGTGCACTTTTAGTTCAGGGTAAGCTAACGAATACAAAAAATAAGACGATTCTTTTACTACGACAAATAAAATATTAAGATTTTCTACTGAACCGCGCCGACCTCCCTTTGATTAGAGTTTTGAATATATACTTCGAGCAAAGTAATAAAAATTATGAAATAATAAATAAAGGGCACAAAAGTCTTTTAACATCAGGTAGTCCTCGTGTTTATTCCGTCATCAACATTCTTTTTAAAAGTGTTTGTAAGGACCAACAGAAGACCAATCTAACAGGTTGTTAGCATTTTCCAGTAACCCTGTACATATATTTACCACATACATAGTCGATATGCCACATACAAGACCGATCCTGATAATTAAATTCAAGCCAAAACTTTCCACATTATTACTGTGGTGTGCTTTTAGACTCACTTGCCGATACATGGATACATGGGACCTAAAAACAAAACTGTGATAAACAAATGTTATGTATTTTCTTTTTTTTAGCTCTATGGGACAATTTATTAGGTTAATAAATAAATGGTTCCGATTGGCCCGCGTAAAATTCAGTATTATTGAAACGTCCGTATTCGTCACAATAACATAAAAATACCTTGGTCCATACCAAAAACACCCTGATATCAGCATATCAATATACATACCGCATACAGAAATGTTTATTTTTGATGGTGAAATACTTTTTACTATTACTGCTATTATCTTTTTTTATATTACTATCATATACTATTAGAGAAACTACAATATGACTACCTAACGAATTTTATACTTCCATAAATAGTCCAAAATAAAATAGCTGACCCTTTAATAATTATCCCATTGAATACAGTACGTTAACAACTTATAATGTAAAAGTATTATTGTGACATTAACAAATTTACCAAAAGTGAATGAGGAGTTGAAATAATATGCTTAAGAAAATGATATCATAAGTATTTTTACACAATTTTTATACAAAATATTTTTTCCACTACTGATTCTGAAACAAGGAGGTGATATAGTATTAGTTCTACCGAAATATAATACGTGATTAGTAGATAATGCACGAAAAGATGAGCAGTTAGGGGTGACTATTTGAATCTTTAGGTATGTGTTCCATATATATTTATTAAGTAATATTTCTAAGCGACGAACTTCTTCGAAATAGGGTGGACATGGGCAACTTTCCAGCTAGATAGCATGATACCGTATAGAACTGTAGGGTAGAGAGAACAGACGCGATAGGATGGAAGACAACAATTGAAGAAATGCACACCAGAATATCTTGAATTTCCGAACATTTCTGCAATACAATGGCGGAATGCCATCTGACCCACTCAGCTTCCTTTCATCAAAAGTCCACAGTACCTTCGGCACAGCCGCCTGCATGATGCGAATCTCCTGCATCATTCATGTACAATTAGACAGTGATGCAGGTACTGCGCCCACGTCATTGAGGGTCAAGTTAGTGGCAAATAGAAAACTAAGAATATCGGCTATCTCATTTGCGCTGTAGGCCCAGGAGTAATCCGGTTTGCGTAAAGATGGTAGCGCAGATCGGCAAAAATTACCTTCCGCAGTCTTTGCTAGTGACCAGAAAGCACGATTAGCCAGAGGGGTGACTTGCTAGCTAAACGCCAATTCGGCTTATGTGGGCTCACCTTGCTTGATTAACGGTTTCTTAGCTGATATGGAAGTTCATTCGGTGGTGACTGGCGGCATTCAGTTAGATCACCCCACGGGAGGTAACCCCGGCCCGCCACGAATGTGGGGTGCCCGAGGATATGGCGATCCATACGCTGGAGTTGTGTACCGCATGAGCACATACTCTCAGCCCTCATAGGAAGAGATCTCTCTATCTCTCTCTGCCGAGCGTAGTAAGCGCCATACTCAAGTGGAGAGATCGTAGCAGATGGTCTCCTATAATGAAGTGGCGATGGCGCAGAAGGAGTCACGGAGTAGATCAGGGAGGACAATGTCCTAACAGGCGCAGATGAACAGGGTTGAGGCGGCCACAATGCGCCCGCCTCCTTCCTTTTCTTTGTGGTGTCACTGATGAAGAGTTGGGAATTCTCCACTGGCGAACTCCATAAGTCTGGGGGTGACCTTGGTGAGTAAGGTCGTCATTCAAGTATGGGACTACCGCTAAAGCAAGATGGTTAATACTTACGTGACCTTATCTTGCCCCACCTCGACAAAGGACTGCTGAGGGGGGGCATTTAGTGGATTAAAGAACTTCTCAAACAAAAAGAAATGTCAGGCCACTAAAACGTTGTCTCTTCTCCAAGATTCCACTTCTTCCCTGAATTGACCTGGGGATGATCACAACTGAACTGACTACAGAGATTTACGAGATAAGCCGCTATGCATGCTGGGTTCATTTTGACGTCTCTTACATCGAGATTTAACACTAAGCGTACACCGTGCAAGACGTTTATGTAGAATTCAGTTTAAATCGAGACTTCGATATTTCGAGATTTAAGTAGTTGGTGCTAGCAGCCATTGGGGAGTTAACAGTGTGACGCGAATGACTTAAAAGGACGTCCTTCACGCATGGTAAATAAGCTATGTCTATACAGTGCATTTAATACGGGTGTAGCTACCCAGGTGCGGGCAAAATCTCTCTCAAAAATTTTCCACGCCTTTACTTTGCTTCATAGGTCTTTTTTGCGATTGCCATCGCCCACTCATTCATCGCGGAAAGTCCACATTGCACTGTGAGTGGCCTTAGGTTTTGTACTGAGGCATACTTGGGTTAAGGAAATTAAACATAAGATAAATCATGTTTAGTTATATTTTATTGTCAATCTATAATACCAATGTCTATCCAATTAGAATGACATTAATAAATATAAATGCAGGAACTCTTTCATTAATATCAGGAGCTTTGTAGTGTAGTTTCGATACCATTTTAGGGGGAACCTTGAATCGAAGTACGCTGGAACGACGAGATATTGGTGTCTCAAGGGAATTAAACATTTCCTTGATTTTCTTTAAATGTGAACAGTCAGACTCTTCAAATAGTAATGCACCCATTAGAACGATAAGAACTGAAATAGGAATATACATCGTAATCATGTATATCGTAATAACAAGAAATCATAATATCATGCCCGTTATCCAAATGGATCAGAATAGGTCTCTAAGATATTTTGTATGCCATTAAAAAAATATAGCTACTTAAGATAAATATATCCTTGCGTGTGCTAGTTCTAATTGAGATGGATATAGTTAAAGGTGACATAGAAAAAAAGTTACAGTTACTTTCCACCAGTTCGGTTAAGCGTAAATAGTTCTTTTCGGCAAATAAGATGTATATATAGATATACAGGGTTATTAGAAAAATGCTAACAACCTCTTAGATTTGACTTCTGTAAGTCTTAACAAACATTTTAAGAAGCATGTTTTTTTTGCTTGTGACGGAATAACCACCTGATGTTAAAAGTCTCTCTTGTGCCTGTTATTTATAATTTCATACGTTTTATTACTTTATTTCGTTCAATTGTTTTATTACTCAATGTATATATTCAAAACTCTGTTCAAAGGGAGTGGCGTCCTGTGTTGCCGAGGTATACACTCTTAGCAATATAATACAAAAAAAGACAATTCTTTTACTACGAGACTAAACATCTAAAATATTATTTTTTCTACTGGACTGCGTCGCACTTCCTTTCAATGGAGTTTTGAATATTTACTTCGAACAAAATAATAAAAAATATGAAATAATAAATAACGGGCACAAAAGACTCTTAACATTAGTTAACCCTCGTGTTTAAAAACCGTCATACAGACATAAAAAAATAATTATAAATTAAAAAAAAGAGCATTCTGTTTAAAAGTTTTTGTAAGGACCAACATAAGTCAAATCTAACAGGTGGGTAGCATTTTTCCAATTACCCTGTACATATATTTACCACAAACATAGTCGATTTGCCACATACAAGACCAATCCTGATAAATAATTCAAGCCAAAACTTTCCATATTATTATTGTGGTGTGTTTAAGACTCACTTGCCGATACATGGGACCTAAAAACAAAACTGTTATAAAAGATGCTATGTATTTTTTTTTTAGCTAATGGGACAATTTATAAGTGTAATAAATATATGGTTCCGATTGGCCCGCGTAAAATTCAGTATTATTGTAGAATCATTTAACTGTCCTAAGGATTTATAAGCATAACAAAATTCGCATGAATGTTCAGCTCCCTATATATTTTTACCATCACTACAGTTATCCTAATTCTTGTAAATTTTTATTATTTTTAAGGGACATTTTAGTGAACATTTCTATGTTAAGTACCGTTAATTAAATATATTAATAAATACATCTTAAAAATTACCGAGAAATATTATCCGATACAATAATATTATAGATGCAAAGTTATGTTACATATAAATAACATAAATAAATATAATATATAAATTAATGAAGTAATTACCTAAAATTATCCTTATTTGATTTTTTTCAAAACTGAATCTATATAAACACAAATGAAACAATCAAAAATTACCTGACTTAACCCCTACACTTAGGTTTAGTTTTGCTCAAATTTTTTGGGCCCGCATTTTGACCCCCTTAATTTTAAAATATATAAAAATCAAATTTAATTTTCAAGCTGACGAGCGCAGTGCAATTTCTGACTTGTGTGAAGTTGTGTGTTTATAGGCAGTGGTTAGTCCGCTTAAAATAAGGTGGGCCTCGAGCTTGTCTCATCACAATGACATAAAAAACCATGTTCCATACCAAAAATATCCTGTTATCAGCATGTCAATATACATACCACATACATAAATATATATTTTTATATTGTTAAGTTTGCAATAACGCCTGCTAGGCGAATTACGTTACAAAATTACAAATTTACGAGGGAAAAAATATAGTTACGTGCGGAATTCGAACCCGCGTAAGAGGTGGATGGACGCGGGTTTGAATCCCGTATATAACTTTAATTATTTTCTCTCGTAAATTTGTAATTTTGTAATAATTATTTTTGATGGTGAAATCCTTTTAACTATTGTTGTTATTATCTTTTTTATATTTCTACCATCTACTATCAGAGAAACAAAAATATGACTACCTAAGGTATTTATGCTACCATAAATAGTCTTTCATAAAATAGCTGACCCCTTAATAACTATCCCATTCAATACAGTACGTAAACAACTTATAATCTAAAAGTATTATTGTAACTTTATCAAAGTGAATGAGGAATTGGAATAATAATATGCGAAAGAAAGTGATATCATAATTCAATACTCACATAGAATATTCATAGCGAATATTACAAACTATTTTTTCCAAAACTGATTCTGAAACAAAGAGGTGACATAGTATTAGTTCTACCAAAATATAATACGTGATTAGTAAATAATGCACGAAAAGATTTATTTATTTTATTTTATTGTTATAATAATTAAATGGCACAATATCAATTACATAATTATCGTTTACAAACATTCTAGTATTGTTAAAAATTAAAAATAATATAAACAAGAACAACAAGAATATATATTAATGTTGGATAATAATATTAAAAAAAATACATGTCAGTTAAGGGAAGATCATAACATAACAATGAAATTTGAACATTTTTATATCACAAAATATACAACAAATACGTAATGAAAACTCTTCTGAAAAATCTAAACATTCGGCCATGATCACTTTCCATCTATCTGCATATAGAGTGACGACCGCGCTACGACCGGAGTGAGTCATAGCACACGCACCTCTGTAGTAATAAAATAAAAAACCCAGTAAAAAGTGAGAATACAACTATAAAAGTTATACCAGCTTGAAGTCTGGAGTTTAACGAGTGCAGTGATCTAAATTACATGGCAAACAAATAATAATCCGCGATTAAATCAGTGGCTAAAAAATTTATGTTAGTGAATTTTCAAATCTATCAACGACCATTCAAAAAATACTGGTCAGCTGGGTGGCCGTGGCGAATAAAAATAAGCCTTAACACAACGAGATACAAGTGTCGGATTGAAACTACGAAATAAGCCAAGAATAAGATAAGTAAAAACCTGAAATAAGTATAGAATATAAATTTATTTATTTATTTTCGGAGCATTGTGCAAAAATGGATTGCAAAGCTTGCATGAAAACTATATCCTACGATGGAGAAATACTAAAATGCACAAGCTGTTTGTTGAAATACCACTACGCATGTCTCAATATAACTTCGGCTTATTATTTAGAAAATCAGTTCGAACTAAAAAAATCGTGGCAATGTCCATCTTGCCAAAATGTTACAACTAGATGACATAGGAATGACGACACACCCGTGAGAAAACAACAATGTATAGAGATAAAAGAGACGGCAATGTCGGTTGAACAATCATTCACACAAAACATTAATAGATATGACACAACAGAAAAATCTGACCCCTTCCTGACAAGCCCAAAAGATACCATATTAGAAAATAAAAATACAATTCTAGAACAAATCAGCAAGCTACTAGATAAAAAGCTAGAAGAAAATAAAAGATCCATTTTAAATGAGATAATAAGGGCAATAGATTATAAAATAGAACAAAAAACTGACATATTAAGACAGGACATGAATAAAAAAACAGACATAATAACAAACGAACAAACAATAATGAAAAGTCAAATTAATAATTTATCTAAAACGATTGAAAAGTTAGAGACAGAGAATTCAAAGTTAAAAGAAGAAATTCAACAACTAATGTCGAATACAAAAAACAACCAACAACACAACGAAGCAAATTACAAGAAAATAGTTCTGTTTGGCCTAACTGAATACGAACAAGAAACTGAATTCAATCTCCACCACAGGATAGTTAATATTTTCCAAGACATTGTGAATGTAGACCTTACAGGCTATATCGAAGAACTTACTCGAATAGGAAGAAAAAATCTACCGAGAAGGCCTTTAGTTGTTGAACTAATTAGTAAAAAAATTACTAATTACCTACTGCGAAATGACCGATTTTTCAAAAACACAGGATTTTCTATAACATAGTATCTCGATGAGTCAGCCCTACAACACAGGAATAGCCTTAAAGCACAACTTCGCGCAGCGCGGCTCGATGGCTGTCACGCTGTTATAAGAAACAACAAACTTGTTATTAACGGTAAAATTACTGAAACATACCTAGCGCAGAGACAATCATCATCATCATCACAACAAACTCGGCGCATGACGACTGCCCAGGCGCGGGCGCCGCCGCCGCATGACGCGAGATACAGTGATCCGGCATTCTCGTCAACTAGTACACACACGCGCTCACAAAATATGTCCGGGAACCATAACTTTCGTCACTAACAACAACAACACCACCTTCAATATTCTAATACAAAATATGCAAAGTATCTTCGGAAAGCGAGACACATTACGAGCATTTCTACAGGACACGTATTTAACGACGCATGCTTTCTGTGCAACTGAAACATGGTTATCCAAAGCGAAGCTACAACTGATTGACTTCACTGGCTATAGCACTGCAGCCGCGTTCTGTAGGCAACGTCGCACAGGTGGAGGGACCCTCATATTGCTACGCGACGACTTTGAGTTTACGGAATTAACGGAAATAGCGGACCTTTCAATAGAGTATTGTATAGAAATCAGTGCCATAGTTATTCATAAAATTAATATCTTATTAATAATTATATACTGGAATGACAAACGGAGCGATATATTCTATAATCAATTTAAGAAACTATTAGAGTTACTACAAAAAAAACACTACTCAATGGACATAATAATTGGCGGAGATTTTAATACAGATATAATGAATAAAAATACGAAATCAACCTATCTACTTAATCTAGCGCGAGAATACAATTTTTACCAATATATAAAAAGCCTACCCGCATCACAAACAGTACAGCAACCTGTTTGGACCTGGTTTTTTCAAACTGTAACAAGAATAAAATGACGTTTTCAGTCGAAAATTTGGGATTCTCTGATCATTTCGGTACAAAAATACAAGTAAAAGAACCGCTTTGTACGAACAAGAAACACATAGGTACTATGTAAAATACAAAAAAGACTATTTAACAAACAAAATATGGACAAATTTAAAAATGAACTAGATAATATAAACTGGATTGATCTTTTGAGCATAAATAAAAATAAAAAATATACCATAAATCAAACCTACGAAGTATTTAATAAAAAACTATATAAAATTTTAAATAAATGTATACCAAAAAAGCTTATAAGACTAAATAATAATAAAAAATATAATTGGCTAACACGAGGAATAAGGATATCATGTAAAAACAAACGGCTATTAAAACCCCTTGTTACATACAGTAAACACCCAATATTACGAAACTACTATAAAACATATGTGAAATTATTAAAAAGGACTGTAAATAAATCAAAAAAAAAATGAATATATACGAGAAATGAAAAAATCTGGAAATAAAACAAAGGCAATGTGGAAAATTATAAAAGATTGCACAAATAAAAACATAAAAAAGATTAAAAATAATATAAAACTAAAATTAAACAATTCCATAATTTCTGACCCGCAACAGGTAGTGAATAGTTTTAACAATTACTTTGCATGTGTCGGTAGTGCGGACGATGGTGGAGGGAGGCCCAAGCCCGCGCCCGCGCCCCCGCCAGCGCTGCCACCGGCCTACAGCCGCTCTGCACTCGAGCGCGTAAACAACTCAATGTACTTAAAACCGGTTGAACCGCGCGAAATATACAACATAATTAAAAAGATGAAAGACAAATACAGTCACGGTGTTGACGAATTTCCACAAATTCTTATAAAGCACTGTGCTGAACAATTAACTTTACCTTATTATCTGCTGATAAATCAATCATTCGCCGAAGGAACGTTCCCGGACCTGTTAAAGACGGCCTTAATCAAGCCAATACATAAGAAATCGTCAAAACTGGAACCTAGTAATTACAGGCCAATAGCACTACTGCCTAACTCATCAAAAATTTTTGAAAAAGCAAGTGAATTCATTTTGTGAAAAGTTTCATATATTTGATAGATAGATAGATAACACTTTATTGTACTTTCTTATTACAATTAATATACTAACAAAATATTTAATCTTAAGATAAAAAAAAAGATACAATCGGCGGCCATATTGCTAGGCAGCAATCTCTTCCAGGCAACCGTAGGCAGAAAAATCAATTTGATTAACATATTTGATGACACTCAAAATGGGTTTCGAAAAAACCGTTCAACTATTTCAGCCGTACTTAATTATATTCACAAAATCTTGACAATGCTAGATGATAAAAAATACGCAATAGGCATTTTATTAGATATGACGAAAGCATACGATAAAGTTAAATATGACATACTATTAAATAAATTATATGACAAAGGAATACGCGGCATTGCATACAAATGGTTTTGCTCATACTTAAAAAACCGCAACCAATATGTAGAAATAGAAAATTTTGACTTTAACACCGGTGAGATAAGTACAGTCAAATCTACTTCTATACAATCTACTTCTATACAAATAAATCATTCAATTCCCCAAGGATCAGTGATCGGATGTATTCTTTTTTTATTATATATTAATGACCTTCCCAAAACAATTGACGAATCGTGCGTACTTTTCGCAGATGATATCTCTATTTTGACATCTTGCAAGAATAATTCAAATCTCAATTGTAACCTTACTGACATTTTTAATAATATAACTAACTGGATGACAAATCATAATTTAGAATTGAATTTAAAAAAGACCGCGTTAATGCAATATAGACCCCATCAAAAAGCACCCCTTGACATAAATTTCTTTTATAATAATAAATATATTGAATGTGTTGACGTATCGACTTTATTAGGCATAGATATTGACACACATTTAAATTGGAAAAGCCACGTACAGAAAATAAAATCAAAATTGTCAAGCTTTACTTATGCGCTTAGAGAATTACGAAAAGTACCAAACCTAGGTACAGCTCTAACGGCTTATTACGCATAATATGCTTTCTCATGGATCAGCTACGGTATTATACTTTGGGGAAATAGCGTAGATGCTACAGATATATTTAACATCCAAAAAAAGTGCATTCGTATTCTAGGAAATATAAAGCTTCCCGACAAAACTGTAGAAAAGTTCCATAGGCCCTACTTTATCAGTTTCAAAATATTAACACTGACATCCCTATACATATTTGAAATTTGTAAGTTTGTAAAAAAATATCCTCAACATTTTACAAAGATATCACATGAGAGAAACTACCCAATACGGGCTAATTATCAACATAATCTGATTGTGTCTACCTCTAGACTAAAAATGCACAGTACAGGACCAAACGCTATGGCAGCTAAAATATATAATAAATTACCGGTTAAAATAAAAAGTATAGATAACGTTCACAAATTTCTCAAAGTTCTAAAAAATATACTTCTCCAAAAGTGCTACTATACTCTTGAAGAATTTTTTCAGGATCCTTCGATTATAGAATAGATCGTCCCACTCCTCTATATGTTGCCATACCCTATCAGGGTCATTATGTATAATTCCACCTAATTTTGGTTTGTATAAAGTAACTCATGTAAACTGCATATTAATGTACATAATGATTGCAATAAATGATTGAGTATTGAGTATTGAGTATAAGTCCAGATTTGGTTTTGAGTCCATAAGGGCATCGAACGCAGCTAGGGTATGCGGTACTGGTGATTGGGCATGTGCAACGGTATTGCAGGACGGCTCTGCAAATAATTTATGCCTCCTGCTTCGCAAGTAATTGTCTGGAACAAACAATCGTGGTAGCTCTTCGTGGATATTTGAGGCATCTACCTTGCCAAGCAGTACTTTAAGCATGGTGGTTAATTGGCAGTTTGTTCTTCGTACTTCCAAGCTGTTGTACCCAAGGCTGCCTAGAAGGAACCTTGTTGGGTACAAGAAAGGACAGTACCCATTTTTTCGCTTATAGAGGAAGCAAAGGAATATTTTTTGTAGCTTTTCGAGAAGCATTGTATAAGTACTTTCATGTGGGTGTCAAACACATGAACTAGCTTCAGGCTTGCAACGTACCAATCCACTATAAATTAATTTTATAACTTCATACCCTTTAAAGTCTCGAGAGTTCCTCAATACGAAACCGAGCCGTCGAAAGGACTCCCTAGCAATTGTGTTGATGTGGTCATGAAACGTCATTGTTCGGTCGAAAGTGACACATCTTTCATTGTTGAACACCTGGATATATAATTTTGGCCTAAGTGGTATTGAAATAAAATTGGGTACCACTTTCGACATAATGTCATAATGTGGCATTTAGAAGTATTGAATTCCATGCAATTCGCTATCCCCCAGTTGTGAATCGCATCCACATCTCTCTGGAGGGTCAAGCAGTCATCTAAAGACTTTATTTCTGAAAATAATTTCAGATCTTCTGCGTAGAGAAGACATTTGGCATATCTTATTACCTCAGGAGTATCATTGATCATCAGAATAAACAGAAGAGGTCCCAATATCGATCCCTGATTGACCCCAGATCGGGTGTGATATGGGGACAACTCATAAATACCTAGCTTCTCATAGTATTGCCGATCTCGAAGATAGTCGGCAATAAACCTAAGTAAACCGGGCGCAAAACAAAAAGCACTAAGTTTCTCCTTTTTTTTATTATTTATTTATTTCAGGGAAAACCAACAGCTAAAGTAACTTAAATATATAACACTAATAGTAACAGAAAGCTAATTGTAGGTTTTCACGTATAGGTTATCCCTGATAGGTTAGCCTTTGACCACTATCTCACCTGATGGTAAGTGATGATGTGGTCGAGGATGTTGTTCAGGCAAACCTAGAGTTTTTGAGAGCAATGGGATCTGAGGCACTGTTGTCCGCTGGCCGACGGCAGATAGTTGGAGGCCCAAGTAGTCAGCCACCTACGAAAGGCTGCCCCGTCATCTCGAGAAAAATTGCGGAGGTGCGCCATCGTGCTCCAACCGAAGGTCAAGGTAGACAGGCCTGATTTGTGTCACGGGTTGTTAGTATGCGCCTTGTCTCCACTTCCGTTTCCCTTTATCTATCTTCACTCCCCATACAATGATAAGAGGTAAACACAGAATTACGGTTCAACAGCGGAAGCACTTCCTCTCCCTCCAAGTGCACCTCTCAAACATGCGAGGTTTGCACTATAATATCATCTCAGTCCACCACCATCTAGAGACCGCAAAACCTCATATTCTGTTCCTCACGGAGACGCAGATCTAATGTCTTGCTGACGCGATACACCTTGCCTACCCTGGCTATGTTCTTGAACATAGTTTCAAGGCCAAGGCGGGAAATTGTATTTATGCTCGCGATGACA
This sequence comes from Plagodis dolabraria, assembly GCA_963854805.1. Lineage (NCBI taxonomy): Eukaryota > Metazoa > Arthropoda > Insecta > Lepidoptera > Geometridae > Plagodis > Plagodis dolabraria. Next base: position 2,545,437 of record OY978443.1, on the reverse strand, counting down.
TTTGCTATCGGCGTCTCCGCAACCTTGAAGACCCTAAATTTTCTATCACGTGGCATGGTGAAAATTCTTTATATTAATGTCTACCGTTCGCACAGCGGAGATGAGGATACAACCAGGCTCGCAAACTACCTTAGTGAGGCGGTCGATGTGGCCCAACAGAGGTATCCTTTCGAAGCGCTCGTAGCCAAGTTTGCTTAGCCATTCTGAATCGATCAGCAAAGTTAAGCAACGTCCGCCGCGGTCATGACTTGGATGGGTGACCGCTGGTGACATTACCCATCCCCCCCCCCCGCCCTTGGTTTCGTTAACACGTATATTTGATTAGCTCTTGAAAAATATTCTTAAAAACCTAGAAAAAACTAATAAACCAAACCTGAATCCAGTGAATAAGTGAGGTTAGACACTGTGTAAACTTTTGGAAACATCCCGGCATACAGAACACTGCTGTAAAGCGAATAATATCACTCGGTGAGAAATCAAAATTACCATTTCACTGTGTTGACATATGTATTAAAAATTAAACGGCAAATATTCTTATTTGCTATTTGTTGGAATCTGAAGTAAACAATCAATCCCAAATCAGCTGATTGGTTCGATATACTCAGTTCAGTACACAAATCAGAATACTAAAAGTAACACAGATGATAGAACTATTTATTGCCTTGAACATAGACTAGTTAATAATAGTCTACAGAATTGTCATTATCGCAATGTTGCCACCACAAAGATAAGAAAAGTTTCGTTAAATTGTGTAATTAAAATTAAAGATAAATTAAGGATATTTTTTAAATATCAGGCTCAGTTAAGCAATCCGGCACAATTGATTGGTGTGCGCACGTGTCTGCCGTTTCACTGTAAGAATGTCATCATCGGCTAGTAATAAAATTCTTAAATGTGTCAGCTGTAATCTTGCTGTCGACGAATTGTTGACTTTTATACAGAACAAACATGATGTTATGGATAATGAAAGCTTGGTGAGAATTTGTTCGTCAGCATTTAAAACAGATGATGTTGAAAAATCGAAGTCGTTGTTGTTTCAGTCGATTCCGACCGAAATACGCCGGATAAAGCGACGTAATAAAGAAGGAAAGAGCAATAAAGATTTATTTGATATAATTGAAGTGTTTAAAGCTACTGACCCTGAGAAGTTACCAATATTTGTAGTTCGAGATTTAAACAGACTACCCCCAATTACTTTTGATCATATTAACTGCACAAAGCTATTAAAAGATCTTGTTATCCTACAAAATGATTTAAAGCTTATTAAATCGACATACGTAACAATGGATCAGCTGACACTTACAAAGGATGAGATTATAAATAATATAAAAGATAAGGGCGCCAGCGACGAGTGGGTAGACACAGATTCTGACAGTGTAAATAATACTAAGACAGAACACTCAAGTAACATAAACTGTCGTCGAGGGGCATGTCTAGATAGATTTAGTTTTGTGAGAGGACATATAGATCTACCAAACATGGAAGTAGAAAACATTTCATCGAAATTTATCGTAAATAATACGGCCAAAAAAAAAGGCTGTGAAGTTTTGAGCTGTAGAGAAACCGGTTCCGACGACGTCATGCATATGCTTAGTGAGCCTGCCGTATGTGAAGAAGCCGGTCTATCAGGCACCTTCGAGGCGGGAGGCAGCAAAACCGTGAGGCCTACTGGCGTCTCACACAGCGCCCGCGCCGGTGGCACCACCAGTGAGTGTCGAGTAACTGTATCTAATATAACTACGGGGAGCGAAGTGGAAAAAGCGTGTGAGCTGCCTACGAGCGGTGGACAGCGTGCACTTACTCGTTCCTTTGCTGATACTGCGCGTGCGCCTGGAGACTGGAAGCAACCAGAAATGAGTAGCAAGTGGAAGGAAGTGCAAAGAAATAGGCACAGAAATAGGTTTAATGGCAGAAAGGGTATCGTCGTCACGTCTGCGGAGTGTAAGTTTAAAGCTGCCGATATAAAGCTTCCGTTGTTTATAAACAATGTTGATAAAGATGCATCTCCAGCAGATATTGTGGAGTACATTAAAGAGAAGACACAAGTATGCGTGAGCCTGGAAAGAGTTACTATGAAGCAACACAAAGATTACGCTTCCTATAAAATTTTTATTCCAAGGCATAAGCTGACACTGTTTATGAACGATGGTATGTGGCCAGAGGGGATATCCTTTCGTCGATTCATAGACTTTGATAGTAAGAAACACACATTTAAAAATCATTATGGACAGCAAACGCACTAGAAAACCTTCATGTAGCAGCTTTTTTAGTTTCAACTGTAGATCACTAAAAAGATCGATTGATGACGTGATAGGATACTGTAAGCAAGCGAGCATTATAGCACTACAAGAGACGTGGCTCTTTCAACATGATTTACCACTTCTGGGCACGATCGATGACGAGTTTGGCTTTACTGGAAAATCGGCGATGGACACGTCGGCTGATGTAATACACGGCCGGCCGTACGGAGGTGTCGCAGTGTTGTGGAGAAAAAGTGCATTTCAATCGGTTCACGTCATAGAATGTAACAGTGTGCGTATCGCAGCTATAAAGGCAGTTGTGTGTGATCGCTCGTTTCTAGTTTTTTCGGTACATATGCCTACTAATAGTGCTGATAATTTAGTTGAGTTTATTGACTGTCTCAGTGAAATTAGTGCAGTTGTTGAAAGCACGGAAGTTTCTGCTGTATTTGTCATGGGAGATTTTAACGCTAGTCCTACTGAATTATTTGGAAACGAACTTAAGAAATTTTGCTATGACCAGAAATGGAAATGTGCTGATATAAGTAGATATTTTAGGAATCTAATACTTTCACGTTTGTTAGTGACGTGCACGGCACTACGTCTTAGCTTGACCATTGTGTTGTCACGGAATCAGCCTAGCAGTCGGTGATAGATATCAGGGTAAACAATCAAAAATTAATTTATTCTGATCACTTCCCTATAGAAGTAATTTGTGGTATTGAGACATTAAAACCTCATGTTACTGTGCATAGTAGTAAAATCTGCAATAAGAAATTATGGGGAGAGAGGGACTGCCAACAAATTTTGTACTATCAGGAGCTGTGTAATGCCAGACTAAAATATATTGATTTCCCATCGGAACTGTCAGAATGCTGTGACAGTATGTGAAACATAAATTAGTTTTTGATCATTTATATGTCTCGATTGTTAATATTTTAAGTGACGCAGCTGAGAATAGTGTAGTATCAAAGAATGTTAAGTCTAAGCGTGTTGTTGGCTGGAATAAACATGTACAAAGTGCTCATAAGACGGCACAGCTCCATAACCAAGCCTGGATGCTGCATGGAAAACCTACACAGGGAAATGTTTATGAGAGTATGGTGGAGTCTCGTCGTGCTTTTAAGTCCAAACTTAAATGGTGTCAGAACAATGCTGAGCAAATTAAAATGGACATCCTGGCCTCGCACCACACCAAAAAAAACTTTAAGAGTTTTTGGAAGAGCAACCCTAAACTGCAAGCCCCTCTCAGTGTAGATGGTGTCACTGACCCTCGGGATATTGCCAATAGTTTAAGAAGCCAATTTGAGGTCGAGCCCTTGCCTATTGCCGACCCGCGGCCGGTGTTTGGTGCTAGGACTTGTGACGTGCCTTCTCGTCTTCCACCGCAATTCACTGCAAGCCAGGTAGCATTATTAATTACGCACATGCCCAGGGGGAAGTTTTGGGGGATAAGCGTGGAGGCGTGCTCGTCGCATCCCCTGCCAGCCCAGAGGGCTGCAACTCCACTCGAAGAACCACCGTGGTGGTAGGGCCTTAGGGTCCGTCTGGATAACTACCACCCTCCCGTTAAAGTGTAACGTCAAATGTCCATGCCCCAGCTTGGACGTGTTCCGGTACTATTGCGGGAGTACCAGTCCTGTGTGACCAGTTCTTGTCCTAACTTTTAGGGCCGTACTGTGAGTGAAGCAACAGTTAACTACTGGACAGTCGTGAAGGGTTGGCGCGGGGTCCAGGGAGACCCGGTGAAACGGCTGACCGCTGGCCGCCCGCGGGTTAGTAGGGGACCCGAACCCCGGGATTGCATTTAATCTCCGCCCGGGGAGGCTGTCCCGCCAACCGGCGCATAATCCTGAGAATCAACTGACGTGCCGGAGTAGGAGACCGGAGTGGATCCCGTCAGTTGGTTCCAGAGGGGACCGGGGGCCCTTCCGTCCTCCGCGCCAGCCACTCACGTCACTGTTTGTTGTTGCTGTTGCAGCTTCAAGTCTGTTATTTTGCCCTATCTTTGGGATTGGTACAAGACACACCACCCAACTCTTATTTTTCACCCAATGCCGAATATAAATAATAAGAGATGTTCTTCAGCGGCTTTAAATTCCACTTTATCTGTGGACTTCTGCAACATTCGGGGCCTCCACTCCAACCTAGATGCCGTCCATCACCACCTTGAAACGGTTAAGCCGGCCCTTCTCTTTTTAACGGAGACGCAAATAGTAAACACGGCGGATACTTCGTACCTGTTATATCCAGGTTACACGCTCGAGCACACGTTCATTCGTCGTGCTGGGGTCTGTCTTTTCATCCGGGAAGATGTTTGCTGTCGGCGTCTTAATGGTTTCGACGACAAAGACCTATCCATATTGTGGGTTCACGTGGATTTCTGTGGCAAAACTTTGGTTTACGCTTGCCTCTATAGGTCACATAGCGGTGATATGGAGACCACCTATCTTTTCGAGCACCTTGCTAGAGGAGCTGATAAGGTCGGTGAGCAGTACCTTTCGGCGGAACTAGTGGTACTTGGAGATTTCAACGCTCACCATATCGAGTGGTTGGGTTCCAAAGCTACGGATCACGCCGGCCGTACTGCTTTCGATTTTGCTTTGGCGTATGGTCTCTCGCAGTTGGTTAACACACCAACCAGAATACCAGATGTCGAGAACCATACACCTTCTTTATTGGATCTGATGCTGACTTCTCACCCAGATCACTACCAAGTATCAGTAGAAGCTCCTCTAGGTTCTTCTGATCACTGCCTGGTACGATCTAAGGTAGCGATCGTACGCAACCACCGTAATATTCCTCTCGGGAGTCGTACGGTGTGGCACTACCAGTCAGCGGATTGGGATGGATTGAGAGAATTTTTCTCGTCCTACCCTTGGAGGCAGGTTTGCTTCTCCTCGGAAGATCCAAACGTGTGTGCAGACTCCATCACTGATGTCGTGCTTCAGGGTATGGAATGCTACATTCCTAAATCTGTTGTGCGCGTTGGTGGTCGGAGCCGTCCATGGTTTAATAAGTCTGACTCATCCGGTCAGAAAAACGCTGCTTATAAAACCTGGACCGAAGCACTTACGCGTAAAGATCCGAATACCGCCGAGTTGAAGAAGAAACTAAATGCTGCCTCCAGATCTAATAAGAGGACAATTGCTAAGGCAAGGTCTGAGCACATCAGCAGAATTGGCGACCAGCTAGCAACATTTCCCTCAGGAAGTCGTGCTTTCTGGTCTCTTGCTAAAGCTGCTGAAGGTAATTTCTGCCAGACCTCCTTACCAGCGTTACGTAAGTCGGATGACTCTCTGGCCCACAGTGCCAAAGAGAAAGCCGACCTTTTAGGTACTCTCTTTGCCTCTAACTCGACTCTCGACGATAGGGACGCGACACCTCCGATAATTCACGGATGTGAGAGTTCCACGCCAAATGTACGTTTCTCGCAGAGAGCGGTACGGAAAGAACTCTCCTCCCTTGATGTGCGAAAGTCGAGTGGGCCAGATTGCATCCCGGCTATTGTCCTCAAGTCATGTGCTCCTGAGCTGACTCCGGTGTTAACGCGCCTTTTCCGGCTCTCCTACTCCAAAGGATGCGTGCCGTCTTCGTGGAAAGTTGCTCTCGTACACCCTATTGCCAAAAAGGGTGACCGTACAGACCCATCCAACTATAGGCCTATAGCAATCACTTCTCTACTCTGCAAGGTGATGGAGCGAATAGTCAACGACCAGCTCCTAGGTTACTTAGAGGATCACCAACTGATCAGTGACCGCCAATACGGTTTCCGTCGTGGTAGATCGGCTGGTGATCTTCTGGTTTACCTCACTCATCGTTGGGCTGACGCAGTCGAGAGTAGAGGGGAAGCTTTAGCTGTCAGCTTAGATATTGCTAAGGCTTTCGATCGGGTCTGGCACAGGGCACTTCTTTCGAAGTTACCATCCTACGGTCTTTCCGAGGGGTTCTGCACCTGGGTCGCCAGTTTTTTATCTGGACGGAGCATTCGTGTCGTTGTCGACGGAGCTTGCTCCGATCCCATGCCGATTAATGCTGGCGTCCCTCAGGGATCAGTGTTATCGCCTACGCTATTTATTCTGCATATCAATGATATGTTACAAGTTTGTAACATGCATTGCTATGCGGACGATAGCACGGGCGATGCGCAATATTCTGGCCGTGTTAGTGCCCCTCGCGACGAAGTAGAAAGAAGCAGAACTGGTATTGTGTCTGAAGTCGAGGGTGCATTGGAACATGTCTCACATTGGGGACAGCAGAACCTTGTCCAATTCAACCACAAAAAAACTCAGACATGCGTTTTCACCGCGAAAAAGACCCCCTTCATCATTGCTCCGCAATTTCAGGGTGTTCCCCTAGAAATCGCAGAGAGTATTGGAGTTCTTGGCGTCAACATTTCCAAAGATGTCCAGTTCCGCTATCACATCGCGAGTAAGGCTGGGTTGGCATCCAGGAAACTTGGTGTGCTTAACAAGGCAAAGTGGTACTTTACGTCGAGCCAGCGACTTTTGCTTTATAAAGCACAAGTTCGCTCTCACATGGAGTACTGCTCTCACCTCTGGAATGGCGCACCAAAGTACCAACTCCAGTCTCTCGATGCTATTCAGCGTCGAGCGGTCCGAATTGTCGACGACCCCGAGCTCTCTGACCACCTTGAGCCACTGAGCCTCCGTAGAGACATCGGTGCACTCTGTGTATTCTACAGGCTCTATAACGGAGAATGCTCTCAGGAGCTGATTGATCTTATACCGGCATCGCGATTCTATCATCGTACCTCGCGTCACCGGTTAAAAGCTTATCCACACATAATCGAGTCCTGGAAGTCTCACACAGCTCGATTTATGCGTTCCTTCTTACCGCATACTTGCAAAATGTGGAATGATCTTCCAGCTAGCGTTTTCCCGCGAAGCTACAATATGGATTCCTTCAAAAAGGGTGTTAAAAGAGTCTTACAGGGTCGGCAACGCATTGGTAACGCCCCTGGTGTTGCAAATGTCCATAGGCGACGGTAACCGCTTACCATCAGGTGGGCCGTCTGCCTGTTTGCCACTCCTTCACATAAAAAAAAAAAAAAAGGGGGAAGTCACCGGGGCACGACAGTATTAGCGTCGAGCACCTGCAAAACGCCGGCCCGCACTTGCCGCGTGTGTTGGCTATGTTTTATACCTTTTGTGTACGGCATTCATACATCCCGGGCGAGTGCCTCAAGACTGTTGTTGTACCAATAATTAAAAACAAGACAGGCGACCCATCTGATGGGAACAATTATAGGCCCATTTCTTTAGCTACCATTTCGACCGTGGCAAAGGTACTGGACGGTCTGCTTGACTACATAGTGAGTCAACACATTAAGCTGAACGATGCCCAGTTTGGTTTCCAGCCTGGGCTATCTACAGAGACAGCAATACTCTGCCTTAAGCACACTGTCCGGTACTACACCGATCGAAAAACGCCGGTATATGCGTGCTTTCTCGATCTTTCAAAAGCTTTCGATTTGGTGTCCTATGATGTACTCTGGAACAAGATGAAAACTGAAACTAGTCTCCCGGATGAGGTGATTAAAGATTGAGGTGTGATGTTAGGCAGGGGGGTTTGTCTTCCCCGCGCCTTTTCAACCTCTATGTCAACGGGCTAATCGAGGAACTCAGCAGCGCCGGTGTTGGATGCTCTTTTGACGGAACTTTTATGAACAACATCAGTTACGCTGATGACATGGTGCTGCTGGCTCCCTCGATTAGCGCCGCTAGGAAGTTTCTCAGGATCTGTGAGGAGTACGTTGCGGCGCATGGACTCCGGTACAATGTAAAAAAGAGCGAGCACTTAGTGTTTCAGTCAAGGGGTTTTAAGACAAACACTGTGCCTCCACTCGTACTAAATGGTGTTCCCCTGACCAGAGTGTCAAGTTTCAAGTACCTGGGTCACTGGGTAGCGGAGGACCTCACAGATTCTGAGGATATGGAGAGGGAGCGTCGGGCGTTAGCTGTCCGCGGCAATATGTTGGCTCGCAGATTTGCACGTTGTACGGCGGCGGTTAAAGTATCACTGTTTAGAGCCTTCTGCCAAACATTTTACACGTGTAGTCTGTGGACCGACTATACGCGGAGGATAATCAGCACCCTGCGCGTGCAGTATAATAACACATTCAGGATGCTGTTGGGGCTGCCCTGGAGATGCAGCGCGTCGGGTATGTTTGCAGACGCTCGTGTTGACGGCTTCCATGCCATAATGCGTAAGCGAGCGGCCTCGATGCTCAGCCGTGTCCGGGGCAGCGCCAATAGTCTCTTGCGTGTTATTGCAGGTAGATATGACTGCCCCTTCATCACCCATGCAGCTCGGCTCCATATTATTATAGATAAGAATTGTATGTGAATGTTTTGAACTTTTATTATTAATATTATGTTTTATTTTAACTATTATTTCTATTGAATCTATGTATTATATTGTAAAACTATGGACTTTGTCTGAAATAAAATTGAATTGAATTGAATTGAATTACTACTGAGCGCGTCCGTGCTTCGCAGGGCACGTTAAGCCGTCAGTCCCGGTTTTTGTCTTAGGATAGCAGTCGTTACAGCATGGTGGTAGGGCACTTTGGAAATGCCCGCCTGGCTAGCTACCACTCTCAAGCTGAAAATCTGTCGCCAAGCACCAAACGGTGTCTTCCGGCAGCTGTCCTTGAGAGCCAGTAACTCTAGGTTAGTCTGAACAACATCCTCGACCACATCATCACTTACCATCAGGTGAGATAGTGGTCAAAGGCTAACTTATCAGGCATAAAAAAAAAAAAACCTTCTGCTCAATTAGTGCTTCTGGGGGATTTCAACGCCCACTATCAAGACTGGCTTTACCCATACCAGAGCACAGACTACGCTGGTCGAGAGATGCGCAAGCTTGCTTTGACGCTAAACCTCACTCAGCTGGTCCAAGGTGCCACAAGGATACCAGATGTTGATGGCCACACAGCCAATTGCTTGGACCTTCCGCTGACAACAGATCCAGACCACTACTCGGTGTCAGTTTCATCACCCTTAGGTAGCTCCGACCATTGTCTGGTGAAGTCTATCAGTGTACTCTCCGCCCGATCCCAGTACAAAAGGCACCCGGTGGGTGTGGCGATACAGGTCACCAGATAGTGCGTTATTTTTTTGCGTTTTACCCTTGGCAGCAGGTTTATTTTTCTTCGAGTGCTCCCTCAACTTGCGCTGATGCTGTGACTGAAGTGTTACGTCAGGGTATGGAATACTTCATACCATTTTCTAACGTCCCGATGTCCAGTTAAGCTCGTTCATAGGTTAATGTTACATGTAGAGATGCAGAAGCGTCAAAACATGAAGCCTATTTGCCTGGGCTGATGCTTGGACCCGCAAATCTAGAGATGTACGTGAAAAGAAGAAAGCATTTAACCTAGCCGCCAAGTCCTGCAAAGAGGCTCTCAAGAAGGCTCGCTTCGACCACATACGCTGAACAGGGAACAAACTTGCTTCTTACCCCTTGGGTAGCAAAGCATTCTGGTCCCTGGCAAAGTCGATCGAAAAGAACTTCTGCTGTCCCTCACTGCTCCAACTGCTGAAACCTAACAGCTCACTAGCGAACAATGCGGAATGTGCTATGAAGCGCTCGTATCGAAGTTTACTAAGCCATTCTGAATCGATCAGCAAAGTTAAGCAACGTCCGCCTCGGTCATGACTTGGATGGTGTGTTGACCATCCAAGTCATGATGTTTTACCGCTGGTTGGACATTACTACTGAGCGCTTCCGTGCTTCGGAGGGCACGTTAAGCCGTTGGTCCCGGTTGTTGTCTTAGGATGGCAGTCATTACAGCATGGTGGTAGGGCACTTTCTGTCGCCAAGCACGTAACGGTGTGTTCCGGCAGCTGTCCTTGAGAGCCAGTAATTCTAGGTTAGCCTGAACAACATCTTCGACCACATCATCACTTACAATCAGGTGAGATAGTGGTCAAAGGCTAACCTATCAGGCATTATAAGAAAAAAAGAACAAGCACATTTATTTGCTTCTCTGTTTGCAGTCTTCACGTTTAGATGCTGGCAATGCTGTACCTTCTAGCCTGCCAAACTGCGGCTCGTTAATGTCAGAAATCCGCATTCGACAGTCTGAAGTACGCAAAGCGTTGCGCGATCTGGATGTGAACGAAGCTAGTGGTCCAGACGGTATACCAGCTGTAGTCTTGAGGATGTGTGCGCCTGAGTCGACTCCAATATTGACTCGCCTGTGTCGCTTGTCTACGACGACTGGTTAAGTGCTTCGATTCAAAATAGCCTAGGAGCATTTTGTTCAATACGCGTTCCATTGTCTTACAAAGAATGGATGTGACTAAGGTATGCCTCTAGTTAACAGGGTCGGCACGACTTTCTTTTTTGGGCACCAGCTGTACGTTGGCAGACTTCCAAGGTTTCGGTACTAGCCCAGTCTACATAGAAAGGCAAAAGAGGCATATTGGTATCGGAGTCAATTCAGGCGCACATGTTTACAGAACTATGGCTGGTATGCCGTCCGGGCCACTAGCCTTGTCACGTCTAAATTGCGTAGCGCTTTACGAACATCAAACGGTCGGATGCGGATTTCCGACATCGGTCAACTCACAGACAGGTAAAGTTGGGGGTACAGCACTACCAGCATCTAGACGTGAAAATTCAAAGAGTGCAGCAAATAAGTTTGCTTTGTCCTCGGCGGTGTGAGCCAATGACCCATAAGATTTCAGCAGTGGAGGCAGTGAGGGACGGCAGAAATTCGCTTCAACCGACTTAACCAGGGACCAGAATGCTTTTCTCCCTGCGGGATAAGAAGCAAATTTGGCCCCTATTACGCTTATATGGTCGAAGCGAGCCTTCATTAGAACCTTTTTTTTTTTTATTGCTTTTATGTAAGGACCACAATCTCACGTGATGGTAAGTGATGATGTGGTCTAAGGTGTTAACATGCTTAATCTGACTCTCAAGGACAGCTGCCGGAACACACCGTTAGGTGCTTGGCGACAGATTTTCAACTTGAGGGTGGTCGCTAGCCAGGCGGGCATTCGCAAAAATGCCCTTCCACCATGCGGTGAAGCTTGAGCTTCATGGTGGAAGGGCGGGATTCGAACCATGGACCTGCTGCGCGGCAGTCCATAGCCAAAGCCACTGAGCCATCACTGCTTCAAAACACCTGGCAGCTTTGTAAAAGGCTATCTTTTTTTCGCGAATATCCTTAGCTATGCGGTTTCGTGCTTCACCTCAAGCGGTGTAAGCTTCATGTTTTAACGTTTCTGCGCTAACACATTCAGCTCCGAACCAAGGGCGAGCTTCGCTTGATAGAGGATCGCCACCATATCATTGAAACATATTTGTTTTACGCAAAGTCTTCGATAGAAAAATGTCTAAAAGCTATGTATTTGAAATACTCACCAAGGAGAATCAGGCAGTGCAGCTGAACGCCAGTTATTAGTCTGCCAACCTTTTATGCATTAAATTTTTTATATATATGCCTGACATAAGTGAATAGTAAATTACCTAATTCGTTAAGGCATAGAATAATTAAGATTTGTAATTAAAAATATTGCTGTTTATATTTATAATAAATTTTGCTGTTCGATGAAACATTAAAAATATTATGAAAAATTAATTACCTATATACAGGACGTCTCACGGATACGCCACATGGAGGGAAAGTATCTCGAATATTGTAGATGAAACATATTACTGAAAGAAGACATTATTTGAATTTAAAAAACAATTCAAACTGCATTCATAGATACTTTGGATTAATTCTTTATTATAATCAGCCAGCCGCATTGCGACAGACAAAATAATTTACGCGTCTTCCGGATCAGGATACATTTAAATACAGGCTCGATTTGTTGCATACAACTAGGTACCTACTTATTACGTATCTAGGTACCTACTTATATTTATCCTGCACTTAAATTATAATAGGGAAATGATGTGTTATTTTCAAGTGAGTACATTAACAAGTAATAAATACTTATGATAATTTCAGTTGTATGTCCCTAAAGCAATGTCAGCTTTTTATTTTTCTGAACAAAATTTCAGATCAAATGTTAAAATTCATGGTCTTCCTTTTATTTCTGACATTATGTTATTTAGCAAAAAAAACAATCCTTATAATAAAGCCTTTCGACCGGTATAATAAAACTACAGGATGTGTTCCGAACACAACGTCGCAGTGGTGCCATCTATTTGCTTTATGGTCTGTGGTTATACATTTGTGGAAATAACCTTTTTTGGAGAATTATCTTTACACTTTGATTTTGAAGATGTCTACTTGTTGAAGTCGGTTCGTCGTGTTTTTTGTTATAATTGACTTTGATGTCAAAAATTGTGCTTCCTCTTTGAGATTTGTTTGATGAACACTATAATTAGTGTATGTAATTAAGTTTGAAGTGATTGTGCATAAACTTTTGGTGAATACTTGTTTGCCGTGATCACAGTCGAGTATAGTGACCTTTGAGGAACCTTGAGGAGAAATTGCATCACCCCAGCATGTGAGTTTACTTAAATTAATTCTATCTGGCCAGTTTGGTGTTATTACTAACTAACACCTTACTACCTCCACGCTTACTAAAGCGTGAGGGGGCAAATGTTGAAAGGACAAATAATTTCATGTAAGTTACATGTCATTTTGTTTTAATTTTTGCTCTGCGTATCGCGGACATGTTAGGTTCATCAACAGGTTGTCTAGGTAGGAGAACCTGCTATTTATCATGCCTACCTATACTCTGGTTTTTAATTCGAGATCAAAAATGTAAACAAAGAAATGTCAATATATGTCATTGTCAAACTGACAGGTCAGGGTTAAGCAATATTTTTTCTTCAAGAATATTCTTACCTAATCTAATAAAGTTTCACACATTTTTATTACATTGAAATTATTCCATACCTATAATATATTTACCTTACTCGCCTCTTACGACAACCACGGGAATAAATAGGGGTGACATTGTAACCACCGGGTTATCCCATGGGGTGCTGTGGCACAAAAATACCTGGGAAGCAGCGCCTTCTAATGAACTGACAACTTCTACTGCGACCTTCAAGACACCCGCCAACTGAGGGGATTTTGGCAAATCCGCCTAACCTTTTTCAACAGTGGACGTTTCGGTTGATATGATGATATACATATTTTCTATAATATACCTCTTAAAAAATTAACAAAGTTCCTCATTTTAGAGTCACATAACTATACTACCTGTGTTCATAATTATTAACTTCCAAATATTAATTCACTAACTTACAAGTAAATTTTATAATTTTTATTTAACTTTCTAATTTTAAAGTCATCGTTTTATTGGTGCTGTAGTAAAATGTTATTTTGTAACTTAAGCAAGTATTGTTGGTATATTGTCCGAATGAATTGTGAGGTAGTATAATTTAAACTTTACTACAAGCTCAAATGCCAACTTTACCAAACATGATAAGAGTTAATGAAAACAATATTAATATTTGATACATTTATTTTTCAGCAGAGACATTCTTACATTCTGTAGATTCACTATGCGCATGCTTAGTCTATCCTATTGCAGTGGAAGAAGCTAGAGTATGCTTGAGAGTGGCAACTCAGACCTTAGTAGATAAGAGTATTTTTACCATGCCAAATTCAAGATATAAAAATACAAGATCTGTGAAGTTAACAAATCCAATTTATAAAAAAACGAGGTAGCACATATTTACCTCGATTTGTTTTTACAAATTGGGAATTTATAAAATAAAAACATACAAAATGTGCGATTCTCATATCAACAAAAGAAAAAATTTGGTCACACAGAAGTATCTCATCTATGTCAAGTATTTTCTAAAATAAAAATTACAAAATAGTTTGGTTGTTTTACGTACAACCAAACTATTCTGCTCACATAATATAAATGTATAATACATATATATTATGTAAGCAAGTTTACACATCAAGACCTTGTATTTTTCTATACTCATTTATGTCTATGAAACTTTCTCTTTGCGCCTTAGAAGGGCCACCTATATGATAATCCTTCCATTCCTGGCCATAAGGTCCTGCAAATGCTGCTATGGATAAGCTATTTCCATATTAATTATGCCGAATCATACTCTATATCAAAGTCTGATTCTGAGCTTGAGTCGTTTACATTAATAATAAACCTTTCTGTTACGTCATCGATTATATGGTCAAGCTGGCACATTTTGTCTTAAATTTTTATAGTGTGGTTGATGCATTCGACCCATTTTTCTGGTGTCACCTCTTTAAATCCGTCTTCAAACAATTTTTTCACTTCATTCATTTTGAATGTTTTATTGTTACGTGCCACATAACCTTTTGCCTGTGCCCATACCAGCTCTATTGGGTTAAGCTCGCAATGGTAAGGGGGTAGTCGTTGTATAGTGACACCATACTGGGCTGCCAACTCATCCACGACATACTTACTGTATTGTGCTTTATGTGCCTTAACTATTTCCAATGATTGTGCTTTTACCATTGAATGGTCATATACAATGTTCTTTGAACTTAACCATTCCTGAATATTACCTTTTCTCCAGGCAGTATTTGGAATTTTTTCACATTTCCGGCTGTGATAGGGTGCATTGTCTATAACTAATACTGAATTATTCTTTAGTTTTGGTAAAATTATTTCTACCCATTGTTCAAAACATTGCGCATTCATGTCTTGGTGGTAATCATCATTATTGCTCTTTGACTCAAACATGAGAAGGCCGCCTTCGAGAAATCCTTCTTCGCTTCCTATATGACTAATTATAAGTCGCCTTCCCTTGCCTGTTGGGGCTTTTAGCCCCATTGTCAGCCCCTCCACAAACGCCTGCCTGCTCGATTTGATTTCTGTATCTACCCAGGTTTTTTTTACAGTGTGACCTGAAACAAAAATAAGTTATCTTAACACAACTGAACCCTTTTTTGCAGGTTATGCACATTTGAGACAGTATATCTCACTACACAGAAGTTGACGGATCATGTCAACACACAATATGAAGCAACAAAGCTTTGATTAGTGATCAGTTCTTAACCCGGCGAGCATGAGCCAGGGTATCTCACACCCTGGTAAAATTTAAAAGTTGTGTATTTTTTTAAATCTTCGTATGACAATACTAGTTCGCTCAGTAGCTGGAGGCACGAGCGTGCGGGAGGGGATAGTGACGTGATCGCAGTGTGGCACGGGACACCGGCCGAGATATTCGCGTGCAAACCTGTTTCGGGTATGTTATACCCTGCCTCATTTTAGACGTATTTTTTCTATGTAATTTTTCAATTATTAATTTTAACCGTTTTGTTAGTGTTTTTTTTTATATTATCCATTGTTCTTTTTTATGATTTACTATATCGGTCGTCTATCATTATTTCAGTTGAGGTTTTTATATTATTTTCAGTTTTTGATAAAAATGGATATAAAGTCGAATCCGTGCCATGTTAGAAACAGATTCCCGAATCTATCATTAGAACTGACAGACAACATAACAGTACAATCTTTGGGTTTCAAAAAAAATCGAGGGTAATTTGGGCTTATCGATGATTAACGAACTCCTGCATTCAAGAAATAAAAAATTACCACCTACCTCCGTCAGCGAATCGAGAAACAGTTAGGTGAACCATCACCTAGACATGTGAATGTCCCTGGACGATATGTCAGATGCCAGTATTGCCCATTCAAGAAGGATAGAAAAACCAAGAATTCCTGTAATACTTGTGCGAAGCCCAATACTTTGTATGTGGCACGAAAAATGTATTTACCAAAATTGTGCTGAACTCGACAAAAGCTTAATTTAAATTTTAATTTTAGTAAAAAAAAATAATAACTGATTTTATAACGTAAAGAATATAATTATCTTATAGTATTAAGATAATATATACTCTAAAAAATAATATTCTTGTTTATTTTTTTTTTTATAAACCCCTAAGTTTTTGTCCTTATAATTACTAAGTATAGTAAAAACATTAAAAAATAGTAATTATTTCATAATTAAAAATTGTTTTCATTCAATTCCATTAAACAATTTATAATAATACAAAATAAGATCAAAAAAATTAGGATAATAATAACAACAACCATATTATGGTACATCAAACTATGGGTATGTCGTACCCTGCCACATGCTTGATGTAACTTTTTTTCACCTCATGCTCGCCGGGTTAAACCATTCATCACACTGAGAGTTTGTTTAGTTTTCATTACTGGCTAGTGTTGTGGCTAGTACATGAACATCACATTAATAAGCGAGGTTCCATATTCAATTCCAGTTCAGGAAAATGTTACTGTTTCCTATAAAATATCAATACTGGCTAGTGTTGAACACCGTGTCTGATAGATAATAAGCTTGCCCACTTTCATATGTTTCATGAAAACACATGGCATAACAATGGTATATAATAGAAAAGGTGTTTATTAAAGAATAAGTTCTTTCCCCTTGCTCTCAGCAGACTAAAGTCTAATTGTTATTGCATTATATCGAATTATCAAAATAATTACCTTCATTTATCCAGGTCTCATCTTGGTAATATATATACTTTCCATTTCTACGATGCTCTTTAAACGATATCAAATAGTTTCTGCGCCACAAGACAATGTCTTGCCGTTCTATAAGCATACTGTGTCGTTTACGAGTAGCATATTTGAAATTTAGATGTTTGAACACTTTCCTTAGAGTACTTTTGGACATATTAGGTATATCAACTTCATCATTGACTACTTGTAGAACCTGAAAATAAAAACGTTTTTAACCTTTCAGCCATGTGCATACAGTTTATAAATTAAGCACAATAGAGCATCCACGGTCGATCACCATGAGCTGGCCGCGAACAGTTGAATGATTAAGGACAAGCTAATGCAAAAGAAATATATTGTTAGATTGGAAATATGTACATATTTTACTAAATTTGACAATAAATAGTACGAATAAGTATGCACATTTAACATTAAATTTAACATCTCTTACTGTGCTTAAATGCCATTATTGAAAACATTTGATTTTGTGACGTGTGCTTGAATAGGTATACTTTTTATTATTTTAGTGAGTAAGTACAAAAGTATTAGTAATCACCTTTACTAAAGTAGGAATTTCGTTGGCTTCAAAAAAACGAAAAAAATTCTTCATATTTGTTCACAAATTTCTCCTTTGGTCCCGTTTTTCTTGGTGAAGAGAACTCGCTGACATCGCTGCCCTTGTTTTCGCTGACAATCCTTCTGACTGAAACTGCCGATATCCCCAGCATGTCAGCGGTTTTCTTAGCACACTCCATTAATGACCAATGCTCGTCCTTGGGCCACACCAAAAACGTGTGCTTGTACGCGTTCATCACCATCAACTTTTCGGAAGCACTCAAAGACTTGCGAGGCCGTGTCTTAACGGGAGAAAAAAATGTTGTTGAAGGGCCCGGTTCAGGCTGAGTTTCGGAGGCTCCAGCCTCCATATTACGAAAATAATATTTCGTAACAATAAACAAAAACTTAACACAACACTCTAACAATAACTATAAACAACAAAAACAATAACAAGAAATTCAACAACAACAAGAAATAACAATAGGCGAGAAACACAACATAAACGAACGAATTACGAATACGACGAATAAGCAAAATGGCGGAAGCTAGAAAATGTCGACGATCCCGCCAGTGTGGCTATTAAAAACAAAAATAACTAACATTATTTTTTTCGAGTTTGAATATATGCGTAAATATGTGCGCGAATATAAAAGTGTTTTATTATTTTATACTAATGTAATAAATAATAGCATAAAATATTTTTTTTACGATAAATACTTCATCCGTTTGCAAAATTAGCACAATTACTAAGTACATGTAATTTTTTTGCACGGTTAACACCTTTGTTTACATTTTTGATCTCGAATTAAAAACCAGAGTATAGGCTTATCTGGAATCTAAACAGGTTAATTATTTTTCTCATTTAACGGGTTCGATTTCTGGTCAACCATGTATTTAAGTATCTATGAATGCAGTTTACATTGTTTTATAAATATAAATAATGTCTTCTTTCAGTAAAATGTTCCATTTACAATATTAAAGGTACTTTCCCTCCATGTGTCATATCCGTGGGACGCCCTGTATAATTAAGTAATTTTAGAGCAAATACTTAAAATATACAGTATTAAATAAATTTAATTGTAAAAGTGTAAAACTTGGGTTGTTGCGGTTTTAATAAATTAAATTCAAAATTACGTGTGGACACTTTTATTGTAGGATCTTGACAAGCACAGAGAAAAAGAGTGAAGAAGATATTACATCTATGAAATAGCATAGACAATATTATATTCTTTTCTCTACAGATCATTAAATGTTCTTAACATACTCTACCGCAAGAAATTATACAATAAAACATAACTGTTAACTACTTTTTATATTAATAAACAAGGTGAATTTACAATGCATGTTTTATTAAATACCTATGATATGAGTAAAGTTACCTTTTTTAGTTTATACACATTTTAAATAGGGATAGCAAGAGAGTGGACTGTATTTATAATTTAGTTATTTTCCTATATAATGCTATATAAACTTTATGGTTAGAAGTATACATAAAACATTGCTGAACGTCTACACAATGTCTCAGCATGCCATGGTTCTTCCAAGTACTTAGACTGAACTACATTCATGACAATAGTTTACTCAATATTGTAAGACAAAATAGGCAACTATGGCATGATGCGGCATAGATACATTTTCTATTGCTTAATTTTTTAAATATACTATAGTAGATGTATGTATAGGTATGAGTACATATTTGAGAAAAGCAATGTATATACATGTGCTTTATATTATATTATAATTAAATCAATCATGAGAATGTTATTATATATAACTAATTATGCTTAAGCATTAGGAACCTAACGAAGTAACATCTTATGTATGAAGTAATTAATTTTGTTCTATAGGAAGAATACATATCTTGGTAATAGATGTTGTATGAACTCTATCATTGGCCTTTTTAACTTCTAGAGCTCTAACTAAACTATTAGCTCCTTGGAACACTCTGGTCACCCTCGCCATGGGCCATGTCATCGGTGGAGTATCTATTTCTCTTAAAATTACCAGAGCACCAACTTTTACATTAGGATATGATTCCTTCCATTTAGGACGGTTTTGTAATTAAGAAAATGTTTAGACCAATACTTCCAAAATTGTTGTTGAATAGCAGTACATTTCTGCCAGAATTTAAGCCTATTTATAGGTAGATTTGTGAGATCTTGTTCTGGAATACATGTGAAAGGTTCACCAGTTAAAAAATGTGCTGGGCTCAGATAAGAAAAATCGTTTGGATCTGAAGAAATTTCGATTGGGGCAATTGGTCTACTGTTCAGAATTCATTCTATTTGAATTAATACAGTGTTAAGTTCTTCGTAAGTAAGAATATGAGATCCAAGTACTCTCTTCAACAAAGTGTTTTTGCTTTTAACAGCGGCTTCCGCTAGTCCAGCGAACACAGGAGAATAGCAAGGGACAAAATTAAAATTATGCCTAACTTAGAAGCTGCATTTTGAACCTGTGTTTGGTGGGCCTTGGAATTATTTAGCTTATAAATTTCTGACAATTGAGTATTGGCTGATTTGAAGGTGCCTGCATTATCACAATAAATGTCAGATGGGATATTGCGCCTAGCTATAAATCGTTTCAGAGATGCTCAAAAAGTTTGGGTTTCTAGGCTAGATAAAAGTTGTATATCACAGGCTTTTGTGACGAAACATACATAGATAGCTATGTACGCTTTTGTCGTTATGACGCCTCTCATCCTAGATTGTTTGATCAACACAGGGCCTGCAAAATCCAACCCTACCTTTTTGAAGCATCTGTGAACGTTTACACGATCAGCAGGCAATGATCCCATCAATTGTTTAGCAGTTACACCTTTGTGTCTGAAACATGTCATACATTTGTGAATAAATTTCTTCACACATCTCAAGCCATTAACTATCCAGTATCGTTGTAATAAGCTACTTAAAACTAGTCTTTGACTAGCATGTAACAACTTGATATGCTCATTTTCAATGAGAAGTTGAGTTACAAATGACTGTTTCGGCAAAATAATTTGATGTTTTTGACTATATTGTAGTGATGAATGTTGCAAACGGCCACCTACTCATAGGAGGCCTTTTGAATCTATAAATGGATTTAATGACTTTAGATAGGAAGAAGCCGGTTTACCTGCCCTCAACAAAGCCATTTCTTGAGAAAAATATTTTTCCTGTTCATTTTTGATTAATAAATGCAGTGCTTCGCTTGCTTCTACATACCTTACGAAATTTTCTTTGGTTTTAATTGACCCTGGCTTGCTGTTTTTACAGAACCTGAGTAGGTATGCTAACACATTTACTGATTTATTAATATTAGAGTATTTCTCTATAAAAAAGTCAAAAAAGTTTTTGGCTTCATTTGTGATACTGCACACACCAATTTTTCTTTCAGCTCAGGTAAATTTTGAGACATATTATTACTAAACTTGGCGACATTGTAACTTACGTCTTTCAGAAAGGGTGGACCAAATCACCACAGCTGGCTACATTGCAGCTCTGCAGCCGTTATGGGTTTCGTCAAATAATCGGCTGGGTTAAAATTACTAGGTATATATGCCCATTTATATGAGTTTGTGAGCCCATTGATGATTTTGATTCTATTAGCTATGTAGGCATTCAGTAATGCTGGATCAGTCTTCCTCCAAGCCAATACAAGTTGTGAATCACTATATAGGTGCACAGAATCGATTTGATTTTCTTTTTCAAGGTGTTATGCACTCTGGTACTTAATTTTGCAAGTGATAATGCGGCATTTAATTCTAGACGAGGCACTGTTAATTTGTTTGTTTTAGAAGTCACTCTAGATTTTGAGCAGAGTAAGGACACCGTCACCATACCTTGGCTGTCAATAACCCTCAGATACACAGCACAACCCATTGATGCGATGGAGGCATCTGAAAACCCGATCACTTGTATTGAATTGTTCTCTGAGCATATATTGCGTGGTATTGTGATATGTTCCATCTGTTGCAGAATTGCAACCATTCATTTTGTAGGCTTGGTGCAGGTGTCATGTCCCATTCTATGTTCGCGTCCCAGAGTTTTTGCATTATTAACTTGGCTTGTACAAAGACTGGCCCCGCAATGCCCAATGGATCATAGAATTGGCTAATGTAACTGAGCATTTGCCTTTTTGTTTAAGGTATTTCGTGAGCTAGTGGGCAAGATATTTTATTCAAATTCAAATTCAAATTCAAAATCATTTATTCAAGTTAGGCGTCTACGACGCTCTTATGAAGGTTAATTACAAATTTTAATATTGAAATATTCTACATTGTACTGCCACGTTCAGCAAAAAAAGTTTATAGAGCCACTGCGAGAAGAACGGGCAAGAAACTCGGGGCCATTCTTTTAAACGTCTTTTTACAATGTGTTATAAACAATATAATACAATTATTACAATATTTGTTTAAATTACGTAGGAGACATGTGATGGCTTGGCAGAGGTGGAATTTTCCAAGCATTTTTGTCGTTTAAGTAATCACAAACTGTGTAGTAGGATTTCTTCATCAAAATATTTTTCACGTGCAATTTGTATTTTCCTTCTGTGAGCATTGTAATATGTTCGGGAATTTTATTATAAAACCGCACACAATTACCTAAAAAGGACCTTTTATTTGTCTTTGCTTATCTAAAACATGGTACCGTTAATTTATATTTGTTCCTAGTGTTGTAATGATGGTTGTCACTGTTTAATTTAAATTTACTCAAACTTTTCCGAACATACATAATATTTTCAAATATATACAGACTTGGTAAAGTTAATATATCAATTTCTTTAAAAAGATCCCTTAGAGATTCCCTAGGATCCATTTCATATATGGCTCGAATTGCACGCTTTTGTAAGATAAAGATTGTCTCTATCTCAGCAGCAGCTCCCCACAGCAATACACCATACGACATAATACTGTGGAAGTATGCGAAATAAACTAGCCGTGCAGTAGCTACATCTGTTAACTGTCTTATCTTACAAACTGCATATGCAGCAGAACTAAGTCTTCCGGCTAGATCATGTATATGTGGATCCCACTGTAAAGTTGAATCCATTTTGATTCCCAGAAAGACTGTCACTTTGTCAATAGAGAGTTTATCTAGGCCAAGCTTAATGTTTGGTTCAACATAAGGAACATTTGGTAATGAAAACTTTAAACATTTGGTCTTTTTTGAATTTAACAGAAGATTATTAGCGGCGAACCATCCAGAGATCATAGATAACACATTATTTACATGAATGAGTTCACTATCTTTCCTATTTACTTTAAAAATTAGAGAGGTATCATCCGCGAATAAAACAATATCACAGAAATCTTTGACCATGCAAGGCAGATCATTAATATACGCTAGGAACAGAAAAGGTCCCAAAATTGATCCCTGCGGTACACCTATTTTTACGAAAGACCCGGAAGAAGTATTGCCATTTATTCCAACCATCTGTAGCCTGTCAGACAGATATGACTCTATTAGATTTAAAGCTTTTCCACGAACACCATAGTGTGAAAGCTTACGAATCAGAGTGCAGTGTTCTACACAGTCGAATGCCTTGGAAAGATCACAAAATACGCCAATAGCATCATGTGAACTCTCCCAGGCTTCAAGTATATGTGACATCAATTGAACACCTGCATCTGTTGTCGATCTGCTCTTAGTGAAACCAAACTGATTCTCAGTCAATATATTATGCTCATTAAAATGAGATAAAAGTTGTTTGAGCATAATTTTTTCGAATACTTTACTCAGAACGGGTAAGATGGAAATAGGTCTATAATTGCAAGGGTCAGATGCAGCCCCCGACTTCAAAATTGGAGTGATTTTACTTAGTTTCATTAAGTCGGGGAAACTTCCTCTATCAACACAAAGATTGAATATTGTTACTAAGTATGGTGCAATAATGCAAATAATAGACTCTGCCACTTTAACTGACATACCCCACAAGTCTTCAGTACTCTTTATGTTTAAACTTTTGAATGTCTTTATAATTTCAAAGTTTGTCGTGTATCTGAAAGAGAAGTCCGGTGTTTTGCAGGGAAAATTATGTTTTAATAGGGCTTCTGCTACATTGGGACAAGAATCCAATGATTTAGTGGCTTCTAGGGGTAAGTTAGAAAAAAAATTTTCAAATATATTCGCCACTTGTATTGGATCAGAGATTTGATGTTTATTAATAGTTAAGACATATGTTGAATCTCTAGGTTTATTCTTACCAGTCTCAGTATTTATAGTCTTCCAAATGGTTTTTATTTTATTTTTAGACTTGCTAATTTTGTCTCTAATAAAAAGAGATTTAGCACACAAGCAAACAGACTTAAAAAATTTTGAATAGTTCCTAACATAATCATGAAACTGCTTGCAACATGTTAAATTTTTCCTGCGATACAGATCAAACAAATAATCTCTACTTTTTCGGATACCTCTAGTTGCCCAATCACCAAACTTCAATTTTCCATAAATGAATCTAGTTCGATATCAAACTTTAACCCCAGGGTTTTTATATCCCTGTTGAGCTCTAATTCCCCAAAGTTCTGCTGATGCTCTGGTACTTTTGCCAAAATCGCCTTATGATTAGCTGACCACTTATGCAGTTGGAAACTACTCTTACTTAGCAATTCGATCAATTGTGCTTTTGAAGCGATTATGTTGGGCAAATTACTGTCTGGAGCACATCGTCAACATAGGTTGAATTGAGCAAAACTGCAGCTGCCAATGGGTACTGATCACAAGTTGTATCCGGCTCGAAGGATCATGTGAAAGTGTAAAACTTGGGTTGTTGCGGTTTTAATAAATTAAATTCAAAATTACGTGTGGACACTTTTATTGTAGGATCTTGACAAGCACAGAGAAAAAGAGTGAAGAAGATATTACATCTATGAAATAGCATAGACAATATTATATTGTTTTCTCTACAGATCATTAAATGATCTTGACATATAAAATAAATAAACGTAGCTACTGCACGGCTAGTTTATTTCGCGTACTTCCACAGTATTATGTCGTATGGTGTATTGCTGTGAGGAGCTGCTGCTGAGATAGAGACAATCTTACAAAAGCGTGCAATTCGAGCCATATATTAAATGGATCCTAGGCAATCTCTAAGGGATCTTTTTAAAGAAATTGATATATTAACCTTACCGAGTCTGTATATACAGGGTGGAAATTTTCAACGGGTCAGTGAGGGGAAGTACCTTATCCGTTGTAGCTACTCGGAAATGGTCTTAGGAGACTATCCATATTTTTTTATGGCATTTTGATCCTTATTCACAGATTCTCAAAAAAAATTACAGTTAGCTAGAAAATAGCCATTTTACACAAAAAAAAATTTTGATGCTAATCGATCCTGTTTTTAATACTGATCAAAATCTTCTATGGAACCCACCATCGTTGGAGTACTCAAAAAGTCACAAATAGCAAAAAACGTTTCCCTTACATTTTGTTAAGAAGTTGTGTAACTGATATACAAAAAATAAAATAAAAGACAAATGATCACGTAGAATTTTACACATATCAAAAAGAAGGCAAGGTTCAATTTTCTTTTTTTATTAACGAACATAACTTGATGGTGTATTTTTATTATTTACGTAATATGCTTCTAGCAAGTCTAAACGTTCTAAATCGGAGATTATTTTTCTGTTATCGATAGCTGCTGTCCAATTATGCACATAGTTTAAAATTCACAACACACTCAGAGCTTTTCTGGCGCAACAAACTTTTAAGATTGTTTTTTATTTAGTAATAACGAGTTCGAAATTTGAATTGTTTTTTAACTTATCTTTTTATTCAGTCAACAAAAAGATCTCAACCGACACAAAAAGCTTTTGCATAAAATTTTCATACAAAAGTACAGGAAAAGTTTTTTTGCAATTTGTGTCTTTTTGAGTACTCCAGCGATGGTTGGTTCCATAGACGATTTTGATCAGTATTAGAAACAGGATCGATTGGCATCAAAAAATGTGATTATGTAAAATGGCTATTTTCTAGCTAACTGTATTTTTTTTTCAAAATCTGTGAATGGGGATCAAAATTATATAAAAAAATATGGATAGTCTCCTAAGACCATTTCCGAGTAGCTACAACGGATAAGGTACTTACCCTTACTGCCCCGCCCAAAGTTTCCACCCTGTATATGAAAATATTATGTTTGTTCGGAAAAACTTGAGTAAATTTAAATTTAATAGTGTCAACCACGATTACAACACTAGGAATAAATATAAAATTTAGCGGTACCAGGTTTAAGACTAGCAAAGATAAATAAAAGGTCCTCTTTAGATAATTGTGTGCTGTTTCATAATAAAATTCCCAAACATATTACAATGCTCACAGAAGGACTTGATTAAGAAATCCTACTACACAGTTTGTGATTATTTAACCTACGTAATTTTAAAAAAATATTGTAATAATTGTATTATATTGTATATAACACATTGTTAAAAGACGTTTAAAAGAATGGCCCGAGTTTCTTGCCCGTTCTTCTCGCAGTGGCTCTATAATTTTTTTTTGCTGAACGTGGCAGTACAATGTAGAATATTTCAATATTAAAATTTGTAATTGACCTTCATAAGAGCGTCGTAGACGCCTAAATTGAATAAATAATTTTGAATTTGAATTTAATACCTTACTGCCTGTTAAGTTTTGTATGAACTTGTTCTGTCTCTGTAAAATATTACTCTATTGACTGTTTATTTTTAACAAATTTGTAATTTTTAATTTAATTTATTCAAAATGATACCTTATAGCTATCGATTTGTTAGACATAATACACTATGAATTGTGATTATCGCTCAGTAAATGTAAGACTCAAATGAAATTTTCTTTATTGTCTGATATTTTTTCTATATTTCTTTAAAAAAATACTTTAACTTTACATTATGAAGCGAAATAATAGGACTGAAATGATAATAAGGGCAATCTACGACTAGCGACCCAATTCATATCCCTGTAAATAATACGCAGCGCCTCCTTAACCATATGCATCAGAGTCTTCAGGTAGCCATAAAACGTCCGAATACGTATCATGTTCTTCAGACGTGTTTTCAGTCTGCATTAAAAGCGATAGTTTTTAGTGGTGGTATCCTTTCAACAATGTTTAGACTCATAAAGATTGTAAATTTCACAACAGCCCTGCTCATAGTAGTAATTCTACTCATAATTGTGCTTCCAACTGAAGTCATAAATTGTAGTATATTGCGTAAATTGTTAATGTTTTTAATTCAATTTCAATTGATCTTATTAGAATTTATTTATTTTTGTGATATTATTCTTTTAAATGTGTTTTTAAAAAAAAAGTATTCTTTATTTCACTATTTATTTCTTCTTCTTAGTCGTTAAACTCTTGACAGAGTGGTCGTGGTCGTCACATCAGGAGTGGTGACACGCCTCACAACCTATAGACATCCTCCCGCACCACTGCCTTCCTGGTACACTCGTGGAGTGGACGATCTAGAGCAGCCTTTACTTGGTCCGTCCAACGCATGGGTGATCTGCCGCGTCTCTTTTACCATCCACTTTACCCTGAACTACAAGGCGTTCCACAGACATGGCTCCTTGCCGCGAATCATGTACAAAGAAACTGAGAATGCGACCCTGTACGATGGAAGAAAGGCGTTGTTTGACCTTGAGTTCGTCAAGTATGGAAATATTGGTTCGATGTTAAGTCCATGATATGATAAGCATTTTTCTCCAACACCACATTTCCACAGCGTTTATTTTTTTCTTCTCACTCTCTCTTAGCGTCCATGTCTCAGCACCTTAAATAAATATAAGAAACACTAATGCCCTAAGATGTCGAATTTTTGTGGCTTTAGTAATGTTCCTGCTAATACCCCGTGCCCTCCCTTCTTGTCCAGAATCCCCTTCTTCCAGACAGCTCAATACCATGTCTTTCGGTGGAACCTAAAGATGTCGCTGGAGCTGTTTACTCTTTCCATCCAAGGACTGCGGAACTTATGTCTCCATCAGAACGCAAAGCAGCCACTACACTGTGTTCTCTGCGGGCTACATTAGATGTGTACCCATATGACGTCATAGTGGCCATTCGCCGCCTAAACGCTCAATCATCGACTGGACCGGATGGTATGTTTATTTTTTTATAAAATAAGTTTGCATTTCAGTAAGCTATAATATAAAATGTCAAGAACACATTTTTTAACTACTTTGTGTTGCTCGTTAGCACCAGGAACAGAGAGTAACTTAAAATTTGGAACTTTACAAAAATGTTATTGGAGCGAGAGAACAACACAGAGCTAAATTTTATAATCCCCTTCCGCCCGGACCTCGTAACTGAGCTGACGTCTAAAGGAATTTGTTTAATATATTTAAAAAAAAAATTATTAATACTTTGAGTTTGAATTCACGTTGCAAAAAAATAGGAGTCCATAACGGACGAAGAGATCAAAGTGAGGCCTGAGACGCACCGCACACAAACAAATTTCTGCTCTGGACAACGACGCACATATCTACACAAGTAACCAGCACTGCACACTAACCCCTTCTAGGTGTGAAACCTGTTACGCATACGGCCCGAGATCGTCTGTCATAGAACAGCACACTAACGCACGCCTACGCTCACTGCACCGGCCATTCACCACTACTGCGGCAACGAACCCGTTAGTGTACTCGCTTCTGCCAGGCTTGTGTGTGTTTGTTTGTGCGCTGTGTGCAAACTATACCAATTGACTTGGCTTCCTACGAGACTGCTGTTAGCCTAGTACGCGCAATACGTACCACAACAACGTCTACCCTCGCGCTGCGTAAAATCCATTTATACGGTTTATTTTATCAATAAAAATGCCGCTCAATCGCACACCCCCCCAAGATGCATCTCCGAGGGCGAACGTCTTTGCTACTCCCTTACAACATTATGCTTCAGACTCGAATGTAGCCGAAGTTGGCCAAGAGGCGACAGCTAGCGCCGCTGCCTCTTCAATGTCCAACACATACGTTACCAAGCGTAATGTGCCGAAGAGGAAGCGGGAGGACTTGGATGATATTTCTAAGGCAGAAATGATGGACATGTTCTCTGCTCTTCAGAAGCGCCAGGATGAAAAACTTGAAATTGTTCTAACTTCCATTAACCAAGTTAAGCTGTCTGTGGACCTGATGTCTATAAAATATGAAGAGGCATTAAATAAAATAGATTTCTTGGAAGGATAAAACAATCGCGCCCACAGCCTCATCACCGAGCTGCAAGGTCAAGTTGAGATACTGCAGCGCTACGCGCGGAACTCAAGTATTGAGATAAGAAACGTACCTCAAAATCAAAATGAATTG
The DNA here is from genome assembly GCA_963854805.1 of Plagodis dolabraria. Classification (NCBI taxonomy): domain Eukaryota; kingdom Metazoa; phylum Arthropoda; class Insecta; order Lepidoptera; family Geometridae; genus Plagodis; species Plagodis dolabraria. The sequence continues at coordinate 2,516,919 of OY978443.1, read as the reverse complement.
AAAGAAGACTTAAAGAATCTCATATGTAGCACAGCCGAGGTACTAAATATTACCTTGCAAAGAACGGAGGTTAGAGATATATACCGGACTAACAGTAAATCGGCTACAAAACCGATAATCGTAGACTTTACCACAGTAATAACAAGAGATAATTTCCTGAGCGCTTTTAAAAAATACAACAAAGTAAACCAGCATGAAAAATTAAACACTAAAAAAATAAATGCGGGTGGGACATGTAAACAAGTATACATTTCTGAGAATCTTACGCAACGGGATCGGAAACTTTTTTACCTTGCTCGAGTATTTGCAAAAAGCCCCGAATTCGCATTCTGCTGGACGTCGTTTGGCAGAATATTCTTGCGTAAAGATAAAGGCTCACCTTCATCTTTACTACGCATATCTTGTGAAAGTGACCTTGAGAAACTGCAAAGCGCTGACAAATGACTGGCCGGGCAGCCCCCGTGCCCACATTGCGCGTTTCTGATTAAATTTCTGTATCTTTTATTATGTAATATTTTCTTTATTTTAATCACGATAGTATCACTACTAGACAGCAATTGTTGTAATAAAAAGTCTATGTGCACGTTTTCTAGTAATACATTTAAATATAAATATCTCAGGTGCCACTGGTTTCATATTTACGTTTCGCTTCTGTTATCATATAATAACCACACTCACCACTCAACCCCGTATATCTCACACACACTTTATTTATATTATTTATCTATATTATTTACATGTATGTACTGTAATATAACTAAACTTTACGATGACTACTGCAACACAACTTCCAACGATTGTGACGAGACAACCAGCACTATCTTTTCGTATAGGTATAAATCAGGTTTGCATCACAACACTATGGTTTACTTAAATAAAACCGAATATGACAGCACAGTGCCTAGTAATTCACTGATTTTACTTCACATAACAATCACTGTGGAAATTTGTTTGCTCTTGTTATTAACGTGTTTGTACTTTTATAAAAATAACAGGAAAAATTTTGAGCTCAAGACTCAATGATGCATGCTTGTATCGTGCAAGTACGAGTATACAGTGTTATAATGACTATAGCGACCATTCTGGTAATGCGGGTGGTCGCGCCCAAAGCTATTACACAATTAAATTAAAAATACAAATAATTTATATACGGATGTTGACCACCAGACTTTTGTTTACATACTCCATCTATTCCTCTAATCACCTATTTTTTAACTTAGCCGCTGCCGCAAGCTATTATTTAAGAGCTTATTTGATTGTGCTAGAAGTAGAACCATCATTACTCTTGATGCGTCACGTCTATTTGGGCGAGTGTTGTCAATGCATACAAACTATTAACTTTCTACAAAGGCACAGGTGTTCCTGTGCAAATAAAATACTTTGTTATATATGACGAGTCATAGAGATTTAATTGACAGCATTGACAACACTATATTAATAGAAAATTTTAGAGTAAACGCCGCTGAAGAATGTAAACAAAAACTAGGTGACTTTTTGGATCAAACTTCTGTAATTACGCAAAATATTAGAAGTTCTCGTAAAAACTTTGATCAATTCTTAACATTTTTAGCACGTCTGCAGTTTCTTCCGGACATCATTATACTTACAGAATGTTGGATAGATGAAACTTCTGAAAAAAATTATCTCAATAATTACAACTATCACTCGTCAACTCTGTTTAGAAATCAGAACGACGGGTTAATAATTCTTTCAAGATCGGACTTGAACATTGAAATCTATGAACCGCAATTCAGTGATGCCAACTGTCGGGTTTTAAAACTAGGATCTCAGCTAAGTATAATAGCAATCTATCGTACCCCGTCCATTGACGATACAACAATTTTTTTAAATTCATTAGAAAATATTATCTCAAGCACAACTACTGACTCCTGCTTAATTACGGGGGATATAAACATTGACATAAAGCCAACCACTGTAGATCGGAAGGCAACTGAATATCTAGAGCTCACGGCTTACCATGGATTAATTCCTGGTCATGTATTGCCAACTCGGGGCCATAACTGTCTGGATCACTGTCTAATCAAATCAAAAAAGGCTAGCCGCGTAGTTGTCTGTAATTCAGACATAACTGACCATGACACTGTGTTAACTGGAATTGATCACTCTATAGCTAAAGTGACTACAAAGTTTAAATTTATTACAAAAACTAACTTTGAGAAAAATATAAAAAATATCGCAATCAATGTCATCTGTTGCTCCAAACTACAAAAAATAAACATGATTCTGACCTCATTGCGGCCAATAAGGAGAACATCAAAAAGCTATGGCACTCTTAAGAATATTTGTAATATCAAGACTAAAAACTGTGATTCCAATGCGCTACTTAAAGTTAGACCTAGCATAACCGACTCTCTCAATTATGTAAATTTATTCTTCTCTACAACTGGTTCTGACCTGTCTGGAAAAAATCTTGAAAGAATAAAAACAACTGAGCAACAATTAACAAACTTGGTTTCTGTGGAAAAATCCCCTGTGGACTCTCTTTTCCTAAAGCCTACAGACGGGACTGAAATAACTAAAATTATCTCAGGTTTAAAACCAGCATCAGCTCCAGGCTGCGACCGTATAAGTAACGTGATTTTAAAGCGCGCCAGTCATATTTTATCGCCTCTTATAGCTCACATCTGCAATCTGAGTATGCATTTCGGGGAAGTGCCAAGATGCCTAAAAATTGCTGATGTCATCCCTGTGTTCAAATCTGGTGACACCTTAACAGTATCAAATTACCGACCCATCTCTCTCCTACCCTCATTATCCAAAATACTAGAAAGAGTTGTCAACAAACGCCTTCTAAGTTTCCTTACAACGTATAACATTTTGTCACCTAACCAGTTTGGATTCCGATCACACAAGTCGACTGAAGATGCTGTTGTTGCTCTGGTTGACAAAATGTCCTGCAAACTTGATTCTAGTGAAAAAACTATAGGAGTATTTTGAGATTTGGCCAAGGCATTTGACACAGTGTCTTGGCCTATTCTATTACGAAAGCTTGAGCTTCTTGGAATACGAGGAGCTTCCCTGAAGTGGTTCCAGTCATACTTAAGTGACAGAAGGCAAAGAGTACGTATCTCAGAACAGTACAGTGACTTTGAAACTGTCTCTTATGGCATTCCACAGGGAAGTGTGCTCGGTCCGACTCTGTTCTTATTGTACATTAATGACATCTGCCAGCTTCGTATTAATCAAGCTGATATTTATACTTTTGCTGATGATACAGCTGTAATTTTTCACGGCAGAAGCTGGCAAGAGGTAATTGATGTAGCTAATATGGGACTTGTCTCTCGTCAAAAGGACCAAGATTGTACCAGCACTTGGCCAAACCATAAAAATTTTACATGTGACACGTTTTGTGTGCAAAAAAAAGATAATTTCCTGGCGTAGTACCCTGAATTACGAGAATACCGAAAATCTGCTAACAATGTATGTATGACAATAAGGGGCCTGCTCCTAAACCAGTCGTCGTGCTCCGCGCTTCTGGCAAGCCTGTCTAACACTTAACCAAACACCAAACGCGTAATAGTCGCAATGCTTAGTGAAGACTATCTAGCTTCCAAGTGATACCACCACTAACTCCAGGCCGATGCGACGGATGGTGGACCAGGGCCCTATTTTTTTTTTTTTTTTTCTTTTTCTATAATTTACCACATTCAGAACTGACAGTCTTGTAGCTTATATTTACCAATTCCTTAAAGTCTAAAGTAGCTCTTAATCATTTAAAAGAAAAACAAATTTCTACATAATTTAACTAACCGAACTATGCCTACTTTAATAATTTATAAGTAGCACATACTTATTTTACTCACACGTATCTACACACACAATATATATAATAAATATCTATTTACACAATACACCACCTGAGATATTTCTGTTTTCCGTATTATTTATCGTTGTCTATTATTTTATTAATAAGTAGTTGTGCCTTTGTAATGTAAACATACTTCTTTCATTATTATTTAGTTACTATTTCATTTATATTATTAACTTTGATAGAGTAATTCCAAAGAGGAAGGGACTGAATCTCACGACACAGGTCACCCTAGTGTGAGACTCAGTGATCATGAATAGACTTACATTTTTCGTATAATAACGATACATACTATATTCTGATTTAATATTTTATGTGTAAGTTCATAGCTTTAGTTATTTCATAATAAACATTATTATTATTATTAATTTGAAAAAGTTTAGGTACCTAATTTACAATTTCTGTGTACCAGCAACGTAAATCCAAATAAAACGTAATTGCCAAATTGTTTCAATAAATAAAGTTTAAAAGATTGCCCAAGAAAATTCTAGATCTCAGGGGGTAATTTCATGAGTCGCATAGGGTTAAAGGTGAATTCCGTTTCAATAAAGTAATATAAGGGCGCCACCTGGCTATGAGAGAACGGGAAAAGACATAAATACCAGAACGGGGCAAAGATTAACAGCCTTGGGATGAAGAGTTACGGTATTGGTCAGCAGTCCTACTGCGTCAGGGACGTCAGGCAGAGCGCTGACCACAATTACCGCTCCGGCTGTCTGCCGGAATCAGGGCTACGGTAGATGGTATATCTTTAGATACGGTAGATGGTATATCCCTAACCATGGACCTCCTGGAAAACACACGGGTGAACGTGTCACAATGTGCCCTGTCTTATGTTAAAATTGACTTTGCTGAAGGGCATATATAAAAGTAGACACTTCTAAGTATTGCAAAAGCGGGACCGGTCAATTTGGCATGGCTTGCACGCCACGCGGTGAATTTCAGGCGCAGCCCGCTTCACTTCACAAAAGAAATACGGGATTTCACTCCGAACAATAGAGCTAAAATCTATACATTTAACACGTGCGCACTTTTACCCATAAGGTTTGCACCCAGAAGGTTTGCATAGTCAAGTTTACACTTCACCAAAAATACTCAAACACTTTTAAACCTTTTGGGGGTTTGAAGGCTTCTGATATCATAACGTGGACATTTCACGAGTCCACACACAGGCAACGAGGTCGCCTCCTCAAAAATGTTCTATGTAATTACAGCCTGCAATGAGCAAACGCTTGTTAACTTTTGTTTTCACATCGAGAACTCGATGAATGTTCTCAAATAGCCTGTTGCTTACCGCTATGTCTAGGTAAAATGCAAACCCCTTGGAAGGCGGATGTTTAGTTGAGCACTGTCCTGACGTTCCAGCCCAGAAAAGATCAAAGGAATTCGTTTACGAATGGCCAAACCAAAAGCCTTCTTCACTGCAATTATCACTTACCTCGCAGCAGGCAGTGCTGTACTTGGGGTGCTGGGCAAAGATATAAAGAGAGTAAAATAGGGCCTCGTAGCCCTATATATAATCTTGGCAAGACTGCGATTGCTCCAATGAAGTACCCAAATTCTACATAGAGAATCTCCTCAAAATTGCTCAGGGAAATTCCAACTTCGTGTCATCGCACTAAAAGAAATACTAGATGTCGGCAAGCAGGGTTCCTTAGGTACCTTCCATCATTATTCTGGAACAAGCCTTATCATGAACAAAGTGCTAAATGGGCAACAAAACCTCAGTTGACTCAAAAGTAAACCACAAGCATACCACAACGGGACTCCTACAATCAAAGCAATGACAAAATAATAACAAGTTTCCACTTCGTGCTAGGTGAGACTCCACGGTACCAGTATTTTTGTAATAACAACAATACTAGAATAAAAAAAAAACATGCCTATACAGTTTCTACCCGTAATGTGAGAAAATTTAATTCAGCTAGCAACAGAAAGCCATAACTTATCAAATTTAGTAGATCACATATGTATTTGGCATCGTTCGGGATATGTTCAGGCACTGGCAAAACAGATTAAAAAGAATGCGAGGTTCGTTCAGGCATTAAAAAAAAACCATGTGTAACAGTGTGAACCCCTCAACGCAAGAAGCCCTCAACCAAAAAGTACAATCTGGCTCTCTGTTCAGGCATATGTAGGTCACGCTAATGTTTACCTTTTTGCCAAAGGTGTTGTGCACGTGGTTCAATAAACGTGTAAGAAGAGCTATAACTGACAGATACAATTTTGGAATGATTAATGCTGTCCGAAGAGACCTTGCTCTTGGCCATGACCAGGTAGACCTTCACCTGCCCGCAAAAAAGCCTTGGCAGGGTGGTCACTCGGTGCACTGTGAGTAGCTTTAGGTTCACCTGGGGCATACTTGGGTTAAGGACATTAAACAAAAGATAAATCATGTTTGATAAGATTTTATTGTCAATTCATAAATCCAATGTCTATCCATAGATAATGACCAGAATAGTGGATGATTGTGACGGAAGTCGTTCATTATTATCTGGATTGTTGAACTTCTTTAGAGTTTCAGAGGGAATCTTGAATCGAAGTACACTGGAACGACGAGCTGTTGGTGTGTTTCTTGAATCAAAATTTTCTTTGATTTCTCTTAAATGGGAACAGTGTAACTCTTCAAATAGTAACGCACCCATAATAATTACAAGAACTGAAATAATAATATACATCGTAATCTTAATATCACGTCAATTTTCCAAAAGGATTGCGGTAGGTATCTAAGCTACTATATTTTATATACCATTTTAAAATAATACTACTTAAGATAAACATATCCTTGCGTATGCTTGTTCAGTTGTGATAGATATTGCTAAAAATGTTACCCGCCAACGATTCGGTTAACCGTAAGTAGTTCATTTTGACAAATAATTTGTATTATAGGTATACAGGGTTATTGGAAAAATTTTGAAGTTTTGTTAGGCCTAACAAACCTTTTAAGTACAATGTATTTTTTTCATTTGATTGTGACGACATAAAAACGAGAACCACCTGATATTAAAAGTCTCTTGTGTCTGTAATTTATTATTTCATATTTTTTATTTGAATGTCTGTAATAAAAAATGTGTGTATCGTAATAAAAGACAATGCCTACTCCAAGCTAAGAGCGTCCGCTGCGGCATCACTGGACCGCACCGCGCTCCCTTGGAATAGAGTTTTCAATATTTACTTCGAGCAAAGTAATAAAATATAAAATAATGAATAACAGTTACAAAAGACTTTTAAAATCAGTTGGCCCTCCTGTGTATTCCGTCATAAATACATAAAAACTAATTAAAATAAATACATTCTTGAAAATGTTTGTAAAGACCAGCAGAAGTCAAATCTAACAGGTTGTTAGCATTTTTCCAATAACTCTGTATTTATATTTAACAATTAAAATAGTCGATAATATGCCAATACAAGACCGATTTTGATAATTCAATTGAAGCCAAAACTTTCCACGTTATTATTGTAGTGTGCTTTTAGACTCAGTTGTCTATACTTACGACCTAATAACAAAACTATTAGAAACAAATGCTATGTATTTTATTTTTAGTAGCTCTATGGGATGATAAATAAGGTTTATAAATAGATGGTTACGAAAGGCTCGCATAAAATTTAGCGCTGTATTTAATGAACAACCGTTTGATCATATTATAGATTTCTTAGCATACTAACAATTTTGCATAAATGTTTAGCTCTTTAAATAATTATTTATTACATCACTTCATTTATCATCAAAATGACCGGTCATATTATCCAATTAGCATTCTCAGTGATATTATTGTGACTGAAGCTAGCATGAGGAATTGAAATATTATGCGAAAGAAAATTATAACATAAATAGATACTCACATAGAATATTCATAGCGAATATCACAAAACTTATTTTTCCAAAACTGATTCTGGAACAAATAGGCGATATAGTATTAGTTCAACCGAAATATAATACGGGAATAGTAGATAATGTACATGAGGAGTTAGGGGCGACTATTTGAATCCGTAGGTATGATTTCCAAAAATAAAAAGTATGTATATATGCATTCCAAAACTTATCAAAGCGCTTGGTCGATGCGACGCGTGATCAAAATGCTGGCATTTGGCTCAACGAATAAACATTGCAATTTACCGGGGCAATGCTGCCTGGTAGTGACCTGAAGCATTTGGACTACCTGTGATTCTTCAATGACTTATGGGTTGTCTAAATACTTTTATTGTAGGAGCTGTAGTGTTGTATATAGTTTGTAGTATTTTGATAAAAAAGGCATACCGCCGGTTAAAAAAAAAATTATATTAGCATTGATGTATTCCATTAATATTTATTAATTCTAGCTAGCCTGAACAACATCTTCAACTTACCATCAGGTGAGATAGGAGTCAAAGGCTAACCTATGACGTATAAAAAAAGCATATTTCCAAGCCACGACCATTGGTTTATTGGTTGACAGATTGCTTGACATCGTTTATACAAATACCTAAATCTACACAATGCATAGTTCAGGTATCAACCCAGACTATCAACTAGTTGCGCAATTTTGGGTTGCAATATTGTTGTCCGTCAGTATTTTTTTTCTATATATCTACTGTCACTTGCGCTATCAAGACAAATCTAACGATATCTCATACTTACGTTAAAATCGGTTTAATAGTTACAAAGTAAGGGTGGAATAAAGAAATTCCCAAACATACATACATACACGAACCCTGAAAACATAACCCTGATCTGTATCAACCGTCTTGTTACCGTCTGTCCAAACCGGGATTCCGATCGGTGGTCGATAGTCGTATTTACAAAAAAAATACAGACGAATTGAGAACTTCCCCCTGCTTTGGAAGTCGGTTAAATATTACCATAAAATCTGTGTTAGTCCGATTTTCGTAATCAAGGTAAACAGTTTTCAAAAAGGTGCTTCCTTGGCTACGAGAAAAAAAATATTCTGAGATAACGGAAAGTATTTTTATTAGTGTAGTGAATCCTGAAATCAGCTAAAATTACATTTTGGCACCAAATAATAATCTCTATAGTAATAAACTAACTACTTCTATAGAATGAACCTAGAAAACTGTAATTTTGCATATGTATAGGGAACAAGTGTATAACAGTGTTAAAATAAATTAAAAAGATAAGGTTTAGTGTGAATCTTATATATATCTAATCGTTATATTTAAATCGTTGTAAGTTATGGTATTATTATATCTTGGCTACACAACACAAAAAACTGCAAAAAAAATCTACAACAACGGATAATTATTCAAATTGTGAAATGTAAATAGAAAAATCTTACTAGATATATTTGGCCACGCAAACACTCACCGATGGAAACTAGCGTAGTATAATATAATCTTGTACCTACTTTTAAAGTACTAAACATAAAAATCTGAAATATTTCATGTGTGTAGATAACATGTGAATAATCATGTTAAAAGAAAAATCAAACTCATAGGTTTTGAGAGAAAAAAAATTGCTGTCCAACACAGTTTTTCTCCAAAATGCTTAATAACAACTTGCGTTGTATTTATCTCGTAACTTCTTTTAAAATAATTGGCCTGAAAATCTATGATAATTTGTGTGTAAAGAAAAGTAATGAATTAAAGAAGAACGAAAGTTGTAGGTGAAACAGTTCCAGAAAAACGCAATTAAATTACTGTTTCCCGCTATTACCGTTGTGTATTAAACCCGTTTCCCAGTATAATTTTTCATGAAAAAGTATATTTTCATTGGTACCAAGAAGTTTACACGTCGATGTGACCAAGAAGTTTACATTTAACTTAGTTCTGCTGCATATGCAGTTTGTAAGATAAGACTGTTAACAGACGTTAGCTACTGAACGGCTAGTTTATTTCGCGTACTTTCACAGTTTTAAGTCGTATAAGTTGTATTGCTGTGGGGAGCTGCTGCCGAGAAAGAGGCAATCTTTATCTTACAAAAGCGTGCAATTCGAGCCATAGGTATATGAAATAGATCCCAGGGAATCTCTAATGGATCTTTTTAAAGAAATTGATATTTTAACTTTGCCGAGTCTGTATATATTTGAAAATATTATGTATGTTCGGAAAAAATTGAGTAAATTTAAATTAAACAGTGACAATCACGATTACAACACTAGGAATGAAATAGTGATACCAGGTTTTAAACTAGCAAATACGAATAAAAGGTCCCTTTTAGGTGGTTTAATAATAAAGTTCCCAAACATATTACAATTTATCTATCTATCTATAGCAGCCTGTGGATGTCCATTTCTGGACGTAGGCCTCCTCCAATGTCCTCCAATCTTTATGGTCTTGGGCTTTTGTCATCCAATCATGACCTGCGTGACGTCTGATGTCATCTTTCCATCTTTTAGGTGGTCTTCCTCGGGGTCTTGTATGTGGTCGTGGTCTCCACTCCAGCAACTTGCGAGTCCATCGTTTCTGGTCCATGCGCGCAATGTGTCCTGCCCATTGCCATTTGCGCTCAGCTATGACCTTCACCACGTCCCTGACTTTGATCTTCGATCGTATCCAAGCGTTAGTTTTCCGGTCGCGTATAGAGATACCGAGCATTGCTCTCTCCATTGCTCTCTGGGCAACGCGGAATCTTTTTGCGGAGTGTGCAGTCAGGGTCATGGTCTCTGCTCCATATGTATATACAGGCAACACACACTGCTCGAACACTTTCCTTTTAAGACCAATGGAGAGCTTGCTACGCAGAATGTTACCATTTGCGCCAAAAGCTGCCCAGGTCTGGGCTATGCGTCTCTCGACTTCTGCGGTTTGGTTCAGGCTACCCAGCGTTATATTATGTCCAAGGTAGATATATTTAGATACAATGTCTAGAGGAAGTTAGTAGGGCGTTGTTGGTAAGTTAGTCATGATTTTAGTTTTTCCTGTATTAATTTTTAGACCCACTTTAGCTGACTCTTCTTGAAGCTCCTGAAACATGACCAACATCTCCTCTATACTCTCGGAGAAAAGTGCCAGGTCATCTGCAAATCGTAAGTTGCTCAAGTTTTCCCCGTCGATATTTATGCCCTTATTCTCCCAGTCAAGTTTTTTAAACACGTTTTCGAGTGCTGCATTGAATAGCTTAGGGGAAATCGTGTCTCCTTGGCGAACTCCTCTACCTAGATGGAATTTCTCGGTCATTTTATGCAAGTTCACACAGGACGTAGCATGGCTCTGGAGATGTTTTATCAGAGCTATGTATCGCTCGTCTACCCTGCAATCTGCAAGTGCCTTTTCGACCGCCCAGGTTTCAATGGAGTCGAAGGCCTTCTCGTAGTCAACGAATGTTATGATGATTGGCTTCTGATATTCGTTACATTTTTCGATTAGCGTTTTGAGCGTTTGTAGGTGGTCATTTGTACCATAACTGCTTCTAAATCCAGCTTGTTCCCGCGGTTGATGGGCATCTAATTTATTATTCAGCCTATTTACCAATATACGCGTGAAAAGTTTGTACATGTGGGATAAAGTCTATAGTTGTCGAGTCTTTTAATATCTCCCTTCTTATGAAGAAGTATTATGACGGCATTATTCCAGGCCTGCGGTACTCTTGATTCAAGTAGGCATTTCGTAAATAATACCGCAAGAGCATTCTTAAATGTTTCTGTTGTGCCCTTTATCATTTCTGGTATAATGCCGTCCTCTCCCGGAACCTTGCGGCTTTTCAGCTGGCGTAGTGCAAGTTCTATTTCATCTAAAGTGATATCTGGTAGGTCTTCCGAACCAACGTTTTGAACTGGAGCCCTCTCTCTTTGTGTTGGTAGTGTGCTTCGTGTGTCTTGAACTCTGCTTCTGTATAGGTAATCGTAGAACCTTTCCATAACCTGTAAAAGCTCCTCTCTATCTGTTACAATATTACCATGTTCGTTGATGAGTTTCCAGATCTGCTTTCTACCCGAGCTCAACTTTGCTTTCATAACTTTTCTGCAAGTATTAATTTCTAAAGTTCTTTCTATAATATCTTCTTCGAATTTCTTAAGATCTCGTTTAAGATTTTTTCTAATTTGATGTTGTAATGCCGAGTACTCAGGTGATTCTGCTTTTCCATCATTTCGCATTAGCCTTCTTTGTTCAATGAGGTTAACCGTCTCAACTGAAAGTTTCTGGTTCTTTGCTTTGACAGCGTTTGGTGTAATAGTTTTAGTAGTAGAGTTCATTATATTTGTTAGATGATCTTTAAGTTCTTCTATAGTCATCTGGACTATTACTAGGCCAGATGACTATTACAATTTATACAGATGGGAAATTTCAAGTTGCACTTGAAAAACATTTTGATTAAGTATTCATACTACACAGTTTGTGATTACTTAAACGACAAAAAATCTTAAAAAATTCCGCCTGTAGCTCTCGCCAAGCTATCACCTGACACCTACGTAATTTAAACAAATAATGTCATCATTATATTATATTATATTATATTATATTATATTATATTATATTATATTATATTATATTATATTATATTATATTATATTATATTATATTATATTATATTATATTATATTATATTATATTATATTATATTATATTATATTATATTATATTATATTATATTATATTATATTATATTATATTATATTATATGTAACACATTGTTAAAAGATGTTTAAAATATTTTTTTTTCTGAACGTGGTAGTAGATACAATGTAGAATATTTTAATATCAAAATATATAATTCTTATTTTCTAAGAGCGACGTAGACGCCTTAATTGAATAAATGATTTGATTGTTTGAATTTTTGAAATATGTCCCTCCATCTCTCTCCACGTCACTCATGGCGTAGACATTAGAATCATTTTGATTCATTATGTTCGCTTAAGGTCAACCACAAATACATCTGCCTCGTATACTACTTTAAAATCATAGTCCAACTGCGATGAAGATAGTGAAGAAGGAAAACCAGCTTGTCATTGGGAGAGGTAACAGCGACGGTAATGGTGCAAACAAAGGCTGCACTGAAACAGGTTTTGCTAATTCATTTGGACTATCACCACGATAATTACTAATAATAAAATTTACCAAATCAAAACATGACTTGGTAAATTTTATATTTGATCTAGGTTGTTAGGGATACATTTGTGTGTTTACCGCTCAACTATGCACCTTTATTGTACCGTTCTATTAAGAAGATACTGTTTTGGCTGCCTCAACAAGTATTAGATTACCCAGCGTTAATATGTCGAGCGTTGTTGATGAAATGAAATGTTTGAAAATTTATCATTATCATTTTCCGAGTAGGAACACCTAACGAGACAAAAAATGTTTACCAAAAAGTTTTACACAGCGCATAAGTAATAAAATGTTTTATTTAATGTAGAGATTATTATTTTTAATTTTTATTATTATTATTATTATTTTTTTTTATTTTACTCATCGTATTTTCCAAAACCTATCTGAGCGCTTGGTCGATGCGACGCGTGATCAAAATGCTGGCACATATTTGGCTCAACGAATAAGCATTGCAATTCAACGGGGCAATGCTGCCAGCATGCTGGGCACGCTGCCAACTGGGAGTGGGCTGGAGCATTTGGACTGCCTATGAGTCTGCTATGACTTATAGGTGTCTAAATGCTTTTATTGTAGTAGCTGTAGTGTTGTATATAGTTCATAGTATTTTGTTTAATAAAGGCATACCGCCGGTAAAAAAAAATGCAAATGTAGAGATTATATATGATACTTATGGGAATTTTAGAATAATGGTATAAGAACATCATTATCATCAGCCGAACGACGTCCACTGTTGAACATAGGCCTCCCCCATGGAACGCCACAAAGGACGCCTATTAGCCGCTTGTAACCATTGGCTACCCGCGACTTTAACGATGTCTTCAGTCCACCTGGTGGGGGGCCTACCTTCCGAAAACCTTTTTTCCCCATCGGTTATCAGTTTTTCGAGCAATGTGGCCCGCGCATTGCCACTTCAATTTGCAAATTCTGAGAGCTATGTCGGTGACTTTGGTTCTTTGGCAAATATCCACGTTCAGGATATATCGCGCAAAGAACCTCCGAGTATAGCACTCTCCATAGCTCGTCGAGTGACTCTGAGCTTGAACATAAGGGCCACAGTTAAGGACCACGTTTCATATATGTCATCACTGGCAACACACACTGGTTGAAGACTTTAGTCTTCAGGCTCTGCGGGATGTTCGAAGAGAAGATTTCGCGTAACTTCCCGAACGCTGCCCATCCGAGTTGGATACTTCGGGCGATCTCTTTGTCGAAGTTGGACCTACCTTACTGGACAGTGTGTCCCAGGTAAATGTAATGGTCAACAACTTCGAGCGTATCGTTCCCAACAACGACTGGTATGGGTGCCACATGGACATTAGAAATAATTTTCGTCTTATCCATGTTCATTTTAACCTGCTAGGAAACTCTACTGAGGTCGCTGAGCATTGTACTGAGTTCCTCAAGCGATTCTGCCATTATGACTATGTCATAGGCGAAACGAAGGTGAGTTATGTATTCGCCACAGATGTTGATACCGAATTATTTCCAGTTCAAGAGCTTAAGTCCTCCAACGCATTCGTGAACAGTTTCGGAGAAATAACGTCTCTATGTCTCACGCCTCACTGCAGTTGGATTGGTTCTGTGCTCTAGTCCTGTAGTCGAATCGACATGGTGGCGTTTCTATACAAATACTTCAGCGCTTCGATGTACCTATATTGAATTTGGAATTGCTAGTAAGACGAAGAGACTGTAGTACGGCCCAGGTTTTGATGGAATTAAAGGTTTTTTCATAGTTCACAAACACTAAACACAATGGCCGATTCTACTCCTCAGTCTTTTGTATAATCTGGCCGAGCGTATGTATGTGGTCTATGGTACTAAAGCCTTTTCGGAACCCGGTTTTTTCGGGAGGCTGGAAGTCATCAAACCTACGAACAAGACGATTCGTAATGACTCTCGAGAACATGGCTCAGAAGTGAAATGGGCCTGTAGTTATTCAACAAGGTCTCGTCACCTTTTTGAAGAACAGTACCACGACATTTCTGCTCCACGCTACTGGCGTTTTACCTTTAAGGATGACGGAATTAAATAACTTCTGGAGGACTGAGAGTGCCAGTTTTCTACTCTCTCTAAGAAGTTCTGTCGTGATTCCGTTATCGCCTTGTTGTTCTTAAGCTGTTTGAGAGCCATTCTAATCTCGTATAGGCTGATGTCCGGGATATCTTCGGTATAGTGTCGGGTAAGTTTAGCTCTCTTGTCTTGAGCTGCACTGACAACGGGTTCTCGTGTCGAGGTGAATAGCTGTCCATAAAACCTCTCAAGCTCTTTCAGAATCTCCAGTTTTGATGAAATGATTGTGCCATCGTCGATCTTCAGCTTGGTCATTTGGCTTTGCTCTATAGACAAATTTTTTGCGAACACTTTGGAGCCTTGGTTACGCTTGATTGCGGCTTTTATACGATTTGTATTGAAGGCGCGCAAGTCATGTCGCAGTGCCTTTAAAATTCGTCTATTGAGCTTGCCGCCCGGTCGAATTCATGGAAAAGGTTCCATGAAGTCGACCAGCCACTGGCCTCTCTGGTTCTGCTGTCCATATCCAAATGGCCCCACTCTCAGCTCATCGCTATTCCATGTTCCCAACTAAGATAGATAGATGAACTCTTTATTAAAAAATCATAATTTAGACAACTACAAAAAAAAATTGGATTAAGTATAACAATGGGCGGTCTTATCGCTCAAAGAGATTTCTTCCAGACAACCCATTTGTAAGAGAGATTATAAAAAGGTGACTTGATTGTTTCACAATATTAAACATCTAACTAACTTAATTCAAACTTAACTTAAACACTTTAAATACCTACACAGATTTTATTTGACATTATCTTAGTACTTATCCCAGAAGTTAGCGTTGGAGTCCCCCATAACAACGGTGAAGTAAGTTTCGGAGGAATGTATGATTTCAGATATCTCTTCATACATAGCCTCCACTTCATCGTCTGAGCGTGTTGAGGTCGGTGCGTAAACCTGTATGACCTTCAGGGAATGGAATGGACCTTCAGGGTGATTCTGACCATAAGGTACGCTACCCCACTCGACAAACCATCGACTTTTACAACTTTGCTAACAAGGGACTTCCGGACGAGAAACCCAACGCCATCCTGAGATTTTTGGTGACCTTCCCGGTAGAATAACAAGTTACCGGAGTCAAAGATAACGGTGTCCTGTCTCTGTATTCGGACTTCCGATAATTCCATGACATCCCAATGTGACTTGTTCAATTCTTTCTCCAGCTCGACAATATTGTGGTCTTCCCTGAGCGTTCGTATGTTATGTGTTGCCAGGGCCAAGCGTCATCGTGTTTGAGTGCGGTAGCCGGGCATCTTCCAGAGATTATTTGCACCCCCTGCTCCACCGTGGCCTGGCTTGCTACCGATGCCAGGAATAATAGAGCTGCTGGGGACTGGGGGCGATTTATTGTTTTGCTTGTCATTGGGGGGGTTTTGCCATAATCCCTAGCTTGGCAGGCGTCTTGGGGATCGCAGTTATGGTTGTATAGTTTCTCAGATGGCGCTGCTGCCCACCTTCCGGTAATTTTCCCTTAGTCGCCTCTTACGACATCCTCGGGATGATATGGGGTGGTACAATTCTAACCCTGCACCCCACGGGGCCGGGTGAATAGATACGATACGGGTGATAATAACATGCAAAACTGAAAATAAAATTTGTGTTTGTATTGAAAATTATGGTTAGTACCTACCAAGCTTCTATATATGTATAGTATGTTGTAAAGACTAGAATCCCGTCAAAGGAAAAAATATTAATTAATAAGGAAAATCTCGATGTAATAAATTTATTTTACGCAGTCTTCGATCGAAATCACGTCTAAGAGCTAAATTATAAAAATAACACTTACCAAGGTGAATGTGCCAGAGCAGCTGAATGCCAGTTTTTAAGCTATCAACCTTTGATGCATTTAAATGTATATATATGTATATATATGCCTGAAATAATGCAAATCGTAAATTACCTAATTCGTTAAGGCATGGGTCAATTACGATTTCTAATTAAAAATATGTTAAGAATTGCTATTTGTTAAAACATTAAAAAATAATTAAATTATGTGTTTAGTTAATTAAACGTTATAAATACTTATAAGGTATACAACAGAACTAAAATTCTTTTATATTTTTTAAACATACACAGATTGAAAAGGATATCGAATTAATAGCGAAATAATGATGTTTTCATTTAATATATCCGTTTTGCCTCTTCCATTGTGGTAGAGAATTGTACAAATTATAATAGAAAGTCTGTCCATGTAAATAACAGTATGTTACAGCAGTTATCTATCAGATACATTTCTTACTTTCTACGTTTAGTCTTACCAATACGTGATTATAATCCATAAAGACCACAACATTTTTTTTCCAGCGAATAGACATAGTGACATGAAAATGACCCGTTGTCAGTGTAGCTCAGGTCTAGAGATATAAACTGATCTATAATAATAATAATAATAACTTTATTAATCATAAAACTATTAACATTTATAATGAATCTTACTTCTATAGGTAGGTACTTAAAATAAAGTTGTTACCAATAATTAAAACGTTTACTACTGTATATTACTGTAGTAGGTAAGTTTCGGACTAAGTACTTGTAAACAGTTTTTATAATCTACTCGTAGGTTAGGTACATGTTTTGTACAGTAATTTATATCGCGAGTGACACAATACAAGTTAAATTATTTAATTACAGTAAACTTAAAACTTAAAATAACTTACAGTACTTAAACGATTTCCAGTTATGTCTAAATAACATATTGAACATTAAGTTAGTCGCGATCACGTTTAAGTCCCGTTAAATACTTATAAATATATATATTCAAGTTACGAAAGACTTAATGTTAATATAGTAAACGTTATTAAAATGGTTATAATATAATACAGTTTACGTACCCAATACGTACATACTACTTTTTAGTAGTTATTTAAGGGTTTGGTATTTATAAATACATCCATAAAGATACTTAAAATTTGGTGACAGTACTACTTTAATTGGTAAACAACGAATTTAGGTGAAAGATTCACATCTACCCTCCGCACTAGTTTGCACTGTACGACGGCAGGGCAGAGCGTTCCTCGTCCACAAAACAAGTTATTATTCTAACGCAGTATACGCGCGGTAAACAGATTATTTATAACTGTAACTATTAAGAGATTTTCAAGTATGATATTAGAAATTAGGAGTAACGGTAACAAGATCTATTAAAGTTTATTATAAATAATTATGAACTACTTAAAAATATATAATTTCAAATAGTAGGTATGCTTATATATATGTAATATACACTAATAACATATTTACAGTAAATGGTATAAACATAAATATATTTTTTTCTCTACACGTAGATTAGTGTTATAATATTAGTTAATAATAATAAAAGTAATATGTATATATATTGTATGCATGTGAATGTGGTGTAGTGTAGAAAGTATACATTTGTGTGTATTATGTAATGTGTTCATTTGTATGTATATATACAGATGATGGTGTCTAAAATTGTATTGAGTTAGCGAGTGTAAAAGTTATATTGTAACTGAAAGTGGAGGCAAATTTAATTTTTGTAGGTTTTATATTTTTATTTTTATACAGAATGTTTTTAATTTCAAGACATGGAAAAGGTAGGATCCAAAGACGTTTTTATGAATCACTTAATAATTACCAATAAAGCTTAATCACTTAATCAGTTAATTCATGCACATTGGTACTCAGCTACATAACTGATCAAGACAATACGATAAAAATATTAGACAATACCATTTAAATCTGATACTATACTGAACATCAGGCTATACAAATAGCTCTCAAACAGTTGAAAAACAACAAGGCGTAGGTAATACCAATGACAGAATTACTACAGAACTTCTAAAAGCAGGTGGAAAACTGATACTCTCCTTCCTCCAGAAGTTATTTCATTCCGTCATCCTTGTAGGTAAAACGCCGGAAGCGAGGAGCAAATGGAGTACTGTTCTTCAAAAAAAAAAAAACTGACGAATTGAGAACCTCCTTCTTTTTTGCAAGTCGGTTAAAAAGGGTGACAAAACCTTGTTAAAGTACTACATATTGTCTATTTCAAATCTGAGCCAGGATTAAGTTGCGTGTGTGAGATTTGTCAAGATAGAGCATTTATTTATGGAATAATATAGACTCAAATTGTAAGATGTTTGGCAGGAGGCGATCCCATGTAATAAGTTACTATTAGCTAGTAATTAACTACCTAACTTACTAGGTTTTCTACGAAAAGGGAATCAAAAGGCAAACTTAAAAGATACAACATTTATAGGAACTCACTCATCACTTTATTAAACATAATACATTAGGTTCACATTAATTAATTCTGTATAAGTTTATAGTTACCATTCACAACGATATAATCAAATGGGCGAACTATTTATGAAGAACAAAGCCAACAAACCTAGACCCATACACAACACGTGAACAGCAGTTATGTTACACTATATATTATATGAATAATAGAACACTTAACTTAATCAGCGATAGGTCACGATGCGGCAATCACTTGTGAAGAATAAAGAGGGCTCAGTAAGGTGAGACATTGGTTTTATAGAAATGACTGGCGCCAAGTGTCTGTCGCCTCTTCATGAAACTTCGCGCCATGTTTATCACAACCAATAAGAGACCTAATAGCTCCCGCCAGAACGTAACAGCCAATCCGAAATTAGACAGGATGGTTCGTCATTGGCTAGTCCAGAATTACTGCAGATAAAACAAGATTTCAGAGTGGCGGTTATTAAAAATGTCATTTAAATCAATAAGTTTCAGGATATTCTATAATTACATAATCTATTCTAAGTTTAACAAAGATTATAGAAATATATAAACATCTCGTTGGTATATAATTCTAACACGTGCGTGTCGTTGCTGCGGTAGGCCGATTCCTACCTGCACTCACTGGTGTACTTTGTAAATGTTTTGTGTTGCTAGCAACACAAATGTTTTGTTTTATATACCTGTAACACTTAGGGCATGTTTCAGAATGTTCGAGAAAGTTTCGGTTTTACTACCGAGAGATCTTTGCGTTTCACAGTCATTTAGCCTATCCATCGGTTAAAGCTTGAAACGCGCTGCATGTCAACTGTCATTTTTATCATTCAGTTATTTTATGTGTTGCATAGCAACCCGAAACTTTATTAGTACATTTTGAAACGGGCCCTTAGAATCTTATCTGTGGATAGGATTGTTTCTTATCTGTATGTTCTTATGTGCGGAATGACATTTTATTTTATTTGTTTGTATTTTTGTAAACAGATTTAAACGCGATAAAAATGTTATTTTAGTACGTACTTGACTTGCATGATGGTTGATAGCTTTGTTTAATAATATAATTTAATATTGTTTGTCAGAAAAGGACGAAACTGTTGAGACTCATTGACGCATTGATGTAACACCATTTACTGTATAATTTATGCAATAAATGATTCTGATTCTGTATTTTTAGCTATCTATAGAGTGGTGTGTAATCTTTCACTTCTCATCTTCCTTTTTTGTAACAACGACGTAGTGAATAAAAATATATTACTTGCTACCACATGAAGTTTTTATATCGACCAGCCAACCTACAGTCCACTAATTAAGGCAAGATTCCAACATTGGTCCATTCGAGTATCAACTTTGCGTGGCGAGTCAAAAATTTAGTGGCAAGAAGACCATCATCATTTTATGACGACTACGCATGCGGTGCAACGACAAAGGGAGCGAAAATATCAGCCTTGCGAAAATTTGCATATTCAAGCAAAATCAAGGCTGCAAGAAGCTAATAAAACGGTAAATTTATCGAAAAAAGTATATTAAAAGCAACGTGGTTCCTGGAGCGAAAGAGAAAACTAATCCCTGGGTGCGATCAGCACACATTATTCGACGTGCAAGAAAAGGACGGCATCAAGTTACGGTTCCGGGCAGTCGAACGAACGTTCGGAGGCAAGAGTTCATCGATTCATCGACAAAATATCGCATCATTTCTACGGTACGGGTCAGAAACAGACGGCAAGACGTCGCTGCCAGCTTACAGGAGCGAGAAGACAAAACGTCACTACGAAGTCTGCATGGGCGTGAACGCGAGAGAAACTCAAGAGGATAACGCCATTTTGTCGTATCTTATTCTATCGTATTTATCTCAGGCTATTTATTTTAGGCACAAAATTCGTAAAATTGCTTGTGTATATAATTTATCTATTAATATCAATAGATTATCATAATATATATTGGTTTTGTGGTTCATATATAAGCAAAATGGAAGACGCAACTATTTAAAAGTTGAATGTAAACCATGGATACATAAAAGGTACGCTAACAAGACTTTTCTCGTTTGCTTGCAACGAAAATGATGTTAGATTGAGCTCATCAGAGGCATGAATTACCAAACGAGACAAGTTAATAGATAGTTTTAAAGAATTCGAGGATTACAACAAAGAAATCTTATTGTTAAATTCAACGGACTCTGAGAATGTTAGTAAAGCAGAAAACATTCTCAACGAAAATAACAAGCTATTAGGTAGTTCTAGTATAGAATTGAAATACCCTGAGGGATGTAGCAGTGTCATTTCTCGTACAAAATTGCCCACTATAGACATACTGGTATAATAAAAACATAAAAATGGTATAAAATGGCAATAAAATACAGATAACTGCAATTTTTCTCATAGAAAACAATTACTTATTTTAATCTGAAAAATTTAGGCCTATAGTTCGGCCGTTCAGAGAATGCGTTCCTGACACGTCGCGATTGAACTGACGACGTAACTTTGTAATGGCGCTGCAGTTACGATAAAAATATTTTTGCTGGTTGTTTACCGTTTTAACAATTGATGAGCATTAAAACAACATTATTATATTAATAGTCAATGAATTTTATAATTTTGTGCCAAACTGAGTGTCAAATAATTTGGTAAACAATATTTTTCTAAATCTATACTGCGCTATGTATATATACGCTAAACAAGGTTATGTCAGCGCTTTATATTTGTAGTGCTGTGCTGACAATAACAGGCAATAATAGTATCGTAATCTGTTCTTATACAGTTATACTTTATAAAATAATACGTTTTGTTTTTCTTTTTAAGAATTTGATAATAATGGACTATAAGATAACTTTTATGAAATATAAAAATAAAACTACTACCAAACCGAATGCGCGAAAGAAAGTAGCATTTTTACATTTAGGTTGAAAATGGTAACCCCAAATGGCGTTATGGGCCGCCATTTTGTGACGCTAAAACAGTCGTCTGTTGTCGTTTCGTGCGCATAGAACACGTTCTACAAGTGTTTTCGATCTGTTTTGATTTGATTACCCGGCTCGATTGTGTTTTGTATTACGTTCTTTTTACTTTTGGTGCATAATAATGCCTAAACGTGGACAAACATTGAAAAGTGGAGCCCGTGAGTTAATCAACAAGCTGCAAAATTACTTTGAGCGGGAGCGGCAGAATTGCGGTCTCCTGGTACCTGTCGAACAGTACAAGAACGCGTCTCTCAGGCGCTTGGAGTTAGCAAACGAACGATAACAAATATTAATAAAGAAAAGTTCGGCTCTATTGGCTAAAATTTTGGTTCATTACTAGGTAATTCACTTCACTGCCCTGTCGAAAATTACTGCATGCCTGGTGCTTCTTATGCACAGATTGAGAAGATAATTCTGGCTTCTGAAATTGATAGGAATACCATAGTTATTGTGTACATAGGCCAAAGTTTAGGTATTGACAGGAAACAGATAATAGCCAATGTTATCTCATTGATAAGCCTCAATGCATTTAAAATTATGTTATGTGCTTTTCCCTATTCAGAGGCACTGACAAAAAATCAGAATGAGCATATTCATTCATTAAATAGTATATTATTTAATATGACATGTCGTCATAGATAAAATAATGAAAAATATACGCGATTTAAACCGTTTAAAGTTGTTTAATTACTATGTGCAACAATCGCGAAAACCTAAGACAACATTATGTCATCATAGTGACAAACTTTTATTTATTAAATTTATATTTATGTTTATTACTAAATTTATGTTGACTTGGGATAGGATGTACCTACCTAAGAAATATAGAAATCTGATTGCTACTTTGGTAGCTTATAATATTGAGTCGGTTATAGGAAATATAACCAAGTCTTCTATTGACGATACAGATTTTAGTACATGTACTAATACAAATGTTGAGTCAAACTGTTTAAACTTTTAAGTCTGACAACAGGGAAGTGTTTTGACATAGCACTGTACTACCAAAATATAAATCACTTTCCTGGCAAAATACTTGAAATTGAAATGTTCTTAGATAAATATCCTTTTGATATATTATGTTTCACTGAAACATGGCTAAGAGACGATAAAATGTTATTTAATGTTAAGAATTTAGGTGTAGGCAGTGCGTTGAACAGATCATCTGCAGAAGGAGGAGGGTGTATTATTCTTGTAAAAAATAACTTAAAAATTAAAGAACGCCGTGACTTAGTCAGATGTTCAGTCAAACGTGTCTGTGAAGTTGCTTGTATGGAGGATGACAGGCATCTTGTGTTGTGTGTATATTGACCACCAACAGATCAAGGTCGTGCTCAAAATTTTGCAGAATATTTATCCACTATGAAAAGTATACTGCAGAAAATCTCTAAATGCAGATAACCCAGATTTGTATGTGGTGATTTTAATATAGATATTTTAATGAATTCTAAAAATAAGACTGATCTTATTTCATTATTTAAGTCATTTAATTTGAAATTTCTGTTCTGTGACCCCACTAGGATAACAGGCACTTCATCTACCTGTATAGACAATATATACCCAATCTGTAAGATTAAAGAAAAGTTAATATTGAAAGGTGTTAGGTTTGATCATGAGGGCCTTGCGATAAAATTTGATAGAAATAGAGAAACAGAGAGGTATGAAGTTGAACATAGGCCGTTAACAACCAGTAGGCTAGAAACTCTTGGTACCAATATAGAAGCTAAGCTTGGCATAACAAGTTTTTCTCACTGTGACCCGAATGACATCTACAAAAACTTATTTTCTTTAGTAAATATTGAGTTTCAAAAATAAAGAAACAAATAAATGGAAAATTGAAGTTTGGTGATTATGCAACTAGAGGTATTCGAAAAAGTAGATATTATTTGTTTGATCTGTATCGCAGGAAAAATTTAACATCTTGCAAGCAGTTTCATGATTATGTTAGGAACTATTCAAAAACTTTTAAGTCTGTTTGCTTGTGTGCTAAATCTCTTTCTATTAGAGATAAAATTAGCAAGTCTAAAAATAAAATAAAAACCATTTGGAAGACTATAAATATTGAGACTGGTAAAAATAAACCTATAGATTCGAGATATGTCCTAACTATCAATAAAAATCAAATCTCTGATCCAATATAAGTGGCGAATATATTTGTATTTTTTTTCTAACTTACCCCTAGAAGTCACTTAATCATTGGATTCTTGTCCCAATGTAGCAGAAGCCCTATTAAAACATAATTTTCCCTGCAAAACACCGGACTTTTCTTTCAGATACACGACAAACTTCGAAATTATAAAGACATTCAAAAGTTTAAACATGAAGAGTACTGAGGACTTGTGGGGTATGTCAGTTAAAGTGGCAGAGTCTATAATTTGCATTATTGCACCATACTTAGTAACAATATTCAATCTTTGTGTCGATAGAGGAAGTTTCCCCGACTTAATGAAATTAAGTAAAATCACTCCAATTTTGAAATCGCGGCTGCATCTAATCCTTGCAATTATAGACCTATTTCCATCTTACCTGTTCTGAGTAAAGTATTCGAAAAAATTATGCTCAAACAACTTTTATCTCATTTTAATGAGCATAATATATTGAATGAGAATCTGTTTGGTTTCACTAAGAGCAGATCCACTACAGATGCAGGTGTTCAATTGATGTCACATATACTTGAAGCCTGGGAGAGTTCACATGATGCTATTGGCGTATTTTGTGATCTTTCCAAGGCATTCGACTGTGTAGAACACTGCACTCTGATTCGTAAGCTTTCACACTATGGTATTCGTGGAAAAGCTTTGAATCTTATAGGGTCATATCTGTGAGACAGGCTACAGATGGTTAGAATAAATGGCAATACTTCTTCCGGGTCTTTGGTAAAAATAGGTGTACCGCAGGGATCAATTTTGGGACCTTTTCTGTTCCAAGCGTAAATTAATGATCTGCCTTGCATGGTCAAATATTTCTGCGATATTATTTTTCCGCAGATGATACCTCTCTGATTTTTAAAGTAGATAGGAAAGATAGTGAACTCATTCATGTAAATAATGTGTTATATATGATCTCTGAATGGTTCGCCGCTAATAATCTTCTCTTAAATTCAAAAAAGACCAAATGTTTAGTTTTCTTTACCAAATGTTCCTTATGTTGAATCAAACATTAAGTTTGGCTTATATAAACACTCTATTGACAAAGCGACAGTCTTTCTGGGAATCAAAATGGATTCAACTTTACAGTAGAATCCACATATACATGATCTAGCCGGAAGACTTAGTTCTGCTGCATATGCAGTTTGTAAGATAAGACAGTTAACAAACGTAGCTACTGCACGGCTAGTTTATTTCGCGTACTTCCACAGTATTATGTCGTATGGTGTTTTGCTGTGGGGAGCTGCTGCTGAGATGAAAACAATCTTCATCTTACAAATGCGTGCAATTCGAGCCATATATGAAATGGATCCTATGGAATCTCTAAGGGATCTTTTTAAAGAAATTGATATTTTAACTTTATCGAGTCTGTATATATTTGAAAATATTATGTATGTTCGGAAAAAATTGAGTTAATTTAAATTAAATAGTGACAACTACGATTACAACACTAGGAATAAATATAAAATAGCAGTACCAGGTTTTAGACTATCAAAGACAAATAAAAGGTCCTTTTTAGGTAATTGTTTGCGGTTTTATAATAAAATTCCCAAACATATTACAATGCTCACAGAAGGAAAATTCAAGTTGCATGTGAAAAATATTTTGATTGAGAAATCATACTACAAAGTTTGTGATTACTTAAACGACAAAGATGCTTGGAAAGTTCTGCCTCTGCCAAGCTATCACCTGTCACCTACGTAATTTGAACAAATACTGTAATAGTCGTATTACATTGTATGTAACACATAATTAAAAGATGTTTAAAAGAATGGCCCCGAGTTTTTTGCCCGTTCTTCTCGCAGTGGCTCTATAATTTTTTTTTGCTGAACGTGGCAGTACAGTGTAGAATATTTCATTATTAAAATTTGACCTTCATAAGAGCGTCGTAGATGCCTAAATTGAATAAATGATTTTGAATTTGAATTTGAATGGAAGATAATATTTTACGTACTCCGAAGAAGAAACGTAAAACTAAACCCGTGACATATATTGACACCTTTGACGCCGATGCAATCAGAAATCATATTATATGGTTACTATTCCAGAAATGAATATCTCATCAGGAAGAAGCTTTTGGCATCGTTAAGAGAAGCTGGACTGTTTAGCGGGGGTAAAACTGCTTTAACCAAAATCTTAAAAGATATTGGTTTTTCATATAAAAAAACAGACAAAAGAAAAATTTAATTAGAACGATACATAATTTTAAAACGGATAAGTTTTTTGAGAGAAGCAAAAAAAATTATAACTGGGATAATGTCGTGTTAATTGACAAGACATGGCTAAACGCCAATCACACGGTTTCCCGTACTTGGACGGATGATACATAAGCGTCGACGTCGAAAGTACCAATGGGTAAGGGGGCCCGTCAGATAATTTACCTCGCAGGTTCTGCAAAATACGGCTTTGTGGAGAACGCGTTACTGGCATTTCAATCAAGAACCACAAATGACTACCACGAGGAATTGAATGCCACTACATTTAAAGAGTGGTCCCAGAACGTGCTTTTGCCCAGCCTACCAGAGCTTTCTGTAATATTCACGGATAATACCTCTTATCACTCGGTTCAAATACAGTAACCACCTACCCAAGCTAATAAAAAAGAAGAAATAGTGGCTTGGTTACAAGCATTGACGCAAATATGCAGATGCTAAAAGCAGTGCTAATTAAATTAGTTAAAGAAAATAAAGCGGCAAATGTGCCATACAAAATCGATGAACTGGCTCTGGAGTACGCGGTCATCGCGTTCTAAGAAATCCACCGTATCATTGCCAATATAACGCGATCGAGCTAATCTGGGCTCAAATAAAAGTTTACGCCACCCGCCACAATACTTCCCCGCCATTCAGCACCAAAAAAATGATGACCCTATTAAAAGAAGCCTGCGGGGAAGTCACAAGAGATGACTGGGCAAAGGTTGTTGAGAAGACTAAAAACCTGATTTTGGAACATTTTGACCGAGATATCAGGATTGATTCTGTTATTGATAATAATATAATCATACATGTAGGCGAAGATGATGATGAAGACACCACCTCCTCAAGCGAATCCGAGTCTAATTAATATTCTGTACGCACATTCAATTCAATGTACTTTATTGCATAGAAATACAGATTGTAACTTTGTAACAAAGAATAAATAAAACAATTTTAGTATATTAATATTACCTTTTTTTGGTTTCCACTAAGACAACTACAATATAAATTTTAAATGATTTTGCAATTTAAAACGAAAATAATCTTAAAAATAATGCGGTGGTAAATTTTGGAGGAACGGTAACGAACTCAGTGTAATGTTGTGCCCATCACTAGTCGTGACTAACTGATAGGTGTCAGGAAAGCATTCTCTGAACGGCCGAACTATAGTAGCTTCGACGGTACCCATTATAGGAAAACTATTCGGTGTCAAACACTCTGTACGAACTTGATAACCATAATTCATTCAAGAATCACTAATCTGTGTAATCTAAATCAGTAATTTCACGTGATTTTCTTTATTAAAAAAAAGGTAAAATCTATTAACTGTTATTTTACTGCCCCCGAATTTCCTCAAATTAGGTATAAAGTTTGAGAGCCGTTGATAGAAGTGATGACGGTATGCTTGACAAGCTTTTGTCCCGGTTACTTGACATCCGGTCTCGGAGTGTAATACCTGGCGTAGTATATTATTGTACCATGATGAGACTAATCACAACAAAATAATGTTCAGTTTTGCATATTTAACGGTGATAACGGTGATTTTAAATTA
Organism: Plagodis dolabraria; assembly: GCA_963854805.1. Lineage (NCBI taxonomy): Eukaryota > Metazoa > Arthropoda > Insecta > Lepidoptera > Geometridae > Plagodis > Plagodis dolabraria. Next base: position 2,488,976 of record OY978443.1, on the reverse strand, counting down.
TGTAAACAAAGTGATGAATGGAATTTAGTTGCTTACCATATAATTTTCTTCTTCCACAGATGTTTCCTTGAGGTCTGTATATGTTTGGTAGCCCTTGGCTGTATAACCTCACTTTTCAGTGTATATTAACATGTTTTTACTGTAAATTGTAATTATTTTTGACGAAGCTCTTTGTGTTTGTGATACGTGTTTACGTTCCGTAACCCAACCGTTGTCCATCATTTCATCGATACGAATGATAAACTAACCACAATGAATTATCTGGCTGGTCTGCCAACACCTGACTATTCTCAATTTGTCATAAGTCAAGTTGCCGCATGTGATGTTAAAAAGAGTATACTGTATATTTCTTCTAATGTAGTGGGTGGCGACGGTATTAGTCGTTATATGATTGTTCCTATATTGGTTGAAATCCTTCCCATAATAAGTGTGCCATATATTGAACAGTTCTGTTTTGAACAGTGCCGTACCTGTAGGTCTAGGTAGAATGCTGGAAAGAAGCCCAAATCATCCCGTAAAAGGATATCCCATTGCCTAAAAAAATAACCCTAACACTTTCTTTGAATATCGTCCTATCTCGATATAAATAAAAGATATCTAAATCGCAGACCTTGCAATTATAAAAAGCACAAGCACGTCTTACATAACTATTTCTGACATAACAATTTTTACATCTTGCAATAACAAAAACATGTTTACAAGTTTGCAAGTTCGTTCTCGGCTACCTGGAACCCTAAATGAAATGTTTTGCAGAAGCGCAGGGACATCGACTTTATAATTAATTACTTTATCTAAATAAAATACATCAGCACAGTTTCGACGGTGTTGCAACGTTAACATGTTATGTCTGTTTATTGATATTTCATAGGAATAAACAACATAAGGTTACTTCTAACCTAACCTTATATAATATATCTGTTATTGTATACGTTTATGAAGCACGATGATGTTAAGCGTTAACCTCTGCCTATAAAAATATATTTCGTCACAAGTAATGAACTGCTCTTCGCCCATCACCCTGAAACATAGTTGTTGATCCTCATGTGCTTTTAATTTTACTGGCTCTAAAGGACTGCTCCCGGAGCAAAGTGTTGAGTGCCAGAGTGACAGAATTTATACTTGAGGGTAGTTGCTAGCCAGGCGAACAATCGCTAAAACCTTCACACAGTTCACATATGCATTGCAAACATACCATATTTTTTTTTTATATGCCTGATAGGTTAGCCTTTGACCACTATCTCACCTGATGGTAAGTGATGATGTGGTCGAAGACGTTGTTCAGGCTAACCTAGAATTACTGGCTCTCAAGGATAGCTGCCGGAACACACCGTTAGGTGCTTGGCGACAGATTTTCAACTTGAGGGTGGTAGCTAGCCGGGCGGGCATTCGCAAAATGCCCTACCACCATGCTGTAACGACTGCCATCCTAAGACAACAACCGGGACCGACGGCTTAACGTGCCCTCCGAAGCACGGAAGCGCTCAATAGTAATGTCACCAGCGGTCACCCATCCAAGTCATGACCGCGGCGGACGTTGCTTAACTTTGCTGATCGATTCAGAATGGCTAAGCAAACTTCGCTACGAGCGCTTCAAAAACAATACATTCTCAAATTGGATATGAATCCCACGAGCTTATCTAGTTCCGGTTTTTATCGAAAATAGTTCCTATTTTAGGGCCCCAAAATAGAGTTTTTCTATTTTGAGCTTACAGCATGGCTACGGAACCAACCGTGGGCATGGTCTCACAAACAAAATTTTGCAAATATTGACGGACTCTTGGCATCCGTAATGGATGATATCGTCCATTTCTATTATTATAATAATTATCTACGATTCGCATAAGTTAATAAGTAATTTGTTCTTGCGTTTTTGGATGTAGCTATAAATTCTGGAGAAATTTTACTAGTTTCAAATAATTACAATCATATCTTCACTATTTTTTAATTAAAAAACACAATTCAATTTCAGGTTAATTGTTTATTGTTGGTTAATTAAAGATCGTGTATATAAATAACCACATGAAGGGTTATTTTTCTAGTTAAGTTATTTTACTGAGCCTGATACTACAGTACAGTTTTTTCTAAATTTATCGGTGAGATAACATTTGTGTATATCGAGTAAAATATATCCTCTCTTATTTCGTTTGAGTTATATACATATATGTATGCTATCATTATAATTTATTGTATAATTTTATTTCGGCTTGTCGAGCTTAAAAAGGGAGATATCTGACGAAGGTGTCATTTTATGAGAAACTACGTTTCAAGGTCCGTGGTTATGTGGAATTTCCTCTCAGTTAAATAGATACTTATATTGCGACTAGCTGTACGCGCAACTTTGTTCGCGATTGCCGTACCTGCAAACTAATTATTCACATTTGAACACTGCTCATCTCATATTATGCAACGCTGTGGTCTGCGCTGAAGCACTCTTAGTAAAGCATAGCTCAGAAAGGAGCTTTTTATTTTGGAGTTGAAAACTCCCGGGCTGCATTTTCCAGAAAACAGTAGTTAAGCAACTCAGAGAGTTCTTTCGCGGTTCGCACAATAAATTTTGAAGCAAAGAACATTGTGCGTTTCTTTATAATTTTGATTTTAAAACGGCGGTTTTGTTTGGCGTTAGATCGAAGGCGACATGATAGCGACGTTGCACAGGTTTTGAAGCGGTGAAGCAGACGCAGAGCACCGCGCGGCGCGAGAGGTCTAGACAGTTTAGCCACCCGCGCACGTTCTCGTAACTTGCTAGTATTCTTTGTAGGAGTAGTTGCCTATACTGAATTTTGATTTCAAAGTCAACTGCTTTGGTTTACACTTACCTAGTTAAGCAAAATTCTTGCTATATGGTGTACGTTTCATTACGTTAAACACGTTTCATTATAAAATCGAATATAATAGATATATAGATACGAATACTTGTCTGAATGTTATTCAATAGAGATATAATATGTGACAAAAAGAACGACAAAATGGAATGTAGGTAATATTTACGGTCGCAATTCAAGCCACGTGATATGGTAAATTAATGGTATTATGGTATTAATTCTAGGTTAGCCTGTACAACATCTTCGACCACATCATCACTTACCATCAGGTGAGATAGTGGTCAAAGGCTAACCTATCAGGCATAAAATATATATATATATATATATATATATTATTCTAAAATATATATCAGATATTATCTGATATATATTTAAGAATATAATCTGATACACATTGTTAAAAGATGTTTAAAAGAATGGCCCTGAGTTTCTTGCCCGTTCTTCTCGCAGTGGCTCTATAATTTTTTTTGCTGAACGTGGCAGTACAATTTAGAATATTTACATATTAAAATTTGTAATTGACCTTCATAAGAGCGTCGTAGACGCCTAAATTGAATAAATTATTTTGAATTTGAATTTGAATTTTGAAGGCGCTGCTGCCCACCTTCCGGTATTTTTCCCTTAGTCGCCTCTTACGACACCCACGGGATGATATGGGGAGGTGCAATTCTAACCCGGCACCCCACGGGGCGCAAATATTCAGCTTGCGCGCTTTCAAATATTCTCAATATTTATTTCATTGTCTTTTAATAATTTTACGCTTTTGCATAAAACTACTTCCAAAGAAGGATGTGAATTTTTGTTAGGTTAACACACATTTTTTATTTGGTACATATAATATGTACGATAGAAACTGAATGAAACTGATTCATACCGTAGTCGGGAACGTCAAAATGGGTGTTTTTTTAGGAAAGTTTACAATTTTTTTCTATAGAGCCAAATTTGTTGAATCGTGTTTCGGGTTCCACAGTAGGTTTATCCGACTCTTGGACCGTGGTACTTTATGAACTGGTATTATGCAAAAAAATAATAATTAATTTAGCGTTTTAAAGGTCTACTTAGAGGATACTGATCTGCTCTGGATGCTAGTGCTAATGACATTAACGGTGAAGCGGCCAAAATTTATATATGACAACCAGCGGGATGCGTTATGTGCCCGAAGGCTTAATTGCGTTAATACTTTAAGTGGACTGTATCTTTTTCTTATTAACTGGCTACGTCACTGATTACAATTAATAATCCCACATGTATATAGACATATCCTGGCCATGAGCGATCATTAGGTAAGAGGAAGAATGGAAACCCACGCACTGCATTTCCCCTGCCAGCTTCTACCCAAGCCATCCCAACTCCTTAATGTAGCAGAGAAGGACTCTGGGTCGCTGGCATAGCTGCTCCAGTGGCGTATGTGGTGGTGGTAAGGATTTCGTTGGTGAGGATGGCTCACGTAGTCCCGTTTCAACTCTTATTTGTTCCGTGGCTTCACAGTGCAACACCACGTGCTTCACGGTCTCTTCTTCACGCATACAGCCTCTACATAGAGGACTGTCTGTTGCTCCAGTTTTATGCAGAAAGTAGTTCAGGTTACAGTGACCTGTAAATAGACCTACAACAAGGCGCAATTGATCCCGCTATAGCTTTAGCAGGTTATTTGTCAGCTTCTTGTTTAGAGTTGGAAACATGGCCTTTGCATGTTTAAAGTCTTCTTACTTATCCCACAGGTCTTGTTGTTCTCTTTCGGTGTGACGACGCAAAAGTTCTCGTATTTCCATTGCTGATGGCTTGCAAAGGCTTTTTGCGTCATCACATACCTGTTTTTTTGCCCCGTCTTTGGCTAGAGTATCTGCCATGGTGTTACCCGGGCACATGTTATGTCCTTTCATCCATGTTATAATTACTTTGTAATTTTTTGATAGTTTTTGTAGGGCAGCATGGCACTCAGCAATAACTCTAGACCTGGTTACTGGTTTTCTGGGTGCATATATTACTGCCACAATGTCCGTAGTGAAAAGTAGGAATTTATCCTCATGCTCACTTTCTAAATTGGGTGTTAATTCTAGACGTAATATTGCCCTCGCAGCTAGCAGTAGGCCCATTGCCTCTGATTGCATTAGTGTTGTCGTCTTATACAGTCCTTTTGAGCCGAAGATTCCAAGTTCCGGTGAGTAGTAGCCACAGCCTACACCTGTTTGTTTTTCGCACCATCTGTGTAAATATTGTATGACGGTGATATGTCTCCCATAGTGCGGCTTTCAGTAACCAGCTCGTACTTGTTGTCAAGATAGGTGCTCGCTATGTTGTCAGTGCCTTGCCTCGATTCGGGTATTATTTTTATAGCCCTATCTAGTATTCGGCACTGGTTTGTGATTTGTCTCATGCCTATCCACTGGTCAGTTGACTTTATCCTTAGGGCTGCAGCCATCGCCTCTTGCTGTATATAAAGATGCAATGGCGTCAAGCCCAGGATCGCATCAAGGGCAACTGATGGTGTTGATTTTATACAGCTGCTGATCAGCGAGCAAGCCAATCTTTGGGTTTGCTGCAGTTTCTTTATTGTAGTCACCAGTTTTGTTCGTGGCCACCACACTACGCAGCCGTAGGTGAGGACAGGTCGTACTATGACTGTGTAGATCCATCGACAGAGCTTCGGTTTAAGACCCCAGTCTTTCCCTACTGCTCTAGTGCTTTGCATCAAGATTTTTGTAGCTTTTGTTGTGATATGTTCAAGGTGTTTTCCCCACAAAAGCTTACTGTCTAGCTAAATCCCTAGATATTTAACCTCCTTGCTTAAGGTCAATTTTGTTCCAAACAGCATAGGAAGTTTGAGATTCCCTAACTTAGTTTTTCATGTAAACATAATTAACTCTGTCTTCTGTGGGTTTACAGACAGACTGTGGCGTTGACACCATTTCTCAACTACGCGAAATGCGTTCTGCATTTTTTCGCATAGCGTTGCCTCAAATAGCCCAGATACCATTATGTCTAGGTCATCAGCGTATTCTATGGTGACTATGCCATCCTTGTTCAGGAGTTCAACCAGTTCATTCACCACTACTACCCATAGCAGTGGTGACATCCCCCCCCCCCCCCCCCGTGGGCATCCTCGCATTACACTACAGCGAGTTGTCCCCAAGGTTTCTATACTTCCTGCTCTCTTGGAGAGCATGTTGGTGAAGAAAGTGTTCACCTTGTCATCAACATCCCAGTTTGTCAGTCCGTGATTGATACTGGAAAAGGTGGTTCTATCAAAGGCCCCTTCAATGTCAATAAAAGTAGCTAAGCAGGACTGCTTATTCTCTAGTGCCGATTCGATTTTATATACCACATGGTGGAGAGCAGTCTCTGTAGACTTGCCCGATCGATAGGCGTGTTGATTTTTGTGGACGGGTTTTCCGCTAAAGGTCCACTTCTTAAATATTTATCACAAAGTCGCTCTAGAGTTTTCAACATAAATGAGCTTAGGCTTATCGGCCTGTATGACTTTGGGTTTGTGTAATCTGTTTTACCTGGTTTTGGTATAAATAAAACTTTGATTTCCCGCCATGATTTAGGTATGTATTTCCATGCTAGACATGACCTAAAAATGGTCAAGAGGTAAGTTTTAATCTTGTTGAGACTCCACTGCAGCAGCGCTGGAAAGATTCCATCAGTTCTGGGAGCTTTAAATGGCTGGAAGGTACTTACCGCCCATAACAGAGCTTCTTCCGTTACAATTTTGTCCGCAAAGGCCCAGTCTTCAATGCCCAGCTTCTGCATAGTTTCTGTTTCCCATTCCCCTTCATTGTCTATCCGACAATCTGGAAAGTGGGTTTGTAAGAGAAGTTCAAACTGTTCCTGGTCTGATATTGTGTAAGAGCCGTCGGACTTCTTCAACGTTCCTAGCTTTGCATGGTTGTTGCTAGATAGTACTTTTCTAAGTCTACCAGTCTCACTTTCGGATTGTATAGAGTTGCTGTATTTTTTCCACGATTTCTTCCGACTCTCTTCAACTGTAATTTTGAATCGATGCCGTGTTTTTCTATATTCTTGCCAATCTTCATCAAGGTTGGTGTTCATTGCTCGGTTGAAATGGTGTCTAATTTTTTTCCTCACTTTGCGGAGTTCTTTGTTCCACCATTTATCCTTTTTGTTCAGTATTTTAGTACTTTCCCTTTTTAATGAACTAGATTTTTCGTAGCTTTCCTTTAAAGTATACTAAATAATACTTCTCCGTATTACGAGATCCATAGTCTCTTCAATATTTTGTGGCGCCAACTCTGAAGTCGCTTCAACTTGAGGCACTGTCTCTAGTGCCTTCTCTTAAGTTTCTCTGAGGGGTGTTCTGTCAGTATTCTTAGGGTTTCTGTAGGTGCGTGGTTCATGCTTTCTTACTCTTAAGCTGAACCTTATCCTTCTATGGTCCAATCCTGAAACCTCATTTGTTGCTACTCGCCAGTCGTTTATTGTCTCTGCAATTCCGCTGGTAGCTAAAGTGATATCAACTTTAGTTCTGGCGTTGGACCTAACATAAGTGGGTTCAGTGCCTCTAATCAGAACTTGGAGATTGTTTCGCAGGATAAACTCTAATAAATCCTTAGCTCTATCGTTTGTGTCTGGGCTTCCCCAAAGGAAGCAAAGGGCATTAACATCGCAGCTCATCACACATTCTAGTTTGTTTACTGCACAGAAGTGCAGCAACTCTTCAACTGCCGGAGGTGGTGCATCTGCCTCGATATCCATGTAAACCGAGGCCACTACAATGGCGCTATGTGGCCCTTGCAGTACCGTCTCCAGTTTTACTACCGTAAGATCACCAATGTGTTATCATTGACGCTTTGTATAAATTAGGTACGTAGACAAATGTCCGCGTTTTGACATACACAGGGGGAGTGAACAAATTGCCCCGTAGAGCATTGAAGCCGCTTATCTTTCCACGACTTAGGTATGGTTCCTGGACCAGTGCTATGGTGTTTGGCTGTTCTTCTAGGGTTCTTCACAGAGCGGCGAAACCTGAGATGCTGTGTTGGAGGTTAGCTTGGATAATATAAATTTTACAATTAGAATCCTGCCTATTATAAATGCCAGCCGCATTCGCGGTTGAGTTATGAGAATTACAGCTTTGGTTATTTTTTTATGCGAATTCATTTTTAAGGAAAAGCCCTACTTGCTACGTTATTTATATTTTTTTTATTAGTGTTGGCGATCGAAAAGCGATTCGCTCACTTTAAATTTTATTTTGGTTTGTCGAAGGAGTGCGAGCACGTTCCCCTTTCATGGTAGACGACGCCGGCGAGAAAATATTGAGGCCCATTATGTCCCCCAAAATTCCATCGTTGTCGTCGTCCCCCACTTCCAGAAGACGGTCTACCTCCTCCTTCGACCAACCCTTCTCCTTGGTGAGCTCCACGTCCGCACCGGTGACGGCGGGCGCAGACGGTCCCGGCTTGCCATTGACGGCCGCGTCAACCGCGTCGCCAGTACCACACGACACCACCGGCGCCGCCACGGAGCTCCCAAGTCTGTATCTTCTAACCTTAACGAAGACTGTCGCCGACATGTAATGCAGACGACAGCCCTCATCTTGGAGAATTGTTAAGTCCTCTGGAGAGACGCCCATCACAAGTATGTAGTTGAAAGTATCGCCCATAGGGCGTGCTTCATGGGTGAAGAGTTGCCACCTCTCCACACTAACTCCCGGATTTTGAGCGATAAGAGTATTAACGATATGGTCTGGCCTATTGACAAGCTCCTGTCGTCCCCGCCCAAAGTCCGGGATAAAAATGTCACCCGTATGATACTTGGGTACCTTGCTTTCCGGGACGACTATGCAACCACCCGACCCCTCCCACAGAGGTGGCAGCTGCTCCACTTTAGAGGTCAGCCAGGCGAGTGCATAATCGTCCCGGGCTGTGTATCTAACGCCGCCGCGAAACGGTCTCGGCAGCGACGTGAACCGAGGCAGAGTCGTGTCTCGGCTAAAGCCGCTTTCAAGTAGTTTGCCCAGAATCGCCTCATCAACGGCCTTCCTAACGTGGACAACGTGAAGGTCGTTATTTTTTACTTGATTGCGGTCTAAGACCACAACACTAAAACCTGATTTGGCCGCTTCCGACTAAGTCGGCCTATCTGCTGTGGTGGAAGGGTTGGTGGCTTGAGGCGCGAGAGTGACAGCGGCGGTTCCACCCTCCAAGCACAGCTTTTTGTCCACCACGGCTTGGGTAGGGGACACAAAGTCTGTGCTACGCTGCCTCTTCGCGCCCTGAGTCACGTCCTCCCCCTGAAGGTTTTCGTCCGCAGTGTCATCAGTACCGGTCGTATCTCCTCTACATCCCTCGGCCACTGCGCGCCCCTTCTTCCCCTTACCTTTACCCTTGCCGGTAAACTGGCCTGAGCTCGGGTTGTATCCGTAAGGGGGGCGGGCCGAATACATAACCGCATCCGCAGACACCGCGTTATTTCGGGTTGCGAGATCTGGGAACGTGTTGGCGTGAGCTTTGTGATGAACTCCCGTGGCAGCGCACGGGTCGATACGGGCCATGCACGCCACGACAGAAGGCGCAAGCGCCGACGTGCTGGGGAGGTGCACGACTCCTTCCCGCTGTTGCTGCCAGAAGATCGAGTCCATCAACTCAGCGTCACGCTTCTTACGTTCCCGTTGTTGCGCTTTGCGGCCTTTGCCGCTCTTTGAGCTTTGGGCGGTATCAGTAGGCATATATGGCTTCCTGATACCTGGCCCGGTACCTGCCAACACAGCGTGCGGTCCTGCTGTGTTTACGCCCTTTCTTCTCAGCTGCTCCCTCTTGCTGTAATTATGACGCGCTACGTGGTCTCCGAGCACTGGTCCAGGTGCTCGAGGTACCGACGTCTTCGTCTCCGCTATCATCGGTCCAGTAGTAGCTGCAACCAGTGGAGCCTGGGACACCACCCCGCCGTCGCCTTCGGTAGCCAACTTCACACCCTCCGGCCCGGGAACCAAAGGGCGCCGGGTGCTGGCCCGGTCACATGGTATTTCAGTAAATTTTTGTGAATCTTTCATATTAATTGTTGTAATTCTGTGGAGCAGAGTGTTGATTAGTGGGCGCAAAGCGATGGTGAAGACAATTGCCGAAGCTGTCTTCCCCTGATGTTTCGCATGTTGTTGTAGAAGCAGCCACCTTAGAGAAACACAGTCGCTGGCTCCTTCCCCAACTACACACTGGCCACGGGCTGCCCGGAGGGGAAGTGTTGCTCGGTATATCATCGGATGAGATAGCATACCGGACCACACTTCCCCCCTCAGTGCTTTTCCTCTTTATCCGGGCTTGGGACCGGCCCCATACCTAGATATTGTGCTGTAAGCGAAAGCAGTGCACAGCGGATGATAAGCAATAACTAAATATGGAGGCGAGGTTGGAATGGAGAGGAGGAGCACACCCTATACCCTATCAAAATCTTGGGTGTTGCATGAGTGTACACTCATGCAACACCCAAGATTTTGATAGATCAAGATAATTGGCATATGATAATAATAAGGAAGCTGTATTCGGGAACTATTAATGAACCAGTTGTTTCAGAAATATTATTAGATATGGTAGTTCATGGATCCAGTGGTAATAAGGTGTACAGGTCAAACAAAGTTGCACATGTTCATGCCGAGCACCACTCACTTGATGAAGAACTGCATTCTTTAGTAAAACGTTGTTATGAGTTAGATGCTATATGGGTATCACTTACAGAGCGTACCAACCCTTTTTAGGCACATATACTACATATAAGTCGAAGGGTTGTTCTGTTCTTTACACTATAGTTAAAGTATTTATATTAAATCAACAATATTGATTAACTCTACACCTATATATAAATTTATATATTTATATTTATTATTATTTTATAAATACGTAAACTAAATCATAAAAAACAAGTATTGAAATAGTTAATGTATTTATATTATGTTAACGTAATTATACAGCTGGTATAGTGATTATTTGTACTCCTATACATCTTTTTGGTTAGGTAATTAATGAAGACAATTATAAGGCAAGAACAAAAAAATTACATACATTATGAATATGCTCACTATCGGTATAAAAATACATTTCTGCGCTTGGGTCAGGTCAACATTCAGCCCATGCATAGACTACACTGAGCACAGTTTACTCACCCTATCATAAGCCTTTTCTAAATCTACGAAAGCGCAATCAAAAGTCCTGCGTTTTTCGGCTATGCATCTTAAAGGAAAGATCTGATCTGCACATCCCAAACCCATTCTCAACTGTTACTCTTATCACCTGGTCAATCAATACTTTCGCTAATAGTTTACCGACGAAGCTGGGGAGGCTGGTTCTGCGGTTATTCTTGTAGTCTTGTTGTGACCCTTTTCCTTTACATTATAATGCCACAATCACAGCTTTGCACCAGTCACCTGGTACTCGGCCACTCCTTCAACACAAATTAATAAAGCAGTGCAACAGGGCAGCTAGGGCTGAGAGCTGGGCCAACAGGGCGCCCAGCTCTCGGTATACATGTGGGTGTCGCAAGTCATAGACGGTTTTATTTTGCTCTCACCAAATAAAATTGCAATATAGTGTTCAAAGATTGTTTTGCCGTGTTTTAAGTGCTAATAACTCATTAACACTGTGAATTTGATAAGTGGGTGATATCGGATATATTGAAATTCTATTCGTTTCAAAAATATCAATCAAAACATTGACGAAACTCAGGGTGGATTGCAATAGTAAATGTGCACTGTGTCGGCTCTGTGCCAGTTGGAAACGCATCGTGAACCGTATCGTGCTGTGTCGGCCAGCGAACGCGATTTGCTCGACTACTACGACGTATTCTGTGGCGCTCACACTTTGTAACCGTGTTTAAAACTGCTCTTATTGCAAAGGACTGAGAACGCTTTATTTATTGCAATTATATTGTATTACGTTTCGACGCTAACATAATTTTATATTCTGTCCATCATAAACTTAACTAAAATGCATTGTCATGGATGCAACACTGTTCTCATGAACAATCAGTTCTTAAAATGCAATGTGTGCTCTTCGGAATATTGTTTCGGATGCCTAAACCTAACGAAAGAAACATCTAGGTCACTTACTAATGACCAAATAAAATCTTTGAGCTGTCCGTATTGTCAGAATGTGACCCGACGCAAAAATAATGACGATACTCCCTGTCGCCAGCACCGCAGCCAGGTGCTCTCACCGAATGAGACTGTGAACGTCTCATTTGGTGACTTGACTCTGGATAGCAGCTACTGTGCTGCTACTACCATACAGAGTACCTCGTCAACTTGGAACTTAACAAATGAGCCTGTTTCGATGGAGAGTATTAGCAAGCTCTTTGACTTAAAACTGGCACCGGACTCAGCTATTATGTCTAATTTAAGAGCGGCACTTAATAAAGACATTGAAAAAATGGTGGCCGCGCAGGTTAGCCGTGCGGTTGAAAATCTAAAAAGTGAGTTTACTTCTACAACTGATTATTTATCTGCAGAACAAAAAGACTTGAGGTCGGAAATTAGTAAAAATGATACCGATATTAAACAAATAAAATCGGATCTCATAAAAACTAATAATTCATTATCCAAGTTGCAATCTCGATTAGCTACTGTAGAAAAAATCTCACGTGATTTAAATATTGAGATTCATGAAGTACCTGAGAGCAAAACGGAAAATTTAATGGTATTATTTAAAAAACTTTGTGATTGTCTACAAGTTGTAATACCAGAGAGTGAAGTTAGAGCTTGTCGTCGTGTCGCTAAAATGGATGCATCGTCAAAGAGACCGCGGAACATACTCGTCACTCTCTCATCGCAGCGGGTTCGTGACCTTATTTTGTCGTCAGTGACTCGTTTTAATAAAGCTCACCCAAAAGACAAACTGGCCTCAACTCATATTGGCTTGACTGGCGAGACCCGCAGGATATATTTCGCTGAACATCTTTCACCGGAAGCAAAGGAGGTCCAAGCTGCGGCGAGGAAGTTTTGTAAAGAAAGTAATTTTAAGTTTGTCTGGGTCCGCTTCGGCCAAATATATATCCGCAAGGATGAGCAAAGTCCCGCTATACTCGTCAAGAATATTGATAGTCTTAGTAAAATATTGTAACTAGGTTACCTTCTACTATCTAACATTACTTAATACTCTGTTTTAATCAAAAAATCATAATGATTAAAGTTTATTACCAAAATGTTAATGGAATCCGTACTAAATTGTCACAGTTTTATCTAGAGGTATTGAACTCTGATTATGACGTTGTTTGCCTAACGGAAACCAACTTAAACCATGGTGTATTTGATGGAGAAATTATTGACGCACGCTATAACATTTTTAGAAGAGATCGTATAGATACTAATTCAACGAAAATTGAAGGCGGCGGTGTTCTCATCGCCATTAAAAAATCTTTCCAAGTTATTCGCCAGGCATCGTGGGATAGTGGTATAGAGGATATCTGGATAACAATAGTGCCAGAGTCTTGTAATTCTAAAAATCTTAATATTTGTCTCTGCTACCTACCTCCAGATTTGTGTTGTGCAAAGCTAGATGAGTTCTACAATAATTGCCAAAGAGTATTATTAACTTACTGCCCTGATGAGAATCATATTGTTATTGGAGACTTCAATACGCCTGACTTCACATGCACCTCTCTTTGTACAGATGAGCCATCACAAACCAAACACAGCAAAAAACTCTCTCTGTTAAATGAACTAATTTCACTTTGTCATTTATGTCAACATAACAACATCACTAATGAAAATGGACGCATTCTTGATCTGGTACTTTCAACGGTTATGTCTGTCAAAGTTAATAAGGCTGACCCGCTGAGTCTAATAGATAGGCATCACCCCGCAATCGAGTTTGAATTTCCATTGAGAAAAAGCACACTAAAATGTTTAGGTAAACGCAACAATAAGCGATTGAACTTTTCAAAGTGTAGTTACCAAGATGTCCAATATGAGTTAAGTACCATAGAATGGGATAATATTTTGTCAAGTCAAGACGTAGATACTTGTACTGACATCTTCTATGATAAGCTTTTTGAAATAATTAATAAATATACTCCATTATTAACATTTAAACCCCAAAATTATCCGATTTGGTACAGTATACCATTAATAAAATGTAATGAAGAGAAAAACAAATACCATAAGCGTTTTAAAAAGTACAACAACCCCAGAGATTATGACCTGTTTACTCTACTGCGTGAAAGATTTAAGAAAATGGCAGATCAATGCTACAAAAAATATATTTCTTCTATAGAAGATTCAATAGAGAAAAATATAAAACAATTTTGGAGTTTCGTGAACAACAGGAAAGGCCATATATCAATCCCACACGTTATGAAATATGGCAATGTCTCATCTTCAAATGGGCATGGCATATGTGAGCTATTCTCAACTTATTTTGGATCGGTTTTTGATAAAGATGAACAATGCAGTACAACTTCAGCCTTCCAACCTTCCTGCGAAACGATTAAAAGTAGATCTACAAATTCTTTATCGTCTATTGTCATTACTAAAAGTGATATTAATACTAAAATAAAACAACTAGATAAAAATAAAGGTGCTGGACCTGACCAACTTCCTCCATCATTTATCAAGCTCTGTGGGAAACAACTGAGTGTACCTTTAGCCATCATATTTAATAAATCACTTTGTAGTGGAACCTTTCCTAAGCGATGGAAAACCGCACACATAGTTCCAATTTTTAAAAGCGGCGATAAATCCCTCTGCGAAAATTATAGACCTATAAGCATTCTATCTAGTTTTGCAAAATTGTTCGAATCCTTAGTCTACAGTCATCTATACAACCACTTTAAGCCCCTTCTATCAAATAAACAACATGGATTTGTTACTGGCAGATCAACCATCACCAACCTCTTGGAGTACAAGAACTACCTTTGTAAAAGCTTTGCCATGGGAGGTCAAGTTGACACTATCTATACAGATTTCTCAAAAGCCTTTGACAAGGTGAGACACAGATTACTTTGTAGTAAGCTCGCCACCTATGGCATTCAAGGTAGCTTGTTCCGATGGATAACGTCTTACCTCAGTAACAGGTCTCAACTAGTCGCTCTGAAGGGATTTATCTCTTCTCCGGTGCATGTAACCTCTGGGGTACCCCAGGGGTCTCATTTAGGGCCTCTCTTATTTATTGTGTTTATAAACGATCTTGTTGAACAATTATCATGTGAATGTTTGTTATATGCTGACGACATGAAAATTTTTACCACTATTGTTTCCTCTTCCGACTGTCATCTATTACAAAAAGACATAAATATTGTCTCTCACTCGTGTGAGTTAAATTATATGTATCTTAACATCAATAAATGCTTTGTTATCACATTCACTAACAAACGTCATATACTCATTAATGATTATTTAATTAATGGCTTAGTTCTTACAAGATCCAATGTTGCTAAAGATCTTGGCATTCTGTTCGACGATAAACTTTCATTTAGGGCCCATTACCAACACATGACGACGAAAGCCAATCAACTCATCGGATTTGTTTTCAGATCCACAAAAGGCTTTACAAACCCACGTTCCATGCTTTATCTTTTTTTTGCTCTTGTTAGAAGCATTTTAGAGTACGGCACCCCTATTTGGTCTCCACATTACCAAGTGCATATTGATGTAATTGAGAGGGTACAAAGAAAATTTTTAAGAATGCTATGTTACCGTCAACAACTTGGTCGTTCCAGTCTTGACTATCATGCGATGCTGATCAAATTTAATGTCCAAAGGCTAGAAACTCGGCGAAAGTATTTTGACTTCGTTTACCTGTACAAAATAATTCACTCCGTAGTAGACACCCCTAATTTACTCTTTGATATAAACTTTAACATAAAGTATAGTGCACGTAGGTCCAAAAAATCTAATCTTTTTGCTTTACAGATTTATAAAAATAACATCTCTCTCTATAATCCCCTGGTAAGGATGGCTCGGCAGTATAATGAACTGGCTAAGAACAATGATAAAATCGACATTTTTACTGCTAATCTAAGGTCATACAACAATGTATTGAAAGATATCCTTTATACCAACTTAAACAGACCAGATACAACCTCTGTGTTGAGTCTGGATGCTCCGACTGGCAATTACCATTAGTAGTTAGTGCTGAGTGCACACACCTTTGAAATTTGTTTTCGCAGTTGTGTGTATTCGGTATAACGTAATGTCTATAAATTAACATTATCCGTCTATTTCATTCTGTTTATATAATAACACAAATTTATGGAATACAATCCAGCTCAAAACTGTATTAGTTTAAGTCCTATTTCTAATTTGATTGTATACTGTCTTGTGTATAAATAAATAAATAAATAAATAACACACATTATTCACTTTTATATTGCTTCCATCATGACCTCTGATTTGAGCTTTGAGGTCGTGGTTTTTTCTCGAGCTGTTCTTATGGATTTCCAGAAAAACTCGAAATCTTCGAAGAGCCTTTTGTCAGACATATCCTTCCTTTCTTTTTTCTGTCTGCATGTAACTATCTCTTTTAATCTCTCATAATCCTTTCTTGCTTTTTGTATATTGTCATGCGTTATATTTTATTTATTTGTTATATTAGTCATTATATACTATTTCAACTGCATACTCATATTCAAATTCAAATTCAAAATCATTTATTCAACTTAGGCGTCCACGGCGCTCTTATGAAGGTCAATTACAAATTTTAATATTGAAATATTCTACATTCAATTGTACTGCCACGTTCAGCAAAAAAAATTATAAAGCCACTGCGAGAAGAACGGACAAGAAACTCGGGGCCATTCTTTTAAACATCTTTTAACAATGTGTTATATACAATATAATACGATTATTACAATATTTGTTTAAATTACGTAGGTGACAGGTGATAGCTTGGCAGAGGCGGAACTTTCCAAGCATCTTTATCGTTTAAGTAATCACAAACTTTGTAGTATGATTTCTTAATCAAAATATTTTTCACATGCAACTTGAATTTTCCTTCTGTGAGCATTGTAATATGTTTGGGAATTTTATTATAAAACCGCACACAATTACCTAAATAGGACCTTTTATTTGTCTTTGCTCGTCTAAAACCTGGTACTGATATTTTATATTTATTCCTAGTGTTAAAATTGTGGTTGTCACTATATAATTTAAATTTACTCATATTTTTCCGAACGTACATAATATTTTCAAATATATACAGACTCGTTAAAGTTAATAAATTTTTTTTTTTAAAAGATCCCTTAGAGATTCCATAGGATTCATTTCATATATGGCTCGAATTGCACGCTTTTGAAAGATAAAGATTGTTTATATCTCAGCAACAGCTCAATACACCATACGACATAATTCTGTGGAAGTACGCGAAATAAACTAGCCGTGCAGTAGCTAAGTCTGTTAACTGTCTTATCTTACAAACAGCATATGCAGCAGAACTAAGTCTTCCGGATAGATCATGTATATGTGGATCCCACTGTAAAGTTAAATCCATTCCCAGAAAGACTGTCACTTTGTCAATAGAGACTTTATCTAGGCCGAGCTTAATGTTTGGTTCAACATAAATTAAGGAACATTTGGTAATGAAAACTTTGAACATTTGGTCTTTTTTTAATTTAAGAGAAGATTATTAGCGGCAAATTCACTATCTTTCCTATCTACTTTAAAAATCAGAGAGGTATCATCTAATATCGCAATAATAAAATAATCTCGAAAAATAAGACGAAACAGGCAAACATATATAATGAAAAAAAACAATCATGGTTCTTATGGTACGTATAAATGGTTTTTCTCTGAACTCTCCTATAAATGGCTCTTCTCAGAGCCCATTAACAAAAGATATCGGACCTTCAGTCCGTATATTGAAACTTAATATTGACGGCATCAGTAAGGCCAAAACTGATTTCCTGCATAAATACCTGCAGGATAACAAAATTGACATAGTTAATATTCAGGAGACACATACAAAAGACCACCAAGATCTAGATAACAGAGGCACATTACCTGGGTATGACATAGTGAAAGTTCTTCACCATCCCAAATACGGCATAGCTACACATGCAAAAAGGAGCCTTAACGGTGTTCGGCTTATAGATTCAAGTGAGCTTGGCCAAGTATTCACCATCACTATAAAATTAAATGAAATTACTGTAGTTAATATATACAAACCTCCAAGAGTGAGCTGGCCTCAACATGTCCTGCCACAGTACCCACATCCTTGTATTTACACCGGAGACTTTAATAGCCACCACACTATGTGGCGATATTCAAACGTCGACAACAATGGGAGGATTCTAGTCCAATGGATGGAAGACTGTGACCTGCAATTAGTATTTGATGCAAAAGATAAAGGCACCTTTCACTCCGCTAGATGGAACAGAGACTATAATCCTGACCTCACTCTCGTCTCAACTGACCATTTGTGTCTACCCTTGAACATAGTAAGATCTGTTCTCTCACTTTTTCCGAACAGCCAACACCGCCCTATACTACTTGATGTTGGACAAAAGGTACCGCTGGTGAACTCAATGCCTTTACCTAGATGGAATTTCAATAAAGCCAATTGGAAAGGTTTTAGTGACTGCCTTGATGCAGACCTGCGAAAGTCCAACCTGGAACCCATTGCTTCAAACTATGATTCTTTTGTGGAGCGTGTGATAAAAGCAGCTAAACAAAATATCCCAAGAGGATATAGAAAGGTGTATGTCCCAGGCTGGTGTCATGAAAGTGAAGAACTTTATAAAGAATTTCTTAAAACAGCAGACCACAGCACTGGTACGAAGCTTCTGCAGTCACTGGATGAACATAGAAAGTCTAAATGGGAGACCACAGTAAAATGCATGGACTTCAAAAATTCGAGCAGAAAAGCATGGAAAGTACTGCACAGGCTCACAGGAAAACAACCTCCAGCAAAATCAACTCCCGGCATTAACCCCGACTCCATAGCGAACCGAATGGTAGAGATCACACGGACACAAAGAGACAAAATTTTCACTAAGAAGGTCAAAAAAGAGCTCCAGACCTTGAAAAAGTCTTCCCCAACAAACCAACACCTTTCGAGACCTTTTCTCCAAGATGAAATAGTAAGTGCTATTAAACTTTTAAAAAATAATAAAGCAGCTGGTACTGACAACATCTACAATGAGTTTATCCGTCATATGGGCCCCGTGGCTGTAGGTTGGCTCACAGCACTTTTTAATTACATCCTACACTACCAGAGATTACCTAGACAATTTAAATTAACTAAAGTTATAGCCGTGCTAAAACCAGGCAAAACTGAGCTGCTACCTGAAAATTATCGGCCTATTGCACTACTCAGCTGCATTTTCAAACTACTTGAACGTGTTATACTAACTAGAATAGAGCCATTTATAGAGGCTGTTACACCCATTGAACAGGCTGGGTTCCGTCGAGGAAGAAACTGTACTGACCAAGTAATGGCCCTCACCACGTACATCGAAGCCGGTTTCCAAAAGCAGTTAAAAACTACAGCAGTATTTATAGACCTCACAGCTGCATACGATACCGTTTGGAAACAGGGACTAGTGCGCAAACTGTTATCTATCATCCCTAGCAAAGAAATTGTAGACCTAATATCTAGTATGTTGAGTGAAAGAGAATTCGAAGTCTATCTGGGAAATGCCAAAAGCAGAAAGCAAAAATTAGACAACGGCTTACCTCAAGGGTCTGTTATGGCACCGCAGCTTTTTAATCTCTACATTCACGATCTGCCAGTCACCACAGGTACTAAATTCATATACGCTGATGACATTGCACTCATTGCTCAAAGCAGGGATATGAAGACGAGCAAAACCATCTTGACTGATGACCTAACCAAGCTCTCAAAATACTTTGAGTGTTGGCGTCTTATCCCCAGCCCCAGCAAAACCGAGGTTTCATGTTTTCATCTAAATAACAACCTCGCGAACTATCAACCTACTGTAATCATTAAGGGAGAAAAGCTTCATGTCAACGCTTTGCCTAAATATCTCGGTGTAACCCTCGATAGATCACTAACCTACAAAGAATACCTAAACAAGTTGTCTCATAAACTATCCACACGCAACAACATTCTGTACAAATTAGGTGGCACGACCTGGGGAGCGTCTGCGGATTGTTTGCGTACGACGGGTATCGCCCTTGTCTACTCAGCTGCAGAATACTGCTGCCCAGTTTGGCTGGAAAGTGCTCACGTTCATAAAGTAGACACTAAACTGAACGCAGCCATGCGCTGTATATCCGGTACTATCAAATCTACACCTCTTCACTGGCTTCCTGTACTTAGCCACATAGAACCACCTCATCTCCGCAGACAACATGCACTAAAAAGAGAAACTGAAAAAATTGAGCTACACCCAGAACTACCTATCCATGCTGGTTTCTTTTGCCCACCACCACATCGATTAAAGTCCAGGCATCCCCCGTACGCTCATGCCGATCGCATAAAACATTTCCAAATCGCAGACAGATGGAAAAAGGTTTGGCATGAGGCTACAAGAAACTCTGGTGCTCGAAGCATTGACCCCACTTCCAAACCCAAAGGCTTGAACCTTCCACGCAAAACACGGTGTCGCTTAAATAGACTAAGAACAGGACACGGGCGCTGCAATTACTTCCGACACAAATGGGGCTGGACAGACAGTGCAAGCTGCGAATGTGGCGAGGAAAACCAAACTATGGACCATATTTTCCAGCACTGCCCCATTCATTCATACCCAGGACCATGGAGTGATATTGTGGATCTACCTCCTGAATTTATTACTTGGCTGGAGAACCTGAAAATTGACATTTAATTTATTATTTAATTCTAATTTATTTTATTGACATTTTTATATATTATTGTATTTTTGATGTAGTAATGTTACCTGTAGTCATACGATTAAATAAAATAAAAATAAAATAATTAAATAATATCGCAGAAATCTTTGACCATGCAAGGCAGATCATTAATATACGCTAGGAACAGAAAAGGTCCCAAAATTGATCCCTACGGTACACCTATTGTTACCAAAGACCCGGAAGAAGTATTGCCATTTATTCCAACCATCTGTAGCCTGTCTGACAGATAGGACTCTATTAGATTCAAAGCTTTTCCACGAATATCATAGTGTGAAAGCTTACGAATCAGAGTGCAGTGTTCTACACAGTCGAATGCCTTGGAAAGATTACAAAATACGCCAATAGCATCTTGTGAACTCTCTCAGGCTTCAAGTATATGTGAAATCAATTGAACACCTGCATCTGTTGTTGATCTGCTCTGAAACCAAACTGATTCTCATTCAATATATTATGCAAATTAAAATGAGATAGAAGTTGTTTAAGCATAATTTTTTCGAATACTTTACTCAGAACAGGTAAGATGGAAATAGGTCTATAATTGCAAGGATCAGATGCAGCCCCGACTTCAAAATTGGAGTGATTTTACTTAATGACATTAAGTCGGGGAAACTTCCTCTATCGACACAAAGATTGAAAATATTTACTAAGTATGGTGCAACAATGCAAATTATAGACTCTGCCACTTTAACTGACATACCCCACAAGTCTTCAGTACTCTTTATGTTTAAACTTTTGAATGTCTTTATAATTTCAAAGTTTGTCCTGTATCTGAAAGAAAAGTCCGGTGTTTTGCAAGGAAAATTATGTTTTAATAGGGTTTCTGCTACATTGCGACAAGAATCCAATGATTTAGTGAATCTTAGGGGTAAGTTAGAAAAAAAAATCATTTATATTCACCACTTGTATTGGATCAGAGATTTGATGTTTATTAATAGTAAGGACATATCTTGAATCTAGGTTTATTTTTACCAGTCTCAATATTTACAGTCTTCCAAATGGTTTTTATTTTATTTGTAGACTTGCTAATTTTATCTCTAATAAAAAGAGATTTAGCACACAAGCAAACAGACTTAAAAATTTTTGAATAGTTCCTAACATAATCATGAAACTGCTTGCAAGATGTTAAATTTTTCCTGCGATACAGATCAAACAAATAATCTCTACTTTTTCGAATACCTCTAGTTGCCCCATCACCAAACTTCAACTTTCCATTTACTTATTTCTTTATTTTTGGACAAACTTTTTGAAACTCAGTATTAGAAAATAAACTATTATAAACTAGCTTTCCGGGCGCGGCTCCACCCGCACATATGTCAGTTATCGCGCGAAAACATTAACCTCTTTTTGCGCAGTCGGATAAAAACTATCCTATGTTTTTTCCCGGGTCTCAAACTATCTACATACCAAATTTCATTCAAATCGGTCCAGTAGTTTTGGCGTGAAAGCGTAACAGACAGACAGACAGACAGACAGACAGAGTTACTTTCGCATTTATAATATTAGTACTGATGTCATTTGGGTCACTATGAGAAAAACTTGTGATGCCAAGCTTAGCTTTTATATTGGTACTGAGTATGTCGAGCCTACTGGTTGTTAACGGCCTATGTTCAATTTCATACCTCGCTGTGTCTCTGGTTCCATCAAATTTAAATGCCAGGCCCTCATGATCAGATCTAGCACGCTTCATTATTGACTTTTGTTTAGTCTTACAGTTCGAATATATATTGTCTATACAGGTAGCTAAAGTGTCTGTTATCCTAGTGGGCTCACAGAACAGAAATTTCAAATTAAATGACTTAAATAATGCAATAAGATCAGTCTTATTTTTAGAATTCATTAAAATATCTATATTAAAATCACCACATACAAATATGTGTTTTCTGCATTTAGAGATTTTCTGCAGTAAACTTTCCATAGTGGATAAATATTCTGCAAAATTTTGAGCACGACCTTGATCTGTTGGTGGTCAATATACACACAACACAAGATGCCTGTCATCCTCCATACAACAACTTCACAGACACGTTCGACAGAACATCTGACTAAGTCACGGCGTTCATTAAATTTTAAGTTATTTTTACAAGAATAATTTATCTAAGAACATATAAATTTAAAGTATTTTGCCTGGGAAGCGATTTATATTTTGGTTTATAGCTTCATTGTAGTGCTCACTAAGATGGTTTTGAGCTGATGAGTAGCTAGAGAAAATATTTTGCAATAATTACTCTTTGTCTAGCAGCTCAGAGCGAAGACTCTTATCATCATCATACAATTGTTTTGTGATTTCTACTTCATCCAGACAATTTTGAAGTTTTTCCTGTAATAGTAGCTTATCTTTCACCAAATTCATGTTTCTTGAAATAGTTTAGGTTTATAAGTTGTTTTTTGCACTTAAACATCAGTTTCTTAAGCTTAAAATACTTTTTGATTTTTTTATGGGTCTGAAAGACTGGAATTTGACTGCATATAGTGCTCTCATCAGTCAACTCAATAGTTTTAATTGATGGCAGGGAGCTTGCTGATTCCATGCCACTACCGACCAGCTCATTATATAAATTTAAGGTGTCAGCGGCTTGTTCACTGAAGTTTGTTGAGTTTAACAATGAGATTTCATCTTGAGCCTTGCTTAATTCAAACTCTAGTTCTGATATACGGCTCAAGGCCTGTTCATGTGTCTCGCTACATTCTTTAAATGACAATACAATGTTCTGTAGCTGTTCATTTTGATGGAGCGCTTCTGAGTAATTAGTGTATAAACCAGTAAGTTCATTCATGAGCTCAGCGTTTTTCGACACAATTTTGTTCACCTCAACCTCACTGTCTTCTCTTTCTTGTAAAAGCTGATCAGAGAGTTCTTTGTACTCTTGAAGATCTTGCAGAGAAACTCTAAGTTTCTCTTCCAGTTCTCTTGCCAAGGTTTTTCCTAGTAGTTACAGGCATACTGAAGTACCAACAACTCCGAACAATTTTAATATTGTTAAGTTTGCAATAACGCCTGCTAGGCGAATTACATTACAAAATTACAAATTTACGAGACAAAAAATTTACAGTCATGTGCGGGATTCGAACCCGCGTCCATCCACCCCTTTAGCCGGGGTATGCTCTAACCAATTGAGCTAACATGACATGTTAGCTCAATTGGTTAGAGCATGTAATTTTGTAACTCCGAA
Source organism: Plagodis dolabraria (assembly GCA_963854805.1). Classification (NCBI taxonomy): domain Eukaryota; kingdom Metazoa; phylum Arthropoda; class Insecta; order Lepidoptera; family Geometridae; genus Plagodis; species Plagodis dolabraria. The sequence goes on along the minus strand of OY978443.1, from coordinate 2,465,205 downwards.
CAATGTCTGCAAAACAAATTCAAATTCAAAATTGTATTTATTCATTTTAAGTACATGCTTCAAATTTGCGGCTCTACCTACCAAACTGGGTATAACAACATCCGTATCTTGGTTGGTAGTTCCTTCCCTATAATATTACAGGTTGGTACGTATGAACATTTAATTTTTTTTTATATATGATTTAAATCTAATCTTAATATATATTGGAGACATTATTATATATCTTCACTTCATAAAATTATTAGCTATTACACATATTTTGCTATTTGCAACTACTTTTGTCCAGTTACAAATTTACAATAATTTTTATTGTGTATCTATCTATATATGATGCATATGTATTACCAGTAAATATTATAATAATTATGAATACAATTATATTAACCATCTATTTGAATACCTATTTTAGTCAGTTTAGTATACATTTATATTCAATTTATATACATTTTAAACAAAAACATTTTGTGTTACAGTTTTTATATATGTCATCCTAACATCTAGTATATTAATGTAATAATGTATGTAGCAATATATAAAAATTAATTAATCACATGTTGAATCCATATTGTTAAAGTATTATCATCTTATTTTAAGTTAACGACCTTTCATTTATGCTTATAAACCGAGATTAGTGTATTGAGAAAAATAATATGTATTTGCGTATGTAAAGGTGCTATGTATTTGTGACGGTGTGTGTGTGGGAGGGGGTGTGTGTGTGTGTGCGTGCGTGTGTATGTATTATGAATTAAGTAGAGTTTATTTTGTTCTGACCAAGAGACTTTGAGCATGCACACCCAATAGTTCTCACACTCTCCATATTGGTGGTCACGAGATCCATTAAACTTATAGCTTCATTGTAGTGCTCACTAAGATGGTTTTGAGCTGATGAGTAGCTAGAGAAAATATTTTGCAATAATTACTCTTTGTCTAGCAGCTCAGAGCGAAGACTCTTATCATCATCATACAATTGTTTTGCGATTTCTACTTCATCCAGACAATTTTGAAGTTTATCCTGTAATAGTAGCTTATCTTTCACCAAATTCACGTTTCTTGAAATAGTTTAGGTTTATAAGTTGTTTTTTGCACTTAAACATCAGTTTCTTAAGCTTAAAATACTTTTGATTTTTTATGGGTCTGAAAGACTGGAATTTGACTGCATATAGTGCTCTCATCAGTCAACTCAATAGTTTTAATTGATGGCAGGGAGCTTGCTGATTCCATGCCACTACCGACCAGCTCATTATATAAATTTAAGGTGTCAGCGGCTTGTTCACTGAACTTTGTTGAGTTTAACAATGAGATTTCATCTTGAGCCTTGCTTAATTCAAACTCTAGTTCTGATATACGGCTCAAGGCCTGTTCATGTGTCTCGCTACATTCTTTAAATGACAATACAATGTTCTGTAGCTGTTCATTTTGATGGAGCGCTTCTGAGTAATTAGTGTATAAACCAGTAAGTTCATTCATGAGCTCAGTGTTTTTCGACACAATTTTGTTCACCTCAACCTCACTGTCTTCTCTTTCTTGTAAAAGCTGATCAGAGAGTTCTTTGTACTCTTGAAGATATTGCAGAGAAACTCTAAGTTTCTCTTCCAGTTCTCTTGCCAAGGTTTTTCCTAGTAGTTACAGGCATACTGAAGTACCAACAACTCCGAACAATTTTAATATTGTTAAGTTTGCAATAACGCCTGCTAGGCGAATTACATTACAAATTTACGAGACAAAAAATTTACAGTCATGTGCGGGATTCGAACCCGCGTCCATCCACCCCTTTAGCCGGGGTATGTTCTAACCAATTGAGCTAACATGACATGTTAGCTCAATTGGTTAGAGCATGTAATTTTGTAACTCCGAACAATGTCTGAAAAACAAATTCAAATTCAAAATTCAAAATTGTATTTATTCATTTTAAGTACATGCTTCAAATTTGCGGCTCTACCTACCAAACTGGGTATAACAACATCCGTATCTTGGTTGGTAGTTCCTTCCCTATAATATTACAGGTTTGTACGTATGAACATTTTTTTTTTTTATATATGATTTTAATCTAATCTTAATATATATTGGAGACATTATTATATATCTTCACTTCATAAAATTATTAGCTATTACACATATTTTGCTATTTGCAACTACTTTTGTCCAGTTACAAATTTACAATAATTTTTATTGTGTATCTATCTATATATGATGCATATGTATTACCAGTAAATATTATAATAATTATGAATACAATTAGATTAACCATCTATTTGAATACCTATTTTAGTCAGTTTAGTATACATTTATATTCAATTTATATACATTTTGAACAAAAACATTTTGTGTTACAGTTTTTATATATGTCATCCTAACATCTAGTATATTAATGTAATAATGTATGTAGCAATATATAAAAATTAATTAATCACATGTTGAATCCATATTGTTAAAGTATTATCATCTTATTTTAAGTTAACGACCTTTCATTTATGCTTATAAACCGAGATTAGTGTATTGAGAAAAATAATATGTATTTGCGTATGTAAAGGTGCTATGTATTTGTGACGGTGTGTGTGTGGGAGGGTGTGTGTGTGTGTGCGTGCGTGTGTATGTATTATGAATTAAGTAGAGTTTATTTTGTTACCCTTAAAAGGTTTTCAGTTTCATGATATGACAAACTTTGCAGCCAAATCGTTACAGCGATCGAACAGATAAAAGTAGCTAAGTTACTGTTTCAAAAGGTACTCTAAGTGTAAGGGAAGTGTTATGGTATGTATTTCTCACAAGTATCTCTCAAAGTTACAATTAATTTCTATATAAATTACAAAATGGTGCATACCTAATACTGTAAACAAAATCAACAATCAAGTTTGAAAACAGTAATTTATACCTACATAACGTATCTATTATTTGTTTACATTCATATATGCAACAGACAAAAGGGAAAAAGAAACAGGAAATATGTTAAGCAGTAGAAACACAGAGAAATTAGTTTAATAGATGATGGTTAGAAACAGATTGGAGAGAAAAAGTATGAAACTTTTATCTGACAAATGATTGATAGTAAGTACCTAATAGGTAACACTCAGGTACCTAATAGGTAACACTCATATGTTTTTTTATAACAGGTATTGTTTGTAGACTTAACTACTACAAATTAAAAACTCAGAGTTGCAGCAAGGATTGGGTGTCAGATAGTAGTGATATGTCTGAGGCAAAAGAAAAACATCAACTTTGCTTCCACTATTTTGTCAAGCAAAGAGAGTCAGTACACTGCCAATATGTGATTATTAACGCAGCTCACCAAGTGAGTGTTAGTGGAATTGTGTAAAATGTGTACTTAGAGATACATTTTAAACCGACTTCCAAAAAAGGAGGAGGTTCTCAATTCGACTGTATTTTTTTTATGTTTGTTACTTTAGATCTCTTGACTGATTGAAATTTTTTTTTTTTTAAAAGATTGGTAATGAGTTTTACATTTTTGGGCACAATGGTGTTTTAATTGCACAGAAAATATAATCCATTTAGTAACTACCTTGTGGCCATTCAACATTAAATCTTGTAATTAGTTTGTAATTTTTTAGAACACCTTTAGGTACGGCAGGCGTGTTTTTAAATTTTTTGAAATATTTGTTTTTATTTTATGCCTTTTAGTGATACAACAATATTTTTGCAAATGCACAGTGTGCCACTAAAGATAATTTAATTTTTTTGGAAATCAATATCGCGCATAAGATAACGTGAAATTATTATTTTTTTGATTAATCAATCATTAATACGATGTCTGAGGCGTTTCAGTTCTTGCAGAGACTTTTTGTCATGGGGCTCGTTGATAAGCTTTTGTGGATCTAAAACTCCAATTGCCAATCCTTCTGTCTAATTCGACTAAGAACGACATAAGTTTGGCCCTTGGAAAAAATTTTAGCACCTAGATCCACGACGGCTCTGTCACGGTAATATTTATAGATAATATCAACGTGGCTCTGTCCAGTGTCTTCTGTACAATTTGTGCAATGTCACACAGCCCAACATAATATCAGTAATAGCATGTGCCGCTCGACTTTACCTTGACCCCTTTGCTACTTTGGTAGCTTATAATATTGAGTCGGTTATAGGAAATATAACCAAGTCTTCTATTGACGCTCCAGATTTTAGTACATGTACTAATAGAAATGTGGAGTCAGACTATTTAAACTTTTAAGTCCGACAACAGGGAAGTGTTCTGACATAGCACTGTACTACCAAAATATAAATCGCTTCCCTGGCAAAATACTTGAAATTGAAATGCTCTTAGATAAATATCCTTTTGATATATTATGCTTTACTGAAACATGGCTAAGAGCAGATACAATGTTATTTAATGTTAAGAATTTTAGTGTAGGCAGTGCGTTTAACAGATCATCTGCAGAAGGAGGAGGGTGTATTATTCTTGTAAATAATAACTTAAAATTTAAAGAACGCCGTGACTTAGTCAGATGTTCTGTCGAACGTGTCTGTGAAGTTGCTTGTGTGGAGGTGGACAGGCATCTTGTGTTGTGTGTATATCGACCACCAACAGATCAAGGTCGTGCTCAAAATTTTGCAGAATTTTTATCCACTATGGAAAGTATACTGCGGAAAATCTCTAAATGCAGAAAACCCATATTTGTATGTGGTGATTTTAATATAGATATTTTAATGAATTCTAAAAATAAGACTGATCTTATTTCATTATTTAAGTCATTTAATTTGAAATTTCTGTTCTGTGAGCCCACTAGGATAACAGACACTTCATCTACCTGTATAGACAATATATACTCAAACTGTAAGATTAAAGAAAAGTTAATATTGAAAGGTATTAGGTCTGATCATGAGGGCCTTGCGATAAAATTTGATGGAAATAGAGAAACAGAGAGGTATGAAGTTGAACATAGGCCGTTAACAACCAGTAGGCTAGAAATTCTCGGTACCAACATAGAAGCTAAGCTTGGCATAACAAGTTTTTCTCACTGTGACCCGAATGACATCTACAATAACTTATTTTCTTTAGTAAATATTGAGTTTCAAAAAGTTTGTCCAAAAATAAAGAAACAAATAAATGGAAAATTGAAGTTTGGTGATTGGGCAACTAGAGGTATCCGAAAAAGTAGAGATTATTTGTTTGATCTGTATCGCAGGAAAAATTTAACATCTTGCAAGCAGTTTCATGATTATGTTAGGAACTATTCAAAAATTTTTAAGTCTGTTTGCTTGTGTGCTAAATCTCTTTTTATTAGAGACAAAATTAGCAAGTCTAAAAATAAAATAAAAACCATTTGGAAGACTATAAATACTGAGACTGGTAAGAATAAACCTAGAGATTCAACATATGTCTTAACTATTAATAAACATCAAATCTCTGATCCAATACAAGTGGCGAATATATTTGAAAATTTTTTTTCTAACTTACCCCTAGAAGCCACTAAATCATTGGATTCTTGTCCCAATGTAGCAGAAGCCCTATTAAAACATAATTTTCCCTGCAAAACACCGGACTTCTCTTTCAGATACACGTCAAACTTTGAAATTATAAAGACATTCAAAAGTTTAAACATAAAGAGTACTGAAGACTTGTGGGGTATGTCAGTTAAAGTGGCAGAGTCCATTATTTGCATTATTGCACCATACTTAGTAACAATATTCAATCTTTGTGTTGATAGAGGAAGTTTCCCCGACTTAATGAAACTAAGTAAAATCACTCCAATTTTGAAGTCGGGGGCTGCATCTGACCCTTGCAATTATAGACCTATTTCCATCTTACCCGTTCTGAGTAAAGTATTCGAAAAAATTATGCTCAAACAACTTTTATCTCATTTTAATGAGCATAATATATTGAATGAGAATCAGTTTGGTTTCACTAAGAGCAGATCGACAACAGATGCAGGTGTTCAATTGATGTCACATATACTTGAAGCCTGGGAGAGTTCACATGATGCTATTGGCGTATTTTGTGATCTTTCCAAGGCATTCGACTGTGTAGAACACTGCACTCTGATTCGTAAGCTTTCACACTATGGTGTTCGTGGAAAAGCTTTGAATCTAATAGAGTCATATCTGTCTGACAGGCTACAGATGGTTGGAATAAATGGCAATACTTCTTCCGGGTCTTTCGTAAAAATAGGTGTACCGCAGGGATCAATTTTGGGACCTTTTCTGTTCCTAGCGTATATTAATGATCTGCCTTGCATGGTCAAAGATTTCTGCAATATTGTTTTATTCGCCGATGATACCTCTCTGATTTTTAAAGTAGATAGGAAAGATAGTGAACTCATTCATGTAAATAATGTGTTATCTATGATCTCTGGATGGTTCGCCGCTAATAATCTTCTGTTAAATTCAAAAAAGACCAAATGTTTAAAGTTTTCATTACCAAATGTTCCTTATGTTGAACCAAACATTAAGCTTGGCCTAGATAAACTCTCTATTGACAAAGCGACAGTCTTTCTGGGAATCAAAATGGATTCAACTTTACAGTGGGATCCACATATACATGATCTAGCCGGAAGACTTAGTTCTGCTGCATATGCAGTTTGTAAGATAAGACAGTTAACAGATGTAGCTACTGCACGGCTAGTTTATTTCGCATACTTCCACAGTATTATGTCGTATGGTGTATTGCTGTGGGGAGCTGCTGCTGAGATAGAGACAATCTTTATCTTACAAAAGCGTGCAATTCGAGCCATATATGAAATGGATCCTAGGGAATCTCTAAGGGATCTTTTTAAAGAAATTGATATATTAACTTTACCGAGTCTGTATATATTTGAAAATATTATGTATGTTCGGAAAAATTTGAGTAAATTTAAATTAAACAGTGACAACCATCATTACAACACTAGGAACAAATATAAATTAACGGTACCATGTTTTAGATTAGCAAAGACAAATAAAAGGTCCTTTTTAGGTAATTGTGTGCGGTTTTATAATAAAATTCCCGAACATATTACAATGCTCACAGAAGGAAAATTCAAATTGCACGTGAAAAATATTTTGATGAAGAAATCCTACTACACAGTTTGTGATTACTTAAACGACAAAAATGCTTGGAAAATTCCACCTCTGCCAAGCCATCACATGTCTCCTACGTAATTTAAACAAATATTGTAATAATTGTATAATATTGTTTATAACACATTGTAAAAAGACGTTTAAAAGAATGGCCCCGAGTTTCTTGCCCGTTCTTCTCGCAGTGGCTCTATAAACTTTTTTTGCTGAACGTGGCAGTACAATGTAGAATATTTCAATATTAAAATTTGTAATTGACCTTCATAAGAGCGTCGTAGACGCCTAAATTGAATAAATGATTTTGAATTTGAATTTTGAATTTTTGAATTTGATCAACCTGTAGACTATTGAAAATATCCACAAATGTGGTGACGTCTGCATGCCTCATATTCTGTGGCAGTTCGTAGGAGCTAAATAACGCCTATAATTAATTATGCTTAAATATGGCGGTTGTTTAAAGAAGTATGCCCCGCCGGTAGATTTAGCTACTGGTGGAAGCTGCATCATATCTCCAAACAGCAAAATTTTGCACTACCAAAATAAGCATCGACTACTTTCATTTGTTGTAGCTGGAGGTGAATGTTTCTCAATGTTATGTATGACACCATAGAAATCTCATCAATAATAAGCCATTTAATACTACTCAACTTTTGCCTTTCTCTCTGAAGACGTTCTCCGGTCAAGAGACGCGTGGTCTCTGTCCTGCCGCATAACGGTGTTGTATTTATTTGTCTACAAGAAGCAAGCGTAGAAACGGCTAAGACAATATTTATTTATTTTGTTATTAGTGAACGAATGCATATTGAATACTATTGTTATATATTTTTGTTATGAACTAAGCAAGCTCTAGACGATGTTAGTATAAGTTGCAAAATTTTCACGAAAAAATAATATTTCCGATTATTTCATGAACCCTGGCTCCCACTTTAAGTTTTTCAAAACGTTCTCTAGCCTATGTTACCCGGAATAACTCTACGTTCCTAATGATATCACAAACATCAAGATCGGTATAGCCGTTACGAAGTTATAGTGGAATAAAGAAACTCACATACATACATGAGCCCTGTAAACATAACTCTCCTTTTATTGGTCAGTCGTGTAAAAACATACATACGTACATGAATCCTGAAAACATAACTCTCCTTTTTTTGGGGCAGTCGTGTAAAAAAATGTATTGGATATCGTAGGTTAACAAGTGAGTAATTGCATACTTATTTACTCGTACCTAATTTCTATGGTCGAATTATAAAATATCGCTTGATAAGCTGTATTTTCATTTAAATCAATCAATAAGTAATCATCCCATATGATGGTTAGGAACGAGAGGAAAAAATAGAGTTATTAACCTTTTTCATGTAAGCTCAGTCGGTCAGAGCTTACCTCGGCTAAAGAGGTGGAGTGGATGAAGTGGGCTCGAATCCCGCAAATCACTATAATTTTTCCTGTAGTAAATTTGTAATTCTGTAATTCCACAAAGCATGCATAATTGCAAAAATAAAAATATTAAAATTAAATAGGTAAGTTGCGAAGAGATAACTATCCCTTCATCACTTACTGAAATGAACATAAAGCTTATCAAATGATATTTGTTTGCACTTGTTTTAATTTATCTGAGATCGAGCGAGCGCGAAATGTAAGCAAATTCTTCATTTCAGCTACAGCAAAAAATTTGGTCTCCTCTAACTCGATTTTTGTCAAAACTTGTGTGCAGGTTTGATACTTTAATGGAATTTTTTAATCGTTTCAAAATTGGATACCATTAAAAATTTTGGAAATTTGGGTTATGAAACGTAAAAAAAACATTTTTCACAGTGTATCTACTTATGTCTAAGCATAAATAGCATGCATACTCAGCGCTCAAATTGTTTATTGTTAAATCACCTGTCAATGTATTTGTCCAAAATATAATTTCATTTCATCAAAAGATGAGGTCAGAGTGTTTTAAATTATCATTATAAAGACTTCAGCAAATTATTAGTACTTTCACATTGGCCTTTGAAGGGCGTCCTGGTTTAACCGTGGTTCTATAAATCTGTTGCAACTTCTTATATCCTGAATGAATACTATTTCTAGCAAACTAGTCAATATTACCATCCCATGATATGAACCAACGTTATTAGTAGAGTAATTGGTTAATCATTATTGTTTTAGGTTCCTCATGGGAAGGCCAAAAGACAAATCAGTTTGGAGAAATTTTAGGATACATCATGACAAAACAGTTCAATGTACTCACTGTGACAAAAAATACAAAATTGGGAATGTGAATAGAATGGCTCAGCACCTATTGAGTTGCTTAAAAAGTCCAATAACCGTGCAAAATGAAATTAAACAGAAGAAAAACTCATTGCAGATAAGTAACAACACACAACAAGAAACTATATATACGTCCAAACAAAATAATCAAAACGCAGATTTATCTATCGATATACACCCGTTGCTGCCAACAAACTTCACAGAGCAATCCATAAATCCAAAAACTAACCTTGCTGAAAAACTTGCTAATGCGATAATTGTTTCTGGTGCTCCTTTTTCTATATTGGAACACCCATTGTGGAATGAATTTTTCAAGGATCTCGATCCATCATTTAATCCACCGTCGAGAAAATGTATTTCAGAGACTTATCTAGAGAGAGTATACAAAAAAGTAAGGGCAGACGTGAAAAAAGAACTAGAAAAAGAAAATTATATGCATCTTCAATGTGATAGCTTGAGCAGTATGAATAATGGTGGTGACAATATTATAAATATCATAATATCAAATCCTAATCCCTTTTTTGTAGAAAGAATTGACACTAAAGAGCACAGAAACACCGTTGAGTACATCAGTGAAGAAATAATAAAAATCATAAAAATATATGGTGAACAACAAATGTGCACTCTTATAGGAGATTACGCCCACAACATCCAGAAGGCTTTAGAGCTGGTGAAACTTAAATATTCTCACATTGAAATATTGAACTGTGTTGCTCACACACTGGATTTGCTATGTCATGATGTAATGAGACCTGATGTCATAAAAGCCACCATGGACATGGTGTCAGATATAGTCAGAACTTTCAAAAAAAGCAAAATACTGAACAAACTTATCAAAGACAAATTAGGGCAGACAATGAAAATGCCATGTGAGACTAAATGGGGAAGCCATTTTAAAGCTTTGCAAAGTTTGAAAAATAACAAAACAATTTTACAGAGTCTGGTTATGGTTAAAAATCTGCCAATACCCAGTGATATAAAGAGTCATCTGCTGGACAACTCATTCTGGATTTTAATCGACCAGTGTTATTGCATCTTGAAACCGATTAGTGAACCAATATTTAAATTTAAATCAAATGATTGCAATATTCAAAATGTTTATATGAAATTCAAAGATATAAAGAATAAATTAACATTTCTTTTGCCAACAATATCTATAATTGATGATGCCACAAAGACGAAAATGTTAAGTTCAGTGAACAAAAGAATGCTAGAATGCGTAAAACCAATGCACTTAGCAGCATATCTTTTGAATCCTCGAAATCAAGGAGTTGAGATGACCCAAGATGAAGATCATGAAGCAATGTGTTTCATTTCAAAAATGGCACAGAGGATGCATTTAAATGTAATGCATGATTTAGCTCAATATAAAGCCAAAGAAGGTATTTGGAATAAAGAATTTATTTGGAGCAGTGTGCAAGACATGAATGCTCTTATTTGGTGGAAAGGTTTATGCAAGTCTTCTTCATTAAGTAAAGTTGCTTCTAAGATCCTTTCCGCCCCTTGCATATCGGCAGCCACAGAAGGATCTTTTAGTAAACAGACCAATATGTACAACTTTAAAAGTAAGCGAATATTAAAGGAAAAGGCTGCTAAAATCACTTTCATTACGTATAATTGGAATTTCTTTAATAAATTAGATTGTACCAATACTTCACACTGCAAAGATAAGAACAATGAAATGTTGGAAGACAAAAAATTTTCAGATATTGATGCTAGCGATGATGACGATATTAATAAAGGTGCACAATTCATGGACTATGTAGAAATAACTAATGTTATTGAGTAGGTGATAATGGCTGATTGATCAGTTTTATAAATCTACAAGGCCATTTTACTAAAATTATTTTTAGAAAATAGTGTACCATCATAAGCAGTGTATTGTTTTTTTTCTCATGATGTACTTAGTACGTTCTTCTATTACAATCTAGCCAACAATACTGATTACTGAGTAATTTTAGTTTGACTTAAACTGATAAATAGAGTAAAGTTAAGAATGTGTCCATTAACACCTATCTTATTGTCTCTATTAAGGGGAAGACACTGTTTTCTTGTGTTTTTTATATGTAGCACTCACTTCACTACTTATCACTGTCACTTAACTACACTAACTCAAAAGGTTTTGTCCTTTTTAGCCTTCTCACTATGTCTGTGTTGTCAAGGAGCTGGATTGCCTCAACATTCACGTGGTGGTGAAGTCTACGTTCGTGACTTCTGCATGTTTTTTTTATTATATCCACAACGACATCCATTTTCAGGTCTCGATGGAGGTCGACGGCTCTAATGTACCATGGTGCATTGACTATGCCTTTGAGTACTTTATTTTGGAATTGTTGGATTATCTGGATGTTGCTTTGTTTGGTACAGCCCCATAGCTGAGCACCATAAATCCCTACTGGCATAAGGACTTGCTTGTACAAGACAATTTTATTATGTACAGACAACGAGGAATGCTTCCCAAGTAGTCAGAACATCTTCTTGTAACGAATTTCTAACTCTTCGCGTTTCTTTTTCACATGAGCTTTCCAGCAAAGCTTTGCATCAAGTGTTATTCCAAGGTACTTGGCAGTATTTTTGTATGGTATCAAGTTGCCATTTATGTATACCGGGTTTGATGAATTGACATTTTTATTGGTCAAATCTATATGAACCGACTTAGATTCATTGAGCTTTATTCTCCATTTTTTCGTCCATCCGGAAATCTTATCGATGGCTGATTGTACTTTTACCACTGCTTCCTCATGAGTGGCCCCTATAGCCATAGTAGCTGTATCATCAGCAAAGGTTGCAATGGTAGCTGTGGAATATCACAGGTGTACAATAAGTACAAGGTCGGACCAAGGACGCTTCCCTGTGGTACTCCCGATTTGATTTGTGTAATTTCTTTGTATGAATCACCATGTCTTACTCTGAACATTCTTTGTGTAAGATAGGATTCAATTATTTCAGCAAATTGCTTCGGTAGCATATTCCTAAGCTTATGCATTAGCCCATAGTGCCACACTTTATCAAATGCTTGTGCTACGTCCAGGAACACTGCAGAGAAAACTTTCTGTTCTTCCAATGATTTTTCAATTATATTTATAATTCTGTGCACTTGATCAATTGTAAAGTGCTTTTCTCTAAACCCGCATTGGTATTCAGGTATTAGTTTCCGTTCTTCTATTACAGGTTTTAGGCGTCTCAATAATAACTATTCAAATAATTTTGACATCGTTGGAAGTAAAGATATTGGTCTATATGATGTTGTTTCGTGAGGTGGTTTACCTGGTTTAGGTATCATAATAACTTCAGCAAATTTTCACAAATCAGGTACATGTTCAACTCTGAATATAGCGTTTATTAAGGTAGTAAGTTTCACTATGGCTTTTCGGGGAAGTTTGTGAAGGACTTCTCCTGTTATAAGATCGTAACCTGGCGATTTCTTTTTATTTATATGTTTAATTTCGTCGCATACTTCTTTTGGAGTTACTAATTTTATTTCTAATACACCAGGTGATAATTTTTTGACAAAATCTGATTCAAACTCTCTTTACATGGCTGAAAAATTATCTCTAAGTGTTGTGTAAACGTAGCAGCTTTTTGTTCACTATTTTTGGTCCAAGTACCATCAGCTTCTCTAATGGGTGTATTCTGAGTAAAAGGTTTCTTAATATTTCTAGTGGTTTTCCATAACGAGTAATCCGTTGTTCGATCACTCGTTAGTTGAGATAAATATGTGTTTAACGTTTCGTCTTTAAAGGCTCGAATATTTCTTTTAATGTTTTTTGTAAGATTGTTCAATCTGTTTTTATATTTAGAGTACCGGGTTTGTTGCCATTTTCATCTTTGTTTTCTCTTTTGGGCAATGAGGTCACTTCTTTCAATCGGATAGTAGTTGCCCGTTATCCTTTTCCTAAATTTAGGTGTATTTATCCAAGCGCTACTTTAGATGTCTATAATAAATTTTCTAAGATCTATGTCTATCTGTTGCGGAGTTTTCAGTGGGTATTTTAGATCTATCATATCTTCTTAATCTTAAACTTAATGTTTAAATTTATTCCAATCCGTTTTCTTGTTTACTAGAGTTGGGTTGTTTTCTCTCTGTATTATAACATTCTCACTTAAGGGTAACAGTATGGGTGAGTGGTCCGAACTCATCATATAGCTTTCGTCAATACTGATGAAGTTGGGAGACAGATTTTTATATACTAAAAAGTCTATTAAATCTGGTATCGTTTGCAAGTCAGTCGGCCAGTAAGTTGGACTTCCTGTTGATATGACACCACATTTTGTCTCTCTGATAGCTGTTAAAAGTTCTCTCCCTTTGGTAGACGTAAGCCTAGATCCCCAATGGTTATTTTTTTGCATTGAAATCGCCTCTTAAGATGAATCTGTCAATATATTGGTGATACGATAATTGAATAGCATTTTGTTTTAACTGATACTGCGATTCCTTGTAAGTTGTTGTTGTCCTTGTTTTTCTTCAAATTTATGATCTTCATTATGGCAGACGGTATCTTTAATTATAATGGAACTGCCTGCTTGAAAGATTCTTTAGTGAGATGCAATTCTGAAATTCAAGCATAAGTCAATGTTTTCTAAATGTAATACAGCCTCCAGCCTAGCATGCACAAATAAGACGTATCTCACGCATGACACGAGAAGAGTATTTTTCTCGCGCGTAGAGAGAGTGGTGGACGACAGCAGCGGCCGCACCACGCTAAGATCCGTTAATTGAGACTATTTATGAACGATTCTCCATTGCGCTATTTGTTAGTTGAATTGCGAACAGTTTAAGGAAATAAGCAGTGATGGACTTTGTACTAATTAAATACCATACTTTTATAAACGATTAAACATTTTTAGCGTTCTCGACACTTCATTAGAAAATATGATGATTTTTATGATTAAAAACTATTATCGTTGATGTAATTTTCAAACGAATGATAAAGGTGTAAATAGGATGGTTCTTTTGACGATGCGATGGTTGCTTAAATGTTTTTTTTGTTGATGAATGCTAAGTAGCGAAACAACATTTTTATTACAGCTAGGTACTTAACTAGTTTTCAGTGTCCCATCCATTTTTTCTTTATCAAACAATATAATAATATTTTATAGCAATATATTATTGAGTACGAAACCCTAAAACGAAGTTATTCATTTAGATTACTTTAAATGTTTACTGTTGCGAATAAAAAAAAATGTTATAATTAAGTACCAAGTATACATTAAAATTTAAACTTTTAATACCTTCTCATGTATTTACATATAATAGTTTTTTTTGTAATCAACTAAGTATCTATAATGTAATTACCTACATTTAAAAGAGTTGAAAAAAACTACCTACGCTACCTACAGCATTATTCAAAGATTTTTAATCAAACTTACACACACAGAGTTTGCGAGTTGTGTTCAAATTACGTTATTCTTATTGTATAGATTACACACACATATATAACGGGTCTGCTAACACTGGACGGAAAGTAAAGTACTAAATCGTCGATCGCCGGCAGTATACTTAGACGCGCGAGAAACACTCGATTTATCTCATCCTCAAAACTGAGGTAGAGAAAATACACGCAAATACTCGCAGATAAGTGTCAAAAATCGATTAAACGAAGAGCGCGCATGTTAGTGTTGGTCGACAAGTTGCCACAGGTAGCACAAAATGTACGTAAACACGGACGAGTGCCATGTTAGCATTCGTAGACATATGTCGATATGTCTATTTTACACGAGATAAATGCTAGCCGGGCAGTTCTATTCGATGTTACAGAAGGCCATTTGCATTCCAAGCCATCAATTTTAGTTTATTAGTCATATCTGTTCTATTGCTATAGCTTTTCTGGTGTCTTTCGTCAAATGAGGTAAGTAGTTGCAAAACCGAATTCATTTTTTCGTCAATATTACATTTTATATTAATCTTTGGTGGAGCTATTGGCAATGAGTTTGCTTCTGTTCCTTTTGCTATCTGTGCATATGAGATGTTCTTTGACACGTTTCGAGCGCTACTGATTTTTTTCGTGCTTAAATTCTGGTTGTTAATTGGAGTATTCTTTTTGCTGTTTTTATTTCTAATGTTTTAAAGTTCTTTGGCTACTGTACACCCCCTGTAGTTACCGGGATGCAGTTCTCTACAGTGTACGCATTTCGGTTTCTCTTTGTCTGTTTTTTACAGTCTTTAGTTAAATGCTTGCTTGTACACTTCACACACCTAGGATCTTTGGCACAGTATTTCTGTATGTGTCCGTATGCTTGGCATCGCTTACACTGTGGTATTAGTTTGAATGTTTTAATTGGTTCAATATCCACTTTGCAACCTTATAGATATAGATCTTTTTAATTTCTTCATGTTTTTGGAAATGAAGCATAAACATATTTAAAGGTTCTTTTGTCTTTCAAGTCAGTTTATTGACTGCATCCTCTATCTTATAGCCTTTAGATTTCAGGTCTTCGAAATTTTTTTTATTTAGGTTCGCAAACTGGACGTTCAACGAAAAAGCATAAACATAACATAAACACGAATATAGCAAGTCGAACGGCCTTCAATGAGCGAACACAGCCTTCATACGAATAATTTACACTCAATATAAATAAAGTTAAAACAAATATTTGGAACAATAATCTGACAAACTTGTACAATAAACAAAATAAAATTAAACAAAGTTAAAAATTATAAAGAATTCTCTTAAATCTGTAGACCGATGAATTACATATATCTACTTCATGACATATAACGTTATAGTACGAACACATGCGAGACAGTGGCAAATTTCGACCATAATTGGTGCGATGTGTGGGTATAACGCACGTTTTGCGGTTAATAAGGCGGCTACTAATTCGTGGAATGTATATTAAGATATTGCGACCATGTCGGGACAATTTATAAGACCGTTAACAATTTTGTAAAGGTACGAGAGATCTGCGATTTTACGTCTATGCTCAAGTGTGGACATCTTATAATGCGTGAGTCGAGATTGGCACGATGTAAAGCTTCGACAGCGGTTATCAGCGTAAGCGAGGTGGTATAAAAACTTTTTTTGCAGTTTCTCTATTTTGATGCTATGTGCTGCGTAAGACGGACTCCAAATCTGGCTACAATATCTGGACGGACATACATCTAATGTAGATATTAGTCAGGCGCATTCGCTTGTTGCGTACGCACGTCGGTTGCATTGTTACGGCCGGTGCATTTCGACGCGTCTCATTTGACCGTTCGTTTTTTGATTGAAAAGTTTTCATCAGTTATTAGACTAATGTCGTTGATACAGCTATCTCCTGATATTCGGCCCGCTATAGTGAATCGCTTAGATGGTGTAGAGTGTGAGTTACGGACCCTTCGAGAGATGTCTTTAAAACAAACCGAACTGATTCGAGAACAGGCAGTGCAGATTCAGGAATTGAAAGCTATTGTTGTGGACCTACGGAAGATTTTGGGCACTGCTGACAAGACGGCTGTAATTACTGCTTCGAGCGAGGTCCAGCCCGTACTCAAACCGGTACAGAACAACGATGGGACTCCAAAACCTACCTCACGAACGACGAAGTCTAAAGAAATCATAAACGTCAACGCGACGCGCGACAAACAGCTACTCCGCGTTCTGAATTTTCGTTTAATGGTAAAATGGCCAAGAATTCACTTGAAAGTTTAGTTCGCGAGTTACAAAAAACAATAGTGACATTAGTGAATAAAGTGGACTCCCTGGAGGCTCGAATTACAGAGCAATCTGCGATTATAGCTGAGCTCAAGACATCGAGTGAGATTATCAACACTTGCAAATCCACCGCTACCGCCTCATGTACCACGAGCGCGGCGACTACCACCGCGATGCAGCGACCCATCCGCGCTGCGCGTGTGCAGGCATCGCTCGGCTTGGCTGAGCTCGCAAAGCCTGCGAAGAAACGCAGCAATGGATGCGTGCGCGCGGCGATCACGCCAAAAAGCGACGCTCGACTTGATGACTTGGTTGCAGTATCGACAACTCAAACCAAGATGCAGACTGTTATCTCCTCAAAATCGCCTACAAAACCTGTAGAAAGGAGTTCGACGGATGATGAAAGTTCTAATGCGCAATGGCAAGTAGTCAGCCGAACTCACAGAAAAAGAATTACACGTCCCATTACGGTTGGAACGGGAAAAGTATCGGAGGAACTCCAAGCCGCGGAGCGCATGAAATTTATTCAAGCATGGTCATTCCGGCCTGACACAACCACTACGCAAGTACTTAGATTTCTAAACAACATCGTAAAATCGGCTAAATACTGCGTAGAACAGCGCAGCATACGATCGGAATCTCATGCCTTTGTGATCGGGATGCCAGAGGGAGTCTACGATGCGGTGACGAAGCCGACTGTGTGGCCAGCCAAGGTTTGCTTCACGGATTGGTTTCCAACTCGCCCCCGTCAGCAGCGGGGGACACAGCGTGCCAGCCCCTCCAGCAGCGCCTGACTCATCGGTTGATCCCAACTATACAAGTAACTTAGCTACGAAGCCGTTAGTGATTTGTCATCAAAATATAGCTTCTATTGACAAAAAATCTCAACGGCTAGAGGTTCTATTACGTGACGAGCTAGATTGTGATGTACTTGGGCTTTTTTTTTTTTTTTTTTTTTTTTTTCACCCGGGAAAATCCTTTATGGATACCACCCGCCCCGGGGGGAGCGGAGTGGTTATGTGGGAGTCCTCGCCTGAAGGGCCTTACTACCCCCTCGGGGGGGTAGTAAGTGAGGTTACCCACTAAAAACCTGGGATGAGCAGTCTGCCGCCTAGTAGGGCGAAATGGGGTAGCGTTAGCAGTCACCATCTCGCCCCAGCGGCCAGCCCGTCACCGATGACGGGCCCCGGCCAATGGAGGGATGACCCGGCTCATTGGGGCCATCCCCCAGACGTGTGGGATCGTGCAAGCCAGTGGAGAATCCCCCGACTCTCCACCGATGATCCGCACAGCACTAGGAAAGAGCGAGATGGCGCCCGAACCGCCTTCTCCTCCCCCCAGTTCGTCTACGCCGGAGCGGGTCCGCGAGGACGTCGTCCTCCCTCGCCCGCTCCGCGGCCTCTTTCTGCGCCATCACCGCTTCGCAGAAAGAGACCACCGCCTGCCACGATCCGTCGCTGCCGAGCATAGCGTTAACCACGCTCGGCAGCGAAAGATCTGCGCCAATGACCGCTGTGAGGGTGTGCCGCATGGGACTCCATGCGGCGCACTCCTCCAGCGTGTGGAGCGCCGTGTCTTCTGGCGCTCCACACTCGTGACAGGCGGGGGTCGCCTCCCGTCTCGCGATGTGATGCAGGTACTTTCCGAAACATCCGTGTCCGGAAAGCACCTGCACCAATCGGAAGGTCAGCGACCCGAATCGCCGCCCTACCCACCTCCGGAGGACCGGGCGAATGGCATCCACCGTCCTCTGTCCAGGGACTGGTGGAGCCAGGTCCTCCGTCCACCGCCTCAACAGGGCGACCCGCGCCCGCCGTCGCATGCGCGTGACCTCCTCCCACGCTGGAGGCTCCCCGCGGGATCTCCTCGCCGCCACGAAGTGGTACACTTCGGCGAGGATCTCCGCTTGGAGCTCCCAGGGGGGATCACCGGCGTGATGTACTTGGCCTAACGGAACACTGGTTAAGTGCACCTAATTTAAAGGCTATTCATTTGGACGGATATACATTAGTATCAAGCTACTGTAGAAAGACTTTAGCACACGGTGGCTCATGTATTTATGTTAAAAACAGTGTAAAGGCCATAGAATGTTTGGAGTTCACTGAGATGTCAACAGAGAGATACTGCGAACTATCAGCTGTTGAACTTATTGATTTTAATGTGTTAATTTTGTGTATTTATAGAACTAACTTAATTAGTTCAAATGACTTTTTATTGCATTTAGAACGCCTGCTCGAACGAGCCAATGAGAGTGGTAAGAGCTTTCTATTTATTGGTGATTTTAATATTGACTGGCTAGGTGGTTTATGTTCTATAAAAAGCAACTAGTAGACCTTCTTGCCGAGCATAATGTTCACAACAAAGTTAACTTCCCTACGCGTGTAGCGGGTGCGTCATCGACGTGCCTTGACCATGTATATAGCAACCTGCCGCGGGTGACGAGCCCGTGCGACACTCAGCTCAGCGACCACTACGCCGTGCGCGCCGCCGTCACGTGTGCGCGGGCACTGCCGCCGCCGCGCACTCGCCGCGTCCGCGACTATACACACGCTAACAGAGAGGCCTTCCGAGAGGCTATGTATAGTATAGATTGGGTCGCGTTGTTCCAGAATACATCATCTGCGGAGAGTTTAGCAACATCTGTGACTAACATTCTTAGAAACAAATATAATATTTGTTTCCCATATAAATTTAAAAATATGAGAACGCAATCCTGGGTGACACGCGAACTTATTGATTTAAAAAACCTCCTCTTTGACTCAATTAAGTTACAAGAAATGTATCCAGCCTCAAGATTAGATTCTTTTATTGAAAAAATTAGTTCGCAATATGAGGACTCAGTTAAAAAACAAAAGTTTCGCCATTACGAGAACATTATCCTCCATAGTGCTAACTCTAACTCTACTAAGGCTATTTGGCAAGTTGTTAACACAGAGAGAGGCGCAGTCTCTTGTACGTCGGCGAGCGTTACAGATGTTGCTAAGGACTCCGCGGGGGTGAAATTCAAGTCTCGGAAGGCTGCAGCCGACGCGATGAACGCGAGGTTCGTGGGCGCGGCGGCGGCGTGCGGCGCGCCCAGCGCTCAACTCGCGTGCGTTGAGGCGGCGCTCACGGCGGTGCGGCCCGCCTGCGACCGCTCCCTGCGGTTGGTCAAGTTTACTGCGGAAGAGGTCTACCACATTATAATGTCAAAGATTCCTAGGAAACCCACAAGAGACATTTACAACATCTCTATGGAGCTCATTGCCTCAGCCGCGGAACCTCTATCGTGGTGTCTGGCCGGCCTGTTCAACCGCTGCATTGAAACTGGAAAGTACCCAAAAACCTTAAAGGTCAGCAAAATCTCACCTTTATTTAAGGGAAAGGGCAAACGCGATGACATTGATGGATACCGCCCTGTGTC
Source organism: Plagodis dolabraria (assembly GCA_963854805.1). Lineage (NCBI taxonomy): Eukaryota > Metazoa > Arthropoda > Insecta > Lepidoptera > Geometridae > Plagodis > Plagodis dolabraria. The sequence goes on along the minus strand of OY978443.1, from coordinate 2,444,907 downwards.
CATAATCCCTGCTGTCGCGAAGATACTCGAGAACGGACTAAGTACACGTCTCACCGAGTACTTGGGGGCCACCGGAGCGCTGTCGGAGCGCCAGTATGCGTACCGCACTGGCTCCTCGACCACCTCGCTCACACGCGAGGTCTTACGGCGAGTGCTAGAGGCTTGTGAGGCGAGACGCCAAGTTGCAGTCCTGTGCTGCGACTTATCGAAAGCTTTCGATGGCGCAGACCATAGCGTCCTCGCCTCCAAACTCAAGCACTACGGTATACGGGGACAAGCACATTCGCTCCTGCAGACCTGTTGCGCGACAGGGCGCAGATGGTGGTTACCGACGGGGGTGAGACGAGATCAGACCCTCTCGGGACGGTTACGGGCGTAGCGCAGGGATCGTCGGTATCCAACATACTATTTTCGCTGTTACTGAATGACCTGCCGGAACACGTAACTGAGGGGGAGGCCTACATGTACGCGGACAATGTGGCTGTGGTCATCAGCGCCCCGTCACTGACCCAGCTCGAGCAGCGGTTGAACACGGTCGCACGCCAGGTAGCACAATGGTTTCATTGGAACGGACTCGCTCTGAACCACAAGAAAACGCACTTCATGCATTTTTGCATATCTGGGCGTCAGGTTCGGAGCTTGGCCGTCACTATTGACACAAACACCATTGAACAAGTTCCAACGATCGTGTTCTTATGATACCAAATAGACCGAGGCCTAACCTGGGATAAACATATCGACAGCTTGTGTGCCAGACTGGGTAGCGCATGCTTTGCTCTCCGCAGGCTATCGCGCGTGGTGTCTGCCGACGTGGTCCGCACTTGTTATTTCGCGACCGTTCACTCGCTTCTCCAGTACGGCGCAGAGCTGTGGGGGCGCGCTGCTGATCGGGAGCGCGTCTTTCGCATGCAGAAACGTGCTGTGAGGGCCATCGCGAGGACAGAGTGGGACACGCCGGCGCGACAATTCTTTGTATCGCTCCAGATCCTTACGCTGCCTTCCATTGTCATACTCCAGGTAGTGATGTATGTTAGGCAGAACCTGGAGCGATTCAAGACGCGCGGTGATCACCACACGCGATGCTACAATACCCGCGGGGCTGGCAAGTTAGCTACAGTATCTCACAGACTGGCTAAGTCAGACAGACTAACGCACGTGCTGGGACCCGCGTTATATAACAAGCTACCGAATCATATAGTCACAGCACCTAGCCTCTCTTCATTTAAGCGCAGTCTTAAATCGTGGCTCGTCGAGAAGGCGTTCTACAGTATTGACGAATATGTGCAATAAATAACATAGAATAATATGTTAAGTATTTATTTATTTCTAATTTAAATTTAACTTCAATTAAACATTGTTTAATACATTATTGTAATTTAAACTACATGTAATTTCAATTATTGTTATAATTAGCTATAATAATAATTCTCACATTTTTAATACTGATTGACTTGTAATACTCTTACCAATAAATTGATTATTCTGATTATTATTCTTATTCTGATTATTCTGAAACTATGGAGATTTTGTCGCCAGTGTCTGCGATGAAGGATCCCTGCCTATCAGATTTAAAACCGGCTGCCCGGCAACATCATCGTAGTAAACGAAACAAGATAATTATCTACTCGCCAAATACTTCGTCTGCCGATATTATCGCACCTAAGCCTCCCCTAGAATTAACCAAAGACAGTCCAGTAGATGACAGTGAAACATGTTGTGTATCGCAGCGGCCGTTGGCAATAGCGAGCTCACCTATTAAGCCCGCCGCTGCCACTACTGAAAATGAATGGGTGGAGGTACGCCGTAAAAAGGTACGCCCGTCGACGATATCGAAACGCTGCATCGCCGGGCCCGCGGTGACATCGCTTAAAGCCGTTGAGAGACGTAAGTTTGTCCACTTGTGGAACATGTTATCAGGTACAGATGAAATCAAAGACTATCTAAACCAACTTTGTCCTCAAAAAGCATGCACCGTCGAAGAATTGAAAACACGCAAAAATTATAAGTCTTTTAAAATCGGAGTACCAGAGGAGTGCTTCGATAAGTGTATCTCAATTGATATTTGGCCTGAAAATGCAAGAGTAAAGCAATGGATAAATTACAAAAAACGTGTTCCAGCCGACGATACATTTCATCACGAAGTCGGTAGTAAACAGGCCGTGTACAGTACCTAAATGTCTGAGTGTCTTCGTCCAAAACGTAAGAGGTTTAAAGACTAAGCTTCGCACCTGGAATACTGGCTTGTTGTTGACGGATTACTCGCTAGTTGCGGCCACGGAAACATTCCTAGACGACTCAGTCGAGGATGCCGAGGTGGTCCCTGCTGGCTGGTCACTCCTACGCCGTGATAGGACTTTTATTACATAAAACCGAGTGCTACCGACGACTCATATATAATCTGGTTTTGCAAAGTTGAATCGTTTGTTATGAATTTAAATAGCAAAATAATAATTCTCGGTGACTTAAATTTAAATAGTGCTTCTTTAAATATAAATAATTATTTCTGCTATTTCTTGTCATTCTGTAATCTATATGATTGTTATAATGTTTTTAATGTTTACGGAAGCAAACTTGACGTGGTGTTGGCGCAGGAATGCATTGACTCGCTAGCGGATCAGGTATGCGTCATCACAGCAGACGGTCTTGTCCCGCCCGATGCCTACCACCCCCCGCTTGAGATAACGGTGAGTCTCAAATCGCATAATAGGTGCGACTTTTTATTGCCCCCTAGCAATGTTGACTCGTCTCGTGACTGGAATTTTAATAAGATTGACATTGTATATTTGAACCATTTACTCAGTGAAGTTTCCTGGGATTATTTTTATGAGTGTAACGATGTTTGCCAAGCAACAGATATTTTCTATGACATACTTTACAATGCTTTTGACCAATGTACTCCTAAAAAAAGACGCTGTAGTACTGCGTCTCGCGTGTTTCCGGTGTGGTTTACTTCTGATATTATAAAAAATATTAGACGGAAAACCAACTTGCACAAAGAGTGGAAGCGCTCGAAATGTGATGTAGCCTATAAATCTTTCTCAGATCTACGTGCTAGCCTGAAACAACGTATATCTGATGCCTATTATAGGCATCAGATATACGCTCATACTATTAAAATCGAAACGCAGTTAAAAAGGCGCCCTCAAGATTTTTGGCGCCACATCGCCAGTCTTAAGTCGAAAGGCGGCTTTGAGCCTAGTGTTACTTTCAAGGGGCAGTCTTACATTGGTATTGAGGCTGCAGAAGCCTTTGCTAATTATTTTTCTACAAACAAATTAAACAGCCCCCTACCCTAACACTTGAACGCCTAGAGCACCCCCAGGGAGGCAGCTGTGTTAGTATCCCATACATCTCCCCTCAAGATGTTGAACGTGGTCTCCGTAAGCTGAAGGCGAAGGCTATAGGGCCTGATAATATTCCAGCTTTTGTCCTGAAGTCATGCCAACATATTTTAACGGGTCCACTATGTCACATATTTAATTCTTTACTCAGAGATGGTGTGTACCCTCCACAATGGAAGCTGTCCAGGGTTACTCCCATTCCCAAATCTAGTAATAAAACGTTGGTAGAAGAATATCGTCCTATTGCTATATTAAACTCACCTGCTAAAGTGTTTGAGTATGTCCTCCATCGTGAAATCCATAGGCAAGTTCAAAAGTATTTATGTGACGAACAGCACGGTTTCAGACCGGGGAGGTCAGTTAATACTAACCTACTTAGCTTAGTTGACTATACGTCTACCTGTATGGACCGCGGTTCACAGGTCGACGTATTATATTTTGATTTTCATAAAGCATTTGACAAAGTGGACAACGACGTGTTATTACAGAAACTACATGACATTGGATTTACTCCCCGACTGCTTCTGTTTTTTGCTGACTATTTGCGCGACCGTAAGCAGTTTGTTAAGCACGGAACACATGTTTCCGAGTCGTACTCAACCCCTTCTGTGGTCAGTCAAGGCTTTGTGATGGGGCCTTTGCTCTTTTTAATAATGATTAATGACCTGGCTAGTAAAGTAAATTTTGCTAGATGTCTATTATATGCTGACGACCTTAAGCTAGCTCTTGAAGTGAGAACAATAAATGACTGTATTGACTTAAAAAAAGATATTGATTGCATTTATAATTGGTCGGTGACAAAGAAAATGTTATTTAACCCTGACAAATGTTACGTTATGACATATGACCGTAAACGTAATCCTTTAATTTATGACTATAAAATCTGTGACGATATCATTAAAAGAGTGACTACTATTAAGGACCTGGGCGTGACTTTTGACCGCGGCTTAACTTTCCATGACCACATAATAAATACCGCAAAGGAATCCTTCCAGCGTCTTGGTTTTGTGTTGCGGAATGCGCGCGACTTTCATGACCCCCGCGTCATCAGGCTCCTGTTTACTACTCTTGTGCGAAGTAAACTGGAGGCGGGCGCGGTTGTCTGGAACCCGCATCACGTGATATACACCTTGATGCTGGAAAAGGTTCAAAAACGCTTTTTGCGGTATCTGTTCAAGCAAATGTATGGTTATTACCCGTACCTTTACCCTACTAAGTTTCTTCTTGGGCAGCTTAGTTTTAACTCGCTAGAAGTTAGAAGGTCCCTGGAACAGCTTTCTACCTGCTGCAAAATTCTAAGAGGCAACATCGACTGCCCTCACCTGCACAACCTCCTGTGCGCACTGTATGTTCCTGATAAATATATCAGTCACAGGTCGAACCGTAGACACGCGCTGTTCGCTACTCCCAGTAGTCACACCGTTGCCCGAGCTCAATCCTCCTTGTGTCGTTCCCGGACTGGTCTCAACGCATTCCTTCACGCCAACACCGAATGTGACATTTTTTGTGATAAATGGCATTATATTTATAAACTTCTACTGACATTTTGTAAAAAACGTGATACCTCATAATTATCATGATTATTATTTTTAAAATTATTTTTATTATTATTTATTGGTATTATTGACATCTATATAATTTAATTTTAATGACATTTGATTTGAAATTCATTTGCACTATTTTTGAGGTAGGACTCACACCACCGCAATAAGGAACCGCATATACCGGCATGTCGAAGCTTAAAAATAAGAGTGGCTTGATCAACAACGTCAAAAGCCTTGGAAAAGTCAGTATATACGGCATGCACTTCGTGTTCGTTCTCGAAAACTTCGTGTATATCGTATACAAAACCAAAAAGATTAGATGCAGTTGATCTACCAGGTAGAAAACCGTGCTGTTGCAGGTTAATCAAGGGTTTGACGTGGAAAAACAAAACTTTTTGCACCAAACATTCAAATAGCCTTAACCTAAAGAAGATATATTTTTTTTATACCTGTCCGAGCGCAGAGGCCTAGCCCGCGAGCTAACCTACCTCTTTTCATTTTGAAGTACCGTTCAACAATTTATTTTAATTTTATTACTTCTTTACAGAATACATTCATAATTTTGTGCAAATACATTTTTCTCTAACTAACTTAAGCTAATTACAGCTATCGTGCTTTGCTGCCGCTCTTGGTTTATCCTGAATTATCAGGTTAACAAGGCAACAGCAAGAGAACATGCAAAGAAATAGACAATGCATCAGAAATGCATTCTCCTTTCTACATTTATCCAATAATTCCCTTATTGGGATCCTATTATACTACGTTCAAACATGCAAGAAGATATTATCCTCTTCATTTGGGATTTAATTAATGTGACAATTTGATTTCCAATGTTCTTGGCCATGCTTCATGTTTAGATGAAGCGGTCCAGAATGTAACATAATAGCATAGAGAAAGGACTTAAAGAAGATAAAATTGAGATGGGTCGATAATTTGTCACGTCTGATCGATCCCATTTTTTTGTGTATTGGTGTCACGTGAGTAGTTTTTCATTTTATTGGAAACATATCACATGTTAAAGATTTATTGAATATGATAAACAATTGTTTACCGGTTGAAAATCACAGTGTCTGAGGAAAATAGGTGGATTGAATCAAGCCCAGGTCCTTTGTTAATATTGATTAGTTGGGGAGATTTCAAAAAGTCAGTTTCAGATAGAAAACATGAGTTTATAGAGACATGATTGGCTACATTTTCAATTTGAGTTTAAGTATTCCGAGAATAAGTTACTGATTTGCTGACCACCGTCAGCATACTTGCTTTTGAGAAACATTTCATTAGGTATAGCGTTGCTGTTGCCTCTAAAATATTTTACAAAAGACCAAAAGAATTTGGTGTTGTTTTTATAAGTTTTTTAGCATTGGATTGGAATTTACCTAAGTATTCAGTGATCATAGTATCACAACGGTTACGTAACATTTGGTATGTTGTCTGATCTCTGAGATTGCAATACTTTTTATGACGTTTGTGATATTTGGCTTTCTCTTTGAGAGTTCTTATCAAAGAACGACTAAACCAACATGGAAAGTTACTATCAATTTCATGGCAGATGGAGTATGTTCTTGAATAACTTGATTAAGAAGAAAACGTCCACTGTTTCATCTAGTGAGTAGGCAGGCTTTAGCAGTTCAGTCCAGGGAATCTGGCTTAAATCTTCCTTGATATTAGAATAATCAGTCTACCGAGTAGTTAAGTCGAGGAGACGTTTGAAACTTCACTTTCTTCCGAGGTTTAGATTTCATTGTGATCGATAATGCGGTATGATAAGAGTCTAACTTAACAAGTAGGGAAGTAAGCACATTAACTGAAAAAGACTGGCGTCGTTGGAGACGATTAATCAAGTATACGACCTTGAAAGTTTGTGATTTAATTGATTAGATAAGACGTTATTGAATGACAGCATATTAACAAAAACATGTTCTGATGTAGTGATGGGATTTTGTGGAAAGAATGAATTCGAGTTGACATCCGGATTCCATTGCAAAAAGGGCAGATTAAAATCCCTAGTCAGAAGGAGAAACGAGTTTTGAGGCATTTTATGTTGAACAATAGCCGATATACTGGATAACATAACACAAAAAAAAGCAAATACCATCAAGACGATCGCAGTTACTGGGGGACAGGTTGTAAACGGTACAGATGCTCACGAATTTGGTTGTGTTATTATCTCTAAGCTTGATTACTCGTCAACAAACTCCCATTCTACCTTGCGAATTGGTTCATATTTCTTCAAGACTGCTATCAGTGCTCCTCCACCTTCTCTTTTATCACTAACGGAAGAAGCACGGTCACGCCTAAAGATTGAATATCTATGGTCAATGACCTCATGATCGAATACAGAATCGTTCAGCCATGTCTCTGTCAGTATTATAACGTTAGCGTTTTCCTTCATAACATTGGTCAACATAACATTAGTCTTAGTTCTAAAGCCCCGTACATTTTGATACACTATGTTAAAATTGCTCCAAAGTTAAGAATTAAGATGCGTTACCATGGATAAACAATATTTATAGTGATTTCAAAAAGTGAAAGTCTTTTATTACGATGCTTTTAGCATTCACGTCCTTTCGCATAAATATACTGCCGTTTCTTACTCACACAAAATCAAACTTCTTTTCTTTGGCTACTTTACGAGCAGTGGCGTGCAACTGCTTGCCGGCTGGACTAAGTTGCTCAGACACGTAGATTGGCTTTTTATCTGCGTCCGCAATGCCCAAGTGAGATGAGTTCAATTTCTCACTTTGGTGGGTTGAATGTTTTCTCTGCAGCAATCAGGGAGTCCCTTACAAAAGGGGTAGAGAGCTTCACTACTATGGAGCGGGGTCTATTTGACTCCTTGTTTAATTTGGCGACTCGGTGATAATTGAGCAATTCGTGGTCCTGCAGTTCGTAGCCCACCGTGGTTGCAAGTTGACGTACCACTGTCTTTAAATTTTTTGACGTGTGTTCAGGAACACACTGTATCTCAAGGTTGCAGTCGCGTGATTACTGCTCGAATATGTTGCCCTTGTTACTCAAGTCGCCAATCTGAGAGCGCAAATCGCTCACGTAGGTAAGAAGTACGTTGTTTTCTTCGTGCAAATTAATTATAGCCAGATTTTTACTCTCGAGTGCTTCTTTTAGCTGGTCGTACTTTTCAGACATAAACTTCACACTTTCCGTGAGCTCCTAAATTTTAGTGCGAGTATCTGATCTGTCCACTGAGAAGTCTCTTTTTATATCCTTGTGGAGCTGTGAAAGGGATTCTTGAAGTTTTTTTTATCAAAGTACTGTTTAAAGTCCTCAGGATTGAAAGCAGATGAAAGATCTCCCAGAACAGGGGTTTTTGGATGTGACAAGGATGAGGAACTATATTCACTTTTGTCGCCAGGCTTACACTCGCCATATTTCCAGCTTATGTAACTTCGACTCTTTAGCGAAATTTTCGCTTTACACTCCTAAGCACTGATAGTGAAAGGCAGCTTTGCATTTCTAGCAAGCCTTAACGTCGCAGGTCTTGATTTGCTTGCAGCATTTACTACATATGCTCATATTGATGGATTGCCGAAAGCAGGGTAAGTAATTTTGTTGATGGCAACTCTGAACAAAAATATCTCACTATCAGTTGACTTTGACAGGTAAGGTACCACTTGTCAAAATCAAATGAGCGCCTGTAAATTGAGTTTGGCAGATTTATAAACGCTGAGAAAACGAGGGTAAATAATTTGAACTTATCTGGACTGGATTGGTATTTCACGCCAAAAACTGTCTCGGACGAATTCACTATGCGAAAAATGCACTACTAAACACCATCAAACTGTTCAAATAACAGGGCATCAACTTAAAAGTGCAACATGTAAGAAATACGATATAATATAATGAGAGAAGTGTTTACTGTGGCAGTGCTGCCAGATGAATGAAAATTCTATTCTATTGGGCAAGCACGACGAGTGTAGGTTTTTTGCCGTCACCCTAATCAGCCTGTATTGCTCATTTTCGTATGAGTGCCAATGAAAATTATTTTGCAAAAGAAACTTACTTATAGATCTATAAGAGTCATCATTCTTGGCATTTACCTTGACACACTCTCCGTTAATTATCTTCACGATGAATGATTCTTTTTCTACAGTTGTCTCCAGAAAATCGTAGAACTCCTGATATTTTTTTATATTCGCAACTACTATTGAGGGAGTTGAGGTAGTTTTTTTGGCATCGGAATTTTCACAGATTTTTCGTCGGAGTCAGCTCCTTGTTGAGATTGTGGGGAGAGTGTGGAATTCAATTTCCTTTTCTTTCTGCTTTTTTGTCGAATCCATTCAGTTTCCCTCGCAAGGTCCTCTTCATCTGTCTCATACTGGGCTCATTCAGAGGGTCTCAAACCTTTTTTGGTTGAGGTTGAAGCGGTAATGCATTTTTTTGAACTTGCTCGAGTTGGCGCTGGAGTTCATTAATATGTGATTTTAGGTCATTAACTAAGTCCTGCAAGTTTTCGCGTTCCGACTTTTCTTCGGTGTAATGTTTGAACAACATATATTCTGTTTCAGTTGTCAGAGTTATATTGACTTCTTTAGCCATAGTTCTTAAGTATAGCTTCGCCTTAATAACGTTAATTATAAAAGATTGCACAATTATGATTCACGGCAATATCACTATCGAGGTCATTGCACGAACGCGGTCCGAACACGACGGCCGGCGTAGATGCTATGTCAGCGCTCTACCCCAGCGCTAGTAACTGGGACAAGAGCGTCGTGACGCTAGCGTTCTCTGCGGAAATCAAACGATCACTATTGAATTTTTAAAAAAATATGCAAGCATTTTAAATCAAGGAAGATAGTGATTTCATGTCCTCCAAAAAGCAGAAACGCTTAGAAGTAAATGTTACTAGCGGTTACCAACCCAAGTAGAAATCACAGTGAACATTGCTTAGTTGATAGCTTAGAACAATAAAGCAAACAAGCTCCGCAAAAGGTGAAATTGAAAGTCTACATACTTATTATTCTAGGATTTTTTATACAGTTTTATTAAAAAAAAAAACTCTTAGCTTTGAATTACTTAGCATTCCATGGACACACCATGCAGATGCCGGGTCCAAAGCGCCGCAAAGGAAGAGACTAGAGAGGCCTGGGACTTACAACCCAGGAGCAATGTGGCAATGCCGTGAAAATCGCAAGGTTGTGGACTTCCAGACGTCGACATGACATTTATGAAACATCATGCTTTGTCGAGTCCGGCGGTGAAATTTTAGCGCGGCCGGTGTATGAGGCATCTCCAGTACTGTCATCTGCATAACATTATTTATCACTGAGTTGCAGCATGTCATTGATGTGTAAGAGAAATAGAGTCGGAAATAGCACACAGCTTTGCGGAAAGTCAGCATTAATCGGCTTTAAGTCGGAGCATGCACCGTCAACAACGACTTTGATGCTCCGATCTGCCAAAAAACTGGAGATCCATTCGCACAATTTCTCGGGAAGCATTAGGAAAGAAGCTGTCCAAACTGCCGCCAACGCTTCACCCTTGGAATCCACCACCTCCGCCCATCGATGCGTAAGATATACTAAAATATCACAAGCTGAGCGACCGCGACGAAAGCCGTACTGGCGATCACTAATCAGATGGTGCTCTTCTAGATATTGCAGGAGTTGGTTGTTGATAATGGATTCCATTATCTTGGAGAATAGAGACGTTATAGCTATAAGGCAGTAATTGGACGGATCTGAGTGGTCGACTTTTTTAGGGATTGGGTGCACCAAAGCCGTCTTCCATGTTTTTGGGACAACGCCTGATGAGTAGCAGAGCCGGAAAAAACCGGTGTCAACTCTGAAACACATGTCCGCAGCACTATCGGAGGGATGCCATCAGGCCCACTCGACCTATGAATGTCCAAGGAGAACAGTGCTATACGTACTGCACATTGCCGGAAAATTATATCCGGCGTAGAGGTATCACACCGTTGTATAGTCGGTGGTGAGTTCCCTTGGTCATCCAAAGTGCAGAAAGAGAGAGAGAACGGTGAGTTCCTTCGGCCATCCAAAGTGCGGTAAGAGAGAGAGCCCAGAAGATCGGCCTTCTCCTTTGCGGTGTGGGCCAGTGTGTCATTCTCTCTGTGCAGGGGTGGTAGAGATGACTGACAAAAATTCCCTTGGACAGCCCTGGCAAGAGACCAGAACGCACGTGTTTCCGAAAAAAGGCGGGCTAATTTCTTGCCAACTCTGCCGATATGCTCCAACTTTGCTCAAGGGAATACTCTTTTGAAGGACCTGGAGGCAAAGTTATAATTCTTTTTGAGATCGCTGATTATTTAAATCCTTAGATGCCACTGAATCGGCCCAAGCTTGGTAAAGCTCTCGTTTATGGCCAGAGGCCATTTTACAAGAGCGACCAAACCAGGGCTATGACCTGCCACCGATGGGCACTGCAGAATGTGGAATAAAGAGTTCCATACCCTGAAGCACTACATCAGCAACATAGTCAACAGTGACATTTGGATCAGACGGCAAGAAGCAAACTTGCCGCCATTGGTAGGATGCAAAAAAGGACCGCATCCCGTCCCAATCTGCAGACCTATTGTGCCACATGCGACGACGATACGCGATTTATGAGTTTGTCATGCTGCAGCCATTAATTTATTTCTTACTTGTTTGCGCCATCTATTGGCATTTCTTAAAACTACCTTTTCATATGATTTTATACGATAATGCACTTGAAGGAAATGCACCGACCCATCGTCGATGACGTCTGTCAGTCGCCGTCAAACGCTAGTAGAAGAAGATAGTTCAAAACTAACACGCGCTCCGCATATTCAAAATCAAAAATAATCGCTGTCAAGCTCGCTAATCAGAAAAATTAAATTATTACAAGTTTTGTGAAATTCGCTACTTGTGTATATACCGCAGTTTCTATTGGAGCTTAGCCATATACATGTGATTCCGTGTGCTCATCATCAACTTGAAGACCTGCCGGCCAGCGTGAGAGACTGGATGCAGTAGCAAGGTTGGTGCATATTGATAGTGTTTATCAGAAATCACATGTAATTCTTTGTATTATAGTCCATTTAATAGGTGTAGGGCTTCGCCCCTCGCAGTCCCGCTTTGGCGACTCCATAAGTGGTCCTTCGAGCCGGATCATACGATCCGTGATTCCCGTCTATACCTAATTTAAGTACTTATATCCACCCGCCATAATATTATCTTATAATATCTGCGTATTATTTGCAAATAATTGAAATAATTTCTATCTGCCATACGCCGTAACTTCACTTGGAGGCTATCATCTGCCTCACTTGCACAAGTGAAGATAACCATTTTCTGTTTCGCTGCCTGCTCGCGCCACTGCTTCTCTCTTGAAAACGCATTGCATACTAGATAAATATCCTACCTTCTATTATTATTTAAAATAATTTGAACTACTTAGTCTACACAAAGCATTTTAAAACTTACAAAATCTATGAAAATGAGTAGGCACAAAGCTGACGTTGAACAGCAGGCAGCTAATCCTAAGCTTTTGATGTTATTAGCTAAACGTGAGGCTTTATTCGAGTTGGTTCAAAATATTTTTGATACTTCCGTGAATATAGACATTGACGCTGATGCGAGGGAGACATTCCTTGCTGGTTCCGCTAACATTGGCGTCTTGAGAACAGATTGCATGACGCTGTTAGATAATTATAACACATGTTTATTAGAAACGAGACCTCAAGCCAAACCAGACTATAAATCGTTAATTGCATTTGAACAATTATATAGCCGCATTAAGCGACTCCAAGCGCAGAACATGTCTGCTTCGCCAACTGATGCATTACCGCAGAAAAGTAAACCTCGCTTGCCTGCGATCGAGTTAGTATCATTCGTGGGTGATATTAGGTCGTGGCCGCTGTTCTATGCCAGTTTTAAGACGACAGTACACGACAACCCATCGCTGTCAGATGCTGAAAAGCTTTATTATCTTTTAGGCAAGTTGTCGGGCAAAGCTATGTCAGTATGCTCTGGTATAACACCTAGTGCTGAAAACTATAACGTAATTTTTCAAGCACGCATAGATAAATATGAAGACAAGCGAATACTCGCGTCGGTCTACATGAACCAATTGTTTGATTTCAAACCGATAAACAACGCCACCGCAAGTAATCTCGAATCCTTTAATCATCAGTTCATTAGCGCAATTCGAGCCTTAAATAATGTAAAAATAGATAGCATGCATGACTTGTTCATATTGCATGTTGCCCTAAAAAAGTTAGATTCGGAGACAATTCGCGCGTTTGAATCGAGCGTGGGTTCAAGAATCCCATCATTCGATGAACTAGTGCAGTTTGTGACCAACCGAACTAAAGTACTTGAACGTGCACCGAATTTTCCGACCGCTTCTAATAATACGAATAATAATAACTCCGCATATAAATCTAATAAAGAAAGTGACCGCTCCCGCTATAAAGAAAACTATGTAAACAAACCGCCTAAGTACCAGACGTATGTCAGTACCGTGCAACCAGCTCCATCTAATAAATGCTTATGTACTAGTATATGTCATCAGCATTTATTTAAGTGTCCAGATTTTCATAATTTGTCACCTGAACAACGGTTCAACCTTGTGAAGGAAAATAATGCGTGCATAAATTGCTTAAGTACGAAGCATAAAGTTTCACTTTGTAAGTCCGAATTGAATTGTCGCGTGTGTAACTCCCGCCATCACAGTTTGTTGCATTTTACACAAACACAACCAATTCGAGCAGCTATCAGCGCCGCCGCGCGGACTGAACCCGTCTTGCCCGCTTCCGCTTCTATACATAAATCAAACCCGCGCCCCCCGGTTTTACGCACCGGGTGTTTTAACCATTCGGCTGCGTCCGCGTCGTCCGAGAGTCAAAACGTCGCAGAGACAATGGCCGCTACAGCGATGGAGCCGTCGCTGACCACACGCTCAGATGTCGCGCTGTGCGCAACATCCATTGCCGCTCCGCAGCCGCGGACCGTTACCGACACCATACATAACAATCAATGTACGGTGCTCTTAGCGACAGCACAAGTTGTTACGTATGATAGTCGGGGAGATAAGCATGTTTTGCGTGCGCTCCTAGACTCCGCGTCGCAAAGCCATTTTATTACAAAAAATACTTGTAAAACTTTAGGCATTCTGATTAATGACATTGGACGTACTGTAGTAAAAGGTTTCGGTGGTACAGAAAAATTAGTTAACTCAAGTTCAGTGAATTTAGACTTTTTCTCGCGCTTTGACGATAATGTCAAATTTAATATTTCGCCGTTAGTTGTCGATCAGATAACCGACTCGCTTCCTAGCGCCATGGTTGACCCCTCAGTCATTTAATACTTTAAAAATCTACCGCTCGCCGATGAAACGTTCGGTACGCCTGATAAGGTAGACATACTGATCGGCGCGCCTCTTTTCTCGTGCTTACTACTTCCCGATGTAGTTCGCGCCTCTCAAGCTGCATCGGTGCCGCCAGCTTTGCATACGGTATTGGGATATGTTCTCATGGGTTCCGTACCTACTATAAATAATCACCAGGCTTTAACATGCTGCTTTGTACACGTACAAGATCAAGATATGGACGTTTTGATGAAAAAATTCTGGGAGCTCGAAGAGCCTCCTAACGCGCCGCAAGTTTTAAGCCCCGCTGACGCTGAATGCGAAGATTTTTATAAAAATACTACAACCCGCGATCCCGTTACTGGCAGATACACAGTCGGACTGCCATTCAACGACTGCCGTTCAGCCTGCGTCTCGCGTGTTTCCGGTGTGGTTTACTTCTGATATTATAAAAAATATTAGACGGAAAACCAACTTGCACAAAGAGTGGAAGCGCTCGAAATGTGATGAAGCCTATAAATCTTTCTCAGATCTACGTGCTAGCCTGAAACAACGTATATCTGATGCCTATTATAGGCATCAGATATACGCTCATACTATTAAAATCGAAACGCAGTTAAAAAGGCGCCCTCAAGATTTTTGGCGCCACATCGCCAGTCTTAAGTCGAAAGGCGGCTTTGAGCCTAGTGTTACTTTCAAGGGGCAGTCTTACATTGGTATTGAGGCTGCAGAAGCCTTTGCTAATTATTTTTCTACAAACAAATTAAACAGCCCCCTACTCTAACACTTGAACGCCTAGAGCACCCCCAGGGAGGCAGCTGTGTTAGTATCCCATACATCTCCCCTCAAGATGTTGAACGTGGTCTCCGTAAGCTGAAGGCGAAGGCTATAGGGCCTGATAATATTCCAGCTTTTGTCCTGAAGTCATGCCAACATATTTTAACGGGTCCACTATGTCACATATTTAATTCTTTACTCAGAGATGGTGTGTACCCTCCACAATGGAAGCTGTCCAGGGTTACTCCCATTCCCAAATCTAGTAATAAAACGTTGGTAGAAGAATATCGTCCTATTGCTATATTAAACTCACCTGCTAAAGTGTTTGAGTATGTCCTCCATCGTGAAATCCATAGGCAAGTTCAAAAGTATTTATGTGACGAACAGCACGGTTTCAGACCGGGGAGGTCAGTTAATACTAACCTACTTAGCTTAGTTGACTATACGTCTACCTGTATGGACCGCGGTTCACAGGTCGACGTATTATATTTTGATTTTCAAAAAGCATTTGACAAAGTGGACAACGACGTGTTATTACAGAAACTACATGACATTGGATTTACTCCCCGACTGCTTCTGTTTTTTGCTGACTATTTGCGCGACCGTAAGCAGTTTGTTAAGCACGGAACACATGTTTCCGAGTCGTACTCAACCCCTTCTGTGGTCAGTCAAGGCTTTGTGATGGGGCCTTTGCTCTTTTTAATAATGATTAATGACCTGGCTAGTAAAGTAAATTTTGCTAGATGTCTATTATATGCTGACGACCTTAAGCTAGCTCTTGAAGTGAGAACAATAAATGACTGTATTGACTTAAAAAAAGATATTGATTGCATTTATAATTGGTCGGTGACAAAGAAAATGTTATTTAACCCTGACAAATGTTACGTTATGACATATGACCGTAAACGTAATCCTTTAATTTATGACTATAAAATCTGTGACGATATCATTAAAAGAGTGACTACTATTAAGGACCTGGGCGTGACTTTTGACCGCGGCTTAACTTTCCATGACCACATAATAAATACCGCAAAGGAATCCTTCCAGCGTCTTGGTTTTGTGTTGCGGAATGCGCGCGACTTTCATGACCCCCGCGTCATCAGGCTCCTGTTTACTACTCTTGTGCGAAGTAAACTGGAGGCGGGCGCGGTTGTCTGGAACCCGCATCACGTGACATACACCTTGATGCTGGAAAAGGTTCAAAAACGCTTTTTGCGGTATCTGTTCAAGCAAATGTATGGTTATTACCCGTACCTTTACCCTACTAAGTTTCTTCTTGGGCAGCTTAGTTTTAACTCGCTAGAAGTTAGAAGGTCCCTGGAACAGCTTTCTACCTGCTGCAAAATTCTAAGAGGCAACATCGACTGCCCTCACCTGCACAACCTCCTGTGCGCACTGTATGTTCCTGATAAATATATCAGTCACAGGTCGAACCGTAGACACGCGCTGTTCGCTACTCCCAGTAGTCACACCGTTGCCCGAGCTCAATCCTCCTTGTGTCGTTCCCGGACTGGTCTCAACGCATTCCTTCACGCCAACACCGAATGTGACATTTTTTGTGATAAATGGCATTATATTTATAAACTTCTACTGACATTTTGTAAAAAACGTGATACCTCATAATTATCATGATTATTATTTTTAAAATTATTTTTATTATTATTTATTGGTATTATTGACATCTATATAATTTAATTTTAATGACATTTGATTTGAAATTCATTTGCACTATTTTTGAGGTAGGACTCACACCACCGCAATAAGGAACCGCATATACCGGCATGTCGAAGCTTAAAAATAAGAGTGGCTTGATCAACAACGTCAAAAGCCTTGGAAAAGTCAGTATATACGGCATGCACTTCGTGTTCGTTCTCGAAAACTTCGTGTATATCGTATACAAAACCAAAAAGATTAGATGCAGTTGATCTACCAGGTAGAAAACCGTGCTGTTGCAGGTTAATCAAGGGTTTGACGTGGAAAAACAAAACTTTTTGCACCAAACATTCAAATAGCCTTAACCTAAAGAAGATATTTTTTTTTATACCTGTCCGAGCGCAGAGGCCCAGCCCGCGAGCTAACCTACCTCTTTTCATTTTGAAGTACCGTTCAACAATTTATTTTAATTTTATTACTTCTTTACAGAATACATTCATAATTTTGTGCAAATACATTTTTCTCTAACTAACTTAAGCTAATTACAGCTATCGTGCTTTGCTGCCGCTCTTGGTTTATCCTGAATTATCAGGTTAACAAGGCAACAGCAAGAGAACATGCAAAGAAATAGACAATGCATCAGAAATGCATTCTCCTTTCTACATTTATCCAATAATTCCCTTATTAGGATCCTATTATACTACGTTCAAACATGCAAGAAGATATTATCCTCTTCATTTGGGATTTAATTAATGTGACAATTTGATTTCCAATGTTCTTGGCCATGCTTCATGTTTAGATGAAGCGGTCCAGAATGTAACATAATAGCATAGAGAAAGGACTTAAAGAAGACAAAATTGAGATGGGTCGATAATTTGTCACGTCTGATCGATCCCATTTTTTTGTGTATTGGTGTCACGTGAGTAGTTTTTCATTTTATTGGAAACATATCACATGTTAAAGATTTATTGAATATGATAAACAATTGTTTACCGGTTGAAAAACACAGTGTCTGAGGAAAATAGGTGGATTGAATCAAGCCCAGGTCCTTTGTTAATATTGATTAGTTGGGGAGATTTCAAAAAGTCAGTTTCAGATAGAAAACATGAGTTTATAGAGACATGATTGGCTACATTTTCAATTTGAGTTTAAGTATTCCGAGAATAAGTTACTGATTTGCTGACCACCGTCAGCATACTTGCTTTTGAGAAACATTTCATTAGGTATAGCGTTGCTGTTGCCTCTAAAATATTTTACAAAAGACCAAAAGAATTTGGTGTTGTTTTTATAAGTTTTTTAGCATTGGATTGGAATTTACCTAAGTATTCAGTGATCATAGTATCACAACGGTTACGTAACATTTGGTATGTTGTCTGATCTCTGAGATTGCAATACTTTTTATGACGTTTGTGATATTTGGCTTTCTCTTTGAGAGTTCTTATCAAAGAACGACTAAACCAACATGGAAAGTTACTATCAATTTCATGGCAGATGGAGTATGTTCTTGAATAACTTGATTAAGAAGAAAACGTCCACTGTTTCATCTAGTGAGTAGGCAGGCTTTAGCAGTTCAGTCCAGGGAATCTGGCTTAAATCTTCCTTGATATTAGAATAATCAGTCTACCGAGTAGTTAAGTCGAGGAGACGTTTGAAACTTCACTTTCTTCCGAGGTTTAGATTTCATTGTGATCGATAATGCGGTATGATAAGAGTCTAACTTAACAAGTAGGGAAGTAAGCACATTAACTGAAAAAGACTGGCGTCGTTGGAGACGATTAATCAAGTATACGACCTTGAAAGTTTGTGATTTAATTGATTAGATAAGACGTTATTGAATGACAGCATATTAACAAAAACATGTTCTGATGTAGTGATGGGATTTTGTGGAAAGAATGAATTCGAGTTGACATCCGGATTCCATTGCAAAAAGGGCAGATTAAAATCCCTAGTCAGAAGGAGAAACGAGTTTTGAGGCATTTTATGTTGAACAATAGCCGATATACTGGATAACATAACACAAAAAAAAGCAAATACCATCAAGACGATCGCAGTTACTGGGGGACAGGTTGTAAACGGTACAGATGCTCACGAATTTGGTTGTGTTATTATCTCTAAGCTTGATTACTCGTCAACAAACTCCCATTCTACCTTGCGAATTGGTTCATATTTCTTCAAGACTGCTATCAGTGCTCCTCCACCTTCTCTTTTATCACTAACGGAAGAAGCACGGTCACGCCTAAAGATTGAATATCTATGGTCAATGACCTCATGATCGAATACAGAATCGTTCAGCCATGTCTCTGTCAGTATTATAACGTTAGCGTTTTCCTTCATAACATTGGTCAACATAACATTAGTCTTAGTTCTAAAGCCCCGTACATTTTGATACACTATGTTAAAATTGCTCCAAAGTTAAGAATTAAGATGCGTTACCATGGATAAACAATATTTATAGTGATTTCAAAAAGTGAAAGTCTTTTATTACGATGCTTTTAGCATTCACGTCCTTTCGCATAAATATACTGCCGTTTCTTACTCACACAAAATCAAACTTCTTTTCTTTGGCTACTTTACGAGCAGTGGCGTGCAACTGCTTGCCGGCTGGACTAAGTTGCTCAGACACGTAGATTGGCTTTTTATCTGCGTCCGCAATGCCCAAGTGAGATGAGTTCAATTTCTCACTTTGGTGGGTTGAATGTTTTCTCTGCAGCAATCAGGGAGTCCCTTACAAAAGGGGTAGAGAGCTTCACTACTATGGAGCGGGGTCTATTTGACTCCTTGTTTAATTTGGCGACTCGGTGATAATTGAGCAATTCGTGGTCCTGCAGTTCGTAGCCCACCGTGGTTGCAAGTTGACGTACCACTGTCTTTAAATTTTTTGACGTGTGTTCAGGAACACACTGTATCTCAAGGTTGCAGTCGCGTGATTACTGCTCGAATATGTTGCCCTTGTTACTCAAGTCGCCAATCTGAGAGCGCAAATCGCTCACGTAGGTAAGAAGTACGTTGTTTTCTTCGTGCAAATTAATTATAGCCAGATTTTTACTCTCGAGTGCTTCTTTTAGCTGGTCGTACTTTTCAGACATAAACTTCACACTTTCCGTGAGCTCCTAAATTTTAGTGCGAGTATCTGATCTGTCCACTGAGAAGTCTCTTTTTATATCCTTGTGGAGCTGTGAAAGGGATTCTTGAAGTTTTTTTTATCAAAGTACTGTTTAAAGTCCTCAGGATTGAAAGCAGATGAAAGATCTCCCAGAACAGGGGTTTTTGGATGTGACAAGGATGAGGAACTATATTCACTTTTGTCGCCAGGCTTACACTCGCCATATTTCCAGCTTATGTAACTTCGACTCTTTAGCGAAATTTTCGCTTTACACTCCTAAGCACTGATAGTGAAAGGCAGCTTTGCATTTCTAGCAAGCCTTAACGTCGCAGGTCTTGATTTGCTTGCAGCATTTACTA
The DNA here is from genome assembly GCA_963854805.1 of Plagodis dolabraria. NCBI lineage: Eukaryota > Metazoa > Arthropoda > Insecta > Lepidoptera > Geometridae > Plagodis > Plagodis dolabraria. The sequence goes on along the minus strand of OY978443.1, from coordinate 2,424,827 downwards.
CATATGCTCATATTGATGGATTGCCGAAAGCAGGGTAAGTAATTTTGTTGATGGCAACTCTGAACAAAAATATCTCACTATCAGTTGACTTTGACAGGTAAGGTACCACTTGTCAAAATCAAATGAGCGCCTGTAAATTGAGTTTGGCAGATTTATAAACGCTGAGAAAACGAGGGTAAATAATTTGAACTTATCTGGACTGGATTGGTATTTCACGCCAAAAACTGTCTCGGACGAATTCACTATGCGAAAAATGCACTACTAAACACCATCAAACTGTTCAAATAACAGGGCATCAACTTAAAAGTGCAACATGTAAGAAATACGATATAATATAATGAGAGAAGTGTTTACTGTGGCAGTGCTGCCAGATGAATGAAAATTCTATTCTATTGGGCAAGCACGACGAGTGTAGGTTTTTTGCCGTCACCCTAATCAGCCTGTATTGCTCATTTTCGTATGAGTGCCAATGAAAATTATTTTGCAAAAGAAACTTACTTATAGATCTATAAGAGTCATCATTCTTGGCATTTACCTTGACACACTCTCCGTTAATTATCTTCACGATGAATGATTCTTTTTCTACAGTTGTCTCCAGAAAATCGTAGAACTCCTGATATTTTTTTATATTCGCAACTACTATTGAGGGAGTTGAGGTAGTTTTTTTGGCATCGGAATTTTCACAGATTTTTCGTCGGAGTCAGCTCCTTGTTGAGATTGTGGGGAGAGTGTGGAATTCAATTTCCTTTTCTTTCTGCTTTTTTGTTGAATCCATTCAGTTTCCCTCGCAAGGTCCTCTTCATCTGTCTCATACTGGGCTGATTCAGAGGGTCTCAAATCTTTTTTTGGTTGAGATTGAAGCGGTAATGCATTTTTTTGAACTTGCTCGAGTTGGCGCTGGAGTTCATTAATATGTGATTTTAGGTCATTAACTAAGTCCTGCAAGTTTTCGCGTTCCGACTTTTCTTCGGTGTAATGTTTGAACAACATATATTCTGTTTCAGTTGTCAGAGTTATATTGACTTCTTTAGCCATAGTTCTTAAGTATAGCTTCGCCTTAATAACGTTAATTATAAAAGATTGCACAATTATGATTCACGGCAATATCACTATCGAGGTCATTGCACGAACGCGGTCCGAACACGACGGCCGGCGTAGATGCTATGTCAGCGCTCTACCCCAGCGCTAGTAACTGGGACAAGAGCGTCGTGACGCTAGCGTGCGGAAATCAAACGATCACTATTGAATTTTTTAAAAATATGCAAGCATTTTAAATCAAGGAAGATAGTGATTTCATGTCCTCCAAAAAGCAGAAACGCTTAGAAGTAAATGTTACTAGCGGTTACCAACCCAAGTAGAAATCACAGTGAACATTGCTTAGTTGATAGCTTAGAACAATAAAGCAAACAAGCTCCGCAAAAGGTGAAATTGAAAGTCTACATACTTATTATTCTAGGAGTTTTTATACAGTTTTATTAAAAAAAAAAACTCTTAGCTTTGAATTACTTAGCATTCCATGGACACACCATGCAGATGCCGGGTCCAAAGCGCCGCAAAGGAAGAGACTAGAGAGGCCTGGGACTTACAACCCAGGAGCAATGTGGCAATGCCGTGAAAATCGCAAGGTTGTGGACTTCCAGACGTCGACATGACATTTATGAAACATCATGCTTTGTCGAGTCCGGCGGTGAAATTTTAGCGCGGCCGGTGTATGAGGCATCTCCAGTACTGTCATCTGCATAACATTATTTATCACTGAGTTGCAGCATGTCATTGATGTGTAAGAGAAATAGAGTCGGAAATAGCACACAGCTTTGCGGAAAGTCAGCATTAATCGGCTTTAAGTCGGAGCATGCACCGTCAACAACGACTTTGATGCTCCGATCTGCCAAAAAACTGGAGATCCATTCGCACAATTTCTCGGGAAGCATTAGGAAAGAAGCTGTCCAAACTGCCGCCAACGCTTCACCCTTGGAATCCACCACCTCCGCCCATCGATGCGTAAGATATACTAAAATATCACAAGCTGAGCGACCGCGACGAAAGCCGTACTGGCGATCACTAATCAGATGGTGCTCTTCTAGATATTGCAGGAGTTGGTTGTTGATAATGGATTCCATTATCTTGGAGAATAGAGACGTTATAGCTATAAGGCAGTAATTGGACGGATCTGAGTGGTCGACTTTTTTAGGGATTGGGTGCACCAAAGCCGTCTTCCATGTTTTTGGGACACCGCCTGATGAGTAGCAGAGCCGGAAAAAACCGGTGTCAACTCTGAAACACATGTCCGCAGCACTATCGGAGGGATGCCATCAGGCCCACTCGACCTATGAATGTCCAAGGAGAACAGTGCTATACGTACTGCACATTGCCGGAAAATTATATCCGGCGTAGAGGTATCACACCGTTGTATAGTCGGTGGTGAGTTCCCTTGGTCATCCAAAGTGCAGAAAGAGAGAGAGAACGGTGAGTTCCTTCGGCCATCCAAAGTGCGGTAAGAGAGAGAGCCCAGAAGATCGGCCTTCTCCTTTGCGGTGTGGGCCAGTGTGTCATTCTCTCTGTGCAGGGGTGGTAGAGATGACTGACAAAAATTCCCTTGGACAGCCCTGGCAAGAGACCAGAACGCACGTGTTTCCGAAAAAAGGCGGGCTAATTTCTTGCCAACTCTGCCGATATGCTCCAACTTTGCTCAAGGGAATACTCTTTTGAAGGACCTGGAGGCAAAGTTATAATTCTTTTTGAGATCGCTGATTATTTAAATCCTTAGATGCCACTGAATCGGCCCAAGCTTGGTAAAGCTCTCGTTTATGGCCAGAGGCCATTTTACAAGAGCGACCAAACCAGGGCTATGACCTGCCACCGATGGGCACTGCAGAATGTGGAATAAAGAGTTCCATACCCTGAAGCACTACATCAGCAACATAGTCAACAGTGACATTTGGATCAGACGGCAAGAAGCAAACTTGCCGCCATTGGTAGGATGCAAAAAAGGACCGCATCCCGTCCCAATCTGCAGACCTATTGTGCCACATGCGACGACGATACGCGATTTATGAGTTTGTCATGCTGCAGCCATTAATTTATTTCTTACTTGTTTGCGCCATCTATTGGCATTTCTTAAAACTACCTTTTCATATGATTTTATACGATAATGCACTTGAAGGAAATGCACCGACCCATCGTCGATGACGTCTCTCAGTCGCCGTCAAACGCTAGTAGAAGAAGATAGTTCAAAACTAACACGCGCTCCGCATATTCAAAATCAAAAATAATCGCTGTCAAGCTCGCTAATCAGAAAAATTAAATTATTACAAGTTTTGTGAAATTCGCTACTTGTGTATATACCGCAGTTTCTATTGGAGCTTAGCCATATACATGTGATTCCGTGTGCTCATCATCAACTTGAAGACCTGCCGGCCAGCGTGAGAGACTGGATGCAGTAGCAAGGTTGGTGCATATTGATAGTGTTTATCAGAAATCACATGTAATTCTTTGTATTATAGTCCATTTAATAGGTGTAGGGCTTCGCCCCTCGCAGTCCCGCTTTGGCGACTCCATAAGTGGTCCTTCGAGCCGGATCATACGATCCGTGATTCCCGTCTATACCTAATTTAAGTACTTATATCCACCCGCCATAATATTATCTTATAATATCTGCGTATTATTTGCAAATAATTGAAATAATTTCTATCTGCCATACGCCGTAACTTCACTTGGAGGCTATCATCTGCCTCACTTGCACAAGTGAAGATAACCATTTTCTGTTTCGCTGCCTGCTCGCGCCACTGCTTCTCTCTTGAAAACGCATTGCATACTAGATAAATATCCTACCTTCTATTATTATTTAAAATAATTTGAACTACTTAGTCTACACAAAGCATTTTAAAACTTACAAAATCTATGAAAATGAGTAGGCACAAAGCTGACGTTGAACAGCAGGCAGCTAATCCTAAGCTTTTGATGTTATTAGCTAAACGTGAGGCTTTATTCGAGTTGGTTCAAAATATTTTTGATACTTCCGTGAATATAGACATTGACGCTGATGCGAGGGAGACATTCCTTGCTGGTTCCGCTAACATTGGCGTCTTGAGAACAGATTGCATGACGCTGTTAGATAATTATAACACATGTTTATTAGAAACGAGACCTCAAGCCAAACCAGACTATAAATCGTTAATTGCATTTGAACAATTATATAGCCGCATTAAGCGACTCCAAGCGCAGAACATGTCTGCTTCGCCAACTGATGCATTACCGCAGAAAAGTAAACCTCGCTTGCCTGCGATCGAGTTAGTATCATTCGTGGGTGATATTAGGTCGTGGCCGCTGTTCTATGCCAGTTTTAAGACGACAGTACACGACAACCCATCGCTGTCAGATGCTGAAAAGCTTTATTATCTTTTAGGCAAGTTGTCGGGCAAAGCTATGTCAGTATGCTCTGGTATAACACCTAGTGCTGAAAACTATAACGTAATTTTTCAAGCACGCATAGATAAATATGAAGACAAGCGAATGCTCGCGTCGGTCTACATGAACCAATTGTTTGATTTCAAACCGATAAACAACGCCACCGCAAGTAATCTCGAATCCTTTAATCATCAGTTCATTAGCGCAATTCGAGCCTTAAATAATGTAAAAATAGATAGCATGCATGACTTGTTCATATTGCATGTTGCCCTAAAAAAGTTAGATTCGGAGACAATTCGCGCGTTTGAATCGAGCGTGGGTTCAAGAATCCCATCATTCGATGAACTAGTGCAGTTTGTGACCAACCGAACTAAAGTACTTGAACGTGCACCGAATTTTCCGACCGCTTCTAATAATACGAATAATAATAACTCCGCATTTAAATCTAATAATGAAAGTGACCGCTCCCGCTATAAAGAAAACTATGTAAACAAACCGCCTAAGTACCAGACGTATGTCAGTACCGTGCAACCAGCTCCATCTAATAAATGCTTATGTACTAGTATATGTCATCAGCATTTATTTAAGTGTCCAGATTTTCATAAGTTGTCACCTGAACAACGGTTCAACCTTGTGAAGGAAAATAATGCGTGCATAAATTGCTTAAGTACGAAGCATAAAGTTTCACTTTGTAAGTCCGAATTGAATTGTCGCGTGTGTAACTCCCGCCATCACAGTTTGTTGCATTTTACACAAACACAACCAATTCGAGCAGCTATCAGCGCCGCCGCGCGGACTGAACCCGTCTTGCCCGCTTCCGCTTCTATACATAAATCAAACCCGCGCCCCCCGGTTTTACGCACCGGGTGTTTTAACCATTCGGCTGCGTCCGCGTCGTCCGAGAGTCAAAACGTCGCAGATACAATGGCCGCTACAGCGATGGAGCCGTCGCTGACCACACGCTCAGATGTCGCGCTGTGCGCAACATCCATTGCCGCTCCGCAGCCGCGGACCGTTACCGACACCATACATAACAATCAATGTACGGTGCTCTTAGCGACAGCACAAGTTGTTACGTATGATAGTCGGGGAGATAAGCATGTTTTGCGTGCGCTCCTAGACTCCGCGTCGCAAAGCCATTTTATTACAAAAAATACTTGTAAAACTTTAGGCATTCTGATTAATGACATTGGACGTACTGTAGTAAAAGGTTTCGGTGGTACAGAAAAATTAGTTAACTCAAGTTCAGTGAATTTAGACTTTTTCTCGCGCTTTGACGATAATGTCAAATTTAATATTTCGCCGTTAGTTGTCGATCAGATAACCGACTCGCTTCCTAGCGCCATGGTTGACCCCTCAGTCATTTAATACTTTAAAAATCTACCGCTCGCCGATGAAACGTTCGGTACGCCTGATAAGGTAGACATACTGATCGGCGCGCCTCTTTTCTCGTGCTTACTACTTCCCGATGTAGTTCGCGCCTCTCAAGCTGCATCGGTGCCGCCAGCTTTGCATACGGTATTGGGATATGTTCTCATGGGTTCCGTACCTACTATAAATAATCACCAGGCTTTAACATGCTGCTTTGTACACGTACAAGATCAAGATATGGACGTTTTGATGAAAAAATTCTGGGAGCTCGAAGAGCCTCCTAACGCGCCGCAAGTTTTAAGCCCCGCTGACGCTGAATGCGAAGATTTTTATAAAAATACTACAACCCGCGATCCCGTTACTGGCAGATACACAGTCGGACTGCCATTCAACGACGATATATATTTTTTAGGTAATTCCTACGAAACCGCCCGACGACGCTTTTTGCGTCTCGAGAAAAAACTTGAATCATCCGCCGCGCTTAGATCAGCTTATGATAACGTTATAAAAGATTATTTGAAGAATAGTTATATTTCACCCGCACCTCCTGATATTCGCTCTGAACTCGCGCCAATTTACGTAATACCGCACCACGGAGTAATTCGTGAGGACAAGACGTCGACACGTCTCCGCGTTGTCTTAGACGCCAGTTGCAAGACAAGTACAGGTGTTGCTTTGAATCATATTTTGCATCACGGACCAAACCTTCAAGGTAATTTATTTAAAATAATTTTAAACTTTCGTCTTTTCGCGGTCGCCTTAACAGCTGATTGTCGACAACAATTTCTGCAAATTGCAGTGCGTAAATGTGATCGCCGTTTTCAATGCATACTTTATCGATTCAACCCGCAAGAACCATTGATGATGCTGTGGTTCGATCGCGTATGTTTTGGTTTAAAATCAAGTCCCTATCACGCGTTACGTACAGTGCAGCAGCTGATTGCCGATGACGGTTCTATGTACCCGCTAGCTAGTGAAATTGCATCCTCGTCTATCTATATGGACGATATTGTTTTCTCACTGATGTCGGAAGAAGAAGGGGTAGTTGCAGCTGATCATCTCATTAATTTATTTAAAGGGGCTCAATGGGAATTGGTAAAGTGTAATAGCAACTCTGACTTAGTTTTAAAAAACATACCCGCTTTTCATAAACTGTCTACCGACATGGAATTTGATAAATCCGCTCAACATAAAATATTAGGTCTCCATTGGTCGAAGCATACTGATGAATTTTATTTTTTAATCTCACCCCCCGACTGCAGCATTTGTACTAAGCGTTCCATTCTTTCAACCATCGCGCGCTTGTGGGACGTTATGGGCTTTGTCGCGCCCACAGTGCTTTACGCCAAACTTCTCATGAAACAGCTCTGGCAGCTTAATATAGGATGGGATGATACGCCGCCCTCAAATATAATAAAGTTGTGGAACCAGTTTTGCTTAGAGTTGCCAGCTCTTAACGAGCTGCGCATCCCACGTCATTTAGGAGTAGTAAAAAACTGTACAGTAACACTCTTAGGATTTTCAGATTCAAGCCAAAATGCATTTGGTGCGGTCGTATATCTTCATGTCAGTTCTGCCAATGGTAATACCATACGCCTTGCCTGCGCAAAGTCTAAGGTTGCACCGTCTAAACCGCTGTCCATCGCTAGACTTGAACTTTGCGGAGCAATCTTGCTATCTAAGCTGCTTCACGCAATTCATGACCATTTCGCTCACCGCTTCTCCATGGAAATATTCGCATTCATAGATTCCAAAGTAGCGCTTTATTGGATTAAGAGCTCGCCACACAAGTGGCAGACTTTCGTTGCCAATCGCGTGGTTCAAATTACTGAAAACGTCTCAGCAAAATGTTTTTATCACGTGGCTGGAACTGAAAACCCAGCTGACTGCCTGTCGCGAGGCGTCTCCCCGCATAAATTAATTTCGCACCCCCTTTGCTCTTAAGGACCTCCATGGGCTATACTACACCCGTCTCAGTGGCCTCTCCACGAACTCGACAGTCAACCCCTCGATGACATGCCCGAGCAGAAGGTGCTCTCTCATGCTGTTTGTGTGCCTCCCAGATATTGTATTATTTATAATACAGCCTTACGATTCTCTTCTTGGAGTAAGGTTCTTTGCATTTTTGTCTACGTTTGTAGATTCGCCATGCTGTTAATCCGAAGTGGCTCCATTACGGTAACAGCTGACGATCTCCAGTTTGCAGAAAATAAATTATTACGTGCCGTGCAAGCAAAATATTTTGCAGAAGATTTAAATAATATTCGCAATAATGTAATGACATCTCCCGCGCTCCGCAAACTAAGCCCTTTTATCGACTATGACGGTTTAATTCGAGTTGGCGGCCGTTTAAGCAATTCGGGCTTGGACTATACGCAAATGCATCCGGTTGTCCTACCACGCAGCGTCCATGTTGTCGATCTGCTTATTGATTATTATCACGTTAAAAACCTACATGCTGGACCTGAACTATTGATGTCACTTCTTCGACAATGGTATTGGATTCTTTCCGCGCGTCGAGTTGTTAGGCATCGCGTACATTTGTGCACCCCCTGTTTTAGGCTCAAACCACGTCCTACATATCCACTAATGGCTGATTTGCCTGAAAGTCGCACGCGTCAGGCTATTAAATCATTTTCTGAGGCAGGTTGTGATTTTGCAGGACCGATTGCATATGTACCCGTACGTCGTCGCGGTGTCCGCAGTGAAAAGGCATACCTATCTCTGTTTACATGCCTAACGACGAGAGCAGTCCATATTGAGGTAGCTAGAGACCTAAGCACACCCAGTTTCATCGCCGCGCTTAAACGTTTTCTCAGTCGCCGTGGCCCTATCCAAGTCCTGCATTCGGACAATGGGACGAACTATAAGGGTGCTGATAGGTACCTTCGTGATTTATATCGCTTCTTAAATAATGAGTACCGCAGTAAACTAGAACATGAACTCGCCGAAAGTCGCATTCGCTGGTCATTTATTTGTCCTAATTCGCCACACAAAGGTGGCACTTGGGAGAGCATGATCAAGTCCATAAAAACGCATTTATACCGAGTAATCGGATCGCAGTTGCTCTCGTATGACGAGCTCATCACAGTGCTTGCGCAGGTAGAGTGCGTGCTTAATTCACGACCCCTAACCGTTCTGAGCTCTGACCCCACCGAGCCAACCGCTTTGACTCCGAGTCACTTCTTGCACACCGCACCGTTATTCTCGTTACCCGCACCCACAGTAGCTTCAGATAATATGAATCTGCTCCATAGACACTCGCCATTAGACAAATTAGTGCAGTCATTCTGGCAGCGATGGCGGCTCGAGTATTTACATGTGTTACAGGTTAGGCAAAAATGGCACGATCATTCTATACCAATCGCTTCTGGTACCGTCGTAATTCTCATAAATTACAATGATCCACCTCTCGCTTGGCCATTAGCGATTGTAGAAAAGGTGCATCCCTCAAAGGACGGCGTTGTCCGCGTTTGTGCTGTTAGAACCGCAAGGGGTGTCTACCTTCGTCCAGTGGTTCGTCTATGCCCACTACCACGACAGTAAAACTCACTGCGCATCTACATATTTTACTTAGTTATATTAAATTTATAATAATTTAATTTATTTTAACTGTCAAATAATACGTATATATGTATGTATTTAAATTTCCGCTTTATTTCATTGGCATTTCTCATGTCCTGTTTGGGATCTGCTACACGCATCTGATATGCGCACCGTGACGTATCTCTCGCTTATCGTAGCTTCGCTGTAATTTTATTGTTCCTTCCCTTTATGGTTGTCATTTAAAGGTGACCCTTTAAGGGCGAGTGGAATGTTTGTGCCATCTATTGGCATTTCTTAAAACTACCTTTTCATGTGATTTCATACGATAATGCACTTGAAGGAAATGCACCGAGCCATCGTCGATGACGTCTGTCAGTCGCCGTCAAACGCTAGTAGAAAAAGATAGTTCAAAACTAACACGCAGTCCGCATATTCAAAATCAAAAATAATCGCTGTCAAGCTCGCTAATCAGAAAAATTAAATTATTACAAGTTTTGTGAAATCCGCTACTTGTGTATATACCGCAGTTTCTATTGGAGCTTAGCCATATACATGTGATCCCGTGTGCTCATCATCAAGTTGAAGACCTGCCGGCCAGCGTGAGAGACTGGATGCAGTAGCAAGGTTGGTGCATATTGATAGTGTTTATCAGAAATCACATGTAATTCTTTGTATTATAGTCCATTTAATAGGCGTAGGGCTTCGCCCCTTGCAGTCCCGCTTTGGCGGCTCCATTACTCAAATTCAGAAAATTTTCCTTTGTCATTCTTATCGTTTTTTTATTAATATTTAGATATTCCGCGACTATTTATTTTACTGTTTGTGTAACATTTTCAGTAATTGATGTTATACAAACAGTAAAATAGTTGTAATGTTTGTATTAATGCAATAGGCTATGGATATTGAGTTATTGTATCTCTGGAAAATATTCTGTGTGTTGGTAGTAAAACTCAATTTTCACTCAAGTGGCAGGAGTAAGAGATTGATCAATCTAAACAAAATTATAGCTTCACATACCAAGTACATCCATGGTAGGTATGTGTATTTTGTTTAAAATTCCTAACTAACTACATGCGGGGTAGAGGCCACAAACTGTTCTCAGTCCCGCATTGCAGAACGGTTGATTATAGAGTCTCACCAATACCGCGCTCCCTTGCCGCACTCAATGCACTTCTTGACGCGAATCCAGAGACTGACATACGGTTATTGGAAAAACCTTCTAGCAGAATGTTTACGATATTGTGAGATAACATTTACAAGGGCTTCGAGAATACAATAATGTAGTAAATTTTTTTAACATTAAAATGTTGACCAGAGTCATTTTATTAATTAGAGACATTTTTATTTTTAATTGAGTTAACATTTTATTTGTGATTTTGACATTTAATATTTTGACCTGCTTTATTTTATTATAGGAATTTGTAGACATATTAATTTTATTTTAATTGACTGTTTGTTATATATATACGATTGTTTTATCGTTAAAAAGTTATTTTGCTAGTTTTATGTTTTTGCTACATAATATCATTAGTGAAACTCGCTACGTAGCGGTACTAATTATGAATTAAATAAATAAACTATCAACAATAAAATTTATTTATTATTTTGATAATGGTTTAGCAAATTCACTATTACAAACATTAATGTATTAAAAACTTAATTCTTAACGCCCTCAGAGTGTAAACAGTGGGACGCGAATGACCTACAAGGACGACTGTTTCGGATGGTTTAATAAGCTATATAGCGCATTTCATGTGAAATGGACGAGGATAGCAATCTACGGGCGGACAAAATCTCTCCCGCAAAACTTCCACGCTGTTTCTGGGCTTCATGGTTCTCTTTTACGACGGACGTTGTCCTTTTATCCATCGTGGAATGTCCACATTGCACTGAGAGTGGACTTAGGTTGTGTACCGTGGGGTACTTGGATAATATAAATTAAACATAAGATATGTACATACATTATTTGATTAGATTGTATTGTAAATCCATAAATCCAATGTCTATTCTCCAAAAATAAAGACATTTATATCTTCAGGAACTTTTTTGTTAATATCTGGAGCGTTAAACTTTCAGTCAGAACATTGAATTGAGTTCGCTGGTACGACGAGTTTCTGGTGCATTCTTTGAATTCAAATTTTTCTTTGTTTCTGTTAAATGTAAATAGGCAGACTCTTCAAATAGTAACGCACCATAAGAACTACTATAATAATAACTATCATACGCCATAAGAATAACAATCATCATCATATGATGATGTGAATTATTATTTCAGTTATAGTAACCGCATTTTCTAAAGGCGTAGGAAGTGGTATCTAAGATCCTATATTTTGTATACCATGTTTACTAGAAGGCGAGCATAATGCTATATTCCGAGCATATTTTTTTAAATTGCTGATAGGTTAGCCTTCCTTGCGATGGTAAGTGATAATGTGGTCGAAGGTATTAACAGGCTAAACCTAGAATTATTGTTTCTCTAGGACAGATGCCAGAACACCGTTAGGTGCTTGGCGACAGATTTTCTACTTAAGGGTGGTCGCTAGCCAGGGCATTCACAAAATGCCCTACCACTATGCGGTGAAGCCCAAGCCCGCGGCGGGATTCGAACAATGGACCTGCTTCGTGGCAGTCCATAGTCAATGTCACTGAGCCATCACTGTTTCAAAGATCTTTGACACAGAAACAAATTATAAAAATTGATTAATATTATTATTAGAAATGCAAAATATATATTGGAAGAAAACACGTAGAATGAGGTAAATACCCATTTAGTTGTAATATATTTTGCATGGTGGTAGGGCGTTTCAAGTAGAAAAGTGTTCCAGATATTGTCCTTGAGAGCCGAAAGAAAGGGATTTCATAAATAGATACTCACGTATAATTTTCAAAGCAATTACAAACTAATTTTTCTAAAAATGATTCTGAAACTAAGATGTGATATGTAAGTATACAATATTAGTGCAACCAAAAAAAAATTCGTGAATAGTAGTTAATATACGTAGAAATGAGCAATTAGGGGTGTCAATTTGAATCCGTAGGTATTGTAACCTGGCTAAAGCCAGGTACAATAAATTATACATATTATTAAAATAAAATTACTGTTGATCAGACAATTTGAAGAGCAGCGCCATCTGCTCAAACTGCTACAAACTAAATTATACGAATGACCGTTAGCTATCATGACACATTCTGCACACCTTACTGTAGTACTGATCGTCATTAAATCATTTTGTTCATAATTAAATCTATAGAGGTCGCAATAATGTACGTACCGACACTTTCCATTACCGACAATGCAAAAATGAGTGAACGTCAGATAAAGTCGACGGTCAATGAAGTTCCGGCTCCACCGGATTTTTTTTGGCAAAAACTGCAAAGAAATAAAGCCTCTCATTGGCTCTGACCCTCACCACCGATTCAGCAGCGAAACATTGCCTTATATGGTAACGTTTCGTGGGTCAAACTTCCGGTGACTCTCGGGGTACTACAAATCGAAAGTGCGTCCTCATTTTGATCGTGATCGCCAGAGGAAAAACAAGTAAATTCAGTACTGAACTAACGAAATAGTTAACTAAATTCTCGTGTTTGCCTTCAACCCCGTTGTAGGGTGAGTGATAGATATATAATATATATATATATTCTGTGATCTAGCCAATACATACTGTGATAAAATAACCTAACTTTTTGCAACGTAATGTAGTAAATTTCAAGTGTAAAATACTTCTGTATCTGATCTTTTTAGTGTCTGTATGTAACTTTATTTCATTTACCATGTGCTTGATTTCACATGTTAGGGAGCTCTTCAAGCTGCCACCAATTTATCGTTAAATGGATTGCACAAGAATGGTTATGAACATGTGTAAACTCGATGCAAATACTTCTGGTATATAACGTAATTATAACAACCAGTGCACTCAACAATGTGATAATTATATGCTAGGAATGCTCTTCAAGCTCCTAATCTATTGTAACCTTTAATGTATCTAACCTTTTCTCTGTTTTTACTTATTAATATCATTGTGTTTTTTACACCTAAGCCCTTAAGGCACTTCTAGCCCTTCAGGCACCCTAATGTTTGCTGGCGGGCCACATCCTCAGGCCTTCTGCGCGTCCCCAAATGCTCAGTAGCAGGGACAGTGGACCCAACAACTCAACGTCACACTGGACCTATTTTAACCGGAGCCATGTGGATTCCAGGGTTCCAGTAAGCGGCAGATCTCCCAGCTTTACCTCGAACACCGCTAGCTTTCTGTAAGCAGCAAGGCCAAGCATCACATACACCAACCGCTGCCACTTTACGGTGCCACGGACCCGTCTCTACAGCAACTAGCTGGGACGACCTACCGGCGCGGCCCATAGGCTGACCTTGAGCGGAGTGCATCACAGCTCCTGTTGCTGAGCACTTACTATTCTACAACATACCGGAGATAAGTCCTTGAACCAGGAAGCCTACCACACGCCCCCTGTCTGAAATCCACGACCCTTCTCAATCTACTTACTTTATCAACTCTACTAAATATATCTTCAATATATTTCTAAACCTGTTCTTCTTTTTTATTTATGCCCTCTACTACCCCTGCTAGATAGGAAGGTGACAGTATATATTCCTTATATACTCGTATTTACTTTGTTGGGAGATTGCTTGACATCTTTATATACAAATAGCCTACGAGTAAATATTTTATTCGTCGCAAATAGTTAAATCTACACATTACATAGTTCAGCTTTCGACATGAACTGTCAACTGCTAGCTCTATTTTGGGTCGCAATAATGATGTGCATCATCGTTACCTAAATTGCAGATTTTTAGCGTACGCCTACTTGCGGTTCTCAATATTATTACTTTTAAAATAGTTTATTATTTTATATAATTTACTAGTATTAATAATCATAATTAAATGTTTCTGCACATCTCCTATTAATGATTTGTGATCAGTTCAAGATAATCTTTATATATATAAAAATTATATGTCACGTTGTTTGTCCGCGGTGGACTCCTAAACTACTGAACTGATTTTAAATTTGATTTACACACCGTGTTCAATTTGGTCCAAATTGAATGATAGGATAGCTTACATCTCAATTTCTAGTCGCAATTACCCGTGCGAAGCCGGGGCGGCCACTAGTTATGTATATGTTTCTTCTAATTATATTTCCTTATTTAGCTTTCAAACATTCATACACCTCTTATTGACGAAGTTTTTAACAACATGAAAAATTTGTTAAAGTACGGCTATATTGCAATATTGGTAGTCTCTTACAGTTTAGTTACTTTAACATTCAATCTATATTTCTTTTAGTAAATACTAGATACGATGGTTTGCACATAAAATATAAAAAACATAGGGCACATCTAAACATGTTTTTTTTTTAATGTAAAGAACACGCTTTGTTTTAAAACGCTGGAATTCTGAAATATTTTGTATGTAGTTTGAAAGAGCAAGATATTTTAAGTTGTTGTCTAAACATAATTAAAGTTGAAGCAGACCGAAAATAGTTACAACAGGTTTCAAAAAAATATCTATCAATAAAAATATATTATCTGGAGAGCCAAAAAACTATATAATTTTTGTCTCTCCGGATAAACTGTGGTTTGCCAGGAGCCACTACACTAGTGGCTCTCAGAGCTGTAGACTTTGCAAGTTTGCCCTAGCAAAGCTTACAATTATTAAATAAAGGTTCACTGCGCACGCTGTTGGGAGAATGGGTCAAAAAGAGACGAATTACTTAGCATTCCATGGATTCACCGTGCGGGTGCCGGGTCCATAGCGTTGCGGAGGAAGAGGCTAGAGAGGCCTAGTGCTTGCAACCCAGGTGCAGGGTTAAGAGGCCTCTTTAAAATGAATCAACGCTCCCATTCCCGCTCAAGCCTCCTCCCCTACCTAACCAAATTTTGTAAGATCCTACTAATGCCGCCTTAGATACACGTTCTAGGGTGGAAGCTACGGTTGTTCTTGGCAGGCCAAGGTCTTTAAGTAGTTTATATAGGGATTTCGCTGGTATACCCTTTGCTCCAACTTCTACAGCATATAAATTAACCACATAACCGTTTTTGGTTAATTTGTTAGGTCATAATATTTGTTTGTTTTTAATGTGTGGTCCTTAGGTATGTTTGTTTCCCACGGCACAGTAAGTTCTATAAGTACTATGCGTTTTAGATCTTTTGAGTATAGAAATATGTCTGGTCTGGAAGACGAAACACCAACAACCTCAGGAATTTTGTAGTGTTTTTCATACGTGTCCATCAAAAGAGTCCGGGAGCTGCGCCTAAGATGGAGTAAGGCTTGGTATTAGATTTTGTAGATGACCCTTCTTTTACAAAATGGACGTGTCGTTTGTTCGTGGTCAAACCTTTTTTTGCTGTAGCTACCGAGAGACTCACCGCTTCTCGTATGATTTCAAGGACTCTATCATGGCGACGTGAATAATGACCCCTATCAAGGCGCACCTTGCATCCTACCAATAAGTGCCTTGCTGTACCTATCGCCTCCCGACAAATACCGCAAGACTTTTCAGCGGCTTTCCCCCATCTTACTAAGTTACTTTGTCTGGGAGGGTCATCTGAAAGGCGTTTAGATAAAATTTTAATCAGGCAGGTGACCAATCGTTTATCAAGGTACGCCACTTTAACGCCAGAGGGATACAAAATTCACATATGGTTAGCCATTCGCTTTGCATTTCTAAGCTCATTGCATGCACTTAATAGTTATTATTTTCGTCTTGTTGTGGAAAAGATTTTACAATGTCTTTATCCTCAACTTTCTTTTTGGACCCAAAACCCGCTTTGCTAGACTGTGTACCTTTCAACTCCAGAAAATATCTTTCACATTATACGATCGCTTAAAAATACTAACAGTACGGGATACGATGAAATTAATACGAAAGTTATAAAATTGGTTGTTGATATAATTTCACCTTTACTAAGCCATATTATAAATTTATGTATAGAAAGTGGCGTACTCCCAGACAAATTGAAGATAACGATTATAAAGCCACTTTTCAAAAAACAGGACCCACAAGTAATTAATAATTATAGACCAATTGCTCTAGTCCCAGTATTTTCAAAAATATTTGAAAAATTTATTCATACCAGTTTATACAATTATTTTGATAAATACAGTATACTTTTGGACGAGCAGGTCGGTTTTAGAAAAAACAAAGCAGTAAATTTAGCGATTTTTAATCTATTGAAGAAAATAA
Organism: Plagodis dolabraria; assembly: GCA_963854805.1. Taxonomy (NCBI): domain Eukaryota; kingdom Metazoa; phylum Arthropoda; class Insecta; order Lepidoptera; family Geometridae; genus Plagodis; species Plagodis dolabraria. Next base: position 2,408,303 of record OY978443.1, on the reverse strand, counting down.
TCAGCGGCTGTAATCAAAGATTGCCTGTGTGTTGTATGTATATGGATTTAACTAAAGCTTTCGACTACGTTGATCATAACTTACTAGTCGATAAGCTTGAAGCCTATGGGGTACGTGGAAATGTTTTAAGTTTAGTTAAATCTTACCTCGAAAATAGGTACCAAGTAACACAAAGTACTAAATTGTGTCCACTTACTAAAACTGAAAAGACATATTCATCTGAAAAAATACTAGTCAAATACGGTGTGCCACAGGGAAGCGTTCTTGGGCCATTACTTTTCATTACATACATAAATGACATGCCCAGCATCATAAATCATCCCATGGTGCTCTTTGCTGATGACAGTACAGTTGTTTTCATTGGAGACAAAGAAAAATCTCTGGAGCCGGAGATAAATACTACATTGAATAATTTAATTAATTGGCTGACATGCAACAATCTTTTAATAAACCTTGACAAAACTAATATAATGATATTTAATAACTATAAGCAATTGACATTTAACATTAATCATTCTAATAAATCCATAAATGACATTTCAGAAACAAAATTTTTAGGACTCTATATAGACTCATGCCTCAGCTGGAATATACATGCTGAAGTAGTTTGCGCTAAATTAAGCAGTTATTCTTACGCGCTGTACATGATTTCAAAAGTAGTATGCCCATTCGCAGTACTCACATCGTATCACGCGTATGTAACTTCTACCCTACGCTACGGGATTATATTTTGGGGTAACTGTACGAATAGGGAAAAAATATTTAAAGCACAAAACAAGTGTTTGAGATCCGTGTGTCATTTACAAACAACAGACTCTTGTAAACCGCATTTTAAGCAACTCAAGATATTAACACTTCCATGTCTATACATTTATGAAGTCAGCTTGTTTACCTATGTAAATAGAAATTTGTTTCAGGCTTTCAAAAGCGATCGCTATAAAAACAAAGTCGCCGAGTTCCCACATACAACTGCATTGTTTGGTAAAAGCGTTCTTGGTATGGCTCCGAAGCTATTTAACCAAATACCAAAATCGATATTGGATTCTGATTGCGTTGTTACCTTTAAGAAAAGACTTTTTACTTTTCTAGTTAATAAAAGTTATTACACAGTTAACGAATATTTAAATGACCGTTATAATTAGTTTTAGAACTGTAATTCAAATTGACATATATCTTTTAATCTATACTTATTGCTGTGTAAAAATATAATTGACATTTGACACTTTGAATTTGACATTTATTATAAATAATTTAATAGAAATTTCATTTATCTGAATCTTATTTGTATGTATAATGATGTATGTTGATATTGTAATAATAAGTCTAAAATAACTTCAATTTTACTAACTTTTGCATACCATAAAGGTGGAATATGGAGAACTTTGTACAATTAAGAACTTTTTGATCACCCATGTTCATGCAATAAATATATTTGAATTTGAATTTGAATTTTTGTACCTATCATAAATTGTTTGTGGAATTAAAGCCTCGAATCAAGGTCGGGGGCACTTTTGTCTTTTAGGAGAGATGCGACTATATCGACTCGAGATTTTAATAAGACGTGCGTTTTGGTAACTATGAGGTGTTTATAGAGCTCCGATGGTTTCTTTAATTTCATCCCAAAATAAGTTTAATCCCTAAATAAAGTAGATGGGTCTGCCGAAAGTGCAAGCCCCAACCATGACTTCAATGTCCTTATGACGTTAACATCCAGCTTTGTTAAAAGGGATTTAGTAATGTCGTATACTAAAAAAGGCCAAGTCAAACGTGATGTTAAGTAGTTGTCATATATCCAAGTTTTTTTAATGTTACTTATTGGTTGTTGGTCCACCATACTAAGGTCTTTTATAAAGCTATCGACAACTGCATCAAGAGATGGTGTGCGTCCTTTGTGATCTATCTTCCTACCAAGAAATTTAAATAGCACAGCTTCTGAAATTGTGGAAACACATTCTCCTTCTATCAAGAGTCCTGGGTCGTAAGTGTTAAATTTGGTATTCCGTCTACCCAGACAGACAGTGGCATTTACTTGGTTTTGTTCCCAAACCTTCAGTCCATGTACAGAGATCGTCCACTTCTCGTAAAAGTTCCTGACATTGTATTGGGTTCCGTGTCAGAATTGCAAGGTCGTCAGCAAAAACTAAGATGGACTCTGTGATCTATGATGCGATGATGTCGTTGACCACAGGTGGAAAGTTATACCATTTCATTGCAAACAACAGCAGTCTGTGCTGCACAGAACCTAACGCGTTCTCTAAGTCTATCCAGCTTACCGTTATTTGTCTTTCATATGTTCTGCCATCTTTTAAACTTTCCGCTAGCAGAATATTGTGAAATAAATCTGTGAGAATCAATTTTGGAGTATTAATATAATAGTATCCCCTTACAACTCAGAAGTGGGATCGACGATTTTTTCTAGCAAACTACTCGTTAATCCATAGCCCAATTTTTCTCTTTATCTATTTTAAGCGTGGACTTTAAAGTGGACCCGTAATTGATCCTCACAAGTTTAGAAAACCCAGATAATTTACCTGGGTCTGGTGAAAAGATAACGTGTGTCATATACATAAACTAACATAAATATTTGATTTATGTAAGTTTTTTTTTTGATTGAATAATCTGTGATATACTTATTTCCTTCGAAATTTGGAGTTGTTAAAAATTTTTTACGTTTAAAGTTTATGGTGTTTTTTTTTTAAATATATAAATTAGAAATATTGACAAAACGCAAACTGGTTTTCACGGTAGGAATCTTCAATCTTATTGTTTAAGTAAGTCATGTAACAATGTGATTTTCTTGATTTAAAATTAATCGGTAAATCACAACTATTGACGTGACATTTTCTTCGTACACAAGCTAATTAATATCATTAGTCTCTTCTGATATAATTGCGTTTTTTTTTTTTTTGTTTATGTAATGGAGTGGCAAATAAGCAGACGGCCCACCTGGTGGTAAGCGGTTACCGTCGCCTATGGACATTTGCAACACTTGAGGCGTTACCAATGCGTTGCCGACCCTGTAAGACTCTTTTAACACCCTTTTTGAAGGAATCCATACTGAAGCTCTGTGGAAAAACACTAGATGGAAGATCATTCCACATTTTGCAGGTATGCGGTAAGAAGGAACGCATAAATCGAGCTGTGTGAGATTTCCAGGACTCGATTATATGTGGATGAACATTTAACCGGTGACGCGAGGAACGATGAAAGAATCGTGATGCCGGTATGAGATCTAAAAGCTCTTGAGAGCATTCCCCGTTATAGAGCCTGTAGAATATACAGAGTGAACCGATGTCTCTTCGGAGGCTCAGTGGCTCAAGTCGGTCGGACAGCTCGGGATCGTCGACAATTCGGATCGCTCGACGCTGAATAGCATCGAGAGACTGGAGTTGGTACTTTGGTGCGCCATTCCAGAGGTGAGAGCAGTACTCCATGTGAGGGCGAACTTGTGCTTTATAAAGCAAAAGTCGCTGGCTCGACGTGAAGTACCGCTTTGCCTTATTAAGCACACCAAGTATCTTGGATGCCAATCCAGCCTTACTTGCGATGTGACAGCGGAACTGGACATCTTTGGAAATGTCGACGCCAAGAATTCCAATACTCTCTGTGGTTTTTAGGGGAACACCCTGAAATTGCGGAGCGACTGCAAAGGGGGACTTCTTCGCGGTGAAAACGCATATCTGAGTTTTTTTGGGGTTGAATTGGACAAGGTTCTGCTGTCCCCAATGTGAGACGAGTTCCAATGAACCCTCAACTTCAGACACAAGACCAGCCCTGCTTCTTTCCACTTCGACGCGAGGGGCATTAGCACGGCCAGAATATTGTGCATCGCCCGTGCTATCGTCTGCATAGCAATGCATGTTACAGATTTGCAACATGTCATTGATATTTAAATATTATAAATAAAACCGGCAAAAACACTCACGTTGGGGATCGAATACGTCGCCCTGATGATGAGTATCTGATATGCTCGAAACCCGGGTCGACGTATTCGATCCCCAACGTGAGTGTTTTTGCCGGTTTTATTTATAATATTTAAATATGTGTGAAACTCACGAGAATTTCATTTCAAAAATGTCATTGATATGCAGAATAAATAGCGTAGGCGATAACACTGATCCCTGAGGGACGCAAGCATTAATCGCCATGGGATCGGAGCAAGCTCCGTCGACAACGACACGAATGCACCGTCCAGACAAAAAACTGGCGACCCAAGTGCAGAGCCCCTCGGAAAGGCCGTAAGATGGTAACTTCGAAAGAAGTGCCCTGTGCCAGACCCGATCAAAAGCCTTAGCAATATCCAAGCTGACAGCTAAAGCTTCCCCTCTACTTTCGACTGCGTCAGCCCAACGGTGAGTGAGATAAACGAGAAGATCACCAGCCAATCTGCCTCGACGGAAACCGTATTGACGGTCACTGATCAGTTGGTGATCCTCTAAGTAACCTAGGAGCTGGTTGTTAACTACTCGCTCCATCACCTTGCAGAGTAGAGAGGTGATTGCTATAGGCCTGTAGTTGGATGGGTCTGTACGGTCACCCTTCTTGGGAATAGGGTGTTCGTGAGCAACCTTCCATGAAGACAGCACGCATCCTTTGGAGTAAGAGAGCTGGAAAAAGCGCGTTAACACAGGAGTCAACTCAGGAGCACATGACTTGAGGACGATAGCCGGGATGGAATCCGCCCCGCTCGACTTTCGCACATCAAGGGATAAGAGTTCCTTCCGTACCGCTTTCTGCAAGAAACGTACATCTGGCATGGAACTCTCACATCGGTGAATTACCGGAGGTTTTGCTTCCCCGTCGTCGAGAGTCGAGTTAGAGGCAAAGAGAGTACCCAAAAGGTCGGCTTTCTCTTTAGCACTGTGGGCCAGAGATTCATCAGGCTTACGTAATGCTGGTAAAGAGGTCTGGCAGAAGTTACTTTCAGCAGCTTTGGCAAGGGACCAGAAAGCACAACTTCCTGAGGGAAAAGTTGCTAGCTGGTCGCCAATTCTGCTGATGTGCTCAGACCTTGCCTTAACAATTGTCCTCTTGATAGATCTGGAGGCAGAATTCATTTTCTTCTTCAACTCGGCGGTATTCGGATCTTTACGCGCAAGTGCTTCGGTCCAGGTTTTATAAGCAGCGTTTTTCTGACCGGATGAGTCAGCGCAAGACTTATTAAACCATAGACGGCTCCGGCCACCACTATGGAATAGAGATTCCATAGGATCCATTTCATATATGGCTCGAATTGCACGCTTTTGTAAGATAAAGATTGTTTCCATCTCAGCAGCAGCTCCCCACAGCAATACACCATACGACATAATACTGTGGAAGTACGCGAAATAAACTAGCCGTGCAGTAGCTACGTCTGTTAACTGTCTTATCTTACAAACTGCATATGCAGCAGAACTAAGTCTTCCGGCTAGATCATGTATATGTGGATCCCACTGTAAAGTTGAGTCCACTTTGATTCCCAGAAAGACTGTCGCTTTGTCAATAGAGAGTTTATCTAAGCCAAGCTTAATGTTTGGTTCAACATAAGGAACATTCGGTAAAGAAAACTTTAAACATTTGGTCTTTTTTGAATTTAAGAGAAGATTATTAGCGGCGAACCATTCAGAGATCATAGATAACACATTATTTACATGAATGAGTTCACTATCTTTCCTATCTACTTTAAAAATCAGAGAGGTATCATCGGCGAATAAAACAATATTGCAGAAATCTTTGACCATGCAAGGCAGATCATTAATATACGCTAGGAACAATGCGACAGTCTTCCTGGGAATTAAAATGGATTCAACTTTACAGTGGAATCCACATATACATGATCTATCTGGAAGACTTAGTTCTGCTGCATATGCAGTTCGTAAGATAAGACAGCTAACAGACGTAGCTACTGCTAGGCTCGTTTATTTCGCGTACTTCCACAGTATTATGTCTTATGGTATATTGCTGTGGGGAGCTGCTGCTGAGATAGAGACAATCTTTATCTTACAAAAGCGTGCAATTCGAGCCATATATGAAATGGATCCTAGGGAATCCCTGAGAGATATTTTTAAAGAAATTGATATTTTAACTTTACCAAGTCTGTATATATTTGAAAATATTATGTATGTTCGTAAAAATTTGAGCAAATTTAAATCAAACAGTGACACTCACGATTATAACACTAGGAATAAAGATAAAATAGCGGTGCCAGGTTTTAGATTAGCAAAGACAAATAAAAGGTCCTTCTTAGGAAATTGTGTGCGGTTTTATAATAAATTGCCCAAACATATTACAACGCTCACAGAAAGAAAATTCAAGTTGCATGTGAAGAATATTTTGATAAAGAAATCTTACTACACAGTTTGTGATTACTTAAACGACAAAAATGCCTGGACTGGTTCGCCTCTGCCAAGCTAGCGCCCAACACCTACGTAATGTAAATTAAGTATTGTAATAATTTTATTATATAGTATGTACTTAACACATTTTTAAAAAACGTTTAAAAGAATGGCCCCGAGTTTCTTGCCCGTTCTTCTCGCAGTGGCTCTATAACTTTTGTTTGCTGAACGTGGCAGTACAATGTAGTATATTTCAATATTAAAATTTGTAATTGACCTTCATAAGAGCGTCGTAGACGCCTAAATTGAATAAATGATTTTGACTTTGACTTTGACTTTGAACAGAAAAGGTCCCAAAATTGATCCCTGCGGTACACCTATTTTTACCAAAGACCCGGAAGAAGTATTGCCATTTATTCCAACCATCTGTAGCCTGTTTGACAGAAAAGACTCTATTAGATTCAAAGCTTTTCCACGAATACCATAGTGTGAAAGCTTACGATTCAGAGTGCAGTGTTCTACACAGTCGAATGCCTTGGAAAGATCACAAAATACGCCAATAGCATCATGTGAACTCTCCCAGGCTTCAAGTATATGTGACATCAATTGAACACCTGCATCTGTAGTGGATCTGCTCTTAGTAAAACCAAACTGATTCTCATTCAATATATTATGCTCATTAAAATGAGATATAAGTTGTTTGAGCATAATTTTTTCGAATACTTTACTCAGAACAGGTAAGATGGAAATAGTTATATAATTGCAAGGGTCAGATTCAGCCCCCGACTTCAAAATTGGAGTGATTTTACATAGTTTCATTAAGTCGGGGAAATTTCCTCTATCGACACAAAGATTGAATATTGTTACTAAGTATGGTGCGATAATGCAAATTATAGACTCTGCCACTTTAACTGACATACCCCACAAGTCTTCAGTACTCTTTATGTTTAAACTTTTGAATGTCTTTATAATTTCAAAATTTGTCGTGTATCTAAAAGAAAAGTCCGGTGTTTTGCAGGGAAAATTATGTTTTAATAGGGCTTCTGCTACATTGGGACAAGAATCCAATGATTTAGTGACTTCTAGGGGTAAGTTAGAAAAAAAAAATTCAAATATATTCGCCACTTGTATTGGATCAGAGATTTGATTTTAATTAATAGTTAAGACATATCTTGAATCTCTAGGTTTATTTTTACCAGTCTCAATATTTATACACTTCCAAATGGTTTTTATTTTATTTTTAGACTTGCTAATTTTATCTCTAATAAAAAGAGATTTAGCACACAAGCAAACAGACTTAAAAGTTTTTGAATAGTTCCTAACATAATCATGAAACTGCTTGCAAGATGTCAAATTTTTCCTGCGATAAAGATCAAACAAATAATCTCTACTCGAATACCTCTAATTGCCCAATCACCAAACTTCAATTTTCCATTTATTTGTTTCTTTATTTTTGGAAAAACTTTTTGAAACTCAATATTTACTAAAGAAAATAAGTTATTGTAGATGTCATTCGGGTCACAGTGAGAAAAACTTGTTATGCCAAGCTTAGCTTCTATATTGGTACCAAGAGTTTCTAGCCTACTGGTTGTTAACGGCCTATGTTCAACTTCATACCTCTCTGTTTCTCTATTTCCATCAAATTTTATCGCAAGGCCCTCATGATCAGACCTAACACCTTTCAATATTAACTTTTCTTTAATCTTACAGTTTGAGTATATATTGTCTTTACAGGTAGATGAAGTGTCTGTTATCCTAGTGGGCTCACAGAACAGAAATTTCAAATTAAATGACTTAAATAATGAAATAAGATCAGTCTTATTTTTAGAATTCATTAAAATATCTATATTAAAATCACCACATACAAATATGGGTTTTCTACATTTAGAGATTTTCTGCAGTATACTGTAGTCCATATGTATGTCCATAGTGGATAAAAATTCTGCAAAATTTTGAGCATGACCTTGACCTGTAGGTGGTCGATATACACACAACACAAGATGCCTGTCCACCTCCACACAAGCAACTTCACAGACACGTTCAACAGAACATCTGACTAAGTCATGGCGTTCTTTAAATTTTAAGTTATTTTTTACAAGAATAATACACCCTCCTCCTTCTGCAGATGATCTGTTAAACGCACTGCCTACACTTAAATTCTTAACATTAAATAACATTGTATCAGCTCTTAGCCATGTTTCAGTAAAGCATAATATATCAAAAGGATATTTATCTAAGAGCATTTCAATTTCAAGTATTTTGCCAGAGAAGCGATTTATATTTTGGTAGTACAGTGCTATGTCAAAACACTTCCCTGTTGTCGGACTTAAAAGTTTAAACAGTTTGACTCAACATTTTTATTAGTACATGTACTAAAATCTGTATCGTCAATAGAAAACATGGTTATATTTCCTATAACCGACTCAATATTATAAGCTACCAAAGTAGCAATCAGATTCTTATATTTTTTAGGTAGGTACATCCTATCCCGATTCAACATAAATTTAGTAATAAATTTATTACAGTCAAAAAATAAAAGTTTGTCACTATGACGACATGTCATATTATATAATATACTATTTAATGAATGAATATGCTCATTCTGATTTTTTGTCAGTGCCTCTGAATAGGGCACATAACATAACATATAACATAATTTTAAATGCACTGAGGCTTATCAATGAGGTAACATTTGCTATTATCTGTTTCCTGTCAATACCTAAACTTTGGCCTAAGTACACAATAACTATGGTATTCCTATCTTTTTCAGAAGCCATAATTTTCTTCTCAATCTGTGCATAAGAAGCACCAGGCATGCAGTAATTTTCGACAGGGCAGTGAAGTGAATTACCTAATAATGAACCAAAATTTTTGGTTATTGCATCTGAAAATACCAAAACCTTCGTAACCATATCCTGGTTAGTGGTGATACTCTGATTCTCCCTCTGCGCTGCTTCTGTGTATGTTTTGTTCAATGGCAGAGGTGTATAGCAAATTGTTGGTATTGCATGGTTTCTGGTTGGTTGAAGCTGACCAAGAGACTTTGAGCATGCACACTCAATAGTTCTCACACTCTCCATATTGGTGGTCACGAGATCAATTAAACTTATAGCTTCATTGTAGTGCTCACTAAGATGGTTTTGAGCTGATAAGTAGCTAGAGAAAATATTTTGCAATAATTTATCTTTGTCTAGCAGCTCAGAGCGAAGACTCAGAGTATCATCATCATACAATTGTTTTGTGATTTCTACTTCATCCAGACAATTTTGAAGTTTTTCCTGTAATAGCAGCTTATCTTTCACCAAATTCACATTTTTCTTGAAATAGTTTAGGTTTTTAAGTTGTTTTTTGCACTTAAACATCAGTTTCTTAAGCTTAAAATACTTTTTGATTTTTTTATGGCTCTGAAACACTGGAATTTGACTACATATAGTGTTCTCATCAGTCAAGTCAATAGTTTCAATTGGTGGCAGGGAGCTTGCTGATTCCATGCCACTACTGACCAGCTCATTATATAAATTTAATGTGTCAGCGGCCTGTTCACTGAACTTTGTTGAGTTTAACAATGAGATTTCATCTTGAGCCTTGCTTAATTCAAACTCTAGTTCTGATATACGGCTCAATGCCTGTTCATGTGTCTCGCTACATTCTTTAAATGACAATACAATGTTCTGTAGCTGTTCATTTCGATGGAGCGCTTCTGAGTAATTAGTGTATAAACCAGCAAGTTCATTCTTGAGCTCAGTGTTTTTTGACACAATTTTGTTCACCTCAACCTCACTGTCTTCTCTTTCTTGTAGAAGCTGATCAGAGAGTTCTTTGTACTTTTGAAGGTCTTGCAGAGAAACTCTAAGTTTCTCTTCCAGTTCTCTTGCCAAGGTTTTCCTCGTAGTTACAGGCATACTGAAGTACAACAACTCCAAACAACGTCTCCAAAACAGATAAAAGTAGCTAAGCTTACTGTTTCAAAAAGTATTCTAAGTGTAAGGGAAGTGTTATGGTATGTATTTCTCACAATTCAATCTCAAAGTTACAATTTATTTCTATATAAATTACAAAAATGGTGCATACCTAATACTGTAAACAAAATCAACAATCAAGTTTGAAAACAGTAATTTATACCTACATAACCTAGTCAAACTGGGAAAAGCCGTAGAAGTGTTTTTAAAAAATACTAATTTAATTAAAATCTAATTAAATTTAATATTCAACTGTACTAAGTGAAGACAAACTACGAACTAACTTAATTTAAAGTTCTCTTAGATCTAGAGCACAAATGCACCATCATCAAAACGTCTACTCATAGTGTGTGGTCTAGCGAAGAACGCCTAGCTAGATAAACAATATAATGCTTAGCGCGACAAAAATATAGGACGAGATGATGGTAGTGGTGATATAACTCCTCCCTCCGTAAGTTCAAGATTATCCGAATTATGAGGATCATCTTGAGTCACATCTCTTACACATATCTTATGAATGTTATACTTATAACCTAAAAATACAAAGAGCGCTATAATTATTATTTAGTAACCGGCTAGGACTCGCGTAATATTTACCGGATATTGCTCCGACCAGTTTCGAACTTATTTGAAGTTCTTCGTCTGGGAGTCACGATTGTGCACAGCGTCGAGCGCGGACCTCAGCACGTAACTGGTCGGAGCAATATCCGGTAAATATTACGCGAGTCCTAGCCGGTTACTAAATAATAATTATGGACAAAACTCGCGACAGTTTTTTAGCTCAAAGCGCTATAATGGTTATGTAAAATGCTATGTTTCCTATATAAAAACTCTTGAATTGGTAATTCATTTCACTTTCACTGATAATTTCACTCTCGCTTTCCTACAATAAGTTGTTCAGATGTTGGATGTTGACAAGATCAACTCCGTTAAGATGGACTGGTCTTCTCTGCGCATCAGACTCTCTGGTTTCCATTCGAGGCAAATTGAAGATTGGTAATCTTGTGTAAAAAATATCTTTCCCTTGAAATTGTTGCCTTTTAAAATTCAAATCCTTTATCTTTAACTGACAGTCGTCATCCAGGGTCAACAGATAGGTTCCACAGATGTTCTCTTGCATTATTTCTGAATCGCAATATTTGGTGATTAATGTTTCTGTTCTCTCGTAAATTACCCAGCGACTAGGCTGAATAAGATCGGCTTTTACATCATCGATGATGACTGGGACTGGATGGCAGCTTGAAACATTCGTGGAAAATTGTACCAGTGCAGTAATGCACTCGTCTTTGATCAGCAGTGATGCGTCGTTCTCAAAACACAGGAAGCGACTTTCTTCTATTTCACGGCAAGGCTGGGAGAGCGACTTGGTATGTAAACCTTTCACAAGGAGGTAAGGGTATTTAGGTAGGATTAGGGTAGTGAGGCCATTAATGTTATTATATATAGGTAATGGAATCAGTTTGTAATAGTTAAAAATATCATTTCTAATCAACGGAATTTGCATTATGAATTTAATCTGATTTTGTTTTACATATGCCTTAATTTCTATACACTGTTCAATCTTAAGAATATTTTCTATGTTAGCATCGTACACTATTTTTGCAGATTTCTCAATTTCTTGTAAGAGCGATATCAATTCATCTGTATCCACAATGGATTCATGTAACAATTTAATCCTAGCAAAAACAAGAGCTGTTTCAATTTCATCAAGTCGTATGTAAAGCGTTTGAAAGTTGTTTGTAAAAGTATTGTACATATGAATAATCTTATTACTAGTTTGGAACAGTTTGGACTCATTGAGATTAAGATCAATTTCCTTTAGAGTTTCGTCTATTTGAATGAAGTTGTTTCGTGTGGTATTTGCTATATTTGTAAGGGTACCCAACATTTCGGCAAAGATTGTTATTTTTCGTGCAATCCTATCCTGTTTTGTCTTCAATTTATTCATCAATCTTTCGTATTCTAGGGCATCGTCGTTGTCAAGATTGCCTGTAATCATCTTAAGCAGTGAACCAAGGGGGTTAAGTAAACCACGTTTTGTTCTTATGAGAGATGGAACCAATTGGTTATATTTTTCAATCGTAATATTCATAGCATACTCAGTTTGTGATTCGACTTCGACGAAATCTGAATCAAATGCTTTAAAATTAAAACAGCTTTGTACATGTTCATGAAGTTTTACGTAATTGTCAATGTTTGATTCTAACTGTTCGTAAATTAACCTTAAATCTAAAATTTTTATAAAAGTCCATGTATCATGGCTTACGACCGCTTGGCCTTCCTTCACAGGTAGCAGCCCTGGGTTCTTCTCAATCAATTGCAGTTGAAGAGCCTGGCTGTGGGTCACTAGCGTTGCCAGAAGAACTAACCTGCGGAGGACGCCTGATATCTTTAATTGGGACTTTGGTATCTCTATTTTGTGTTGTTATAGGTACAACGTTCCTATTAATTTCCCCCGTGATCTTAGCCTTTTGATATCTTGCTTTATCCTTACTACGTCTAGTGTTAACGCCTTTAATGTATACTGTATCTCCTACGTCTAAATCAAACTCTTTTTCTCCTCCACGTTTCTCTTTTACCTTTGTCTTTTTATCAATCATCTTATCCGTCAAATATTCATACAGGTGTTTCGTCTTTCTCGCGTGTTCTTTGACCAACTGCTGAGTAAATTGTTTGTTGAAATCTATACAGAATGCGTTATTGGATTCGGTGTGACCGAAAACTACTTCAAATGGTGTAAGACCAATCGCAGAGTGTATTGTATGGTTATACGACATTATTGCATAGGTCATTACTGATGCCGCATCGGTTATTTTACGATCATATTTTGCAATTCTATATATTTCTATAATGGTCGAGTGGAATCTTTCGACTATGCCCATAGAGTTAGGATTGTGTGGTGTACTAATGTGCAAGTCAATTTTGTAAAATGATAGCATTTCTTTGATAAGTGCATTATTAAATTCTACACCAGGGTCTGAACTGATTCTATTTGGAATACCGTACATTGAGAAATACTTTAGGAGGGCTCTTACTACTTCTGGGGTGGATTTAGTACTAATTTCGATTGCTTGGCCCAATTTGCTGAAGGCATCTACTATTGTGAGGTAATATTTACCTTCAATTGAAAAAGTATCTATAAACAGTTCCTGGAATGGTTTAGTTTGAGTCTGTGATAGTTGGAGTTCTGGTTTAAAAGGTTTACGTTCATATTTCATGCGTTTACAGACGTCACAACCATTTATGATGCTTGCGACCATTTGATCCATGTTTTTCCAGTAAAAGTTCGTCTAAGATGAACCAGTGTTTCCTTAATTCCCCTATGACTGTTTTTACCTACATGGTATTTAAGCACAATGTCTCGCTGCTCATTCTCATCATCAACATAAACCACTCTTTTGGTGCACTCATAAAACTTTACAGTACCTTTCTGAAAGAGCTTAATGGTAGCGTCCGAAAACTGTTTGCGATGTGTCTTACTCTCAAAGTAAAAGAAATATTTTACCTTAGGGCGAATATACTCTTTTAAGAACCTTTTTACTAGATCTGGATTATCTTCTGGTAAGTGAATTTCCATGACCTTCTGTCTAGATCGCGATAAATCTTTAACAGTTAGGTCGTTCCTGTTCCAAGTGAATACTAACACCTGATTTGGCTTAGTGTCTATAGCCTCCTGTAGTATAAGTATGCCGTCCGTATCTAAGTCACGAGCTGAATGCACTGTACCTATACTATCGCTACTAGGCTTTTCTGATGCTGTCACGGTACTACTGCTCGGAGATGGAATCGAATACGGTGAACGTCGACCGTCACCTGTCACAGATGGGATACCCATAGTTTTCTCAGAATCTGAGATGCTAATAGTTTTATCCAAATCAGACGAATCGTCGATTGGGATTGGTGTAGGAGTTCTTTCCTTTGACGTAGATGCCTGAGGGGCGCTGTCTTGATCTTGACTTAGCCGTCGTATTTCGTTTGTTAAATCGGCTAAGTGTCTTTGCAGTTTTTGTTCTCTCTCATCTAAGTTGACTTTCATAGAAATATTGTCGTGTTCACCTAAAGCGTTAACTTTGATTCGCGACAACGCGTCCGCATTACAATTTTGCTTACCATTCTTGTATACGATGTTATAATCAAATTCCCCCAAACGCAACTTCCATCTTGTAAGTTTACTATTAGGTTCTTTTATCGAGTTTAACCAAGCCAAGGGCCTATGGTCGGCATATATAGTGAACTTTTTCCCATATAAGTACGGTCGAAAATGTTTCGTGGCCCATACAATAGCCAACAACTCCTTCTCAATCGTACTATACCGAGATTCAGCGTCATTTAAAGTACGGCTTGCGTACTGTTATATGGAATTAGGCAAAAGCCTTTTTAAAAAAAAGGCAAGATTTAGAAAAGTAGTATATTGGAATAAAATACAGATTTAGTAGGTTTTACGTAGAAAATGTGTGGCTCTATTCGCGGTCAGAACGAGACTGCTGGTACTTTATGACTTAACCTTAGTCCATGGCCGGAAAGTGCAGAAGTGCACTTTTCGGTCTTATGTTTTATTATTAACTTTCTAATTAGGGGTATAACAACCCCCTGCTTAAGTGAAAACATACGCTGAAGGCGAAGTTTTCAATGGATTCTAATACGCGGCTCTAAATTTTCCATTTGAATGTTTTCTCGGATACGGTTAGTATTAACAGGGTTATCTACTGAAGGAACAACCGGGGATGGTTTAAATTTACGGTAATAAGCCACGCATTTTCTATTACAAAAGTAGTACAGAGTGAACATAACAAATAGAGATACAAACACATATGAAACATTTGAATGCGAGGTAAGTACAGGTATAGACTCGTTATCAATTTTAAGTTTTTGGATCATTTCTAACAAATCATTTGTTTTATCATTAATCTGGTTTAGATTGCCAACGTCAAAATTAGGAAGTTTTATAATAGGTTGACTATAGTTTAGTTTCTTAAATTTATTCAAATTACAACAAGAATCGTTTATTAGATTAAAATCAGAGTGAATATGGCTAAATTTATACGTAGGGTGCCTTTTCCCAATTAGTTTAACGTTTTTACAATATGCTGTGCAATTTGCTCGAAGTGTTAGTATTCCCGTGCCATATACAGTATGTTCTGAAATTTCATTTCTACATTCTACATTTAGTTTCGTAGGCTCAGAATGGGTAAAAACCCATCTATTATCGCTTATCGATTGCCAAATATTAACGTTTCCATACAAAAAGTTCGTCTTACATTGTTTGGGAAGTGACGTTAAGACTTTGGATATAATTTCAGTTTCGCATATGGGGTAATCATGTATATCAAATTCGTTGAGTTGATGACATCTGTAAATGTCATTAATTACAGCTTTACAATTTGAAAGGTCGTCCAGTGTTATGTACCTCGATTTTTCTTGGTTGATAGCTACGTAAGATGACGTAGGTATTATTAAGGCAAACGACCCATATGTAGTGACATTGTGGGGTACGGGGATAGGTATGGTCTACAAATTGAATAAAGTCATAAAAACTAATGGAATCTTAATAGTAAAAACTAACTTATTATCTAAAACATAGGTGACTATATCAGAGATACTAATTAGGGTATGAATATTATCTAATTCTAGACTTACTGCTAATTCAGAGTGTTTAGGTAAATGTTTAACATTATTAACTAAATCTTGATACAAATCTCTGGGTGTAGCAATCGATGGGTGTAGCGTATTGCTTTTGGCAAAAAGGATAGCGTTAACAATGTCTTCTATTTTATAAGAGATGCTTAACATACTAGACTGTAATGCACTAAACATATCATTTATAACTGATTTAAACAGTAACGAATTAGTATTAATAGTCAAATTATTAATACAAGAAGATAGGTTTTCAATCATAATATTCAGCTGTCTTTCGTTTTTGTTTATTTGAATAAGCGTTTCGTTAAAGCTCATAATAGCTGTTCTTGAAATAAGAATGTTGTCTTTAACTAAGTCTAAAAGCTTTAAGTTATTCATTTTTAGAGTTTGAATTGCGTCATTGTATCTGATCGCGTCGTCTTCATCCATTGTACCGGTAATCTGTTTCAAAAGTGTGCCGATACCGGAAATCCACGCGGATAGTTTTGATTTGTTTGAGGTTAAGTGGGATATAGCATTATAATCTCTTAGGATATCATCGTAAATTGACACCAGCGGTAAGAATGCATTTTGACACTCGAAGTCGTCGATAGCATCGCTTTTGGTGCATAGATACTGAGCAGAATGGAGTACATCTTTAATATTATCTATATGGGACTTAATATAATTTATCTCTACTGGAATAATAATATGTAAGTAATCACTAACTAATTTAATTGAACCCGAGGGGCTTAAATAAATCCCAGGACTTTTCGTGATCGGTTCGATATTGATAAGTTCCTGGGAAAGCGAGACACCGTGGCATGACACCGACAGGCTGTAAAGGAAGTATTTTATAATTAAGTTGAGTTTACTAACTAATGATTAATAAATAATTAAATTTAATATCTCCTAACTTAACTAAACGGAGACTGTTTATGGATAACTGGCTAAATCTTAAGATCTAGCGTCATCCACTTCAGCTAATTTTACTTCGTCATAGTGGTGCTTGACATGACGTCGGTTTATGAGTAGTGAGAGTGAATGGTTTCCGTGGATTTTCACAACTTTAAATGGTCCCTTCCATAGAGGTGATAGCGCTTTGCGCAATCGTAGATGGTTTTTGAGATACACCATGTCACCGACTTTGTATGAAAAGGGGCGTGTCCTTTGGTCGTAGTAGGTTTTTGAGTTTTCTTTTGATTTATTTATATTTTCCAGGGCTTTATCTCGTGTTAGTTTGAGGCGGTGATTCGGCATTTTTACATATTCATGGTAAGTACCCGTTGGGTTTAGTTCATAGATTGAATCAGGGAGATATGGTTTATGACCGAACAGAAGTTCGTATGGTGTGAATTTGGTTGTGGTGTGAACATTGGTGTTGTAAGCTAAGATTGCTGTGTAAACATACTTATGCCAATCTGTTTGATTTTCATTAATATATGATTTTAGATATTCTTTAAGTGTAGAATGGCTTCTTTCTAATGCTCCTTGCGTTTGGGGATGGTAAGGTGAAGACCATAACTGTTTAGTTTTTAAAAATTCACACGTTTTTTTGAATAAATCTGCAGTAAAATTTGTGCCTTGATCGGTAAGTATCATTTTTGGTATTCCAAACAGGGAGATAAAATGTATAAGGCATTCGCAACATTCTTCAGCGGAGGCATTGGTGATGGGGTAAGCAATGGAGAATTTGGTTAAATCATCTTGTAATGTAAGAATGTATTTTAGTTTGATTTGACCGGCTTCAGGTAAAGGACCTACAATGTCCAATCCTATTCGCTCAAACGGGGCCGTTGAAGTAGATGTGATTTGCATCGGAGCTCGATTAATTTTTCGTAAGGCTTTATTTGTTTGGCACTGCGTACATTTACTTGCGTACATTTGAAGCGCTCGTAGCGAAGTTTGCTTAACCATTCTGAATCGATCAGCAAAGTTAAGCAACGTCCGCCGCGGTCATGAGTTGGATGGGTGACCGCTGGTGACATTACTACTGAGCGCTTCCGTGCTTCGGAGGGCACGTTAAGCCGTCGGTCCCGGTTGTTGTCTTAGGATGGCAGTCGTTATAGCATGGTGGTAGGGCACTTTGCGAATGCCCGCCTGGCTAGCTACCACCCTCAAGTTGAAAATCTGTCGCCAAGCACCTAACGGTGTGTTCCGGCAGCTGTCCTTGAGAGCCAGTAATTCTAGGTTAGCCTGAACAACATCTTCGACCACATCATCACTTACCATCAGGTGAGATAGTGGTCAAAGGCTAACCTATCAAGCATTAAAAAAAAAAAAAAAAAAAACATTTCTTTACGTAGTTTTCTATGTCTGTGCGCATGTTTTTCCAGTGATATCTTTCTTTTATACGGCTGTACATTCTGGAAGAACCAACATGGCCAGCTATAGGTAAGTCGTGGTTTTCTTTTAATATTTTTGGAATCTCACTCGGAACTGGGAAGATAATGGAGTTCCTATAGATCTTTACAGTTATGTTAGTGTTGTTAAATAGGAAGGCGATAATATTGTAAATTTTCATAAAGGAAAGTTTAACAAAAGGATCGTTAAAATCCGATATAGCAATTTCACATGGAGTTTTATTACATCCTACGAGTAGTTCATTGCGGAAACTTTTCAGTGATTGAAATAGTTCGGGGTATTGTACGTTGTCAAAATAATGGACTTTAGTTAAAAGAAAAAAATATGATTTATCTTTAGTTTTCAGGTTTAAGAACGAGTACAGCGATCTTTCTTTATCAAGAAATTCAGAGACATCGCCATGGTTGGAGAGGATTTCTTCGACGCATGGGTTAGCTTCATCAAAATCAAGGGATGTTGGAATAATAATTGTTTTACATTCTGACGACAGTAAAGGGTTTGTATATTCATGAATTTTAGTATTATAAGTATATGTCTTATCCAACATGGCCTTCAAAAAATCTGAATAAGAATCATCGTGAGCTGCGGGGCTCGGTAGGTTAGTGGGTAAATCTGCGGGTAAGATTTCGTTGTCAGGTAAGTCTATGGGTAAGTTTTCATTATAAGTTTCAGGGTTTTGTGTGTTAGAGTAAGGATTAATAATATTTTCTTCATTTGCAGGATTGAAAGGCGAGTTCGGGAGCAGATCAGTATCTTGAGGATCTAAAGAAGGTAAGTTATAGTCGTCAGGGTTTAAAGGGCTCGATGGAAGCTGAACATCAAGAGGATTTGGAATAGCAGATGGAGTTTGGTCTGAGGGAGCAGTCAACACATCAAGGTTTGGTAAGTGTTCGTTGTTATCAATTGGAGAATTAGATATTGGTAGAACTGGAATAGAGTTGTTTTTGTCGAGAATAGGATATCGAGATAAGGCATCTGCGGCGGAGTTAAGTTTTCCTTTTCTGTATATTATTTCGTAGTCATATTCTTCTAGTTTTAGTCGCCACCTTTGCAGTTTACTCGACGGGTCTTTATGTTTGAAAAGCCATCTTAGTGGGTTGTGGTCAGTAACTATTTGAAATTTACGGCCATACAAATATGGCCGAAATGTTTTGCATCCAAAGAGGATAGCTAGAAGTTCCTTTTCGGTGACATTGTAGACAGTTTCACTTTTGTTAAGAGTCCGTGACGCATATGCTATAGGTTTCTCTTTTCCAGTTTCACCCTGAGAAAGGAATGCGCTAATCGCGTAGTTAGACGCGTCACAGGTAAGTATAAATGGCTTAGAAAAATCGGGATATATGAGAAGAGGTGGGGAGATTAGGCGATTTTTGAGAGTTTCAAATGCGAGTTGTTGTTCATTTTGCCATGTGAATGATATGTTCTTTTTCAGGAGCATAGTAAGAGGTTTAGCTGTTTTTGAAAAGTCAGGTATAAACTTCCGGTAATACGACATAAGTCCCAAAAAGGATTTTACGTCTTTCGGAGATTTGGGAACTGGGAATTCGGATACTACCTTTATTTTTGATGGATCAGGCTTTACGCCTTTGTCTGTGATTTGATGACCAAGATATGAGACTTCCTTACGGAAGAACTCACACTTATCGGGTTGTAACTTAAGATTGAATTCTCGCAGACGTTTGAAAACTAATTCGAGATTTTGAATATGAGAATCGAGGTCGTATGAATTATAACTATATCATCAAGGTAGACAAAGCAACGGATGCCTTGTAGTCCTGATAGGACAGAATTCATTAACCTCTGGAACGTTGAAGGCGCATTTTTGAGTCCAAAAGGCATGCGTTTAAATTCAAAATGACCTTGAGGTACGCTAAACGCCGTTTTGGCAGCGTCTTCCGGTGACATTTCTATTTGGTGAAAACCGGAAGCGAGATCTAAAGTTGAGAAATATTTAGATTTTCCAAGTTGATCTAGAATCTCGTTGATGTTAGGGATAGGGTAGGAGTCTCCAATAGTGATATCGTTGAGCCTTCTGTAGTCGATTACGACTCTCCATTTACGTTGTCCGGAAGCATCAAGCTTCTTAGGAACGACCCAAATGGGCGCTGACCATGGAGACATCGATGATTTGATAATATCTTCGTTCAACATTTTGTCTATTTGTTTTTGGACCTCTTGTTTGTGGCACTCCGGAAAACGATATGATTTAACGTGAGCCGGTTCGTTTGTTGTAGTTCTTATTTCGTGTTGAAGCGCATTAGTTGAAGACAGGGGCTCATTTGACAAATGGAATATGTCGGAATAATCGGAACATATTTGATAGAGAGAGTCAGCTTCTTCGGAATTAAGATGCGATGTTCTGAGATGGTTCAGAACTTCCTGAGTACGTTGATATGAGTTTTGGGGCTGTAGTGTGTTTACGGAGTATTCCTTGTTTGGATTAGTGGTAGCATAGTTTTGAAAGTGTTCGACTGGTACCAGAGTTAGGTTCAAGTTAGAGTTCAAGGACTTAGGAGATTCGGATACGTTCACGACGGTTAAATTGATTCTATTATTATTTTTTACCTTAACAAGACAGTTTGCAATTAATACGTCTTCAAATTGTGTCTGATCTAGGATAACACCTTCTTTTAAATCCGGGTTGGACACAGAGCATTCGACTATCATTTCTGATCTGGCAGGAATCGAATAAATTGGATCGTGAAATTTAAGCGGCAGTTTTGTACCGTTGATTTGAAGTGAATTTGTTGTGCAGTCGATTTTACAGCCAAAACTGTTAAGCATGTCTGTTCCGATAATGCCATCATACGGGAGGTGAATTTTATTTATTACGTGAAATTTATGGCACAAATAGTTTCGCGAAGAGTTGGTAAGTTGCATTTTTAGTGGGAAATGCCCAAGCGTTTTCGTTGAACTATTTTCAGGTTCAATGCCCTTAAGTGTTAGTTGTTCATTGATAAGTTTCGGAAATTTTTGTATGCATGATGATTTAATTATGCTGACTGCGGAACCTGAATCAACTAGGAGGGCCAAAGGAAATTCGGAAATTGTTGAGTCAATTAAGACATGCGGTAGTAACACTTTAGTAGGGTCCCGAGTCACCGAAATGTATCCGATAAAAAACCGATAAACTAGCGAATTTGCGGCGATGCTCGAGACTCTGGAGTCTTTTGCTTACTAGTTGGTCGTCGTTAATGAGTCTCTTGGCTCTCCTCTCAATAGCTTCCAGTGTCTCCAGCTGGTATTTGGCAGAACCATCCCAAAGGTGAGAACAGTACTCCATACACGTCAGGACTTGGGCTTGATACAGATTAAGCAACTGTACCGGCGTGAAGTATTGTCTCACCTTAGCCAACACACCAAGCTTTTTTGAGGCAAGCTGGGCTTTGGACTAAATATAGGAGTCGAAATTGAGAGTTGATGTTAAAGAAATGCCAAGAAGCTCTAGATGGTTACATATCGGCACGGACACATCCCTGAATGTGGGAGCCAGCTGGAAAGGGCTCCATTTGGCGGAGAAAAGACACGCCTGGGTTTTAGCTGCATTGAACTTAACCAGATTGGCATCGCCCCAATCGGAGACTGCCTTCAAAGAAAAGTTCAAGCGCTGAACCATCGCTTCCCTATGAGACTGGATTTGTAATGCACTGGTTCGTGCGTTAGATGTGTAACTCTCCACAACGGTGCTGTCGTCTGCGTACCCAAAGATACCGGGTTTAAGCAGATCATTAATATGGAGCAGAAACAGCGTTGCAGAGAGTACTGATCCTTGAGGGACTCCGGCATTTATGGCCAATTGGTCGGAAGAACAGCCATCGATGACTACCCTAATCGACCGATCCCTCAAGAAATCTGATATCCAAACACACAAACCAGTGGGAAGGCCGTAAGAAGGAAGCTTGCTAATAAGGCTATCATGCCAAACCCTGTCGAAAGCCTTCGAGATGTCGAGAGAAACAGCAAGTGACTCTCCGTGGCTCTCGATGGCCGCGCTCCAGATGTGAGTGGCATACGCTAGAAGATCCCCAGTAGACCGGTTTCGGCGAAATCCGTATCACTGAGGAGATCGTTTACTTCTAGGTATGCCAGGAGCCTGTGGTTCAGTACACGTTCCAACGTCTTACAGAGTATGGAAGTGACTGAAATAGGCCTGTAATTGGCAGGGTCTGCGCGACTACCCTTTTTGGGCACGGGCTGCACGTTTGCAAGCTTCCAGGACTTGGGCACTTGACCAGTCGTCATAGACAAGCGAAAGAGGCGAGTCAATACAGGAGTCAACTCTGGCGCACACATCCTCAAGACTACAGCTGGTATACCGTCTGGACCACTAGCTTTGTTCACGTCCAGATCGCGCAACGCTTTGCGTACTTCAGACTGCTGAATGCGGATTTCTGACATTAACGTCCCGCTATTTGGCAGGTTAGAAGGTACAGCATTGCCAGCATCTAAACGTGAAGACTCCTCAAATTGAGTTGCAAATAAATTTGCTTTCTCTTCAGCAGAGTGCGCTAGTGAGCCGTCAGTTTTCAGCAATGGGGGCAGTGAGGGACGGCAGAAGTTCTCTTCGATCGACTTCGCCAGGGACCAGAATGCTTTGCTGCCCGAAGGGTAAGAAGCAAGTTTGTTCCCTGTTCGGCGTATGTGGTCGAAGCGAGCCTTCTTGAGAGCCTTTTTGCAGGACTTGGCGGCTAGGTTAAATGCTTTCTTCTTTTCACGTACATCTCTGGATTTGCGGGTTCGAGCATCAGCCCAGGCTAAGTAGGCCTCATGTTTTGACGCTTCTGCATCTCCACATTTGGCATTAAGCCATGGGCGAGCTTTGCTGCACATCGGGACGTCAGAAAATGGTATGAAGTATTCCATACCCTGACGTAACACTTCAGTCACAGCATCCGCGCAAGTTGAGGGATCGCTCGAAGAAAAACAAACCTGCCACCAAGGGTAAGACGCGAAAAAATTACGCATCTCATCCCAACCTGCTGACCTGTATCGCCACACCCGCCGAGTGCCCCTTGGACTGGGATCGGGCGGGGAGTACACTGATACAGACTTCACCAGACAGTGGTCGGAGCTACCTAAAGGTGATGAAACCGACACCGAGTAGCGGTCTGGATCTGTTGTCAGCAGAAGGTCCAAGCAATTGGCTGTGTGGCCATCAACATCCGGTATCCTTGTGGCTCCTTGGACCAGCTGAGTGAGGTTTAGCGTCAAAGCAAGCTTGCGCATCTCTCGACCAGCGTGGTCTGTGCTCTGGTATAGGTATAGCCAGTCTTGATGGTGGGCGTTGAAATCCCCCAGAAGCACTAATTGAGCAGAAGGATACCTCTGTTGGGCCACATCGGCCGCCTCACTGAGGTAGTTTGTGAGCCTGGTTGTCTCCTCATCTCCGCTGTGCGAACGGTAGACACAAGCATAAAGTATCTTCTCCATGCCATTGTCCACCAGAACCCACATGATGGAAAATTTGGGGTCTTCAAGGTTGCGGAGACGCCGATAACAAACGTCATCACGGGCATACATACAAACTCCCGCTCTGGCCCTGAAGCTATGTTCGAGAACGTAGCAAGGGTAGGCAAGGTATGCAGTGTCAGCTGGACATTTGATCTGCGTCTCCGTGAGGAATAGAATATGCGGTCTGGCGGTCTCAAGATGGTGGTGGACGGGTCGATATTTGAGTGCAAGCCTCGAATATTTGAGAGGTGCACTTGGAGAGAGAGGACGTGCTTCCGCTGTTGGACCGTTATTCTATTTCTTTTGCCTTTTATTTTATGGGGAGTGAAGATAGGTAAAGGGAAACGGAAGTGGAAACGAGGCACAAATTACCAACCCGTGACACAAATTAGGCCTTTTCACCCAAAGGGAACCAATCCTGGAGACCGCGGGGACGCCCGAGCCCCCCCAGAGGTCCATCGGGTCCTCTCATCTGGTCGCCAACCAGCACGATGGCGCAGTTCCGGGATTTTTCGCGAGATTGCGGGGCAGCCTTTCATGAGTGGCTGGCTCACTACTTGGGCCCCCAAGTATCTGCGGTCGGCCAGCGGAGAACCGTGCCTCGGATCCCGCTGCTCTCCAAGATTGGCTGCCAGGCATATTGACCTTCGATGTGTCACGACTAGTTATAGTAATTAGCGCAACTGTTTCCGACCCGTTCCCCATGATGGCTTCACCAAACATCATGCCGTAACGCGACCGCTTGGCGGCATGGCTTTGTCTGGTGGGTGGTAACACGCCGCGGCCTAAGCCTACCACCTGTCAGTACTGCTCTTTTAGCGCCACCCAGGGGACACGTGTAGGACATCGAGAAAAATCAAAAAAAAATGTTATGCTGAATCAATATATAAGTAAGAAATTCAGAATACAAAGGTGAAACGACAATTTAAACTAGGATACAAAAATAAGAGGGCACAATACTGAATAATAAATCATGAGAATAAGTATCAAAATCAATCGTGCAATATAGTTTTTCGCAATTATCCCACTAATCTAATAAAATAAAATAATTCGCAATGAGTTTTTAATCGTCAAACATTAATTAACATTCAGTGAGTCGCAATAGTTAACTGATATTCAAACATTTAATCAGAGTTAGGGTTGCTGGCAGTGAGTGCATTGTTGTAGCGGGTTAGATAAACATAAAAAAATAAATGTTAATATAGTCAGTTATATGATAAGGGTGGAATAAAGATGACATATAAATAATATGGAGTAACGATGGAACTGATGATGCTTTGATAAAGAGGAAGAAGAATAGGGATGAAAATAAATGTGACCTCAGATTGTACGGTAATTTTAATAAACATAATTGTGATAATGAAGGCGGGTAAATCAGGAAAGTATTCAAAGCGAGAGAGTGTATGGGAGCCGACTAGAACGGCAAGTTTACAAACGCTCTATAAGTACAAATCAAGGAGCCGAAGTAGGGAGGTATCGTGATGACGTAATAGATAAGGGGTCACGATACCAAAACTTGGCACCAATTATAAGCTTACTTAATGCGAAACTGTGCCTCGTCTTTGGTGCACAGAGTGAGTGCCAGCCCCAACACTCTTCTGGCAATGATAGCAGACATATCAGACTGTCCATATAAGCAACATTGCTGCAACAGACACGTCGTGGCAATATAATTATGAGAAATAATGAATTTATCATTATTAAATTATTATAATATTCTTTTGTCTTGTATATGGGTGTATGTCTGAAATAAATTATAGATAGATAGATAGATAGAAAACTCTTTATTGTTACACCACTTTAGAAATATAAAAGTTTACACATTAAATTATAATAACATAGTGTTACAATGGGCGGCCTTATCACTAAAAGTGATCTCTACCAGGCAACCTTAGGATGGAGTTGAATGAATAAAACAATAGAGGCGGGTGTAGTCCAAATACAGAATCAAATTTCATAACAACATTTTAAAATAAAACGTATTTTAGTGTAATTTCTAAACAAATATATAAAAAAAAATAGCATACATATAGGTTTTTATAATAATTAAACAGATACAATTATAAACATATATACAATATATATATATATATATATATATATAAACATATACATAGCAACATACATAAATAGATAATGATATATACATATACCTATGAATTATATAAAAATAAGTACATATTATAATATTATCTCATATATAGCATAGAAATTGACAAAAATATAGTGCAAATTAATTGGACAAATAAAACCTTTTAACTTGATCCTTGAACATATTGAGAGTCGGTGCTTGTCTGATTGATACAGGAAGAGAATTCCACAAGCGGGCAGCCTGAATAGTGAAGGATTTGCTATAAAACGAACTCGTATGGGGATGGATTTCAAGTGTGAGATTTTCTGATGATCTTAACGTGTATGAAGAACAGTGAAGGAAATCGAAGCGTTCCTTGAGATAGCGCGGGGATGTAGGACTGAACAATATATTGTAAAGGAGACTGAGAATATGAGCATTCCGGCGAAAACGTATATTCAGCCAATTGAGCTTAGAACGAAACTGAGATACGTGATCATATTTGCGTAAACCAAATATGAATCTAATGCAAAAATTTTGAAGACGCTCAAGTTTATCTAGCTGTACCTCCGTGAGATCTAGATAGCAGGCATCAGCGTAGTCAAGAATAGGAAGTAAAAGAAATTGAGCTAATGCAATTTTAGTGGCTGTTGGAAGAAAGTTGCGCAACCTTTTTAAAGATCCTGCTGCGGCTAATAGCTTGCGACTGGTGATTTGTAGCTGTTGATCCCACCTCATATAGCGATCCATTGTTATTCCAAGATTCTTTACAGAGCTATTAAAGGGAATAGCAATACCACCAAAGAAAACTTGAGGAAGTAATGTCCAGTCTATTGTAGACAGCAATCTTGAGCTACCAATTACTATTGTTTGTGTCTTAATGGGATTTACTTGTAACCCAAAAGAATTGCTCCATTTAGCTATACGATCAAGATCAGCATTAACAGACTGAATTGCTTCAGATAGTTTATTCACTGGTGCCTTAGAATAAATCTGTAGATCGTCTGCATATAGGTGGTAGGAAGAAGTGAGGTTGTGAGAAATGGAATTAATAAACAAAGCAAACAATAAAGGAGATAAGACGCCACCTTGCGGGACGCCTGCTGACGTGTTACACCACAAAGAGTATTTATCTTCAAGGCGAACACGCTGCCTGCGCCCGTACAGATAACTGTGAAACCAATCAACTACCGTTGGAGAAATGTTAATTGAGCGAAGGAGAGCAAGAAGAATGTCAAAATTAACAGTGTTAAAGGCGTTGCTAAAATCTAATAGAGTTAATACGGTAAGTTGGCCGTTGTCCATTCCAAGACGGATATCATCAGTTATTTTGATGAGAGTAGTTACAGTGCTATGCCCAGGTCGAAAGCCAGATTGAAAAGGGTTTAAGAGATTGTGACTAGATAAGAATTTGCTAATTTGGTTGTAAATAAGACGCTCGAAAACTTTTGACAGGAATGGAAGGATAGAAATGGGTCGATAATCGGAATAAGATTTAGGGTTTGATTTTTTAGACAAGGGAATAATTTGAGCGTCTTTCCAAATTGAGGGAAATACTCCATCAGAGACAGAGTTATTAAAAATGTGACAGATAACAGGAAGTATAACATCTAAGATGGGCATAACCATGTTACGACTTATGCCATCAACACGAACAGCATTGGAAGTGATTGAAATTACGCTCTTCTTAACATCACAAGCGGATAGTTGATTAAAAATAAATGGAGAATGATCGGGAGTCGGTAAAGTTGAAAGATAACGTAAGGTATTGTTTTTATCTGAGATGTTAATATCAGATGACGAAGAGAAATGTTGGTTGAGAGAATTGATATTTAAATCATTAGGAATAGACTCTTGTCGTGATTTATCTATGCCCAATGACCTGAGAAATTTCCAAACTTTGGCAGGGTCCTCGTTAGCGACAGACTTGTGAACATGGTGGCGTAAAGCATCCCTACACACCATATTGCAGCGATTGCGAGATTTAACATACACAGCTTTACTTTCATCACTTGGTTGACGCTTGTATTTACTTTTAGTGACTGCTTTTTTATGCATTAACACTTTTATGTCATTGGTTAGCCAAGGAGCTGGAAGGTGTTTTAATTTTATAGCTCGCAGAGGGGCATGCTTATCATACAACTGTGTTAATAAGGAGTTGAAAATAGCAACTTGGTCATTCACAGTCGCTGCATTATATACCGGAGACCAGTCGACTACTTGGGCATCATTAAGAAATGCAACCTGGTCCATGCCACTAAAATTGCGCTGAAGTATGAAAAATGTCTATTATTTATTTATTATTTATTAATTATTTATGAGTACAGATGGACAAAAGCTGGTCAGAGAAATGACGAGGAGCAGGAGGACAGGTGGACAGAAGCTGGCGAGAGAAATGACGAGGAGCAGAAGGACCCAAGGCGACCGCAGTCGAAACGGCAATCTTATAATAGATCACGATATGACCGTATTAGATCGCGCGGATTGTACCGTAGTTCACCTTTTGAGGGGCATATGTGACGAGAGGTGGGAGACGCCGTTCATATTCAGACTTTGAAGATGATTTTAGGCCATTTTTTTAATTGATGGCGTCGTCTTGCGTTGCGTCGCCTATTTCCTTCTCAAAGTGATATGTTTATCTATAATAACTAATATGTTTATTAATATATTTAACGATAATCAAAGCAATTTGAGCGAAGCTTTAGACATATTGAGAAATGTCCAATGTTTTGATAGATAGTCAGATAGTCAATTTATTGGTAAAACTATTTACAAGTCGAACATTACATTATATAAAATATCAAAATTATGTGTAACATTTTTTTTTTTAAATTTATTTAAGGATCAACAAACAGTTTCACAATATTTCTTAATTAAAGGTAATCTTATTTATAATAATATTTGTGAGACCAACATCGTTAACCACAAATTATAATTAACATAACAAACATAATACATCAAAAAATAATATAAATAATTATCAGAATGTGTTATAATATTGATCATAATGATTATTAATTAACATTAGAATTAAGTATGTAAAAACAATATTATAAATGCACCTGTCATTCTGGAGTCAAATATATATTATTCCAGGTGAATTTTGTACCTACACATACTCTTTGAAATTATAGAAGGCCTTCTCGCTGAGCCATGATTTTAATTTGATTTTGAACGATGGTAAGCTAGTTGCGTTTTTATATGCTCTGGCAGCTTGTTATACACACAAGGTCCCATAACATACGTCAGCTTATCCGATTTTGCTAGAGTGTGAGGGACTTTTGCGAGTTTACCCGAGCCACGGGTATTGACAGGCTGTAAGTGCTAGTCCGCACGAGTTTTAAACTCTGAAAGGTTTTGTCTCACATACACAGCAACCTGGTGAATAACGATTGAAGGGAGTGTGAGTATCTGCAGCGACGTAAGTATGGTTTAGCTGACTTTTCTTGCGAAACCTTTGCAATCGCCCTCACAGCACGCTTCTGCATTATAAAAGCACGCTCTCTGTCAGCGGCGCGCCCCCACAATTCCGCTCCGTACTGGAGAAGCGAGTGAACAGTTGCAAAATAACAGGCCCGTACTATGTCAGCAGACACCACCCGTGACAACCTTTTCAAAGCATAACAGGCGCTACCTAATTTGGCACACATTTTGTCAATATGTGTACCCCACGTGAGACCCCGGTCTATGTGAAACCCTAGAAAAGTGGTTGATCGCACTTGCTCTATTAGTATTGTGTCAATCAATACTGTAAGGTTCCATGTTTCTCGACCTGATATCGAAAAATGAACAAAATGAGTTTTTTTAAGATTTAGGGCCAGTCCATTCCATTTGAACCATTGCGCTATCTGGTAGGCGGTTTCATTCAACCGCTGCTCCAACAAATCTATCGACTGTGCGGAAACAACTGCTGCCACGTCATCGGCGTACATAAAAATTTCACCTGTTGTTACATGTTCAGATAAGTCATTGAGTAAAAGCGAGAACAGGATGTTGGACACCGACGACCCCTGCGCAACACCCAATACCGTACCAAGATGGTCGGATTTGGTCACTCCGCCGTCACCTACAACTACCTGAGCCCTATTACATAGAAGATCAGTTAGCATTGAATGGGCCGGTCCGCCAATGCCATAGTGCTGAAGCTTCAGTGAGAGAACGCTGTGATCTGCGACGTCAAATGCTTTTGACAAATCGCAGCACAGTACTGCAACTTGCCGTTTCTGTTCACAAGCTTCTAGCACACGGCGAATGACTTTACGAGCTAGCGAGGTGGTCGAACGGCCGGCACGGTACGCGTATTGGCGCTCTGATAGCGCACCTGTCGCAGCTAAGTATTCAGTGAGTCGGGAGCTTATGCCATTTTCAAGGACTTTAGCTACGGCAGGAATAATCGATACGGGCCGGTAGTCATCGATGTCTTCTCGTTTGCCTTTTCCTTTAAACAAAAGTGAAATCTTACTCACCTTTAAAACTTTCGGGTATGTTCCGGTTTCAATACAGCGGTTAAATAATGCAGATAGCCATGGTGAAAGCTCTTCCGCGGCATTTGACAACAGCTCCATGGAAATGTCATATATATCTTTTGTGGGCTTACGAGGGATACGAGACGTTATAATATGGCACACTTCTGAAGCTGTAAATCTCACTAGCTTACAGGAACAGTTGGACAAAGGGCGAGCGCTTGCAAGTGCCGCCACGACATGCGACAGTGCAGCGCGAGGGGCTCCGCAAGCCGCAGCCGCACCCACAAACTCCGCATTCATGGCATCCGCTGCGTCCTTTTTGGATTTGAACCTGTCGCCTGTCCTGGAGTCCTTAATGACATCTGTAAAGCTTACAGGAGTGTGAGTATTTGCACCCATTTCAGTGTTCACGACACGCCACATGGCCTTGTGTGAGTTGGTACTGTTTTTTATTTGTTTCTCATAATAAATAAATTTCTGATTTGTAATAATCGTGTCATATCGTACTTTAAGTTTTTCAGTAAAAGATGTCAGATAAGCGTCATCATATTTTAATTGCAATTTCATCATGTCATAAATCAGATTTTTTATGTTTAGAATCTCCTCTGTTACCCATGTCTGATTTATTATATTTTTGCGTTTATGGGGAAAGCTAATATCAAATATATTTTTAATTACATTTATGACTGATTTAGCTAAGCATTCCGTTGACCACAACATGTGGGTAACGAATATTTGGGACCAATCCACGCTTTCGATTGCCGCGCGAAATGCCATCTTATTAGCTTGCGAATAAACCCTGAGTAGTCGAGTGCGCGGTTGTTGTGGTATACGGACCGCACAGTGGTCACTGAGCTTGCTGACCACCGTCGTGGCCACAACACAACCGGACTTCATGTTACTATACATATGGTCTATGCATGTAGATGTCAAATTGGTCACTCGTGTTGGAAAATCTACTTCATTTTGTACATTATATGTAGCTAAAATATCAGCTAGCTTCCTATTGATAGTGCATGGATTCTGCAACCAGTTAATATTTACGTCTCCAACCAATATAAAATCTTTACCTGAGTTTGAAGCTCGTTCGAGAAGGGGCTCCAAATATGTCAAAAATACCGAAGAACTGACCTTTCCAGTTCAATATATCCACAAAATTATAAAGTTATATTCGATTAATACCACAGCCGATACTTCACAATGTTCTGTTGACATTTCCGTTAGTTGTACATATTCAATTGATTTAATGTTATTTTTAACATACAAACAAGAACCGCCGTGTATAGTATTAGTTCTACAAAAACTAGATAACAAAGTGTATCCATTTATACTAACGCATTTTAATTTATTTATACTTAACCAATGTTCGGTTCATTAACCTAATACGTCACATTTTAGTTCGTCTTGAAGAAGAACTTCTAGTTGGACTGTTTTAAGGTCAATTGAACGTATGTTTTGATGACATATCACTAAGGACTTGTCTGAATCATGGTGAGTCAACGCTGATGATGGATGCCGGTGGACCGCAGCTGTAT
Organism: Plagodis dolabraria; assembly: GCA_963854805.1. Classification (NCBI taxonomy): domain Eukaryota; kingdom Metazoa; phylum Arthropoda; class Insecta; order Lepidoptera; family Geometridae; genus Plagodis; species Plagodis dolabraria. Next base: position 2,376,527 of record OY978443.1, on the reverse strand, counting down.
TGATCGACGACGTCTTCATAGGCGATTTTCTTTTTTTTTTAGGTTTGTCCTATTACATATTACGTCAAGCGCTGAAGTAAGTTCACTGATCTCTCCGCTGCTAGCGGGGCCTCGCGGGAAACCAGTCAGCAAAGCGTACCCTGGGTGGCCAGGCATTGGGGGATGTAACCTTGTCGTATACATGTTCAGATATGCCGATCACAAATGACGCATGTAACGTTGATTTAATGTTACGCTTCTCCACACTGTACTGAGATACAGAAATGGTATTCAGGAAGCTGAGTATTTGTTCTGTTGTAGTATCAGGCTTGAATAACCATGCCTGAATAAACTTCTTTCTCTCCGCAGCTTGGAGTTGGTCATTAAAACTACCTGTGCCTACGCTGACAGGACGCTGTTGTTTCTTGTTTGTATTTTTATTACGTCGGCCAACCACTTGCCACTGCTCTGGGGCTTCTTCGTCTTCTTCATTTGCAGCAGGTGTATTGTTTGGGGTCTTCTCCAATGTCGCCGCGACATCTGAATCAGATAGAGTAGATGGAGAACAACCAGATTTTGGCAAAATCTTCTTTTCCTTGTTGTGATTGTCCTCTATAACTGATTCAATCCGATGCTCAGTTGTAGGCGTCACAGCAGTACGTTTGCGTCCATTGTTGCGTTTTTTTCCGGCATTGGATATCTCCGCAATAGCGAGCGATGCATGTACTCGCGCACTGCGTACAGGTTGCTGAGACGATGATGCCCGAGTTTGCGTAGCAGTAGGCGGGACAGCCGATGTCATCATTGTGGGGGTATTAATTTTATCACTCGTTGCATTCGTCTTAATAATTTCTTGTAACTCACTAACCACCGATTCTAGTGAATCCACTTTACTCACTAGCGTTACTATGGTCTTTTGCAACTCGCGCACTAGATTTTCGAGCCTATAGTTTGACATCTTTAATAATAATAAATTTCCGAACGCGGAGTAGTACTTTCGTGCCGGCAGACAGCTACCCACTTGAAAGACAGGATATGTCAACTTCATACTAGTAAAATAGTGTAAAAAAATACCTTTGCCGCTTATTTGAAATGTACTCGTATATTGTATATAATATGGATGTATATATATATAATGGAAACTGTTACATAATTGTCCTAAATATTATGGTAAGATATAATGTATAAATTGGTAAAGTAATTAATGATTTTGTCATACAAGTTGAATAAGTTTCACATGGTATATGTAGTCAGTGATCAAAATAGTAAAAGATGGAACAGACAAGAAGATTCTAATAATCAATCTTGACATTTTATGTAATTGTCGTAAAATTGTCCGGAAAATTTGTTAAAAGAAAGTTTGTTAGTTCTATAATACAAAGTGCTATTTTCTATAACTATGTTGTCAAACTGTGCCTAGCTCTGATCAACAATCAGATGGTTTGATTTGTATACAAGTAAAACTTCATGTAATAATCTAAAAATTATAAAACATAATTAAGAGTGAAGGGACTCGCTCATTGACCGGATGGCCGAGCTGTTAGGAATTATAAGAAAATACTACTACATTTTAAGAATATTTGTGAGTTAAAGTATTTGTATTGACTAAGCCTAGTCACGTGAACCCTACCACAAGCAAGTGCAGTAAAGGGGAGGCATTCTGTTAACGCCAGTTACATTTAACAGTCAGTCTTGCCTCGGAAGTCGATTCAAACGGACGACACATTGTGACCTAGTGAATAAGTAGGAAGTGGTTAGTGAAACAGAACAGTGTGTATGTATAAAGTGTTAAGATATGGTAGGTATGTACAGAATCACATTATATAAATTGTATTATAAGGTACTTATTGTTATCTAATTTTGAAGACGTTTAAAAAGAATGACCCCGACTTTCTTGCCCATTCTTCTCGCAGAGGCTCGATACAATTTTATTTGCTGAACGCGGCAGTAAATTTGGAATCAATACAGAAAGAAGCAAGAAGCGCTCGTAGCCAAGTTTGCATAGCCATTCTGAATCGATCAGCAAAGTTAAGCAACGTCCGCCGCGGTCAGGAGTTGGATGGGTGACCGCTGGTTGGGCATTACTACTGAGCGCTTCCGTGCTTCGGAGGGCACGTTAAGCCGTCGGTCCCGGTTGTTGTCTTAGGATAGCAGTCGTTACAGCATGGGTTCTGAGGGGAGTGAAGTATAACCTCCGTCTTAGATCGCGCTACTACTGACGGTTCTCCCCCTAATCCTGATAAATTCTCCTTAATGTGCTTTCTCTTTAACCCTAACAACTGAAACACTGCTTCAGTAACAAAAGATAGATGAGAAGCTGGATCAATGAGAGCCCGCAATTGTAAATTTGAACCAGCTGCTGATTCTACATCTACTAATGATGTAGCCAACAAAGAGTATTGGCCTAAGCCCCGTGACAAAAAACTACTCTTTGTTGGTGTTTCTTCTTCTTGAGGTACTTCTGCCACATGAGGTATTGAAGCACTATCTGGTAGCTGCTTCTCGACTGTTTCATTATTAACAGTCGCCTGAGGAACGCTACTTGCATGTTACAATGAATGATGTCGCCGGTGACAAATTTCACAGGAGGTTGAGCTCTGACAATTCCTGGCGGAATGATTGTTCGCCAAACAATTAAAACATAGCCTGTTCTCTTGGACAAAGTTACGCTAATAATTACCAGTTAACTTCGTAAATTCTTTACAATGACTTATTCTATGATCCCCTTTACAATAACCACAAGATATTTGAGACACATGTAACGAATGTACCCCGTTTGCTGACCTAGTATAACTTGATTTCACGGCATAACCTTGTAGTTTAGGGTCTAAAAATTCCAAAGAATGAAATCATTTTGGCAAAAATCAGTAAATTGATCAAAGTTGGGTAATTTGTCCGAATAGCTTGTAAATTCACTTACTTTAGCCTCCCATTGTTTTCTGGACTCATTATCCAACTTCATGCTTACAATGTATATAACTTTAACATTCCAAGATTTGGTATCAATCCCTAAATTAAAAAGACAATGCAACATATTTAATGTATTATCAAGCAATTGTTTGATAGCGGTAGCAGATTCTGACAGAATATTCCGTTGACCAAAGAATTGTTTTGAAATACAATTGGCAAGATATTGTTTGTTGTTATATCTTTTATCTAATAAAGACCAGCATTGTTCATAATTATTGTTAGGTATAGCTACATGCTGAATCAATTGTGACGCTTCTCCTGACAGGTGAGGTTTTAAAGCAGTGATAGCTCAGTGGCTTTGGGTATGGACTGCCGTGCAGCAGGTCCATGGTTCAAATCCCGCCGCGGGCTTGAGCTTCACCGCATGGTGGAAGGGCATTTTGCAAATGCCCGCCTGGCTAGCTACCACCCTCAAGTTGAAAATCTGTCGCCAAGCACCTAACGGTGTGTTCCGGCAGCTGTCCTTGAGAGCCAGTTACTTTAGGTTAGTCTGAACAACATCCTCGACCACATCATCACTTACCATCAGGTGAGATAGTGGTCAAAGGCTATCCTATCAGGCATAAAAAAAAAAAAGAAATAAATCTGTGAGAATCAATGTTGGAGTATATTTTATTATAATATAGTATCCCCTTAACACACTTGTAAGGTTAAAAGTATTTTTATTGACTTTGCTTAGTCACGTGTACCCTACCACAATCGAGTGCGGTAGGGGGGAGGCGTTCTGTTAACGGCAGTTATATTTTGCAGCCAGTCTTGCTTCGGCAGTCGATTTGAACGGACGACAAATTGTGACGTAGTGAGTAAGTATGTAGCGATAAGTGTGTGTTTATATGTGATAGTGTTCTTAAATGAGGTATGTACATTGTTCAGGTATGTATACAAAATATTGAATATAACTCTTAAAATGTTAAATAATGTATAGGATTTTTGTACGGAAAATTACAGATTACAATATACAACAATTACTTATTATATTCATGTACTTAAATGTGATACAAAACTGTCTTTATTCAGGATCTTACGAATTTTATAATGCCTATTAAAAGGATATCTATATACTTTCTACTTATTATCACTTACAAATTTAAAATAAAAGTCACAGGGTTTATAATGAATTACTGTATGAAAATTAATCGAAGTCTAAAACATAGGCGAAACTGTATTATGTTATTTTTTGTATTTGCTGTGTATTGCAAGCTTACCGCAAGTTATCATAAAGTACTTAATAAATCATTTAATTACCGTTTTATTTTCTGTACAGTCTGCACGTATTTTGTGATTTATTAAACTAAAACAACTATATTTGAAATTTATGTTTTCTTGATGTTAGTGGTGAACAGTAGTATATATTTTTTACATCCATTAATACGGACACTTACTTGTATATATACATGGAACATAAAATACTACTGTGTAATAATAATTATACGTGATAAAATAAATTACACCTTAATTAACTATGTACTCATAGCAATAAGTGTTGATAATTATTTGACTTTTCTATTTAAATGGAAAAATATAATTCATGCGCGGAAAGATCCTCCATCATACATAATAAAATGTTTTTTACAATAATAATAATATTAAATAAATAAGAAAATGTTTTTTACAATTAAACTGATCGTTACTACATGCTCAAATAAAAAAAAATATCTAAATGAAACCATTAATTATAATGGCTAATGTATCATTTATAATAAATAATGTCGATAACATTATTTCATCAAAATCACAATTATGCGAAGCGGAGCTATGTAAGTCTTTAATCAAACAGCCAAAAAATAATTTGAAAATACTAACCCAGAATATTCGCAGCGTACCTTGCAATTTCCCAGGGCTACTAACATTATTACAAAGAATAGATGTCATTGTTTTGACTGAGTGCTGGCTTGCCTCAAATCAAATCACCCCGTTGCTACCTGGCTATGTTTCTCATAGTTCAAAACTAATAAAAAACCAAAATGATGGGGTTATCACGTATATTAAAAATAGCTTAAAATTTGACACCACAGAACCGCAAAAAATAACAGATGCAACATGCCTTTTAACTAAAATAAGCAACAATATAATCATATTAGCCATCTATCGATCTCCATCAAATGATGATGCAACACCTTTGTTAAAATCACTTGATGAACTTCTAAATTCGTTAAGAAACTATAAAAATGTCATAATTACTGGAGACCTCAACATTAACTTACTGGCTGAAATTACTCATAAAAATGCCTCATAGTACCTAGATTTCACATCTATGCACGGCATACTACCGGCCCATTTATTTATTTATTTACTACTTAAATATTTACTATTTTAACTAATGAATGACATAGAAATATTCTTAAATATGTAACAATGGTACTTATATTATCTTTATATTATCATTTAATAGGGTCCCAAACAATGGCACAGAATTCCAATTTACTGCGAACAAATGCATTATAAAGCATTATCGCGACCCTAACATCTGAGAACTGGGAAGCCGTACGCATTTTAAATCCTAATCTGTTAAATGTAATAAACACGAATCAGTGCAACAAGTTTTAAGTCAAACATTACTTGACATAATGAATCGGACGGAAAATAATAATTTGTGTATTAATATCAATAAAACAAAAATAATTCACTTTAATTCATACAATACTATTCCAATGAGACTTGACATAAGTTATAATGATCAGAAATTTGACAAAGTTGAATCTATAACATTTTTGGGATTATTAATAGATAGAAACCTAAATTGGAAACTTCATGTTAATGCAGTTTGTGAGAAACTATGCCGTTTTTTTTGCTCTCAAAAAACTCTCTTCTGTAGAAGCAGCCCTAGCAGCTTATCATGGCTATGTGTCGTCAGTCCTCAGCTATGGCCTTATTATGTGGGGAAACTCTGTTGATTCGGATGCAGCTTTTAAACTACAAAAGAGATGCATCCGAGTTATAAACAAGGCATGGTTTTTAGACACTTGTAAGCCTTTATTTAAAAAATGTAAAATACTTACACTACCATGTATGTATATTCGAGAATTGTGTCTTTTTGCTAAAACACATTCAACATACTTCAAAAAACGCAGTGAGGTCTTCACACGACAGAAAAGGGCTATATATGAAAACCTCTTATATCATCCTCCATGTCATTAAAGGATCTATGAAAAGAATGTTTACAACATGTGTATCATAGCGTATAACAAATTACCAAATTACTTAAAACTTCTGCAGGGCAATGTATTTAAAACTAAATTGACATATTATCAGTCGAAGAGTACCGGCCAATTGCAATTTTATCTTCACCAGCAAAAATATTTGAACGAGTTCTTCATCAGGAAATTTATAGGCAGGTTGAACAGAGCTTATGCAATGTGCAACATGGCTTCAGAAGGAAAAGGTCTGTCGACACAAACTTATTAGAGCTAGTCGATTACATCTCAACTAGCCTTGATCGGGGAGGCCAAGTTGACGTCCTTTATTTTGATTATCGTAAAGCATTTGATCGTGTAAATAACGATCAATTGCTGATGAAATTAAGCGCCATTGGTTTTTCTCCAGGACTTCTAAAATTAGTAGCGGATTATCTTCGAGACCGTAGGCAATTTGTTAGGTTGGGCATATACGATTCTTGTGTTTATCATACGCGATCTGGGGTCAGTCAGGGGTCTATTCTCGGACCTCTTCTGTTCATCCTAATGATTAACGATCTTCCTGCTGTCGTTAGGCGTTCTAAGTGTCTTTTGTATGCGGACGATCTGAAATTGGCCATAGAAATAAAGTCCTTGAAAGACTGCCATGACCTCCAGTGCGATGTTGATGCGGTCTACGAGTGGAGTGTAGCTCATGGAATGGAGTTTAATCCATTGAAGTGCCAGACTATGACGTTCACTCGGAGATTGCACCCTGTTAAATTTGAATACGAATTGGGCTCTTTTAAAATCACCAGAACCGAGACTGTTAAAGACTTAGGGGTTACTTTTGACCAAAAATTGACTTTTAATGATCACATTTCCGCCGTGGCCAAAGAATCGTACAGAAGACTTGGATTCGTTTTGAGGAACTCTGGAGATTTTAAAGGCGCCCATGTCATCAGGACAATCTTTGGAGCACTTGTTCGTAGTAAGCTTGAGGCTAGCTCATGTGTGTGGCATCCACATGAACAATCGTACACCCTTGTGCTAGAAAAAGTGCAAAAAGCTTTCCTTCGCTATCTCTACAAACGGGTGTATGGTTATTATCCATTTTTGTACCCAACCAACTTTCTCCTGGGCTGCTTGGACTATAACTCACTGGAGGTTCGGCGGGAGCATGGTCAAATGCTTTTCATGTGCAAGGTCCTTCGCGGAAAAATTGATGCACCCAACCTACATAATTCTTTGTTACGGTTGAATGCTCCCGTCCCTAATGACCTGCAACCACGTCGTGGCGGGTGTCACAAGCTGTTCTCTCTCCCGCCAGCCCGAACAGTCGCTCACAGAGTTTCTCCCATTCCACGTACTCTGAGAGCACTCAACAACCTCCTGGCCATGGCGCCTGATTGTGATTTGTTTGCGGATGTATGGAAGAGCATTGTAACATTATGTTTGTAATTCTGTGAGAAGAAAGCGCGTGTTAGTTTGATTAAAACAACAAAGTTAAAGTCAAAATCATTTATTCAATTTAAGCGTCTGCGACGCTCTTATCAAGGTCAATTACAAATTTTAATATTATAATATTCTACATTGTACTGCCACGTTCAGCAAACAAAATTGTATAGAGCCTCTGCGAGAAGAACGGGCAAGAAACTCGGGGCCATTCTTTTAAACGTCTTTTAACAAATTGTTACATACTTACTATATACATTTTATTTACACTTTGACTGGTTTATTAACTATCAATTAACATATAAAGTCATGGTTTACTTAAACAGATATTTTCTTATTCAATATATAATAATTGTCAAGAACCTTTTTACAAATCATTTTAAGAACCATTACTTTACATATAAACGAGGTTTGTCGTTATGCAATATCAGAAAAGAGAATAATAAATTACGTAACTTTACCAAATCTTGATCGGGCAGCACTTCGTTGTTTTCAAGGCAATTTAAGGCCAACACTTTGATTATACTATATAACACTTCAGGAGGTCTGCTCGGCGCGGCAGTCGGGCAGAAAAGTCAGTTAAATCGCCTTAGGCTACTCCTTTTATAGGAAGGAACAAACAAGGTGACTAAGCGTCAGCAGTCACAGTCCAGAGTATTAAATTCAAACCACAGATAAAATATACAGACAGATAATTAAACTATTACTTATTTTCGTCTGTGGAAGGTACACAGAGTATTTCGAAAACTAAATTAAAACGTCATATTAAACCAAGCGACAGCAGTCACAGTCCAGAGTATTAACTTCAAACCACAGATAAAATATGCAGACAGATTTAAGTACAAAAAGGAAATATTACTAAGATTAAACAAATTATGCTTTAAAAAGCCAATCAAATGAACAAATATTTCAATAAATAGTAAGCTAATTTTCAAATAATCTATCACGGCCATACTGACCAGTACTTTGCTCTCGAAGTACAACCTCAATTTTTATTTAATTTTATTTCATTTCAATAAATTTAATTTTATTTCATTTCAATTAATTTCATTTTATTTCATTTCAATAAATTTCATTTTATTTCATTTCAATAAATTTCATTTTATTTCAATTCATTTCATTTCATTTCAATTCATTTAATTTTATTTAATTTCAATTCATTTCATTTTATTTCAATTCAATTGATTTCATGTCATGTCATTTCACCTCATTTCATACTTTTATCAATTACCTAGACATACTTGACTCCCTCCACCCGCTGCTAATGGGAAAAGCCAGTACCAAGCAATTAATCGACCAGCGGAAAGTATTTATTATGTTCTTGGTTATGAATTTTCCCATAGCCTCTGACCTTCAACGTATATTAGTCCTACCACACGCTGCGAGTGGTATTACCGGGACTAATGGAAAGTCAGAGACCGACCAGCGTGTCAGTCATATCGTCATATAGTCATTATACATTTTTAACCTTTTATATATAATGTTTTCTCAAAATATTCGTTATTATTATTTAAATCGCCACGAAGTTCACTCACAATATCTTGAAATACTTGTCCATCATCCATCACATATAATGTTTGCTACCACATATACATTTTTTCAAAGTATAAACTTTATTTATTACGAGTTATCATTGCAACATTGTATATATTATTAGTTCAAATGTTTCTTTTATAATTTGAAATACACAAGTGATATTTTTAGCCTTATTTTATATATATAAGTTTTACAACATCATTAAATATAATCTATCACGCTTAATCCAAACGTTAATGTATATTATCGATTTAATGTTATCACACATGCTATATTTATATATTTCAGCTTCACCTAAGCTTATTCAAAATAAACGTTTTGATCCACCCATTCACCGGGCTAGAAAATGGCTTCCTTGGCAAAACGTTCCTTTAACTTTTCAGCAATATTTCCACAACATTGCTCTGTAGGATGGTATATATATACATGTGAACCCGATTTCACTTATATTAAGATACTGATATTTCCTTCGCTTACATTTATGAGGCATTGCTTTTAATAAAGTCAAATACACAAAACTGTGACACTTTTTTGAGCAGAACACACAAAACCACAATACGTAACATAAGGTGTAATGCCACCCATTAAAAAAAAGTGTATTTTCCTTATGCATAAAAATGTATAACCAATTACCATCATCACCGAAGGATATCAATTCATTTTCTATTTTTTTAAAAGAAAATTTAAAATAAATCATATTACCAAATTGAAGAATATTTAGCTGACCATGTTTAAAAAAATATTGACGTTAGTGTGTAGGTATACGACATTTAATTCACGGCTAATGTTTACTGTTATTATATGACTTATGTTCAATGTTATTAAATGTGTAGTGTTTTTTTTTTTTTGTAGTGTTTTCACGTATTTATTTAATTGATGTGATAAATATTGAAATGTATAATTAATTTAATAATTATTTGTACCATTATATGTATATTGAATAATGATAACTAATATAAGTACCATATTCCTGGAAGCAAATGAATTTGAACATTTCCCGCTGTACCTATATTGTGTCGTACATGGAAAAACTTAATTTTCTTTTTAACAGTTGTGTCATGTGTTTGTTGAATTTGCCACAGACCGTTTGGCTATTCTGACGAATTGTCTATCGTATTTGTAAACCGTAGCCACGTAACATATATCCTAGCCATTACTAACAAGAAATAAATATATTAGGAATAGTGTGCTTTTAAATACATTTCTCTGACTTTATTAGAGGAGAAGTTTGAGCCTTTATCGGTCATCACGAGATTTGGGGTACGAAATAATATAAACATTTTCATCTATATTTAGAAGGATATTGTTATACCCTTTTTCAGATTGTCTGAAAATCCCAGAGTAATCCAAGTGTAATAAATCGATTTCCCTATACGATTAAAAATAGTTTACCTAAGTATATAAAGAAATCTTCTGTTAAAGTGTAAATTAGACTGGTTCATGTAGTTTCTAGTTTTGTTTAGTGTTTGTCATATCTTCTAAAACTTTACCAGTTCTTATGCTGCTTATGTAATCATAGAACGATGATGATATTGATGATGATACTGATAAAAAATTCCAACCAGACCGTGTAATTTTTTTTTTTTTTTTTTTTTTTCACTGTCGGTATTCAATGTCCTTTCAGTTCATATAGTTGTTTGACAAGGACCAAATACCCCTGGTTCGAGAAAAGTTCTACGCTTTAAAGTCTACGACCGGAAGGTGCTATTATTACAGCGGCATATGGATGATAAACTGCAATTATTTCAATGAAGTAATAATAAATTAAATTTTAGAACAATAATGTCATCACACCTAACAAGGTCATTAATTTTGCAACTACTACTACTACTCATTGCTTGGTATTGCCTATATTTTGAACAGTAACTGCTACTTAGTTCAGTACTAATTGTTACTGAATATAATTATATATTATGATGTAAGTAGGTAGGTATAAGTTTAGTTACTTAGTCTATATGTGTAGTGTACCTTATATTTTACTAAGCCTAAGTTTATCTTACATTTGATGTATAATAAAGTGTTATCTATCGATCTGAACAAGATTCAAAATTGCAGTTGCTATAGATTGCTGTGCCTCCAAGAGCCTCTCTTTTCGCATTTTAATATTAGCCATAGTAAATTTGATTTTAGCTTTTATGACACAATTGGACATCATTATTACCTAAACATGATAACTTTTTAAATACTAGTAAAAATAAATTGGAAGTTTAGACTAACGTACAGGCTCTGTGCTATGGCCCCCCTTTTTTTTTTAATACAGTAATTGCATTGTACGTTTGTGATTTAGTGATGCTCAATTCATGTTTGATATAGTTAGAGTCTTTGGATTATGGTCTTGAATATATATGTTTCTAATACACTTTGTTATTTAAAATAAGGCAATTTGTAACAGAAAACAACGAATGTCTTGAGGATTGTCAGTTTTAGGTAATTTAGCAGATAGGTCGTTTTATCTAACAGTATGCCTAATAGTGTATTAAAACTGTCGTTTTTGGGGACTAACTCTATGTTGTGAAAAGTGAAATAAGTTCTGCAATAGTATTAACACGACTATTAAGATATGCAGTTCTTACATTTACATCATGGCTATTTCCACGAACAAGCTCTGGCAACTGTAGTTTCGTAAAGGTTATCTTATTATTTCTTAGTAATCTGAGTTTTAATCTGGCGTATTAACATAAATATGAATCGGTAGTTCCCAAAATTAACTGAAAAGCTATCCCTCCAAACCACAGCTTATGAAACTTTATCTGATGCAAAAATTTTACTCCCAGACGAAGATCAAATAAGTTCGAAACTGGTTGGAGAAATATCCGGTAAAGTTTACGAGATCCTACCCGGTTGCTAAGGTATATATATTTTTTCTTTTTCTTTTTTATTGTCTGTTATGTTTAATTTTTCGGGGTACAAATACTTATTGAGGCTTTGAACAAGTCCCACTTTTCAATCCTAGGCTTTCACCATAACAATACAGAGCCCTTAAAGGCTTTACCTGATTTGCAACAGTAGTGATGGTGCTCCAGCCAAGATCGCCGGTATACCTGATGTCTGCACCGTTGTCATTCTTGTCAGGATCAAAAGGTGGTAGCACCACGTCGTCAGCATGGTGTGAGCCAGCACTTGCGTCGCAGATGGCCTTAAGCAGACCCTCCTCAACAGCCGGATACACGAGAAGCCACGTCCACACGTTCTGAAAGAATTTGAAACAATATGAAGTATATATGTTCTATCCCACTTCTGATGTTAGTTTGATTAAAACAACAAAGTTAAAATCAAAATCATTTATTCAATTTAAGCGTCTGCGACGCTCTTATCAAGGTCAATTACAAATTTTAATATTATAATATTCTACATTGTACTGCCACGTTCAGCAAACAAAATTGTATAGAGCCTCTGCGAGAAGAACGGGCAAGAAACTCGGGGCCATTCTTTTAAACGTCTTTTAACAAATTGTTACATACTTACTATATACATTTTATTTACACTTTGACTGGTTTATTAACTATCAATTAACATATAAAGTCATGGTTTACTTAAACAGATATTTTCTTATTCAATATATAATAATTGTAAAGAACCTTTTTACAAATCATTTTAAGAACCATTACTTTACATATAAACGAGGTTTGTCGTTATGCGATATCAGAAAAGAGAATAATAAATTACGTAACTTTACCAAATCTTGATCGGGCAGCACTTCGTTGTTTTCAAGGCAATTTAAGGCCAACACTTTGATTATACTATATAACACTTCAGGAGGTCTGCTCGGCGCGGCAGTCGGGCAGAAAAGTCAGTTAAATCGCCTTAGGCTACTCTTTTTATAGGAAGGAACAAACATGGTGGCTAAGCGTCAGCAGTCACAGTCCAGAGTATTAAATTCAAACCACAGATAAAATATACAGACAGATAATTAAACTATTACTTATTTTCGTCTGTGGAAGGTACACAGAGTATTTCGAAAACTAAATTAAAACGTCATATTAAACCAAGCGACAGCAGTCACAGTCCAGAGTATTAACTTCAAACCACAGATAAAATATGCAGACAGATTTAAGTACAAAAAGGAAATATTACTAAGATTAAACAAATTATGCTTTAAAAAGCCAATCAAATGAACAAATATTTCAATAAATAGTAAGCTAATTTTCAAATAATCTATCACGCGCAATGTAAATGAAGAATGTGAATTTGATTAATCAATGTGAATTTGATGAGCGCGCAATGTGTATGAAGACTGTGAATGTGACTTAATCTTATGATATTTACTGTATAATTCTAATATTTATAATCCATTGACCAAACATTATTTTTCTTATTATATATTTTTTTTTTTTTTGATTGACATAATTGCAATAATGATGTACTGAATATTTATTATTAATAATGTAATTTTGACATTTATTTACTGATTTATTTGATTATTTTGTAATTTCGTGAAATCATGACATGATGATGGTGAGCACTAGTTCATTGTATAATTACTTTAAAAATATATATTTATATAATTTTATTAGGTACCTTGTTATGTTCTGATATAATATAATATATAATTTGTAAATAATATTAATAATAATTGATTGTATAATTAGGCTTGTTTGATGACTAATGTAATTGGTGATATAACCGTATTAGTTTAAATAAATAAATAAATAAATAAAATAAATAAATAAATAAAATTGGCTGTTAGACAAATGCTTTTATACTGTGTCTGAATATTTGAAAACCTGACTTGACTTTATTTACAATTTTTTTTTTATTTGTATTTGAACTTTATTGTTTTATATTCGTGTTAGTACTCGTATGTATAAACTAACCTAATATTTGCACGCCTGCTTGCAGGCAAAATACAATTGTCGATACAAAAATAAGAGCTTATTGTAAATATTATGAAAGTATTGTATTTTTGCAAATAAATGATTGATTTGATTTGATTTGATTTAAGGTTTTATTTGCAGCTTTACCATATGCTGCCTACACGAGAAAATAACAGCATTGATCACTTCATGATAAGATCATCGTTTGAATGTCAAACATTTGTAATACAAAACACAGTCACAGAGAGTTGGGAGGATAAAACTTGCCTTTTTAAGAAATAAACAATTATTATTATTGTCTTTTGAAAGTTTTTGTAATCTCGAAATTTAAAGAATTTCGGTAGTATTATGAAATCTACGGGCCTAAACCAAGTGTAGATCATTATCGGGAGTTGTGTCATTAATTGTGGTTGTGGTTTCGTCCTTCAAAAAATTACGAACAATGCGGCAAGTATTCAGAATGGCGGCTGTTTGCATAGTTAAATAAATACTTTAAGGTAAATTTAATAATTTGATGCTGTTGTGTAAGTGTTTCGGAATGACTTCTGTACTCGAAAGCACTACCGGCACAATATACACTTTTTTCATTTTCCAAATTCTAATTATTTCTTCCTTCAGCTCTGTATATTTATGTATTTTTTCAGCGATTGTTTTTTGTAGATTGTGGGTGTTAGGAACGGCTATGTCAATTAGATAGACAAACTTATTTACTTTATCTATTACAGTTATGTCTGGTCTATTGTTATGTATGGTTTTATCTGTTAATATAGCTCTATCAAAGTATATTTTGTGGGTAGAGCTTTCAAGTACAGGCTTGTATTAGTAATAGGGTTTCGTGGGATTTTCATTTCATTTATGTTTGATTGTCAATTTTTGCTGGATTATATAAGCTACTTGATTATGTCTATGGGTGTAGTCAGTTTGAGTGAGTGTTGTGCATGCACTAGTAATATGTTGCATGGTCTTTGAATATCGCTGGCATTTTCTGCATTTATCGTTTGAGGTATTTGCGTCTTTGATAATGAATTTTCTGTAGTTTCTAGTGTTTATTACTTGATCTTGAATAGCAATCACAAATCCCTCTGTTTCCGGAAACATTGATCTTAACTTAAGCCATTGATTTGAAGCTGCTAAATCTACGTGAGAAAGTTCTAAATCATGTATGTGTCGTCCATGTAGTTCCTTTTTATGCCATCTGTCTATTTTTTCTGTTTCTTGTTCTTTACCAGATTTATATTGTATGATGTATATAGATATAGATGTATGCAGATTTATACTTTTAGGTTGAGATTTAAAGGTGTAAATTTGCTGTCTAACTCAACTATTGCATTATGAATCGGGCTTGAGTCCATTTTTTTATAAAAAAAATCCCGCAAGTTTTTAATCTGATTTTCCCAAAGCAAATTCAAATCAATTAATCCCCGTTCCCCTTTTTCTCTTTTAATGGTCGTTCGTTCAATAGCAGACTTTAGATGTAAATAGTTATGTTTGGTAAATGTAGTTCGAGTTTTTATTTCTAGTCTTGGAGTGTAGTTGCGTTTTGCATATTTTATTTAGCCTTCGAGTGTATTCTGTTGTTAGGTTATGTTTTATTTCTGTATGATTTATGATGCTAGATTGTTATATTCCGAGGTATTTGTAAGAATCTGTTGGGTCCATTACTGAGAATGTATTGTTTGAGACTAGGTCTTGGTCAGTGGGTTTTTCAATTTTGCCTTTTATTATATGGAGGGTTTTACATTTGTCTAGTCATATAGCGGACTCATCTCCCTGTAAAATGCCATTATCGATGGAAATTTCATCTGTGCATATTGAAGAAGAGTTGTGTGATATATGTAACGTGGTTCTCCAGTCAACAATGGTGTTTCTGAGGAATTCTATTATGTGGGGATTAATTTTATATATTTGTAAGATCCATATTAACCAAGAATGTGGAACACTGTCAAAAGCTCTTTTGTAGTCTATGTAAGTTATATTAAGATTACGTTTATGTGTACTAGCATGCTTGAGATACGTGCCGTATTACGAGTTGTTCTTTACATCCCTTATGGTTCTTCCTACAACCTTTTTGTTCCTCTGTCATGATGTTGTGTTGTTCTATAAAGTTATTTATTTTATTTGATATGCAAGCTGTTATGAATTTACATATAGGTGGTAAACATGTAATTGGTCTATATTGTGATGGGTTTGATGTTTTATTGTTCTTAGGGAGCATGTAAGTTATACCTTTAGGGATGAAATTTGGTATGGTCTGTTGACCTTTTAAGAGGTCTGTTATAGTTTTTGCTAAAACATCATGGAGAATAAAGAATTTTTCATACCAGAAGTTATGTATACCATCGACTCCAGCAGCTTTCCAGTGTTTCATTCGGTGTGTAATTGCAGCTATATCATCTATTGTGAGTTCTGAAAATTCCATAGTTTCAATATTTTTCCATTTACTTTCTTCTTCTTTGATCCACTCAGCTTGGTCATCATGAGCTCCTTGGTTTTTCCAGATATCAGTCCAGTAGTTTTTTAATTCAGTCTCTGAAGGTAGTTCACAACTGACAGGTTCATTGTCGTCTCTCAACTTTCTGCAGAATCCCTTTTCATTCTTATTAAACAGTTTATTGTCCTCTTTTCTTCGCGTAGCTGTTAAATACCTGCTTATTCTTTGTGATTTTAATGCTTATTTTTGTTTAAGTGTATCTAAATATTCTTCTGGTCTTTTGTTGTTGTTTTCGTGAATAGAGTGGACTTGGGTTTTTCTGAAAATTTCTTCAACTGCTTTTATTACTTTTCTTGATCTTTTATTGTTGATGTATTGAGTTAATCTGGCAATATCTGCTTTTAAAGTCCTAATATCATTTTCGATTCTAATTTGCCAGCATGGTTTGTAAGCCTCCTTTTTACTGTTATGCCTATGGGAGTTTGGAATCCTAATTTTGCAGCCTAAATTTTCACATATTACAAGAGCGCTACAGTAAATTAATGTATGTATTTGGCTTAAATCAGACTCTATTGTGAAAAATCTTTATTTATTTATTTACAAAATCGTAGGAAAACTTACAGCTAGGTATGTTACTTTAGGTTTATAGACATATACATGCAGCTTAAAGTTACATATACAGGAAGGCCAATTAAAAGTTTTCACATATAGTATTAGGAATAGTATGTAGATTAACAGTAACAGTTAACAACGATTAAAGTAAAAATAATAATATAAATATAGAAAAGTATTACACATTCACACGCGGAGCAAATTGTGTGCCTTATTTATGAACAAAGTACATATCGTTAAGTAAGCGTACTTGAGCTTGTATTAAATAGGTCTATTTCACAGTTTGCTCTAGCTAAGGAGTTAAATGATCTCGCCACTCTTATAACAAATGTGTTCTGTCTATAATTAGTTGTAACCAAAGGAACATGAAGAATGTCAGGTTTTCTCAGTGGGACTGCAATTGTACGCAGCCTTATGTGCTCTAGTAGTTCAGGGCAGTCTACAGTGCCATTCCCAATGCCTAACAAATAACACAAATCAGCTGCTTCTCTACGTTTGTACAATGGAAGGAAATGAAATTTACGACACCTTGTATCGTAATCTGGCAAGAATATATGTGCTTTAAATTGTAGATATCGTAGAAATCTCTTTTGAATAGCTTCTAGTCGTGAAGAATACACATCGTAACAGGGATTCCACACCTGTGAAGCATATTCAAGATGACTACGGACATATGCGCAGTAAAGTATTTTAAAAGTTTTAATACTTGTGAACTCCGGCGACATTCTTAAGATAAAACCTAAAGAACGTGAACTTCTTTACAACATTGTTAACATGTTGATCAAATAACAATTTGCTGTCAAAAGTAACGCCCAAGTCTTTAATTGAATATACTCTAATTAAGGGCGCATTATAAAATGTGTAATTAGCTCTTAGTGTTGTGGTTATGCGACTATGGGTACAAAAGTAGCATTTCGAGACATTTAAATCTAATTTGTTTACTGTACAGTAATTTTCAAATCGAAGGAGATCATCTTGCAGACACTCGACGTCATGAATATCATTGATTGGATGCAGAATGTTCATGTCGTCGGCGTATAGAAGTATTTTAGAGCTCATAAAGCAGGAAGCTATGTCGTTTATAAAGATTGTAAACAGCAGGGGTCCTAATAAGGACCCCTGGGGTACGCCGGAAGAGATGTTCATAGGACATGAACTGTAACCACCCAATACTACAGTTTGACAGCGGTTTCTGACATATGACGAAAACCATCGAAAAATATTTCCACTAATACCTATTCTTAGAAGCTTATTCAATAGAATTGAGTGATCTATTCTATCAAAGCACTTTGAGTAATCTGTATAAATTACATCGACTTGGGAGGGTTCAGACATATGCCTTGTCAGAAAGTCAACACAAAGTAAAAGATTTGATGTAGTGGATCTGCCTCTCAAGAAACCGTGTTGGTCTAGCGAAATGCTCTGTTTCAGTGCGGGGTACAGCTGTGCATAAACAATTTTTTCTAATACCTTTGCAAACAGGCACAGCTTGGATATCGGTCTATAATTTTCTACCTTATTCTTTGGACCTTTTTTGTAAATAGGAGTAACGAAAGCGGATTTCCAAACTGTGGGGACAACGCCTTCAGTTAGAGACCGACGGTAAAGCAGGGAGAGAGGAAGAACAAGGCTCTTTGCACATTTCACTATTAATACGGCTGGTATGTTATCAGGTCCCCCAGATTTAGATAAGTCTAGAGATTTTAAAAGTTTTAAGACATTTTCTTCCAGAATATCTACTGAACAAATATCAGCAGAAGACTCATGATCAGAAATATAAAATTGACCAGACTCTTCGGTAGTAGAGGAATTATCGAGAAATGTTGAGTGAAAATATTCCCCGAACAAGTTGCACATTTCATCACCTGTATTAGATGCACGATTACCATATTCGATTACAGACGGATACACATTCGAATGATTTTTGCTTTTGACAAAAGACCAAAATGCGCGTGGGTTTTCTTTTATGGAGTTTTCCATATTTGAAATTAAACTATCATACATGGTTTTCTCCATCAGGTGTGCTCTCTCTCAGAGTAAAATGAATGAGTCACGGTCATAGGTATTGCCATAAGTCTTATATTTTTTGTGGAACTTAGCCTTTTCCCGCAACAGTTTTATCAATGGTCGCTTATACCATGATGGGTATTTACGGGAAGGCGTAACTAGTTTGGTATTCACATAAGTGTCACGAAGATTATATAAAATTTGATAGAAAAAGGAGATCGCGTTTTCAATACTTCTTCTACCAAGTTCAGAATGCCAGTCAATGGAATCAAGGTTGGCACAAATAGAATTAAAATCATCAGTATGATATAAATATCTGATGTAAGGCCGTGGTGTAATTGTATGTAATTGAACATATTCAGCAGTAATGATGAGAGACCGGTGGTGAGGATCTTCAGGGACAAGTGGAAAATCACATGCATTTATGAGGACATCACTATTTGAAAAAATTAGATCTAAGAGCCGTCCGTGACTGTCATTCACCAGATAGTTATATTGTGTGAGATTACAGGTAATTAAGTTATCGAAGAATTGTACTTACATATAAATTATCGCTCTTATCGTGGCTTTAGAGACTATGAAGAATCTTGTAGTCATTATCATCTCATAATGCTAAAAAACCGTCGTGTTCTATGTGACATGTCATTCCTACATGGTTAATGTAATGGGTACATTGATAGTCCAGAATTAATATCAAAAACCTTAAGGTTCTGCTGCCCTATATATAGAACAAGACATACAAAGCTATTTGCGTCTACACTCACAAAAACTAATTACACTCAAAATTTGCTTGTTAGCAGAATGCACAGAAATTATAACAAAATGTTTGATTCAGTTGATATTTTCCACTGCAGCAGGTGTGTTTTTAAGCGTGAGATTCTTAAAATAATGAATATACACAATATTTGATCTTGCTTTTCTATAACTATTTAAAAATATTACATAAATACATCTATGTTACAAATTCTATTATTCTTCACCTTCACCTTTTATAGACTTCAAATCTACACACATACACAAATACCTCTCTCTCTCACACACACACACACACACACACACACAACACACACACACACACACACCCTCCTGCGCACATTACATGCATGCGTACACCCATGGTCTTCTTCTTGTACCCAGACTCTTACGAGACTAGTATTATCAAGAGGAAGTCACACATAAAATACACCACACACATATGAGGCTCTCTAATACTGTAACCTCCCAGGATCCTTACATTTTTTTTTTAAAATACCAAATTAATAATTTTAAAATTAAATAATAATTAATAAAGAAACATTAATAATAATAAACTAACTAATACACCTAACTTACACTGACCTAACTGTAAACTGAACTGAAAACTGATCCTAAAAATGATCCTAATTTTGCTTTAACCTAAACGATCGTACTTGACTAAAACTTCTGATCCCAAATTTTCAAATTACTAAAGAAGGCTATAATAACATATTAAATATTTTTCTTTAATCTAAAATTATTGTGATTTGAAATGTGGCATGTGAATCGTCTAGTATAGTGGTAGGACCTTAAGAAGTGACCTATTGTACGAGTAGTAATCCATTTTCTTTTAAGGTAATTAAGAAAGAACTTGTCTAACCTAACAGATAATACTCCTGAATAATATCTACTTAACCTATCATTTAAATCTATCAAATTAAAATTTATAATTATAATAAGAATCATAAAGATGGACCTATTATACTAGTTATTATACTATAGTATTCTTATAATAAATAATTGCTAATCATTCAATATAATTTTGGAATATTATTTGTTCATTTGATGTTGTAAAGGAATAGAATTTGAATGTATTATTAGAATAACGTAGACATTCTGAATAAGAGAACAGAGAATATTAAAAATCTCATAAAAATTGGAATTAGGTATCTAAGACCAATTGTAAATTATTAAGACAACTGAAGTCTAAAACTAGGTAAATCATTGTAAGAGACGTTACATGAAACATATGTTTCTAGATCATAATTCAAGGCAAAGCATAAGTGAAGTACCATTAGAGTATTAAATCGTTAAAAATTAATTAAATTGTTAGAGTATTAATGCATTAAACGGCTAAATAATTTTTGTTAGGAAGTAAATAATTGTTTCTTAGAACAAAATAGAAATTACGGGAAATTGAAATGAAAATCAAATAATATATTGTACAATGAGATAAAATCAGATATATGAATCCCAAAGTAATTTGTACAGAACCCAAATCTAATACCACGTGTATTATTGAAGATAATCTCAAATAAAAAAATAGATACCGGGAAAACCTGACATAAAATCTAGACAAAATAAGTAGTATAGAATTTAGCTTAAAAATAGCAAAAGTATAAATAACTATAAATTAGGTATGTATTGTAAGGAAAACAATATGAAACTAGAATTTACTTGAATGATGTACTCATAATAAAATATTTTCATGACTCCTAAGACTTCCCGCGATTTTCTAAAAAATTGCAAAACATATTATAGTTTAACTATATTATTATTATGTTTTGTGAGAGAGACTGATAAAGGAATTATACTAAAAATGGATAATCAACGAACTCCGTAATCACCTTATATTTTAGGTGACTTCAATCATTTTGAAGATAAGAAAGGAGACATTAAAATTAATTTAAATTATATACTACAAAATCCGTATTATATATTTCTAAACGAACTTAAATCTATCGGAAATTATAAAGGAAACTATGAGATATTGAATATTGTATTCTAAAATACAAATTGACCATTTGCTTCCTCAACTAATATTCACAACGTCATATAGTAAAATGGATATTAATAAAAGATAAAGTATTGCACAAAATTGTTTGATGAAATTTAAATAAGTAAATTGAATAATTTTAAAATTGGTCTAATTAAAAAAGTAGAAGAATGGACTAGACTGATAGTTCATAGATTATTATGACTCTGACTTAGACACTATTAAATATTGAAAGTATAACGTTTACTGGTAGTAAACTAGCACATAGATATTTTATAACATATTGTTATTGTAAGATTTTATTATTTGATAAATTGCAACTTTGATAATTAGATGGATCCATCGTATTTTAGTTAGCAGTTTTAAGGAAAAGTTCAAAGTCTTAAGTGCCAGGGACTTGCAACCCCTGGAGTACGTTTCAGAAGGCCTTCTTTACGGCGCACGACGCCAATGCTCATCGGTTCACTTAGGTAAAGCCTTCTCCTTAAATCAAATACTGCTTAACTTCCTAATTTGAACACATTATTGGATAATCCATCATATCCATATAATGAGTGTCTTTGATTGATTATTTCTCAATTTACTTTTACATATTTCGTACTCGACATCATGTCTAGTTAGTTAATATCATTGATATGATACCTTTCGGTTTGAAATAGAATGTTATTTAAAGTATTATGGTACAATCCATATTATTATTTAATTTCAATGAAAAATTTGGTTATATATTTTAGGACTTACTTTGCCTAAGTTTTGTAAAATCACGTGTTTGTGATATCAAAAGTGAATTATATTTATACTCTGACTCAAGTACTCAAATATGAATATATAAAGTTTAGAGGAGTTATTTATATTCCCTCTGATTTTCTCATGTCGAATATAACATCTTTCATCCTTACAGCAGAAAGACTTATTGAAGTTGTGGTCGCATTTGCACCAATATTCAACAATGTATCATCATGGTTGAATATAATTTATATTTCATATTGTTGTTTACATATATACGAGGACTTACATGCCTCATTCTTGTCGTAAAGGTGTCAATCCATATTGGTTGAACAAACTTAAAACATTCGTTATATCAACTTAAATACTTGAGTAGAATAATCATACGCATTTATAAGTTAGTTTAGACAAAATAAATTTTCTGGAACAATATTCAGAAAACATTGGGGTAGGATTAGGACACAAAATCAATATAATTTATTATTGCAGTAGATTAGAACTGATAGACCCAAGAATACTAGTGTATACTAGTTGAATAGTGTATCAATCCCGTAAATTTTATAATACTCAAATAATTCAATATAAACTTACGTACATAAATTTTCTCCACATAATTTTTATGCTCTCCATAAATCGTTTTTCTAGTATGATTTCTTTCTAGTATCTTCTAATAGTAGGCAAATCATACCTTTTTCTTATATTTTAGATTTAAGCGAAAATTACTTAAAAAATACTATGAGGATTTTAATTTTTCATGTCATTTTGTATTCTTGACAGATCCTCTCAACATTTTCAAACTATTCTATGCCTCTTTCTTTTTAAACATAAAATGAGGTCACAAAATTTCTTTCCAGATTTAAGACATCAAAAAGTTTAGCATACACAAATATTGACTATAAAAAAGTCTTACTTAGGATGAATAATTTATTTCTGATCTTTAGATTATCTACCATATTCAATTACATTATTCATATTTAGTGACGGAACTTCCTACTCAAGGTCTGTTCCGTTACAATACCCAGGCTCGTTTTTTGTTTTGCGACCTTGGTGTTATTAAAGTAAGCACTCTCACACTTCTACAAAACTACATGCCTTTGCCAAAAAGCATTGATGCTTTTTGCTTACACTCCACAACCATATCCACTCACTCTACACATACTTATGTAATAAACAATTAGTATTATGTATTTTATGATTGTATTTAAATTTTTGTGATGTACAACTTTACGGCTTATTATTATTATTATTTATGTTCTTGATGACTTGTCGACTTACATATTACAACATATAATGTAAATCCGTTATTGGCTGTCGGTTGAGTAAGTATGATTTATTGTTTACCTCTAAGAGCTGTGGATTTTGTTAATAAATAAATAAAAATAAATAAATAAAATACTTGGTAAGGACCCTGAATATTAGTAGGAAGGTAGGAGATTCCGTCATCGTTGTCCAAGGTCCAAGATACATAGGGCATGTTGAAATCACCAGGTATAATTATTTTGTCAAGAGGGTTCTCCAACGCAATTTTAGTCATACTTGTGGAAAAGTTAGATAATTGAGTTGACATTGAGTTTCCTAAGTTTTCATCACAGATGTAGACTACGCCAATATGCATTTTGTAAATAGATCTAGGACTACGGTTTTTCAAAGTTAGGGTAACCCATAAGTCCTCAGCACTTGAAGACCAGTCATGCCGAGCTTCAGATGCCAACTGCCGATTGATACCTATAATAATTCCGCCGCCCCTATTCTGCTTGGTCTTTTCATAAAAACGGTCCATTCTAAAAACCACGAAACGATTGTCAAAAAGTTCACTGTTATGGAAGCTGTCGTTAAGCCAGGTTTCTGTGGGACAAACTATGTCATACGAACAAAGCGACAAGTTCCTAAAGAATGTAGTAGTTTTGGTTCGAAGACCACGTACATTTTGGTAGTAAATTCTAAGCGGATCCATTTTTAAAAGAAACAATTGTTAGCATAAGAATAGTTTGAGAAAGCCACAAAATCAACATTGTAAATAAAGTGAGCATAGTGTTGTTATGAGATAATTTAAAAAATAACCGAATAGTGACAGAAATGCAATAAAAAGATCAACAAGAGTAATGTGATAATAAATAAAAGTCAAATGACTTACGTAAGTGGGTAGCAATAGGCAGGAGCGAGCAAAAGCAGTAACTACACTGAGTAAACCTAAACTGGTTAGCGATTCAGCGCTGGCCAAGTTTCGTAGCATGATGCCCGCAAATTGTAAGCGAAGAGTGGCGAGACAGATTATGAACACAATAAAGCTAGTTATAACTTTTTTAAATCCGAATCCGTTCTTATAGTAATCACAGGCGAATTTGGATTTTTCCTCACGAAGATACGACAACCTTTTACCCAAGTGAATGTGAAGCCACGGTCCTTAGCTGCAGATTTAGTTTTATTCAATAAAATCTTGTTGTCTAGTGTTAGATGGTCATTGATATAAACTCGGCTAGTACCTTGGAGCCCAAGGTCAGCAGCGGTGGTGGTGCACTTCTTAGCTGCCGCAACGAAGTTGTCTTTTATATACCTGCTGTGTACAGCAACAATTATAGTCTTATTATTTTTGTCGTTGCGCATCGGTACACGGGCAATATAGTTAATTTGTTCCTTCGGTACCCCATACTTTATATGAGTGCCAATGTTTGCGATGATATTGAATAGGTTTTCAGACTGAGACACCGGTACACCCTTAATTTCTATATTGTTAAGGCGTGAACGTTGTTCGCTCTCTTTTATATGTGACTCCAGGCCTTGCATACGTAGCTGTAAGTGTTCGACACCTGTTTTCGTCTTCTGCAGACTCTGAATGTCTTTTTCCATATCGGAGATTTTACTAGAAAGCGCTCCTATTTTCTGATCCATAAATTCGAGCGATGCCTTGATGTCTGACAATTCAGGCTTTATTGTTTTTAGTTCGGACAACTCGGTTTTGATGGTCTGAATGCTCGCATTAAGACCAGGGAGCAAAGCCACCTGGACAGATAGACGCCTTAGTTTTGCTAGCACGGTATCCATGTCGGCTGGAACAGGGGACTTCGACGAAGCTGGAAGAGGGCCTACAGAACGAGTGCTCTTACAGGAGGAACAAACATTTCCATGTCGACTTCCTCTCACCCAACTTACGATATCCGGCCTCTGTGACTCCGGCGCAGACAAAGTCAAACTGACCTTGACATATCGAACAAAGTGCTCCGTGCATGTAAACATTGTTGAGACTTAAAAAAATTATATGCAGCCCTCGTGCAAAGAAAGATTGAGAATAGCTGGCACTGTATAATGGAGCAAAACCGGTTAAATGGATGCGTGCGTGCGGTTCGCCGTCAACCGACTCACGGTCTTCCTAGTATTTGTTTGTTAAATAAGTCTACAAAAGTATACAATTTTTTATTTTCTTTTAATCGCGGTAATTTTGGACGAGTAGTTGGGTCAGTACCATTATATTGGGCTAGAGCAGTTTCTGGCTGTTTAATCAGTTCTTGTGTAATCCTGCTCTACCTGAAGTAGTGAAGTTAAAATTGGTAGTGAATTTGTTTGTGTTGCTGCATGTACTGATTCTGGTATCCTTGAGCTAGGAATGAGAGAAGACTGATGTGCTTGGACGGTATTACTGTTGGGTAATAACTGGGATGATATGTAGTTAGGTACACCAGTATCTGAGCTGCTCGTTATTGTTGTGTCAGAAATTAAGTTCGAGTTAGTAAGTCCTGTTATAGTATCCGAGTTTTCTTCTTGTTCAAGTTTAGTGGCTATTTCTTTTTTGATGTTGTTAATTACTTCCTCTGAAAGTAACTTGTTCCTCAAAATAACCCTTCTTTGATCTGAAACATTAAGGTCTGGGTATTTAAAAATGAATTGTTCGTGTAGCTTTTGCAGTACATTGTTCTGTCCGTCTCTAATCTGGTGATATAGTAGTATGTGCGCATGATAAACAGGTTAATTTCATTGCTCTATTTCATGCGCACTCGAAGTTTGCTGGCTTTGGTGGTCGCAGACTGGGTGGCGCATGCCTCCTGCGAAATATCCACAAACGGAGTAACTGCATTGCTACAGTCACTGTTGCTATCTCTTGCGTCTCTGTTGTCGGCTATAGTTCTTGAGGACAAAACCCCTCCCTCCGTGTCCCCGACTCCCATACAGCTGAAGGTCTGGGAGTCACTGGCTAGCATGCTGTCACGTCCGACACCAGCTACAGACGTGCTCCGACGATCACCCTCGGGCAGCGGACCTAAACGTAATTTTCTTTGACGTGTCTCCATTTTACTGGATTACCATTGCCCTGTTAGCCGCATAAGTTTCTATAGTACGCGTGTCCGCTCCCCACGTAGTCTGGTGTACAACTCGGACGTAATGTTGGATTTTAGGGGGCAAGGGTAATTTTTTTATTATTATTATATTTTTGTAACACATTGTTAAAAGATGTTTAAAAGAATGGCCCCATGTTTCTTGCCCATTCTTCTCGCAGTGGCCTTATAAACTTTATGTGCTGAACGCGACAGTAAATGTAGAATCAATATTGAAATATATCTGTGAGAATCAATTTTGGCGTATTCTTTCGTAATATAGAACCCCCTTACATTTGGGATCGGCCTAGCGCTGAACTGATTGCATGTTGGTAGTATGTTGCGAAGCAGTAATTCCGCCTGGCTTGCTACCACCCTCAAGTAGAAAATCTGTCACCAAGCACCCAACAGTGTGTTCCAGCAGCAGTCCTTGAGAGCCAGTCATTCTAGGTTAGCCTGAACAACATCTTTGACCACATCATCACTTACTATCACGTGAGATAGTGGTCAAAGGTTAATCTATAAGGCATAAAATAAATATATCATAGATCCAAATACATTAGTAATACACCCACCTTAAACAGATATAAAGTGAAGCAGTTTTGATATGATGACTAACAGACAATTTTTGTTACTTCACCATCATGTGTTCAAAATGCCTTATGAAAGAAGAAGCTTAGTCGTCTGATACTGTTTTCAGGATGCTGTGACTGTTCTATTTCTTATAGATATGCCATTTTATTGCACATGGAAGCGTGAAAACCATCAGTCTGGTACTAGGTAAACATCTCAGAAGCACTGCAACACTTTTGACCCCTTATCATCCGCGTCACCTCATATTTTCTATTATATATTATTATCTGTTCATTTTTATTTATATGGACGCCATCTACATCTAGCGACTGGTACTATAATATTGTGTGGGATAGTATACAACTTTTTCTCAACAACAATTTAACTTTTCAACATTGATGTTGTGGTGTTGCTATTGGTTTAGGGGTGAAGCAATAGAGCCGGAGACCTGTAGCCTCACATTCGAATCCCAGTCGCTGCTAATTTTATTATTTTAACCCAACTTCCAAAAAAGGAAGAGGTACTGAATTTGACAGTTGTTTTTTAAATGTTTGTTACTTCAGAAGTTTTGATTGGGCGAACCCATTATGATGATTGTTTTTTTTATTTGAAAGCTGGTGCTTCCAGTGCAAGTTACGCTGTTTATAAGTTACACTCTAATAACTGAAAAATGTTTTCTATCTTGATGATAATTATAGTCATTGACAGTGAATGACAATCGATCCCATAAGTAGTAAGGTGGGTCAGGAAAATGGATAAAAAAAAAACAAAAAAATTAAACCGACTTCAACATTCATAAATGTCAAATAACTTGTCGAAGTCGGTACCATGCGCACAATATTGAGATAATAGGAACTTTTGAACTAACATGGTATCGACTTCAACAAGTTATTTCACACTTATCAGAGTTGAAGTTGGTTTAATTTTTTTGTATTTTTTTATTTAACAGAATTTGAAAATCATGATTGCACTTATAAATAACGTTCTACTCGAACAAAGTTTTAAGGCCACCATTGCAGAGAATTATATTTATTTTTAATATAATTTATTTTAATTAAATGTAAGTTTAACCTAAGTAAAGGCCAGCTAAGCACAAGCGTGTTATTTACGAGTTTGTTATCTCTTGAATACTTAACTAAATCTTAAGCGTTACATATACGCCACATGTTACTTTTTACTTGAATACTTTTTTCTCAATATACATATATATATTTCACAATTTATTCGTGATCCTTTTTAGGCTGCTATATATGTATATATATGCGCTTTTTGAATATTTTTTATTCTTAATATTAATACATAATTTCTCATAATTTTTTGATGTCTCATTAGGACAGCAATTTGTCAACATGTTTTTTAATTAGAAATCGTAATTAACCTGAGCCTTTACAAATTAAGTAATTTACGATTCCTATTTTGTTAGGCATATATAAACATTGTAATGTATAATAGTAAAAAGATTGACGATTAATATCTAGCCTTCAGCGGCTTTGGAACATTCACTTTTGTAAGTTTTTGATTATTTACCTTTCAAATGTGATTTCCGTTGGAAATGTTGTGTAAAACGAATTGGAAATGTTTTGTTTCCGTTATTTATTTTATCATTATATTATAATTATATTACCTTTCGACTAGTTCCTAGGCTACACAAATTTATACACACAAAAATTGTAGCACGTACACGCATTGGTGATAACTGTAATGTCGTGTTTAAATTTTTGATAAATAAATAAACCTAAAATCATAAAATGTACAAGAAGTGATGTCATAAAATTATTCACATTTTATTGTTGTTTTTATTTAAAATATTCGTGTCTTTTGGTTATATTAATTTCATTTTAAAAAATTTTCAAGACACGCGGTCCGGGGTCCCTCTTGGACCGGGATCCTTCCCGGACCGCGTGTACTCATTCGTGAAACTCAATGATCGGGTTCGATCAGGAAGCTGGGCGACAACACTCTCCCAGCTTCCTGGGTACGATCACAGAAAAGAGAATAGTATTTTATATCTCTATGGGTACGATCGTTGAGTTTTTGAACCGTTTGAATTTATTATCTCTGCTGATATATATATATGACATTCGAAATTGAGGTGAGGCGGGGTGGTAGCGTAAAATAATGCACACGACTTCTTGGTAGAAAGTATGATTTATTACTGACTAAAATATATATATCAATTACATTATAAGCTTATGTTAAAAGTCTCCTACTTCATCTACGGGCTTTTATAAAAAAAAGAAAAATAAACTAAAATTTACTTTTTCTTAAGACTAAACATGACATTTACTTATTACCTTCTTACATATCTAGTTACTTAATTATCAGCTACAAATGGTTTCGTTCGGTTTTTATGAACTAATTCGATGTTGTTATTTTTCATTATCTTTACATTTGGCTCTTGTTCTTCTATAACTAAATAAGGACCATTATACACATTTTCCAATTTGCTACGTGTTTCATTTTTTACAAGTAACATATCATTGGGTTTGTATATGATTTTATTAATATTTTTGTCATAGCTGTGTTTTCTGACCTCTTTAGACTGTATCAGATTGTCACGTGCATCTTTCTGAGCCATTTGTAGCCGATACTTTAACTCTAAACTATAATTATTTTGGTTATATAATGGTTCTACGTCAGCACTTATTCTACAAGGTATCTCACAAGATTTACCAAAGACAAGTTCGTAAGGAGTATATTTTGTGGAAGTATGGACTGTGTTATTATATGTAAAACACCAAAAGGGTAACCAATGACTCCACGTCTCAGGGTTTTTGTCGCACTGTATCCTTAAATACGCACCTAGACTTTTATGTGAATTCTCGAGTGATCCGATTGACTCGTGATGGTACGCCGTTGAATGTAGTTTTTCAATATTTAAAAGTTTACATACCTCTGACATTGTCGACGAGATGAACTCTGATCCTCGGTCTGTAGCGATTGTCTTTGGAATACCATACCTTAAAATAAAATTATTAACTAAAGACCTAGCCACACTAATTGTTTCCTTATTCCTGAGAGGATATGCCTCTACATATTTACTTAATTCACATTGTATGGTTAATATATATTTGTTACCTTCTACATCTGTATCTAGAGGTCCTACAATGTCGAGATAAATTTTCTCTAGGGCTGATGTCGCTGTTGTTGTAATAACCATAGGTTCAATAATACCTCGCGAATGTTTCATTTTTTGACACATTTCACATTTACCAACATAATTTTTGACATCGTTTTCAATTCCTGGCCAGTAAAATCTCCGTCTTATATTATTTACCATTCTACGAACTCCAGAATGACCACTGGTCGGTAGTAGATGATAATCGTTCAAAATAAAATGCTTTTCTTCGTCACTATCGATTTTTTTTACTCCTCGCAATACACAAACACGTGGTCCGGACCACTTTCCTTTCTTATTTATTTCTTGTATCAAACTTTTGATGAATAACGCGTTATCTTCTCTTTTTATTATACATATTTCTTTTATATTTATTTTTCCACAAAAAACACTCAATTTTTTCACAAAATCGTCTCGCGTATATTGTGTTTTATAATCAAGGTTTACGTATAACATTTTTTTCCTACCTACAAATGCGAAGCATTCAGTTTCAACATCTATACATTTATTTTTTCTCAACTTCAATATATCTTCCCCTTTCAATAAGCTCATTTCAATCGCGTTGTCTGGTATCCTAAATATTTCCACAACTTTTGGTTGATCAAGCCAATTGTCAGTGTCAATACTTGAGATAGCGACATCACCTTTCGCTTTTAATCTCTCATTTCGTATTCTATCATTCTCCTCTTTCTTGTTCATATCTTTAGCTTGCGCTCGTGTAGTTACAGCTATTATTTTCTCATTTATACTCTTTAGCTCATCCGACGTGACGCGTACTCTAGAGAGTGCATCTGCTACTATGTTATCTTTTCCTTTTACGTACACTATTTTATAGTCATATTCATCTAAGGCTAAACGGAATTTTAATAATCGACTAGATGGGTCTTTCATGCCAAATAAGTAAATTAACGGTTTGTGATCGCACATTATTGTAAAAGTTCTACCGAAAAGATATGGTCGGAAGTATTTAACTCCCCAGACTATTGCAGCTAATTCTTTTTGAATTGTTGGATAATTTAATTCTGCTTTATTTAAAGGTCTGCTCGCATACGCTACTGGGCGCATGTCACTATTACATAGGACGGCACCAAGAGCCGTTCCGGATGCATCTGTTTGTAGTATAAATTCATTTGAAAAGTCTGGATACTGTAAAATTGGTGGAGAAGCCAATGCCCTTTTCAAAATATCAAACGAATTTTGGCATTCATGAGACCAAATAAATTGTACATTTTTACGGCAAAGTTTATTCAAAGGGTTAGTAATGTCTGCAAAATTCGGTATAAACTTCCTATAATAATTTGACATAGCCACAAACCGTCGAACTTCATCTGCATTTTTAGGGGTTGGAAATGTATTAATAATTTTTGTTTTCTCGGCATCAGGTAGTATACCGGTAGCAGATATAGTATGACCTAAATACAGTAACTTTGTTTTCAAAAATTGACACTTGTTCGGATTTAACTTAAGGTTGACATTTCTGAGTCTTTCGAACACATCTATTAAATTTTTATTATGTGAGCTCATATTACGTCCAAAAACGATGACGTCATCCAAGTAAATAAAGCATTTATCATAGTTTAACCCTGACAAAGCCACAGTCATAACTCTTGAGAAGGAACTGGGACTGGTCTTTAATCCCATAGGCATCCGTTTCATTTGGTATTGGCCTGAGTGAGTTGTGAAAGATGTGACCTTACGTGACCCAGGGGTCAAGGTCACTTGAAAATATGATTGACTGAGGTCTAAATGAGAGTAGTATACGGCTCCAGAAAGTGAGTCTAAGATTTCTGTAATATTAGGTAGAGGAAATTTATCATCTTGTATAATTTCGTTCAACTTACGATAGTCTACAACCAATCTCCACTTTTTATTTTGTGGGTCATCTGACTTTTTAGGTACCAATAGGATAGGACTTGACCACTCGCTTTGAGCTGGTTCAATTACATCGTCGCTTAACATCTGCTTAATTTGCTTATCAACTTCTGACTTTAAACTATACGGTAAGCGATATGGCTTGCAATAAACAGGACTGGTATCTTTTTTCAATGATATCGTCTGTTCGCATAAAGTTGTTGTTGTAAGCTTGTCGCCAGGTAGATGAAATATGTCGGCGTACTTAGAACAAATGGAACTAATGGTGTCACGTTCGCTAGCACATAAGTGATCAAGTTTCAACGATTGCAACAATGTTTTTGCTCGCGCTGCATTTGATTCGCATTTATTAAAACAACAAACGTAATAATCATTCAAAGGTAACAATTCTGGTTGAAATATTGGCATTGTAATGGAATGTTCATTGGTATTTAATAACCGAATCGGAATAAGTTTATTTTTAGGTCTTACAATCAAACTTGCCAAGAATACGTTCTCTTCCAATTCTTTCGGAACAATCACATAATCATCATTCGCACCTGAATTTAAATCAATTTTTATGTAATGAATAGTTTCACATCGTGCTGGTATAGTCAACATTTCTGTACATATTTTAGGTGACGTAAACAAGGTTAAAACACTTTGTTTTTCATTAGTTATTGTCAATATATTTTTTTCTAAATCGATTATCGCATTAAAGTTGTTTAAAAAGTCTAATCCTATTATACCGCTAGATCTACAAGGTAAATTTTCGAATAAATAAAACTTGTGTTCGTAAGTAGTTCCGTCTTCAGCATGAAGTGTAAGATAAACAAATCCTTCTGAATATGTCTTACCTCCTATACCGTTTATTACGATAGGGTCCCTGTGAATTGGAATGCGCTCTGATAATGCATTTATACTTACAGCCGATAATGACGCACCGCTGTCGACTAACCACGAACATTTTTTATCATATAAGTCTAAATATATGTATTTCACATTGTCATTGCATGTTAGGGCGTAATGTTTAGTCACGAAAAAACTGATTTAAATGTTCATCTGTATTTCCTTGTGGCTCTACATGCTGTGAAGTTCCCGCCGAAAATATAGATCGTTGGGGGGCCCTACTAAAGTTAACTCGACCTCGACTCGATCGCACAAAATTTCCATGTGTATTTCTCACTCTATTATTTTGCCCTCGCTGATACTGAAATCCTCGACCTTGGTATTGGTGAACTCCTCGTCCTTGGTATTGGTAACCCCCCTGACTTAGCTGATTTCTACCACCTCGCTGATTGTAGCCGCCTCGTTGATTACTAGTGCTCCAGCGTCTGTTTGAAGGTCTATAGTAACTATTTCGGGACTTACCTCTCACGTTGAGAATGGTGTTGGAACTATTTGGACATGTAAGTTCCTCGTCTGCCGCCGCACGCACCGCGTCCTTGAAGTTTGAGTAATCTCTAGCCGCAATGATCATACTTAAATGCCTATTTCGCAATCCGTCAGCAAATTTTTTGATTGCCATCTGTTCGTTGATGGGCCTCAAGATTTCTAACGCCGTTTCATTGGAGTTTGCTTGAGAAATAGTAAGATTAACAAAAAGATCCTCAATTTTGTCTGCGTATTGCGAAATAGTCATCTCATTTTGGGACACATTATTCAATTGAGATAACAACGAATTTGCCGAAAATTTTGGCAAAAGGTATTGTTTCATATCGCTAATCAGCGCATCGCATGATGCATAAGAAAGCTTCAATTTCAATTTTGCACTTTTTGTTAGTCTAGTTTTTAGCACGTAAGTTATTAAATGGGCTTTTGATTCCGCGTTTAAAAAACTACTGTACATTTCTATGCCTTGGATTATTTTTTCTACAGAATCATTGCTCCCGTCCATGACTGGCACAAGGGTTGCCGCTGTCTTAAAGTCGAACTTGTCCATGGTATAGGTTGTTTCAATACTACTAGACGTATTACAAATCGAAAAACTTAAAATCTCGTTATACAATCTATCTATTTTCTGTGAAGATTTCGAGATTAATTCAAAATCTTCAGCTTTTCCCGCTATATTTATACTATTGTCTAAGAAACACAATACATTTTTGTATTCTTTGATTAAATTTTTCGCCTCTATAACCTTATTTTCTAAAACTTGTCCTTGGCGTCTACTCGGACCGATTTTTACTAAATACGTTCTTATGCTAACTAGACTTTGATATATTAACTCTAACTGTTCCATTAAAAATTATGTTTACTTATATACGAATTACCGTATTTAAACATCACGTCCAATGCACAGTTTCCGCACATTATGCACTTTCCTTGCTCCCAGCTGGTGCTTTTCCTGGTCTCGTGCTCGCCCAGCTGCCTGCTAATAACTTCCATCTGGACTCGAACTCGCCCAGCTGCCTGCTAATAACCTTCCATCTGGACTCGAACTCTCCCGGCTGCCTGCTAATACACTTTCATCTGGTCTACTGTTCATTTGACATTTCTCGTCTTCTTAAAGATTCTCTAAAACGTTGGATGGCTCCTCGGCTCATCTGCTCGTTGACCCAATTTAAATGCGTTTCTTTGTATTTTTTGAGAACAAAATACAGCAGCAACAGAATTATAATGCACAAAATTACAATTATAAAAATGTTCATGTTATTTAATTGCCCCTTAATAGTCGATAATGTGGCATCATTTCCAGCATTTGAGTTCTGGTTTAAAAAAACCTCGTCTTTTTCCACTTTTGATTGACACATAATCGCTGTTCTTCACAATGCAATTCCATAACCTTAATTATAATTGTCTTAATCGTTGCACCGAGGCACACAGGAATCCGCTAACTTGCAGTTTTAGCTCGGCCACTCGAACCCGACACGACGCTTGCGCATGGCAGGGTCGCCATGAGGTGAGGCGGGGTGGTAGCGTAAAATAATGCACACGACTTCTTGGTAGAAAGTATGATTTATTACTGACTAAAATATATATATCAATTACATTATAAGCTTATGTTAAAAGTCTCCTACTTCAAATGATTGCCGTTGTTATGTCATTTATTTAGGCATTATATTCACCTCACATTCAACATACATACCGCTTATTAAAGTTATTGATACAAGCTTAAAGAGCTTGGAAGACGTAGACTCCACACTTCGACCCACTTTTATGGCCGGGATTCCGATCGTCTGAAAATAAGGGTTTAGTATGAAACTTGTATATATCCGATCGTTATTATTCAAACTTTTTTAGTTAATATCCTTTACTATACAAAACAAAAAACCGCATCACTCTACGGTAACGGGAAGATATTCAAATCGTGACATGGAAAAAAAAATCACTCGATACAACTTGTCGCGCAAACACTCACCGATGGAAACTTGCGTGATAAATAATCTCGTTACTATATTTCTAAATATGATCACAAGCACTACTAAGTGAAAATAATATTTTACAAATTATTGGAGCACAAAATTTTATGCCTCGGGCGGGAATTGCGGGACTCCTAAACTACTGAACCGATTTTAAATTTGATTTGCACTCCGTGTGCAAATTGATCCAAGTTGATAACTTGCATCTCAATTTATAGTCACAATTACCCGTGCGAAGCCGGGGTAGGCTGCTAGTATTATAATAAAAAGGTACAGTTATTTATAATATTTGTCAACAACAAGGTTAGGTACTTTAGCGAACTAGCTATCACAACCAGAAGTAATATTACAATACAATACAATACAAAATTCTTTATTCATCAACAATCTTTAGGAAAACAATAAAATTATTACAAACAAATTAATAATAATAAAAAATAATGATAAACCATATGTGTTTATACATTATAATATGCACAGCACACATATAATTGTCTTGAATTGTGCATAAACTATACTTATATAATTAAGACATAAATACAATAACTAAATATAATATTATATTTACATACAATACATTATTAGCCATGAAACTGAAGCAACGACCAGCAGCTTGGCTTACAGAAGACATAAAACTGTTAATTTATAAAAAAGCCACTGCTAAATATAGGTATAAATGTCGCCCTAACGACACTAATAAAGATAAATACGTAAAAATACGAAATCGCTGCAATATGGTGTGTAGGGATGGTCTACGTCGCCATGTTCATAACTCAGTTGAGAACGATGATCCAGCAAAGATCTGGCAATTTCTTAGGTCTATTGGAATTGGTAAATCTCGTCAAGATTGTATTCCTAACGATTTAAATATAGATTCTCTTAATCTCCATTTCTCTTCAACGTCTCATATTGATGCTTCTGAAAAATCAAATACGATTAAATATCTTTCGTCCTTACCAATTCCTGACTGCTCTCCTTTTATTCTTAATCGAGTACTCGATTGTGACGTTAAGAAGAGCTTACTTTCTGTCACGTCCAATGCTGTAGGCGGCGATGGAATTAGTCGTAATATGCTCGTCCCAATCCTTGATATCGTACTTCCTACACTCTGTTTCATTTTCAATAATTCTATTACCAACGGCATATATCCAACCATATGGAAGGAAGCTCAAATCATTCCTTTACCCAAAAAACCTAACCCCAAATCTTTTTCCGAATATCGTCCCATATCCATTCTCCCATTTTTATCTAAGGTTCTAGAGCGCCTTGTTCACAGTCAAATTAGCAAATATCTTTCCAGTCGTGAGCTCCTTAATCCCTTCCAATCTGGTTTCCGTCCTGGGCACAGTACTGTCAGTACTCTAGTAAAGATTACTGATGACATTTGCTTTGCAATGGAAAATGGAAACATGACTGTACTCACATTGTTAGACTTCAGTAATGCTTTCAACACAGTTGATTATGACATACTTTTAGCAATACTACGTTCAATTAACGTATCTCCAACAGTACTCGATTGGTTTCATAGTAATCTGTTTGGGCGCCAGCAACGAGTACGCTGCGAAGAGAAATTCTCTTCCTGGTGCAACTCAATTGCAGGTGTCCCACAGGGCGGCGTTCTTTTTCCTCTCCTTTTCGCACTATTTATCAACACAATTTCACAAAATCTTTCTTCTTCCTACCACTTATATGCAGACGATCTTCAAATCTATTCTCAAGCACCTCTCGACAAGCTATCTGACGCCATACATTCTATAAATTACGACTTAACATGCATTACTTTATGGTGCAAAAGATTTGGACTTATAATAAACCCAAGCAAGACCCAAGTGATAATTCTGGGAAGTTCACGGTTCATCTCAAGGGTGGACTGGTCTATTATTCCTTCTGTTTATTTAGATGGAGTTCCCATTCCCTATAGTGCAACTGTAAAAAATCTTGGATTGACTATCGATCGTTGCTTGAGTTGGGCTCCTCAGCTGCAAGTGACTAGTCGCAAATTGTATGCCACTGCAGGCGCTTTAAAGAGATTGCGCAACTTTCTTCCTGTTACAACTAAAATTGCACTAGTTCGATCTCTCTTACTCCCTATTCTCGATTATGCTGATGTCTGCTATCCAGATCTCACTGAGGAACAGCTAGATAAGCTTGAGCGTCTTCAAAACTTCTGCATAAGATTTATATTTGGCTTGCGCAAATTTGATCACATTTCTCAATTTCGATCTAAGCTCAAGTGGCTCCCTATACGTCTTCGCCGGAATGCTCACATACTCTCTCTCCTTTACAATATTTTGTTCAATCCTTTGACCCCGCGCTATCTTAAGGAACGTTTTAATTTCTTTCACAATGCAAATGCTCACAATTTAAGGTCATCAGAAAACCTCTCCCTCAGTATGCCTCAACATGGCACAATATTCTATCACCAATCTTTTTCCGTCAAAGCTGTTCGCCTGTGGAATTCATTACCGATTTCTATTAGGCAAGCTCAATCTTTATCCATATTTAAAAGCCAAGTCAAAAAGTTTTACTTGTCCGAGTAATAACACCCATTCTGTTTCAAACTGCTTATCTCTTGCACTTTATCATCACAATTGTAGGATATGTATACGAAATGTACATTCGCAAATAGCATAATAAGGCATATTGTATTGTATAGTGTGTCTGTGTATGTATATAGATATATATGAATATAATTTATTGTATTTGTGTATGTCTGATAGAGTATTGAAATATGTATATTACGAGTATTATTAGTATTTATGGTATGTATATTATTAGTATCTAGGTCATCTGTCTGTTTTTGATAAAAATATTTTTTATTTTTTGGCTTAAATTTTAAGTTAGCATAGTTTGTTTAACCTCACTTTTTATATTCGTTTGTTGCACCCCCGTTTTATGATTCCTGTATTTCCTCTCCATTCCAAGGTTGCCTGGAAGAGATCGCTGTTAGTGATAAGGCCGCCCATTGTAACACTTGATTGTAAGCCTTCATATTTTAATACTTTGTAATTTAATGGTGTGTACAATAAAGAATTATCTATCTATCTATCTATTATAATATTACATAATATATAATATGATAATATATATTATGATAATATCATATAAAAATTAAGTAGTGAAACTGACAATGCAAGATTTTGCAATTGAGTATGTGTTTGTGACACTTGTGAAATGCACCCGCATTTAATTTTGTGTTGTAAAGGTGTGTTCTGGAGACCCTCAAGCTTATTTAGCTATTCCTCATGTATATTCATATGCGGGATTCTAACCCGAGTCATTCACCGCTATAGCCGGGGTATGCTCTGACCGACTGAGCTAACATGATAATGACTCATAACTCTAATTTTTCCTCTCGTTCTTTAACCATGGTATGGGGACAGAGTGTCACCTATAGTTTACTGTATAATTCAAATTTTCGTTCCTTTGCCGTGGCACCATTAGATAGTTCCTTTGATGGTACCACGGCAAATTTAATTTGCCGGTACCATTGACTCAATGGTACTACGAAAATGCTGATTTCTATTAACCGTGGTACCATTGAATCGTTAGACTAAAAAATCCGTTGGCTTTGCTTAATTCAACGGAAGCAAGATCAATAAAGAACAATTTATATGTTAATTTTTTTATTATGATTTTGATGACAATTGGAAAAGTGACTATTAATTTATGATTCGGTTGAAAATAATCTTAAAAAATATAAACAAATAGGTTTTAGATGTGACAGCTGTCAAAGTGACTGTATATGTCAGATAGATAGGTGTGATTTGTGACAGGTGTCAAAGTGACAGTTGGTTCGTATTTTATGTACTCAATTGCTTTTCGTTTTCATAACATCTGTCCCGCGATCTCATAGAGATCTTTACTTCAGATGACAGCTGTCAAATTAAAATAAGATTTATCTCGGAAACTATTGACCCTAGACCACTGGTTTCTTTGCAAAAGTGATAGATCTGATAGAGATCTATATTTCAGATGACAGCTGTCAAATTAAAATAGGGTTTATCTCGGTAACTTTTGACCCTAGACCACTAGTTTCTTTGCAAAAGTGATAGATCTGATAGAGATCTACATTTCAGATGACAGCTGTCAAATTAAAAAAGGGTTTATCTTGGAAACTATTGACTCTAGACCAATAGTTTCTTTGCAAAGGTCATAGATCTCAGAGAGATCTTCCTTTCGAATGGCAGCTGTCAAATTAAAATTGGATTTATCTTGCAAACTATTGGTCCTAGACTACTAGTTTCTTCAAAGGTATGATATAACTCATAGAGATCTTTATTTCAGATGACAGCTGTCAAAATATAATATATATATAATACGTTTTTGATAGGCTTTAATGCTTGAAAAACATGTATTTCAAGTTTTGTTTTACTAGGATTCCACTTACACTAGTATGTGTACACGCTTATTTATGTCTTACAACTTAACAAAGATACTGAACGATTGAAAAAAAAAATGACAAATTAAAAATAATATATGCACAGAACAATTTTGATTGTTAATCTGGAACCAATGAGGAAATTATTACAACGTACATTATTGGTTTATTCATTGAAAGTTTCATCATTCGCTTACCTATCAACAACCGAAAATAAATAGTTTTGATATTGTGGTCCACATTAATCTCTTTAAGTGACATATTTAGCAGTCATAACTTTCGAGATAAACCCTATTTTAATTTGACAGCTGTCATCTGAAATATAGATCTCTATCAGATCTATCACTTTTGCAAAGAAACTAGTGGTCTAGGGTCAATAGTTTCCGAGATAAATCTTATTTTAATTTGACAGCTGTCATCTGAAATGTAGATCTCTATCAGATCTATCACTTTTGCAAAGAAACTATTGATGTAGAGTCAATAGTTTCCAAGATAAACCCTATTTTAATTTGACAGCTGCCATTCGAAAGGAAGATCTCTCTGAGATCTATCATATCTGTTAAGAAACTAGTGGTCTAGGGTCAATAGTTTCCTAGATAAACCCTATTTTAATTTGACAGCTGTTATCTGAAATGTAGATCTCTATCAGATCTATCACTATGGCAAAGAAACTAGTGGTCTAGGGTCAAAAGTTACCGAGATAAACCCTATTTTAATTTGACAGCTGTCATCTGAATTATAGATCTCTATCAGATCTATCACTTCTGCAAAGAAACTAGTGGTCTAGGGTCAATAGTTTCCGAGATAAATCTTATTTTAATTTGACAGCTGTCATCTGAAGCAAAGATCTCTATGAGATCGCGGGACAGGTGTTATGAAAACGAAAAGCAATTGAGTACATAAAATACGAACCAACTGTCACTTTGACACCTGTCACAAATCACACCTATCCATCTGACATATACTGTCACTTTGACAGCTGTCACATCTAAAACCTATTTGTTTATATTTTTTAAGATATTTTCAACCGAATCATAAATTAATAGTCACTTTTCCAATTGTCATCAAAATCATAATAAAAAAAATTAACATATAAATTGTTCTTTATTGATCTTGCTTCCGTTGAATTAAGCAAAGCCAACGGATTTTTTAGTCTAACGATTCAATGGTACCACGGTTAATAGAAATCAGCATTTTCGTAGTACCATTGAGTCAATGGTCAAGGAACGCAAATTTTACAATAAAACTGTTATTTCTTGACATAAAATGTCTCGCTGAAAGTATGATATTTCTTCCCAAATGTTTGCATTAGTATGATTATTTTTACAGGCACACTAGACAAACGCGTAACCCTGATGTTATAAAACTCCAAGATGCGGTATTACAAGAATGTTCGTTTATTAAAAATTTATGAAGTTCGGTTTCCGATTGCCCGTAAATCTTGTCAGCGCGAGCTAATTTTTCCCGTGGCGCCATCTAGTTACATTCTATGAATTAAATTTTCTAAGTACACATAGATGGCAGACTATTCTTACTAAATAATTATACATTCCGCCCACCATGGACAGTATGTCCATCAATTTATACAATAAAATGATTTTGATCGATTGTTGCATAAATATTTTCCGCCCACCGTACCCATTTGGCATTTACAGTAAAGATACAATGGATAACAATTTAAGTATGATTAACATTATCACAAACTATATTAAAGAAAGAAAAATAGTGACATTATCTTAAATATTGTTTACAATTTTAATATTCTTTTACTCAGTAACTGGTAAAATACATAATTTTGAAAATGGTCTTTTGATAATTCCATTTTTGCTTTTCAACGTTACGACCCGCGCGATTCCGTCAGCACATGGGTGTGTTTCAATTATTTTACCAAATAACCATCGACAAGGGGGAAGGCCATCCTCTCGGACAACTACTACATCTCCTACTTTAGGTTGCGGAAACTGAGTAGACCATCTGTACCTATGATAAAACTTTGTCAGATAGTCTCGGGACCA
The DNA here is from genome assembly GCA_963854805.1 of Plagodis dolabraria. Classification (NCBI taxonomy): domain Eukaryota; kingdom Metazoa; phylum Arthropoda; class Insecta; order Lepidoptera; family Geometridae; genus Plagodis; species Plagodis dolabraria. The sequence continues at coordinate 2,334,549 of OY978443.1, read as the reverse complement.
CTGACGCCAAAAGTTCTGCAGCATCCGCTGAGTGTATTGCCAACGACGTAAGGAACTGACATTGGATGATTCATAATTATGATCAGGTGCGGTGATTAAGGCTTCGCCGACTAAAAATGTCCTGGTGTTATGATATTGAAGTTGTTAGGGTCGTCATTTAAAACAGACTGCGGCCTAGAGTTCAAGCAGGCCTCTATTTGAGTCAATACTGTCGCAAGCTCTTCATACGTTAGAGTTCAATCGCCAATAACTCTTTTCAGGTGGTGTTTAACTGATCTCACACCAGACTCCCATAATCCACCAAAATTAGGGGAATGGGGAGGTATGAAGTGCCACTCACAATGGAATGTTGCCAGAGATTCAGCAATTTCTTTCCGCAGAGTTTGTAATTCAGCCTTTTCTTGTCTGTTCAATTCTCTAGACCCACCGATGAAGTTAGTGCCATTGTCGCTCCACATATGAGAGCAATGGCCACGTCTTGCTACAAATCTTTTGTACGCTTGAAGGAAACCTTGCGTTGTCAGGTCACTTACTGCCTCCAGATGTATGGACTTTGTGGCCATGCAAACAAAGAGGGAGATATATCCTTTATAGGATTTGTGTCCACGTCCCTTTGCAGTTCTTAATTGAATCGGGCCGGCGAAGTCAACACCACTGTTTCGAAATGCACGACTTGGCGTAACTCTTGAAGCTGGTGCTTGTCCCATAAGCTGGTTTTGCGTAACAGCCTTGCTTTTTACACACGTCACACATTTGCGACAATGCGCCTTAACAAGGTTCGTTGCACCAATAACCCAATACTTTTTGCGAAGATATGCTAATGTTAGTAGTGGGCCTCCGTGCAGCGTTTGTGTGTGTGCATCCGAGATCACAAGTTGAGTTAAATGCGACTGCTTCGGAAGGATGATTGGGTGCCTTTGATTATGAGTCCACTGTGAATTCTCAGGTCATCCTCCAATTCTCAAGATGTTGACCTCGTCAAAAATAGGGTTAAGAGGACGCAGTTTGCTATTTGCAGGTAAGTTTTTGTTTTTCGTAACCTCCTTTATTTCTTCGCTGAAGTTCTCAGCTTGGCATCGTTTGATTCCTTTGGTTAGGGTATCTCTTAGTTCCTCGGTAGTGAGATGTCCAGTCTGTTTCGTGACGAACCGACGACAGTAACTTAACACTCTCACCAACCGAGTCAGAGATGAGAATCTCTCAAAGATTGATGCTTTTATTGTTGTGCAATGGCTTTTTATTATAACTTTTTCCAGTTCTGTTATTAATGTCTTTGGTTTTACATAATTAATCTCTTTCTGTTTCATGAATTCTGGTCCCTGGATCCACAACTCGTTTTTCACCAAACAGGACGGGTTCAATCCACGAGAAGCGCAGTCAGCAGGATTTTGTTTGGAACTAACGTGAGCCCAGTGATGTGAGTCTAACGTTCCGAGAATCTCTGAGACTCGGTTTGCTACAAACACTTTCCAACGTTGTGGATGTCCATTCAACCAGGCCAAGACAACTGTCGAATCAGTCCAGGCATGCAGATAGGATTTGTCAATTTTAAGTACCCTGGATGTTTCCTTCAGTAACTTTGACAATAATACTGCGCCACACAACTCCAGTCGCGGTATCGATACCTGTTTTACTGGTGCAACTTTGGTTTTTGATGACACCATGGTAGCCCGTATATTTCCATCAGAGCTGATTACACGGATATAAACCACCGCTGGTACGCTACCTGTGAAGCGTCGCAGAAGCCATGTAATTCGGTCAAATCATCTTTTTTCGTACCGATCCACCTAGGAATACTAAGTTCTGACAACACTTCAAGTTCCTGTCGGTAAGCAAGCCATTCCTTTAAAAGATGGTAAGGTACTTCTTCATCCCAACCAATCCCAGCGAGCCATAGTTTTTGTATAATTATTTTTGAAATTATTGTGCTGGGCCCTGCCCAACCAAGAGGATCATAAAATCGTGATACGTCTGATACAATTTTTCTATTGGTTACAGGTTGTTCTAGTTTTTGCAGTGTCACCGAGTAATGGAAGGTATCTTCTCTCCGGTTCCAGGTAAGTCCTACCACTTTAGTTAAATCGTCATCTTTTATTTTTAGTTCTTCCAAGCCTTCATTATCCATTCCCTTTTCTTTCATTTTTTATAACAACTCGTCATTATTAGTAGTCCATTTTTGTATCTCAAACCCACCTTTGCATAAAAGTTCATTTATTTCCCTGTAGATTTCAATACCTTCTTCTTTGCTCTGACATCCCGTTAGAAGATCATCCATGTAGAAATCATTAACTATTCTTTCAGCAGCCATTGGAAACTTTGCACCCTCATCCTGAACCACCTGGTTTAGAGCTTTGACAGCAAGATAAGGAGCACTTGCAGTACCGAAAGTTAACCGAAGTAATCTGTAATCTTTTGTTTCCGATCCAGATTCCTGCTTCCATAGAATTCTTTGCAGATCAGTGTCCTGCTTGTCAACGAGCACCTGCCTGTACATCTTTACTATATCAGCAGACAAACAGATAGGTGCCACCCGCCAGCGCAACACGACGTGCCTCAGCTCTGTCTGTAGGGTAGGTCCTACCCGAAGATAATCATTTAATGAGACATTTACCTTTACATGACGCGTCAAACACAACCCTGACCTTGCTCGTCGTCTTGTCTTCTCGAACCACCGCGTGGTGAGGTAAGTACACTGCCCTTGGGTTTTCTATTTCATTCTTTGGAACCAGCTCCAAGTGATTCAGTGAAATATATTCACTAATTACTTCCGAATAGTTTGATTTCAAAGCTTCATTTTTATTTAGCTTGTTTTCTAACGATTTTAATCTTTTTTCAGCAATTTCCCGTGAACCTGTTACCTTTGGATCTTCAGATTTCAGCGGTAATCGCACCACGTATCTACCATCTGTGTCCCGTTTTGTGGTCATCATCATCATCATCATCAGCCGGAAGACGTCCACTGCTGAACAAAGGCCTCCCCCATAGATCGCCACAAAGAACGGCTATTAGCCACTTGTAGCCATTGGCTACCCGCGACTTTCACAATATCGTCAGTCCACCTAGTAGGGGGCCTACCAACTCTACGTCTTCCGGTGTAGTGTGGTAACCACTCGAGAACCTTTCTTCCCCATCGGTTATCGGTTCGTCGAGCAATGTGGCCCGCCCATTGCCACTTCAACTTGCAAATTCTGAGAGCTATGTCGGTGACTTTGGTTCTTTGGCGAATATCCACGTTCCGGATTTTATCGCGCAAAGAAACTCCGAGCATAGCTCTCTCCATAGCTCGTTGAGCGACTCTTAGCTTATCCATAAGGGCCACAGTTAAGGACCACGTTTCAGTGCCATAAGTCATCACTGGCAACACACACTGGTTGAAGACTTTGGTCTTTAGGCTCTGCGGGATGTTGGACGAGAAGATGTCGCGAAGCTTCCCGAACGCTGCCCATCCGAGTTGGATTCTTCGGGCGACCTCTTTGTCGAAGTTGGACCTACCTAACTGGACAGTCTGTCCCAGGTATATGTAATGATCAACAACTTCGAGCGTATCGTTCCCAACAACTACTGGTACGGGTGCAACATGGACATTAGACATAATTTTCGTCTTGTCCATGTTCATTTTAAGACCCACCTGCTGGGAAACTCTACTGAGGTCGCTGAGCATTGTACTGAGTCCCTCAAGCGACTCTGCCATTATGACTATGTCATCGGCGAAACGAAGGTGAGTGATGTATTCGCCATAGATGTTGATGCCTAATTCTCTCCAGTCCAAGAGCTTAAAAACGTCCTCCAACGCATTTGTGAACAGTTTCGGAGAAATAACGTCTCCCTGTCTCACGCCTCGTTGCAGTTGGATTGGTTCCGTGCTCTTGTCCTGTAATCGAATCGACATGGTGGCGTTCCTATACAAACACTTCAGCGCTTCGATGTACCTATAGTCAATTTGGCATCGCTGAAGAGACTGCAGTACGGCCCAGGTTTCGATGGAATCGAAGGCTTTTTCATAGTCCACAAACGCTAAACATAATGGCCGATTATACTCCTCAGTCTTCTGTATAATCTGGCGAAGCGTGTGGATGTGGTCTATGGTGCTAAAGCCTTTTCGGAACCCGGCTTGTTCGGGAGGCTGGAAGTCATCAAACCTACGAGCAAGACGATTCGTAATGACTCTCGAGAACAGCTTATAAACATGGCTCAGAAGTGAAATGGGCCTGTAGTTCTTCAACAAGGTCTTGTCACCTTTTTTGAAGAACAGTACCACTACACTTCTGCTCCACGCTTCTGGCGTTTTACCTTCAAGGATGACGGAATTAAATAACTTCTGGAGGACTGAGAGTACCGGTTTTCCACCCGCTCTCAGAAGTTCTGTCGTGATTCCGTCATCACCTGGCGCCTTGTTGTTCTTAAGCTGTTTGAGAGCCATTCGTATCTCGTATAGGCGAAAAATTCTTCACATACGCTTTCTTCTTCGGTCAACAATTTTTCTTTGTTCATTTCTTCATCTGTTTCTATTTCCCAAAATTTTTTCAACATTTCATGTCCGTCACATTTACAATGAAATACCTTTATATTTTCAGATCGCATTGTGGCTGAGTTCGTTACCTCACCGGACTCAACCCACCCCAAACATGTAGATTGTGCCACCAGCGTCCCAGCCTGATTCTTTTTGACACCTGCCTGCAGAACCTTGCTGCAGAAGCCTGCGCCAAGCAATAGGTCAACTCGATTCGGAGTGTGGAATTCCGGGTCAGCTAACTGTAGTTCTTTGAATTCCATCCAATCAGTTGTAATGATTTTACTTGATGGCAAGAGCCCAGTTATGTTTTTTAGTACAAACGCCTTTACCATAATGTGAAAATTGGGATCAATTCTTGAGCCTATTTCAATTTCTACAACAGCTTCGCTTAAAAAGTCTTGTTCATCACCAACACGTGAAATTATTACCTTCACTGGTGACCTTTTCAACCGCAGGTACTGAACCGCAGCCTCCGTGATGAACGATGACTGGGACCCTTGATCCAACAACGCTCTTACCGTTTGATAAACACCATTTTTCGACGAAGCCGTCACCAACGCTGTTGGTAGTACGCCTTGATCATAAACCATTCCTGTCGAAAAATACGTAATTTTTTTTTTTTTTTTTTAAATTTATTAATTTAATTAATTTATTTACCTTTGACATTCTTACTGTCATCCCCAGATGTGGCAAGAACCGCGTTGGATGTGTTGCCCGTATTGTTACCTTGTTCATCATCACCTTTAACTTCACCATTGGGGTGTAATAAAGAATGGTGCTTGCGTTTGCAGATACGGCACGTTGCCGTTGTCCTACACTCTTTTACGCAGTAGTTACTGCCTAAACAATTGAAACACAACCTATTTTTGTGTACGAAATCGCGACGAATTTCACAAGTTTCAGACGCAAACTTTTTACAACCACTTAGCCTATGTGCTTCTGTACAAAATGGACATATTATGGCTAAAACATGCATTGATTTTGCCTTGTGAGTCTGTGTTGTTGAGAAACCTTTCGTATTTTTATTTCCAGAGGAATTACCAGCCGGTTTTGCCTCCACAAAATTCTATAGAACGGTAACGGCTTGTCATAAATGCTCTAAACTGTGCTAAGGTAGGCAACTCATCAGATTCTGTATTTGTGCTAACATTCAATTCCCACTGCCGTTGTGTTTCAGAATCTAGCTTAAGTGTTAATATATGTATCACCAAGATATCCCAACATGTGACATCAACTCCAATACTTGATAAAGTAGACAAACAATCATTAGTTGTGTCAATCAAATCTTTTAAACCACCTGCTGATTCAGAAGTCAGGTTTCTTTGGCTTAAAAGTCGTTTTAATACTTGGTGGCATATATATTTTTTGTTATTGTAGCGTTCTTCTAAAAGTTTCCAACATCTTTCATAATTAGAGTCTATTATAGGTATATTTCTTAACACTTGCTCGGCTTCTCCGGCTAGATAGCCCTTTAATTAATGCAGTTTTTGAATATTATCTATGTTACAGTTTTGATGTATTAATGACACAAACAAGTCTCGGAACGTGGACCATTGTGAATAATTTCCAGAAAAAGTAGGAATGTTTATTTTAGGAAGCTTAATATTTGACATTGCTTTGGTCTCTGTTGTTAATGATTGGCTAGATGAACTAATTTGGACACTTGCAAAGGCTGAAAAACTATCTTTTAAATAACATTTATATTCACTATAAACTTCTTCAGTTTTATCGTAAATATCATCCTTAATATAATCCAAACCTTTTAACTGCTTAGGATCACATGTACACATAATTTTCTTATGACCAGCCAAAAACTCAAACCATAACTGATCAAGTGACTCAAGTCGATTTTCTAAATAAGCTTTAGTTTTTCTATCTTTTGATGCCTTTTTTATGTTTGTGTAGGCCTTTGCAATACGCGCATTGATGTCTTCTTGAAAGTATATCAAGGACTCCATTACTATAAACAAGCCAAAAAAAATGCGCAAATAAAATTTTACAAGTCACTAAAATCAATTTTTTTTTATAAGTTCCAAACACTTTACCGCATATAACTACTTTGAGTTTTAAGTAAAAAATTTCTAAGTGTTTCGAATTTAAACCTTAGAACAAAATTTGGGCATAGGTTCCCCGTACCTGCGCTTTTTTACAAATTATTCTAAGTTCTATGAAAGCATGCACAAATTATTCTAAGTCTTTATTTCTACACTATAATAACTAATTCCGAAAATTTACAAGTTAAAATGTCAATCTAAATAGAGTTCAAATTTCCGATCAAAGTACTCACAATTTTTTCACCAACTACATTCACCTCACTTAATCCTCTGAAGTTTCCTTGCTCCAACCTCCTCTGATCACCGTCGCAGCTCCAAGCAACTGATAACCACCTCCAACTCCTCCAAGGTACCACTATCTCGTAGTAGTACGTCTCCTGTTCACCACCGTCGCGTTCCCACGCACCCGGTGCTACTGCTATTCACCAACCACCTAAGTAGTAAAGCTACGGTTGCGGCAGCAATCCACTGCCCGTAACTTTCGAAGAAAAAATATGACAATTCCACTCACTGTTGCCTTTGGTTACCTTCGGCAATATTCAATTACCAATGGCTTCCGGTTCAAAGGACCATACACAAACTCGTAACCCTGATGTAATAAAACTCCAAGATGCGGTATTACAAGAATGTTCGTTTATTCAAAATTTATGATTGATGATATGAATACCGATTGCCGGTAAATCTTGTCAGCGCGAGCTAATTTTTCCCGTGGCGCCATCTAGTTACATTCTATGAACTAAATTTACTTAAGTACACATAGATGGCAGACTATTCTTACTAAATAATTATACACACACTGAGGCATTGTAGCACGTCTTGACGTTGGCGGTGTTCCGAATACACCCATTTGAAATAAGAGCACACATATATTTGTAGTCTTACTTTTCTGAGCGCGCCATTAACGTGGACCCAGATTTAGTAGTTGTAAGATCGAGGTAGCAGGCATCGGTATAATCAAGAATGGGCAAAATCAGAGATTATGCAAACGTAACTTTAGTGGCAGTAAATATATAAATAATAGTAATAAGTTTATTTCAAAAAACGTTTTACATGTTGTTGCATTAAGTAATACATAACATATACACAGAACTATGGATAAGAACAAGAAAAAATATATGTTGGTAAAACGTAAGTAGGTACGTTATGTAGGGCACTAATATGCTCCAGGACGCAAGCCGCACCAACCGTCGTCGTAAAGAAACACGACCCTCAGAACAAAGAAAAATCTTGAATCTCAGAGAATACGGCCAGTAAAACAGTTAACGTCCCGAAAACATTTACACAGGTGTAATATACACTTTCTTAAATCTACTTACATAAAGTGCACCATAGCGATCATTTTACATTATAAGTGATCCTACGGCGACGGATCATGATGCCTTGTACAGGTTTTCACCTGAGTTTGGGCATCAACTATTTCAACATTTGAATTCACCTCTGTCATACAGTGTAAGACTAGGAAAAGCGACTACAGTGATCACTAAAAAGGCTTGGTGTGCTAAATTATTGGCAGAGGTGTTTATAAATGAACGTTATAATAATACAAAAAAAAAACATATTGAAAATAAAAATATAACTAATGTATTAACTGAAATAATAATGTATTAACTGGATCAAGGTCATCAATGTTTATGGTAATTAATGTTATGTGTAGTATTGGTATGTGTATGGAAGTGAGTGAATTTAAACTTAAGCTGAATGTGTATGAGGTAGGTTAATGTATGTTGATTGAAATGTGAACAAGAAGTCATATTTTACAAGCGTAAACATAATTATTCTTAGGTACAGTTTGTACCCGAATTAGTTTTATCCTCGAAACAATAAATTGAGTTAGTAAATTTTGTGCATTATGAATATAATAAACCTTTATTTTGCATTCATGATTAGAGAGGGGGAATATGTTAAAACTTTTATTTAGCCGATTTTATAGCTTGTAGCTTAAAATGGGAAAACAACGAGAATAAAATACAGTATTGTATTTAATATCTAAACAAACTCGATGTTTGTTTTTTTTATTGCTGATAGGTAAGCTTTTGACCATAATCTCACCTGATGGTAAGTGGATGTAGTCGAAGGTGTTAACAGCCTTAACCTAGAATTACTGATAATAATTAGATGAATAATTTAGATCTATTATTCGTTTTTCACCGCGTTATAGTGAATCGTAAGTCAAAGATTTGTGTTTGTGCGTTATAACTCTTAAGATAAAGAAACGTCTCACTGAAGGAACCTTATTGTCGATGTATAGTGCAGAGGTTTTTTGTGCATTACTTCTAGCACAGCCCTTTGAGTCCTTTCTAGTTGAAGTATTTTAGTTGTATAGGTACCACCCCATACTGACACAGTACCGAAGGAGAGACTCGCATAGAGCGTGGTATACCTATGTCAAAGTCTTTTGACATGCCGAACTCCTCAGGTATTTAAAAAAGTGGATTAGTTTTCGGACTCGGGATGATAGGGCATAAATCTGAGCATGCCAGTTTAGAGATTCATCTACATACACTCCAAGATATTTAATGTTATTGGTTCTAGCTAAACTGGCACATGAACATAAATCAGATGAATTTGAGATATTGGGACAAGTGTGGACTTTGATTTCAAAATTGTCATACGGTTTTGTAGATGGCTTTAAGAAGAAACTGATATATTTCGATTTATGATTTGGCGAGCAAGCCAGGACATGAAAGTTCTCATAGTTTTTTAGGGTTCCGTACCCAAAGGGTAAAAACGGGACCCTATTACCGAGACTTCGCTGTCCGTCCGTCCGTCTGTCACCAGGCTGTATCTCAAGAACGGAGATAGCTAGACAGAAGAAATTTTCACAGATGATGTATAACAACAAATACAAAAAAGTTGACCAAGTGCGAGTCGGTCTCGCGCAAGTTAAAAAAGAAGATTTAAATATGAAGTTTAATGTTGTATAGCTAATGGTACGGAACCCTACGTGCGCGAATGCGACTCGCACTTGGCCAATTTTTGTTATTCAGCATTTATCTTAATTTCGAGCCAGTACCTAGCTTTAACGATTATTGCCGAATCGTCAGCGTAACTGAAAAGTTCACAATTTTCGAGGGTTAAATGGCACAAATCGTTTATATATATTAGAAATAAAGTAGGTCTAAAAATACTGCCTTGTCGAACGCCATAATGTAAGGGTTGCCCAGTGATAATCACGGATCCGATCTTTACCTGTTGTGTGTGGTCTGTTAGATAGCTACGAAAGAGGTTCAAAACTGTACCCCTGATTCCTATTTTTTTTCTTACTTAATGAGCAGGATAGGTACAGTGAGCGAATCAAAAGCCGCAGGTCAATGTATATAGCCATGTACCTAGCCTGCTCGTCCAAGTTCCTTGAAATACTATTAGTAAGATCACTGACTGCGTCTTCAGTAGATATACATTATCTAAAGCTGTATTGATTTTTAGACAGTAAGTTATTGATTTTCAGAAATTTGACAAGGCTGATATTTATAATTTCCTCTAGGACTTTAGAAATGACCGATAAAACTGAGATCGGGTGATAGTTGCTAACACTATTTCTATTCCCAGATTTATAAATAGGATGTACCAAGGCTTTTTTTAATACTTTGGGAAAGTCACCTGTTTCTATAGTCAAGTTAAAAATGTGCACTAGTACGGGTATGAGAATTTGTCGACACTGTTTAAGTAATTTTGACAAAATACTATCCCAGCCAACTGCACATTCATAACGAAGTTATGATAATATTTTCTACCTCGACATAATCAGTCGGAAGAATCACCAGAGAATAAGCGGGAGAAATTTTAGGTAAGTTATCAATGTACGCTTGTTTCTGGTAATTTATTTAAATATTGTCTGCTAAATTGCGGACTATGTTAGAAAAGTAGCAATTAGCTTCATTTGCAGATTTTTAAGGATTAAGTCTGATTTTCAACAGCTCCTGAGGCGATAGAGTTAAGTTTCGAATGTGAGATATATTTTTGACGACTTTCCAAGTTTGTTTGCAATTGTTTTTGGCCTTCAAAATTCTTGGTGTTGATAATCTTGTTTTATTTTTTTAAATATTGGAGTACCAAAAAAATTACGTAGCCTTCAAAGAGAGCTACCGGATGCAAAGATTTTACGGCTTATAGATGCTACGTGAGGTTTCCATGAGAGGTTATTGTAAAGTATAACCCCAAGGCTTTTCCTGACTGTATGGAACGACAACCCCTTCAAATACAATTTTAGGAAGTGTCGATAAATCCGCCTTAGGTAACATTCTGGAACTTCCTATTTTAATTGCCTGTGTCTTTGTGGGATTGAGTTTTAGGCCAAAACGCTTACTCCAAGCGAGGCCAATACGACGTAAATCACTGATAGTGTTAAAAACAGCTCCGGCTGGCTTGTCAACTGGAGTCTGTGAATAAATTTGGAGATCGTCTGCATAGAATTGATGAGAACAATTTAAAAAATTAGAAATAGTATTGATAAATAAAGGAAATAGAAGAGGAGATGGAGATACCAGCAATCGCGTTTCACCACAAGGAGTAAGAGTCCTCAATGCAAACTCGTTGCCGGCATCCATACAGATAGCTGTAAAACCAGTCAGTCGCCGAAGGAGATATGTAAATAGAGCTGAGCGTCGCTAAAAGGATGTCATAGTCAACGTTATTGAATGCATTACTACAATTTAGAAGTATAATGATTGTAAGCTGATTAGTTTCCACACATAGTCTAATATCATCTGTGATATTAACGAGAGTCGTTACAGTGCTATGAACAGGATGGAAACCAAACTTTAAGTTATTCAAAAGGTTGTTTTTAGAAAGTTAATTAGTTGCATTAGGTACTCTTGGGACCAACGCTTCCAAAATTCTTGTACCATACGCTGACACAACTGCTATCTTCTCAAGGTACTTATATTAGACTGCTCATACCTACGATCGGAAGGGAGTATTAAGGGCTCACCAACCAGAAAATGGCCGGGCGTCAAAGGCATCGGATCTTCAGGGTTCGTACAGATTTGTGATATTGGCCTGGAGTTTAAACACGCTTCAATTTGGCTGAGGGTGGTTGACATCTCTTCGACTGTCAACGTAGAGTTACCTATAGTGCGTTTAAGGTGATTCTTGGCAGATTTAACCCCAGCCTCCCACAGTTCTCCAAAATTTGTGGCATGAGAGGGAATGAAGTGCCAGGCTGTCCCATACGTCGCCAACCAGTCAGAGAGTTCTGGCAAAAATCTCCTTTGCTCCTCAAATAGCTCCCTCAGATCACGCGCTGTGCCAACAAAGTTAGTCCCATTATCGCTATATAGATCACTGCAATATCCTCTTCTCGCTACGAATCTTTTGAAAGCCGATAAAAAACCTCGTAAAGATAAGTCAGTTACGGCCTCCAAATGTATGGCTTTCGTCGACATGCAGATAAAGAGGCAAATATAGCCCTTGTATGACTTGTTTCCACGACCTTTAGAGACACATATATTGATCGGACCTGCGTAATCTACTCCACTAACTAAAAATGCTCTTGTCGGGGATACCCTTTCAGCTGGTAGTTGCCCCATCAGTGGGTTGTTTCCTTGGGTTCTATAACGGGTGCAGGTAACACACTTTCTGAAGTGAAACTTTACCAAGGCTTTTGCTCCAATAATGCAATATTTGGCCCGTAAGTAATTTCACATAAGCTGTGGACCTCCATGTAAGGTTCTTGTATGAGCATCTGCAGTCAAGAGTTTTGCCAGGAACGAGGAATTAAGATCGGATGTTTCCGATTATCATCCACTCGCGAGCATGCAATCCGCCCACGAACTCGAAGTATGCCGATTTTGTCCAGAAATGGACTCAATGAGATAAGTTTTGAATTCTTGTTTGCTTCCCTTCCCTTATTTAAATTATTTATATCTTCACCAAAACCTTGCCTTTGACTTTTTTGTACCATTATATCTAATGCAATTATCTATTTCTTCTTTGAGAAGATATATATGACTAATTCTTTTATGTTTCAGGAAACGTCTGCAATAGGCTACTACCCGCAACAGTTTAGTTAACGATGAAAATTTCATCCACATTTCATCATCGTCGTGATCGGCAGTTACTATGTGTACTGTTGGCCCCTTTTCTTCCAGTAGGTAGGACATTTCTTTGGATTCACATACTCCAACACTTCGTTCTTCAACCAATCAGGTCCCTCTAACCAAAGCTTATGCGTTGAAATATCTGACGGCTTAACTCCACGTGACGCAAAATCCGCGGGATTGTGTTCTGATTTAACATATGCCCATTGGGAACGATCAAGGTGGGACATGATTTCAGATACTCTATTCCCAATGAAAGTTTTCCATCGATTGGGATGGCCCCTCAACCATGCCAAAACGACTTCCGAATCGGTCCATGCATGACAGTTTAGTTTGGGAATATTCAGCACCTCCGCAACTTCTGTGACAAGTTTCGCAAGCAGCACTCCTGCACATAGTTCTAGCCTTGGGATCGAAATCTGTTTGACGGGAGCGACTCTAGTTTTGGCAGTAACTAGGTTAACGTGAATCTTCCCCGTTGAGTCTATTACACGCTGATAAATAACGGCTCCAAATGCTGCATTGGATGCATCAGAAAAGCCATGCAGCTCTGCTAATTGATCGACACTGCTGCTGCACATCATCCAACGAGGTAATCGGAAATTTGACAACTGCTCGAGATCTTCACGATACCTTATCCACTCTTCATAAAGATCTTCCGGTAGTTCTTCATCCCATTCAAGGCCAGATATCCATAATTTTTTTATGAATATCTTCGCCTTGATTATACATGGTGTTATCTAACCCAACGGATCATACAATCTTGATATATCTGATAATGCCTTTCTTTTCGTTACAGGTTCTGATTGGGGAGGTAATTTGACGGAGTACTCAAACTCGTCGAGTCTGCGGTTCCAGGTGAGTCTTAAGATTTTATTAGTTTCCTCTTGTTCTATTAGCCTTTTCTTGTCTGTTTCCTGTACTCTTGCATTGCCTTTGCTACGATTTCATTGTTGCTGTACCATTTTTGCATTTGGAATCCCCCCTTTGCTAGTAATCCATTCTATTGCCAGTAAATCTCTATGGCTTACTCTACATCCTCGCATCCTGACATAAAATCGTCCATAGAAAAATCTTTTTTAACTCTTTCAGCTGCTAGTGGGTAGTTACCAACTTCGTCTGTTGCTAATTGCATCAACATTCTAACCGCTAGATAGGGTGGGGCAGAAGTGCCAAAGGTAACACGTAAGAGCCGGTATTCGTTAATATTATCAGTCGGATGGTCTCGCCACAAAATACGCTGAAAATCTGCATCACTGGGATCAACTTTAACTTGCCGATACATTTTCACTATATTGGCGGTGAAGCAAATTGAATAAGTGCGCCATCGCATTATTATGTGACGAAACTCCGGTTGTAAGACAGGTCCTACCATCAACTCATCATTCAAACTTACCTGGTTGGAACCTTTGCACGAGGCATCAAAAACGATCCGAACCTTCGTTGTCTGTTTATCTTCTCGTATAACTGCGTGGTATGGTAAGTACAAACCTTTATTGTACTCTCTTTTATCTATAGCCTCTCCTGTTCTTTTATATTCTGCTTTCAGATGTGGATCTTTTTTCAATCTCCGTTCCAGTGACAAGAATCTTTTCAGTGCGATCTCTCTGGACTGTCCTTTAATGCAAGCTGGATTTTTGTCTTTGAAAGGCATTTTTACTATACATCTTCCACTTTCATCTCGCTTTGTAAATATATCTTCACAGTGCTGCTCTTCATCAGACATAACCCTTTTTGTAGGTTTTGGCGCTTCTCCCAGCTCCCAGAATGACTTCAGAAGATCATCCGCGCAAATGTGCATACTAACCCATTCTCCTGAAGTAGGTATGTACTTATTTCGACCTGTTAATATCCACCCAAATATTGTTTCTTGGGCCAATAATGACCCCGAAGGCCCCTTTATTAACCCTTCTTTCAGTATTAACCTGTATACGTCTGATCCAAGTAGCACGTCAATTTTGTTCGGTATATTAAATTCTGGATCAGCTAACTTAAGGCCATCTAATTTTGGCCATGACTCGACTTCTACCTTTCGAGGTGGTAAAAGGCCTGTCAACCTTTCAAGAATATACGCTTCAACTCGAATGACACATTGGGGATTCTGAGGGGAGTGAAGTATAACCTCCGTCTTAGATAGCGCTACTACTGACGGTTCTCCCCCTAATCCTGATAAATTCTCCTTAATGTGCTTTCTCTTTAACCCTCACAACTGAAACACTGCTTCAGTAACAAAAGATAGATGAGAAGCTGGATCAATGAGAGCCCGCAATTGTAAATTTGAACCAGCTGCTGATTCTACATCTACTAATGATGTAGCCAACAAAGAGTATTGGCCTAAGCCCCGTGACAAAAAACTACTCTTTGTTGGTGTTTCTTCTTCTTGAGGTACTTCTGCCACATGAGGTATTGAAGCACTATCTGGTGGCTGCTTCTCGACTGTTTCATTATTAACAGTCGCCTGAGGAACGCTACTTGCATGTTACAATGAATGATGTCGCCAGTGACAAATTTCACAGGAGGTTGAGCTCTGACAATTCCTGGCGGAATGATTGTTCGCCAAACAATTAAAACATAGCCTGTTCTCTTGGACAAAGTTACGCTAATAATTACCAGTTAACTTCGTAAATTCTTTACAATGACTTATCCTATGATCCCCTTTACAATAACCACAAGATATTTGAGACACATGTAACGAATGTACCCCGTTTGCTGACCTAGTATAACTTGATTTCACGGCATAACCTTGTAGCTTAGGGTCTAAAAATTCCAAAGAATGAAATCATTTTGGCAAAAATCAGTAAATTGATCAAAGTTGGGTAATTTGTCCGAATAGCTTGTAAATTCACTTACTTTAGCCTCCCATTGTTTTCTCATTATCCAACTTCATGCTTACAATGTATATAACTATAACATCCCAAGATTTGGTATCAATCCCTGAATTAAAAAGACAATGCAACATATTTAATGTATTATCAAGCACTTGTTTGATAGCGGTAGCAGATTCTGACAGAATATTCCGTTGACCAAAGAATTGTTTTAAAATACAATTGGCAAGATATTGTTTGTTGTTATATCTTTTATCTAATAAAGACTAGCTTTGTTCATAATTATTGTTAGGTATAGCTACATGCTGAATCAATTGTGACGCTACTCCTGACAGGTGAGGTTTTGAAGCAGTGATAGCTCAGTGGCTTTGGGTATGGACTGCCGTGCAGCAGGTCCATGGTTCAAATCCCGCCGCGGGCTTGAGCTTCACCGCATGGTGGAAGGGCATTTTTGCGAATACCCACCTGGCTAGCGACCACCCTCTAGTAGAAAATCTGTCGCCAAGCACCTAACGGTGTGTTCCGGCAGCTGTCCTTGAGAGCCAGTCATTCCAGGTTAAGCCTGTTAACACCTTCGACCACATCATCACTTACCATCAGGTGAGATTGTGGTCAAAGGCTTACCAATCAGCAATAAAAAAAAAAAAAAAAAAAAAAAAAAGGTGACTCTTTAGGTATTGAAGCTTTTGAACATTATCAATAGAGCTATTATTATGAATAAGCGAAATAAAAAGATCCCTGAAACTGAGCCACTTCGTGTATAGTCCTGAAAAAGTTGGTAAGCTAATTTTCGGTAGCTTGACGAAGGATTTGTGACTCTCTTCTTCAGTTCCATCTGTTTTAGGCCTGCTGGTGCTAGGTCCACATTTATCTATCATTTCTTTGAGGTTAGACTTAAATTCCAAATAAAATTCTTCAGTCTCACCATAGATGTCATCTACGAAATAACTGCTGCCCTCAGTCTCCTTTCTTCGAACAATCGCATAATGGTTTTTTGTAAACTCCTCCCATTTGCTATCTATAGTTCGCATTCTTAATTCAATGGCATGTTTAGTTAATCGGTCTTTAGGACTCTTCTTGAAGTTCACTTTAGACTTGTAAAGCTACGCCTTGATATCCTCTTGTACTTTGATGAAATCCATTTTTAGTTATCAACCGGTGGGTATCAAGTATGATAGAATAATGGACCATTAACTTATAGTAATATAATATATAAGCCTATAGGAATTTCTTAAAATTTTTCTAAGTCGATGGTGATTCACTTGAAATTTACCTAAGTCAATGAAAAAGTTTCTAAAATGATTATAAGTGTTTGAGAGTAAATGCACTTGTAGAAAATTGATCATAGATTCCCCGTTAGTTACAATTTATTAAAATTATTAGCTTATTCTTAGCTGAATTACACTTTAATTTTGTAAGTTCAAGATTCACTACACTGAAAGTCTCTGATAGTTAATAAAGAGTACTCACAATTAATTGTCCACTCAAATCACCTATAAGCACATTCCTGAGTAAATCCCGTGTTGGCTTTTGCCTCTTCTCCCTGATCCACACCACTGATGTACTTCCACTCCACTGCGTAGTCCGTGCCTAGCCTACTGCCTCTCTGGGGCAGTGGTGTCCTCAACAGCGATCCACCGTCCCTTGACTCCAAAAGTCCGAAAAAAACCACGCCACGAAATCAGGTCAACCTTAAATCACCATGTTTAGTCCGCGTACTGTATTAGTAGCGCCCTCAACCAGGTGATCGTAATTAAATAAACCCTCAACCTAGTGGCAAAAGACAAATTTATTCAAAACGTAAAAATTGGCAACTTGATTACCTCGCGATAAACGCTTGCGGTAGCTAATTTTTCGTGTGTCGCCATCTAGAGACAATCTGGCATACCATGACGTCTTATCTATTCCCTAGTTAGAGATTTAAGTTTTGGACACCTATAATGTTACATAAAGCGCCATCCTGTAACAAGCTCTCGCAACACGACTTGTTAGAGGTAGACTATTAAAAATTCAATGTAAACTTTGAACACAATAGAAGATCAAATGCCTTGAAAAATTCAAGGAAGAAGCGTACGCAGAAGTTGTGCAGTTTGGGTAACGATAACGGACAACAAGCTGACAACCCAAAACAGCGCTCAAAATTTGAAGTGTGCATAGTGCAGATTTAGGTATTTGTATAAAAAGGTGTCAAGCTAGCTGCCAACGAATAAACCAATGGTTGTCGCTAAGAAATATGACTTAATAAATATATAAGGAATACATACTTACGAATTCAAATAATCGCCCCTAACTGCTCATCTCTTTGTGCATTATTTACTAATCGCGTATTATATTTCAGTTGAACTAATACCATACCACCTCTTTGTTCCAGAATCAGTCTTGGAAATATAACTAAGTTTGTACTTTTCGCTATGAGTATATTATGTGAGTATCTACGTATAATATCACTTTGTTTCGCATATTATTTGAATACCTCATTCACTGGTAAATTTGTTAATTTTCGTTTTTTTTGTGATTCGCTCCACGGATACTGAACGAACCAGTCGTGTTTAAATTTAAGTTTATTGTCTTTCTTTTCGCAAAATTAAACAGTAAACATAAAACTAAATACTAGGAGTACAGAAATCGCGCAGCAGAAGTGCTCATTGTGCTGCAAGGAGTGACAGTGACAAAAATATTGGTGTGTCTTGTGTCTTCCTCTGACGAGAGTACAGCAAGCAACGACGTGACTAGCCTATTCTAGCCTGCACTACTACACTTGCAACAACCGGACACATTCCGGCAACCGACGTTCTTTGAATGTGCGCAGGCGCATTGCTATCTCAGACGTAAGTACGTAACTGGCTTCTTAAATACCGTCAGTAACTCCGCTATGTCCGTACAACGATCACCTCAGAAATCCGCGAGTAATCTATCGGTGGCCTCCCCGATGATGCACTCCAGCTCTGACTTTCAAAATTCCACCTCTTGGAAAATTCCACCTCTGCCAAGCCATCACATGTCTCCTACGTAATTTAAACAAATATTGTAATAATTGTATAATATTGTTTATAACACATTGTAAAAAGACGTTTAAAAGAATGGCCCCGAGTTTCTTGCCCGTTCTTCTCGCAGTGGCTCTATAAACTTTTTTTGCTGAACGTGGCAGTACAATGTAGAATATTTCAATATTAAAATTTGTAATTGACCTTCATAAGAGCGTCGTAGACGCCTAAATTGAATAAATGATTTTGAATTTGAATTTGAATTTGACTCAGCGCTAAATTCCACCTCAATTTGCAGCCAGGCCGAGTTTTCGCTTAATGTGACAAAGCGTCCCAAACGGACATTCTATGATTTAGAGAAAAGTTCAACTTCTGATGATGACGAGTTAAAGGCCATGGTTTCCGACCTAAAAACTCAACAAGATCAAAAGTTTGAGGCACTGTACAGTGCTGTAAACACTATAATTAATCAAAATCAGAGTATTCAAAAATCCGTTGAACATATATCTTGCCAGTATGAAGAGTTAATGATTAAATCGAACGCTTTGGAAAAAGAAAATAATGAGCTAAAAAAGCGTGTGCTATTTCTCGAAAGTAAGGATGAAACGTACGAAAAGAAGTCATTATGTACGACCTTAGAAATCCGTAACATACCAAAACAAGTGAATGAAAATAAACGGATCATAATTGATATTGTGAAAGAAGTTGGTTCTGCCTTAGGTCTACAGACTCCGATAGCGGACTCGGAAATAAAAGATATATTCCGCGCGAAATCGGAAGCCATTATAGTGGAATTTACATCCACGCTAAGAAAAGAATCTTTGATAACAGAGTACAAAAAAATCAATAAATTACGTAAAGAAAAAAATTAGAATCATTTTAACACTGCAGATTTAAAAAATGGTCTTGGACCCACCAGCAAGATATTTATTTCCGAGTCATTAACAAAAAAGACCCGTCAGCTGTTTTTCAGCGCTCGCGAACTAGTTAAAAACAAGAAGCTCTTCGCAGCATGGACATCTTATGGGAGGCTTTATGTGAAATCGAAAGATGGGGCACAACCAACTCGCATATTCGGCGAAGTTGAATTACGTGACCTCATTATGTGACTAGGATTGTATACTTTTTTATGCCGAAAAAAACTTTATTATTTATATTGGGTGGCTCTTATTATGTTTGTTTTACTTTTAATAGCATTAGATAGGTAATCGTACAAATCATGTTGCTGTTCTCCAAATAACACACTTCGCACGTATATATTCCACGTTATACACTGACACTTACTCTCATTCACACATTCATACTACATTTCAACACCTAACAAACACTGATAGTAACTATGTGCTGCCTTCATTATCTGTGTCTTTTATCAGCTACCTCACACGCATACATCCAGACCCAAGTACCAAAATAACAAACTTAGTTAAATACCTTCTTTTTACAATATTATTTATTGAATGGGGAAAAAATATATTTCCCCATTTGATAAATAACTATGGATACTAATAATACTGACCCTATTAGCTTGGGCCTGGATTTATTTTCAGTAGCAAAAACAATAACATGTGATATCGAAAACGTTAAAAGTCAGATAAATAGTGATGATTCTTGCACTTTGAACCTTATGTCGCAAAACATAAGAAGTATTAATTGTAATTTAAAAGACCTGAGCTGTCTTATTTCTAGATCACAAATCGATTGGGATATGTTGGTCCTTACTGAGTGCTGGTTGCGGTCAGGTAAGCCTATTCCAATGCTTGGTGGTTATAACTACATAGCGACAACTACCCACAGGACGCAAAATGAAGGCGTCGTCATTTATTATAAGAATCAACTAAACATAATATACGAAGAACCTCTCATCTCTGGTGCTAATTGTCTCTTAGTAAAACTTAACCAAAATGTTTGTGTTCTTGGAATTTATCGGCTCCATAGTCAACCCAATATCACAAATTTTATAAACTCATTAGACTCTGTCATATCAAAATTGTCAAATTTTAAAAATATAAAATATATTATATATTATATTAATTATAACATATCGATAATATGTATATTATCGATATGTTATAATTAACATTAATATTCCAAAATAATTTATAACCCTGATTTGGTAAAAAATAAGCGCAGGAAAGGCTCTGTTTGCCAACCTGTTAAATGCCATACCACCTTTTCACATAACTTCTTTCACTTCCTCGGGCCATACCTATACAATATATTAAACACGGAATTATCAATCTATTCCTTACATAAATTTGGATGCAAGTGTACAGTCACCCATTGGCTAAAAATTTAGATTACACTGAGACCAAAAACTTATTAATACCGCCTTCTAAACGCCAACCAAGCAGGACAAATCTCTATTTAATAATATTACTTATATAGACGAGGCCCACCTTACAGTGAGTACCTACCTAGGTTTTGTTTTGTCCAAGGATAGTCATGCGTTATTCTATAATACCTGACAAAATTGTTGATTCCAAACTAGGTCCAACTTTTACTCGACTACTTGCATCAGAAAGGGTATATTATTTGCTGTGGAACTCACATAATTTATATTATAATAATAATAATAATATTTTTATTTCACAAAGTTTCACAAAGTTTGGTACAAATGCAACTTAACAAAGGATATTAATAATAATTATTATAATATAACTAAGCACAACATAGTGTCTTGTATTTTTTGTTGCTGTATTGACGTACAGAACCTACACTAAGAGTAATCTTGTGTCGTAGGTTCTGCATACCCTTCAATTTACACTAATATCAATTATACGTAGCCTTATACAGATAATTAATAAAATATAGTCGAAAAGTAAGTTGACTAAAGTGATACAAATAATTGTTTTTGTTATAACAACTTATTAAATTCTGTGTGTGAGTAATGATGAGAATGTAGTGTGTAAAAGGTAGTTAAGTGTAATTTGAGTATAGTGTTATGTAGTTTGTTGTAACGTATATGTGTATAAATAGAATATATTAATGTAAGTAGATGAAATGATGTAGAGTGTGGAGTGTGGAATAACCAAGCGCAGAAATACTTAGCATCATTCTACAGTTTTGAGTAGCATTTCTGTTTCATTATAGGTCATTTTGTGTAGCCAATTTGTTAGCGCAATTTTCGCCTCTCTGTGATTCAACTTAAACAAATCTTTGAGAACTTTGTTAGCATTATTATATAGATATGGCCCCAGAAAAATGAGGTGTCGTTTAGCTAACTTTGAGTTAAATTTTTGACTGCAAAAAATTCTGTCCTTTCTTCTCTTGTATAAGTATTTAGAATTTTTTATTGTAGTAATTTGTTTATGCTGATTTAGTAAAAGGTTTAAAATATATAATTGCCAAACTGTTAGAACTCCACAGTCCTTGTAAAGTTCAGTAGTAGGAAACAGATATGGTCTTGCAGTTGCAACCTTCAACACTGCTCTTTGTGCACGTTCTAGAACCAGCATATATGATATCCCTGCACCACCCCAAGAGGTGTTGCAGTAAGAAATAATAGACCTACACAGTGCGTTATAGACATTAATGATTAATTTACGATCAGCTATATCACGCAGATTTTTAAAAACGTAAATTAATTTTCGCACTCTATTACTAAGTGTCTGAATGTGATTGTTCCAAGTCATTCTCATATCGAGAGTGACACCTAAGTACTTAATGTACGGGACATTTTGTAAGGCGGGGCAATCACATTCAGTTGGTACACAGTTTTTATGCACTTTAATAATTATGTTAGGTGTTCTTCTTCGGGCATTTGTGAAGGTGATAAATTTTGTTTTTAGAACATTTAATGAAAGCAAGTTGGCCTGGAGCCATTCGGTGACTATTTTTAATCCAGATTCAGCTCGATTCTGAACCTCTTCCCAATCTTTCCCAACAAAAATTAATGCAGTGTCGTCAGCATATGAGAATATTTTTCCTGATTTTAGGCTAAGATTGCACAGTTCATTAACGTAGACTAGGAACAGGGTAGGTCCCAATACGCTGCCTTGTGGGACTCCATAATTTAAGACTTCCTCAACACTCATTGTATCCCCTATCTTAGTCCTCTGAGTCCTTCCCTTCAAATAGTTCTCCATTAGGCGCAAAGCGTTATCCCTTATACCGATACCTTCCAGTTTATTTAAAAGGATTGGTACAGAGACAGTGTCGAAGGCTTTTGCAAGGTCTAAGAATATACCAATAACCATATTCTTCTTGTCCAGTTCACTAACTATAAAGTTTGTAAGTGCTAACACAGCCTGTTCAGATGATCGTCCAGCTCTAAAACCAAACTGGTTTGGTGAAAGGATATCATATTTATCTAGATATGATAGGAGACGCTTATTTATTATTTTCTCCAATATTTTAGAAACTGATGGTAATATTGATATAGGTCTATAGTTTTCGACACTGTCTCTGCTACCACTTTTGTGTATTGGATTGATTATAGAGGTTTTGAACATGGAAGGAAATGTCCCCGACGACAAAGACAAGTTACAAATATGAGTTATGATGGGTGCGAGTACTTCTGATGATTGTTTTAGTACCCTTGACGAAATCCCATCGCAACCGACAGAGCATTTGTTTTTTAAATTGTTCAAAATACTAAGAACCTCATTCTCATCAGTTTCTAGTAAACCAATAGAATTGACCTGAGATGCATGTTGCGTTGTTTTTTTGGAATTGTCCTTGCTAGAGTTATTTTGAATATTATTTGCTAGAGTTTTGCCCACATTGGAAAAATAGTTGTTGACAAAATTTACTGAACTATAAGAGTCATCTTTTATTTTTAATAGAGCCTCATTTGTTGTTTTTTTCTTCTGTGTGTAAGTTATTCTGTTGATAGTTTCCCACGTCTTTTTCATGTTGTTTTTATTCTTTTCCAATTTTTCCCTATGGTATTTTGCCTTAAGACATTTCAGTAAATTTGTACAATAGTTTCTATACCTAGAATACGTTTATTTCAGGGTTTCATTGTTAGGCATCTCTTTTAGCCGACTGTGCATTTTATCTCTCATTCTAATGCAACGGAGTATTCCTGGAGTAATCCAAGGTTTAATGATCCGCTGGTTGTGAGGCACTTTAAATATTTTGGTATTCATTTTTACCACATTCATTAAGCTATTCATAAATAAATCAGTTGCTTTATTTGTATCTAAGGAAAGCAAAATTTCATAGAAGTTAAGGGCTTTTATTTCTTGGTGAATTAAGAGAAAGTTAGTTTTTACTATTGTTTTTTTTGGAGATGGCAAATTTAGTGATCCTGTTTGGATGCTTAAAAGGCCTGGATAGTGATCGGTTAAAGATAAAGATAAAGATAAAGATTCTTTATTTGCGTTTGGTTACTGTAGTATTTATCACAATTGATTGACACTTGTTTTTACTTTTGAGCATTATATGGTCTAGGCAACGGTTACCTCTGGTCACCACTTCGTAACTAGGAAGAATACCATGACCAGCCAATAACTCTAAATAGCCAGCAGAATGTCTGTCCATACTATTTGGTTGGATATCAATGTTAATGTCTCCTACAACTGCAATAGTAGAATGCCTTTTGTATAATGTTAGGACGCAGTCTCATGAATTCAGAAAAGCATCAGTTGAAGTAAAAGAAGGTGAACGGTATAAAGCAACTATTACTATACTTTGCATGGAATCAAATCTAACAATTAGGCAATTCGCATCTTCAAATTTAGGTTCTACAATCTGTAGACCTAAATTATGCTTTGAATAGACAATGATGCCACCATTTTGGTTAATACAATTTTTGGTATATGCAGAGTTATAGCTAGTCAGTGTAGGAAATGCTCTGTCATTTTCGATCCAACATTCCGTTAGAATTATAATATCGCACTCAAAGTCAAGTCTCATTAAAAGTAGTTCTAAGCCACTAAAGTTTTTATTTACGCTCCTAATGTTTAGCGTCAATATATTCAAAGAGTTTTTGGTGAAGATATATGATTTACAGGACTCTGGAAAGCAGAACTTAGATTCAGCGATAGAAAGTTGGTCTATCATGCGGCACAAGTGACTTTGTTGACATTCATCCATTATTATTGTCATAAAATAAAAAAGTACTCAAAATGACTAACCTTAAACTGTTCGATGTGCTACAATTTTCAATATTTTGGTTGTGTTTTACCCTGTCAGAATGGATTTGAGTGAGTTGTGAGGTGAATTTGTTATGATTGTGAGTGATTTTATTTAAAGTGAAATGTGCGTGTAAGGATGTATATAGTGCCATGTATGTGAATAGAAATTGGATTACCTTTACTATCTTAAAAATTCTTAAATTAATAATACCTGTATTAATGTTAATAACAATACTTATAACAATGCCACTGTGAAAACCAATTAGTTTTTTTGACGCAAATCTTCAAGTTGTTTTTCACTTTTCACAAGAATTGGTGGAGAGCCTTCAGATTTTCTCATAAAAATTCTACCATTTGCAGACCAACAAAAGTCATATCCGCATGTTTTTGAAATGTCACGTGCCAAGAAATAAAGCCGTTTTGCTATTGGTGTCAAGAATTCAGACACAAATACAGGGGACTTTTGGCCTTCAATTCCTAACATTGTGGTATTAAGTCTATCAGTAGTGTTACTGGAATTGAATTTTCTTACTGCCTGCAGCACCCTTGTTTTCTGAAAGTTCGTAACAAAGTCAAGTACTATTGGCCGTTCTTCGCTTTTTTACCATTTATTCGGTATATGTCTTTTATGGCATTCAAATTGGCTTCAACTCTAATCCTTGAGTGCAATTGTTCTACAACAGCCACCAAATCTTGTTTCGTCTCACTGGATCTTGCCGGAACACCCCTTATCTCCAAGCATGTACTTCTGGCTGTTCTTTCCAGCTCATGAATTCTATTTTCCAATTTCATAACATGTGTATCCTTTATCTCATTTTCGCTTTCAAGAGCTGTGACTCTCGCGCTAAGCTCTTCGTAATTCTTAGCATAGAACTCAAGAGTTTTTTGCAATTCGGCAGTCGTTTTTTGCATTTCGGTATTAGTCCTACGGACTTCCTTTACTTCGGCAAAAACTTTGTTCAACAATGCTATTATTTCGTCCTGTTTATTTGGATTTATAGTTGATGGTAATGAAGACGAGCTGTTCGGACGCTGGCGTTTGGATCGTGATGTAGGTGTTGTTTCTACAGCTGCGTTTTGTAGTGGGGATTGTATTGGTGGTGTGCGTTGCATATTGAGCGATAAACAGTACTAGGAGAATAGAAATGTTACAGAAGTGTTTGATTTCCAAAAGATGTTGTTGCTGTTGTCAAATGTTGTTATTCCAATAATTATACAGAAACCGATGTACCAGGAGTTCATAAGCTATAGGTGGTGTACTTTACTGACCGGTGGATTCAGGCTGTTGCTATTGGTCCTCACACAAGTATGCCAGTGTCTGCGGAGGCGTGGCTTATTATTTCTTAAGATGGCGTCACAGATGTAGGCGGGGCCAGGTAGGTGTGACTTTGAACTTTTCGAAGATGGCCGCGACGTGTATTCTCACTTTAAACTCTTCCGTGTTTATGCACTCCTATTTTTTAAATGTGATTAAATTTGTTTAAATTTAAATAAAAATGTGAAAAATAAATCTGTGCGGTTACTGGGGCACGTCTACTCGTTATCGAGGTCCGGAGGGAAGGGGCAAACGTGCTTACTACATACAACTTAATCTAACAACACGCCCATCATTGTCTAACTACTAAACAGACAGACGGCAACGGATTTTATACTGTATAGATTACTCCTACCTCACCTAAATGCACCTTTAGTTACAAACCATCACAGACTCGACAACAATACAACTGCACACGTATGAGTGGTCGCTGTGTAACATACTTACTCCTACATATACACCCAAGTATCATGTTGCACCTACCTGACTCTTTGTTTACCTTTCTACAAGCACACATAGATACATCAAGGCACACGCTCACATCACTACACTACACAGCACACTAATAAAGCTTCGGTCGCACACTAATAAAGTACCGCAATACTTTATACTACACAGCTTATTCACACAGCCTCTAACATGACATCCTAGTATATTAACTTTTAGCAGCATCACACTGAACAAAAAAACAATTACACATACATTCTCATGCTCTTCACACATTCAAATATCTATACTTCCTTACTCAAAATAATGTTATGAACTTTTTCGTACATGATTTGTAATTAGCTGTTATAGGATTAAGTAGAATAGTAAGTATACCTAATTATTACCATGTCTATTTTATATTTCGCAATAGATAACATCAACCTGTTTTACTTAGTAATAACTTCCTTTGCATATTATACCCACAATATTTTTGCCAGAAAATGTTGAGTTGTCTATACTTACCTAGGTATTAGTAACTTTAATTTATGCCGTAACTTTGTCGTGTCCGTGGAGTGGATCGCTAGTGACTTGTAATACAGGTTTTTCTAAAAATCTACCTCAGGCACCAGTCTTCCACAAAGCATGATCGAAGACGTTTTATCATCTTTAACAAAAATTAATGCAGTGTCGTCAGCATATGAGAATATTTTTCCTGATTTTAGGCTAAGATTGCACAGTTCATTAACGTAGACTAGGAACAGGGTAGGTCCCAATACGCTGCCTTGTGGGACTCCATAATTTAAGACTTCCTCAACACTCATTGTATCCCCTATCTTAGTCCTCTGAGTCCTTCCCTTCAAATAGTTCTCCATTAGGCGCAAAGCGTTATCCCTTATACCGATACCTTCCAGTTTATTTAAAAGGATTGGTACAGAGACAGTGTCGAAGGCTTTTGCAAGGTCTAAGAATATACCAATAACCATATTCTTCTTGTCCAGTTCACTAACTATAAAGTTTGTAAGTGCTAACACAGCCTGTTCAGATGATCGTCCAGCTCTAAAACCAAACTGGTTTGGTGAAAGGATATCATATTTATCTAGATATGATAGGAGACGCTTATTTATTATTTTCTCCAATATTTTAGAAACTGATGGTAATATTGATATAGGTCTATAGTTTTCGACACTGTCTCTGCTACCACTTTTGTGTATTGGATTGATTATAGAGGTTTTGAACATGGAAGGAAATGTCCCCGACGACAAAGACAAGTTACAAATATGAGTTATGATGGGTGCGAGTACTTCTGATGATTGTTTTAGTACCCTTGACGAAATCCCATCGCAACCGACAGAGCATTTGTTTTTTAAATTGTTCAAAATACTAAGAACCTCATTCTCATCAGTTTCTAGTAAACCAATAGAATTGACCTGAGATGCATGTTGCGTTGTTTTTTTGGAATTGTCCTTGCTAGAGTTATTTTGAATATTATTTGCTAGAGTTTTGCCCACATTGGAAAAATAGTTGTTGACAAAATTTACTGAACTATAAGAGTCATCTTTTATTTTTAATAGAGCCTCATTTGTTGTTTTTTTCTTCTGTGTGTAAGTTATTCTGTTGATAGTTTCCCACGTCTTTTTCATGTTGTTTTTATTCTTTTCCAATTGTTCCCTATGGTATTTTGCCTTAAGACATTTCAGTAAATTTGTACAATAGTTTCTATACCTAGAATACGTTTATTTCAGGGTTTCATTGTTAGGCATCTCTTTTAGCCGACTGTGCATTTTATCTCTCATTCTAATGCAACGGAGTATTCCTGGAGTAATCCAAGGTTTAATGATCCGCTGGTTGTGAGGCACTTTAAATATTTTGGTATTCATTTTTACCACATTCATTAAGCTATTCATAAATAAATCAGTTGCTTTATTTGTATCTAAGGAAAGCAAAATTTCATAGAAGTTAAGGGCTTTTATTTCTTGGTGAATTAAGAGAAAGTTAGTTTTTACTATTGTTTTTTTTGGAGATGGCAAATTTAGTGATCCTGTTTGGATGCTTAAAAGGCCTGGATAGTGATCGGTTAAAGATAAAGATAAAGATAAAGATTCTTTATTTGCGTTTGGTTACTGTAGTATTTATCACAATTGATTGACACTTGTTTTTACTTTTGAGCATTATATGGTCTAGGCAACGGTTACCTCTGGTCACCACTTCGTAACTAGGAAGAATACCATGACCAGCCAATAACTCTAAATAGCCAGCAGAATGTCTGTCCATACTATTTGGTTGGATATCAATGTTAATGTCTCCTACAACTGCAATAGTAGAATGCCTTTTGTATAATGTTAGGACGCAGTCTCATGAATTCAGAAAAGCATCAGTTGAAGTAAAAGAAGGTGAACGGTATAAAGCAACTATTACTATACTTTGCATGGAATCAAATCTAACAATTAGGCAATTCGCATCTTCAAATTTAGGTTCTACAATCTGTAGACCTAAATTATGCTTTGAATAGACAATGATGCCACCATTTTGGTTAATACAATTTTTGGTATATGCAGAGTTATAGCTAGTCAGTGTAGGAAATGCTCTGTCATTTTCGATCCAACATTCCGTTAGAATTATAATATCGCACTCAAAGTCAAGTCTCATTAAAAGTAGTTCTAAGCCACTAAAGTTTTTATTTACGCTCCTAATGTTTAGCGTCAATATATTCAAAGAGTTTTTGGTGAAGATATATGATTTACAGGACTCTGGAAAGCAGAACTTAGATTCAGCGATAGAAAGTTGGTCTATCATGCGGCACAAGTGACTTTGTTGACATTCATCCATTATTATTGTCATAAAATAAAAAAGTACTCAAAATGACTAACCTTAAACTGTTCGATGTGCTACAATTTTCAATATTTTGGTTGTGTTTTACCCTGTCAGAATGGATTTGAGTGAGTTGTGAGGTGAATTTGTTATGATTGTGAGTGATTTTATTTAAAGTGAAATGTGCGTGTAAGGATGTATATAGTGCCATGTATGTGAATAGAAATTGGATTACCTTTACTATCTTAAAAATTCTTAAATTAATAATACCTGTATTAATGTTAATAACAATACTTATAACAATGCCACTGTGAAAACCAATTAGTTTTTTTGACGCAAATCTTCAAGTTGTTTTTCACTTTTCACAAGAATTGGTGGAGAGCCTTCAGATTTTCTCATAAAAATTCTACCATTTGCAGACCAACAAAAGTCATATCCGCATGTTTTTGAAATGTCACGTGCCAAGAAATAAAGCCGTTTTGCTATTGGTGTCAAGAATTCAGACACAAATACAGGGGACTTTTGGCCTTCAATTCCTAACATTGTGGTATTAAGTCTATCAGTAGTGTTA
Organism: Plagodis dolabraria; assembly: GCA_963854805.1. Classification (NCBI taxonomy): domain Eukaryota; kingdom Metazoa; phylum Arthropoda; class Insecta; order Lepidoptera; family Geometridae; genus Plagodis; species Plagodis dolabraria. The sequence goes on along the minus strand of OY978443.1, from coordinate 2,304,932 downwards.
CTGGAATTGAATTTTCTTACTGCCTGCAGCACCCTTGTTTTCTGAAAGTTCGTAACAAAGTCAAGTACTATTGGCCGTTCTTCGCTTTTTTACCATTTATTCGGTATATGTCTTTTATGGCATTCAAATTGGCTTCAACTCTAATCCTTGAGTGCAATTGTTCTACAACAGCCACCAAATCTTGTTTCGTCTCACTGGATCTTGCCGGAACACCCCTTATCTCCAAGCATGTACTTCTGGCTGTTCTTTCCAGCTCATGAATTCTATTTTCCAATTTCATAACATGTGTATCCTTTATCTCATTTTCGCTTTCAAGAGCTGTGACTCTCGCGCTAAGCTCTTCGTAATTCTTAGCATAGAACTCAAGAGTTTTTTGCAATTCGGCAGTCGTTTTTTGCATTTCGGTATTAGTCCTACGGACTTCCTTTACTTCGGCAAAAACTTTGTTCAACAATGCTATTATTTCGTCCTGTTTATTTGGATTTATAGTTGATGGTAATGAAGACGAGCTGTTCGGACGCTGGCGTTTGGATCGTGATGTAGGTGTTGTTTCTACAGCTGCGTTTTGTAGTGGGGATTGTATTGGTGGTGTGCGTTGCATATTGAGCGATAAACAGTACTAGGAGAATAGAAATGTTACAGAAGTGTTTGATTTCCAAAAGATGTTGTTGCTGTTGTCAAATGTTGTTATTCCAATAATTATACAGAAACCGATGTACCAGGAGTTCATAAGCTATAGGTGGTGTACTTTACTGACCGGTGGATTCAGGCTGTTGCTATTGGTCCTCACACAAGTATGCCAGTGTCTGCGGAGGCGTGGCTTATTATTTCTTAAGATGGCGTCACAGATGTAGGCGGGGCCAGGTAGGTGTGACTTTGAACTTTTCGAAGATGGCCGCGACGTGTATTCTCACTTTAAACTCTTCCGTGTTTATGCACTCCTATTTTTTAAATGTGATTAAATTTGTTTAAATTTAAATAAAAATGTGAAAAATAAATCTGTGCGGTTACTGGGGCACGTCTACTCGTTATCGAGGTCCGGAGGGAAGGGGCAAACGTGCTTACTACATACAACTTAATCTAACAACACGCCCATCATTGTCTAACTACTAAACAGACAGACGGCAACGGATTTTATACTGTATAGATTACTCCTACCTCACCTAAATGCACCTTTAGTTACAAACCATCACAGACTCGACAACAATACAACTGCACACGTATGAGTGGTCGCTGTGTAACATACTTACTCCTACATATACACCCAAGTATCATGTTGCACCTACCTGACTCTTTGTTTACCTTTCTACAAGCACACATAGATACATCAAGGCACACGCTCACATCACTACACTACACAGCACACTAATAAAGCTTCGGTCGCACACTAATAAAGTACCGCAATACTTTATACTACACAGCTTATTCACACAGCCTCTAACATGACATCCTAGTATATTAACTTTTAGCAGCATCACACTGAACAAAAAAACAATTACACATACATTCTCATGCTCTTCACACATTCAAATATCTATACTTCCTTACTCAAAATAATGTTATGAACTTTTTCGTACATGATTTGTAATTAGCTGTTATAGGATTAAGTAGAATAGTAAGTATACCTAATTATTACCATGTCTATTTTATATTTCGCAATAGATAACATCAACCTGTTTTACTTAGTAATAACTTCCTTTGCATATTATACCCACAATATTTTTGCCAGAAAATGTTGAGTTGTCTATACTTACCTAGGTATTAGTAACTTTAATTTATGCCGTAACTTTGTCGTGTCCGTGGAGTGGATCGCTAGTGACTTGTAATACAGGTTTTTCTAAAAATCTACCTCAGGCACCAGTCTTCCACAAAGCATGATCGAAGACGTTTTATCATCTTTGCTTGTAATATGTAATATTACTATAACTATGTAACAGATACAGTACTTACTAGCTAGCTAAAATACCTTTTGTAAAAACTGTGAGATAACCTTTGTGGAAGATAAATAAATGCTTTTATTATTATTATATTATTATTAATGTTATAAAAGCACTCTTCATTCAAATTTAGGTACTGTATTGAAAGATTTAATTGTTATCTGTTCGGCATTTTTTTTATACTCAACTGGGTAGCACTTGACCACTATTTCACCTGATGTTAAGTAATTAGGCGGTCGATGATGGAGCGCGCTTACCCAAAAGATACCTGTTCACTCACGTTTTGAAGACCCCCATATTGTACTTAACCGGAAACACAGACTCAGGCAGGGTATTCCCTAGGGGTTCGTATAATGAACGAAGAAGCCAATCGCTTTGTTCGGGTAAATGGAATATCTACCATATAGCGGTGGCGCTTCTGAGTATCCCTGGATGTCCGGTTAAAGAATGGGGATGGCGGAATAAAATCATGTAGTTCTGTGGCACACTCCCCGAAACGTATCCGATAAATAACCGATAAGCAAGCAACTTTGCATCGATGCTCGAGACTTGAGTCTCTTGCTTACAAGTTCGTCATCGTTAATGAGTCTCTTGGCTCTCCTCTCAATAGCTTCCAGCGTCTCCAGCTGGTATTTGGCAAAACCATCCCAAAGGTGAGAACAGTAATCCATACACGACCGGACTTGCGCTTGATAAAGATTAAGCAGCTGTCCCGGTGTGAAGTATTGTCTCACCTTAGCCAAAACACCAAGCTTTTTTGAGGCTAGCTGGGCTTTAGACTCAATATAGGAGCCGCAATTGAGAGTCGGTATTAATAAGATGCCAAGAAGCTCGAGATGGTTACTTATTGGCACGGACACATCCCTGAAAGTAGGAGCCAGCTTAAAAAGGGCTCCGTTTGGCGGATAAAAGACACGCCTGGGTTTTAGCAGCATTGAACTTAACCAGATTGAAAGAAATCAAAAATGAAAGAAAGAAACATTTTATTAAGTACTTACACAATATAAGACACAGAGCCGATATCTAATAAATAATTAAACAAAGTAGAACACACTTGAAACTGAAACAAAAAGACACATATAAAGTCACGCCTGTACCCTGGATGGGAAGGCAGACATAGACTACGGATTTAGATACACTTCCGCTCGTCTCATGTATAATACTTTTGAACGCAAGTACCTAACTGGTATTCAGCTCAGCATGTGTTGAGTGTATTACCAACAACCAACGCTGGTTTTCAGCTGTAACCAAAAAGTGGAGAAGATCAATAGCAGTGCAGAAATGATATTAAAAATAAAAAAAAACATACAAAGGAAGATCGGGTACATACTAATAATATAACCTAAAGAAGCATAAGGTATGATATGTATAAAAATTATTTCACAAATTATGTGATCAAGAGTGGTGACAGTGATGTTTTATATACATAGAATATATATATATATATATAAATAGGTACATATATTGCAAGGTCGCAAATATCATTTATCATTCCATGCCGTATTTGGCCTTCAATTGAAATTCTTATTGGAGGTGGCAAATTGTTCCAGCACCTAGAAGCCACGTATCTAAAACTACCTCTGAAACTTTCAGATCTGTGATGTTGTGTGGACAATTGAGTGGAGCACTCCCTTATCTCACAGCTTCTATTGCTAGTCATCCAACAAAGTTTGTCGTACAAGTACTTAGGAGTTCCGTAATGAATTACCCCAAAGAGGAGACATGCTAAATGTAGTTTGCGGTGAGATTTCATTTTGAGAGTATAATGTTTATTAAGAAATGGAGTAATATGGCTTCTTGGTGGCACGATAAAACAAAACCTCGCGCAGGCATTTTGAACTCGCTGGATAAGTTGTTGAGTACGCACTAGCAGCCGCGGACCGTAGACAGTGTTTGCGTAGTTTAGTTTCGATAGAACTAAAGGTTCAACAAGATGTATATGAACCTCCTCGCTGATATAGGGTCTTAGCTTATATAAGACTTTTAGCCTATAAAAGCAATTCCATACACAGATTGCGATATGTTTTTCAAATCGTAAATTCGCATCCATAATGATGCCTATGTTTCGAGCTTCAAAGACACGCTCAACTGCCTCGCCCTTAATTAAAACAGTCTTATTAAAGTTTAAAGAGGCTATTTGATGTTTACTACCAAGAATCATATATTTAGTTTTGAGTGGGTAGAGAACTAGACTGTTAGCTTCGGACCAGAAAGTAATCATCATTTATAGCATTAATAGCCTTGTTTTTTTATTTTTTTATTTGATTTTATTCATTTTCCACAGACTCCGGGGTCCGTGCCATTTTTGAAGTTAACATGAGAATTTATTGAGTAATTACATTAATAGGGGGAGCATTCTTACATACTAGGGGAACACAATTTTAAGGAGTGTATTTAATAGTAATATTTTAACCCTTTTGTGTTGTTAACAAATGGGTCTGCCTAGAGAGCGCGTGGATCCCACGAAACAATACTCACTTTACAAATTAACGTATAAGCATCGATGTAATACCTAGGTATTACATCGTTTTATTTCACGTTTTATTTCACTCCATAGAAAGAAGTCCATAGGCGTTAAATCTGGTGAGCGTGGTGGCCACGGTACCGGTCCACCACGACCAATCCAACGGCTTCCGAACTGGTTGCTTAGATATTCTCGAACCGCTCGGTGATAGTGTGGTGGAGCACCGTCCTGTTGAAACCACAATCCTTGCAGGTATGCTAGTGGTACGTCGTCTAACATAGAAGATACCATGGTCTGAAGAAGGTTCAAATAACTTATTCCTGTAAGACGACCTTCAATGAAATACGGGCCGATGAATCTGTCGTTAAGAATTCCCGCCCACACATTTACACTAAACCGGTATTGGAACGAATGTTCCCGCGTCAGTTTTGGATTCCAAATCGACCACCAATGTTCATTGTGCTGATTAAACAGGCCAATCCTTGTGAATAAACACTCATCCGTAAATAATACATTGGCATCGCGATTGCTCAGAATCCAGTTGCAAAACGCTATTTTTGGACTTCGGTCTATTGTGGTTAGTTCCTACGTTTTCCGGTAATGGTACGGATGCATGCCTACTGAACGCACTATTCTCCACGCGCAGTACTGGCTAATTCCAAAATGGCGAGCGGCATCGTTGGTACTTCTCCGAGGGTCTTCCTTGAAGTAGCTCAGGACATCGTCGTATACGTTTTGTGAGAGCCCAGATCTCCCTCGCCCTTGTGCGTGTGACGGAGTGTAAACAGATCCATGGTCCAGCAAACGTTGATAGACACTTGACATTGTAGCGTGGTTTGGTTGACGAGAGTTAGGATACAGTTCCCGGTACATCCTCAAAGCTTTGCTTGTGTTTTCTCCAGAAAGAAAGTAAACACGTAACATAAGAGTGTATTCGCGAGATGAAAATTGTTAAGCCATCACGACGGTTATAAAATCACTGCGTGTTTAAAGAGAAACTAATCACTTCGCTAATCAAGGTTATGCGCATGTGACGCGTGTGACACGAGCGATGGAACTGAGCTGACCTTCGTTAAGAGTCTTTACGCCTTGCGCTATCGTTTAAATTTAGGCATTTATCGTAGCGCGGCGCACACGAGCACACCGTTAGCAAGGATCGAGCGGTCAAAGACGATCGCATGGAATAAAACATTTTGATCCTTTTTGAAGTGTTATTTATTTTTGATAAATAATGTGGAATGTTATGTAACTTTGTAAATTCATTTCGCATCTTTACAGTTTACATACAAAGTAGACTTAAATGAACCTAATAATAAACCTCTCAATGACTAACATTAGCACACCTATAACTATAGTCCATTGAAAAGTTACATGAGCTTTGCATTTTTTAGAGCACGCAATTTTATTTTTGAGACATGTATGGGGGTCTATAGAAGAAGCTTAACCTCTAGTTTGTGGGGTCGCCACCCTTGTCCCCCGGCCGCCATCTTGGAAAAAGGGGTGAAAACACGTATTTTGCGATATCTCAGAAACTATGCGTTTTACAAAATATTCGTTAGGACATAATTTGTAGCAAATTGTTTTGCCTATAAATATGGTACGTATATAACTTTGTGTCCTAAATTAAATATTAAAGAAGTTATAAGCAAAAATATATTTTTTTACTCTACAACTTTTTTTTTATACATTTTACAAAAAAATTACACCAGAACAATATTGTAGATGATGTTTTGAGGATTTTTTTTCGAAACCCGCAGTTTAATTGATTAAACTGAAAATAATATCCACAATTTTCAACACGTTTACACGTGACAAAAAATGTAGTACAACTAAGAGAATAAACTGAGGTAGAAGAAACAGCTAAGCCTGCGTATAATAATTATAGTCGTAGCAGGCAGATGTTCCTTTGTCCCCAAACGGTAACTCAGACCTTTTCTACCTGCTTATCCTTCGGTAAGTTATATTTGGTAAGTTAATTTTTTTTTAAGGATATGTTATTATATGAAAAACTAGATGGTAAGTGGTGTGCGGGCCGCGAGCGGCCCGCATCTATCTTGAGTCAGTACGAACTGTCATAAAAGCACCTTATACATTTGAAAAAAAATAAATAATTACTCCAATATAAGTATGAATTCCAATACAATCTCTTAAAACAGTAGAGATTCATACTGTAGCCACCAAACCAGATTCACCCTACTGCCATAAAAAAGTGGTACGGTCAGAATCGTACCAAGGTTCTAAGTCACTTCGGTAAAGGAACCCCACTCGTAGGTGCTTTGGTTATCGCGGGCAGTTACCATGGAGACCAGTCGGAGATGTGGAAAATACTCTCAAGTCGGAGCTCGACCTTCGGCCTCGGACAGTTACTCCAAATGTAGTCAAAACTCCCACAAAAACTCCAAACACAGTCGAAAATGTAAGGTAAAATACTCCAAATGCAGTATGAAGAATGAAAGGAGCATCAAAGCATGATAAAAAAATAAATTTCACTGTTTTAGGACAAAAACTCCAAATTCAGTCGAAAATCCCACTAAAACTCCAAATACAGTCGAAAATGTAAGGTGAAATACTCCAGATACAGTATGAAGAATGAGAGGAGCATGTAAATTCAGAGCTCGGCCTTCGGCCTCGCAAGACACTTTCCTTTCTCTTACCGTTTCCGAGATACGCCATTCAATTTTACTTGGCAGACGACATCTTCAAGTTTTCGGATTTTTCCCATACTCACCTAAACCCCCCCTACACTTTTCCTATACATCACTTTCTTCCTACTCGACTCCTTCTGGGAGAACAATTATGTCAGTCAGTCAGTCAGTCAGTCAGTGTATGGTAATCGAGCTTTATATAATATAATAATATCCACAATTTTCAACACGTTTACACGTGACAAAAAATGTAGTACAACTAAGAGAATAAACTGAGGTAGAAGAAACAGCTAAGCCTGCGTATAATAATTATAGTCGTAGCAGGCAGATGTTCCTTTGTCCCCAAACGGTAACTCAGACCTTTTCTACCTGCTTATCCTTCGGTAAGTTATATTTGGTAAGTTAATTTTTTTTTAAGGATATGTTATTATATGAAAAACTAGATGGTAAGTGGTGTGCGGGCCGCGAGCGGCCCGCATCTATCTTGAGTCAGTACGAACTGTCATAAAAGCACCTTATACATTTGAAAAAAAATAAATAATTACTCCAATATAAGTATGAATTCCAATACAATCTCTTAAAACAGTAGAGATTCATACTGTAGCCACCAAACCAGATTCACCCTACTGCCATAAAAAAGTGGTACGGTCAGAATCGTACCAAGGTTCTAAGTCACTTCGGTAAAGGAACCCCACTCGTAGGTGCTTTGGTTATCGCGGGCAGTTACCATGGAGACCAGTCGGAGATGTGGAAAATACTCTCAAGTCGGAGCTCGACCTTCGGCCTCGGACAGTTACTCCAAATGTAGTCAAAACTCCCACAAAAACTCCAAACACAGTCGAAAATGTAAGGTAAAATACTCCAAATGCAGTATGAAGAATGAAAGGAGCATCAAAGCATGATAAAAAAATAAATTTCACTGTTTTAGGACAAAAACTCCAAATTCAGTCGAAAATCCCACTAAAACTCCAAATACAGTCGAAAATGTAAGGTGAAATACTCCAGATACAGTATGAAGAATGAGAGGAGCATGTAAATTCAGAGCTCGGCCTTCGGCCTCGCAAGACACTTTCCTTTCTCTTACCGTTTCCGAGATACGCCATTCAATTTTACTTGGCAGACGACATCTTCAAGTTTTCGGATTTTTCCCATACTCACCTAAACCCCCCCTACACTTTTCCTATACATCACTTTCTTCCTACTCGACTCCTTCTGGGAGAACAATTATGTCAGTCAGTCAGTCAGTCAGTCAGTGTATGGTAATCGAGCTTTATATAATATAAATAAATAAACTAGATGGTAAGTGGTGTGCGGGCCGCGAGCGGCCCGCATCTATCTTGAGTCAGTACGAACTGTCATAAAAGCAACTTTTACATTTAAAAAAAAGTATGTTCAAAACTCCAATAGAAATATGAAATCCCATATAAACTCCCAATACAATAAAGAACCAAATTTTAGCCACCAAACCACATTTACCCTACTGCCATAAAAAAGTGGTACGGTCAGAATCGTACCAAGGTTCTGAGTCTTTTCGGTAAAGGAACCCCACTCGTAGGTGCTATGGTTATCGTGGGCAGTTACCATGGAGACCAGTCTGAGATGTGAAAAATACTCTCAATTCGGAGCTCGGCCTTCGGCCTCGGACAGTTTCTCCAAATGTAGTCAAAACTCCCACAAAAACTCCTAAAACAGTCGGTAAAGTATGGTGAAATACTCCATATACAATATGAAGAATGAGAGGAGCATGTAAATTCGGAGCTCGGCCTTCGGCCTCGCAAGACACTCACACGGCTCAGCCTGCCGCCTCACCAAGCGCTCGCCCTTCGGGCTCGCGCACCATACGCTCGGCCTTCGGCCTCGCGGGCCGAAAGTTCGGCCTTCGGCCTCACCAGGAGCTCGCCCTTCGGGCTCGCTATACACTGATTTAGGACGGTGACTCCAAATTCAGTCGAAAATCCCACAAAAACTCCAAAGACAGTCGAAAATGTTAGGTAAAATACTCCAAATGAAGTATGAAGAATGAGAGGAGCATGTCAATTTGGAGCTCGGCCTTCGGCCTCGCAAGACACTCACACAGCTCAGCCTGCGGCCTCGGTAAGCGCTCGCCCTTCGGGCTCGCGCACCTTCCATTCGGCCTTCGGCCTCGCGGGCCGAAAGTTCGGCCTTCGGCCTCACCAGAAGTTCGCCCTTCGGGCTCGCGATACACTGATAAAGGACAGTTACTCCAAATTCAGTCGAAACTCCCACAAAAACTCCAAATACAGTCGGTTATGTATGGTAAAATACTCCAAATAAAGTATGAATAATGAGAGGAGCATGTCAATTCGGAGCTCGGCCTTCGGCCTCGCAAGACACTAATACGGCTCGGCCTGCGGCCTCGCCAAACGCTCGCCCTTCGGGCTCGCGCGCCATACGCTCGGCCTTCGGCCTCGCGGGCCGAAAGTTCGCCCTTCGGCCTCACCAGAAGCTCGCCCTTCGGGCTCGCTATACCTTCTTGTATGACAGTAACTCCAAAATTAGTCAAAAATCCCATAAAAACTCCAAATACAGTCGAAAATGTAAGGAAAATACTCCAAATGCAGTATGAAGAATGAGAGGAGCACTTTTGACACATGTCATTTGACTGCTTTCCAGATTCCCTATGACATTCGTTCAAACACCCCCTATCTATCTCTTACCGTTTTTGAGATATGTCATCCATCATTACTTGGCAGGCGTCATTTCAATGATTTTCGATTTTTCCCATACTCACCTAAACCCCCCCTACATTTCCGCCATACTTCATTTTAACCCTACTCTGCTCCTTCTGGGAGAACAATTATGTCAGTCAGTGAATCAGTCAGTGAGTCAGTCAGTGAGTCAGTCAGTCAGTGTGTGGTAATCGAGCTTTATATATAGAGAGATATAAGTTAACGATTTAATTTTGACCGGATTCCCATGAGCATTGATGAACCTGGTCAACTTTGTAGCGCTGTAAGTGTTTTAAATGAATTAAATTAAGAAATCATAAAAAAATTCCTCAAATGATAATCAACAAGATTGGTCTGAGGTATCTTTTTAGTAAAATGAGAAAAAGAAAGTTATAGAGCAAAAAAAAATATTTGAAAATTTTCTTACTTATTTTGGTTATAACTTCTTAAATTTTTAATTTAGGGCAAAAAGTTATATAATCATATTTGTAGGCAAAATAATTTGCAAATTTTTTGTAAGACGCATAGTTTCCAAGATATCACGAAATAAGTGTTTTCATCCATTTTTCCAAGATGTCGGCCGGAGGACAATGGTGGCGACCCTACAAACTTGAGGTTAAGCTTCTATGGACCACCCACATATGTCTCAAAAGTAAAATTGCGCCCTCTAAGAAATGCAATAAATCTTAAATTGTAACATTTCAATGGACCACTGTGTAGGTATCTATATTCGATTATGTACTACTAACCATCATTGTATATAGGCAAATAACTTAGTTTTGTAGTTTGTATACCTGATTTGTGCATGCATATCTTGGTTCATTATATTTGTATAACTGCCCCGTTTGCGGAGCGGCTTTAGTGGTCGCTACGGAAAGAAAATAAGGTGCGTTTAATATAGAAGTCTTGAATCCTAACTCAGGGTCGGTACTAATTGTTTAATAAAATATATACATACATACATACATAAAATCACGCCTCTTTCCCATAGGGGTAGGCAGAGACCACAGATTTCCACTTGCTACGATCCTTACATATCTTTTTCGCTTCATCTACACTCATCAATCCTTTCATACATAAGCGTCGGTTTAGGGTACTCCTGACCTGGCCTTTTTTCAGAACATCTTCAATCTGATTTCGGAACGTTCGCCTAGGTCTTCCCCTTCCAACACTTCCGTTCACTTGTCCCACGTGTACCTGTTTAGTCAATCTCATTTCATTCATTCTCTCTACATGTCCAAACCATCTTAACATACCTTTCTCGATTTTGGTCACTACATCCTCACTCACACCACATCGTTCCCTTATCACACTATTCCTTATCCTGTCACTCCGTTTGACTCCAATCATGCTTCTCAATGCTCTCATCTCCACTGCATTTATTCTACTTTCATGCTTTTTCTGCCATACCCAACTTTCACTCCCATACATTAGTGTCGGAACCAACACTCCCCCATGAACAGCCAGACGAGCCTTCTTAGACACCTTCTGACTGCTCATAAACGCGTGCAATGCTCCATTAACCATGTTTCCAGCATTCACTCTCCTTTCTATATCACTTTCACACTCTCCATCTTTTGTAAACATGGATCCCAAGTATACAAACTCTTTCACTTGTTCCACTTTTTCACCTCCAATCAGAATATTGCAATCGGTCACTCTATCATCTCGTTCAAACACCATAACTTTCGTCTTATTTACGTTAACTTTCATTCCCTTTCTTTCTAAAGCCTCATGCATAACATTTACCATCTCCTGCAACTCTTTTACTGACGACGCAAGTATCACTTGGTCATCAGCGTAGAGAAGACATTTGATGAGTAACTCGTTCATTCTTAATCCACATTCACTGTCTTTCAGGTTTGTCAAGCAATTATCCATGAATAAGTTGAACAGCCACGGTGACGCTACACATCCTTGTCTAACACCTTTTTCGATGTTAAACCAATCAGTGTATGTCCCGTTTATCCTAACACAAGCACTGGAATCCTCATATAGGGATTTCAGCGCTTGGATCAGGTTACCATTCAGCCCATGCATAGACAACGCTGACCACAGTTCATGCCTACTCACCCTATCATAGGCCTTTTCTAAATCTACGAAAGCACAATAGACCTTTTGGCTTTTCGCCAAAAATTTTTCTATGCATCGTAAAGAAAAGACCTGATCCGTACATCCCATTCCCTTTCTAAACCCTGCTTGTGCATCCCATACTTTCTCATCTGTCTCTTTTATCACCCGTTCAATCAGTACTTTCGCATATAGTTTACCGACGACGCTGAGGAGGCTGATTCCGCGGTAATTCTTGCAGTCTTGTTGCGACCCTTTTCCTTTATATAGCGGCACAACCACTGCCTTGCACCAGTCACCTGGTACTCGGCCGCTCCTCCAGCACAAATTAAAAAGGCGGTGCAACAGACTACCGACTATGCCTTGCCCTGCTCTCAGCATCTCGACTGACACTCTATCATATCCCGCAGCTTTACCTAATTTCATACCTTTTAACGCTTTCATAATCTCATCCATGCTTATCTCATTTCCGTCATCACTTGTATTCATGTAGGTTCCTGGAACCTGGTCAAGTGTTCCCTCTCTTTCAAATAAACTCTCAAAATACTCTTTCCATCTTTTCAACACATATTCTTCTCCTTTTATAATACTTCCATCATGACCTCTGATTTGATACGGCTCTGAGGTCGTGGTTTTGCCTCGAGCTATTCTTATGGATTTCCAGAAAAACTTTATATTTGACTGGAAATCTTCAGAGAGCCTTCTGTCAAACATATCCTTTCGTTCATCTTTCTTTCTGCTTACAACTTCCTTAACTATCTTTTTCAATCTCTTATAATCCTTTCTTGCTTCATGTATATCATCATGCGTCGCCATTTGTACTTTTTGGTTAGCTTTTGTGGCTAACCAATCCAACCATGCTTTTTTCTTTTCATCCACAGCCTTTTGTACTTCTTGATCCATCCACACATTCTTTTGCATTTTTCCTTTTCGCCTTTTAGAAATTCCACAGACATTGATGGCAACGCTTACCACCCCTTCCTTAAATTTCATCCACAACTCTTCAATTTCACTTATCTCTTCCAAACCATCAAGCCTTTCTTGCAGCTTATTAACATATTCATTTTAAACATCCTTGTCTTGCAAATTTTCAACTTTCACTCGTTCCAAACAATTCATACTTGTAGGTGCCCGCACTCGGTGTCGCCATCGATTAAAAAGGCCACTTACACGTGTTACCACCAGGTAGTGGTCTGTATCGATGCCGACTCCACGGTACGCCCGAGTGTCTACTACTATCGTCCTCAGCCTTTCATCCACAATCACAAAATCAATCATGCTTCTTGAATCACCTTCCTCCCTTGTATACAAATGGATCTTTTTGTGGTTAAACATTGTGTTTGTGATGCAGAGACTCCATTCCAGGCACAAATCTAGCAAACTTTGTCCAACCCTTTCATATCCATCTCGCTTTATTCCTACCCATCCATTAAAATCTCCTAACAACACAATCCTCTCATTATCTCTACACATTTTTAAAATATCCTGCACTGTCCCAAAACTCCTCTCTTTTTGGGCTTTTGGGGACTTTCTCGAACCCATGTCAGTCGGTGCATATGCACCCACCACAAACAGTCGAGTAAGCCCAACTTTCAGCCTCACCCAGAGAAGTCTTGGGCTCACGCATTCATATTCAATCATACATTCTTTCATTCGTGCAGAAAGGATCACACCAACGCCCTGACAGGCTCTCTTGGTCACCGGTACTCCCGACCACAGTGCCGTATAGGAGCTATGTTTGGTGATTCTACATCCTTTCCGTTTCGTCTCATTCACACACAAAACATCTATACGTCTTTTATGCATCATCTGGCATACTTCATCTACTTTACTATCCATTCCACCTCTAACATTCATCGTAGCAAAGCGGCTCTCTGTGGGCCGCTTTCCGCCCCCGCGTGGAACGAGACGTGATGGGTGGCGAACCTCATCGCCGCCATTTGGGATATTGTTTTTTGAATAGAAATCCATGCGGTTCCCACGAGTAGCCAGGGAAAAAATAGGTCCATCCTGACAGAGCCCCGCATGCCAGGATAAGGCTAGCCATATTCTGGGTTCGCCAGGTCCCAGGGCAGTTTGGCGCGCTTGAGACTAGGCACGCCCCTAGCCACGCATCCATAGGCACGGCAGACCCCGGATTGGCGGAAAGGGAAGGGAAAGGGAACTAGAAAGGATTGGTGACGAGGAAGGGATATCTGTGAGGTTGGGTAGGAAATAGGTTTGTAGGATACTACTACCTTGGAATGGTTTGGTAGAGGTAGTAGCAGCTAGGACGTCGGGGTCGCATACCCGCATACCACCACAATCACCGGACAGGCAATTGTGGATGTGTATGTCCTTGACGACTGTAAAACTAGATAAAAATATATAACGTCTATATTATTATAAACATCTTTTATTTTCAACCAAATCAGTACACGGTACAGACCGTTAGATAGTCTTGCCTTAAATAAAATTATTTCTTAGAGGCATAGATCGTGCTTTTTGATGGCCAATTATTTCGTGTAAAAGAAACTTGTTGTAAAAATTTATTACTTCGTTTCCATCTGTTTGGCCAAGTTAATACCTAATATAAAATAAAATAAAGAACAAATAAGAAAAAAAAACATTTTAGCCTCTAGCTAGTTTCACGTTTTTTCTAAAACTTTTTTTTTTTTTTTATAACAGGGCGCTTGTAGGCCCGGCCCGCGAGCTAAGGTCCCCTTATATGGTCAGGGTCTTTATTTATCCTTATTCTAATTTTACAATTTGTCTTTACTTAATTACATATTATTTCAGTTTATACTTAAATTTAAGTTACAAGGTAGTGTTTTAGTACTTTTTACTTATATAAATATATTATTTTTATCTAGTTTTACAGTTTTATTTATGTTTTGTATATACAAATGCTGTTTATATATACATACCATATATATAACATCATTTACTTATCTATCTATTGTTTTGTTCTTAGCTATAACTTTACTGCCTATACTTATACAATATTCAATAAAGTTATCGCTATGTGTCTTATCTACTATTAATTCTTTTACATTGTTACTATTTAAATGTATACCAATTTTTTGTTCTACCTCGTATCTTTCTCGACCGTATATTGGACATTCTAGTAGGACATGTTCTATAGTTTCTAATTGACCGGGTTCACAAGGGCATGATGGGTCCTCCTTACACTTAAATAGGTTTAAGTATGCAGAGAACCCACCATGCCCTGTTAGTACTTGGGTAAGGACTCCCGCTGGCTCTATCTTCCTAACTGCTCTGTATGCCAGTACTGCATCCGGGAAAAACAATTTTGTACCATGCACAGTTTCACCGGAATTATATCTCTGATTCCATTTGTCAAGCGAGTTCAGACGGATTTGTCGCTTGACAAATGAAATAGGACACTTATCGTATTCAGGCTTCTTTTTAGAGTTTAGTGCGGCTTCTTTCGCCAACTGATCGGCACGCTCGTTACCCTCGAGTCCGGCGTGTGCTTTTATCCAGAACAGCGATACTCTTTTACACTGTTGTGTTATGGCTCTTATGTTGTTGCGGGTTTCCACCGCCAGGGGGTGGAGGGAGTGGTTGTTGACGACTATCTCTAGTGATGACCTGGAGTCGCTATATACGCCGAAGGTGGTCTTCGAGCTTTTAAGTATCTCCCTGGTGGCTTCGCATTCCTGGGGGCTGCACGTTTGCAAGCTTCCAGGACTAAGGGCACTTGACCAGTCGTCATAGACAAGCGAAACAAGCGAGTCAATATTGGAGTCAACTCAGGCGCTAACATCCTCAAGACTACAGCCGGTATACCGTCTGGACCACTAGCTTTGTTCACGTCCAGATCGCGCAGTGCTTTGCGTACTTCAGACTGTCGAATGTGGATTTCTGACATTAACGTCCCGCAGTTTGGCAGGCTAGAAGGTACAGCATTGCCAGCATCTACACGTGAAGTCTCGGCAAACAGAGAGGCAAATAAATTTGCTTTCTCTTCCACAGTGTGCGCTAGTGACCCGTTAGTTTTCAGCAGTGGAGGCAGTGAGGGACGGCAGAAGTTCTCTTCGATTGACTTTGCCAGGGACCAGAACGCTTTGCTATCCGAGGGGTAAGAAGCAAGTTTGTTCCCTGTTTGGCGTATGTGGTCGAAGCAAGCCTTCTTGAGAGCCTTTTTGCAGGACTTGGCGGCTAGGTTAAATGCTTTCTTCTTTTCACGTACACCTCTAGATTTACGGGTTCGAGCATCAGCCCAGGCTAAATAGGCCTTATGTTTTGACGCTTCTGCATCGCCTCATGTTTTGACGCTTCTGTATCTCCACATGTAGCATTTAACCATGGGCGAGCTTTGCTGGACATCGGGACGTCAGAAAATGTTATGAAGTATTCCATACCCTGACGTAACACCTCAGGCACAACATCGTTGAGGGATCGCTCGAAGAATAACAAACCTGCTGCCAAGGGTAAAACGCAAACAAATAACGCATCTCATCCCAATCTGCTGACCTGTATCGCCACGCCCGCCGGGTGCCTTTTGGACTGGGATCGGGCGGAGAGTACTGATACAGACTTCACCAGACAATGGTCGGAGCTACCTAAGGGTAATGAAACTGACACCGAGTAGCGGTATGGATCTGTTGTCAGCGGAAGGTCCAAGCAATTGGAGGTGTGGCCATCAACATCCGGTATCCTTGTGACACCTTGGGCCAGCTGAGTGAGGTTTAGCGTCAAAGCAAGCTTGCGCATCTCTCAAACAGCGTGGTCTGTGCTCTGGTATGGGTATAGCCAGTCTTGATCGTCGGCGTTGAAATCCCCCAGAAGCACTAATTGAGCAGAAGGATACCTCTATTGGGCCACATCGGCCGCCTCACTAAGGTAGTTTGCGAGCCTAGTTGTCTCCTCATCTCCGCTGTGCGAACGGTAGACACTAGCATAAAGAATTTTCTCCATGCCCATGTCCAACAGAACCCATATGATAGAGAATTTGGGGTCTTCAAGGTTGCGGAGACGCCTATAGCAAATGTCATCGCGAGCATACATACAAACTCCCGCCTTAGCCTTAAAACTATGTTCAAGAACATAGCCAGGGTAGGCAAGGTATGTCGCGTCAGCAGGACATTTGTACTGCGTCTCCGTGAGGAACATAATATGCGGTCTTACGGTCTCAAGATGGTGGTGGAACCTTTATTCTGTTACTGTTGCTTTTCATTTTTCATGGGGAGTGAAGATAGGTAAAGGGAAACGGAAGTGGAAACGAGGCGCAAATTACCAACCCGTGACCGAAATTAGGCCTTTCCACCCAAAAGGAACCAATCCTGGTGTTACCGCCATACTTGTATTTAATACATTTGGATTGCATTAGGTTCGTCAATTAGCTGTCACTTTCTTTCATATGACATATTGGCCAATTGAGCGATCTCCTGTCTCTTTTCCCCCTCCAATCCAGTATCCTCCACGATGCACCTAACGCCGCGGAGGCAGTTGCCCTTGAAAGACAGTCTCAATGACGATCTATCGCTGACCGCATCCCAGTGGTTAAATTTACATTAATATACTGCAAGTACGTGAACGTGTAATCGATTTATTGAACATCTTATTGTGAGAGTTGAAGTGTGAAATTATCAGTTTTTCTGTGCTGCGCAGCCTGGACTTCCAGTGCGTGAGGTGAAGGAGCCTGCTGAACTATCTAGAAGGTGCGTGGGTTTCCATTCTTCCTCTTAATTTTAATGCTCGCTCATGGCCAGGATATGTCTATATACATGTGGGATTATTAATTGTAATCGGTGACCTAGCGAAAAAGATACAGTCCACCTAAAGTATTAACGCAATAAAGCCTTCGGGCACATAACGCATCCCGCTGGTGGTCAAATATTAATATTGGCCGCTTCACCTGGAGACCGCGGGGACGCCCGAGCCTCCCCAGAGGTGTCCATCGGGTCCTCTCATCTGGTCGCCAACCAGCACAATGGCGCACCTCCAAAAATTTTCGCGAGATGGCGGGGCAGCCTTTCATGAGTGGCTGGCTCACTACTTGGGCCCCCAACTATCTGCGGTTGGCCAGCGGAGAACCGTGCGTCGGATCCCGCTGCTCTCCAAGATTGGCTGCCAGGTATATTGACCTTCAATGTGTCACGACTAGCTATAGTAATAAGCGCACCTGTTTCCGACCCGTTCCCCATAATGGCTTCACCAGACATCATGCCGTAACGCGACCGCTTGGCGCCATGGCTTTGTCTGGTGGGTGGTAACACGCCTCGGCCTAAGCCTACCACCTGAAAAGTACTGCTCTTTTGGCGCCACCCAAGGGACACGTGTAGGACATTGAGGGCTAAATCCTACGGACGCGGCTATTTTGTTTCGGACTACTTATGGTAACAGAAAATTAATTAGTCATATACTTGTTTGTTTCCCTAATAGTAGATTGTAGAAATATAAAATATATATTGTTAGCCACCAAAAGTGGAGTTATTTTAAAATGACACGAGTTAGAACAAGAAATCCGTTTTAATTTAAAACATCAGTAGTCACGTTCAAATATTACACAAAAGAAAGAGTACTCACAGACCTCACAGTTCACTTCACAAAAACACTTGTAAAATAAACACACAATTCACCATAGAAATAGAAATAGCTCACTAGGAATAGAAATAGCCTATTGGAAATAGCTCACGTGGCCCTATTACGACCGACAGAGATTCTAGCAGACGTCCGTTCACTACGAGCTCCGCAAAGCAAATGACCGTTCTTCGTCGTCTTTGTCGTCAACCCATCGGGGTTGGATGAGGTATCGAGCGTCTGCTCACGACCTCTGCAGAACCTCGTGGGGCTACCACCCCACGGTATCTCTTTGCCACTGCGCAGGCTACTCTTGACTATGGCCGCTCTGCGCAGTGTATGTATGCACATTTGGGTGTGCTTTCCTTAATGCTGGATCTTGAGATATGCTTTACTCCTTATGTGGAGATGGTCCCCTCTTCACCCAGTAAAAGTAATTCCCTGGGTAGGGGGCGCCATTTGGCTCGTGTTTCCGGTGGTCTAGCATGGAGCGGCGCTAGACCGTGTAGGTGTTGGTGGGGTCCGTTGTCCGCCGCATCGAACATCTTCCTGGTCAGGCGGACAACGAACTCTTCGATTGACTCCATTTTAGTGTCTTTACTGATGGTTGTATTTCGTACGTAACGTCCAGCTCCTACGATCACTCTGAGGGCGACGTTCTGCTGGGCTTGTAACTTCCTTTTATTTGTGTTTGAGCAGAGGCTGTACCAAGCTGGGGCGGCGTAGGTTAATCTTGACCTAATGTAGGTTTTATAAATCCCCAGCTTGGTTCTCAACGGCAGCTTGGAGTTCAGAACTGGACTCAGCAGGGCTCTAGCCGCCCTCGCGTTCTTCCGCATATTATCGGCTTGTTTGGCCATTCTGAGCCTCTTATCGATCGTTACCCCCAGGTATTTCGTATCGTAGGCTGCCATTCTATGGTTTGCCCTTGTAACTGCAGTTTGATAGGTGGGTCTAACCTCTTCCTATTTATGCAGATTGCTGCCGTCTTCGTTACGTTTACGGAAATGCGCCATTTATCTAGCCATTCTGGTAGTAAATTAAGTTGCTTTTGCATCTTCCGTGTGGCTTGTTTAGGGTTCTTGGATTTAGTTAGGAATGCGCTGTCGTCAGCGAACAACGCCAGGATTATTGGTTCGTGTAGTTCCGGTGTATCTAGTAGCGGTAGATCGTTAGTGTACAAGCTGTATAGCCCCGGCGATAGGCAGCTGCCTTGGGGTACACCAGCTTGTATGGAACGAGTCTCAGACGTTCTGTGTTCTACCGCTACGTAGAATTGCCTGTTTCTCAGGAAGTTTGCTATAATCCAGATATAGTGCTTAGGCAGTGTGGTTCGCGCCATTTTATAGAGAAGGCCTTCGTGCCACACCCTGTCAAAGGCCTTCTCTACATCCAGGAACACTCCCACTGTGCTCTTGTCTTGATTGATGTTGGCAGTCATCTCATGAATTACTCTCGTAAGTTGGAGAGTGGTGGAGTGCCGACCGCGAAATCCATATTGTTCTTGTCTTGGCGACATATATGGGTTTAGCCTTCTGAGCAGTAACCTTTCATAAAGTTTGGCCAGGTGTGGGAGCAGTGAGATGGGCCTGTAAGACTGGGCCTCTCTCCTGTCTTTCCCTGGTTTCGGGATCATGATGACCTTCGCTGTTTTCCAAGTTTCTGGGAAGTACCCTGTCCGCAGCATCCCATTGAAGAGCTTGGTTAGGGTTACCAGTCCTCTTCTTGGGAGCTGGTGTACTGCAGCGATAGGAAGGCCATCATGTCCCGCCGCCTTCTTCCTTGGGAGTCGTCTCACTGCTCGCCACGTCTCGGCTGGAGATATATATTCATCCCCACTCAATGGTATTGCTGGGGTGCTCAGCAGGTTCTGGACCTCCTTTAGGACTTCAATGTGGTGTTTACGTGCTGTTGGGCTGGCTTCCGACCTTACAGGGTGAAGCGTAAACTGTTTCTCAAGGTGATCTGCCAGTATTTCGGCTCTCACCCTGGGGTCGTACTTCCTCTCTCCATTGAGCATGAGTGGGTATATGGGTTCTGGTGCTCTGGTGAGCACTCTGTTCAGATGGTGTAGGTTGGTCGTGTGCTCCGTCGCCTTGTCTATAACCTTGTCCCAGGAGTCGCCACGCCAACCCTCTACTGCCATTGAAATCTTGTTGGACAGTGAGTTCAGTTCCCGTTTCAACACAGGGCATCGTGTGTTGGCCCACAACTTCCTAAGTTCGCGTTTTCTTATAATGTCCTTCTGTAGGTGTGTGGGTAGGTCAGTACGTTTGCTTGGTGGCGGGCTTGTTGTTGTTGACTGATCTCTGGCTTCAGTCATTCTTTTTGTTATGATGTCAACCGCTGTGTTTATTTCCTGTACGTTAGTTACCGGGCCTATGGTCAAGTCCTCCAGTAGTTGGGCGTAGTGTTGCCAGTTGGTTCTCTGCTGTGGGTTACGTACTAGCGGGCTGGCTTCTAGCCCTATAGTAACCATGATTGGGAGGTGCTGTTCGTCCATGTCGTACAGCACCTCCACATTGATGCTTCCCTGAACTCCTTGATACGCCACTACATCCAGCACATCAGGTTGATGCGCAGGATTTGCGGGGAAGTGTGTCGGTGTATCTGGGCCAACTATCTCAAAATTGAGGCGTTCTGCTGCCTTGTATAGGCTTCTTCCCGTCGGGGTAATCAGTCTTGACCCCCACGCTGTATGTTTGGCATTTAGATCTCCTATTAGCAGCGTGGGGGTTTCGCCGGTTAGCACTGTCTCAAAATCAGAGATGTTGATAGTCTGATTCGGTGGTCTGTAGGCTGCGTATATCCTGAGCTCTCCGTGATTGGTATTAGTGATTATACCATTTGCGTTGAGCTCTCGGAGTTGGGGTAGGGGCAGCTCATCGTGTATGACGTCCCGTCTTACGAGTACTGCCGTTCCTCTGCATGCTATACCTCTATCTGATGTGTAGTCACTTCTATACGTGTAGTAATTCGGAAGCTTGAAGTCGAGCTTCGGTTTGAGTTTAGTCTCGCCCAGTAGTATTATGTGAGCGTTCTGCATCTGGGCGAGTGTGCGTAGCTCCTTCCTTTTATCCCTGACGCCTCCGGGATTCCAGTATAACACCCTGAGGGTTTTATCCATACTGGATACGGGCTAGCAGTGTGAGGCCTCTCCTCGCCGCCTCTTGGATGTCAGTTCCGGCGGCGATGGAGGCGAGCAGTTCCGTCAGGACCCCCAAGATGATAGCCATGGGGTTCCCGGCGCTGCTCGCTGGTGTGTCGTGTGCTGATTGGGGTGCTGGCCCCCTAGTTGGTTGGTGCATAGGGTAGTTGAACCCCCTGGGGTCCGGCATACCATATGCCCATTGTTGGTGCGCATTTGGTGGCGGTGGTCCCCTCCATCTGGGATCAAATGGCATCTGTTGCTGATGTTGTTGTCCCCCTCTGGGGTCAATATAGAAGGGGGTTTGTTGCGCACCATAAGGACCCGCCTGCGGTCCCCTAGAGGTGGGGCGCGGTTGGTTGATGAGTGGCCCTCTAGATTGTGGGCGTGGTTGGTGTGGTTGTGGTCCCCTTGGTTGAGATTGGGGGCGCGCTTGGTGTATTGGTGGGCCACGTGATTGTGGCCGTGCTTGGTGCATGGTTGGCCCCCGCGACTGTGGTCTTGAGGGTGCTTCTCCAGGCCCCCTAGATAAGGGGCGGGGTTGTCTTATTGGGTGGACCGGCACTGCTGGCGGTCTAAGGTCAGGTACGTGTGGTGTAGCCCCTCTTCTCTCCACTTGCAGTGGAATGAAGACGGGTGCTGTCGATCGTGCTTGGGTTGTCTCCTTCGCCTTCGGCTGGGACCGGTCGCTCCGCGTGCTAGGTTCCACCTGCACTGGAGTAGAGGCTGCGGCCGGCGGTTGCATTGTACCTTCCGGCTTCGCTTGGCTACGGTGTCTGTTCCTTCTTTTGTTTTTCCTCCTCCTGGGCAGGGGGGCGCCCCGAGGGGTGGGAAGGTTAGCTTCGATAGGTTGGTAGATGGGCATTTGCGGGTAATAGGGTTCCGCATAATGCTCTCTACGTTGTGGTTCAGTTGGTTGTTGTTGTATGTGTCTTGGATACGGAGGGGGAACTGTGACCCCCCTCTTGCGTGCTTCACGAAGGTAATGAGGGCACCTTCTGCTACAGGCGACGTGTGGTCCCTTACAGTTGACGCACTTCAGCTGTCCAACAAGGTCGCAATCCGCCGCGAGATGTTCTCCCGCGCACTTAACGCAACGCGGGGGTCGGTGGCAGCCACCGGAGGCGTGCCCAAACGCCTGGCAGCGGTGACACTGAGGTACTGTGCCCCGACGTGGGGCCCATCCTTCAACACTGATTTTTGGAATGTTTAGCATCTCATTAATCGCATAGAGACGCTTGAGACTCTCTTCATTTTGCCTTGCCATTACTACGTAGTAAATAGGTCCCCCCCTTGCCCCTTTCCTAGGCAGGATCTCCTTCGCATATGTGGCTTGAAAGTCTCTGGTTTCGAATGCTTGAATTATATCAGAAGGTTTAACACCAAATGGCAGCCCTCTAACCGCCACTTTGGTAGGCAATTCTTCTTTGGTAGCATAGCAGTGCCATGCCACCCGCGGATCTTTTTCTGATGCCTCCGTCAATAATTTTTGCACTAGGCGAAACTCGTCCGCCGTAGCGCAGTTGAATCTAAACCCCTTACCTTGGGGCTTAACATTAGGCGGGTGGCCTAGTTTAGTTCGCATTAGCGCAAACATTGGTACCCAGTCCGGTAGAACATCTACTACAATCGCCGGATAGCCCTTTGGTAATTTCGATGCCGGTGTAGCGCAACCAACCGCTAGTTGCGGTAAGTTATTTTCAGGTACCAAGTTTACGCTATTACCTGTTGTTTCTATGCGGCTTTGCGGTCTGGTGACTGGCGGTGATTCCAGAGTTGCCGCGTAGGATCTTGCAGCTTGTGATGATGGTGATGGTGGTGAAGGCATGGGTGCCGCGTCCATGGGCACCGGTTCGAGAGCGGCATAAGACGTGGAGTCCGTATGCCCTTGTGCGTAGTTTTCATTACCTTCATTTTCCGACTCTGAGCTCGATGATGATGGTGATGATGTTGATGTGGATGAGTCTGAAGATGAGCTGCAGCTCAATCGCGAGCTTACTGCGGCCTTCTTCTTTGATTTCTTTTCTCTCGGTTGTTTTGGCGTTTCCGTTCGGTTTCAGGAATTACGTGACACTCAGGTCGCGCTTCACCGAGTCCTTGGTCGGGTTTGCCCCTTTGACTTATGCTTCCGGTCGGCTCGGCCGGAAGTGTTGTTGTTACCTTTGATGTTGATGGAAGCGGGGTGGTAACTATTTCGGATTCACCCGTCGGGGGATCATCCCCCTCTGAGGTGAGTCCGCCTGTCACTCTGCCCGCCGCGGCTTTAGCTGCTCTGGGTCGCGGAGCTCTCCGCAGGCCAAGTGCAGACGCCGGCATTATTACCGACTTCTCCGGATGAAACAGATTACGGCATACAATGCCTTCTTCACCCGGTGTTCTCTTCTTAGGATCTGGGTCCTTGCGAGGTGGAGGTTCATCGTCCGCCATTGCTTAATAATGGTGGTGATGCGATGGTTGTTGATGATGTGGTGATATCGTGGTGGTGATGTACGTAATCTCTATCCTGCTACTACCTGTGATCTCCAAGAGGCGGTGCTTCCCCTACCAGGTGGAACCCCGTTCGGGATAGCCCAGCAAGGTGACCGCGCACAGAGACCAGCAAGCAGCAAACAGGTGATGAACGTAGGGATGTTTAGCAGCGCTACTACTTCTGGTATTTTGTAACAAAATACCTAGGTAGTAGCTGCACGGTTCTTATCGAGCGGATTGCACAGGCCGAAGTCCACGCAAGATAATAGCTGGAGGGTGTTATTCAGCTCACCTGAGGGTGGTGGCCGATGGTGCGGTGGGAGCCTCAACGCTTTCGCGGAGGATCAACCACCAACACTACCGAACCGAGCGCGCTAAGGGTGCTGAAAAACAATGAGGGATGGCATAGCATATGGGTCGCGTGACGTCACAAACTTGCTCCTCGACCGTTCTTGTCGAGGCGCACGGTTTATATAGATGTGGGTAGGGTTGCCCGTTGACTCAGTGGACATTTTCCTAACAATATAATATAGCGGATTACATTACAAAATCACGAACAGAAAAATTAAAGTCATGTGTGGGATGTCCTCATCGTCCACCACTATAGCCGGGATATACTCTGACCGACTAAACTAATATGACATATGACTCAGAACTCGATTTTTTCCTCTCGTTCCTTAACCGTCGTATGAGAATGGATCGACACCTATAGTATAAAATAAACAAATAATAACGCTGTACTAAAAACATGACTTATTTTGCAATCAGCTTGAAACTTGGTAATGATGACGCAACCTGATAATTTAAATATTTTTACATTTGCAATAAGGCATGCTTTGCGGATTACATTACAAAATTACAAATGTACGAAAGTAAAGTGATGCGCAGCAATGAACTGCTTGCGCCAAACCGTATTAGGGGCATGTAGCCCATCTACGTAATTTTCTCCTAAGTGACCCGATCTAGGACATATTGTTCTTAAATAGGTATACCTTTTTGTTTATTTAATAAAATAAAATATTTTTGATGACGACCTCTTCAGTTTTTTGTGTAAAAACGTCACTTTGAAACATCTAAGTTTTTAGCATCCAATTCCCACGTTAGTATTTCTGATAAAGAAATTCTCAGTGGCAGTGTAGAGTCTAGACTATGCTCGGCTGATAGCAATACGCTAGCCTTCTAGTTTTTATGATATATCAAATAAAGGCGCTTAGATACCATACTTCCTGTACCTTTGGAAAACTGGCGCGACATTATGATGATGATGTAAATTATTATTTCAGTGCTTTTAATTCTTATGGGCGCGTTACTATTTGAAGAGTCGACCTGTTCACATATTACAAAAAGGAAGGAAAATTTGAATTCAAGGAATATTCCAACAGCTCGTCGTGCCAGCGCTCTTCGATTCAAGTTTCCTTATAATTTAATTACGGTTCCTCCGGTTAACGACACATATCATACAGCTGTATTTTTCTTTATTGTTGGATAGATGTTGGATTTATGGATTGCTAATAAAATCTAATGGAACATGATTTATTTTTTTTAACTCACCACCAGGAAAGGCAGCTCACAGTGCGATGCGGACTGTTCGCGATGGATGAGCGAGCAACCTCAGTCGCAAAAGAGAGCCATGTAGTGCAGTAACAGTATTGAAGGTTTTTGGGAGAGATTTTGCCCACACGTAGATTGTGTGCCCGTCCATCTCAAATTGAATGCGCTGTATAGACCATCCGTGACGGACATCCTCGTAGGGCATTTGAGTTACACTAGTAACAGTCTGAGAGCGTTATAAATGAAATTTCGGCTTGTAAGAAAATACATGTAGGTGTGTTTGTTAATTGTTAGCAATTTTAAAGGCAATTTTGTTTTCATTTGATCTATCTATAACATCTGCCACTTCGGTGTGAATTGAGCTTTACAAACAACTTACAGAGAATGTTTTTGGGAGATAAAGAAACGAAAAATTCTAAAGCCTGATGCATTAATAAAAACGTTACAGCTGCATTAATAGCTGACAACGATAGAAAATTTTGTCATAGAATATCAAAATATTTAAATAAAACGATGAGAATGTAAGAATGATCAAGGAAAATTTCAAATTTTGAGTAAGAATTAAATTAACAGCATAACGAACCAATAAATTATCTATACTAATAATAATTAATTAATTAATTAATTAATTAATTAATTAATTAATTAATTAATTAATTAATAATATTATAAAGAGGAAAGATTTGTTTGTTTGTTTGTTTGTAATGAATAGGCTCCGAAACTACTGGACCGATTTCAAAAATTCTTTCACCTTTGGAAAGCTACATTATCCCCGAGTAACATAGGCTATATTATATTTTAATAAAATTAGCGATCCTTACTAAAACTCCAATAATGTAACATAAGGTGTAAAAAAATGACCTGAAAAATTCCTTACGTCGCGTGCGCTGCGAAAACTATTGATGATAGAACAAAAGCACTTTCTACGACTTTGCAGAACTCATCATTATCTACAAAAAATGTCGCGACAGCATATGTCTAAATATTATAGTTATGTCACAGTAAGCAGTTTTGTATTCTAAAATATTAATTTATATATGCCGCCTCTTGAAAAGGCTCTTCATTTGTACCTTGGTATTAATCCTCATCAAAATAAATGACTTCATATTCAAGACGGCTTTAATACCTTTTTAAAACTTTTTGAATTATTCAATTCGGAAGATATCACGAGTTTAAAAATGCAAGTATTAGAAAAAAGTCGCGTGGTTGTCGCTCACCGCGCTCAGCTAGCCAGCATGCGATGTAGGCTCCATGTAAGCGTCACTGGAGTACGGGGGGGGAGTCAATGTAATAAAATAAAGTGCCGCGCGGCCTACTCGCGCGGTCGGCTCCCAACGCAGCGGTCGTGTGCGTGATCGTATGATTTTAGCTTGAAAAAATTTTGAATTCGCTTTAAATTCGTTTCGTAGGTAAATAGGTATCTGATAATAAATATTATATTTTAATGTAACTATTCAAACTGCTTATAGTAGTAGTTTATGGGTATTCCTGTTCAAAATTTAAGCAAAAATTTAGTAAAAGGTAGTTTTCTAAACCCATATTTTTAATTTTCTTTCAATAAGTACCTACTACTTACCTGATAATAAATATTATATTTTAATTATTCAAAAAGCTTAGTACTTCTTATAGTTCAATAAGCAAAAATTTAGTAAAAGCCTGTTCAATTATTTATTTCCTTTTATTTTTCATTTTATAATGCCCAAAAATGCCAAAAAGATCAAGATCTCAACTTTCTAAACATAGTTCCCAGGCGAGGGCAATAAAAATACGGCGTAATGAGGAATCTTCATCAGAAACTGAAAATCGCCTTGCAAGTCGGAGAGAATACGCGTCGCAATCGCGTGCTAGAGAGCCAAGTATCGAGCGTTCGCAGCGGCTTGCTGAACAAAATTTGAGAACCTCTCAAGTACGCGCGCGAGAGTCGAGTATCGAGCGTTCGCAGCGGGTTGCTGAACAAAATTTGAGAACATCCCAAGTACGCGCGCGAGAGTCGAGTATCGAGCGTTCGCAGCGGCTTGCTGAACAAAATTTGAGAACATCCCAAGTACGCACGCGAGAGTAGAGTATCGAGCGTTTCCAACGCCTTGGAGATCAGCGAGAGAGACAACAGATGTCAACGACTAGAGTCCGTAATCGAGTTTTAGCTTACAGTAACAGATCGGCTTTCAGATACGATCCACAGATTGATTATGCTCAACAGTCTTCCGTCCAAATCGGAGCCATGAATAAGATCTGCTCTAAGTGCTCTGCTAAAAAATGGGCCGATAAACCTAATGGTTTGTGCTGTGCTTCTGGAAAAGTTAGTCTCCCCAACATTCAGGAGCCGCCACAGCCAATAAAAAGTCTTTTAACAAATGATCATTCACTATCTGGACATTTTTTAAGAAACATACGTAGGTACAATAGCCTTTTTCAAATGACTTCGTTTGGCGCGAAAGAGATTCGAGAAGAAAATTTTATGCCGACTTTTAAAATAGAGGGACAAGTATATCACCTTATAGGTAGCCTTTTACCACCATCAGGTCAAAATCCACAATATCTGCAGATATATTTCATTTCAGACGCAGATCAGCTGTCGTTGCGGTCAAACATAGCTCCAACGCTAAAAATCGATTTAATTAATGAACTACAGACCGCACTAAATAACTACAATGTATACATACGAAGTTTTAAACAAAACTTAGAAAGTAACTCTTCGGATAATTTAAAGCTAATTATTCACTCCGACCATCCACCGCAGACATCACATCCGGGTAGATACAATGCTCCAGCTGTAAACGAGGTAGCCGTTCTCTTAGTTGACGAAGAAAAAGGCCCCAGAGATATAGTGCTGCACGGTAGAGATGGCCAACTTAAAAGGGTCTCTGAGTTACACCGATCGTATGATCCACTACAGTATCCCTTAATATTCGTAATGGGTGATGAAGGTTATTACTTGACCATTCCTCAGCAAGGTACAGCGCGTAACAAGACTGTGACGTGCATGTAATTTTATGCGTTTAGGTTGATGTTTAGAGCTAACTGTTTTAATCCACTACATTACTACAGGGACTTATTTAGTCAATATATTGTCGATATGATGGCGAAAATGATATCAGAAAGATTGAATTACATATGTCGTAATCAACAGAGACTGAGGGCTGAGGAATACATTCATCTCAGAGACGCTTTAAATCGAGACGCAAATGTTAACCCCTCAAATATCGGCCAACGCGTAATCCTGCCATCGTCATTCACAGGTTCTCCGCGTTATTTACACGAAAAAACCCAAGATGCGATGACTTATGTCCGAAACTATGGGAGACCAGACTTATTTGTCACTTTCACATGTATCCCCGAATGGCCTGAAATTAAAGCGGAACTATTATCTGGGCAACGATCTTTCGATCGTCATGACATAATTTCAAGGGTATTCCATTTAAAGATGAAGAAATTTATAAAATTATTTACCAAAGACGAAATATTCGGCAAAGTCAAATGTTACATGGCAAGTGTGGAGTGGCAGAAGCGTGGTTTACCACACTGTCATTTGCTGTTTTGGCTAGAACGAAAAATACAGCCAGACGAAATTGATAGTGTCATAGTTGCGGAACTACCCAACCAACAAAATGATCCAATGTTATACGATATCGTAACTAAAAATATGGTGCACGGGCCATGCGGAGAGCATAATTTAACAGCACCATGTATGAAAAACGGTATCTGTACAAAAAAGTACCCACGACGTTTCGTCAATGATACCCAAACCGGAGAGGACGGGTATCCGGTATATCGTCGTCGTGACGCCGAAAATGGAGGACAAAGCGCTACGCTAAATATCAGAGGAAGTACGTTCAATATAGATAAAAGATGGATTGTTCCTTATTCTCCACTATTATGTAGGACGTTTAACGCTCACATAAACGTGGAGTACTGCCACTCAGTTCAAGCCATCAAATATATTTGTAAATATATAAATAAAGGATCTGACCAAGCTACTTTTACCGTCAGAAACCCAAATGATGAAGTGGAAAACTACGTGAATGGCCGGTACATAAGTACATCCGAGGCTGTGTGGCGAATATTTGAATTTCCTATCCATGAGTGGCATCCTACAGTCATACAGTTAGCTGTCCACTTAGAAAACGGTCAAAGGGTGTACTTTACCCCAGAAACGGCTGAACAAGTGGCTCATAACCCACGTAAAACTACTTTGCTGGCGTTCTTTGAGCTCTGTAATGACGACGAATTCGCAAAGACACTTTTATACCACGAAGTCCCGCAATACTACACAGTAATAAATTCACAAAAAGGAGGCGTGGTGAGGACGTAGTTGGCCATCCAGGTATAAAAAAAGATGCCGCTTTAGGAAGAGTCTACGGTGTACATCCTTCTCAATCAGAGTGCTTTTATCTTAGGATGTTGCTACATCACGTACGTGGTCCAACCTCATTTGAGTACTTAAAAACCGTTGACGGAGTTCTCAAAGAAACCTATCAAGCAGCTTGCCGTGACAGAGGTTTGCTGGAAAATGATGACCGCTGGGAAAATACTCTGAGAGAAGCATCGCTTTCGCAATGTCCAGTACAACTGAGAGACTTATTTGTGGTCATCCTTTTATTTTGTCAGCCATCGGAACCATTGAAATTATGGGACCGTTTCAAAGATGATTTATGTCAAGATATTATACATAGAATCAGACAGCAAAATCAAGACTTCGCCTTGCCATACAGTGAAGACGTTTATAATGAAGGATTGATTCAAATAGAAAATAAACTTTTGCAATTAAATGATAAAAGCTTAAGTAATTTTGGATTGCCTGTTTCAGTTCGTACAAACAACAATGCTACAGATACAATGGCACATCACTATAATACAAATAATTTGAGCGCTTTTGTCAATGAAAACCTGCCAAAATTAGTCCCAGATCAAAAATATGCTTTTGACACTATAGTCGATAGCGTGAATAATAACAAAGGAAAATATTTTTTGGATGCGCCAGGTGGCACTGGCAAGACTTTTCTTGCAAATTTGATACTAGCTAAGATAAGAGAATCAGGGAAGAAAGCGATTGCAGTTGCTTCGTCAGGAATTGCCGCAACTCTCTTAAAGGATGGAAAAACGGCTCATTCTACTTTTAAACTTCCACTATCCGTAAATCTTGAGCAACAATCGTTATGTTCAATCCGTAAAAACGGCCCTCTTGGTAAATTATTCCAAGACGCCTCATTGATTGTGTGGGATGAATGCACTATGAGTCACAGAGCGCATATAGAGGCCGTGGACAGAACATTAAAAGATCTTAGAAACTCCTCTGCCCTCATGGGCGGGATTACTTTTGTATTTGCTGGAGATTTCCAACAGACTCTTCCTGTCATTAACAGAGATACGCGAGCAGACATCATCAAATCATGCTTGATATCGTCTCCCTTATGGACTTCGATAGAAAATTTAAAATTACGGACGAATATGAGAGCTCATCTTCATGGAATCACAGATAGTACCTAATTTCCCACAACAACTGCTAAAACTTGGAGAAGGAATTTTTCCCACTCCAAATTTAAGCAGTTGTGACATCCTGCTGGATGAGTCTGTAGGCCAAATAGTCCATAATTTAGAAAATTTAATAGATGCTGTATACCCTGACATCGAGAATTTGCACAAAAAGGACTTTCATTTGTTGTATTCAAGGGCAATAGTGTCACCCAGGAATGATACTGTCAACGAAATAAACAATCTCATTATTCAAAAAGTCTCCGGCCAAATAAAAAATTACAAATCGATCGATACCGTGACTAATATTGAAGACGCAGTCCATTATCCACAGGAATTTTTAAATTCACTAAACCCTTCTGGACTGCCACCACATGAATTGACGTTAAAAATTGGAATTCCAATAATGCTTTTAAGAAATTTAAGCCCTCCGAGCATGTGTGGGACGAGACTGCTTATTAAGGAATTGAAGGACAATTTAACTGTAGCGACCATTATCACTGGCCCAGCAGCTGGTCAACTAGCTCATATACCGAGGATACCGATGATACCAACTGATCTGCCAATCCCTTTTAAACGACTTCAGTTTCCGGTGAAATCATCTTTCGCGTTAACTATTAACAAGTCCCAGGGCCAAACCTTCGAATTATTAGGGATCGACCTACGAAAAGAATGTTTCACTCATGGCCAACTGTATGTTGGCCCATCACGTGTCGGAGCTCCTGAAAATCAATTTATTTTGCTGCCACAAAATAAAACTACATACTTCAAATATCGTTTACAGGGAAGCTCTGAATCACTAAAACAAATGGCTTTTGTTTTGTAAATAATATGATATATGTATAAAATTTAAAAATAAAAAAATACAAAAAAAACATTAATAAACATTACGAAAAAATAAAATTCATAAAAAAAAAAATCAAACTTCCTTTATAATTTTACTTTTTTTTTTAAACTCGATGCAAAAAAAAGGGTGTATGTGTGTGTGTATGTACCCGTGCGAAGCCGGGGCGGGCCGCTAGTATACAATATAAACTATCAGAATCTGAGAGAGAATTTTCAAAGAAATCTCAAAAGAAATGGCTTGAACAAAAGGTGTGTAGACTATCAAATTCACCTTGCACAAAGCCAATCCAATGTTTGTAGTAAAACAAAAATTTTATGTAATTACTCAGACTCAGACCATTAGTAGACTATTCAACAACCTGATTATCTTAATGGATATTCAACCTGTAATATGATGAATCAAATTTTGTCTATAATATGTCCATATAAGATTTTTATCATGATAATACATGCATAAGAGGACATTTTCAAAACTGCAGTTGCAACATAATAAATAACATAATGTAAAAATTGCTAATGTTCGGTATGGTCATATGGACCAGAAATCATGTTAAAAAATGTGACTACAACTTATGGAAAATAATACATTTGAGTCTAGTTTGACCCTACCATATACCATACATAATTTTGTTTTGATGCGATGCTTTTCAAGCTCTCATTTTCAGGTAACATATATACGTTACGGGAATAGTTAGTACTCTTTATAAGTTTGCCTAAAATTTTATCAAGTCCAACTGCACATTTATCCATTAAAAGTTTGATTATTCCAATAATTTAAATGGGATCTGTTCGAAGTAGTTGGATGAGCAGCAGAGCAGTTTTTTATTATTTTTAGCAATTCCAATGTCTTGTCTCTCGTAAATCTTTTTAGCTTTTTTTAACTGTTTGTATGTAGCTGTAACCATCAAGTATTGGAATAGGCTTACTTGACCTCAACCAGTACTCAGTAAGGACCAAACTATTCCAATTGATTTGTGACCTAGAAATAAGACAGCACAGGTCTTTTAAATTACAATGTATACTTCTTATGTTTTGGGACATGAGGTTCAAAGTGCTAGGATCACTGTTGTTTATCTGAATTTTAACGTTTTCGATGTCACATGTTATTGTTTTTCTACCGAAAATAAATCCAGGCCCAAGCTAATAGCATCAACATTATTAGTGTCCATTGTGACTAAGTTTGTTAACATAGTACTTGGGTCTGGATGTGTGCGTGTGTGGTAGCTGATAATAGACATAGATAATGAAGGCAACACATAGTAACTATCAGTGTTTGTAAGGTGTTGAAATGTATGGATAGTATGATTGTGTGAATGTGGAACCTGGCTAAAGCCAGGTACAATAAATTATACTTATTATTCAAATAAAATTACATTTGATAAGACAATTTGAAGAGCAACGCCATCTGCTCAACCACCTGTAAACGATAGGATCTAAATTATAGGATGTCCGTTAGCTATCACAAATTCTGCACACCTTACTGTAGTACTTATCTAGTAGTTCATCATTAAATCGATAGAGGTCGCAATAATGTACGTACTGACACCTCTACATGAACGGCAATGCTAATTTGAGTGAAAGTCAGATAAAAGACGACGGTCATGAAATTCCGCTCCAGCGGACGTTTTTTTTTATAAAACAGTAGAAATTAAAGCCTCTCATTGGCTCTGACCCTCACCACCGATTCAGTGACTAAACATCGCCTTATATGGTAACGTTTCGTCGAACTTCCGGTGAATCGTGGGGTGCTACAAATTGAAAGTGCGTCCTCACTTGTGACGAGCCCACCAAAAGCAACACAGCTAAAATTTACTTGAATCTAAAAGAACTAACTAAATAGTTGCCTAATATCTCGTGTTTGCCTTCAACCCCGTTCTAGGGTGAGTGATTGATATATAATATATATATTCTGTGATCTAGCTAATATTTACTGTAATAAAATAACCTAACTTTTTGCAACGTAATGGTATAAATTACATGTGTAAAATACTTCTTTTTTGTACTTTTTCTGGGACCTTTGAGGATTTGAGGATTTGTACACCCCTCGTGCGTCCACGCATCTGTACAGGGTACGCAGTAGCAGTCCACGTATCTGCTCAAGCTTTTCATCCCTCGACGCCCCGTGACGTTTTTGTTAAGTACTAAGACGTTTTCCAATTCCTACACTTAAAACCCTTATATCCCCATACCCCAATATATCACTTGCACCATAGAAAAATAACATTTTCATCCATTTAGTTTGATTAGACCAAATAACGAAATATTTTTTTTGTATAATAACAAATACTTTTAAAAGTATCCTAAAAAACATTAAATAATATTTAAATAAAACACTTAAAAAGTATAAAATTATATATCTAGTGACAATTCCGCCTAATTTTCCTGTTATCTACGTGACGTCAACAAACATCACGCAGCCTAACCGGAAGAATACCCGACTAGTTTCGCTTCTAAACGAAGCATCTTCAGGAGGTCTTGACTCACCGAGCGCACGATCGAGACTAAACGGCCAGCGTTTGTTTGTTTGTTTAGGGAGGACATAGATGCTGGCTACCGCCTGTGCGGTCGTCCAGCTCCACCGGGTTTTGGGCGAGGGCCTGGCCCTACAATAGCCCGGGAGGGAGAAGTGCCGAAGGCACTTCTCCCGAGACGGGCGTAGAAGGCGAAAAGCGCTTTCTACCTCCGTCTCCTGCGGACGCCGAAAACGTACCGCTATTATAGGAGGGGTTGACAGCGAGCTCAAGGGCACCACTGTGGTTTGGACCTCGGCTTGTCTCGCTGTCGAGAGACATGGGGGGGATCGGAGCAAAATGCCTCTGTGCAACTGCAGTGTTGCACAATTGGGCCCTACTGAATAATACTCTTTGACTATTTGGAGAGCAATTTATCGTGACCTTGTTTTTGCCTCGAGCTCGCCGGCGGGCTCGGTGTTTGATTGTGTGACCTCTAATTACCTCACACCTGGGGATTTTACCTCGACGACTTACGGATAACGCTAAAGCTGCCAATGTAATGGCTGCGATGGGGTCATCCGGGTCGTCTAATACCTGCCGTGGTCGGCGACGGGGGGGTTTGAAAAATGGGATAGAAGAGGCAGTCGAGTAGTTCGATGCCTGGACAACCAATGGGTTCGGGTGGTGGGGCGCTCGATCAAAGTATCGGCGGGCGCAGTCCTTATTGAACTGCGCTAAAGAGGGAAGGTTTAAGTCGCAATGCAACTCGGTGTTCCGGATATACCACGGGGCGCCGGTTGCATTACGAAATCGGTTTTGGATGACTTGAAGTTTATGAAGGTGGGCCTCACTAGCATGACTAAACACTACTGATGCGTAAGTCATGATGGGGCGGATGCAGGCAGTGTAAAGTGTCTTCTTATTACTAAGAGACATTTTACTCTCTTTGCGAAGTAGGGGACCAAGGCGACCCATTACAAAGGCCGCTCTGTTACGGACGGTTGTTATGTGATCGTTAAAGGTGAGATGACGATCAAGGGTGACTCCGAGGTATTTTGTTCTAGGAACCCAGGGAATGGGTTCGTCGAACAAAATAAGCGGTTTCGGGTAAGGGGAGCGTGTCTTCTCAGTAAAGCACATAGCTGTGCTTTTAGCTGGGTTGACCGCGATGCGCCATTTTCGGAACCAGTCACCGATCTCGGTGACGGCCCGTTGAATGACGAAATAGGACTGTCTGTTGATATGCCACCCAGTGGTGTAAATGGCGGTATCGTCCGCATATTGGGCTAGGAATACTTTGGGCTGAGAGCGTGGGATGTCACTGGTATACAGTGCAAAGAGAATAGGTGATAGCACGGAGCCCTGAGGGACTCCGGCTCTGACTGGGTGGGGGGAGGAGAGGGTGCCTTCCACGCGATAGCGAAAGCTTATGGCTTTAAGGAAGTCTTGTAGGATGAGCACAAGACGTTCTGGCACGCCAAATTGGTATAGCTTGTAGATCAAGCCATTGTGCCAGACTTTGTCAAAAGCTTTCGCTACGTCGAGGAAGACTGCTAGCGTAGTCTGGGGTTTGGGGTACTTATTGAAGCCCTCAATGATGTGCTCCGTGAGGCGGTGCACCTGTTGGACGCATGAGTGTCCGGGTCTGAAGCCAAACTGCTCATCTGGGATAAGGTGGTGTTCCTTAGCATGGGACTGGAGACGGTTTGCAAGTAACCGCTCGTAAAGTTTGCCTAAGGCACTGAGGAGGCTGATGGGGCGGTAGCTGGTGGGGTCAGATGAGCTTTTGCCTGGTTTGTGAATGCCAATGACATTTGCACATTTCCAGGTGTCTGGGAATAAGCAGTGGCTCATAGCAGCATTGAAGATGCTGACTAAGAGATGGATGAGAGGAGGAGAGAGGGTTTTAAGAACCCTGTTGGAGATGCCATCGGCACCGGGGGATTTGCGCGGTCGGAGGGCCTTGATCAGTCTCGCCACCTCAGCGTAAGTCGCTAAGGTGATTGGTGGGAGTTCAGAGGTGACCACAGAGCTTTTACGTTCGACTTCAGCATCCACCGAATCGAGGTGAGCTTGGTCAACGTGATCTACGTTAGGGGAACACTGAGCCTCTAGGCTATCAGCTAGGCACTCAGCTTTGTCTTCGTCAAAGAACGCTGGGACTAGTGGGACTGGTCTGTATAAGGGAGGCATGTCGTTGTGGTTACTTCCTTTCAAACCTCGCGCCAAGTCCCAGTAAGCATGGTGGCTTGGCACGAGGCTTGAAAGTTTATCGCCCCATTGTTGATCACGCAACTCAGACATGCGACTTTGAACCATGCGTTCAAAGTGGCGTTTCTTAGTTTTGTTCTCTTTACTGGGGTAAGAGTCGTAATGTCGGGTCACTGCTTTACTCTCCGTCACCAATCGTCTCACATCCGCTGGAATGACAAGGCGCCGGTCGTCCGGCACTATGACCTCCTTTGCGGATGCACCTACTACGGTGGAGAGGTGATTGGTGAACGAATCGATCGCAAGGGTTACGTCATCTTTTGTCAGGATGTCGTCAGGGATCTTGTCAAGGTCCGGTGAACTGATAGCCTTTAGGGCATCGCCTACTTGCTTCCAGTTCACTATCGTCTTAGTGGGGCGGGGGAGGTCAGTCGTTGGGTCGGGACCTAGTCGCAGTATAATGGGTCGGTGGTCAGAGTGAAGCTCGTGAACCACTTCTATGGAGCGTAACCGGAGTGTTACGCCTCTGAATAGTGCCATGTCAAGCAAGTCAGATCGGTGGTCTTCCATATAAGGGTAGTGAGTGGGCTCAGTGGGCGCAATTATGTCAAAGTTAAGTTCTGCGATTAGGTTTTCAAGTGCAATACCTTTGGGATTGTTGACGTTACAATTCCATAGGATGTGCTTACTGTTGAAGTCGCCAATCAGAATGACGGCGTTTCCTAATGAGAATAAGGCTTCTAAGTCAGCTCGGACGATCGGCCTGGAGCAAGCTTGGTAACAGGACGCTATGACTATAGGTTGATGACCAGTCATAGCTAGGAGGCAACAAGATGCTTCCATATTAACAAGAGTCGGGGTAGGTAGGGGAATGCAGTGCAGGGACCTTTTGTAATAGATAAGAGTGCCTCCCCCACGGGAGTTCACTCTATCATCACGTACCGTTCTGTAATTGGCAAACCTAGGGTTCGCCTTCCCCGGTTTTAGAAAGGTTTCCCGCACGCATATGATATCGATAAGGTGGGTACTACAAAAGTCGTGGACGAGGTCACGTTGTCTGAAGAGGCTGTCAGCGTTAAATGACGCTAACGAAACTGAGTACGGTTTCGTGCGTTCGGTTGTACTACCCATAGTAGTTGTACTGGGGAGGGGCCTGGGGGACGAAGCGCTTAAGGGCGCTTAGTAAGTTTGCGTGTTCCAATGTGTATTGGATCACGTCCGCTGGGGATTGAGCGTATTGCATCTTGTGGAATAGCTCTTGTACCTCATTGATGTCAACCGACATAGCCAGATCACTGACTAGGTTGATTGCCTCTTGAAGAGGGGCAGCCATCAATGGCATAGGT
Organism: Plagodis dolabraria; assembly: GCA_963854805.1. Lineage (NCBI taxonomy): Eukaryota > Metazoa > Arthropoda > Insecta > Lepidoptera > Geometridae > Plagodis > Plagodis dolabraria. The sequence goes on along the minus strand of OY978443.1, from coordinate 2,267,102 downwards.
GGAGCTTGTGGCCGGGAAGCGGCGCGGGGAGGCGCGCGAATGGTGTTGGCGACGGGTGCCGGGAGCGCGGGGCGAGCCGGGGCCGGTGCGCGGGCAGGGGCCGCGGCGCGGGCGGGTGCGGGTGCGGGCGCGGGTGCGGGCGCGCGGGCCGGGGCGCGGGCGGTAGCGACGGTCTTAACCATACTGGGTGGTTTAGACCATGCGTTACGGGCTGGGAGCGGCGCGGGTATTACCTGTGAGGCAGGTACTACCGTTAGTTTAGGGCTTACCCGTTGGTAGCGGTCGTAAGAGGGACGGGTCGGCCTATGCCTTGCCACCCTGTGGTTCACTCGTGGTGCTTTAGGGCAACTACGGTAATTCGCGGTATGCCCTTGAGCACCGCATAAAACACAGCTGGGTGGGTCCGGCGAATCCCGGGTGCGAGTGCACGCTGCTGTCGCATGATCGCCTAGGCACTTAACGCACCTAGCGCGAGCGAAGCAGAAACGGGAGGCGTGCCCGTATAGTTGGCAGTTATGGCACTGCGAGGGACTCCCATTCTTGTATGGGGCTTGGACATCGAGTCCTGAGAGGCCACAGACCTTTTTTAAATTAAAAATGGCCTTGCCTTCAGGAGTACGATCTAGTACTACGAGTACTAGATCGTAGGGACTGCGGTCCTTCCCGCTGTACATGCGGTGAACTGCATGTACGGGGAAGTCTTGTGCCTTCAGGTCGGCACATACCGAATCGGTATGTACCTCCTTGGGCACACCGCGGATGACCACTCGGAGGACTTTCTCCTCTTCGAGCGCATAGGTGTGAAAACTTATGCTCTCGTTGCGGAGGAGTTTTGTTAGCGCTCTGTGGTCGCTAATGGTGGACACTTGGACTTTAATGCCCTGCTGCGTGGAGCGGGCATTAGTATAATGGATCCCACGATCCGAAACTAAACGGGACAGCATGTCCCATTTGGTTTTGTCCTGAATGAACAGGGGTGGAGGCGGTTTTTCGCGGCGCGCGCTCGCGTCCTGAGGGGACGCGGCAGTGGTGGCCGGGGCGGAGGGAGGAGACGCGGGGCGCGGGGCGGGGGTCGGCTTCTTGCCGGAGGCGGGGGCCTTAGCGGGTGCCTTGGCGGGAGGGGCGGAAGTTGCGCAACTAGCGGCTTTAGGAGCACGCTTGCGCTTTCTATCTACGACGGTATAGCCGTCGTTATCTGAGTCCGAGTCAGTGCGTAAGGCGCGACTCGGATCTACCTCCATCTCCGCTTCGGAGTCCGAAGTGGGCTCGACAACGGCGATGGAGGGACGGGTGCTCGCTGGCCTCCCGATCGGTGAGCGCGAGCGAGACCTCTCACGGGGAGGGGCTGCCACCGTGCGTCTGTTGTCAGGGCCCGGAGCGGGCGAAGTCGGGCTGTCCTCTGAGAAGGACCGGGTCAGAGGAGGGACGATGGCCTCCGGAATTGGAGTTCCGGAGGGAGCAATGAGAGTGTCCGTGAGGCGGGCACTCTCTGCATCGTTAAGCGATTGCTGATGATCAGCGTAGAGTTCGGGGTAGCGGAGGGCGAAGGTCTGAAGGACCTCCACCTCACCGTTAGAGGGACGTTGCATCCTGAGGGGAATACTCAGGATGGCCTAACGGGTTCTGTCTCCCTCTCGCAACTCGTGAGCTCACTTGTGTGAGAGGGAGTGAGTACCTATGGTGTGCCCTAGTTGTGTACCCTCTCCGAGCTTTTTTCTCGGCGGAGAGGGGTGCTCCTAATGCTGCTCCGGGGTTGACTAGGGGCGACCCCAAGGCCAGTTGTCCCGGAGCCCAGCTTGCTTCGGCTGACCCGTGAAGCGGGAAAGGCCACGGTGCAAGGTTAAACCAAAACAACAACAGTGGCCGTTGTCACCGTAGGGTGTCACACTGCGACCGCAGCAAATGGCGGATTTGATCGTTCAGACGGGTTTGGCTGACGCTACCCCACGCCTGAACGACGTCGCTTAACAGCACAAAGTGTGTTGTTACGCGCACTGTTACAATGTTGTGTCGAGTAGTAAAGTTGTGAAATGCGCACCGAAAAGTGCGGTCAAAACAAGACCACCAGCCCGATATGATGTTGTTCGTCCGAAACAAGGGACTTGGGTAGGTGGTAATGGCTGACGTCTTAGAGCGCCTCTGCTCGACGGCACGGCGAGCTCGTAGCTCGCGTTGCACGGCGTTCGGCGGCTGCTCAGCTTCTGCACACAAAACAAAACTTCGTCAGGACTGCGTATTCCAAGGCACTGGTCTGCAACTAGCGTCGGAACGATGACCCGAGTGAGACGGCAATAGTGCGGGGACTATTGCGGTCTCACTGGGAGATACTGGCGGAGCTGTAGACAGGTGTGCACGGCGTGGCGGCACAGGTCGGAATGTGAGTGAGTGAGTGTAAACGGCCAGCGGCTAAATACGCCTATATATAGGCCCGATCGTGACTCACTGTTCTTTGTAAGCTTACAATTGGTAAAGATATACGTTTTTAAAGTGATAATTACATAAAAAGGTTATTGAATTGTTAACAGAATATTTTTAACTTATATACGGTATGTTTAGTGTTGACAAATATGAGAAATGTTGAATAATATAGTAAACAATATTAGAAAACTTGTTTTAAACTTAATATTATGAAAGGGTCGCAGAGTGACGTCAACAATGGTTCGGCAAATAGGCAGTTTCCAACGATGAAACAGTAACAGGACCTGCTTGTAGCTACTCGGGACACGTGGGAATGACACGGTGGGTGGCGTGACTCGTAGCGTGACGTCATCACTGGTTGCTGGTTCGACGGGTGGCTTGGCTCGGCACGTTATGATAGAATAATAAACAAAAATTATAAATAATGTTTACAACTCCTTTAGTAGCTTATTTGATAATTACGTAGTCCATTAGACATTGGTTTGACTCGTGACGTATTACTTGGAGGGGAGTTCACATATTACTTTGTTTTTTCTTTTAATATGAGTATTTACTATAATTCTTTACCCATGAATTATTACAGATTGTTAAAAACCTATGGAAGCGTAATTTTTTTTTTCAAAAACTATACCACCTTCGACTTTGGTTCTTCTGTTGATATGATTATTTACATGTAATCTATACACCTGAATTATTTCAGATGCTTAGGTTTAGTAGTAAAAAAGTAGTTACGAGATTATTTATAAAGTAACTTTCCATCGGTGAGTGTTTGCGCGGCAAAATGTATCGAGTGAAAGTTTTTTATTTTAATTTCACGATTTGAATAACTTCCCGTTACCGTAGAGTGATGCGGTTTCTTGTGTTGTATAACCAAAGATACTAGCTTACTAACAACGTTTGAATAATAACGATTAGACATATACAAGTTTCACACTAAACCTTTTTTTCAGACTACCGAAATCTCGGACTGTAGGGGGGTAAAACAAAAAAAAAGAATAAAAAAACTTTTCAATCTTAACCTTTATATTTCTTTTAACATCGTTATTGACTTGTTCCCTATACATATTCAAAATTAAAGCTATCTAGGTTCATAACTGTAGAAGTTGTTACGAGATTATTATTAAATGACGAAATATTTTGGCGCCAAAATGTAATTTGAGCTGGTTTCAGATTTCATAAAAATATTAAACATACTTTTCGTTATCTTAGAAAAATAAGTATTTTTTGTCATATAGCCATGGATGCCTTTGGTCGTGGTTGCATACACGTTCAATAAACCCGGCTCCTGGGAGAATAGAGTCATCTTCTCTGCGCTCCACTTGAGCAATTCCTGTCTGGTGCGTCCTCGTCGCGGGGATGGGCATCTTACACTTTAGTAGGCCGGAGTGTGTAGATGGCGAAGTTCAGCAGGGACCCAGTTCTGCAGGGTATATTGCGAAGCCCGTGCCCAGGGATACGGGTGAAGACCTCAACGGTGGGAGAGAGCGGAGACAACAGTTGTCGGTACGGTCTAACCAGCGGAGGAGGGAAGCCACAGGGGCTTTGTACCTGGATCCTGGTGGTGGTAGGACTTCATTGAGGTCCGCGTGGACTGTTACCACCCGCCTACTAAAGTGTGCTGCCAAATGTATTCGATCATAACGTAGGCGTGTTCCATTACTATTGTAGGTGAACCAGCCCTCCTCCCCCCACTTCGCCCCTTGTGGCCTACACCGCTATCCCTCCCGAGACCGTTGTTTGCATCAGAAGCACGGGGGCCAGGGAGACCCGGTGAAACGGTTGTCCGCTGGCCGCCCGCAAGTCAGTAGGGGACCCGAACCCGTGGATCACTTTTTAAACTCCGCCACGGGAGGCTGTCCCGCCAGCTCGCGCATAATCCTGCGTGGTGGCTGTCGTGCCGGAGTAGGAGACCGGAGTGGAACCCGGCAGGCACCCGCAGGGGGGTCCGGGGGCCGCTTCCGTCTCCCGTGCCAATCAATCACTCGTTCCGTCCCTCTAGTCGGTTTCTAGTTGCCTTCATTTTGTCTTTCGGATTGAAGCGGTGTACGCGACAACGTCACTCTAACTTTATCCACACCATGGCCAAGTCAAATAAGAGCAAACGTTGTTCAGCGGCTTCCCATTCCACACTACGTGTGGACTACTGCAACATTAGAGGATTGCATGCCAATCTCAATGCCGTCCATCTCCATCTTGAAACGGCAAAGCCTGCCCTGCTCTTTTTGACGGAGACACAAATACTTTCACCCGCGGACGCATCCTACCTCTCGTACCCTGGGTACACGCTTGAGCACAAGTTCTTGCCTCATGCTGGGGTATGTTTGTACGTGCGAGAAGATATTTGTTGCCGCCGTCTCAAAGGCCTGGAGGATAAGGAACTGTCGCTACTTTGGACTCGCGTAGACTATGGTGGTCAAACGCTGATCTACGCATGTCTATACAGGTCTCATAGCGGAGATCAGGAGACCACTCGCCTGTTCAATTATGTGGGTTCAGGGGCTGATAAGGTTCTTGAGCAATACGTTTCTGCAGAATTGGACATTCTTGGCGACTTCAATAGCCACCACTCCGAGTGGTTGGGATCGTTAAAAACTGACCATGCGGGGCGTGTTGCTTATGACTTCGCTACGGCTTATGGACTCTCTCAAATGGTGTCAGGGCCGACCAGAGTTCCCAACATTGACAGCCACACTCCCTCATTGCTAGACCTTCTGCTGACTTCCAATCCGGACGGATATCAGGTCTCCGTCGAGACACCTTTAGGTGGGTCCGACCATTGCCTGGTACGCTCCGAGGTGCCAACCCTAAGCCGCGTCCGTCCCCATCCACCTGGGAAACGCACCGTATGGCACTACGGGTCAGCCGATTGGAATGGGTTACGAGAGTTTTACTCTTCTTATCCCTGGAAGCAGCTCTGCTTCTCGACCTGCGATCTCGATACTTGCGCCGACTCTGTCGCGGACGTTGTGCTGCAGGTCATGGAATGTTACATTCCAAGCTCTGCAGTGCGCGTCGGCGGTAGAAGTCGCCCCTGGTTCAGTAGGCCCTGTGCAGTAGCTTCAAAGCTTAAGCTTGACGCTTATAAGGCTTGGGCTACGGCGCTTGTATCGCAGGATCCTAAGTGTCCCGCTTTAAAAAAGAAGCTTAACGCTGCTTCAAGGTCTTGCAAAATGGAAGTAGCTGAAGCCAAAAAGCTCATGTGAGCAGGATTGGTGAAAAGTTGATAAGCTTTCCTTCAGGCAGTAAGGCGTTCTGGTCGCTTGCCAAAGCTGCTGAAGGGAACTTCTGCCAATCATCACTTCCAGCACTTCGTAAGCCTGATGACAGTTTGGCCCACAGCGCAAAAGAGAAAGCAGATCTCTTTGCCTCAAACTCGACTCTTGACGATGGGGATGCAGCACCGCCTGTTATACCGCAGTGCGGGAGTTCCATGCCAGAGGTACGCATCTTTCAGAATGCAGTACGGAAGGAACTCGCATCTCTTGATGTGCGAAAGTCAAGTGGGCTGGACGGCATCCCGGCTGTTGTTCTAAAAAAGTGCGCACCAGAGTTATCCCCGGTTTTAACGCGCCTGTTTCTGTTCTCCTCCACTTCGGGCTGTGTGCCATCATCGTGGAAAGTAGCTCTTGTCCACCCGATCCCTAAGAAAGGCTATCGCACGGACCCTTCTAACTACCGCCCCATTGCAATCACTTTTCTGCTCTGCAAAGTTATGGAACGAGTTGTGAACTCCCAGCTTCTTGGATACCTGGAGGAACACCGGCTGATCAGCGATCGTCAATATGGATTTCGTCATGGCCGATCAGCCGGTGATCTTCTAGCTTATCTTACGCATCGGTGGGCCGAAGCTGTTGAGAGTAGAGGAGAAGCGCTGGCGGTAAGCTTAGACATTGCCAAGGCCTTCGATCGGGTATGGCACAGAGCACTTCTTTCGAAACTACCATCATATGGCATATCTACGGGGCTTTGCACATAGATATCCAGCTTCCTCACCGGGCGTACTATTAAAATCGTTGTAGACGGGTTGTTCCGATGCCATGCCCATCAACACTGGAGTCCCCAAGGGTTCGGTGTTGTCGCCTACGCTATTCATCCTGCAGATCAATGACATGTTGCGAATTGGTGACATTTATTGCTATGCAGATGATAGTACGGTCAGCGCACAGTACTCTGGTTGTGTCAGTGCCCCGCACTCTGAGGTGTTGGAAAGCAGAAACAAACTTGTGTCCAAGATTGAACATTCTCTTGGCAAAATCTTTGCGTGGGGAAATCTTAACCTCGTGAAATTCAATCCCTCTAAGACACAAGTCTGCGCGCTCACAGCGAAAAAAGCTCCTTTTGGCATCGCTCCGCAATTTCAGGACATTCCCCTGAACATCTCTAAGAGCTTGGAGATCCTTGGTGTTAGCGTTTCTGGCGAGGTTTAGTTTAGGGGTCATCTGCAGGCTAAGGCGAAACTCGCTTCAATGAAGCTCGGTGTGCTTAACAAGGCGAAGCGGTACTTTATTACATCTAGTCAGCGGCTTTTACTCTACAAAGCACAAGTGCGGTCCCACGTAGAGTACTGCTCCCACCTTTGGAATGGCGCACCGAAATACCAACTTCAGCCTCTCGACTCCCTACAGCGACGAGCCGCCAGAATTGTCGACAATCCCAAGCTCTCTGACAAGCTGGATCCTCTCAGTCTCCGTAGAGATGTAGGTTCCCTTTGTATTTTTTACGCTTGTTTTTCGGGGAATGTTTGCTTTTTGACCTTATGCCCCTGCGTCAAGATTTTACTACCGCACATCTCACGTATGGACATCACACACTCTTCGCTTTTCTCGCTCATTTCTACCGCGTACTTGTGGGATGTGGAACGACCTCGCTCCGGAGGTCTTTCCGCGAAGCTACGACATGGACACTGGTCCATGTCGTAGCTTGTGTCAATACCCAATAGAGAGGAATTTGTAGATGCCCCTTTTGAACTGTCAAAAGGGGCATCTACAAATTCCTCTCTGGGCAGGCAACGCATCGGCAGCGCAGCTAGTGTTGCAGATGTCCATAGGCGGCGGTTACCGTTTACCATCAGACGGGCCGCCTGCTTGTTTGTCACCCATAAAATATAAAAAAAAAAAAAAAAAAAGTGCAGCGGTAGCCATCAGCACTGTGGTGAAGCGCAGGAACCATATGTTCTGAATTGGTTCACTTACAGATTTCTATTGACATTGGGTCTGTAGTACCGCGATGTAGAAAGCAACGGGATACTACTACATAACTAATTCCCACGAGAGTTGAATGATGAAAATGCAACAAATTAAAATGTACGTTTTCCTGACGATCCGCGTAGCGACCGGCGCTCTGAGTTTTCCGGGACTCTCAGTGTTAAATTGGTTACCGGCCGAGGGAATGTAGGTAACCAGGCATCCCCCGGAAAGCATGCTACTGGAAGAAAACAAATCCAATTGCGAAAAAACATCCGTATAGGCACTTGGAACGAGGACTCCGTGATGAGGGTAAATTACACATCTTGGATTGTGAGCTCCAGCGATGCAATACGACCATTACCGGTCTAAGCGAGACGCACTGGAAAAGTAATGGCCACCAAGACTTGGATAAGCATACCATCTATTATTCAGTATTCAGGAGATGACTCCAGTAGCTACGCTGGAGTGGCCATTGCAGTTCCCAAGAAATGGACTAAAGCAGTTTTGGGCTATAATCCTGTCAGCAACAGAATCATATCAATAAAGCTCAGTGCATCTCCCACTCCGTTAAATATTATACAGGTATATGCGCCCACCAGCGCGCGAAAGATGAAGACGTAGAAAGTTTCTACAATATCATTGAATCATCAATAGCAACAATACCAAGTAGAGAACTATTGATCATACTTGGCGATTTTAACGCAAAAGTGGGTGACACACGGATGGATGTGGGCTTGCGGTATATTGTAGGCAACTATGGTCTCGGCCAAAGGAATGAACGAAGGGAGAGATTGCTCCAGTTTGCAGCCGACAATAACCTCACCATTATGAATACAGTATGTCAGCAACACCGAAGAAGATTGTATACCTGGACGTCCCCTGACGGAAAACACCGGAATCAGATTGACTATATACTCATAACATCTAGATGGCGAAGTTCAATTATGAACGCACACACATTGCCCGGAGCCGACTGTCAATTTGACCACCAACTTCTCGTATGCAACCTCCAACGAGATTTAAACCCCGAGAGGGGAATTGATGGTTCGCCCGATCATGCAACTGGTGTGTGATTTCTAACACATTTAAGTCTTAGCATGAGCTCACATAAACAGTACGCGACCAGAAGCTTGATCCGTACGTACGTGTCTGAAAATATTTTTATTTTTCACGATTGTAGGCATTCATTGCAATAAAAATGACTACCTGCTCCATTAAACGGTGCGGGAAAAATAGCAAACATCCATTTATAAAACAGATGGAATTACCTTCCACAAGTAAGTAAAATTTATCAATTTACGTAATTTATCTACTTCATTTTTAATAGGTCAAGTTAAACTGGACAATCTAATAGACCCGTATGAATGCATTTCACTCCCACTTACTACATTCATCTATTGTCATCCTTGTCTTTCTGTAAACCGCACCCTCTCCTAGTGTTGTGCTTATACAGTACGGTAATTTATCGTTATAGTGGAACTAAAATCGATATCGTCATACTCTGGCCTATAAATATATATAGCCTTGGATGTAAAGAGGGTTTTATATGTTTGATATGAGTTTATAATAATAATAATTTATTTCACAATATACAGTTACATGTTGTTATTCTTAACTTTATTACAATCGGTACACTAAATTGTATTGATTTTTTGACAGTAAAATGACATGCAGATCCCACACTAAGAAAAAAATCTTGTGTCGTGGGAGTCTGCTTCCTTCAATAATACATTGAGATTGAGGTTTGCTTATTAAATGATAAGGCTGTATAAAATTTCGTATATGTTTGAGTAAATATTATATTATTGTGTATGTGGGTGTGTGACAGGATGTGTTTGTGTGTATGCATGAAGTGCAATGAATATAAAGCTTTGTGTGAATATATAGTGTAAAGCTATCTTGAATTTTTATTAATCATACGATAACTTTTAGAAAACCTTCAGCTTCATCGTGGTTGAGAGTCCTCAACCACTTGTTTATTTCGATTTTAGCTTACCTAGTCGTGTGTGTTCTCAGATTAGTGATGACTTTACTAGTTTTGTTATATACATATGAGCCAAGAAAACTCTGATGATGGTGTGCCAATTTTGTGTTGAATTTCTGTCTCATAAACACCAAATCTTTTCTACGTTTTTTACTTGATATAAGTCTCATCTTAATATAATCTTATGGTAATATACGTGTACCGATATCAAAATCATATTTTTGTACAAAACATATATATATAGCTACCTTAAGTTATTCTATGGTAATATTAACAAACAAAATTGTTTTTTTAATAGATTCCCTTGCGAGCTAACAAGAAGAGAAAATTGGTTTCCAGCATACTACAACAGGGTTTGCTCCCGTTACTTTTCAGACGATTGTTTTCATTTATTGAAAAGTAGCCGCCGACGTTTACTTAATACTGCGATTCCTACAAAACACTTGGAACTTTTAGTCCCGCTCGATGTCTCCCCGTCAATGTCACTCGGGATTAACCAGTCCCGGAGTTGTCGACCTCTTTTTTTGACTGTATATCTATGGAAATAGTGCATATTTTCTAATGACGTACGTTCAAACATATATATATGCTTGGATGTTGATATATCGGATACTTATTACAACAGATACATATATATTTCTAAATATGATTACAAGCACTATTACGTGCTGAACAAAAATCACATTTACAAATTATTATTAGAGTACAAAATGTTTTGTGCCGGACGGGGATCGAACCCACGTCCTCTGATTTCGTGCTGGATGCCTAATCTATTCTGCCACCGGAACTTTACTCTTACGAGTCGAAAATTTGGCTCCATTATAAGAAATATACTCCAATAGAAATCTATTAGGGAGATATATTAATTACTAAATTACAAATATATGAGAGGCAAAATTTAAGTCATGTGCGGGATTAAATTTTTCCTCTCGTAATTTGTAATGTAATACAAAACATTACAAATTACCGCAGAGCATGCGTTATTGCAAACATAAAAATATTAAAAGAGATATTTAAATGTTTGTCATTTTAGTAAGGATATTTCAAGCAGAATTGTGGAATCACACAACCAAATCATTATTCTATATTTTATTATAACAAAACAGCTATACTCATACAAAATACCGCACGAGGTATCTGCTGGGTATTATTGCCAACGCAAGTGGGACAAATATCACTTTTATCTAAATAGGTCGTCACGGAGGAATATATTATACGATCAGCTTATATATATCTCGTACGATGTATTGATATCGATTATATTTGCATAAGAATCACGTCCCATCACTATGGGACTCGGGTGTTTACCGCATGGTGGTGGCTTAGCCAATTAGAGCGCGTTTAGGTTAAACAGAGTTTGGCATCAATTCATCTCGAACAAACCAAATCTTATTGCATCTCTAAGTGTTATTTTCTCGATGGCAACCTCAAACTTAAGTTACGTAACTCCATACCTCGTAAAACTAACAAGAGGCTTGAAGTAGTAGACCAAGCGTCTTTCAGGAACCTGTTGGCAGCCGATAACAGCATGTGGAGGTCACAAGCTCTTGATGATGACCCCGACTCACTCTGGCAGTCTGCAAAAGAGTACATTGTAAAGACTGTACGTTCGTCACAGCCTACTCGAACTAAAGGGAAACACCAACACTGGATGTCAGACGACACCTGGCATCTAGTAGAAAACCGTCGTGAGATGAAGGCCAGGGGGGCATCTGTCCAAGAATTGAATTTGATGGGTGCACAGATCCAAACTTTTACTCGCAGAGATCGTAATAATCAGCTCAACAACCTCTGCCTAGAGTTGGAAAAAATGCAGAGCGCCACGAAACTGAGGATTTATTTAAGAAGATTCGAACCATAACTCGTCAATTCAAACCGAAGACCTGGGCTATTGAGGATTTAAATGGAGTGACTGTAACAGAAATCAAGGATATTATGGATGTTTGGAGAGACTATTGCGAGCAACTTTTTAGCGATATCTCCTTAACAGCATCGTGTAGTACTAGTACACTCGCAAAGGATGATATGCAACCATCAGTTCTAAAAAGTGAAGTACGAGCTGCAATGGATCACCTTAAGAAAAATAAAGCTATTGGAGCTGACGCCATCCCAGTAGAAATTCTTAAAGCGATGGGTGAATACGGAGTTGATATCATGCATGTTATCTGCAACCACATCTGGGAGACAGAGAAGTGGCCTCGAGATTGGGCACACTCCGTGTTCATACCATTGCACAAAAAGGGATCAACGAAGAAATGTGGCAACTACAGACTTATAGCCTTAATTACACACGCCAGTAAAGTACTCCTTCATGTCATCAATACCACATTGCAAGCTTTTCTGAATCCCGAAATAGCTATTGAGCAAGCGGGAACTGTCAAGGGTCGAGGAACGAGAGAACAGATCGACAAATAATCGAAAAGTCTAGAGAGTTTAACATCCCACTCTATATCTGTTTTGTCGACTTTCGCAAACCCTTCGATACCGTGAAATGGCACATGTTATGGGACATACTAATTCAAATGGGAGTACCTACCCACCTAGTTCGTCTCATACGCCGACTTTACGAGGACGGAACTGCGACTGTTCGGATAGACGACGTTGACTCGAAAAGCTTTCATACACATGCTGGTGTCCGTCAAGGGTGCATTCTCTCTCCACTTTTGTTCAACATCTATACGGAATGTATTATGAGAATCGTTCTGGAACGATGGGACAAAGGCATTTCAGTGGGAGGTCGAAGAATATCTAACTTGAGGTACGCCGACGACACTACTCTTCTCACACAAACAAAAGAAGACATGGAACACCTGCTGACACGTCTAGAGTTAACAAGCCTCTCCTTCGGACTTGCAGTCAACAGAGACAAGACCAAGATGATGATAGTGGACCGAGTTGAACTAAACCATCTCTATGATTGTGAGGTTGTCGAATCCTATGTGTACCTCGGCTCCACTTTCACAAACACTGGAGGATGTGAAGATGAGATCCGAAGGAGATGTGCTATAACTCGATCTGCCGTTGACAAGCTGAGAAGAGTATGGTGTAATCGTAATATCACCAAAGCCACAAAAGTCCGCCTAATGAGAAGCTTAGTCTTCCCAGTACTTCTTTATAGCACAGAGACGTGGACGGTTCGCCTGAAAGACCGGTGCAAAATCGACGCACTCGAGATGTGGTGTTGGCGGCAACTGCTGCGAATTCCTTGGACAGCGTTTAGGACCAACGTCTCGATCCTGGAAGAACTAAATGTCAAACAGAGATTATCGTCGACTGTGCAAACACGAATCCTCAAATATTTCGGACACGATGTTCGAAACGAACATTCCATGGAACGAATCGTTGTCCAGGGACGGGTAGAAGGCAAGCGGTCACGCGGTCGGTCACCTATGCGTTGGACAGACATAATTAAAGATACAACACAAACCTCCATAGTTCAGAGTTCCCGAGACGCTGAAGACCGCAACAAATGGAGGCGCATCGCGAGGGCTGCTTTAGCAAATGAATGCAGCATCATCAACCACGACCACTCTGTCAAGAGTGAACGACTAAGGAGAGCCATGGAAGATTTCTTTCGAAAACCGTTTGGATTACGAAAATCGGACTTACGCAGATTTTAGGACGATTTTGTAAAAGTAGTAGCTACTCGCCAACCGGGTACCCGGTCGGGAAAGATAATGAAAAAGCCGGGCTCGCGGCTTGGACGCACGAGGGAATAATCGAATGCTATTAAGAGTAAACTAAAGATAATGAAAGCCACCCAATATAATATAAAGTTCCTTTCGGAATAATAAACTATACAATCCTAGTCACATAATGAGGTCACGTAATTTATCTTCGCCGAATATGCAAGTTGCTTATGCCCCGTCTTTCGATTTCACATAAAGCGTCCCATAAAAAGTGCCTTGGGGAACTCCAAAATTTACCGTCTGTAAATCACTATAATGTTGGCCCACCCTAACATACACTATTTATGGCCAGACTAGTTATTATATAGTATAACCCCTATTATGTCGAATCTGTTAATCGGGTAGGGCGCATCGGTCGTAAACTGTCGAGGACTATGGAACCCTAAAAAGGCATTGACGAAGATATGTCTCACACTAGAAGGCACGGCAATAACGCAAGTAAGAAGTGCAAAAACAGCGTCGGAAGCCTGGACTGCATTACAAAATGCTTATGAGGATAAAAATATGGGTCGTCGTCTTTATTTAGAAAGAAAACTTTACAGACTCAGCTTATCAGGTTTCCCTAATATAGAGTCATATATTAATGCAGTGATGTCAACAGTGCATGATTTATCTGACATAGGGAAAAACATTGAAGATACGTCTGTTGCTGCTATTTTACTCCAGTTTTGATCCCTTGATTATGCCACTTGAAAATAGCAACCAAAATGTTACGACAGAGCTTGTCAAGGCTAAACTTCTCAACGAAGTGTTAATAAGTGAAGATTTGACAAAAACTGATTTTGCTCTACGATATTTCAAACTCAAGAAAGGTACGAAGCCTATTGTTTGTTATGACTGCAATGAACCTGGTTATAAGCGCCCAGCTTGTCCATTGAAAAATATTAAGAAGGCACAAGAAGCAGCTTCATTGGTAGCCCTTGGTACGAGTACAGGTGCCAGTGAAGATTACTGGACCATTGATTCGGGAGTCACCCGGCATATGACTTCAAAATTAGAATGGTTTGAAAATTTGAGATCTCCGGAATCTAATAAGAAGATTACTATTGCAGATGGTACCCAAATTGACTGTGGCAGTATTGGCGATATCTTGATTGGCACTGACTCCACTGTTAGTAAAATAAATGATGTTATTTATATACCCTTTTTAAATAGTAATTTGATATCTGTTTATAAGGCTGTAGAGAAAGGTTTCAGTACCTTTTGATAAAAATGGTTGTAATTTCTATAATTCTGACACTTTTTTTTTGTAGGAGACTCCATTCTGCACGGTTCACCCTATAAAGGTCTGTACAAATTAGACTCCTTTTTTTTTCTAAATATGATTACAAGCACTATCGCTTGCTAAGCGAAAATCATATCAAACAAATTATAGGAGTACAACATTTTTTTTTTTCCAGTCTTGGGGAAAAAATTTTGTACTCCAATAATTTGTTAGACTGTACTGTCAATATTCCTCAAGATGTGGCTTGTGATGTGCACTCTGACTCCGCATCTAGATACCAACTATGGCACAAGCGTCTGTGTCGCATCGGTATGAACCATTTAAGAAATAGTAAAGTAGGTGTAGAATATACAGAAATTGACAAACAAAGTTGCGTAGCCTGTGTGTGCGTGCCTGAAGGCAAGCGAGCTCGTAAACCATTTAAGAAATTAGCTTATAAACCAGCTACTTCATTGCTTGAGTTGGTACACAGTGATATCTGTGGACCGATGTCAGAAACCTCTTTACAAGGTAATAGGTATGCTTTATTATTTGTAGAAGATTATACACGCTTCATTTTTATATATTTTATTTCTTCAAAGGCGGTGAAAGAAAAGTTTTGCCATTTTCAAAGATTACTGGAACGGCAAACTGGAGCTTAAATAAAAGCTGTTAGAACGGATAACGGAGGTGAATATGTGAACAAGGAACTGTCAGATCATTTTCGTACTAATGATATTGTACACCAAACGACCGTGGTGTACAGTCCGCAGCAAAATGGACTATACGATCCGTAGTCGAGAAAGCTCGTTCTATATTAGCACAATGTTCTCTCTCTAAAGCGTATTGGGAAGACGCAGTACAAACATCTGTTTATTTAAAAAATAGGTCTACTCATCGTGCGCTTAACAATCTAACTCCTTTTGAAAAACTGTATAACCGTAAACCAAATCTAAGTAATCTTAGGGTTTTCGGATGTCGAGCTTTGATTCATGTACCTGATTGTCAATTGTCAGTTTGATATGAAAGCTGTAGAATGTATTTTTGTTGGATACTCGGATGATCCGAATAGTTACATTTTTAGAGACTCCCAATATCCAAGAAGATTTACTAAATCACGTGACGTTACGCTCTTCGAGGATCGCTTTACTAACTTGAAGAAAAATGAATCACATGAAGAACCAAGTACGTCCAAACACGTTCCAGTAACTTGTCCTGTTATACTGTTAGATAATGCTAGCTCGGTACATAGACGTGAAGATAGTTTTTTAGAGTCCACTACTCCTCTTATATGCGAAGGAAACGTATTACCCCAGGTATCCAGGTATCTAATGAATTTCATGATGCTTCTGCTGATCCACTTCCTGAAACGTCATGTCCTCCTGAGCCTGAGGTAATAGAGGATCGTTCTGTAGTAGAAGAACGGAGATATCCAACTAGAGATAGAAAATCTCCGGATTATTTCTCTTATCACACGTTTGCTGACGATAGTGAACCTAAAACGTATTCCGAAGCGATGCGAGATGATGATGCGGATAAATGGAGGTCAGCCATGAAAAATGAGTATGACTCGCTAATGAAACTGAATACGTGGAAGCTGGTTGACAGACCTGATAGAAAAATAATTCCCTGCAAATGGGTTTACAAGTTGAAGACAGACGCATATAGTAATATCACCAGGTATAAGGCAAGACTGGTGATAAAAGGCTTTAGTCAAGTCGCGGGAGTAGACTACCAGGAAACTTTTTCGCCGGTAGTCAGACATTCGTCCTTGCGTACTTTATTCGCCTTAGTCGTTGAAATGGATCTTAAAATGCATCATTTGGATGTAGACCCCGCCTTTTTAAATGGAGACCTGGAAGAGGAAGTCTACATGAACCAGCCTCAAGGTTTTGTGCAGAAGGGCGATTAAGATAAGGTTTGTCTATTGCAAAAGTCTTTGTATGGACTAAAGCAAGCCCCTCGAGCGTGGAATATTAACCTTAACGAAATATTGACCAAAATAGGTTTTAGTAGATTGTCTACTGAACCTTGCGTATATAAGAAACTCCTTGATTCGGATATAATAATATTGGCCATTTTTGTCGATGACATCATTGTCTTTTACAAGAATGAAATGTCACTTATCAACGTCAAGAGTGACTTGCAAAAGTACTTTTTATTCAAAGACTTAGGGCAACTTAAATATAATTTGGGATTAAATATTAAACATGATGGCGAAAAAGTAATAAACAATCAAAAGTCATACATTTCTTCAGTACTGAAGAAGTTCGGATTGCAGAATGCAAAGGAATTCGATATGCCATTAGCTAATAGCAAGTTAACTGCTGATTGTGGAGGTAATGACTCAACTTATGATTATCAGCAGATAATTGGCTGTTTAATGTATCTCGCTGTGAATACACGGCCAGAGATAGCGTTCTCTGCGAGTTATTTAAGCCAATTTAATAATAAATGTAACAAAAGTCATTGGTTGGCAGCAAAACGAGTTCTTCAGTATTTGAAACGCACTATAGATTATTCTATAGTATATAAGAAGACTGGAAAACCTCTTGAAGGGTACACTGACGCTGACTGGTCAAATTGTACTATTAGTCGCGGCTCTTACACAGGTTATTGTTTTAAATTGGCAGATGGCCCAGTGTCCTGGATGTCGAAAAAACGACCAACAGTGGCGTTATCATCAACAGAAGCCGAATATATGGCGCTAACAGAAGCAGCTAAAGAAGCTACATACTTGCGTAGCTTTATATCTGAGGTATGCAGTCGTAGCACTCAATATCCTACTATAACACTATATAGCGACAGTCAGAGTGCACAAAATTTAGCTTATAATCCTGTGCATCACGGTAGGACCAAACATATCGACACGTAGTTTCACTTTTTTCGATAAAAGGTGTCAGATAACACTATAAAATTAAAATTTATAAAGTCATGTGATATGTCTGCTGATGTACTCACCAAATGTCTGGGGAAAACTGCACATCAAAGATGTATCCACGGTATAGGATTAGTTAACATAGTTAATACCTAATAAGCTTTATAATTTTTTACTTTTATATAATTTGGGTTCTCTACTGTACATATATGATGTTGTATTTTTATATTATGGGCAAGTTTGTTACCGAGAATTTTGATTATGGGTGGGTGTTAAAATAGTTATCATTACTAAATATAGGTACTGGCCATTTTATTAAGTTTTGACACTAATCAAATTTGTATTCTCGTTCTTAATATTTGACATCTTACTTCAATAAAAAATGTGTAACTCTCAACATCGTTTTCCTTATATATCTCGACAATAATTTACCAAAATGTACTACAAATATTACGATATACGAACATACGGCTGATACCAAGCTTTTGAAGTGTCTGGAATATGAACGACGGCTCCATACCCACTTTGTGCAAGGCGAAGGCGATCAATGCAATCCTATTTTCTTTAACACCGTAACGCAAAGTCATGTAAACGTTTTTTAAGCTTGTAACCCAGAATAGATATATAGTTTATAACCTAGGTACGCGCGCTTAGCAGCATTTTAGTGTTGTAAGATGAAAAAACTGTGTTCAAGTATTGAAAAATTAATAAAATTGTGTAGATAGTTGTGCAAGTAGTGTCCGTAACTCAGCAATAAATGAAAAGTAAAAATTATGTCCCAGATTAGAAAATAGACAAAAAAATGCTGATTTTAATGGTATATATCAGTCAAATTTGCGGAAATGTCACTTAGCAGCCTTTAAAGAATCGGACGGCAGACATACTGCACCTCCAGTTGGGGAAATGCAGCTAAAACAGTGATGATCAATATTGAGAGGGCACAGCGCTTGGTTTTAAAAGTCATGCTCAAAAAGCTTAAGGCATACCCTACCTCCAAATTGTATAGAGATACGCAATTACTGAATGTTCGTCAACTATTCATAGTACTTGCTGTTTCTAAACACAAAGCCGTCAAGAACTCAGATAACCTCATGGTAAGATCATTCTTAAGTTAAAGCATCGGGTAATTACCAACTATAAACACTGCATTTGCTAGAAGATTTAGCCCATTTGTAGAAACACGTATCTATGACAAAATACTAGAACAATGTGCTATTAAAAACCACTCAGTGTTCGAAGCTAAACGTGCTATTACCAAATAGTTGGGTTCACTTACTTACGAACAGACTGAACATATATTGGAAAAATAGTTAATACATTTACGAATGTAGCCTCGTTATCTTTAGTTAGCTTTTCATAAATATATATTTATATATATTACAAATATTTATGTATTGAATATATATTATGCATCAAATATATATTATGTATATGTACCTAATTTGATTGTGTTATATAAGATAAGTAATTAGGGTTAAAGGCGTTTCAAACGCATTATCTCTGTCATTTATTACGAAGTATATTCTCTCCGCTCTTTCTAATTTACCAAATATTCCACAAAATAAATATTCCACACACAATTAAAGACAAAGCCCGTCATCTTTTCCTTCAAAATTACGAATTAACCCCACAAACGTTCAGCTAGAGACCAACCATTAATAAGCGGTTGAAACGTGGCTCACCGAATGATCTATCAACGTCCTAAAAGATAAAATGACGTCACAGTAGATTTATAGTCTGTAGCAGGCTGCCAGCAAGTGGCATGCGTTCTTAAGCTTTTTGCCACCTTGATATATTGTTTCTTTGTCATAATAAAATATCACTTAGGTATATTGTTTTGTGGCCCGAGATGACGCTAAAGTTGCGATAACTTTTTTATATGCGAACAATAATCATACTACCTATATTATATAAAAAAAAAAAAATGATTGCTGTCAGGAAAGAATTTAGTATTTTAGTAGCTGGGGACAACCAGCGTCCCCCATCAGGAATAGGTCCTCACTAGATGTGGATGTATCAATACTAATTGAGTATATTGTACACCGCCATCCCATGTAAAAACTTGCTCCTCTCCATTCTAAGGTTGTCTGGAAGAGATCCCTTTGAGCGGTAAGGCCGCATATTGTTCAATAAAGAGTTTATCTCTTTATCTATCTATCTTAATCTATCTATTTATCGTTATTGATCTATGTACCCCGTGTTTGACGACGTTGTTGGTGTGAGGCTGCGAAAGAGTGCTAAAGTGATGAGGACTGCGAAGCACCAGTTTGTAGTGGGGTCCCTATCAACCTTGAGCCTGACATCACCCAACTGCTTCCCGGTGGTTGGCTATGGGTAAAGGCATTTTTTTCATGATAAAAAAGAGGCTAAGCACTTCAAATTGTTTTGAGACAAAAATAACAACACTATTATGATTTCTAAGTTGTGAAATAGTAATAAATACATAAGGCATACATATCAGAAATAATGTATGGTATAGGGTATTACATTACGCGATTATTACACATAATCATTAAACAATTTTGAAGCAGTGATGTCTCAGTGGCTAAGCTATGGACTGCTGCGCAGCAGGTCCGTGGTTCAAATCCCGCCGCGGGCTTGAGCTTCACCACATGGTGGAAGGGCATTTTGTAAAAGCTCACCTGGCTAGCTACAACCCTCAAGTAGAAAATCTGTAACCTAGCACTTAACAGTGTGTTCCGGCAGCAGTCCTTGTGAGTTGTAATTGATATAATTATGAAAACACAGACACATGCGACTTAACAACTGTAAGGCTCAGGGTCATGGGCGATCGAATCATGGACCAGTGGCGCGGCAGTCCACAACAATCACCACTCGGCTACCATGTTTGCAAAATTATTATATTTATTCGACGAGTCTTTTGATAAATAACACTCTTTATGAAGCGCTTTTAGCGAAGTTTGCTTAGCCGTTCATAACCGATCATCCTAAGTTAAGCATCGTCCGCCACGGTCATGACTTGGATGGGTGACCGCTAGTGGCATTCCTCCTAAGCGCTTTCATGCTTCGAATGGCACGTTAAGCCGTCGGTTCCGGTTGTTGTCTTCGGATAGCAGTCGTTACAGCATCGTGGTAGCTCATTTTGCGAATGCCCGCCTGGCTACCTACCACATTCAAGTAGAATATCTGTCGTCATGCATATAACGATGTGTGCCGACAGCTGTCCTTGAGAGCCAGTAATTCTTGATTAGCCTGATCATAATCTAGGATCACATTATCACTTACCTTCAGGTGAGACAATGGACAAAGGCTACACTATCAGCAACAAAAAATAAAATAAAAAATGTCTTGCTTTATTCATATTTTTCTTATATTATTTAAAGAAATTCTGTATCGAACATAATGCCTTCAATATAATTAATACCCATCGGGTACCGCAACTCTCGTAATGTCGCCGGTCCACCTAGTAAGAGCTTACTAAGGCATGTGATCGTCCGATCGGAGAGTAGAAGACACTATCAAAGCCTGCTCAAGTATACTAAAAAGCCACCATAATGACATCATAACGGTACCAACAATACGAAGGCTAGCTTTAATTGCTTGAATATTGCCTGGCTAGAATGTGCAAAGCTCTATTATGTTAAGCTCAGTGCACAAGGACTGTGTCGGTGGCAATTATTACTAATTACTATTAATATAATTAGCATTAGAAATACTTACATTGTGTATTTATTGTGATTGTTGTTTGTATTTGAAAGAACTCAATTTGTTGTCGTCTAACAAACCACAATAAGATCATCAGAAGCAGTGATGGCTCAGTGCCATTGGCTATGGACTGCCACGCAGCAGGTCCATGGTTTGAATCCCGCCGCGGGCTTGAGCTTCACCGCATGGTGGAAGGGAATTTTGCGAATGCCCGCCTGGCTAGCGACCATCCTCTAGTAGAAAATCTGTTGCCAAGCACCTAACAGTATGTTTCGGCAGCAGACCTTTAGAGCCAGTAAAATTACAGGCACATAAGACTTAACAACTGTATGTCTCAGGGTGACGGGTGCAGGGCAATTCGTCACTTGCTTCGAAATGCATCTGCTACCGCATAAAAATAGGCGGGCCTTGTGCTTGATCTGTCACAATGACTAAAATCTGGGAATCGCCCCCAAAAGCATACTTGGCCTCTGCTGAATACAATTTATTTTTTATTTACTGCTCCTACTCTATAGCTATACAGCATACACCTACTATATATTTTTTTTTTTTTATGCTTGATGGGTTAACCTTTGACCACTATCTCACCTGATGGTAAGTGATGATGTGGTCGAAGATGTTGTTCAGGCTAACCTAGAATTACTGGCTCTCAAGGACAGCTGCCGGAACACACCGTTAGGTGCTTGGCGACAGATTTTCAGCTTGAGGTGGTTAAGCTAGCCAGGCGGGCATTCGCAAAGTGCCCTACCACCATGCTGTAACGACTGCCATCCTAAGACAACAACCGGGACCGACGGCTTAACGTGCCCTCCGAAGCACGGAAGCGCTCAGTAGTAATGTCACCAGCGGTCACCCATCCAAGTCATGACCGCGGCGGACGTTGCTTAACTTTGCTGATCGATTCAGAATGGTTAAGCAAACTTCGCTATGAGTGCTTCAAATTTTTATTATGTATTGTTTTGTTGTCTTAGGTTTTCGCGATTGTTACACATAGGGATTAAACAACTTTAAACGGTTTAAATAGCGTATTATTATTTTATCCCGACGTTTCAAACACTTTGCAGTGATCGTGGTCACGGGGTGACTAAAAGTTGTTTAATTAGTATGTAATGTTTTGTTCTACTTATTTTATAGCATTTGCTCAGACGCACGAGAGTAGAAAGATTATGTTACATGAAAAATATATTGATAATGAGTTGAACCCATGAGTTCAAGGCTCTGGCTCTGGTTTCTTTTTATAGATTTTGGATATTATGAAGCGCTCGTAGCGAAGTTTACTTAGCTGTTCTTAACCGATCAGCAAAGTTAAGCAACGAACGCCGCGGTCATGAGTTGTATGGGTGACCGCTTGTGACATTACTACTGAGCGTGCACTTGCTTCGGAGGGCACGTTAAGCAGTCGGTCCCGGTTATTGTCTTAGGATGGCAGTCGTTATATCATGGTGGTAGGGCATTTTGCGAATGCCTGCATGGCTAACTACCACCCTCAAGTAGAAAATCTGTCGCCAAGCATCCAACGTTGAGTTCCGTAATTCTAGGTTAGCCTGGACAACATCTTCGACCACATAATCACTTATCATCTGGTGACATAGTGGTCAAAAGTAAACCTATAGGTAAGGCACAAAAAAAATAGATTCAAATATATGAGTAATACACCCACCTTAGCACTTAGTGTTAGTAACAGACGTAAAGTGAAGCAGTTTTGATATGATGACTAACAGACAGTTTTTGTTACTTCACCATCACGTGTTCAAAATCCTTATAAAAGGAGAAGCTAAGTCGCCTGATACTGTTTTCAGGATGCTGTGACTGTTCCACGCTCTATTTCTTATAGATATGCCATTTTGTTGCACATGACAGCGTGAAAACAATCGGTCTGGTACTAGGTAAACATCTCAGAAGCACTGCAGCACTTTTGACCCCTTATCATCCGCGTCACCTCATATTTTCCTATTTGTTCATTTTTATTTATATGGACGCCATCTACATCTAGCGACTGGTACTATAATATTGTGTGAGATAGTATACAATTTTCTCTCAACACCAATTGAACTTTTCAACATTGATGTTGTGGTGTTGCTATTGGTTTAGGGGTGAAGCAATAGAGCCGGAGACCTGTAGCCTCACATTCGAATCCCAGTCGCTGCTAATTTTATTATTTTTACCCAAATTCCAAAAAAGGAGGGGGTACTGAATTTGACAGTTTCTTTTAAATGGTTGTAATTTCAGAAGTTTTGACTGGGCGAACCCATTATGATGATTGTTTTATTTATTTGAAAGCTGGTGCTTCCAGTGCAAGTTACGCCGTTTTTGAGTTTCACTCTAATAACAGAAAAGTGTTTTCCTATCTTGATGATATTATTGACAGTGAATGACAATCGATCCCATAAGTAGTAAGGTGGGCCACTAAATAGGGTGAAAAAAAAAAAAAAGTTAAACCGACTTCAACATTCATAAATGTCAAAAAACTTGTTGAAGTCGGTACCATGCGCACAGTATTGAGATAATAGGAACTTTTTGAACTATCATGGTATCGACTTCAACGAGTTATTTCACACTTATCAGAGTTGAAGTCGGTTTAATTTTTTTTGTATTTTTTTATTTAACCGAATTTTAAAATCATGATTGCACTTAAAATTAAATACCGTTCTACTTGAACAAAGTTTTAGGGCCACCTTTGAGCTTTGCAGAGATTTATATTTATTTTAAGATGGTGAGTCGTAGTGTTGAGGTCAAGTGAAGAGCCGTTCTTCACGCTTGACCCCTTAAATCTAAGTTTAACCTAAGTTAAGGCCAGCTAAGCACAAGCGTGTTATTTACGAGTATGTTATCTCTTGAATACTTAAGTAAATCCCAAGCGTTACATACACGCCACATGTTACTTTTTTACTTGAAATTTTTTTTTCTGAATATACTTATATATGTGTGTGTGTGTGTGTGTGTGATAGTGGGCGTATGTATGTTATTACTTACCTAAGTTAAGTAGGTGGCTCAGTGAGTATATTTTTTTTACTGAAAAATAGAACTGACTTCAACACTCAAAAGTGTGAAATAACTTGTTGAAGTCGGTGCCATGATAGTTCAAAAGTACCTTTTATCACAATATTCTGTGCATGGCACCGACTTCGACAAGTTATTTTGCGCTTACGAGTGTTGAAGTCGGTTCCATTGTTCAGAAAAAAAAATATCATCCTTCATATAATCCCTTTCCACTTACGGGTTCGGTTGTCACATTGGCAATGAATATATCATCAGGATAGGAATAACTTTTCAGTCATTGGAGTGTAATTGAAAAACGTCTTGACCGATTTTGATGAACTTTAAATGGGATCACACGTTGTTCTCACGTAATAAGAAGCGAGCCTATTGTCGTTTACTTAGTACAGTTTAAGCGCTGCTTATTATTTCTTATAAATTCAATATTGGTTAAATATAAGTCCAGAGATCCAGAACCAGCTTCCAAAGATCAATTTGCTTTACGCCTCTCGACCGAAGTTTTTATAAACAAGTAAACCGGGCAACTGCGAACTGGACTCGCGCACCAAGGGGTCTGTACCAACACAGAATGCACAGAAAACGTTATTTTAGGGTAACGTACTAATATTAGAACAGGGAATCCGAAACTACTTGATACACCGCTTGCTAAAACTAATTACAGGCAGAAAACATTTTTGATTCGGCCGCTAACCTAACCTTGCTAGCGAACTTGACAAAGCCATATAATTTACTTCCTCTGCTAAACTGGAAAATGTCCTAGGTGGTACGTTTTTCGTAGGCTAAATTAGCGTTTTATCTTTACTATAAACTAATAGCATTAACAATTTTATCAAATCCTAACCTGTGATGACCATAATAGTATTTAGTAGTCGATCACGTCGTTTTTACACGACTGCCCAAAAAAAAGAGAGTTTATCTTTTTTGAATTAAGCTGTTATATGCGGAAATGTTTTTGTTAGCCATCAGATATTTATTTGCTATGTTTGTTATTCCTAAATAGCTGTTAATTCCCCTTAGATTGTTAAATAAATAAATAAAACGGAACCCTATTACTGAGCTTCAGTTGGATAACAATTCGGATATATAACGGATGTCCATGAACAGACACGGTAACAGACTACCAGTTGACATTATCATAGAATATTTTATGGTATAACGGATTGAAAAACGCGATAATTTCATGGTTTTTCCTTATTTTCAAAAATAAATAAAATTATATTATAAAATAACTTTAAATATAATTACCTATTTTATATACCGAATTTTATTTTAATGTAATTATAGGATCACTTTGTTGTCTGCCTGTCTGTCTGTCAAGAACCTTTTTCTCAGGAACGCCTGGAGGTATTAAGCTAAAAATACTCAGGTCTACTTTTTCTTGGAGCTGTGAAAAAATCAAACTAAGCAAACGCAACCAAAAGATACAGCCGTTTATGCCGCAAATGTTCCACACTCACAATGTAATCCAAACCCACAGGGTTTTGATTTTTTAACACACACAGCTTCAGTTTTCGTGAACGTAGATACGAAGCAACGTCTCATAGTAACAGATAAAGGAAAAATTGCGAAAAGCATATTTGTTTAGTTACATTACATCATATAATAAATATTTTTAATAATTCAAAAATGTTATGGATTTCATTTAGCAATAAAAATCACTATTACTTATTTACCCGCAGGTTTGCACAAAAAACTAGGTGTACTAAGAAACGAAACTAGGTTTTTTGTTATTATTGTTCGTACCGCAATCTGACATTCTTACAAATTTCGTCAAAACTCAAATGTGATCTCATATGGTTCCAAAGCTACAGCCTTTTACTAGTCCAACAAACGGACAGACGAGCGAACATACAGTCGAGTCTGAATAAAAGGTTTCCATTTTCTTGTATCGAACCTCAAAAAGGACATCTGTTAACTAGTTTCGATTTCAGCTCTAGCCTGCCCTCATCATCCACCAAATCATTACATACCAACACATGTTATTAATGACAAAAATTCAAATAATAATAATACGAAGCGCTCGTAGCGAAGTTTGCTTAGCTGTTCTGAACCGATCAGCAAAACTAAACGACGTCCGCCTCGGTCATGACTTGGATCGTTTACCGCTGGTGACATTATTACTGAGCGTTTCCGTGCTTCGGAGGGCACGTTAGGCCGTCGGTCCCGGTTGTTGTCTTACGATGGCAGTCGTTGCAGCATGGTGGTAGGGCATTTTGCGAATGTGCGCCTGGCTAGTTACCCCCCTCAATTAGAAAATCTGTCGCCAAGCACCTAACGGTGTGTTCCGGCAGCTGTCCTTGAGAGCCAGTAATTCTAGGCTAGCATGAACAACATCTTCGACCTCATCATAACTTACCATGAGGTGAGATAATAGTCAAAGGCTAGACAAACAGCTATAAAAAAAATTACACCTAAAAAACAAACGAAACCAACAAATCGTTTCCAACACTAGAAAGTATGAAATAATTTGTGGATTCAAAACACTACTGGCCCCCCCATTATCATGGTCCGTCTTCCACAAGTGATTTACTTGAGATACTCCTGAGGTGACTTCTAATAATGAAAGAGGTTCTGACTCAACTGTATGTTTTTATTAGTATGCTTGTTACACGATTACTGTGCTTATAATTATGAACGCAAAGGCTTTATTTTTTTTTTATTTTTTTTTACATAACTAATACGGTATAACCAATTACACTAGCTAGTGCATAGAAGTCTTAAATATAGATATACAAATAAAAAAATTAAAAATACTAACAGAAACCAAAACTACATACAAAAAAATTATAATAATAACACATTTGAAGATAAAGTCACGTCAGAATACAATATCAATAAAATATATATAGTACATCAAATTATATCATGTCACCAATTGAAAAATACAGTTAACGATTTAAAATATAGAAATAAAATATTTAACCTAAAATTACAATACAAAATAAAAAGATGAAATTGAATATTAAAATATGATGTCAATTAAATATAAATCAAATAAATGTAATATGTCAACAATTGAAAAAGACGGTAATTATGCTAAAAAAAAAATATATATATATATTTAAGGCTCAAGGATATGCATGCAAAGTTGAACCGAACAAGGAAAAATGTTTCGCCGTAAAGAACGGGGTTATTGAGTGTGAGTTAAGATGCTGACAAGTGGTTAATAGCTTTGTTTCAACAGATTTTCAGCAAAATTTATAAAAAAAAAAAATTATTGTGTAAAATTTATTTAGTATGCAGCAGTAAGAAAATTATATGTTAATCTTGAACACATTATTTAAGGCCAAGAAATCTGAAACGCGTTTGCCATATATTTTCTCGTTAGAATAAAATTGCAATTTTGAGTCTAAATCACGCTTATAAAGTTATAACGTAAATATCTAAATTATTTACTTATTATATATTAATAAAACTTAATAAACTAATAACTTATCAATAAAATTTTAATTTTCTATTTACGTTACTAGTTTTGTGGTATTAAGCTTACTTTCGGATTTTACCTAAACTGATCGCGATTTTACGTTCGCTCACTCTCTTTCATTCCTACGCAGTCAGAATAGTGTAACAGTTTCAGATAGTGGCAAAATTTCAGCATTTGACAACGTCTTAAGATTTCACAGACTGTAACATAGACACTCAAAAATTGTGAAACAAATACCCATCCAAACATAATAGGTGTATTCGAGAAGTGAACCGCCAAAAGTACCGAGTTGAGTACCCAGCACTTCCCACTTTGAAGATTAGTTTCTGAGTCCTCACTAATAGCTGACTCCGCATCGCCACCGTCTACGATGCAAATGATCGAGCTATTACGTAATGGAGCAACCGGTTACTTACTTTTTGGTCATTCATAAAATTTTCATAGTAATATTATATTAAATACATGGTGACCCTAAACATAAGGTAAAACCAGTTTAAGTTTAGAATTAGTTCATTAATAGATTACTAAGGAATTTGAGAGTCTTTTGTTCACGTTTTCGAGTCCCCATTATGAAAAAAAAAAACATAAACTGAATTGAAAAAAATATTGAAATGTTCTTAGTTAATTTCACAAAGATCTGTAGAGAAATGTAAGATGAACAAATTAAGGAGAACAATTGGAAATCCGTACAGAAACATGAAAGTATTGTTGCTCAAGTTAAACCGGAGACGTTTCGCTCTCACTTTGCGCTCGCTGGGTAAAATTTTATTATTCGGTCTAGAACGTTAATATTTATTTATATTTGTACTAAGCGAGTTATATTATGCAGTATCTGCTGTTTTTCTCTACTTCGCCTCTTACAACTCCCAGAGGAAGATATGAGGGGTGTAATTTAGCTCGGCACCCCAAGGGGATATATTTTACATTATAATCTCCCTGGGTTGCAAGTCCCAGGCCCCTCTTGCCTCTTCCTCTGCAACGGTATGGACATGCATCCGCATGGTGAATCCAATGAATGCTAAGTAATTTATCTCTGCCGTTTATGATTGGGATAAAATTAGGACAATTGTAAAAGTCCTGGGGAACTAGAATAATAACGAAAATTAACTTCATGTTGATATATGACCGCCATAATTAGTTTCATTTTAACAGGAAAATGTCAAAATGAAGTGCATCTCCATTACCATTCTAGTTACATAAAAGACCCTATTCTGGTACTTTATTTTAAATTCAATCTGTTTGGATAGATAGTTATTTTTTTTTTTTTCAAATTATTTATTCCTTATTTTACTGATATTGATTTATTAACCGACTTTAAGACGGAGATCTTATCATTTTGGATGTATTAGTTTTATTTAATCAATTTTTATCATTGTATCATCACAGCTGTACTGCGGATGCAGCAAATTGCGAAATAAATCTATAGCTCAATGAAGTAGGTTCAAAGAACTCGGATCAAAATCGCACGGTACGTAATAATCTCCCTCGTCAAGAATCAACTCTAGCACCTCTGCCTTTTACATTACAAAGTGGACTCCACAAAGTTCTCCATTAGCATATAATTATGATGATAAAATTTCATTGGAGCACATAATATCATGAACGTATCTGTTACATTCTGTGGTTTCAATTAGTTTTTCAGCATAATATGGGTTATTTTTTGCATTAAAATATTATCATCTCAATTTTAAGATTTGGCCCATCTCTTGATTTCTGAGCAATTTCTGTGGGAATGACACCTCGCGTCTACGGCAACATGGTCGCGGTTATTGATTCCTTATTTTTTACTTTTTTAAATAAATATATGTACATCATTGTTTTAAATATAATTATTTTGTGTGTTACGAAAAATTGGAGCAATGTACCTGCAGAATATCTTCATACTCACCAATAGTTAAAACTTTTCCATCGTCCCCCTAACATTCTGTTGCGGCGATCGTGCGATCGTAGAGTCAAGACCTCCTGAGGATGCTTCATGTAGAAGCGAAATGCATCGAAAATTCTTCCGATTTGACTGTGTGGCGTTTGTGACGTCTCGATGGCTTAGCAGGAAAATTAGGCGGTATCGTCACTATATATTTTTTGTAAGTTTGTGTTTCATTATATTGATTTAGTATTTTCTTGGGATATTTTAAAAATATTTGTTATTATTAAATATGGATTTCAGCAAAGTAACGCCTGAATCTATTTATTAGCAAAATGTTTGTTTGATTTGCTATATAATGTTACTAAAATTGGTCTGATATGGATTTTATATGAAATATAATTTTCATCATGGCTAAGCACAGAAAGGTCGTCGCAAGGTAGGTATCTACAGTTACTCTTTTACACACATCGTCACATAGTATATATACCCATCAGCTTATTTGATCGAAATTTTTGAGTCTATACTGTGTACATGAAGTTCTGACAATCTGATGATGGAGCCGAACAACATCGTAGGTAACTCTGCAAGTGCACTAAGTACACCGTGTAAAGGTTTATTTTTATGGGTTCGGTAGCATATTGTGTACTTACAGCAACGCTAAAGGGTATGATGATGGAAATGAACATCATATAGATCTCTGTGAGTGCAAACAGAAAACTACACCGCGTGTGGTTTTATATTTAGGTTGGGTGATGTGCTTAATAGTGTGAGGTTGGTAGAGTGGGGTCACGTTACGTCACCTCACACTCACCACACCACACCACATCTCACAGCCTCACACCATATAACACCATGTCATAATACCATTTCATATTATTATACCATATCCTATATATATATTATTATATTGCATCACGTAATTATATTACTCACTAGCTTTCCGGGCGCGGCTCCGCCCGCGCGTATGTCGGTTATCGCGTGAAAACATTAACCTCTTTTTGCGCAGTCGGATAAAAACTATCCTATGTTTTTTCCCGGGTCTCATTCAAATCGGTCCAGTAGTTTTGGCGTGAAAGCGTAACAGACAGACAGACAGACAAGAGTTACTTTCGCATTTATAATATAAGTACTGATTATATATTATAATATTTCGTAGATTTCTTAATGATCGAACTATAGAAGCACAGTACACTACATTTAGCCTTTAATAAAAAAAACTTGGTACAAGAACGGCCGTTCAACATTTTAATATGATAGATTATTTATGAAAGAAAGTACGAGCAAAACAAATCATCTCTGGCGGATTTTCTTGAGAACTTCCCACTCTCATATTTATTCCTTTACCAATAAATGAGCTCCCTCTCTGATATAAAATTAAAACTGTTTTATCTCCGTTTAAATTTACTAATACTACGAAGTATCATCATGTCAGGTTCTATAAATTAGTTTTCCTCCATTTATTCAAAAATATACATTGTTTAGATTATGATGATTATGTAGTAAGGTAATAATTTTAAAACATTGATAGCCAGGTAGCAAGAGCCATGAACTAAAACACAATTTTCAATAAAAAATACATAGGTGGAATGCCATCACGGGCTTGAGCTTAACCGCAAGGTTTTTTGTTTTTATTATTCCTGATAGGTTAGCCTTTGACCACGATCTCATCTGGTGGTAAGTGGTGATGTTGGCGAAAGTGTTGTTCAGGCTCTCAAATACAGCTTCCGGAACACAACGTTAGGTGCTTGGCGACAGATTTTCTACTTGAGGGTTGTAGCTAGCCAGTCAGGCATTCGCAAAATGCCATACCACCATACTATAACGACTGCCATCCTAAGACCACAACCGGGACCGACGGCTTAACGTGCCCTCCGAAGCACCGTAGTGCTCAGTAGTAACGTCACTATCGGTCACCCCTCCAATCCAACTTTGCTTATCGGTTAAGAACAGCTAAGCAAACTTCGCTACGAGCGTTTTGAAATCGATGGTGGTTCTGCACTTTGTGACTATTTGCTTGGGTAGCTACCGCATTCAAGTAGAAAATCTGTCTCATAGCAGCTGTCCTTGACCGCTTGTAACACATTGTCAGTAACGAATAGGTCAGGTAGTAGTTAAACAATAACATAGCCTCAAAGATGAATAAAATACGCCCATTAATGCTAACATATTCTCGCATTGTCAAATTTACATAAATAAACTACATTTCAGCACGGTTATGTGATAATTATAATACAGGTTGGGGTTTAAGTATATATACGTAACCGAAGAAAAAAAAATTAAATAGGCGTAGTAACAAAAATAAAATCTTACAGTGAAACAGCATTTTTTTTATATTTATGTTATAGTGACGGAACAAGCGCGAGTTCCACCTGATGTAAAGTGTACTAACCTCTGCCTATAATAGATGCATTTCATCACTAGTCACGAATTGCACTGCGCCCATCATCCTGAGATATAGAGTTTTTAAGTCTCACGTGCCTGTAATTTACTGGTTCTCAATGACTGTAAGGTACTTTGCGATAGATTTTCTACTTGATGGTGCCAGGCGGGCATTCACAAAATGCTATTCCACCATGCGCTGGAGCTCAAACCGACGGTGGGAAACGAACCATGGAGCTGCGGCATGGCAGTCCATAGATATTGCCGCTCGGCTATATGTTGTTGATGTTGTATATTCAAATGTATCTACAATATAAACATTTATGTACTTACCACAACAGGCAATTCATTTCTGTCGTTCAATTTCAACGGTCTTTTGCATACCCATCCGAAATTTATTTTTATTTGGCGTGTTAAAACGCTGTCAAAAACTGAAATTTTGTCTCTATCGGACTGCGTAGGAGTGAGAGAGAGCGATGGTGAAATCGCGATCAGCTTAGGTAAAATCCAAAAGTAAGCTTAATAACACAAAACTAGTAACGTAAATCGTAAATGTAACTCTTGTTGTCCCTCTTCATCAAATGTTGCTATTTTATTAATGTATTTTCATATTTAATGAATCACCCAATGTTTTTTCGCTCATAATTTTCGAATACTGCACCATATTGAATAAATCTTTCTTTTGTGCGTTCGTTATTTTCTGGAGAAATGTTGTAGGTATGAAAAAATGATGAAAAAAATATTAAAAAATCATTCAGAAAAAATAAGGCGGTACGAAGTTAGCCGGGTCAGCTAGTAAATTATATAATTAATTTACATCTTACAATAAATAGGATATTAATATTCATATATGATGGAAATTAACAAAATAATTAATTATCAGTGTATATATTTATCAGTCATAACTTGAATCGTAGCAGTATCTATACTCTTTATATCCTAAAATTTGTATAATATAAATGAGCGGCAGTCCATAGCCAATGCCACTGATCTATCACTGCTTCAAAATATTAATTAGTATTAGCAAACAAAGCTCCTCAGCGAGAGACAACTTTATGAGGTTTCCAAATCACTGTCACTACATAGTTTTTTTTTAATTTTTTTTTATTGTGGGTAAACGAGCAGGCGGCTCACCTGGTGGTAAGTGATCACAGTCGCCCACAAACATCCGCAACACCAGAGGTCTCGAGGATGTATTGCCTTTGAGGAGGGAATATGCTCTCTTCTTGAAGGTTCCTAAGTCGTATCTATTCAGGAATACTTCACCTGGCAGCTGGTTCCACAATGTGGCAGTGCGAGGTAAAAAATGTCGTGAAAATTGCAAGCTTGTTAACTTCCAGACGTCGGCATGAAATTGATGAAACATCACGCTTTGGCGGGAAGTCCGGTGGCAAAATGGAACTGCAGGTAGTAAATCGAACAGTTCCTCAGAACTCTCCCCTATATATATATATATATACGGTAAAAGATGCAAGTATAAAACAAAGTCGCTTCCCGCTGGCTGTCTGTCCCTTTCTATATTTAGATATTTGAAACTACGCAACGGATTTTAATGCGGTATATAATACACGTAGAATAATAATAGAAAATCTTTGAAAATTTTGGGGGTTTCTAATGTGACATCAATATTACCTCTAAATTTACATGAGTAACCCCTAAAAAAAAATATTTTTGTATTTTCTAATGACCAAAAAGCTGTGAACGTTGTATATAAAGACATTCTGTAGTATGTTTAGTATCGGCATTGCACCCGTGCGAAGCCGGGGCGGGTCGCTAGTAACTAATAAGACTATCGGCCAAGTGCGAGTTGGACTCGCGCACGAAAGGCTTGTTACTATTATCTATACAACATTAGACATCATATTATAACCTATTTTATTAGTTTTCACGAAGGGTACGGAACCTGTACGAACTCGCACTTGACCGATTATTAATATTTGTTATTATAGCGGCAACAGAATTACAAACATCATCTGTAAAAGCTAGCAATCACGGTTCATGAAATACAGCCTGGTGACAAACAGACGGACAGTGAAGTCTTAGTAATAGGGTCCCGATTTTAGCATTCGTGTACGGAACCCTGAAAATTGTTATTGAAAAAGTAACAATCTGTTGTTGTCTTAGGATGGCAGTCGTTACAACGTGGTGGCAGGGCATTTTGCGACAGCCCGCCTGGCTAACTACCACCCTCAAGTATAAAATCTGTCGCCAAGCACCTAACGGTGTGTTCCGGCAGCTGTCCTTGAGAGCCAGTAATTTTAGGTTAGCCTGAACAAAATCCACATCAGTCTTCGACCACATCATCACATACCATCAGATGAGACAGTGGTCAAAGGCTAACTTATCAGGCATAAAATAAAAAAGGACTAGTAAAAATAATAAAGGGAAAATGATAATAATAAAAACTTCAATTAAGGTTGATGATAACAAATACTCGTAATATATATTAATATTTTGGTGAATGTTTGATAATAACAATACAATAAGAACCTTTAATAAATAATAACATTACCATGTTTTATCTGCTCGCCTGTTCGATATGTTTTTATATTAAATTATTATACTGCATTAAATTAAAGTAAATATTTCTATAGTTTTATTTTTTCCGGGTGGCAACAGGTTATACCAGCATTTTGTTGCCGCATAACAGACCCACATTTGAGAACCTCTTGATTGTGTCTGTGACGTGTATATGTTTGGTATATCAAATATTGACAATATTAAACAAAGTCATTTTAGTCTTAGCATTTTGGTGGAGCTGGAAGGTAAGATGTTTACTTTCAGTAAAAGTATACTTCCATCTGGTCAATAAATATTTTTATATAAATATATATTAGATCTAGCATCCCTTTTTCTAAAAAAAAATATGCCAATACTAAAAGTCTTCTTAAATAAAACTCTTAGGGCCTGTTTCAGAATGTTCGAGTAAGTTCTGGTTTTACTACCCAGAACATATTTAATAAATAAAACACTATCTTTGCGTTTCACAGTCATCGGTTTAGCCTATCCATCGGTTAAAGCTTGAACCGCGCTGCATGTTAACTGTCATTTTTATCATTCAGTTATTCTATGTGTTGCATAGCAACCCGAAACTTTATTAGGACATTCTGAAACGGGCCCTTAAACTCTTATATAAATGGCTGGAAAATCAGAAAAGATAAATTCCACACATAACTTTCGACTAAGTACATACTTTTCCAGTAATTTTAAATTAAAAAACAAAACTACTGATCTAATTTTGATGGAATTTCTAAGTGACCAATTAGAAAGTGTGTTTCAAATAAAAAAAAAAACGATATACATGACGACATACAAACTTAATAAAAAAAAAACTTTAAAATGGAAAAATAAGTTCTTGCTGATAGCACAACACTACAAACAAAAGTGTTAAAATAGCTAGTGGCATTACTGCTCAGCACTTCTATGCTCCGGAGGGCACGTTAAGCCGTCGCTATCGGTTGTTGTCTTAGGGTGGCAGTCGTTATAGCATGGTGGTAGGGCATTTCGGTTGGTTACCACCCTCGAGTGAATAATCTGTCGCCAAGCATCTAACGATGTGCTGCAGCTGTCATTGAGAACCAGTACTTCTAGGTTACATGAACAACATTTTAGACCGTTCAGTAGCATATAATAGGAAGATATGGAACAGCCCTATATAAAAAAACAACATGTTGCCAGCATGCTTGGCACGCTGCCAACTGGGAGTGGGCTGGAGCATTTAGACTGCTTATGAATCTGCTATGACTATTAGATTGTCTAAATGCCTTTATTGTAGTAGCTGTAGTGTTGTAAATAGTTCGTAGTATTTTTCTAAATATGATTACAAGCACTACCGCGTGCTAAGCGAAAATCATACCAAACAAATTATTGGAGTGGAAAATTTTATGCCAAAGGCGGGAATCGAACGCGCTTCCTCTGATATCGCGTCGGATGCCTAATACCAACTCGGCCACCTGGAACTAAGCATTTCTGCCGAAATGTTGTGCTATAATTGTATTACTTTAACCGTCATAGGGGACGGTGCGCGGCCATCAACCAGACTACTAGACTTCGTCTAATCGAAAGAGGTGTTTTTTTTCAAACACTTAACTCCCGGAATGATGTCGCTACCCTTCTATATTTCTAAATATGATTAAAAGCACTACCGCGTGCTAAGCAAAAATCATATCAAACAAATTATTGGAGTACTCGTACCTATAATTTTTTTTCATCATGATATCGGAGGACGCGGGTTCGATTCCCGCCTTGGGCATAAAATTTTGTTCTCCAATAATTTGTTCTTAGTATTTTGTTTAATCAAGGCATACCGCCAATTAAAAAAATAATACCATAATTTCGTTACAATTAGTCAATATACTACCTAATTAGCCTACAAACTTTACATAAACACAACATATTCACGGCATCTGATGAAACACAAAGTGACCGGCCATTACGCCACAGTTTCACTGGGTGTAGCTCCGCCCTAAGCAGGCAATTTTCTCATCGCGTCGCATGTCCAAAATTTATTTGAATAAATTACTGAAAAGGCGAAAGCGCTTGAAATTTAACCCTTTCGGCGCGTGACCAACCGAGGCACGCACAATTGTTGAATTTTAAATATTCTTATATAAAATTTTACTAGTATAGGTTCTCTTCCATTTTAATAATGCCTTTATAATGATTGCGAAGACGCTTTTTGAATATTTGCGGGTGTTTTTGTTGTTTTAAAATTGATGATGTGGTAAATTGGGTTATATAGGAAGGAATTATTATTCCACTATTATTGTATGGTACATTACTGCAGCGTCCAGCAAAGGAGGCATTGATGAACGAACGTGTAAATGTAGCCCGAGGCGAAGCCGAGGCACACATACGTAAGTCCATCAATGCCTAGTTGTGGCCAAGGCTTGTATAGTGCCTTTCTCAAATAATGCGCGTAAATTAAAACAAAGTACTATACCTAGGCAGAATTTTTTATTTGAAGATACAGTTGTTAAATGTACAATTTATGAATTTTAAAGTGGACTTTCCGGGGATTATGTTGGTTTGGGATAATTCTAAAGAGGTGAAAAAAGAGGTGAAAAATTTCAGGTGGCGTTGAATGAAGTTCATCACACTCATTGTCTTCACTTGCACTCATTTTGTCGAAACAATTACTTTTCAAAATCAATGACTATCAACAAACAACAATAAAATTCCCCGCGTTAAAGTGTTCATTTTTTTTAATAACAGCGTTCTATTTGCAAGCCAGATCGAAATTTAAATAAAACCTTTGATAAGTTACCTCCTTGGTTGCCATGCTTCGTAGTAAAAGATCGTTCCTTTTTTAAATTACACGACAGATATGAGTTTACTATGCAATTTATTTGGCCGCTAGACATAGATTTTCATACATTTTTTGCCGCCCGCTGCGCATGTATTTGGCCAGTACAGAAATTTCGATTTATCTCGAAGAAGGTTGTCAAAATAATGCTCACATTTCCAAGCATGTTTGAGAAAATTTATTTATCTGCTTCATCTGAATAAAATGAAAACACCAATAATGCCACTTAAGTTTTCAATTATATTCATGTATTTTCAGTGTTTTTATTAATTGTTGAAAATAGTTTTTCACCGAAGTTAAAGTCAAAATCATTATTTAGGTGTTTACGACGCTGTTATGAAGGTCAATTACAAATTTTAATGTTGAAATATTCTACATTGTACTGACATATTCAGCAAAAAAAAAATATAGAGCCATAGAGCCACTGGGAAAAGAACGGGCGAGAAACTCGGGACCATTATTAACAATGTGTTCATTACTATATAGTAAAATTATTACAATAATTGATAATAACAAATACATATAAAAGTATCTTAAAATAACATTAAATAATATTTAAATAAAACACTTAAAAAGCATAAAATTATATATCTAGTGACAATTCCGCCTTATATTCCTGTTATCTACTTGACGTCACAAACATCACGCAGCCTAACCAGAAGAATACCCGACTAGTTTCACTTCTAAACGAAGCATCTTCAGGAGGTTCGCTTCTAAACGAAGCATCTTCAGGAGGAAAAACTATTTTTGAAGCGCTCGTAGCCAAGTTTGCTTTGCCATTCTGATTCGATCAGCAAAGTTAAGCAACGTCCGCCGCGGTCATGACTTGGATGGGTGACCGCTGGTGACATTACTACTGAGCGCTTCCGTGCTTCGGAGGGCACGTTAAGCCGTCGGTCCCGGTTGTTGTCTTAGGATAGCAGTCGTTACAGCATGGTGGAAGGGCACTTTGCAAATGCCCGCCTGGCTAGCTACCACCCTCAAGTTGAAAATCTGTCGCCAAGCACCTAACGGTGTGTTCCGGCAGCTGTCCTTGAGAGCCAGTAACTCTAGGTTAGTCTGAACAACATCCTCGACCACATCATCACTTACCATCAGGTGAGATAGTGGTCAAAGGCTAACCTATCAAGCATAAAAAAAAAAAAAAAAAAAAGGTCTTGACTTACCGAGCGCTCGCGTGCGCTAGTCGGGTATTCTTCCGGTTAGGCTGCGTGATGTTTGTGACGTCACGTAGATAACAGGAATATAAGGCGGAATTGTCACTAGATATATAATTTTATGCCTTTTTAAGTGTTTTATTTAAATATTATTTAATGTTTTTTTAAGATACTTTTAAAAGTATTTGTTATTATTAAATATGGATTTCCGCAAAGTAACGCCTGAATATATTCATTATTACAATATTTGTTTACATTACGTAGGTGACAGGCGCTAGCTGGGCAGAGGCGAGGCCATTTTTATCGTTTAAGTAATCACTAACTTGTAGTAAGATTTCTTTATTAAAATGTTCTTCACGTGCAACTTGAATTTTCCTTCTGTGAGCGTTGTAATATGTTTGGGCAATTTATTATAAAACCGCACACAACTACCTAAGAAGGACCTTAATTTGTCTTTGCTAATCTAGAACCTAGCACCGCTATTTTATCTTTATTCCTAGCCACACTTATGTTAATTGATGATGTCGAAGGTCGAAGGTCGAAGATGTTGCCCAGATTTACCTTGTATTTCTGGCTCTCATAGACAGCTGCGGAACACAGCGTTATAATATAAGTAACAGATCAACTAATTGAAGGTGGTAGCTACCAGGCCGGCATAAGGCCAGGCGAAAAATTCCCTACCACCATACTATAAATATTACTGTTCTAAGACAACAACCGGGGCCGACTGTTTTATGTGCCCTCCGAAGCACTTCTACAGACATAATAAGTAATTAGTACTGAAATGTTTGTCTTAAATACTAATTTACAATTTTTTATTGTTTTCTCATATGAGTAAAAAATATCTATTAGTGGCAACTATACCACATCGGCTTTTTTATTTATTTAAGGATCAACAAACAGTTTTACAATATTTCTTAATACAAAAGTAATCTTATTTATAATAATTAGTGCTGTTTATATTTGAGGTGCTCGTAGAGAAGTTTGCTTAGCCATTCTGAACCGATCAGCAAAGCAAAGCAACGTCCGCCTCGGTCATGAGTTGCACGGGTGACCACTGGTGACGTTACTACTGAGCGCTTCCGTGCTTCGGAGGGCACGTTAAGCCGTCGGTCCCGGTTGTTGTCGTTATAGCATGATGGCAGTCCTTATAACATGGTGGTAGGGCATTTTGCGAATGCCTGTCTTGCTAGCTACCACCCTCAAGTAGAAAATCTGTCGCCAAACACCTAACGGTGTGTTCCGGCAGCTGTCCTTGAGAGCCAGTAGTTGTAGGTTAGCCTGAATAACATCTTTGACTACATCATCACTTACCAACAGGTGAGATAGTGGTAAAAAAAAAAATATACAGAAAAATCCGTATTGTATTTCTTTTTAGTAATTTTCTGGCGCATGACCAAGTGAGTACTAGTGTATCGTCCCAATGCTTAGTTGTATTACAGCTAACCAATTCTGCTCTAACTAATTATATTGTCAACAAAAACGTTCGCCACTATAATTAAATACTTACTTTATATACTCGTAATAATATTATTTTAGGATTGAGCTGACATCTATTTCAGAAAAAGCAAAATTCTATCAGTTTTTTTCACCTTCAAGGTCCTTATTCTGTGGTTTATGCTGGGTTTCGTAAGCAGTCAACAATATTACGGTATGCGTGAGTTTTAAATATCCATCATCTACCTATAAAACTGTCAAAATTGAAAATTATTTCGATTACTCGTAATAAATGTAAAAATGTATCAAAAAAATTATTTTATTTTATTTTTTTCGGGGGGCTTACAGCTATAGTTACAAAATAACATATGATTTTGTAAAAACATTCTCCATTTCTTAAGAATTTAGTTCCCAGACTAAAAAATCCATCGTCACCTTGACCGCGTGCAATGCACAAGTATAGAGGAGAATAATAACTAATATTCTAATAGTATTCTAAGATAACACTAAATCAATAACTTAATAAAACACTTAAAATAATTGAAATTATATTATATATCTAGCGACAATTCCGCCTAACTTTTCTGTTAAGCCAAAGTGACGTCAGAAACGCTACGCAGTCCGGACGAATTTTTGACGCATTTCGATTCTACACGAAGCATCCTCAGGAAATCTTGACTCGATATGAGCACACGATCGAGACTGAACTTGATCATATATGGATTTCCGCAGAGTACCGCCTGAATCTATTCATTATGGAGGACTTTCGGAAGGTTGCGCTTTCAGAAATGTCTGTCAGAAATTGTTACTTACAATGTAAACTATCGCTATACAGGGGACCGAAACCCAGGCTTCAAAACTCCACAGATACACCTTAGTAGAAATGCCACTTGACCCAGTCTGATGATGATCAAGAAACATCTAGTTAACAATTTAAATAAAAACTGAATCAAAAAACTAAACCAAGGCAAAACCACTTATGAAACCTCCGTAGGTAGAAAACCCATGAGTATATCTGTCTCACATTACTCACTCGGAGTTAAGTGCTATCTCTTTCTTACGTATCAGCGCTCAAAGCCCCAAACCACGTTTTATCGACTTTAGTAGAATACCAACGTTTAGAACATGAAGTCGCGTAATAATTAGCGAATTAGAATTTTAGTATTACGTATTTTATTTCAATGTTTTAAACATCAGTATTATAATTTATATAACTTCTAGTATAATCAATGGAAGAAATTTTAAGTATAACTCGTGTCAGAAGATAGCAGCACGTGCTCTGTGAAAGTAGTTGAATTTGAACCGTAACATGACAGCATTAAAGCTTAAAATGAAATGCAGCAAGAAGATAGTCCTATTTACGTTGTTCGCGATAAATCTAGTGGATCAACCGGCCCCTGAGGTGAAGATCGAGCAAGGGATTTTGAGCGGTAAAGTGAGCGCGGATGGATCGTTTTTCCAATACGTTGGCATACCTTACGCTACTACGAACAGCAGTACCAGGTTCAAGGTTAGTTTTGTTATCTTCATGTTGAATCATAGATAAGTGTTCAGATATAAATAGACTTTGCATTTAGGTGATTTACGGGAAATTCATCTAGGTATTTCTGAAGATTTTTAATTATAAGTTTTGGTGTATATTTTCAAGAATCATTATGTATATTATCTAATCTTTTTTACTTTTTCATCTTTTTACCATTAACCAAATATGATTTGTGCATCAACAGAGGGGAAAACACAAAAATATTATTTTATTATTGTAGATAGTATTTTGTCTATGAATCACACTGACAGATGTGTTTGTGGTCAAAGTCTAACCTATCAGGCATAAAAATAAAGATGTCGTTAATGCGAAAATATGTGAGTGAGACAGAATTGAGGATATATGAATGTCTTTTTTTTTCTCATTGTGCAGTGATGAGACGTTCAAGTCAGCTGCCTGTTGGTTGGCATCACGACTAGTTTGTTTTTTATTTATGGCTGATAGGCTAGCCTTTGCCCAATATCTTCAGGTTCTAACAGATTTTCTACTTGTGCTAGGGCGGTAGCTAGCCAGACGGGCTGCTTCTGCTTGACACTGCACTGCGCTCGTCATCCCGAGAGGTTAGTTTTTATGTCTCGTTTGTCCAGTAATTTTGCTTGCTACAATCAATCTTGAGTTACAATCATGTGATATAGTAGGTACCTGAAATATTATTTACGTTATTAATAACC
This sequence comes from Plagodis dolabraria, assembly GCA_963854805.1. NCBI lineage: Eukaryota > Metazoa > Arthropoda > Insecta > Lepidoptera > Geometridae > Plagodis > Plagodis dolabraria. The sequence goes on along the minus strand of OY978443.1, from coordinate 2,225,297 downwards.
TCATTTTAATTGATTTCTAAAAGAAAATTCAATACATTTGGAAGAAAATAATACTTAAAAATCATTTAATTAACTTACATACATATTTTTTATTAAAATTAAGAAAACGAGTTGTGAATTTTTTTTCTCAAGGCGGGAAAAATTAATCTGTTACCCAATGCGCGCTCATGGCGATCGGCCATAGACTAAATGAGGTTTTGTTTTGGCTTTCTGCGGATAGCATTTTAGCCACGTACAAAATGGGGAATTTTATAAGTTTTCTTTTTTACAGAGAAAATAAAAGGTACATATAAGTAAGTTTTATTTATTAAACACGTATTACAAGTTGAAATTATCTATTTTAATACGAAGTTGTATAAAATTGAGTTGAGCAAACAATAGGTAAATTATTATTATTATTTTTTTTTTTATATTGTTAAGTTTGCAATAACGCCTGCTAAGCGAATTACATTACAAAATTACAAATTTACGAGAGAAAAAAAAACCCATCCCGATACGATGGTTGAAGAACGAGAGCAAGAATTACAGATACGAGTCATTGTGTCATGTTAGCTCAATTGGTTAGAGCATACCCCGGCTATAGGGGTGGATGGACGCGGGTTCGAATCCCGCACATGACTATATTTTTTTCTCTCGTAAATTTGTAATTTTGTAAAATAGGTAAATTAATTTATTTGTACGATTGAACACGATTTTTTTATCGAAACCAATAATTTAAAAAAAACTCTATAACTCACTTGTGAATACTAACAATGAAGAAGTCACAGTTGATTACGGGTGTCATTATATGCCTAATTGCGGTGAAATAAGAGACATTTGTTTAATATAAACATTTGATTTAATCGTCTGTTTCTGCCACGTACCTGTAAGTTGTGGAATGCTCTTCCCCCTGAGGTTTTTCCTCAGGTCTACAACCTAAACCGCTTCAAAAGAGGCGTGAATAGAGTCCTTTCTCTCAATGGTAGGCAACGCTCTAGTAATGCTGCGGATATTACCGGTGTTCATAGGCCGCGGTGACCACTTACCATCAGGTGGACCGTCTGCTTGTTTGTCACCTTAAGTATAAAAAAAAAAAAAAATTGTGTGAAATAAGTGCAAGTGTGTTGACAAAAAGTATTTATTTATTTATTTATTTTAGTAGTAGCTCACGTTATTTTCATCACATGAACCAGCTAAGTATCCTACCCGACAATGTTTATGTCAGTTAAATTAAAATGTTTGCTGTTACTTTTCACATAGCTACAAAAGAATTATATAAGCACACATTGTTTTATGCCTTAGATAAATCTGTAAAAATTGGATAAAACTTCATAATATATCGACCAAACATAGATACATACCTACTAATTGAATATCTAGCAATTAGTAATTAAACAACTTTAAACGGTTTAAATCGCGTATATTTGTCATTATTTTTGTCCCGACGTTTCAAACACTTTGCAGTGATCGTGGTCACGACAAATATACGCGATTTAAACCGTTTAAAGTTGTTTAATTACTATGTGTAACAATCGCGAAAACCTAAGACAACATTATCTAGCAATTGCTTAGCGTTTTTTGTTGTCTAGCAACTGTTTATTGTTATTCTATTGTATTCTATTCTTTGTTTTTTTTTCTCTACGGTTTAAACAATCAGTACTATCAGTACTAATATTATAAATGCGAAAGTAACTCTGTCTGTCTGTCTGTCTGTCTTTCTGTCTGTCTGTTACGCTTTCACGCCAAAACTACTGGACCGATTTGAATGAAATTTGGTATGGATATAGTTTGAGACCCGGGAAAAAACATAGGATAGTTTTTATCCAACTGCGTAAATAGAGGTTAATGTTTTTGCACGATAACCGAAATACGCGCGGGCGGAGCCGCGCCCGGAAAGCTAGTATGTAATAAATAAATTATATCCAGTTTTAGATAGGTCCGTTTCTATGTTTGCAATACAAATGTACAAATTAAGTAAACTTGTCATTTCTCTGCTAAGTGAATGTACCTATATTCTTAAGAGAAAGAAAGATCTTAAACCACATTTAAATTTAAATATTGCGTAGATTTCTTTGCTCACTCAAAGTCAAAAGTCAAAATCATTTATTCAATTATTAGGCGTCTACGACGCTCTTATGAAGGTCAATTACAAATTTTAATATTGAAATGTATACTACATTGTACTGCCAAACTCACATGAGTAACGAGGTCTGTCTCTGTCAGTCTGACATTTTTAGAGACAACTTCACCTTAACGCTTGTTTGTGACTCCTTCACGCTTTAACAGTGGAATCACTTTTGGTGAAATTTGGAATATGGATAAGTAAGGTCCAGATTTATTTTATGATAATTATAATTTAATATTTATTTGATTATTTTATAATCATATTTTTTCGGTTCCGTACCCAAAGGGTAAAACCGGGCCCCTTTTACTGAGACTTCACTGTCCGTCCGTCCGTCCGTCTGTCACCAGGCTGTATCTCAAGAACGGTGATAGCTAGACAGATGAAATTTTCATATATGATGTATTTCTATTGCCACTATAACAACAAATGCTAAAAATAAAATAAAATAAATATTTGAGGGGGGCTCCCATACAACAAACTTGATTTTTACAGATAATGGTACGGAACCCTTCGTGCGCGAGTCCTACTCGCACTTGTTTATTATGTTGCTAGTTGAGAATATAAATCCAAACCTCTTATTCGTAGTAATATAGAACTGAACTTACAACGACGTAAATAGCGACATGCTGCTCATTTGAAGCATTTTTACATTTGTGTTATTTGATTATATCCGATTCATACCTACTGTTCCACCTTAACTTCCTTAATAGATTATAACGCTTTTACTATAATTACACACTACGAATAAATATGTTAAGAAGTGTAACTCTCATAGAGTTAGCGCTTTGATTTCGGACTCATCTAGTTCACAATTGACAAAACAAGCACAATCTTCCAAATTCAACTGAATAGTTTAATAAAGTATTTTTTTTTATGTTATGGTGACGGAACAAGCTCGAGGCCTACCTGATGTTAAGCGGTATCCTCTGCCTATAACAGATGCATTTCGTCACTAGCCACGAATAGCACTGCGCCTGTCACCTTGAGACGTAGATGTTATGTCTCATGTGCCTGTAATTTCACTGGCTCTCAAGGACTGCTGCCGGAACACACCGTTAGGTGCTTAGCGACAGATTTTCTACTTGAGGGTGGTCGCTAGCCAGGCGGGCATTCGCAAAAAGCCCTTCCACCATGCAAAAGAGTTTAGAAATAAACGCATCCGATTGATCGTATCAAGGTAATGTTGTTACGCCGCATTTTTTAAAACACGCTCGCCGTGGTAAAATTTGCATTCTGCTATTTTTGAGCATTTCCTTTATCTTTAATGTTATTTATCCGTAGGCTACACACATAATGATTGAGAAAAGCAGTTATAAAAATTAGGAGATTATAGAAAAAAATTCTAATATGCGCCATTTCTGCAACCTTACCTCGTTTTGTAACATTTTCGGTAACAAGTTAACAACCAACTGTATATCAAAAAATTAGACTGCCTGGACTGGCCCTCAGTCTGCTATGGCTCATAGGTTGTCTAAATGCTTTTATTGTAGTAGCTGTAGTGTTGTATATAGTTCGTAGTATTTTGTTAAAAAAAATATCAAATATAGGGTTAATTACTTATTAATACTTCAATTTTCTTGTAAATTAACTGTATAACAGAATAAACCAAAAAAATATCAAATTTTATTCAAATAGCCTCTCAAATTTGTACACCTGCTCTGTTCAAAATTATTGATCCGAAACTAATGTTTTTTTTTAAGATGTTCGCATAAACACAGTTATAAAAAAAACACATATTTTGGTAAATATTTGAATCGTCGTCCTTATCTTTAAACAAAAAGTCAAATCTAAATCGGTCCCAGACCTTCCCGACATACTTGTTGGTTTCTTTTCGTTTGACCTTGATATCTTTTTTTCATGATGCCTGGTCGCTGGTTCACATGCGATCCGTGAGATAAATTTCATGCCACGTGTATTTTTACCAAATTTGATGTTTTTTTTACACATGTGCGTCATTGGTTAGTCAAATATTGCGTAAAACTATATGTAACGAACTATGAGCTATTTGATACTTTATTATCTTTGCAGATAGCCTTTCTTTGTTTTTAACAGTCTTATATCTTAAGCAGTGATAGCTCAGTGGCATTGGCTTTTGACTGCCGCGCAGCAGGTCAATGGTTCGAATCCCGCCGCGGGCTTGAGCTTCACAACATGATGGAAGGGCATTTTGCGAATGCCCTCCTGGCTAGCTACCACCTTCAAGTAGACAATGTGTCACCAAGCACCTAACTTAGTTGTTCTGTCTCATCTGCCTGTAATTTCACTGGCTCTCAAGGACTGCTGCCGCAACACACTGTTAGGTGCTTGGCGACAGATTTTCTACCTGATGGTGGTCGCTAGCCATGCGGGCATTCGCAAATTACATATTCTAACTTTTATTCTAAGAATCGATAATAAAGCATTTGTTGGTTTCACAATTTTGGTTACTATAATTCTTATTCTTGAGTTTACACTTGACCTATATTTTAAAGTTGTTTAGGTACTACCAGCATTATTTTATTTGTTATGCATTTTTTTTGCTAGTTTTTATTTAAATAACTTTCTTCGTTATTTTGTTTTTGTAGCTGTCAGACGTAATATCAAATATATACTATCGAATAAACCAAAGTTTTGTTTTAATGTTTAGTTGAGCTGAAACTCAATCTCACTTTTGTATATAAAATTATATATTTATTCTGTGTTTAGTTATCAAAATAATAATAAAAAAAAATTACTTATTAATTGTCATAACTCACTGTTGTCTTAACTTTATCATGAAAATGAGTTCAGTAATTAGAGCTTGTATTGTACCTTACCCTTAGTACCTTGAGAGCCAGTAATTGTCTAGGTTAGCTTGACAACACTTCAACCACATCATCACTTACCTTCAGGTGAGATAGTGGTCAAAGGCTAACCAATAATGCATAAAAAAAAATAGGCTGGACTGTAACCCATCTCTTTCCATGGGTGTCGTAAGAGGCGACTAAGGGTAACATTCCAAAAAGTAGGCAGCAGCGCTTTCTGAAGATTTGCTGTTTTTGTTTTCTGCGATCCCCAAGACGTCTGTCAAGCTTAGGGATGATGGCAAACCCCCCTTAATAGGGGAGGCTGTGTTTAACACTGCAAATGAAAACAAAAATGGTAAAAAATATTTAAACTTATAAGAATTGGTAAATAATATAAACAACATTTCTTTCAAAATACTGTAAATTGATTTGAAAAAGAGTTTATTTAATGAAACTTTGATTTAATAAAAGAGAAACAGTAATTCGAGAATACTGAAATGGAATATGTACAAATATTTATTCATGTGATGAATGACAAAATATAGTGAGATTGTATGCACATCTGAATAACTTCCAATTATTAAAACTAGTTAAATTTAACATGTTAAAATTAGTAAGTCGTACAAATTACTAGTTACTGTATGAATAAAGAGATTGTCTACATTTCATTTCAATATATTTTAAAGACAGGGGTGTTATCAGTTAATATACAGTCCTAAAATTTTGTTTCAGGCACCATTGCCTCCACCAAAATGGGAAGGAGTATTCAAAGCCGTCGATGAAATTTACTCTTGCCCACAACCAGGATTCTTTGGACGAATAGTCAAAGGCAAAGAAGATTGTCTCAAAATCAACGTCTACGTCCCATCGATGGCGAAAAGACCACTACCTGTTATGGTGTACATTCACGGTGGAGCATTCTACCTCGGCAATGGAGGACAGCTGCTGTATGGTGCAGATTTTCTCGTAAAACAAGACGTTATTGTAGTCACTTTTAATTATAGACTAGGCGTTTTAGGTTTTATTTGCTTAAATATAAAAGAAGCTCCAGGTAACGCTGGACTTAAAGATCAAATAGCAGCTCTGAGATGGGTGAAAAAAAATATAGCGGCTTTTGGAGGTGATCCAGAAAATGTAACATTATTTGGTCAGAGCGCTGGAGGCACTTCTACTTCACTAATGATAGCTAGTGAAGCTACTGTGGGCTTGTTTAATAGAGCCATAGTTCAAAGTGGATCGTCGTTAGCCAGTTGGTCTATTAACAGGGAACCTATAGAAGTTGCAAGTCTCGTAGCTAAAGAGCTAGGTTACAATACAAAAGACCCGAACGAACTATATGATATATTTTCAAAGATATCATATACGGAACTAGTAGCAACCAAACCAAAAAAACCTTTAGGGAAGTTCCTTGATACGGAATTGGTTCACTTACCCTGTATAGAGAAAACGTTTCCAGGAGAAGAAGCTGCTATAAACGATTTGCCTTTTAACTTGATAAATAATAAGCCTAAAAATATACCATATATATACGGATCTACTAGTAAAGAGGGTCTTTTCTTAGTAGCTGTGGATAATGAAGAAACTGTCAAAGGCAGAGATGAAAAATATTTGTTTGCATCTGATTTGGTATTTCCATCTCAAGAAGAAGAAGAAAAGGTTAACGATAGAGCGAGAGAAATATACTTTGGTAATGAAAGAATGAGCATGAAAGCTATAATGAATATATCGGAATTGATGACTGATTTATATTTTGGACTACCAGGAGTATTTGAGTCCGAAATAATGGCAAGAAAAATAAACTCGCCGGTATATAACTTTTACTTTGACTATACAGGAGGCAGAAACTTTCTTAAATATTTGTCAGGATACAAAAATGAAAAGGGTGCTTGTCATGCAGATGAGCTTTTGTACCTGTTTAGAGGAAATATTTGGCCTTTCTTTATTAACGAACGAGATCGTAAAATGATCTACTATATGACTAAAATGTGGACAGATTTCGCTAAATATAGGTAAGCGTGAAGCTTTTTTGGTAATTTAACTTGTGCTTTTATACACTAAGGTGTTGTACAATCATCTCAAATAATTATTATTCTTTAATTTAGTAGTTAGTGCGTTACCTCGTTGTGTTATTGATTGGTCACTCGAGATTTAAATGTAACAATTAGAACTGTGAGAAAATTTTAACTTGACATAATGGTCGTTAGTATAGAGCAGGATTAAGTTGCACTGGTAATTGACACTTAAGAATGGTCGCAAAAAGTGCCGTTTGATGTTATCTATAACATTGATAGTAGTATCTAACAAATAATAGCCAGGCATGTACTCACAATGTATCATGTTACAAAACGAAAATTTTTAATGATATTCAACACTGAAATCGGTAATTTTAAACCATTTTCAAGGTATTTTTTAAACTACAAAGTAGTTAAAAAAATAAACTACTTAAAACAAGTCTTGAATTGTACTAATACAATTGAAGTGAATTGCAGTTGAAGGACTAACCCTTCAACTGCAATGAAAAGTTTATGAATGAAACTACAGGCATAATATTTGTTAATCTACATACATGATGTAAAATTATATGTGGTGGAACTTTTAGATAGTAAGTTCAATAATGCTTAAATATAAATTCAAGGTCATTCAATACTTGCGCTGAACCTCGAGCCAACGAAATCCACATCTTTTAACTACTTTTCCAGGATAAAATTTCATTTAAAGCGATACAAAAAACTAAACAACACCTATGATGATGAAAAATAAAACTAGAAATTGTGTTTTTTTATTTCAGTGACCCAACACCTTTCTCATCAGACATCCCAGTGAAATGGACTCCGAGCACCAAAGACAAACTAAACTTTCTGTATATAGACGAAGAGCTCAAAATGGGACCAGTGCCTAATCCAGTCGCATATCAGCTGTGGAAAGATATCTATGATAAATACAGAAAAACTGATTATATATAACATAGACTACTGATAAAAATATATTGAAACATTGACAAAATTGATAAGGTAGTGATTAAACAATTAATCTCCACTATTATACCAGCAAATTTTAAAACCTGCAGATTTAGAGGTTAAAATTATTTGAGAAGAATATAATCACTTGTTTAATCAAACAACTAGAGTCAGTAACTTGGCTTTAGTATAACGGTCCATAATCCGTCCATACTACGTTAAAGAGGTGCCTCTTATTAATTGTGATGTTATTTTTTTTCTTATAATTAAATAAATAAAAATAAAAACAAACGATACAAAAAGTAAGTAGTGTATCTCCAGATTTTTCCTATTTGATCTACCTCAATTATGGTTACACATATTATTGTCAGTTACACGAGAATGTCACGAAAAAATCTGTAATATAAACTTTTTATTTAATAACAATTGATAACCAGCAAAGTGCTCTTTTTTCTCATCTCATCTTTAAAGTGAATATTTGATTAAAGTAGGTTATGATTTATAGCATTCGTTTATTGTTCATTGGAGCCAAGCAGCAAAATTGTCGTATAATAAAGATTTAACAACCATACGTTTTAACTCAGTCATAAAAACCAAATTTGAGTTCACCTAATTACTTAGTAATGTTATACATACAACAAAGTTCAGTTATACATTATTTGAGTAATTACATCCAGAAAAAAAATATGAATAGAATATAATACATTTGTAGCAGTGACATCTGCAGCAAAATTTTACATAACTTCGTACATAATAAATTTTTCATAAATCATAGTCGTTGTAAACCTTAAAATATATGACTCTTTTAGAGTTGCAAATTCTTAAATAACTACCTAGGAATTGTATATGATCTTCAGTGGTGGACATGTATTTTAATATGATTTAATTAAGATTTGGATATGGATCATATGTTGGACTGTATTAAAAAAGATCTGCCTTATCAATACTTTCTTTACGAAAATCTTACGGTTTGTTACAAGATATTCTGTTGTACAGACGTTTAAATAGCAATTATTTCATAACTTAAATTACTTTCATTTGACAGTTTAAGGAATAATATATAACAATCTCAATAACTTCACTTTGAAAAATGTCGCGAGTTTTATCCATATTAACTTATATGGAACCGACTAAGAATCTTTCCGGTAAACATAACGCGGCGCCTAGTCGGTTCCTAATAAGTAAATAACGTTGTAACTCTTATTATAAGGCAATCTACAGTTAAGACGTTTGAACACGGAACATTTATATTCATATAATGAACTTTAACCTTAATTACAGTACTAGAAATGTAATACAGTTAAATAGTATAGCATCATAAATAAACTGATTGTTATTTGATGATTTTCACCATATTAAAGGGGGCAGGTTGAAATTACTCGTTAATAATATTGTTAACTAACAGATAAGTATTGGCTATGGACTGCCGCGCAGCAGGTCTATGGTTCGAATCCCACCGTAGGCTGTACCACATGGATACATAATCATAATCATAATCATTTTATTGGTAATACAAATTACAGGTCAAGAAGTGCTTTCATAATTTACATAAATATAGCACATTACATACTAATTACATTATAAACTTATTATATAATAAAAATAAAATTTTAATGTCAGAGTACAGTTTGTACCAAATGCAAATATTAAATTATTTATTGAAATAAACATTTATAATCCTAAAAATTCGTCAAAACTATATAACGTCTGTTCAATAAGCCAGCGTTTTAGGCGAGACTTAAAGCAGGCCATACTTGGCGCAGTGGTTACTTCTCCTGGGAGCTTTTTGTATATTGTAGGGCCCATAACATGACAAGTTTTGGAGGTCTTCCCTAGACTTCGAGATATACTACAAAGTTTATCCTTATTCCTGGTGTTGTATGAATGCTTATCACTGTGTTTAATGTAAGAGGCCTGATTTATCCTAACGTAAACTGCTACCTGAAAGATAACCAGCGCTGGTAGTGTCAAAATACCAAACCTCTTAAAATGAGGGCGCACGGAGGTATCCTGTGGGATTTTAGCTATAGCGCGTACTGCGCGCTTCTGTAATTTAAAAACGCGCTCCCAGTCTGCAGCGCTTGCCCAGAGCTCTGCACCATACTGAATCAGTGAGTGCACTGTAGCGAAATAGCACGACCTTACCATTTCTGCAGGTACAACTCTAGCGACTCGACTGAGAGCAAAGCACGCACTACCTAACCTACCGCATAGCTTATCTATATGGGTGTTCCATTTTAACCCTCGATCTAACTCAAAGCCAAGAAAAGAAGTAGTATCTGCTTGTGCAATAACGTTTCCTTCAATCGTTACCAGAATCTGCTGCATCTGAAGTCCCGATAAGCTAAAATGGATGAAGTGAGTTTTGGAAAAATTAAGAGCGAGACCATTTCTTTGAAACCACTCCGACAATTGCGACGCAGCATCATTTAATCTCTGTCTTAGTAGATCCAGCGATGACGCAGTGACTATAGCGGCGACGTCGTCAGCATACATAAATATGTCAGCCGCGGTCACCGCACTCGGCAGATCATTCAAGAGCAGAGAGAAGAGTATGTTCGATACTGAAGACCCTTGAGCTACTCCCATCACCGAGTTCAATGGGTCAGACCTTTCATTTCCGCCGCAACTGACAACAGTTTGGGATCTATTGCATAAGAGATCAGTCAGAAGTGTATGCTATGTACCTCTTAAGCCGTAGTGCTGCAGTTTCACAGCGATCACGTCATGGTCAGCTACATCGAAAGCCTTCGATAGATCGCAACATAAAACTGCCACTTGTTGCTTACACTCTCGAGCCCACACTATTTTACGAATGACCTCACGGGTCAAGGACGTTGTAGAATGACCCTCGCGATAGGCATACTGTCTTTCGGAGAGAGCATCAGTTGAAGTTAAAAAATCAATTATTCTAGTACTCAGTCCATTCTCGAATACCTTTGCTATGGATGGTATTATAGATACGGGCCTATAGTTGTCTATATATTGACGCTTACCTTTCCCTTTGTACAGCGGGACCACCTTACTGGCCTTCATCGAGACGGGGTACGATCCTTCCCTCATACACTTGTTAAAACGGTCTGCTAATATTGGCGCTAAGGAGCGTGCAGCTATCTTAATCAGTTTCATAGATATGCCGTAAATATCTTTAGATGTTTTAGACGGTATTTGAGTGGTAACAATACGATATACTTCGTCTGCGCTGAATGGCAGCAGTCTTATAGAGGAGGTGGCAGGCGCGCGCGCCGAGCGCAGCGCACTGCTCACCCACGAGACGTCGGCGCGCGGCGCTCCGCACGCAGCCGCCGCGCTCAGGAATCGGACGTTCATGGCGTCCACGATTTCTTTTTTTGTTTGGAACTGTGTTCCGTCCGATTTTTTAATTATATCAGTAAAATCAATTACAGGAGAGTTATTTTTTCCCCTTTATTGATTCACCACATTCCACATCGCTTTATATGTATTTTTTCCATTATTTAGTTTGTTGGCGTAGAAGTTAGCTTTGCTAGTTTTTAATAAATTATCATAATATTCTTTCATGTCATCTATTATTGTTGCAATTGTACTAATATATAATATCTATAATTATTTATATTGATGTAATTTAGTTGTCTCAATTAAGTCATTTAATAATATTTTATAATTTTTAACATCAAGAGTTACCCACGATGAGTCATAGTTCCTTGTTGGAAAAGTTCGTAATGGGAAACAGATTTCGTGTTTATTTTTTATAATGTTGTTAATCGCTTTGATTAGTTCTACACTGCCACCATATTTCGCTCGAATTTCGCTCCAGTCAACACTATCTATCGAAGCTATGAAATTAGCCTGATTTGCCTGCGAGTACACTCTAGCATAGCGTGTTGTTTGTTTATGCTTAAGTTTCTCACACAACAGCTCACTCCTTACCGCGAGATGGTCACTGAGACGCGTCACTATATGTGCTGTGCTCACTGAGCCCGCTGCCAGGTTAGAATAGACATGTTCTAAGGATGTTGCCGTAGTAGCAGTTATTCGGGTAGGGAAGTCAACTTCATTCGTCATGTTATGAGCAGTCAATATCTGAGATAATCGTTTATTATCGCTGTTTACAACGCCCAATGTGTTAATGTTAAAATCGCCTACTATAATACAATCTAACCTAAGCTCGCTTATCTTATCGAGCAGAGGTTCTAAGTTGTCAAGGAATGCACTTGCGCTCACTAAATTTGTTCTATATACGCAAACTATTGTTATACCATATTCAATTAAGTCCACGGCTGATACCTCTAAAAATCGTTCTATGGAGATATCGGTCAACTCACTATTTTCTATGCACTTGGTATCATTGTTTACATAAATACAAGACCCACCGTGCACAATGACTTTTCTACAAAAATTAGAGGCCAACTTAAAACCAGTTATGTTAACGCACTTTAATTTTTCTTCTGATAGCCAGTGTTCAGTGAACGCGAGTACGTTACATTTTAAAACATTATCCAATAACACTTCTATATCTAATGTTTTGTTATTAATTGATGCTATATGTTTTGATGGCATACAACAATTGAATTATTTGACCTACCTGCGTTCTTACAGAATTTTAAACTATTCACTTTGGAAATTGAACTTATTGTCGAACGATTAAGATCTACGGAGTCGTAGGGCTTGTCTTCTTGAAACATACACTGATCATTATATATAGTATGTTGGCATCGCAAACCTCTTCCTTGCACCGACCCACGTGCAGCACAGACGGCCGCTGTTGCTACTGTGGGTGCGCGCCGGTCGAGGCTCGCGCGCGAAAAATCAGTACTAATATTATAAATGCAAAAGTAACTCTGTCTGTCTGTCTGTTACGTAGTAGTAGAAAATCTGTCACCAACCACCTAACGGTGTGTTCCAGCAGCTGTCATGGAGAACCAGTAATTCTAGGTTAAGCCTGTTAACACCTTCGACCACATTATCACTTAAAATCAGGTGATATTGTGGTCAAAGGCTTACCTATCAGCAATTAATATAGTTTAGTAAAGTTCAGTAAGCAAATAAAGTTTGTCCCGTCGGGTGCCGGGCTGGAATGTAACCCCCCTTGCTACCAGTGGGTGTCTACAGTCAGTGAGACGACCATAGGTAAAATACCGGAAGCTGCGCCGTCTGAGGAGCTGATATCTTAAACTGCGATCCCCAAGAGTCCTGCTAAGAGTGGGGATTATAAAATAAAAACTCTTCCCTAATGGGGTGGCCGTGTTCAGCAGTGGACAATCCAGCCGAAACAGTAGTAGTTATAAATAGTTTTATTTTTAAACTCTTAACTTGAAGCTCTATTTTGTTTTCCCCGATCATAGTCGTCATAAATAAAACTATATTATATACTACCTACGCATGTATGGTAAAAAAAACCATTATCATTGTATTTATATCACAAATTAAATCAATTTTGATATTAATTTTGTTAATCCATCGATTATAAAATCAATGACATTATCTTTAATGATTATAGCACCACTACTACTAGTGTAGTAGTGGTTCTATACGATTCTGCATCCATATATTGTCTTTTTTGCGTTATGTAAACGTTACCATGGCACTTACAAAAGAAATTTAGATTGACAGTTTTAATCGTAACGTTGTCACAAGCGTAATGAAGAAATTTAGCTGGTGAGTTTGTGAAAATAGGTCTTAAATATAAGTATAATAGAAAATTTGACGAATTGTTAACAGAAGAGTGAGAGAAAGGTTTGTTTTTAATGTTGATAGGTAAATCTTTGACCACAATCTCATTTCATGGTAAGTGATGATATTATGGTCGAAAGTGTTAACAAGCTTAATCTAGAATTGCTGGCTCTCAAGGATAGCTGCTGGAACACACCGTTAGGTGCTTTAAATATTATATAAATGTGGTCGCTAGCCAGGTGGGCATAAAAATAATACTGTTCCACCATGCGATGAAGCTCAATCACGTGGCGGGATTCAAACCATGGACCTGCTGCGCGGCAGTCCAAAGCTAATGCCACTGAGCCATCACTGCTTCAAAAGGTGTTATTTATTAATTAAATTAGCTATTAGTTATGTAGAGGGTGTTATGAGGGTATAAAATTGTAGGATATATATATAGGGCTATAACATAGTAAATGATCATTGAATACAGGTAGTTTTATTAAAGAAAATTAATATTCGTGTTCTTTTAACATAAAAATACGATCATGAATTCAATCCCCAAATAAAAAAAAGTTTTAGGCATTTAAATATTTGGAAACATATTACGAAACTCCAATCAGATGCCGGGCCTGTGGTCGCGAGTAGTCTAAAGTTCTGTATTGAGAGTTATGCTGTGGGAATTAACGATAAATTATGCGATTGCTAATGAAAGGCTGACTAGGTTGACTGACGACATTGTAAAAGTCTCGGATATTTAAATTAAAAGCCGTTCTCTGTACCGTTCTTTGGGGGAGGCATTTCTTCAACAGTGGACATCTGGATGTTGATGATGATGAATAAAAAGAAAAATGTATAATCCTAAGAAAACAACCAGGACCGATGGCTTGCAATGACTGAAGTGAATCCGTTCCCAGTAAACACTTTTTAAACTAAATGGTCAGTTGAAATACTCCAAGCTCTACTAAAAATGCTTTTAAATAAATCTTACTTCTTAATTTTTTTGGCGGTGATTAATTAATCTCTGACGAATCATACGGTGTATTAGGCAGTTGTCCTACCCAGGCAATGAGCGAGAAGCGAAGAGAGCTGGAAACTAGAAACGACTTGGCGAGCAGCTAGTAGTAGGTGTGTAGTTCGAATGATTTTATCCCTTGGTTTTAAGCGTGTATCACACTCGCCTAAAACCAGGTATGCGAAAATGTCAAGAGAGTCTCTCAGCTAGAAAACGAGAGCCTATTGACGTGTAGTGACGTATTCTTACTTACTACCAAGCGAACAAATATAGATTTTTTCACCGTGACAAACTAGTGAAAAAATCTCACCGGAAGTGTGAAATTCAGCAATTAAC